>OY728145.1:1183863085-1185234335 GCA_963277665.1 Viscum album
AATATCAAAAGTTACCACCTTTGAAGAACACAACTAACCACACACAACCACACAATAGCCACACATCTTTATCTCATTTCATATTTCATTAACACTTCCATATTAATCTATTTCCAATAACATTTATAATCATTTGTCACATATATTTTCATCCACTATAATTTTATATAATCGATTATTCTTCTTTATTCACCTTTTAATCACCATACATCATTAAAAATCACTTCAATTCATTAATTTAATCACATCATTTACAAAAATTAAACCCATTCTCATTCATGTTTTTATTCATTTTGTTATTTTTAGAAATATTCTAGATCCATGAGAAACTAATACATAATACCCCATTTTCCTATACACAACCACAATAATAACTACACACACACTATCTCCACAATAATATTTCCAATACATAACAAGGAGACAACCTCAACCACATAACTCCAAAAAAATAATCGCATTCCCACATATCATTAAAAATTTACCAAGAAAGGTATCACATCAATACATACATCCAATTTCTAGATTAATCTTCTACTTAATTTATGATATTTCTTTTATTCATTATGATAGAAACATTCTTTAGAATTTTATCAATAAAAAATAAATCATAGTATAAATAATGATAAAAAAACAATACAATGATAACATGAAATATAAATTTCAATATTTCTTCCTCCTACTTTCCATTACTATCTTTAAGTTGATTAAACATTTTCAAACACCAACAAAAAAAAATATAAACAACATCAAAAACCAATAGTAGTAATCTATCATAACAATTCAAATAGAAAATAAAATATCAAAAACAATTATAGTGAAATCATGTAAAACAATAATTCAAATCCCTTCCTGTTCACTTATTTGATCCACTTTATTATCTTCATTTTCACAATTCCAATTATTTACCCAAAGAAAAATAAATCATGGTAGATCCATATTAGAATAGTAAATAAAGGATAATATATGAATCCCCAACTTCAAGGTGAATCTTCAATAACCACATGCTAAGAAAGAGGAAGAACCAATGGTCAGATACCAGAGATTGTGTAGGGATCTTTCACCAATCCTAACCACAAAAATATTATACCTCAATAAGGTCCCAAATAAACTACAATGATAAGAAGAATGAGGAATAATATAGAGAAGAATAAGAGGAAAAATAAAAATAGTGAATTTCCTTATTTGATGAATTCAACCATTACAGGAAGGGAATCATCAAACACCATATAAGTTGGTATTCTAAGGAATCTAAAAAATACCTAGAGTCTCCAAAAATCATGGTTGAATATAAGAAACTAGAAGAAAATCAAGAGTATGCTTAAATTTATAAAAACTAGGAAGGTCACAACAATAATGAAGTAACAGCCATTATCATACAAAAATGGGTTTTAGTAAAATGACCCTTTAAAATGGGGGAAAATACCCATTCCCACCCCCCAACCAAGTTTAAGATGGAGGAATCCCTCCTCTCCCTCACATTATTCAATCACATGTTAAGGGATCTTCTAACCTTAGTTATCCCTCAAACACATCAATATGGGCATTCTAATGGATGTTTCTCAGTGATTTGAGGTATGTATCAACCTTCAGTGGAATCTATTGATTTACTCATCCAAAATTTCTATTTTTTATTTTATCGAATTAGAGTTTAAAATTTCAAATCAATTGGATCTTGCTGGAATCAACTAATTGAGATGGAGTTTTGACACATCCCTCATAGAGGACTCGAGATGATTCTTATTTCTCATCAGACATCATTATTTTGAAGATATTTTTCCATATTATTGTTTCTTAGGTTCTTCATAAAAATATAATTTTATATGGTTTTTCATACATATCTCAGGGATTTGGCTTGTAATGTGGTCGGGTGTACACTATATGTGGTTGACGAGCGTTCGGTCATGGTTTCGATGTGATGAGAACTCCCAGTTGGTTTTTTCAATTATACCTATTTGGAAATAGTTTTTAATTAATTATAATTATTTAGAATTAATTTCTTTAGAATTATGGACTCGATTAGGTATCGGGTTGGTGATTTGATAATTGGAGGGCTTTAGAAGATGTTGTTGGCCCTTAGGAAATAATTAAACATTCAAATATAGAATGTGGTCCCTAAATTCACCCATAGTATTATTTTACTTCTAAGTAAATTTGATTCCCATCTCACTATTTTTCTAAGTGCGGACCTTGGAAATTAATTATATGTTTTTAAATTGGAATTGGCCTTGGTGAGAACCCCATGTTATTTCTTGAGCCTTGTGGGAATGTGAAACCTAATGGAATACCATGGAATTATGTTATCCCTTATAAATTAGTTAATTAAATTTTATTTTAAATGGAAATGGAATAAATGGGGGAAAAGTAATTTGAAATAAAATTTGGAAATGGTACTTGAAATGAAATTTGAAAAATGATAAATCTTCTTGGTTTCTAGGAAGGTAATATGAAATGATTTTGATAGCTTTTGTTTTTTATCTTTTAATGGGAATTTGGAAAGGTATTTTAAAATTATTCTTTGAAATAGTATTTTGAAAATGGGGTATGAAATGGTAAATGGCCTTGATTCTGTAAATGGTTTGAAATGTTTGTAAAATGTAAATAAGTTTTTTCATATCATAAATATAAAATGACCCCATATATTTTGTATTTTTTAAGTTTTTTTCCAGATTGTGTTGTTTAAACCTAGTTTGAACATAGCCCAAGGGTGGATACTGATACCAATGGTCTAAAATAGGGTGAACATGGCCCTTGGGTGGACGGTGATATTGATGGTTAAACCTAGGGTAAACATAGCCCCTGGGTGGATGCTGATATTTATGGTTAAACCTAGGGTAAACAAATTCCCTATGTGGACACTGGGGCTCTGGGGATGGTATATTACCCCTGGTGAGATATGGGTTGGCATGGTGATCATGATATGCTCATAGACACCTCAGCACTGGCTGAATCAAGTTTGTACCATTTCTGGGGTGAAGACAACCCTCAAGTTTGGTGTTTGTTTTTTTTTATTTTAGTTAAAATTTTAAAATGGTTTTAATTATAATTTTTTACCTTGAGAACTTATACATTAACTTGATTATTAGACTATTTATATTTATGAACTCTGTTTTTCGTGGTTGACTGAGTTGTAATCACAACCTGATTGGGCTGACATTGTACTTGAGTACTTGAGCAGACATTGTTACTGTTTTCATGTGAAGGATTCAATGCAAGGCCTAATGTTTATGCTTATTTATTGGAATCCATTTTTGGAGTCAGATAATAGTACCAAGAATGAATCAGGACCATTTTGGGATTTTCAATTAGCCTTTGTTTTATTTTTGTTCTTTTAGTAATTCATTTATGTGATATTCCCATAGAGGAGACAGTTTAGTATGTATGATTCATTCATTTATTATTTCATCTGATGTTGCATTTATTTTATTGGAACTTACACTAATTGTGATTTTTATCCAGATATGTATCTAATTTATTTAATTTACATTTAGTTTTTTTATCTAATAATAAGGGTATAGGCTCCCCATATAACTTCCTAGGCCCTCTCCACTAGTTGGTAGCCTCTAGAGTATGGGGAGTCATGCCTGAGGTCATGTAGTATTCTACTGATCTAGGTACTGGTCAGTGGTATGAGGCGAAAGGGCATTACAAAGTGGTATCAAATATTTTTTTTCTTTTGTGTGACTTTTTTATCATGGTTTAAATGAGACTAGAATGTTATAAATACTTGGTAATGATATCTTTCTTAGTTGTTTCATCCCCACATACGAAGGAAAATACAGGATCTTGGAGGTGGGATTTGTTGTTTTTTCTTTGTTCTTTTATAGTTGATTAATTTCTTCCTTGAGTGGTGCACTTAGGTGTGATGTTATTGATTTATGGTATTTTTACTCTTGGATGGTACGGAAAGAGGGTTTGTTTTCATATATCATGCTAGTCATATAGGATTTGTGTGATATCCATATGTTTTTTGTGATTGATATCTTGCTAGGATTCACATATGTTATTGAGTTATTTACTTATTATGGTTTATTCTGCTGGAAATTTATATCTACCTATGGTTTAAATAATTAAGAGTGTTGTCTATTTAAATTTCTCCCACCATTTATATAGTGTTTTCCCATATAATTGTATGGTGGTATTCTACTTAACCAAATCCTCAGGTGACTTATGGACAATAGGTAGGTATAAATGAATTATTAAAGTGATGGTTTGGTAAATAAAGTGTTAGTAAGTATATTATAAGGTGTTTTCCCCCATAACTTGTGAATTTAATTCTATCTAACCAAATCTGGAATGTGAAAAATCATAATGATTAATAAAATTTTGTGAAATTTAAAATTAAGGGTAATGAAAATTTTTAAAATTGGAATCATTGGGTTTTAAATTGTGGATTTTAATTAAAGTGAAATGAGAAATAATGGGAATTTTATGGATCTTGGTTATGAGTATCTTGTGTGGTTATATTACCTAACCCTATATATGGGTATTTTGGGTCTAGTTAGATAGACTAGGTTGTGAGACCCTTAGATATGGATGTACTATACCTTAATGGGTTTGGTTTTTTATAGTGGGATGTTTCCAATTATGACTTCTGTTTTGTGGTTTCCTTGGAGTTGTGATATGTTTTTGTGTATTGTGTTTTATTATGACCCTTTTGGGTTAGTGACCCTTATGGGTGTGAAGGACCCTATAATGGGTGTTTTGGATTGTAGTTCCATTGATAATGGTTGTATATCTATGGGTGTGTGGAACCTAGAGTAAGAGGTTTTCCATGGCATGTTGGACTCCATGTGTTGTGGAAAGGGGGTAGGAGTGTCATCTATCTACAGTGGATTGTGTGAGGTCTAATATTATATTATGGGTATGAGAGCCTATAAATATTTGGTTTGAGACTTATTATAGTGTTTATTTTCCAGTTTTAGTGATCGGGGTTAACTGTGAGAGGGTTCAAGAAAATGTTTGGGGTGTTTTAGATTAGTGAGAAGTGGGTAGATACATTGGATCATGGAACTGATGCACATAAATTAATGATGAGTTTTTGGTAAATTCTTGGTTATTCCCTAGGTATTTTCTAAGGAGAAGAAATTTGAGTTCATGTTTTTGGGCTCCAAGTCCGGTTTATTATAGGGAGGATCTTTCAGATTCTTATACCAGATGTTCTAATGTTGTTTCAATATAGGAATCAAAATTGATTCTGGGTGGATGGGTATAGGGCATGTGGATCATTAGTAGGTGATTTTAATTTTGGAATTATTCTCAAGATGATGGGTGGTTGTGTGGTTAGACTTTGCTCATGGGAGATGTCGTGTTGTTGGATAGATGTTTTAAAGATACCTTGAGCTCGATGGAGATAACATTCCATGAAGCAAAATCATATGCTTGAGTGGGTGCATTAACCTAGAATTGGTAATGCATGACTCACAAGATCTTGAGTCATGTTTAGTAAATGGTAATAGGGGAACATGTGACCCTAATGCTTTGATGAGGCTAGTTTATAGTCTAGTATTGGATACATGTGATGTAATTCAGGGTATGTGATCAGGTGGCTCAGGAGTAGGAACTCATTGCATTTGGTGAGATTAAGTTGACATGTTCTAGCCATTTGTGAGGCATTTTTTTTAATGTATTGGTAAAATTGATCATCTTTATTTTCATTGTGCATTGTTAGGTTCTTATTGAATCTCTATCAATGTGATGGTTATATTACCATGATGAATGTTAGTTCATGATAGCTTGGAATATGGTCATGGGGTTATGGATGGTCTCAGTTGATGAGACCCTCTTGAAGTGAGGTGATCGAGAGTTGAAGATAAAGTTGTAGGAAGGGAGGCTTGGGACCTTTAAATGGGTTGAGATTAACTTTCAGTGAGAAGTGACATCGGGAGTGGATTGGGATTGGTGTACGGTGGTGCAGATACTCAGGTTCAACCTATATGGAAGCATTAGGGTTTGTGGTTGTGTTGAACGTATCTTAGGATATGCAGAAAAAAAGTTCAACTAGAACCTTAGAGGATAAGCTTGATAAGATTTATAAGTAAATTTTTATAGGGGGAGTTCACCATTAGTCACTGGATGGAGAGACCTTCCTTATGTTCTAGATATCAAATAATGTCATGGGTTCTATTCTCAGAAGCCAAGAACAGGCGGTAGTTGATGTTTTATTTTTTCACTCAGGTGAGAGTGAGACGACTACATCCAATCATTGATTTTGGTGATGAATGGAGAATGTTTCATGGTGTTTGTAAGTTTCTATAATTAAGTTATTATATTTTCACTCCTATGGAATGGAGTGACTGATCAATCGAAGTTATACAAACCTTATGTTGGAAGAGTAGTGGGAATGTGGAGCTAACTATGGAATGGTCGTGATGGAAATGGGATGCCGATGTGCAGAATGTGAGATGTGTACCAATATTCCTCAAATAATTCCAAATGGGAAGTCAGATATGATGATGGATTTATACTGAGAGTTATATTTGGGATCGTGGGGGAATTTAAGTGATCTGAGGTTGATTGGATAGGGGTGCATCAGTGTGTATGGTAGGATAGGAAAATGGTTTTATATGGTTAAGGATATATTTATGGAACCTTACCATGGGTTGGGTTAAGAGTTCAGGATTCATGATTGGGTGATCGCAGGATGCCTTTGGGTGTGAGGGAATCATAATCAGGTAAGTTGGTAACATGTCAATAGTAAGATATGATTGTTTTTTAGATAGGTTGGTTGAGGATGGTTCGACTTTATTTCTCCTCTAGAACTAGATGTGGTATATTTAAAACCACATATGGTGTTTCCTTTAGAGATAATGGTTGCATTTTTAAAGTTAAACTAGGATTTCAAGGAAGCTCCATTATTTTATTGGCATGTACATGGATATCAATTATGTTTCCCTTCTAATACATAGTTTAGTAATGAGGATGGGTGTCAATGTTTAATTGGAATTCTTATGATTTTTCAAGTGTTGTGAGTTGGAAATCACATTGGGCATGTCATTGGAATTCAAGAGTGGTGTTTCAATAGACCTTTCTATAGTGGAGGAATTAAGCATGGTAATTTGGTGGTCATGAGTTGAATATTATAGCGAGGAACACCATAAGACTAGATGATATTTGAACAATGACGTCATTAGTGTTTTGGTATGTATGGGCTTGGGTAAGCGTCATCATGCTGTTTCATCTATGACAAAAGGAATTGACTTGGGGCCTAGTAGTTAGGGTGCCTTGGGTTGGTAGTTGTGCCTTGGTTATGCCTTCATAATTTAAAAATGGAGTGAGGTTATTTTATTTAAACTGATAATCAGTGTAGAATGTGAGATGTGAGTGGATAACCACCAATACTTCTCAAGTATTATAAGTTTTATGGTGGGGAGTCTGTGATTACCTTCCCTGTATGGGTGTTCATAATTTTGAGGAAAATATTGAATTTTAAATTCATAGGTGAGATGGTTTTTGAACTTGGATTCATAATTGGATTATAAAGTTTGAAATCCTATAATAGATGTATTTTTAAGGTTATTGGGGTCCAATTGGTGATATATAGGTTTGTTAATGCATCAGAAGCATCTCAAGGTGGTTGATCTACTACAAAAAAACTGTATCATGTTGTTTTCAAGAGGTTTTGAGGTGTTTCAAAGAATCTAGAAGGTGATAAGAAGAAGTTTGTTTGGCTTAAAGAAGGTTTCCTAAAATTGTTGTATTTTTTTCTAACATAAATCACTTTTTATTTTTTATATTTCCTATAAATTTGATCATATGAAGTTTAATGGCTTGAGTTCGTCAAATGGACTTTACAAGTCTGATGTGGTTAGGCAGATTTTTTCATTGAATGTTTATCGAAGTTTGATTACATGTTCCATTAGACAAAATGTTTGGTGAATAAAATTTGGTGATAATTTTCTATTCTAAAAGTTCCTAACATGATGACTACTGATATATTTTAGGATCAAAGATTTAGTATAAAGGGGAAGTAATGTTTGAATTTTGTGAATATTTTGAGTTATAGTGGTAAAAAGTGTTATTAGTCATATATTTATAAATTTTATTGATTAGAGGAAGTTTATAAAATTACCAATCATAAGTTATTGAGTAATTTTATCATATGAAGTCCATCATATGATCTCTTAAAATGTTATTGGTCTGAGTCGATAAGATGAACCATTTTCAATGATTATTGATAATAGAATTTTTTTTTCTTATGTAAAACAGCTATCGGATAAACTTATATGAATTTGTGAAGTGTATTTATTTCAAAATGATCATATGGAAGTATTAAATTCATCAGATAGAAGGATGTGGTTAAATTCATTGGAAAAATGTTTCTATATGAAGTTCATCAGTTAAGTGTTTTCAAGCAAAGTCAACGGTAAAAGGTTGATGCAAGTCATCAGATAGAAGAAGAGTATTTTGAAAGACTTTTTAGATGTTACTAATATGTTTATAAAAAACATCAGTTAGCATTTCATTATTTGGAAGAGTTTTATAGAGATATATCAGATGGAATGTTTGAAGTTTCAATGGGATTTTACAAATTTTTCATAAATATATCAAATGTGATGGTGATGAGTTGGTCATTCAATGTTCCAAAATTCATTGAGGAAGATCATGGTTCTCACTAAATTCTTAAAGAAGTTTTAAGAAGAATTTTATCACCAAGTTTGTGTGTTTCTATAAAATTTTAGAGGTTTTATGCCTATATAAAGGGGGTTTGTGCACCAAGGTGAGTGTGTGTAATTTTTGAAAGTGGGGAAAATCATTTTTGAAGTAGAAATTCAATTGAAAAAATAGGTTGAAGAGGCATTAGTCATAAGGATATTGGATAGAGATTCCTATGAGGTGGTATCGAATGAACTGTGTGAATAGGGGATTAGTCGAATAGGTTGAAGGTGTATCAAATGAATAGTGTTCTGAATTGATCGGATGAATAGAACTTCAAAAGTGCTATCAATATACAGAAATCATCGTATAGATTATATCGGATGGATTCACCAGACAATGTATACTAAATGATCATATCATATGAAATGCTACAGGATTAAAGAATTTTATTGCTCATTGTTTTGAAATAAAGTGAAGAGGAAGAAGAATTGTTTGTAAGAATAAAAAGTGTGAAGAAAGTTCAAGTAGAATAGTGACAATATACTAAATCCTATTGGTGAAGGTTCTTATTATTGTTACAAAAACACTATTAAATATTTTATCTATGTGAGGAGACCAAGCACTATCGATTGACTATAGTGGTATACAAGCGAAAGGATACTCCCTATTTTATGTAACTTCTAAAGGATTATTTTTAGTGGTTTTTTTGTTTTGTATTACTTACAAACCATGATAAGGACTTATTACTCTTATTTAGTAGTGAACATTTTAAAGATTTATATTCTTATGGTTGTGATCATTTTATTATTTTCCAAAAGATTCATTTCTCACTAACCAAAGGTGAAGTTTGTTTTGTAAGTAAGAAAACAAAAAAAGATAATATCAATGATTCTCCCCCTCCACCTCTCGATGATCATATAGATATTGATTGTTCCTTTGAAGCGGTATCATAATGAAGGTTTCCTTCATTGAATCTTCACTAGATCTTAAAGAAGAATAAGGTTTCTATATATGTTTATAACTCTATTAATGGTAATGGGATTATTTTATTTGATTATATTAACTATCACATATGGAATGATAGAATGTTAAATTATCTCATGTCCACTAGTTATGAAGTTCTTCAGGTTGCTATAGATGTTTTTACTCCTCTTTCTAAGGGTTTTCCCTTGAAAACTACTGATATGAAGAATTTTGAGAATGATGGGTAATCCAATAATACTATAAATTCCTCACTCTATGAAAGTTAGTTGTTGAGAGTTAAATTTGTTATAACAGTTAATCGAATATGGGAAAGTTTTGAAGAAAATTAATAAAGGGAATATGAAATTGAATATATCAAGTTTACAAACCTAGATATTGAAGTACAATGATCTAAATTTGGTTAATGATCAATCTATTGGTGACTTATTTACAAGGTTTAATGGAATTGTAATAACCATAATATTTCTTGGTGGGATGTTGAAACATTCAATTATTGTTAAAAGGATATTACATATTCTTACTAATAAATTTGATTCCAAGGTTTCATCCTTAGAATATTGAGATTCTAAAACTCTTTCTTTGTATGATCTATAGACAATTATCATCACATGTGGAATGAGAAAATAAAATAATTTCAAGAAGAAGGAGAAATATGATCATGAAATATATTTCAAGGATGTTAAGAAAAAAACTCTGAAAGTTGTATTTGAAGAAGAAGTCAGTGAATCTAACACTGAATATAAGGTATGTAAAACATTTGATGAATTTATTTCCTCGTTTTATAAAAGGATGAAAAGAGGCACAAATAAGTACAAAGGAAAGTTATCCCTGAAGTGATTTGGATATGGATCCATTGGAAACTTTGTTTCAAATTTTTATAAACTTAAGTAATATTATGATAGTGATGAAGAGGATATAAAGTCAAGGTGATCTCTAAATAATAAGTCATAAAAATTCAAATTAATTTTATAAATGGATGGATAATAAGTTATCTAAATGTAATAAAATAAATATTATGTCCAAATATGAGGGAGATGATGACAGTGAGGTGGAATCTGAAAACTCCAATGATGATACTGCTGAAAATATTCTTATTGAAAATTTAAATGATGAAAAATTTATCAGTGATGAAATTAGTAGATCTGAAGAAGAATAATAATAATAAGATACTCATATGGAGTTTACACTAAAGATATATTTGAAAGAATATCTTGTAAAGATACTAAGAATTAAAAAGGAAAAAATGAAGTATAATAAAGGATATATTTCAATAAAAAATAAAGAATATTTTCTTGAAGAAAAATCTAAGTTTCTAAGAGATATTGATTATCTTAAGAAGTTAATTGATGAATGGAAGAACCTAAACATCAATCTTGAAGAAAATATAAAGGTAAAGAATAAATAGTTTGATATTATTCAATAAAAACTTGTTGAAGTTGAGAAAGGAATTACAAAATTCTAAAACTCGATTACAAAATTGGTAAAATTTATAAGAAGGGTATACCTCATAAGGATCAACAAAAAATATCCTCAAAGGTTAATAACAAGGTTTAAGATTATCATAATAATAATCATGTTTAGAAGAACATGTATGTATCTAAAACAACTAGAGTTGAAAATTATAATGTTTCAAAGTCTGGAACAAGGTTGATATATCTATATATCCTATTAAGTCTAAGAATAAATCTAATATGAATGAGAATATGTTAGTAGTTACCAAAACTTTGGTGCACAACAAAGTGCCAAGGTGGATAGTAAGAAATATGATAGAAATCGGGTAAACAATTCCAGAAAATATATAAGTTACAAAGGAAAATATTATTTTTATAGATAATTCTAGTATTGTGGTAGATTTTTACATATAGAAAACATGTGAAAGTTGAATAATCAATAGTATAATAAATCTATGAAGATATGTAAGAAACTTTTGAGGGGGAGTCAACCCACTCAAATAAGGAAACCAAAGAAACAAAGTTTGAAAACTAAAAATAGATTTCAACCTCTAGAAACTATTTTTAAAATATGTGATTATCCTAGAAACCTTTATAAATTATGTCTTATTATATTACCTAATCAAAAAAAATTATATGAAAAATCTCAAAAACCTCATGTGAAGGAAGATAAATACAAAGAAAAATATTTAGTTGTTGAAACTACTCTCAAAGATACAAAAAGAGAACAACCTTGGATATTGGACGGTGGCTTTTATTCACATGTGATAGTATATATAAAGTTTTTTTATGATTTAAAATATTATAAATAAGGTATGGTGAATTTTGGAAAGTGATGAGCCATTGAGAATCAAAGGTGTTGGATATGTTATCATTGGAAAAAGAAAAATTGAAATCTATAAGTGATTTTTTTGTTGATGGGCTTAAACACAATTTATTATGTGTTCCAAAACTTTTTTATGAAGGTAAAAAAGTTTTTTTAATAATTTATGGATTTTTTAAGTCTATAATATTGTAAAATTATAACAAGAGTCTAACAAACCAAGATAAACTTGTTTCAAGTTAGAGAAGCATGAGGTTCATGCTATCTGTGCATGATGAAAGAAAATCAGTTATAGAATAAGTGGTTAAGAAATATATATTAGAGGTATATGATCAAGATAATAAGGAGATAAAGTATTTTTAATATTATAATAATGATAAGAAGAAGATATTGGTGTTTCTCAATATTTCAAAAATGGAAGATTACAAACTATGTATATAAGAAAGTTGAGATATATTCAACATGCCCCTTGGAGCTTATAGATTCTAATATTTGAATGTCAATGAGAAAGAAATCAAAAAGTTGAGAAAATTAATTTATTTCCTTTATTAATGATTTTACTCACATTACGTGTATTATGTTTTTGAAACATAATTTAGATACTCTCAATACATTTTAGAGTTTTATGAGAAGTTCTGAAAAGGAATGTGGTTATTCTGTGAATAAGATTCGAACAGATAATAGTGATGAGTATAAAAATGGTAATTTTAAATACTATCTTAAAAAAAATTAATTTTTCATGAATTTATTTCACCAAGAACACTACAACAAAACGTTACTTTTGAAATAATAAATAGAATTTTGGTTGAGATGGATCAAACGATGTTGATCGAACTTAAAACTTTTGGAGGAAAGCTATTGAAGTAGCATTTTTTATTCAAACTCAATGTTTCTATAGGCCAAACTTTAATATGAATAATTATGAGATATATTACAAGTAAACCCAAAGTTTTAAATACCTAAGTGTTCTTTTAATTTCTTTAATTATCAAATACAAAGGTGGAAATCTTGGAATGTTTTTTTAGAGTGGTTTTGATGGAATATTTCTTGGCTACCCTTCTAATGGTAGAGGATATATGTGTTATAATAAATAAACATGAAATGTTGTTTACTCTATATATATTAATGTTATAGAAAAATCTAATATTAAAGCTTCATAGATAATTGAAAATGTGGAAGAAGGGGAAGATGAATTGGTGGCTGTTAAACAGCGTGACCGAGTTTATAATATGAATAATAATGTTGATTCTATATGAGATGAATATTATAACTTAGATATCTCAATTAATGATGAATAATTATTTTTATCTCATATTAGGATGAGGAAACATTTGGAAGTCCAAAAAATAATTGGTGATCAAGGGAAATAAGTTCCAACCATAATAACATTGAGGTTTGTTTCACATACATTCTTGTATTCATAGGTTGCGACAAAATATGATCAAGAAACTTTGGAGAATCAAGACTGGATTGATGCCATGATTGAAGAGTTGGGTTAGATTGAGAATAATGAAGAATGAGAACTTATACCCAAACCAATCAAAAAGAATGTGATTGGTAAAAAATGGGTTTTTCTAAACAAGTTGAATGAAAAAGGAGATGTGATAAGAAACAAGGTATGAATAGTTTGTAAATGTTACTCATAGATAGAAGGAATTGACTTTGATGAGACCTTTTCTCTAGTATAATTATTAGAAACTATCAGAATATTTCTTTTTATTACTGCACAATTAATATATAAAATATTTCATATGGATTTGAAGTCATATTTCTTAATATAGATCTTGATTAATAGGTTTATATTAAACAATCATGTGGCTTCATGATTGGTAAAGATGAAAGCTACGTGTGCAAATTTAATAAGGCTTTGTATGGGTTGAAGCAAGCTCTGATATCTTGGTATTAAAAATTATATACATTATTAAGGAACTTTAATTTAAAGAAAGGGAGATTTAATAGTAACATCTATATAAAATAAAAGTAATACATTTACCTCACTATGATTGTTTATGTTGATGACATTATATATTCAGGGAATGATGAAGAAACATGTGAGAAGTTTGTTAAGGAGATGAGTAATTTATTTAATATTTCCATGAAATTATAATGAAATACTTTCTTGGAATAAAAATATTTAAAAAGAATAAGTATATTTTTCTTTCTCAAGAGAAGTATGCTAAGGAACTTCTGAAGAAGTTTGTAATGGAAAAATAAAATACTATTTACATACCTATTTCAATGGAAACAAAGTTTTCAAAATATAAAGAAGGAAAGGAGGTTGATCCTAAAGAGTTTATAAAGTTTGTTGGAAGTTTTTTATATATGAAATATTCAAGTCCAGATATAGTGTATGTTGATACATTGTGTGAATGTATCAAAGTGAACCAAAGGAATCTCGTATTATTATAGGGAAGTGAATTATTAGATATATAAAATTAATAATTGATTTTGGAATAAAATATGATCACTCTAGAATTATTTATTTATTTTTTTACACAAATTCATATTGGGTAGTTTGTGTCTATGAAATAAGATCCACATATGGTGGATTTCTCTTCTTTGGAGAAATATGTGTGAGTTGACATAAAAAGAATAAAGATTCATTAACTCTCTGCATGGTTGAATCTAAGTATATTATTGTTAATCAAGCTACTATACTATAAATATGGATAAAGACATAACTATAAGATTTATTGGTTAATGTGAAGTTTCCCCTTCTCTTAGGTTATAATAATCAAAGTTTTATAAATATCACTAAGAATCTAGTGAAAAATTCTCGATCAAAGAACATTGATACAAAATATCACTTTATCAAAGATAACATTGAATAGAATGAACTAAAATTGGTGTATGTTCCTATAATGTAGAAATTTGATGATATCTTCACTAAACCATTGTTGAAGGAGACATTTCAAAATATGTGGTTGATAATGGGTATTCAACCTCCCTCTATCCAAATATAAGGTATGGGATATTCATCCCATATATATATTTTCTTTGGATAGTTTTTCCAGAGGTTGATAAAAATGTTGTAACATAAATCAATTCATTGGTATCTATCTTACCTTTATAGGGGGATCATATATATATAATAGTTTTGAAAAGGGTTAAGATTTGATTTTAGTGTATGTGAACTATTTTAATAGTTTTTTAAGTGGATGAAGGAAAATATTTCTTTGTAGATTTAATTTTTCTTTATTAGTGAATGTTCCAAGTGGTAGAATAAGTTCAAAATTTTATAAGGAAAACAGAAGATGTGTACAAAGAGTTTTTAAAATCACTGTTTGTGGATAGCATGATATTATCCTTCAATGATTCTTATTTCCTACATTGAGTTCACTCCTATAGGTTTAGAATTATATGTTAAGTAATCCATTTCTTAAGTTACAAAGTTTTATTTATTTATATTCCTTGGTTGAAAACAAAAATCCAAAGGGGGTATTATTGGGACCAAGTGGTTTTGATGTGTTCTGAAGAAGTTGGAAGTTATTAAGAAGAAGTTGGTTGGACATGACAAAGGTTTTCTCAAAGTTTTATCTTTTTTTCTAACATAAATCACTTTTAAGTGTTTATCTTTAATATAAATGTGTTTTGAAGGAATTTAATGGATCAAGTTCATCAAATGAATTATATCACTCTACTGTGATTGGATAGAGATTTTCACTAAACATTTACCCAAGTATGGTTACAAGTTCCATCAAACAGATTGTTTTATAATGAAAATATAGAAATTATTTGATGTTAGTAAAGTTCCTAACAAAATGACTACTAAAAGTTTTCATGATCTAATATTCATTGAAAAGTAGGAGTTTTTGTTTGAAGTTTATGAATATTTAGAGTTTTGTTGGTATAAAATGTTATTAGTCAAACATTTATAAAGTTTTTTGATAAGTGGGAGTTTTTCTAAGTATCAAAAAGAATTTTCTACAGAATTTCATCATATGAAGGCCATAGGATGATCTCTTATAATGTTATCGGTCCAAGTACATCAGAAAAATCATTTACAAGGAAGTATGATAAAATAATTTCTACTTATGTACAACACATATCATATGGATTTTTATGAAGGTGTGAAGTGGATTTGATTTGGGATGATAAAAAGGAATCCTAGGATTCATCTGATAGAATAATGTTCTTGAATTCATCATAAAAAATTTTATGTATGATGTTTATCATTTAGAAATTACTAAGTGAAGGAACCGGTCAAAGGTTTTTTATGCAAGTCCCTGAATAGAGGAAGAGTCTTGAGAAATACTTCTAATATATTCCTATGAAGTTGTTAAAGAACATTGTTTGGAGTTTAATCGGTTAGAAGAGTGTTATGAAGATATATTGGATGAATGTTTGAAGGTTCAAAGGGAATTTATGATGTTTTTCTAAAGATATCAAATTTGATGATGCTGATCTGGTTGTTCAACATTCCAAAAATCATATAGAAAGATCATGATTCAAGTTGAGCCTTAAGGATGTTTGAATAAGACTATTATCATTGAGTCTTAAGGAGAGATCCTGTATTTTAGGAGAATTGAATGAGGTCAAATTAGGGTATTTCTAATCGGGGTGGTGAAAAGTTTTAAGTTGGAAGTTTGAAATTAAGTTCGTGTGTTTACATAAAATTTTGGATGTTCTATGCCTGTATAAATGGGGTTTGTACATCGATGTGAGTGTGTGGAATTTGGGGAAGTGGATTATAGCACTATAGAAGTGGAAATTTGATCGTATGAATAGGTTGAAGAGGTATCAATCATAAGGATACTAGATAGATGTTTCTATGAGGTGGTATCGAATGAAGAGTGTGACTATGTGATCAGTAAAACAAGTTGAAGGAGTAATGGATGATTAGGGTGTCGAGGTGATCATAAGAATAGTGCATCAAAAGTGGTATCAGTCTACATAAGGAATTAAAGTGAGTATAATAGACAGACACACCAGATGGATTATACTGTACAAACATACCAGATGAACTGATACTGGATTGAAGAAGGTTACTACTCACTGTTATGAAAGAAAGTGAATGGGAAGAATAAGTACTTTAAAGAAGATAAAGTGTGAAGAAATTTCAATCAACATAGTGACAACATATTAAATACTATTGGTAAAGGTTCTTACTATTGTTACAAAAACATTGTTATATCATTTATTTGTGCAATGAGAATATTCACTGTTGATTAACTATAGTGTTACGCAAGTGAAAGGATACTCCATGCTTGATGTAATCACCAAAAGGATTATTTTCAAGTGGTTTGTATGGTCTTTGTTTACTTACAAACCATTCCAAGGAGTAGCTATATTTATTGAGTAGTGAATGATTTAAATAACTATGTTATAATGGGTGTGCTTGTTTGCTTGTTTTCCTACTTAGTCATTTATCACTAACCAGGGGTGAAGTTTTTTTATGTAAGGAAACAAAAAATAATAGAATATAAATATAAGAACCTAGATATTCTTTTAAGGTATGCTTTTTCTTTTTCTGGAGTTTTTGAGAAAAATGAAGTTTCTGGAAATTTTTGAAGTACACGTCGTGTACTCTTTTCCCGCCGAAGTCGTGTGTTGGCCATGTCCGGGCCACACACACAGTGTGTAAGGGTGACGTGGAGGATGATTTTGGATGAGTATGGAAAAGACCTAGTACACATCGTGTACTCTAAAAGTACACATCGTGTACTTTATTTTTTTTCATCAAACGGACTGGGGTCACGCCTGACGCACAGAAGCGCCTTCTTCTCCAGGTTTCGTTCGTCCGAGAGCGACCGTACGGCCGAATCATCTCTGAGCCACCATGCCTCCATCCGACCTCCATTCTAGCTGTCGTCGATTGCGTTGGAAGCGCAGCGGTGAGTTCCTCTTTCTTCTTTATCCTTGTTTCTTGATTCCTCCTCGTTTTCAAGTTATCGTAGGTTGAGTTTTTTGTGCATTTTCTCAGATATACTTCGTTCTAAGGGGAATCTATCGTCATGGTTCACATATATCGATCTAATGGGATCGAGGTTGGTGGTTTGTTTCCCTACGTTGAATTTCTTTGAGTTTTTGGTGCAAAAAGTGTCGGGTACCCATCTATCGGGTATCTCGGGTTAGGATTTTGATCCTATATCATTATCTGCCTTAGATTTCTTGTATGCTTGGGGTTATTAGATGGTTAATAATTTCTTGTTAGCATGTTGAGGATCATCCCAGGGGTGTTTTCCTTATTTTGGTTGTTGATTTCCATTTGGTACGGTTTCCCTATGAGGCAACCCTATTGCGCATTGCTAGTATGCGTGTTGACTTGATTGTATGTATTGTCTGCTGTTTATATGCTTGTGGATGCATTGTAGCTATTAGCCAAGTAGTTTCTGAACTTACTTAGGCTGCTAACAGTGGATTACGTATGACTAAACTACTCAGGGCTGAGTGAACCTGGTGTGGTATACTAAAGGGGGAATTGACGATTAGGGATTCCCTAAAGAGTCTGTTATAATTAGTATCGGTCACAGAACCTATGGGAATGGGACTTTATACTTCCTAATAGTGTCATTAGTTACATAGCAAGACTATAGGGGGAATTAGACGTAAGTGCTTCCTCATAGAGTCTATATCTTTCGTTGTAAGACCACAGGGGAATTGACCATGAGAGCTTCCCAGAGTGTCGGTGCCTTTGTATGTCTACTTGATTAGAGGGGTTTGCTAGTAGGAGCCACCCAGAGAGTCAGTGCTTTATTTTTTGGTTGGTTGTGACGAGTCCACCATGCCAAAGAACAAGCTTGGTTTTGTACTTCTTGCTGTTTAGGTAGACTGCCGAGTTACCTGTTGTGATTACTTGCTTGCCTTGGGAGTATAGAGTTGTTTCTAGGTTCCATGGTTGATAGCTAAATGATTGTACTGAACTAATAAATAATTGTGAATGGAGTTTGGTAGGATTTCTTACTTTAGTGTACATCTGCTTCTCTGCTGCATTTATTTCCTTTACTTTTTCTATATTACTCACTAACAGTAGGGCACGGATCTTGTGGTGATTGCCTACTGGGATTAGTCTCACACCCTGTTTGGGTCCTGCTTTTCAGCCCAAATAGGTTATATGGTTGCAGGTGTGGATAGGGATTGTGGCCCTTCTACTTTGGGTACATGATTTCTGGTTGAAGCTGGAGAGCATAGGACCGAGCTTAGGCTTGCGATGCTGCTAGAGTTTCTATTTACTTTCGTACTTTTTTTTCAGTTGTATTTCAGCACGTTGTTGTGTTTGATGCTTTTCTTAGATACTTGTACCTGCTACATCATTATCATTATCATTATGTGTTCATTGCTTCCGCTGTTTAGTTTCAATGTTTTTATGTTGTTTACTGCTTCCGCTATTGACTGTTGTTTTTTTTTTCTTGTATACCTTACCAAATGAGGGCATAGTTTCCCCAATAACATACCAAGGCCCTCGCTACTAGTCGGCATCCTCCGGCGTTTGGGGAAATGCACTTGAGGTCATGTGGCGAACTGGGTATGGGGCACCAGTGGAAGAGCTCCGGATTCGGGTCGTTACAAAGTGGTATCAGAGGAGTTCTTTCATTTTTCTATTGACTTACTATTTAGCGACATTAGATAGGGATAGGACGGAATAGGTAAATGGTAAATAGCTATGCCCGGGCGTTCTAGAACCCATGTACAGGGAAAAAGCCTGATTACCTCGAATATTTCCAATTTTGAGTTTTGCGAATGTTACAGTTTAATTGATTTCACCGTTGGGTGATGCACTTGTTTTGTGTTGTTAATGTTTATATGATTGTGGTTCTATTTTGTTGCAACTCGATGAGATGAGGGTATTCCATCTCATGCATCATATATGAACATGTTAGAAGATCACATGTCATGCATCTTGCCATGCCATCTAGGTTGCATTAGAGATTGCATGATGTTGTGATAGGATTTGTGATAGACAATGCATGCTGTTGTGATAGCTGCTGTGATAGAATATCTCCTATATTGATAGGGTATCGTTGTTGGAGTTTTCTTACCACGGACACCAAACTTTGATCTTAGAGGTGTTATGGGCCCTCAAGGATCAGAAATTTGTGGGTTGTGAGTTCTTATACTGTGGCTTGTTCTATTCATCGTTATGATGCCAAGCTTTGATTCTTGGGGAGTATGGGCCCCCACGGATCGGAATTGGGCACCTTAACCCTTATTTTTCTATGTTTTCTAGGATCCAGTGTAGTTCTGAGGCTACTGTATGGAAAAACCCAGAATACACGGCGTGTAATTTATATATACACGCCGTGTAGTTTTTGGCCGTGTCACTGACCGTGTGGACAGGGACACAGAGTTGTAAATGGTTTTCAGGAACATGTTGTGTACTCTAGGTACACGCCGTGTAGAGGTTAACTAGGAGCCTGGCCATGTAACTAACAACACGGGCCAGTTAATGCATGTTTTAGTACACGCCGTGTTCGATATGCACATGTCGTGTATCCATTCCCAGGTACCCGACCGTGTCTTGAAAAACATGGGTCGGTGTTATCTTCTCTTATACACGTTGTGTTTGTTCGGAACACACCGTGTAAGGATCAGCTGAGTACCCGGCCGTGTCACGAACAACACGGTCCGAGGTTTCCCTTCAAGTGCATGTCGTGTCCCTTGGGAACATGCCGTGTAGTGTCGACCGTGGGTCAGGCCATGTCGCTAACAACACGGGCCAGGTAAGGCATGTCTAGTACACATTGTGTCTTCCTCAAACACACCGTGTAGTCTTCGGTTGGGACAGTCCGTGTGACTTAGTCGTGTAGGAGTAACCGGGCAGGGAGAAAAGGGTCAGTACACACCATGTAGTTTAAGAACACGCTGTGTAGTTGGGTAGTTTACACAGCCATGTATGGCCAAGGTACACGCCCAGGGTAAACTTTTAAGAAACACGCTGTGTAGTGGTACTACATGCCGTGTAGTCATGTTTTTTCTAGATTTAAAGGTTTTTCCCTCATGTTCCATTTTACTCTCCTATGTTGCAATTGTGTTCATCTTTAATAAAGGTGTGTTTTGGTCTTTCAGAGCTATGGCACCAAGAATTCCTCCTGTTTCACGCCAGGAACTAGGCAGCGATCGTACGCCTGATACGACCAATCTGGGACTGCCAGTAGTTCCGCCCATCGTTCCGGACATGGAACCTGCATTGATTCTAGACATTGGTGAAAACGCTCAATTCAGAGAGGGTTTCATGATATTCAAGCAGACCTTCCAGGGAGTTCATCATCCTGCCCCAACTATGGCAGAGCTGACGCGGGTCTTCCAGCAGCACCATCCTCCCACTTTCACAGGGGATGGAGGACCTCAGGCTGCAGAGTCATGGCTGGAAGCCATGCTGTCCATCTTTGAGCATCTATAGATACCTCCAGAGAGGAGGGTGAAGCTCGCGACATATATGTTGTGAGACTCCGCCAAGAGATGGTGAGATGTAGTCTCTCAGACGAGGCGCCAGCAGGCTATGGCTTGGGATGAGTTTCAGCGTACGTTTTACGACTACTTCTACTCAACGACGCTGAGGGCCGATAGAGCCAAGGATTTCATGAGCCTACAGTAGGGTACTCTCTCAGTTATGGAGTATTCCTCCTGCTTCACTGAGTTACAGTGATTCACTCCCGTTCTGGGAAATGACGAGCTGTTTCTAGCGAGGAAGTTTGAGGAAGGCCTCAGGCCGGAGATCAGATCACAGGTAAATGTCTTTCAGTTGACTTATACTACTCTGATAGTTAGCCAGGAGCTCATCACAGAGATAAAACTGAGGGATACTGGAGCTATGGACCAGGGCGTTTCAGCATCCAAGGCTGATTCCCTCCTAACGGACAGCAGGAAGCGCCACCAAGAGTCTACCTGAGGCGACCCGAGGAAGCGAGGTATTCCTTCTAGTAGATGATATCCCTCTTCTGGCACCCAAGTGGTGTGTTATCAGTGTGGTAGGAGTGGGAATAAGAATACCTAGGGCCCGAGGGACCCAGTGGAGTGTCGATCCTGCAGCAAGATGGGTCATCTGCAGCGTTTCTGCAAGGTTCCCCTTCCAGCAACTAGTGAAGGAGGATCAGTTTTGACCCCACGTCCAGGAGCAGGATAACCAGCTCCACAGCAGACTAGGGGCTAGAGTTTTGCAGGTCGTTCAGGTCAGGGTAGAGGTCATGGATGTAGTGTTCAGGCTCAGGGATGAGCAGCTCAGGGTTTTCAGGCTACACAGAGCCGCGGCACCGGCCAGACTTTGGCTGTAGAGAAGATTCATCAGGAGAAGGATCCTGGACCCTCTACAGTTCGAGGTATGATCTTAGTAGCCTCAGTTTTATCTTTATCCCTTTTTGATACTGGTGCATCACATATCTTTATCTCTGTTTCTGTCATGGAAATTCATGAGCTTCGTTTCTTTTCATCTGCTGACATGTTTACTCTTGACACGCCTTTGAGAACGAGGACATCTAGCATACGTTAGTGCATGGAGTGCCCTCTCGAGGTTGCAGGGTATCATTTCTTATGGGACCTCTATGTACTAGAGATTACGGGATATGAATTCATTCTTGGTATGGACTAGTTGGTTCCCTTCCAGGTAGTCGTCGATTGCTATCATCGTAGGGTGAGTTTCGTATCACCAGAGGGTGAATATTTTCTTCATAAGGGCAAGTGGGATTTTTAGGCGAGTCGAGCCGGACTCGAGCATCATGGGCTAGGAGGAGTTACGACCTAGATTTCTAGTCTTTATCTAGATGACCAGGGGACTTCACAGTTAGATTTTCCTCTAGTGTTTAATCGCTTTCCAGATGTCTTTCCAGAAGACTTTTCAGGTTTTCCTCTGGTTCGTGAGGTAGACCTCTCAGTTGAGCTCATGTCAGGAGAAGCACCGGTGTTCATTCCTCCTTATAGGATGGATGCACCTGAGTTGCAGGAGCTCAAGAAGTAGTTGGAGGAGTTACAGGCCAAGGGTTTCATCCGGCCCAGTACTTCTCCTTGGGGTTCGCATGTCTTGTTCTCGAAGAAGGCAGACGGTAACCTTAGGCTTTGCGTGGATTATCAGAAGTTGAACCAGCTGACGGTTAAGAACCGATATCCCTTGTTGAGGATTGATGATCTCTTCGATCAGATTAGAGGATCTCGGGTGTTCTCAAAGATCGATTTGAGGTCCGGTTATCATCAGTTGCGCGTTAGGCCTTCAGATATACCTCGGATAGCCTTCAGGAGCAGGTATGGCCTCTACGAGTATACGGTTATTCCGTTCGGTCTTACGAACATGCCAGAAGTTTTCATGGCACTGATGAACCGAGTGTTCCATCCTTACTTGGATTCCTTCATCGTGGTCTTTGTGGATGATATCTTGGTGTACTCTCACACTCGACACGACCATGCAACCCATCTTGAGATCTTTTTGAGTACACTGAGGGAGAATCGGCTTTATGCTAAACTCTCAAAGTGCCACTTTTAGATGGATGAGATTCACTTCCTGGGTCATGTCATCTCAGAGACAGGAGTATTAGTAGACCCAGAGAAGGTGAGAGCAGTAGTTACCTAGGAGCAGCTGAAGAACGTCTTTGAGGTACGGAGCTTCTTGGGGCTGGCTAGTTACTACAGGCAGTTTATACAGGACTTATCATGCCTAACAGCACCGTTGAGGGGATTAACTAAGAAGGGGGTGAAGTTTGTTTGGTCAGAAGCCTGTGACTTAGCCTTCCAGGAGCTGAAGGGGAGATTGACTTCAGCACCGATCCTAGTTTTACCGGAGCCGGTCAAGAGCTATATAGTTTTCTATGATGCATCTGGCATCGGACTTAGAGCAGTGCTTATGCAGGAGGATCGAGTGGTTGCATATAGATCTCGGCAGTTGAGGCCACATGAGAGGAATTATCCTATGCACGACCTGGAGTTGGCTGCGGTTGTTCATGCTTTACGTTGCTGGAGACATTACCTTTTAGGAGAGAATTTTGTGGTATACACTGACCAAAAAAGTCTCAAGTACATCTTCATGCATCGTGACCTGAATCTGAGACAGCGGAGGTGGGTTGAGTATCTCCAGTCCTTCGATTCTGATCTTACCAATACGCCTAGGAAAGGCAACGCAGTGGCTAATGCAATGAGCAGGAGAACTTAGATACATGCAGTTCAGGAGGCCAGCAGTGAGTGGCAACTAGTGGCTCTGTTCTCAGAGATGCATTTGGAGGTGCATGATAGGCAGGGGCAGACTTTCCTATCTTCTATGGCTGTTACCTCTGCACTTCTGGACCGAGTTCGAATGAGGCAGTTGGAAGATTCAGAAGGGCTAGTCCTATGGGAAAGTGTGTCAGGAGAGGACCCTCTCCCTGGGTGGACCGTTGGTGAGGATGAGATCTTGCGTTTCCGGGGACGCGTATGGGTGCCAGCAGATATACGCAACGATCTGATGTGAGACTTACATTCCTCAGTTTGGGCAGTTCATCTTGGCATCACCAAGATGTACCGTGATTTACACCGCTAGTACTGGTGGCCAGGTATGAAGAGAGATGTGGCTGGTTTTATCATGAGATGTTCCACCTGTCAGCAGGTGAAGGCAGAGCACCAGCGACCAGCAGGGCTTTTACAGCAGCTACCCATTCTAGAGTGGAAGTGGAACGACGTCGCGATGGACTTCGTGACTGGTTTTCCAAGATCATCGAGAGGAATCGATGTGGTGTGAGTCGTCTTCGATAGGCTTACAAAGGTTTCTCACTTCTTGCCAATCAAGGAGACTTTCAGTGTCGATGATCTGGGATGACTTTACATTCGGAAGATTGTTCGTCTGCATGGAGTTCCACACTCCATTGTTTCAGACAGGGATGCGCGCTTTACCTCTCGGTTCTGGTAGGGACTTTAGAAGGCCTTGGGTACACAAGTACTTTTGAGTACAGAATACCATCCCCAGACTGATGGCCAGTCCGAGCGCACGATCTAGGTGCTTGAGGATATGCTCCAAGCTTGCATCCTAGACTTTGGCGGTTCTTGGGAGAAACATATTCCTCTGGTGGAGTTCACCTACAACAACTGTTTTTAAGAGACCATCCATATGGCGCCATACGAGGCCTTGTATGGTAGGCCATGTCGATCACCTTTATGATGGCTAGAGGTAGGAGAGGCAGCTTTGTTGGGACCTCGTCTTGTTCAGGAGACTTCAGAGCAGATAGAGTTGATTTGGAAGAGGATTCCTACAGCGTAGTCTTGACAGAAGTCTTATGCTGATCAGCGGAGACGACCTCTGGAGTTCGAGGTTGGTGATCAGGTTTTCGTGCGTGTCACACTGAGGTTGGGACACAAGAGGATTCGGAAACAGGGTAAGCTTTCACCACGGTACGTCGGGTCGTTTGAGGTCTTGGAGAGAGTTGGGCCAGTTGCCTATCGGTTGCAGCTACCTCAGAGGTATCGGACAATGCACGACGTCTTCTATGTCTCTCAGCTCTGACGTTACTTTTCAGACCCGTCTCACATATTTCAGCCCGAGGAAGTCGAGCTTGAAGCGGATGCGTCATTTGAGGAGCATCCTATCCAGATTGTCGATCGAAGTACGAAGGTTCTCCACGGGCGGTCTGTTCCTCTGGTACGGGTGCTACGGCAGCACGGACAAGTACAGGACGAGACCTGGGAGAGGGAGGCCGATGTACGATCACAGTGGCCGGAGCTGTTTGAGGTTTCTTCTTCTCCACCTCGTTAGGGAAATTCGGGGACGAATTTCTTTAAGGGGGAAATTTTTTAAGAACCCGGATCTTCTTTTCAGGTACACTTTTCCTTTTTATGGAGTTTTTGAGAGAAAAAAAAGTTTCTAGAAATTGTTGAAGTACACGTCATGTACTTTCTGAGTACACGCCGTGTACTCTTTTCTCATCGAAGCTGTGTGTTGGTCGTGTCCGGGCCACACACACGGTGTGTAAGGGTGACGTGGAGGACAATTTTAGAGGAGTACGGAAAAGACCTAGTACACACCATGTACTCTAAAAGTACACATTGTGTACTTTCTTTTTTTCATTAAACGGAATGGGGTCGCGCCTGATGCACAGAAGCATCTTCTTCTCCAGGTTTTGTTCATCCGAGAGTGACCGTATGGCTGAATCTTCTCTGAGCCACCGTGCCTCCATCCAACCTCTATTCCAGCCGTCGTCGATTGCGTTGGAAGCGCAGTGGTGAGTTCCTCATTCTTCTATAGCCTTGTTTCTTGATTCCTCCTCGTTTTCAGGTTATCGTAGGTTGAGCGTTTTGTGCATTTTCTCCGATCTACGTCATTCTAAGGGGAATCTATCATCATGGTTCACATATATCAATCTATTGGGATCAAGGTAGGTGGTTTGTTTCCCTACGTTGAATGTATTTGAGTTTTTGGTTCAAAAAGTGCAGGGTACCCATGTATCGGGTATCTCGGGTTAGGGTTTTGATCCTGTATCATTATCTGCCTTAGATTTATTGTATGCTTGGGTTATTAGATGGTTAATAATTTCTTGTTATCATGTTTAGGATCACCCCATGGGTGTTTTCCCTTGTTTTGGATGTTGATTTCCGTTTGGTACGGTTTGCCTACAAGGCAACCCTATTGTGCATTACTAGTATGCCTGTTGACTTGATTGCATGTATTGCATGCTTTTTATATGCTTGTGAATACATTGTAGCTATCATACAAGTAGTTTCTGAACTTACTTAGGCTTCTAGTAGTAGATTACGCAAGACTAAACTGCTCAGGGCTGAGTGAACCTGGTGTGGTAGACTAAAGGGGGAATTGACGATTAGGGTTTCCCTAGAGAGTCTGTTATAATTAGTATTGATCACAGGACCTATGAGAATGGGACTTTGTGCTTCCCCATAGTGTCCTTAGTTATGTAGTGAGACTATAGGGGGAATTAGATGTAAGTTCTTCCTCATAGATTCTATATCTTTTGTTGCAAGACCACAGGGGAATTGAAGGTGAGAGATTCCCAGAGTGTATGTGCCTTTGTACGTCTACTTGACTAGAGGGGTTTGCTAGTAGGAGCCACCCATAGAGTCAGTGCTTTATTTTTTGGTTGGTTGTGATGAGTCCACCAAGCCAAAGAACAAGCTTGGGTTTGTACTGCTTGCTATTTAGGTAGACTGTCGAGTTACCTGTTGTGATTACTTGCTTGCCTTGGGAGTATAGAGTTGTTTCTAGGTTCCATGGTTGATAGATAAATGATTGTACTAAACTAATAAATAACTATGAATGGAGTTTGGTAGGATTGCTTACTTTAGTGTACATCTGCTTCTCTGCTGCATTTATTTCCTTTACTTTTTCTATATTACTCACTGACAGTAAGGCACGAATCTTGTGGTGATTTCCTACTAAGATTAGTCTCACACCCTGTTTGGGTCCTGCTTTTCGGCCCAAATAGGTTATATGGTTGCAGGTGTGGATAGGGATTGTGGCCCTTCTACTTTGGGTACATGATTGCTGGTTGGAGCTGGAGAGCATAGGACCGAGCTTAGGCTTGCGATGCTGCTGGAGTTGTTGTTTACTTTCATACTTTGTTTTTTTCAGTTGTATTTCAGCACGTTGTTGTGCTTTCTTCTTTCCTTAGATACTTGTATCTGCTGCATCATTATCATTGTCATTATGTGTTCATTGATTTCGCTGTTTAGTTTCAGTGTCTGTATGTTGTTTACTGCTTCCTCTATTGACTGTTGTTTTTCTTTCCTTGTATACCTTACCAAATGAGGGCATAGTTTCCCCAATAACATTCCAAGGCCCTCGCTGCTAGTCGGTAGCCTCTGGCGTTTGGGGAAATGCGCTTGAGGTCATGTGGTGAACCGGGTACGGGGCACCACTGGAAGGGCTCCATATTCGGGTCATTACAATAAATGATTCACCCCCCCCCCCACCCCCTCTCATTGATCATAAAAACCATAATTTGTCTTTTTCAGTATCCATCGGCTAGATAGTTGCTGGATAGTGACACCTCATTTTTATAGAGGTTCCACCAAAAAGCTGATGGGGATAAAATGGGGAAAATTTGCCATTTTGACTCCCTAAGTTTAAGAGGGGGTATCCTTCATCTCTCCATAATTCTTCACTCATGTGGCTGGGGGTATTCTCCCCTTGGTTCTCATCCCTCAAACACTTCAAGATGGATGTTATACTGGGAATTTCTCATTGATTTGATGTGCATATCAACTTCTAGTGGCCTTTATTGATCTCCAAATCTGTTCTTTTAAATTTTTATTTCTATCAGTTAGGGTTTAGATTTCTGATTCCAATGAATATTGGTGGAATTGACTGATTGAGAGGGGGATTTTTCTCAACCCTCATAGTGGTGGACCTGAGATGATGTCTTATTTTCATCACACGAAGTTCTAATATAGGTACATCTTCATATAAATTTTTCTTAGGTTCTTCCTAAAAATGGATTTTCTTATGGTTTTGGTTCCTTCTCTTAGGTATTTGGGCCATAATGTGGTCGAGTGTACACCATGGGTGATTTACA
The DNA here is from genome assembly GCA_963277665.1 of Viscum album. NCBI lineage: Eukaryota > Viridiplantae > Streptophyta > Magnoliopsida > Santalales > Viscaceae > Viscum > Viscum album. Next base: position 1,183,891,354 of record OY728145.1, read on the forward strand.
AGCATTTGTTCATGGTTTCGATGTTCCGAGAGAACTTGGTTGGTTTTTAGCACTTATGCCTATTTAGAGTTTGTTGTTAATAAATTAAAATTTTTTATAAATAATTGTTTGAGATTTTATGCCTGGTGTTAAGTACTAGGTTGGTGATTTGAGCCTTGAAGAGACTTGGCAGTAGTTATTAGGCCTTGGGAAATAATTGAAGTATTGAATATGATAGTTGGTCTCTAGATTCACCCATAATCTTATTTTACTTCTAAGTTCATGTGATGTTAATCTCACCATATTTATAAGTGATGGACTTAGAAATTAATTAAAAGTTTTTAAATTGTAATTGGCGTTTATTATCACCCCTTGTTACTTCTTGACCCTCATGGTAAGGTGTTTACTAGTATAACACCATGGTAGTATTTTGAACTTTGGAAATTATTCAATTAAATGGTGTTTTAAATGGAAATGGAAAAAATGGGGGAAATGGAATTTGAAATGAAAATTGGAAAGGGTACTTGAAACGATATTTCGAAAATTGTAAATTTCCTGGTTTTTAGAAAGGGGATATGAAATGGTTTTGATGACTTGAGATTTGTATCTTGGAATTAATATTTGGAAAGTTATTTTGAAATGATTTTTTCAAATGGTATTTTGGAAAATGGGGTATGAAATGTAAAATGGACTTGATTCTATAAATGTTTTGAAATGTTTGGATAATGTAAATTGGTTTTATTTTTATATCAGAAATATAAAATGACCCTGTATGTTTTGTATTTTTTTATTATATGTTATGCCTTTTGATGGTTAAACCAGGGATAACATGATCCTCATGTGGAATCTAGGAACTATGGTTAAACCTGGGGTAAACATGGCCCATAGGTGGAATCTAAGATTGATCGTTAAGCCTGGGGTGAACATGGACCCCAGGTGGATGATGAGGTCGATGGTTAAAACTGGGGTTAACATAGCCCCTAGGTGGATGTCAGGGCTCTAGGGATGGGTATATTACCCTAGGATTATAAATGTTTTCTTGGGATGGGTATATTACCCCCAGTAAGAGATGGGTTGGAATGGTCATTAGGACATGCACAAAGACACCCTATCACTAGACAAATAATATTTGTACCATTATTTTGGTGAATCCATCCCCTGGGTTTCTAGTTTGTTTTATGTATTTAATTTTAAATGATAAAATGGTTTTGATTGTAATTGTTTACCTTGAGAATATCTACATGCACTTGATTATTATAATGGTTATATTTAGAGGCATCATTGTTAGTGGCCTAATGAGTTTTACTCACACCCTAATCATGTTTTCATGGCACTTGGGTACCTAAGAAGACGTAGTTATTATTCATAGGTGAAGCTTTCAGGGAAAGGATAGATGTTGATTCTTATTGATTGGTGTCCTAGATTGGAGTCATATGATGGAACCAAGAAGGACATGAGGCTAGTTCATGATAGGTTATTGGCCTTAATTTTATTTTATTTTTCTGTTAGTACTTCTTAAATATGATCCTCCCATGGGGGATCCAGTTTGATATGTATAATGAATTCATTTTTTATTGCATATGATGTCATATTTATTTTATTATAACTTACCATGGATATGATGGTTATCTGAATTTTTATCTAATTTATTATTTTTATATTGAGTTGTGAACTCTGATAATAAGGGAATAGTTTTCCCACATAAACTCTCAGGGCATTTTTTCAAGTTGGTATCCTTTTATGTACAGGGTGGCATGCCTGAGTTCATAAAAACATTTAGCCAGTTTGGGCACCAAATTAGTGGTTTGGGGTGGCAAAATGTCCCATATCCCATTTAAACTTGGTCAACAATCATTCAAATTAAATGATACTAAGGAGGATCACAGTGCACCTCACCTCACCACATTGTAATGGTGACCCTCCAAGAATCACACAACATGTGGCATTCCTTTTATTATTTAATTGATCTATGTCTCTAATTCAAATCCACCCTGACAGCATCATGGAAGAACCACCATCTTCATGATGCAATGCGGTAAAAAAAGTGACAAAAAATCTTATGGATAAACCTCCATAGTGAAATTCATACCCTCATGCCACAACACCAAATATCGTGGCTCAACCTACGAGTTCAACCAAACCTCTCTTCCCCTACTCTACCAAACAAAAAAATAATGGTGGAATGAAGAGCATCGAAACATGATATTTCTTAATGTATTGAATTTTATCTTAAACTATTCTTCCTCACATAATTTTCTTCCAACTCTTGAAAAAAAACAAATAAAGGAAAGAGGAAAATACAAGTTTCTGACCCATCCAACCATGTAGAGGTTTTGACCCTGCATGCCAAAAATTATCAATCAATGGGAGTTGCACAGTCATTTCAAAGTCACCAGAACCATGTTGTCAGGTCATATGTTTACTTAAAACCCCTCCTGAAACAAATTAATTTATTTTATTTTGGTGATTTTAGTCCAATTATCTCCCTCTCTCATGGAATTATTGATCTTGAGTGTGCTTATAGGCAATTATTTGAAATCATCTCCCTATACAACTCACAATTATGTGATCTTAATTGGTTGGAGTCCTAATATAAGGTAAGTAACCTCCATACATTTCCTATTATGTTGTTCTTGGTTTTATCTTGGTGAAAGCATAACTAGGTAGGGTTTTGTATGAAATTGTAGGTTTTATCTTGGATAGATTTTACAATTTAGGTATTAAGTTTTTTAGAAGGGTGAAGTGACTTTGGATCTCAAGTTTAGTGGTGCGATTTCACTCTATCACCCGGTCGAGGTAAGTGGATTATTTTACATCTGAGTTTGTGAGAATTTTTTAGGTCCTTAATGTGTAATTTTCATTAAATAATTGTATATGATGAAAATGATTTTAGGGTGATGATTTATAGATTGTAAAAAATGTGTGTAAGTGTTTTGATAAAACACAAAGATACTAAATTTTAGGGTACGTGTGTATCTTTAAGAATTTTAGGGAAATAAAATAGTGTTGTATTCTTATTAATGGTAGAATTTAGTTCCTTAAATATTAAAATGTGATTGGAATTTCTGGTATGGTTGGTTGAGGGATCAAAAACTGGTTGTAAAATTCTACTTGAGTGAAGGTGCCTTACTGAGGTTGAAAAGGTTTTTAATTCTATCTTAAGTGTGGGTGCCTCATCAGGGTTTATGGTGATGTAGTAAAATGGTTATTTAGTGGCTATCCGACATGTAGAATATACCTTTGGTAATTGTTGGTGATTTCGCATGGTTTTTTAGTTTCTTTGGATTTCGGTTGAGAATTTAGATATGTGTGTGAGGTTTGGAACATTAGGTATTTTGTCATATTTTTATGATTTATGACCCTTATATGTCTAAGTGGGTAGAGGAGTTTGGGAAAAAAATAAGGCTCGCACTTAACCATATTTCAACCCAAGGTAAGTCCCTTTCATGGGTGAGCCCATATATAGATGATCATGTATGGAAAGAAGAATCATAAGCATATGGAAGAATGACCAGTGGTAGTAGAGGTCCTCTAACCCCGTCCAACTTCAATTCTGGTCAATGTTGTGGATTATGTTATTAAGGAAAATAAATCCTTCCACAAATATGATGTGGGATGTTCTTTTCCCAAGACATTATTCATCATTTATTTAAATTCTATAGTTTCAGCAGCAGCAAACGTCTCCTTCATCATACGCATCCCACCACCCTCGCTCACCATCCCGACTCACACGACCATTGCACCAGTTCCACTGAAACCCACCATGACCACTTCTTTCACCATAACCATCACTGCATGGGCCATAGAATACCATGGTCAGTCAAAATGGAAGCATGGGCCACTGGAATTTTGAAGGTCCCTATAATAACACCATCATTATATGGTGTTCTCAACCATAGAGCTTGAAACGATGTTGCCCACTACACCGTGGATATTTTTCTTATATCATATCCCCTATAATATTGATTTTGAAGGAAATTAAGGCTATTCCATGGAGATTCATCTTACACCATAGGGATGAAGATCAAGAAAGAAAATTTGAATTTGTTCTATAGGCTTTGGCTACATCACGAACCACCTCGAAATGGAAATAGATCTGTTTTTCATGTTATAGGAGGCTTCCCCATGATCCCTTTACTATGAAAAACCCCAGTTTGAAGCAAGATGGAAGGATTCCACTAATCCCATGATCCATAATGAAAATATTTGGTGGTCATGTGTTTTGGGGGTTTTCAAAAGGAGGATATTTCATATTTCCATTTACTAGAGTTCTACACTATAGTGGTTCACTTTTCACTGTGGATAAGCTCACATGACTAGCTCAATCTTGAATCCCTTATGGAATCATGGTTTTACCAACACCACATATGAATCCACTTTAGAAATGTTTTAAAATTCAAACTCATTTTTATTGGAGTTTCATGATGATTCTTTCCTGGAAAAGTTAGATCATATTTGAAATGACTTTTCATGCATGACTTTTTCCCTAAGGAGAATAAAACAATTAAAGGAGATAGAAACATGATTTGATGGATTAAAAATTTTGTGGAGAAGGAAGAGAGAGTGGATTCTATGTAATGACCCAGAATTTTTAAACGATATTTGTTTCCTAAATAAATATCTTTTACATATTATATAATATTATACACGTACAAAATAAAGAGAAGCTAAAAAAATTATCTCATTAAAAATGATCATTACATTAGTCTATTACAAAACAAAATAAAATATCAAACATTATAACTGGACAAATAATATAAAATAGAATAGCTAAAATGGTAAAATAAAGATCGCCCTAATCTACAAGAATCATCTCCCCCGAAAAAAATGTTATAGAAATAAAACAAAATATTAGTAAACCAGTCAACATCTTATGAAAATGAAAATATAACCTAAAGTGGAATTGAAATGATTTTTGATTAAAATAATGAAGTGGTATTTATAGGGTGTAAAGGGAAATGTGACCGTTGGGATACGATCATTATATGACCATTGGAAACTATACATGTGGTTAATAATTTTACCATTATAGTTAGTGTTTATAAGTAGAAATGACAAAGGATAATTGGTATAGAAAGAAGAATCAATGGCCTCAACCAATTGAGTCATGTCGTATGAAGCTCATTTGTTAAAACTTGGGAGGGAGGTAGCATCATTGGGGTTTGCAATCCCAAGTCAAGATTTAATAAGTGAAACTTCAAAAAAAACTTCTACAGAATAATTTCAAATTAGTGGAGATTACCACTCGGTCGATGTTAGCTGAGTCACCCCATGAAACTATGACCATCTCATACCTCATCCTTAGGTCATGTATGGGTGTAATAAGAGGTTATATTTTTTTTGAGAAAGTTGAGCTCATGTGATCTTTATTAAGGGCAAAGAAAAGTTACATGAGCTTAAAAGAAGGCATTTTACATTTGACTTATAGAAAATTTGGAAACATGTTACAAGGGAGAGTGCTAGAGAATGTGCATCCCTCTTTAGTAACACATTTATTTATAAGGCTGTCATCAAGGTAGTTGGCTTCCTGAAATGAATGAATGATGATGTAGCTCATGGAAGAAATCTTGTCAAGATAATTCTCCCACTTTACTGTCAGCTTACATGAAAGATGAATAATTCCCATTCAAATGGATTGACTAATTATAGTGGAGTCGCACTCAAACCATATGTTGTTCCAACTTATTTGACATTAAAGATCAACTTCCCTGATAAATCCCATCATTTCTGCTTCCAAAGTAGTGACATGGCCATAAGAACCATAAATTAACTCCACAACATCATTGTTATGATCTCTGAAAATGACCCCATATCCTAAAGGGCCCAGATTTAACCTCAAGGAACCATCATTATTTCATTTTAACCAGCCAAAAAATGAGGGAAACCATAATACTTTAAAATTTCTAGAAGGCTTAGGGAAGTTTCTTGCAAGGTTCAAACACTTTAGGATAGTAAAATCCCATACCGAGTTGTTGCAACATTCTTTATGCATCGAGTTTTCATTCTGTGTTATTGTGATGACAGTATCCATAAAATGTTTGGTGTTTAAGCTTATATGGTAGTGAATGGCTCTATTTATACCTTTCCATATGGTGTGGACCAGTTATACGGAAGAAACTTTGAAGAGAATAGAAATCTTATTAGAAAATTGAAATTGGTAATAAGGGGTTACGTGTTTAGACCATAGTTAATTAAAGTGTAAATTCATTTTTATAAATAAAATTTTAATTCCATAATTTCCTCTTAAGATTTTTTTTTCTTAATAATATATATATTTAATTGCGATGAATTTGATAATTTTATTTTTTGGATGAAAATGAAACATAATTGTATTTTTTCTAAAAAAATATATACAATTTTATAATGAACTCAAGTATTCTAAATAAAAATTTTTTTAATCAAATATTCTTTTAAAACACTCTCACCTAAATATAAATGATAAAATAATTTTATAATGGACTACGAAATTTTTTTATAAGTGTTAGAAATTTGATTGTTCCACAAAAAATGATATTTTTAAATAAATAAAGATTTTTATATTTAAAAGATAATATTATTGTATTAGAAAATTATTCTAGAAAAATAAACATTATATTTGAAATTTTCACATCAAAATTTGTTTAGTTTGAATTTATAATAATTTTCTAAAATGCATTATTTTTCCATGAATATTAAAAAAATACAATTTTCGATTTTTGGTATGTTTAATGACTATATACTTATGTCATAATGATTTAATAATTAATTAAACACAATCCAAGACCTAAAATATGAAATTTTATGAATATTAAGTATTTTAATATATTTTAATCAATTTCTAAAACTATAACTGACTTTCCAAAGTCTAAAAAGTAAAATTTGTTTTTTTAAACATTACTTTGTGGAATATTTACTCTTCTATGTCAAAAGAAGTATTAAAAATGGTGTTTGGTTCAGGTGGATTAAAATAACTTAAAATTTGACCCAAATGTACAAAACCATGAGAAAATTCATGGTTAATCCAATAATTTTTCATTTTCCATAACCCAATTTTCCAAGACATATATTTGGAAATTAGTAAACAATTCCTCAAATTTTTCTATAAATACCCATCAATTTATCCATTTTCATTCACTCCCAATCCATCTTGAATCGATTTATGGTATTTTTTCCTCCTAATTATTCCCTTAATGGTGTTCTCAATCCCTCAAGGTTCCATTCCTCAAGATCTATGAGTAACTCTTCAATGTAAGTAAAATCTCCACTTTTCTTTTCCACTCAAGTTCCCTTTTTTAAGAAGTATGTATTCTCATTTCAAAAATAATTTTTTTTCACTTTATATTATCTCATTAATGTAATAATAGTATTTTTTTTAAGATAATTCCTTGGCTTAAAATTACCAAAGTATAATTATTATCAAAATAAATTTTACAGGAGTCTAAAATAGAGGATCATATTATAATCTTTTACATGTAAGGAAATAAGATCAGCGGGGAGGTATTCGAACTAGGTGATGTCTTGATTAACTCCCATGTTGTCCAGGAAATCTTCAATCATGTTCTTTCTCATTGGGGGGCCTTTTTTCTTCCTCATTTTACCCTTTTCTAAAACCATGTTTTATACCCATCATGCTGCTGAATTTACTTCTCAAATTTCTCTCTTTTACCTGAGAAATTCTCTTTTCCTTTTTATTTGAATACCCAAACCACTTTTATTTTCATTGGGTATTAAACTAGATGTAAATATTAATTATTTATTTGGGTATTTACATGCATGAAACCCACGATTCCTTTTCATGTGTTAAAAATGAAGTAATGATCATGTCTTTAAGAACTTTTATATGTCATGATTTGATAATAAAGTCATTATTTAATCTACACAGGTTATTAATGAAATGATTTATTATTATCTATGTGGCTCACATGATATTAATACATATTAAGTGTGCTCCCTGATAGTGCTCCAATGCATTGGGTAAAGAATTTAATCTTTAGAGATGACATGTTTTGCGATACCTTGGTGAATAACCTTGGTAATTTTAATTTGTGACACCTTGGTGACAACCTTGGTGATATGATTATGAATTTATCATTTAAATTTTGTATACACATTTCCATGTTATGATTCATGTTCTTATTATTATGATATACCTCTTTACCATGTCTTATTGTTATGCCTCGTGTTGTTTTTCACATGTCCCATGATCACATGTTATATGCCTCACTTGTTATTTTACCCTTACTAGGATTCATGCTCACCCCTTTCCTTTAATTTATCTCCCCAAGATATGATATGCATTAAAACTAACTTAGGGTGAACTCATGAAGGTGTATTCAATTGGATTTAAAATAATTTTTTAAGTTTTCATGTATTATGTATCTTATTTCCAAGAAACTAAACTTTAAAATATCCTTTTTTTGTACCATTTAATGAAAAGTTATATAATAAAAATGTGGGATACCATAGCTGGTATAAAAGGAAGGTTTAGTTATTTTTTGTAAATTAAGGCTTGAAAATTTTAGGATGAACCCTAGGGACAAGTCAAGATATAGGAAAACATCCTGGTATTTTGGTAAGTATGAAGTAAGTGATTTCCAAACAAATGCATCCCTATCTAGATACTATAAGTGGAGGTGGCTTTAGTATAGATGTGCCTAGAATTAACACCTAAAAACACTGCTTACAGCTTGACTCAAATGGGAATTGATTCACAATAATGGGCCTTGTTGCACACCTAATTTGACACTCCTAGGGGATATGTTTGGTTAATCACAAGCTCTTTATGAACCATTATGAAGTATATTTAGAAAATTTAATTGTTATTAGAGGATAATAATAACATATTTAATCATGATTTTTTAAGAAATAAAATCCTTTTAGAATTATAATATTTGTGAAATTAATACATTTCTCACTAATCTTTTCTTTTTTTAGAAAAATTATGGTAAATAGAAGGAAATATGTAAATGATGAGTGAAACGGACGATGCACTGATAGAATTTCAATGGAAGATAGAATAGAAAACTTCATGAGGATGATGAATCAACTAACTTAAGTTATGAACAATAACTTAAATCAAGTCAAGAGAAAGGATTCGGCTCAAAGGGAACAACATTCCATTAAGTCCTTTATGTGTCAACGACCACCATCTTTAAATGGATCTATTGAGTCATTTATTTCTAAATAATGGATAATCTCTATAGAAAATATATTTTCTATAATATATTGTTCAGAGAGAGATAAAGTCACCCCGATAGTATATCACTTAGAAGGATAAGTTGATCAGTAGTGGACACTAATTAAAAACATGAAGATAATAAGTTTTATTGATGTTATGGAGTGGGAAGATTTCAAGGGAATATTTTTCAATAAATATTTTCCCCATTAGATGCAAAAAAAATGGAGGAGCAATTCCTATATCTTAAGAAGAAGGAAAATGAATCAGTGGGAAGCTATAAGATGAACTTTACAAGACTTGTTCGATACACCTCTAACTTTGTTATGGATCCTAAGGGAAACGTTGATAGATTATTCAATGGACTAAGACCTCATATATGGAGGAATATAGAAAATTGAGATGATGAAATATATGAGGAGATAGTGTGGAGTTATATGAATGTTGAATTGGAGTTTGGAGAGATGTAGTGATCACATGGATTGAATAAAAAGAAGATATTAGTGGATCCAAACTTAGGGAGGAACTTTGATCATGGAAGAGGAGGAAAGAAAGTAAAACTTCCCACATGAATTAAATGTGGGAATAATCATTTGGAAAACTACTCTCTTGGGAGTGTAAAGTGATACAAGTGTAGAAGAGATGACCATATAACTCAAAACTATCATGTTGAGGTGAATCCTCAACTTCTCAACACTAAAGACAAAGGGATGATGGTGTAGGCTCAACCATAAGTTCAATGATTCAAGTTTGAATAGATTGGGAAATTTTCCAATCATTGTCTATAATGGAGGGGAACCACCATCAACCTCATCATAGGCCAAGAGAGCAAGGTCAGAAATTTTCTATAATGATTGCTAAAGTAGAGGCTCTAAATGATGTGGTGGAAGGTACACTCATTGTGTTCTCCAAGCTATCAAGTACTTTGGCATGCATCGGTCTCGACGGTTTTGGCGGGGGTTATGGGCAGTAGGGGAGGCTCTTTTTGGGGGTCGCAGTGGTGTGGTGGTTTGGGTCTTCTGATGTGTGTTTCAACTGGTAGTTGGGTAGGCTGGTGACGTGATGATGCTCAGACCTATGATATTTTTGGCGACTCAGGTTGCTAGACCAATCCTTGTAATCTTGGATATGTTAATTAGATTTTTAGGGCTATTTTGTAATGGTATTTGTCCCACTGGGATTTCGGGCCATCATTTTTAAGGTTATATGCCTCTGATCCTATGGGTCAGGCTTTTCATGGGTTCATCCTTACCCAGTTTAAAAGGGTACCTATTTTCTTTTTTTATTAATAAAGGGGATTTCCCCAACCTTTTTGGTATATAATCAATCCATTAACTACTAGAAGTATAGTTATTAGTCATGACTCCTTGAGGAATTATCTTATCATCAAAAGTGTATATAAACTCTAGTATTAACTTTGGCAAGTACAATCTCATTGAAAATATAGTAGTCATTCCCATGTTAGAATTCGACACTATACTAGGGATGGACTAACTATCAAAGTATAATGCTAAGATCAACTATAGAAGGAAGTAAATTTTAGTAGTCCTAAATGCATAACCTATAGTCATTTTCAAAGGAGAGATATCCTGACCTGAGATTTGTATAGAAGCACCTCCTATAGCATTCTTTATGGAGATAATTGGTGAATATAGTGATAGAAATGAAAGTATAAAGATAAAAAATGTCCCCATTATTCAGTAATACATTAATAAATTTCTTGAATAGTTACCTGGACCTCGCCTTGAAAGAGATGTAAAGTTATCCATTGAAATCATACCTAGATCCAAGATGATATCAAAGACCCTATATAGAATGGAAAATATGGATTTAGAGGAATTAAATAAACAAATTCAAGATCTCCTTGATAAGGGTTTTTCTAACCAAGTGTGTCTCCTTGGGGATAAATTGTTCTGTTTGTGAATAAGAAAGATGGATCAATGTGTCTATTCATTTATTATAGAGAACTTAATGGGATCACAGTGAAGAACAAGTACTCTCTCCCAAGGATTAATGATTAATTTTATTAGCTTCTTGGGGATCAATTATTCTCCAAGATTGACCTCTGATCTAGGTATCATCAATTGAGGGTGAAGAAATAAGATATTCCAAATACTAAATTCCAAACAAGATATGGGAATTATGAGTTTGTTTTTATTCCCTTCATCCTAACCAATGCTCCTTCTATAGTTATGGATTTGATTAATAGAGTCTTTAAGGATTGCCTTCATTAATTTTTTGTAGTTTTTATTGATTATATTCTGATATTCTTTAAAATTTCTAAGGATCATGAGGACCATATAAGGGTTATATTGAAAACTTTTGAGGAAGTTGAAGCTATTTGAAAAATTCAAAAAATGTGAATTTTGGTTACAACAAGTTGCAATATTGGGGAACATTGTAACCAATGAATCAATCTCAGTAGACCCTGTAAAGACAAAGGATATAGAGGAGTGGCCTCATCCTACAATAGTAATTTATATTCATGGTTTCCTTGGTTTAGAATGATATTATAGGAGGTTTTTGAAAAACTTCTCATGAATTTCTAATCCACTAACCAAGTTAACTTGAAAAGGGGGTAAGTTAATCTGGACAAAGGAGTGTAAAGAAAGTTTCCAAGAACTTAAGAAGATATTGGTTACTTCACCTGTGTTAACTCTATCCCATATCAGAGAAGGATTAATTATTTATAGTGATGCATCTCTAAAATGTATTGGGTGAATCCTCATGAAAAATGATAAGGTGGTTGCTTATTCATCTCGATAGTTAAATCCTCATGAGAAGAATTGTCCTATGCATGACCTGGAGCCAAATTCAGTTATTTTTTTCTCTTAAAATTTCTAGGCACTATCTTTATGGGGAGAAATGTGATATATACACAGACCACCAAAGTTTGAAGTATATTTTAACACAAAAGGAATTTAACATGAGACAAAAGATATGGTTGGAACTTCTTAAAGACTATTACTATTCAATTTATTATCACCCTTGAAGAGAAAACAAAGTCACAGATGCATTAAGTAGGAAATACCCTGTTGTGCTGGAAATGATGATGATTCAAGGAGATCCTTTGATCAAGGACCTAGTAAAATTGGGCATTGGAATCATAAGGTAAGGGACATAATTAACCATATCCCAAATGATTTATCAACCATAATTACTAGATAAGATAAAGAAATATGAAATAGAATATCCTTTACTACAAAATAAGATAGAGGCTGTAAAGAATGGGAAGTTTCCTGAGTTCAATATTGATCAAGAAGGTGTGTTGAAATTTAATACAAGGTTATTTCCTCCATCTATATCGAAGATAAAGAATGATATGATAGTTGAATCTCATAGCTATACATTACCTATACATCCTAAAAGTATTAAAATGCATAGGTACCTTTGTGATCATTATTGGTGGGATAATATGAAAAGGGAGTTTACTAACTACACTGTAAGGTGTTTGGTATGTCAGAAAGTTAATTCAGAGCAAAAACTTCCTAAAGGGGTATTTCAATCACTACCCATACCAACATGGAATTGGGATAATATCACTATATAATTTTTCACTGGTCTCCCAAGAACATCCAAAGGAAACAATGTGATATGGGTTATAGTGGATCAACTCACCAAGATCGCCCATTTCATTTCTATTTGGGAAGATTTCTCTCTTGACTAACTTTCCAAGAAATGAATAAAGTAAGTGGTGATGTTTCACGGGGTTTCACTTTCTATAATTTATGATCATGATCTAAGGTTCACATATAAATTCTATAGAAGTATTTAAAATTCTCTAAATACTTAATTGAATTTCAGTATGGCCTGTCACCCCCAAACTGATGGTTAATCTAAAAGGACTATTCAGACACTTGAAGACATGTAGAGAACATTATAAATGGAATATAAAGGTGGATGTGATCAATGCCTCCCATTAGTTGAGTTCTCATAAAACAAAATCTTCCACTCAAGTATTAAAATAGATCCATATGAATCTCTATATGGGAAGTAGTTTAGAACTCCTACTTGTTAGGATTAAGCTTGTGAGAGAAAGCTACTTGGGCCTGATATTATGCAAGAGATGATAGAAAAGGTTAATTACATCAAAAAATATATAAAGACTACTCAGATTCATCATAATATATATTCTGAAAACTGTTGAAGTGACTTTTAGTTTGATATTGGAGAAAAATTATCCTTAGAATATCACCATGGAAAAGATTAATATGGTTTGTAATGAAAGGAAAGCTTAGCCCTAAGTATATTAGCCCCTATGAAATTATTGGTCGCATAGGAGAAGTGGCCTATCATCTATAACTTACACTAAACCTAGATAAAGTTCATGATATATTCTATGAATCTCTTTTAAGGAAGTACATACATAATCAATCACATGTACTGAATCCTAAGGTGTTACAACTAGAATGACCTCTCTTATGAGGAGCATTCAGTGGAGATAGTAGACTGTAGAGACAAAGTTCTACACAAAAATACTACACACCTTGTCAAAGTTTTGTAGAGGAATCATAAATATGAAGAAGAGATGTGGGAACCAGAGGAGATAATAATACATAAGTACCCTCACCTTTTCTCAACCAAGATAATGAGTTGAAATTTTAGGGATGAAATTTCTTAAGGGGGGGATAATGTAAAGATCCAAAATATTTAAATGATATTTATTTCCTGAATAAATGTTTTTCACATATTTTATATTATTATACATGTAAAAAATAAATAAAAAACAACATGATTTTATCTCATTAAAAATGATAATTACATTAGTCAGCTATGAAACCAATTAAATTGCCAAACATTACAAATAGATAAGGACTGTAAAATAGAATAAATAAAATGGGAAAATAAAGAACACCCTAATCTGCTAGAATCATCTCCCCCACAAAAAATGCTATAGAAATAAAACAAAATATTATTAAACCAATCAATAGCTTATGAAAATGAAAATATAACCTTAAGTAGAATTGAAATGAATTTTTGATTCAAATAATGAAGTGGTATTTACATGGTATAAAGGGAAATGTGACCATTGAGATTAAATTGTTATATGAATAATGGTCAATGTGATCATTAGAAACTATACACTTCATTGATAATTTTACCATTATATTTAGTGTTAATAATTAGTAATGACAAAGGATAATTGGTACAGAAATAAGAATCAAAAGCATCAACCAGTAGAGTTATTCCGTATGAAGCCCATTTATAAGAACTTTTGAGGTAGGTAGTGTCACTAGGGTTGTACCTTGACCAAACCCAATTTTAGCTTCAATAATTGAATATTAAAAAAAATCACCTAGGGGATAATTTTAAGTTATTGTATATTACCACTCAGTCGATGTTAGTCGAGCCACCCCATGAAACTGCGACTATCACACACCTCACCCTTAGGGTGTATACAGGTGTAATAAGGGGTTACATGTCTAGTTATTAGTTACTTAAAGTGTAAATTAATTTATATAAATAAATTTTTTTACATCATTTACTCTTAAGAATTGTTTTTATTAATAAAATATACGTTTAATTGAGCTGAATTCGATAATTTGTTTTTTTTTATGAAAATAAAACATAATTGTATTTTTTTCTAGAAAATATATACAATTTTATAATAAACTCAATTATTCTTAATAATATTTTTTTAATCAAATACTCTTTTAAAACACTCTCACCTGAATATAAATTATAAAATAATTTTATAATGGCTAAGGAAATTTTTTATAAGTGCCAGAAAATTGAATGTGCCTTAAAAGGTGTTATTTTTTAATAAATAAGGATTTTTATATTTAAATGTCAAAATTATCATATATATAAAATTATTCTGTAAAATTAATCATTATATTTTAAATCATCACATTTAAATTAGGTTAGGGTTAATTTATGATAATTTTCTAAAATACTTTATTTTTTCATGAATACTAAAAAATACAATTTTGGGCCTTTGGTATGTTTAATGAATTCATACTTATATCATAATGATTTAATAATTAATTAAACATAATAAGTGACCTAAAATATATTATTTTATGAATATTAAGTATTTTAATCGATTTTAATCAATTTCCAAAATTATAAGTGACTTTCAAAAGTCTAAAAAGTAAAACAAAATTAAACATTACTTAGTGGAATATTCACTCTTCCATTCCAAAAGAAATATTAAAAAATGGTTTTTCATTATATTGGATTAAAATAACTTAAAATTTGACCCAAATGTCCCAAACCATTAGAAAAAAACCATGGGTAAGCTAATGGTTTTTCATTTTCCACGGCCTAGTTTTCCAAGACCTATATTTGGATATTATTAAACAATTCCTCCAATTTTTCTATAAATACCCACCTATAGCACCATTTCCATTACCTATAAATCCATACATCATGAAGTTATGGTATTTCTTCCTCATAATGAGTCCCCTCAAGGTGTCCTTAGGCCCGCAAGGTTCTATTTCTTGAGATCTAGGAGTAACTCTTCAAGGTAAGGGAAATATCCACTTCTCTTTTCCACTCAAGTTCACTATTTTATGAGGTATGTCTTCTTATTTCCAAACAAAATTATTTTTTCCAATTTATATTATGATCTATTTGGATCACATAAAATTAATACATATGAAGTTTTCACCTTGATAGCGCTCCAATTCATTTGGTAAATAATTTAATCTCTAGAGATGACGTGTTTTATGATACCTTGGTGAATAACCTTGTTAATTTTCTTTTATGACACCTTGGTGAAAAAACCATGATGATATGCTTATGAATGTATCATTTAAATTTTTTAGCCTCATTTTCATATTATGATTCTTGTTCTTATTATTATGATATACCTCTTTATCATTCTATATAGTTATGCATCATGTTGTTTTTGATATGTCCCATGATAACATTCTATATGTATCTCTTGATTTGTTTCCCTTACTATACTTCATGCTCACCCATTTCCTTTGATGTTTGTCCCTAGTATATAATATATAGTAAAATTAACTTAGGGTGAGCTCATGAAGGTGTCTTAAATTGTAATTAGAATAATGTTTTAAGTTTTCATGTATTATGTACCTTATTTCCAAGAAACTAAACTTTAAGAGATCATTTGTTTGTACCATGTAATGAAACGTTATGTAATAAAAAGGTTAGATTACATATTCTACACCACTAGAGTTTTAATATTAATTGGTTTTATTTTATTTTTTTATTTTTCATTGTGTAACCACTAGAATTTATTTGTTAGTTGTTAATTCAAATTGAAGTGAATTTTCTGTCTTTATGCAGCAATTTTATTTTAGTTTAAAAATTTCTATTCCCTTGTCTATGATTTTTAATTCATCCATGGTTGATGAAACATTAACCATGAGCGAATAATTTTATAGAACATGGAATAGTGTAAAAAATGCTCATTGATAATGATGCAATTTCTAAAAAAATAGTAACCAATGAAGAAGAGCATCCAACCTCAGTAGTCGATTTAGAAGAGGAATATGAAGAAGAAAACTAATTAGAACTCCTATGTATTCAAGATGAAGAAGAAAAGTCCATGATGGACCTCATTGAATAAATGATAGATAAAAGTGAGAAAAAATCTATAGGTTAAACCAGATCATAAAAGGTGCACCAAGTGGTAGAGGTTTCTGAAATTTCCAAATTCATTGTAATAGTGAACAAGGAACAAAAAGTAGACAAAATTGAGGAAGAGTACATGGGAATTACTAGAATTTTTTGTGAAAAATAACTCTCAAAACCTAGTGAAGAGAAAAAAATTTGTGCACCAACTAGTTCCATAGAAAAAGAGGCAATTCCCATACATTTAAAGGAGTACACAATTACTAAAATTCCCAACTCCATCTTATAACTTAAAGAATTAATTAAAGAGGGAGTGATGAAAATAAGTGGGAATGTTGACCCTGATGAAATTCTCAGGGAAGGAGAACCCATGACACTTAAAATTGATGACATAAATATTAGAATTTCCATGTTTCTCACAACCTTAATAGGTAAAGAATACTATTTGGAATTTTTTGAAAATTTGAAAGAAAAAATCATCTAAAATTTGGAAAAGAGGAAAAGGATGTTTTTGAACTTCAATGGTTCACACCAAAAAGTAAATATAATGAGAATAAAGTGGTTATCAGGGAAGAGTGGTTGGGAACTACTGAAATCTTTTAAGATAAACCACAGACACCTGGACATGAGTAGGATGAATCTTCAAGGCCTCAAATACATGTCATGGAAATCAAAAATCAATAGTAGTAAGAAGAGGTATATAGGGAGTGTTACAAGGTTTGGTCTGACCAAGAGCTATTTTAACACTCATTGGAGGAGATGCAAGCTGCAAAATTGGAAATGTGTATTATTGAATTTAAAAAATTCCATAAATCAAAATTGAAGGTGGAGTAGTTTTACTAGCTCTAGATAGACTATAACTTGTTGGTGCACATATTTGGGTTGTCCATGACCTGTTCTATAACTCAAATAGGTTTCACTCTTCAATAAAGGTACAAGAAGATCATATTCAACCTAGATTATCATAATTTCAAGTCATTTCTAAATCCAAACTGGGTAATAATTTATCACACTCTAATTACGCGACACCCAAGATAAATTTATAGTATAAAGACCTAAAATGAAGAACTTTTTAGAGGCAACCCAGGTTTTTACTACTATCTCGGATTTAATTTGAATTTTAATTTTTGTGTGAATTTTTAATTTGGATTTTAGTTTTAGGAATTCTATTGGGGGTTGATTTTTATTCTCGATTATTTTAGAACATAAATGGAATTTATATCTATGTTTTTACGTGCTCAATTTATTTTTGTAGTCCCAAATATGAAAAGAAAATAAATAATAATGGAAGATCTATGAAAGACATAGGATGGGAGGGTGGGTTTTCAATGCAAAATCAACTCACCCATGGATCAAGGAAAAAAAGGTGCTTAATAGGGAAGGATTTCATTTATTTTATAATTTCATATCTTTTTGAGACATTCCTTATACTGGACATAATATTAAAATTTTATTTGTACCCCCCTCACCTTGTTTGGTCATCAAGGATGGTGTTAAATTTAAGTGTAGGGGAGGAATCCTTGGATTCCCCGCATTTAGATTTTTTTCCATGTTATTTGTCCTAGGAGACATCATCTTCACTTAGGAGATATTTTTTCATCATCATCATTTAGATTTTGTTGTTCCCTATTGGTTCTTTTTTTCTTATTTGGTCATTGTAATGGGTTCCTTATTTTCCCAGCCTTCAAAAGGAGATATTTTTTTGTTTAATAAAAGGGGTCACCCCCTCATTTTCTTAAAAAAAATATAAGTGGAAATTTATTAATGCCACATGCTTATTATAATTTTGAGTTTTTGAAAAATGATTTCTAATATTATTTTAATTATTGACATTTATTCTTAGAAGTTTGTATTTATTAGACCAATTATTCATGTTCATTCCAAGAATAGATTATCCAAAAAAATTATTTACCATTCCCTAGTGGATTCTAAGCCTTTTCTTTGATATATTCTTTCTTGATAGAACTCAATATGTGCACATGAGCCTCAGCCTAGTTGGTGAGGACTCTGCAAGTACATCCAAGAGACCTGAGATCAAATCCATGTAGAGACATATTTCCGGGTACTGTAGAAGTACTATAGAAGGTATTATAGTAGGTATTATTTTGTATTATAGCAGTTGTAACTATTCATCTTTTTAGGCCTTTGGGCCACCGATTTAGTCCTTGAGTCCTTTAAGGCCTTCATGCCACCTCAAGGTCTTCAGGCCACCTCAAGTCCTTCAAGCCACATGAAAATGCATATGCAACCACACAGATTACAAGAAATACATCTCCAAATGAAGATTTAGAGTAGGAGAATTCACCAGAGTAGAGTTAATCGAACTTGGAATATTGAGAGGGTATGGCATTGCTATCAGTACTAGTCCAGTGTAGCTCTACACAAGATAGAAATCCAACCATCCATATGAAGGAGGATAGTAGACATCGTGATATTTACTGGGGAGGGGTAGTTTCAAGTTGTATTGTTTGAGATGATTTCCTAAAACCTATAGGTCATGTAATGTGTCACTTAATCCTTCGGCCCTTATAAGGGTTCCCCCTCAACCCTTGAAAGGGGGATTATCAAAATTTAATAAAAATTGAATGCCTTCGATCCATACAAGCAGGAGAACTCAGGATGTGTGTCGCTACTAGAACTTTCTTGTTTTCTTCATTAAAACATTATGATTTTGAACTGCTTAAAACTTATTGAGTCATTGATTGATATTAGTTGATCCCTTTTGACCCTAAAAATTTCCTTATATTTTATCCTTTGTGAAACCTATAGAAACCATGATATTTCTTGATATGAATTCACATTACAAACCATTTTATTCTTCCTACCCTGACATTTGTTTGAGTTTAAAAGGGGAATTGGGTATTTTCAAGGAGATTCTTGTGCTGAAATGAAAAGTTTGGTTTATTATATTAGAATACTAAAAAAAGGTTCCTTATATTTTTCATTGTTCTTTAATTTCATCCTCTTAAAAATTAAAATTAAAATAAAAATAAAGAGAATAAGTGAGCATGTGGGATACCTAGGATTGACCTATAGCTAGAAAAACCTCCCCCCTTCTTGTAATAACTATTCCAATTAGTGTTGGTAGGATATTGATGGTGGGGATAAAGGTGTTGGATTTTTTTACTTCCTAGGGTTTTGGACTTTGTACTTACACATATTCTACTAGAAATAATATATAAAAGAAAAAAATAAATATTGAAGAGGATATTTTTCATTGTTCTGCATATTGAAAAGTGAACCTTACTTGAGAAGAGGATAAGGAGATGTGGGATGTTGTATTTTGAATGGATTTCAAGGAAGAAAATATTCTATTGAGTATTCCTTGAATATCATGCATTGTAATTTTATAATTCATATGTCCTTTTTAGTCTTTGAATTTTAATTTCTACATCATTACCTACCCACATTGATCTAGAAAGACATTAAAACCTTAATGGAAAATCCCTCGTGATTTTTGTAGTTCAATTTCTGAGTGAAGATTGAGATGAATTGAAAGATTGTGGATACCTCATGCATGCTTGAGATTGATCATAACTCCATATCAAATATTCTTGAGCGATGAGGGAAATGAATTCCATTAAGATAAATCACTATTCACATGGATATTTAATAAATGGTTGAATGATATGAGTGAAAAATAAATAAATGTATTGAATTTAAAATTTTTAATGAAGCATGATTTTGACACTTGATTTTGGTAAATCTTTGTGATTTTAAAAGTCTTCAGTTATAAATTTGATTCCAAGAGCATGAATGTTTGAAAATTTCCCCTACAAAAGTTTGGACCCTTTGTGTGTTTAATTTTTTGGTTTTTCTCAATGATGGTTAAATTTTTAAGTGTGGGGGTGTTTAACGACCCTTATTTGTATATATTATTTCCTCATTAGTTTTATTTATTTAATTCCCATTTATGTCTAATTATATTTATTTTAATTTATTATCCTACTAAAATATATTAAATTTTGTTTTGATGGATTTTAAGTGGAATGAAGCAATTTTGGAAGTTTACTCCAATCTAGAAGAAGATGGTTATTTGGATAATTCTGGAGAGGATTTTGAGCTAAAAATATACCCCACACTTGGATAACCCTCAACCTAGGGACAATACACATAGCCCACTCAAAATCTAGTCAGCTAAGCCCCAAGGGAGGGTCATGCAGATGGGGAAGGTGCCTACTTGCATCAGCATAGGGGCAAGTGATTGTGCATGGAAATCAAGATCGTAGACATCAATTCATGGGGCATGGTATGTGTGGTAGCGAGAGGAACACTATGGGGACACACCCAATTTGGGAGTAATCAGTGGAAGGAAACACTTCTGTCAGTAATCTTGTCTTTCTCTTTTTTCGGAAACCACTACAGCGGGTCTTCCTTAGCACATAGCCAACATGGAACATAGCTGGTGGTGAGAATTTTTTCAAGGGTTGATGAACCAACCCTCTCCAACCATTAACACCAATGAATTTGTTCTCTATTTAATGGGATTGAATCCCATGAATTGTAATAAGGAAAAACCTCATTGTAATCCTATTTTTTGATCCTCTAATGTATTATCTAGAGAGAAAATAGAAATTTCACCTTCTCTCATGGACGTAGGTACCATTTTCGAAAGACATAAATCCCCATGTGTTCTTTTCTTTTTGTTTTTGTTTTTGTTCAATTTCATCACCATGACACTCTACTTCCCCAACAAACTAGTATCAGAGCCACTGGAGTTGCAACTGCGGAGGTCCAGTGAAGTTTTATGATGACCAAAAAATTGAAACTACCCATAAATTTTTTTTCAAGACCATATCTGTGAAGAGATCAGTGAGACGATTCTAATGGTGCAAGCGGCGTTAAAAACAGAGGTGAAACAAACCCTATAGAGTTGGTAAAAGTTTTGGTCAAACCATGGGTACTATAGTACCCCCTTGTTGGAGAAGATGATAGTGTTCTTGCCAGAATCCAATTTTTGGTGGGTTTTACACTGACTGTTCCATCAACCATGTCAGCACCATATCATTAGGTGATCTAGACCATTGAAACTATTTTGGCTAAATCTTGGCCAATCAGAGTCCATTTCCAGCAATCCAAGAACTGATTCCAACTATTTCAACCATTTTAGACACATTTGTATGGTTATATTTTCAGTTTTATCACTACATAAATGGAGGAAAATAATTGTAATATGATTAAGCTTACCGTGTTTAATTATGTCATCTGGAAACCCAAAATAGAAGATCTTTTGTACATTAATTATTTTGGGGAAACTGATAATGGAGACTGCTAAGACCATTACAGTGAAACCAGGGGAATCTTCAACAAATGGTAAATCTGGTGAGAATACATTATCCAGTACCCCACTAGTTGACGTGGAGTGGGTTGTGCTCAACAGGAAGTTTGATTCCCAAATTAGACAGTGGATCAATAAGAGTATCTTTCAAAATTTTTCCAATGAACACGATACTTCCATTATTTAGAAAAAAATAGAAAAGATGTAAGTGAGTATAACCACACAGAATAAAGAAAACCTGATACACCTTCATGTCAAATTAAAGTAAAAATATTGGACCAATGTATTCGATCTCATGATCGAGTTTCAAGGTACCGTTGATCAGTTGAATTCTATGAAAATGATGATTAATGATGATATATAGGCACTATTGATGTCAATATCATTACCAAAGATGCGGGACACACTAGATGTGTCGTTCAGCAATTCAACTCCAGATGGAACTCTCACCGTAGAGATGGTGATGATAGACTTCTTAATGAAGAATCCAGAAGGAAAGATGAGGGACATACACCTAAATCAGAGGCTCTTATCATTGAAATACAAGGGAAACAGAAATGGATTGGAAAAAGTAGAGGTACAGAACCTTGTGACCAAAGTCTACAAAGGAGGAATCAATTGAAATCTAGATTAAGATATGACATGAAGTTCCACCACTATGGGAAGCCTGGACACTTCATCTAGGAGTGTAGAAGGCTGAAAGTAGAGCAGAGTAATTAGGAAGGTAAGAACCAAAATAACAATGTTTTAGTTGTCAATAAAGAAATCATTATTGTTCAAGAAGATAATCAGGTCATTCTTGTAAGCCATGACTCTACATGGGTGATCGATTTTAGCGCCTCCTACCATGTCACTACCAAAAGATATGTATTCTCATCTTACAATTCAGGGAGTTTTGGACATGCGAATATGGGAAATAATGGTGTATCCAAAATTACTAGTATTGGTAATATTTTCTGGAGACTAATATTGGATGCAAGTTATTATTGAAGGATGTGGAGCATGTTCTTGATATGCACCTCAATCTAATATCCAATTTAATTCTTGATGATGATGGATATGTCAGTTCATTTGGTGATGGGAAATGGAAGCTTTACAAAGGTAACTTGGTAATTTCTAAAGTAGAGAAAGATAATTCTCTTTATCTTGCAAATGCAAGACCATGTGGAGGAGAAGTAAATATAGCCAAAAAAGATATTCCTACAAAATTTTTGCATAAGCACCTTGGTCACATGATCGAGAGAGGAATCTGAATTCTATCCAGGAAAGATGTATTACCAGGAATAAAAGGTACACATTTGGATACTTGTGTTGCTTGCATCATGGGAAAACAACACAAAGTATCATTTTGTGGTTATATACCATCCATAAAATAAATTTTTTTAGATTTTATTCAAACTGATTTCTACATGATGAGAACTAAGTTGATGGGAAGTTCTATTTATTTTTTTACCTTCATAGATGATAATTCTATAAAAATGTGGGCCTTTTCATTGAAAACTAAAGATAAAGTGTAGGATTTTTTCAAGAAGTTTCATGTGAAGGTGGAAAGAGAAACAGGTAGGCAGTTAAAGTGTGTGCGGGCATAAAATAGAGGATATTATCATGGTCCGTTTGAGGAGTATTGTAGGAGTTTCCGCATCCGGATGGAAAAATTAGTACTGAAGACACCTCAGCATAATGGTGTTGCTAATAGGATGAACTATATAGTTTACGAGAGAGTTAGATGTATGATCTCAAATTCAAATCATCCAAACACCTTTTGGGTGGGAAAGAGGACCACATATGATATTATCAACTTTTCTCCATCAATTCCAAAGAATTACGATGTTTCAAAAAGTGTTTGGATAGGTAAATATGTTTCATGTAAACACTTGAGAGTATTTGGTTATAGGGAATTCGTTCACATCCTGAAAGATGAGCGCGAAAAGCTAGATAGAAAAGGAAAGCAGTGTATCTTTTTGGGATACACTCATGAGGAATTTGGATACTGAATTTGGGATCTTTTTAGCAGGAGGATCTTCAGAGGTAGAGATGGGTTGTTTCTTGAGGATCAGACGATTTAAGATTTTGGGAAGCTATAAAATGAAGAGAAGTTGCATCCTGAAGAAATTTCAGTCAATCTGGAACCAGTCTCACCACCATTAGTACCATATAGTGAAAGAGAGATACCCAACACTGATGATACATCATTACCAGGTAACATGTATCCATCTTTTGACATGTCTCCATCATATGATATTTCAGAATAGATTCCCACTGAAGCACGGTTGAGGAGATCCACCAAAGAATGGAAATTGATTCATAGATACTCACTACATGAGTATGTGATGCTCGCTGATGGGGGAGATCTAGACAGTAATGATGATGCGATCAGGATTTAGAAAAATATGGAATGGGAGAAGTTTATACAAGAGGATATGAGATCCTTTCACAAGAACTGTACATTTGATTTGGTTTCACTACGGGAAAAATGAGCAATTGCGACGGGTTATTTGCGACGGGATTAAATCCCGTCGCAAATAGTCATGTTAAAAAAGTATTTGCGACGGGGGTACATCCCCGTCGCAAATAATGAGGCATTTGCGACGGGATTGCTTTCCCCGTCGCAAATAGTTTTCCCGCGATGCGCGCCAAATCGCGGGAAACGTATTTGCGACGGGGAAATATTCCCGTCGCAAATAGCCGGCGGCGGTAAATGGTATTTGCGACGGGAATATTCCCCCGTCGCAAATACTATGTCGGCAGAGGGTTATTTGCGACGGGACCCGTCGCAAATAACTATTTACCGGTTGACCGTAATAAATGTTGGCGAAGGTATTTGCGACGGGACCCGTCGCAAATAATACTATTTGCGACGGGAATCCCGTCGCAAATGGACCCGTCGCAACTAATCTAACCTATAAATACCCCCATCCGTTTTTTTCATTTCATTCTCATTCTTTATCTTCTCTCTCTCTCAGAATCATATTTCTAGAGTTTAGTTTTTCTCCAGTTTAAGTTTTTTCTCCGGAGCTGATATTAAAGTTTTGAAGAACGATCAGAACAGATCAATTTTCAAGGTATTTATCTTCATTTTAATTTTTTATTTATTTTTAATTTTTTATTAGTTTTTATTATTATTAATTAGTTGTAATTTAATTTTGTTTACATTGTTTTATTATTTAATAAATTTAAATTATTAGTATTGTTTATATGGTAATTAGGAATAATTAGTAATAATTTTTAATAATTAAGAATAAATATTAATAACTAGTAATAAATACCAATAATTAGGAATAAGAACATTATTACATTATTAGTTTATTTTATTATTAATATTAAAATAATATAATTTTTTATATATATACAGTTCTTTTTTCATCTGTGTGTTTGCTGTCTTCACATGTATTATTTGTATGTGGAGATAGAAAACGCACAGATGAAAAAAGAACTGTATATAAATTAGAAAATTATATTATTTTAATATTAATAATAAAATATATTAATAATGTTATTATTTGTAATTATTGGTAATTATTTCTAATTATTGATAATTATTCATTTTATTACTAATAATTATCAATAATTAAGAATAATTAGTAATAATTACCAATAATTAACAATAATTAGTATTAATTACCTATAATTAGTATTAATTACCATTAATTAGTATTAATTACCAATAATTAGTATTAATTACCAATAATTCGTAATAATTAGGAATAATTAACAATAATTACTAATAATTAGGAATAATTAACAATAATTACGAATAATTAACAATAATTAGTAATAATTAGGAATAATTAGTAATAATTAGGAATAATTAGGAATAATTAGTAATAATTAAGAATAATTAGGAATAATTAGTATTAATTAGGAATAATTAGTATTAATTACCAATAATTAGGAATAATTAGGAATAATTAGTATTAATTACAAATAATTAGTATTAATTAGGAATAATTAGTATTAATTACAAATAATTAGTCTTAATTACCAATAAGTAGTATTAATTACCAATAATTAGTATTAATTACCAATAATTCGTAATAATTAGTATTAATTACCAATAATTCGTAATAATTAGGAATAATTAACAATAATTAGTAATAATTAGGAATAATTAACAATAATTAGGAATAATTAGTAATAATTAGGAATAATTAGGAATAATTAGTAATAATTAGGAATAATTAGTAATAATTAGGAATAATTAGTAATAATTAGGAATAATTAGTAATAATTAGGAATAATTAGGAATAATTAGTATTAATTAGGAATAATTAGTATTAATTACCAATAATTAGTATTAATTACCAATAATTAGTAATAATTACCAATAATTAGTTTTAATTACAAATAATTCGTATTAATTACAAATAATTAGTATTAATTAGGAATAATTAGTATTAATTACCAATAATTAGTATTAATTACCAATAATTAGTATTAATTACCAATAATTAGTATTAATTACCAATAATTAGTATTAATTACCAATAATTAGTAATAATTAGGAATAATTAACAATAATTAGTAATAATTAGGAATAATTAACAATAAGTAGGAATAATTACGAATAATTAGTATTAATTAGGAATAATTAGTAATAATTACCAATAATTAGTATTAATTACCAATAATTAGTATTAATTACCAATAATTAGTAATAATTAGGAATAATTAACAATAATTAGTAATAATTAGGAATAATTAACAATAATTAGTAATAATTAGGACTAATTAACAATAATTAGGAATAATTAGTATTAATTAGGAATAATTAGTAATAATTACCAATAATTAGTAATAATTACCAATAATTAGTAATAATTACCAATAATTAGTATTAATTAGGAATAATTAACAATAATTAGTAATAACTAGGAATAATTAACAATAATTAGTAATAATTAGGAATAATTAACAATA
Source organism: Viscum album (assembly GCA_963277665.1). NCBI lineage: Eukaryota > Viridiplantae > Streptophyta > Magnoliopsida > Santalales > Viscaceae > Viscum > Viscum album. The sequence goes on from OY728145.1 coordinate 1,183,918,227, forward strand.
ATTAGTAATAATTAGTATTAATTAGGAATAATTAACAATAATTAGTAATAATTAGTATTAATTAGGAATAATTAGTAATAATTACCAATAATTAGTATTAATTAGGAATAATTAGTAATAATTACCAATAATTAGTATTAATTACCAATAATTAGTAATAATTAGGAATAATTAACAATAATTAGTAATAATTAGGAATAATTAACAATAATTAGTAATAATTAGGACTAATTAACAATAATTAGGAATAATTAGTATTAATTAGGAATAATTAGTATTAATTAGGAATAATTAGTATTAATTACGAATAATTAGTAATAATTACCAATAATTAGTAATAATTACCAATAATTAGTAATAATTACCAATAATTAGTAATAATTAACAATAATTAGTAATAATTACCAATAATTAGTATTAATTACCAATAATTAGCAATAATTACCAATAATTAGCAATAATTACCAATAATTAGCAATAATTACCAATAATTAGTATTAATTACTAATAATTAGTAATAATTACGAATAATTAGAAATAATTAGAAATAATTAGAAATAATTACCAATAATTAGCAATAATTAGCAATAATTAGCAATAATTTGAAATAATTAGCAATAATTAGAAATAATTAGCAATAATTAGAAATAATTAGCAATAATTAGAAATAATTAGCAATAATTAGTAATAATTAGCAATAATTAGGAATAATTAGTAATAATTAGGAATAATTAGGAATAAGTAGGATTAATTAGGAATAAGTAGGATTAATTAGGAATAATTAGGATTAATTAGGAATAATTAGTAATAATTGCCAATAATGACCAATAATTGCCAATAATTACCAATAATTGCAAATAATTAGGAATAATTGCAAATAATTAGGAATAATTAGGAATAATCAGGAATACTCAGGAATACTCACGAATACTCACGAATACTCACGAATACTCACGTATAATCACGAATACTCACGAATAATCACGAATACTCACGAATACTCACAAATAATCAGGAATACTCACAAATAATCAGGAATACTCAGGAATACTCAGGAATACTCAAGAACACTTAGCAAAAAATTGACAATTGACGACCCTTTAAGATTTGAACATGTTAATAATAGAACAAAGTTTGTTCTGAATATTGATAATTTTAATATTTTTTAATTTTTTTTATTATTTTAATAATATTAATATTGTTTTTTCGTAAATATTGATAATATTTTTTTTATTACTAATAATTAGTAAACGAAATCTGCTTGGATAATGAAGGGAAAATTTATAACCATCTCCACAACGATGATTATCAAATTTCCTTTCATTATTCAAGCAGTTTTCCTTTTGCTAAGTATTGCTAAGTATTGCTAAATTAGTAATAAATAGTAATAATTAGCAATAAATTGTAATAATTAGTAATAAATTGTAATAATTAGTAATCCTTGCTTGAGTGTTTTTTCTAACAAATTATTCAAAACCAGTAATGCTTTTATATTTTATAGAAAAATATGGAACAGCGAGGTCGTCAACAGTCATTATTAGATGACCGCATATGGATAAATCAACGCAGAAATCCAAATGGTTCTGGTTTAAATCCAGTATATATAGAGGGTGTGGAGATTTTTTTATCATTTGCGGCATCAAATTCAGAATTTGTTTCAGAAGGAAAGATAAAATGCCCTTGCAGAAAATGTGCATTGAGAACGTTTGACACGTTTGACAAAGTGGGGGAACATCTCTTGCGTTTTGGTTTTCAAGCTGATTATGTTTTTTGGTATCAACACGGTGAACGCAGTTCCAGAGCAGCTGATACCAACTTGATTCCGGATCCATCCCAGTTTCAAGATTTAGTACATGATGTTGCAGGTTCATCTGTTCAACATACAGAAACTCCGGCTGATATAGCTTCAAATCCTGAGTTGGGACCGTCTGAATTTTATGAGTTGTTGAAGTCTGCTGAGGATGCATTATATCCTGGCTGCAAGATGAGCAAATTAGAAGCAGTTGCAAAATTTATGGCTATCAAATCAGATAACGGAATGTCAAACACATGTTTTGACCAGATATTTTCTTTGCTGAAAACACTGTTACCCGAAGGAAATGTTTTACCTGCAAATTACTATGAAAGTAAGAGGTTGGTTCGAAATTTGGGGCTTACTTGTCAGAAGATTCATGCATGTTCAAATGACTGCATTTTATATTCAGGGGAAAATGAGTCGTTGGATAGTTGTCCCACATGTGGGCAACAGAGATATAAAGAAGGACAACACGGGAAGTCGGTGATGACGATGATGTTAATGATGTCACACATGAATTTGAAATGGTAAGAGATGAAGCAACTGCAACTCGAATGGATATCGATGATGTTGAGGAGGAATATGAAGATGACATTGACATATATGAAGATGATGATGAAGATGAACACTTATAGAATTCCATGGTATTTATATACAATCATAATATGTATATATATGTATATATAATAGTAATTATCAATTATTTGCTAATATTAACATTTTCTGTTTCAGATGGACGAGGCCACATTTCGTGAGTTGACGGAGGCTGACCTGCCTTTCGATGCGGATGAGTTGTTGGCAGATGACCCTCAGCCTGCAGGCGCTTCAGGGAGTACGCGGAGGGGGCGCGGTCTTGCACGATTGATGATTCCTGACCCCGTCCCCGAGCGACGTCCACGTCTTGGGTTTGATCCGCGCACCCGGAGGTGTGATAACCTGTGTAATAACTTGTGAATTTGACTAAGATTTCATTAATCTATTCACATAATAAATGTTTATTATTTTTTCAGTTTTTCGCATATAGCAGTCGGACAGGGCAGCGCTATTTTGCGCAACTATTTTTCTCAGCCGTGGACCACATGGGAGCAGATTCCCATTGATGTGCAGCAGGCCATGTTCGGCCATTGGTTGGTACGTACGTAAATAAATAATTTTTATTTTGAAAATTATTTCATTTCTAACTTGATATTTTGATTTATTTGTAGGGTTTATGGTATCCGATCGAGGATACCATGCGTGACGCCATCCACGAGGCATGGGAGGTGGCCATGCGTGATCGCCTTCGTCAGTTTTTGCACAATTTAAGAAAAGCTGCGATGAAGAAATCAGGAGTGTCAGATTTTGAGGAGTCATGTAGAGCACACCGACCAGAGTACATTTCATCCCATGTATGGGATGGATTATGTGCGCACTGGTTGAGTGGTGCCTTTCAGAGGAGATCATCGGTGGGGAGGCAGAATCGGGGGAGGCAGGAGGTGACTCATCGAGCTGGGAGTCGTTCTTTCAGTACTCATAGACAGCATCTGGTACGTACATTATTTATAAATATTTTATATAACTATAAATATTAACAGTTTATTTTTTATTCTTATAGGCTGTCGAGCACCCCGATATTACAGAGTACGACGTATATCGGAGGATGTATAGTGATCCTGCTACTGGGGAGCTTAGAGGTGATCGTCAGCATCACATCGTGGTCAGTATTATTTGTTTTCAAGTTTAAAAATTAACTGCATATAATATATTCACAATTTTAATTTTAAATTGCAACTGTAGGAGTCATATGAGGCCGCAGCGGCACAGGCCCGGCCTGAGAGTCAGGCCGAGTCATCAGATCAGACCACTGCCCGTCAGTTTGATGAGGCGGCATGGATGCAGGCCACCCAGTATGCCTTCGAGAAGGGCCGGGTAGTTGGTATCGGCTCTCGACTGACTCCCGGAGATTATTATGGCAGTGCTGCGATGTCGGCGTCCAGCTCGAGGGGAGCTCGTGCATCTTCTTCTACACAGTATGAGGAGCAGTTGCGATCTCAGACTGCACAGATAGAGAGTCTCCGACAGGAGCAGGAGCAGATACGTCAGCAGCATGAGGAGGAGCGTCGACGCCAGCAGCAGCTGTACGAGGAGCAGACGAGTCGGTGGCAGCAGCAGCATCAGGAGCAGATGGAGTACATGCGCCGACTCACTCATGCTTTAGGGATGGAGTTTCCTCCACCACCATCTGCAGATCCCCCACCTCCCCCCCCTCCTACAGATTAGAGTTTGTATTTCTGTTATAAAATTTGTGAAATCAAAATATTTTTTTTTTCTATTCGTAGTTTCTGTCTCATTATAAAATATTAATAATATTATATTTTTAAATAACAATATTAATATGAATAATAATAATATTTATATTTTATAATATTAAATTTTATATATATATTAAAATTTTATATATATATTAAAATTTTATAATATTATAATTTAATTATTTTTTGGTAATACTTGAATTATTTTAATATTTGAATGTAAAATAATTCTATTATTTTTATATTAATTAAAATAACTTATTAATATTTTTTTATTTATGAATTATAATTATAATATTATTATATTAATTAAATTATTTATTAGTATTCTATTATTTTTATTTTTGAATTATAATTCTACTATTATTATATTAATTAAAATAATTTATTATTTTCATTTGTAAATTATAATTCTATTATTATATTAATTAAAATAATTTATTAATAATTTTTTTTTATTTTTTTTATAGTATTTGCGACGGGATACTATGCCCGTCGCAAATACTAGTATTATTAATATTTTTTTATTTTTTTTAAAAAGAGTATTTGCGACGGGACCCGTCGCAAATACTATTCATAGTAATTGCGACGGGTCCCGGTTCCCGTCGCAAATACTAGTATTATTATTTTTTTTATTTTTTAAAAAAAAATGTTATTGCGACGGGCCCGTCGCAATAACTGTTTAAAAAGTTTTTTACAAAAAACGGAATACTATTTGCGACGGGGAGAATGCCCGTCGCAAAAAAGGGCTTTAGCGACGGTCCCGTCGCAAATAAGTTTAGTTGCGACGGCGTTTTCCGCAACGGGCTATTTGCGACGGGACCCCGTCGCAAATGGCTATTTGCGACGGGATCCCGTCGCAAATAGCCCGTCGCAAATACCTGGTTTTCCAGTAGTGTTTATTTGTCACAAGGAAATAAGGCACTCAAGAAAAAGTGGGTATACTTAATCAAAGGATAATATGGTAGCTCACACCCATACTACAAATCCATAATGGTTAGTAAGGGATTAGGTTAGAAGAAATGTATTGAATTTGATGAAATTTTTTCTCCTATAGTTAAAATGTTATCTATCATAGTTGTTCTTGTATTGGCGACTAGTCTTAACTTGGTGGTTCAACAACTAGATGAAAATAAAGTGTTCTTACATGGTGAACTTGATGAGGAGATATACATAGATGATACAAAGTTATTTCAGGTGAAAGGTAAAGAAAACCTATTATTCAAACTTAAGAAAAGTTTATATGGTTTGAAAAAGGAATTAAGAGAATGGTATAATAAATTCAACACATTCATGGACAAAAATGAGTACAGGAGGATGACTGTTGATCACTGTGTTTTCATCAAACAGTTTTTTGATGGTGATTTCATTATCTTGTTGCTTTATGTTTATGATATGGTAATTATTTGAAGATATATAATCAATATTGAAAAGTTTAAGAAGGGATTGAACAATTATTTTGAAATGAAGGACTTGGGAGATTCTACTTAGATTCTTGGTATGACTATTACTCGTGATAGGAGGATTTACAAAATTTAGCTATCTTTAGAGCAGTGCATTGAGAAGGTTCTTGAAAGATTCAACATAAGAAAAGAGAAACCATTTAGTACTCCACTTGTGAGTCACTTCAGGCTTACAAAAAGTTAGAGTCCGTCAATTAAAGAGGAGAGAGCATAAATGGAAAATTTTCCTTATCAGTTAGTGGTCGGTGGTCTTATGTATGACATGGTGTGTAATAGACTAGATATTTCTCACATGGTTGGCATTGTGATAATATTCTTATCAAATCTAGGAAAAAGCATTGGATATAAGTCAAATGGATATTGAGTTATCTTTGAGGTACATTTAGTCATTGTTTCTGTTTTGGAAATGGTAAACTTGTATTGGAAGGATACACAAATGTAGATATGGCTGGAGATGTAGACACATGGAAATCCATATTCGGGTACCTGATATCATTTACAGGGAGATAATTCTCATGGAACTCACAACTTCAAAAGTTTTTTTCCTTATTTACCATAGAAGATGAATATATCACAATCACTGAGGGTTGTAAGGAGATGTTGTGGGTGAAGAAGTTTTTATAGGAGTTGGGATAGATTTAAGAGAATTGTATTCATTATTGCAATAGTCAAAGTGCTATTCATCTCATCAATAACATGAAATTTCATTCTAGGTCCAACCACATCGGTGTGTGATATCATTGGATCTGAAATGTTCTAGAAGAAAAAATTTTGAAAGTTGAGAAAATCAACACCAATGATAATTGGGCAGACAGGATGATGAAGGTTTTACCAAAATAGAAGTTGGATACCTGCAAGGAGACTACATGTATAGCTTCTACCCCACTTGGTTCTGAGGGAGATATTTTTAGTGACTACTCCCAATTTGGGAGTAATTAGCGGAAGAAAACACTTCTGTCGATAGGCTTATCTTTCTCCTTCGTTGGAAACCACTTTAGTGGGTATTCATTGGCACACAAACAATATGGAATGCAATTAGAGGCGGGGAGTTTTTCAAGGGTTGATGAACCAACCCCTTCCAACCATTAACACAAATGAATTTGTTCTCTGTTTAGTGGGATTGAATCCCATCAATTGTAACAAGGAAAACACCCATTTCAGTACAATTGTGTGATCCTTCAATGTATTATCTGAAGAGAAAAATAGAAAGGCATCCTTCTCCCATAGACGTAAGCACCATTACCGAACCACATAAATCACCAAGTGTTCTTCACTTTTCACTTCTATTTTTTTATTTCATCACCACGACACCCTTCTACCCCAACAAACACTTCATCAGTGTGGAGCAGCACTATTGGAAGTAGGGGTCTGATGACCTAATCTAACTTCAATGTCGTTCAATGTTGCAGATTTTATTATTTCCCCTGGCATCACCCTTACTCTTCTACTATTTTTACGTCGACAGTTCCCCCACACCCCCCGACACCCTCTTGGAATGTGGAGGCTTTGGCATGGGTATCTCCACCTTGTTCCTCACTACTCTATATTTACCTTCTATACCTCTGCATGTCCACTCCCTCTCCCCTTGTATCACTTCAGCATGAACTGGTATTTCTATATCCTATTCTTATTTATACTTCAAATTATTTTTGAATATCTTGAATAACACAAATTTCTAATCATACCTAGACTTATTTGATTTCTCATTAGAAATGTACTTATTCTTCAAAACCTTGAACCCTAACTCCCCATCTTCGTACTATTTAAGACTCCCTTAGCACTGGATTCCCTGGTATGATGTTCCAGCAAACCTAAGAAACCTCTCTTCACACCACTCATTTACTTGATATTTTGCATGACATTTTATCTCCCATGCCTGTTTCTTCTTCCTTCATTCATTTTCCTCCAGAGAAGACCTAAAAGGTTGTAGTGATACACCCGAGAAGGCTGCAACCTATCATTTGAAAGGCTACATATCACCCCACTATCCCTCATGTGGTTTCCCTCTTATCACTTGTGATCTTGTATCTTCATTGTGCATAAACACTCATTCATCTCCCACTCAATTTTAATCCCTTCAAGGTATCCATCCGTGCACCAAAAAATCCTCACCACTCCCCCATCCTAATTTTTCCTCTTCACTACTGAGCATGCACTACTGTTGGCCTTGCCTCAATGCCCTCACTTACTCTTGGTCTCACCCTGATTCCACTACTAATCTCATCCTGATGACACCCCCGCACCCCCTTGACATCCTCTTGTCACGTGTAGGCTTTGGTAAGGACAGTTCCACCTCCTTCCTCACACCCTTGGATTTTTTCTTCTATTTTTGCTCAATTTGATCACCATGACACTCTTCTACCCAATAAACACTTCATCAGCATGGGGAATCACCGTTGGCAATATGGGTTTGCTGACTTTATATGGCTTCAATTTTAGTTAATGTTTCAGATTCTATTATTGTTCTTGGTCTCACCCTGATGTCACTGTTGATCTTGCCCTGATGATTCCCCCACTCCCCCTTGATACCCTCTTGAAATGTGCAGGCTTAGAAAAGGGAATCTCTACCTCCTTTCACGTCACTTTGTATTCACCTTCTCCACCTCTACACATCCACTCCCTCTCCCCTTTTATCACTTCAATGTGAACTTGTATTTCTTTATCATGTTCTTATTTCTTCTTCAAATGATTTTTGAATATCTTGAATAACCCCAATTTATCATAGTACCTCAACTTCTTTCATTTCCCCTCAGCAATGTTCTTCTTCTTTAAAACCTTGAACCCAAACTCCCCTCTTATAACTCATTACACCTCCCTTCACACTGTCTTCCCTAGTACGATGTTCTAGTGAACCCGAGAAATCTCCATTCACACCACTCATTCACTTTCTCTCCCGCATAATATTTCATCTCCCATGCATGTTTTTCTTCCTTCATTCATTTTCCTCTACGACAGACTGAAAAGGATGCAATGATATTCTCTAAAAGGCTACAATGTGTCACTCAAAAGGTTTTGTATCACCCCATTATCCCACCTGTGGTTTCCCTCCTATCACATGTGATCATATCGCTTCATCACACATAAACACACATTCATCTCACCCTCTCTTTTAATCCCTTCAAGGTAGCCCTTCACGCACCAAACAACCCCCACCACTCCCCCATCCTAATTTCTCCTCTCTACTATTAAGCATTCACCACTGCTATTCTTGCCCCAATGCCCTCACTTTCTCCTGGTCTTGCCCTAATGTCACTACTGGTCTCACCCCAATGACGCCCCCATTCCCCCTTAACACCCTGTTGGTACGTGCTGGCTTCAGTAAGGGAAGATCACCCTCCTTTCTCTCCCCCTTCAGTTTTCACTTCTGTTTTTGTTCGATTTCATCGCCATGACAATCTACTTCCCCAACAAACACTTTATAGGTGTAGGGAAGCATTGTTGGTAGTAGGGGTCCACTGACTCCATTTAACTTCAATGTCGGTCAATGTTGTGGATTCTATTATTGCTCCTGGTCTCACCCTGATGTCTTTGCTGGTCTTGTCCCAAAGATTCCCATGTGCCCCCTCAATACCCTCTTGGCATGTGCAAGCTTCGAAAAGGGAATATCCACCTCTTTCCTCACCGATTAATATTCTCCTTCTCCACCTCTTCACATCCACTCTCTCCCCCCTTATATCACTTTAGTGTAAATTGTTATTTCTTTATCCTGTTCTTATTTCTTCTTCAAATGATTTTTGAATATTTTGAATAACCCAAATTTCTCATTATACCTTGACTTCTTTGATTTTCCCTCATAAATTTTCTTCTTCATAAAAAACATGAATCCCCCCCTCTTCATACTCGTTAAGCCTCCCTTCATACTGGCTTCTATGGAATAATGTTACAGTTAGCCTGAGAAACCTCCCTTCACGTCACTCATTCACTTTCTCTTCGGCATGAAATTTCATCTCTCGCTCATGTTTCTTCTTCTTTCATTTATTTTCCTCCACAGCTAACCGAGAAGGCTGCAACAATACATTCAAAAAGGTTGTAACATGTTGCCTGAAATGTTGTGGATCACCCCACTATCACTCAAGTGGTTACCTCCTATCATCGTTGATCTTGTCCCTTCATCACGCATAAACACGCATTCATCTCCCCCTATCTTTTAATCCCTTCAAGGTAGCCCTCTATGCACTAAACAACCCCCACTACTCTCTTATCCTAATTTCTTCTCTCCACTGTTGAGCATACACTGCTACTGGTCTCGGCCCGACACCCCTGCTTTCTCCTAGTCTCACCCTGATGTCACTGATAGTCTCACCCCGATGATGCCCCTACACCCTATCAACACCCTATGGGAACGTATAGGCTTCAACAAGGGAACCTCCACATCCTTCCTCACCCCATTCACTTTTATCTTTTGTTTTTTTTTTATTTCATTGCCACAACACTTCATTTCCCCAACAAAAACTTCATTGGTGCAGGGCAACACCATTTTCAGTAGGGTTCTGATGACCCCATATGACTTCAATTTCAGTAAATTTTGTAGATTTTATTATTTCTCCTTGTCTCACCCTGACTTCGTTGTTGGTCTTGCCCCAGAGATTCCCATGCGCCCCCGTAATACCCTCTTGGCATGTGTAGGATTCAGAAATACCAGCACCACCTCCTTCCTCACTGCTCCATATTTACCTTCTCCACCTCTGTACATCCACTCCCTCACCCCTTTTATCACTTAAGTGTGAACTCACATTTCTTTATAATATTCTTATTTCTTCTTCAAATTATTTTTGAATATCTTGAATAACCCAAATTTTTCATCGTACCTCGACTTCTTTGATTTCCCATCAGAAATGTTCTTCTTCTTCCAAATCTTGAACCCAAACTCCTCCTCTTCATACTTGTTAAGTCTCCCTTCGCATTGGATTCCCTTGTATGATGTTCCAGCAAGACCAAGCATCCTCCCTTAACACCACTCATTAACTTGCTCTATTGCATGAAATTTTATCTATTGTGCATGTTTCTTCTTCCTTCATTCATTTTCTTCCAAAGTGGACCAAAAATGTTGTAGTGATATGCTCGAATAGGCTGCAACGTGTCACCCAAAAGGCTTTGTATTTCCCCAATATACCTCATTTGGTTTCCCTCCTATCACATGTGATCCTATTGCTTCGTTGTGAATAAACACTCATTCTTCTTCCCCTCTATTTTAATCCCTGTAAGGTATCCCTCCCCACATCAAACAACCCCCACTACTCCCCCATCTAAATTTATCCTCTCCACTACTGAGTATACGCAACGGGTAGTCTCACCCCAACACCCCTGCTTACTTCTGGTATTTCCCTAACATCGTTTCTGGCCTCAACCCCGATGACGCCCCTACACCCCCTCAACACCCTCTTGGCATGTGCAGGCTTCGACAAGGGAAGATCCACCCCATTCCTCACCCCTTCATTTTTCACTTCTATTTTTGTTCGATTTCATCGCCATGACACCCCTATTCCCCAACAAACACTTCATCATCACGGGGTAGCGTCGTTGGTAGTAGGGGTCTGAAAACCCCATCTAACTTCAATGTCAGTTAATGTTACAGATTCTATTATTTCTCCTAGTCTCTCCCTGATGTCATTGCTGGTCTTTCACTAACAACATCCCCACACCCCCTCGATACCCTTTTGGAACATTTAGGCTTTAGAAAGGATATCTCCACCTTCTTCCTCACCACTCTATATTCACCTTCTATACCTTTTCATGTCCACTCCCTCCCCACTTGTATCACTTCAGCATGAACTATAATTTCTTTATCATGTTCTTATTTCTTCTTCAAATGGTTTTTGAATATCTTGAACAACACAAATTTCTCATTGTACCTCGAATTCTTTGATTTCCCCTTAACAATGATCTTCTTCTTAAAAACCTTGAACCCAAACTCATGTTCTTCATACTTGTTAAGCCTCCCTTCACATTGGATTCCCTATTACGATGTTCCAGTGATCCTGAGCAACCTCTCTTCACGCCACTTTTTCATTTAATCTTCTGCATGACATTTTATCTTTTATGTGTGTTTCTTCTTCCTTAATTCATTTTCCTCCATAGAAGATCTAAAAGGATATAGTGATACGCTCTAAAAGTATGCAACGTGTCTCCTGAAAGGCTATGTATCACCCCAATATCCCTCCTATGGTTTCCCTCCTATCGCATGTGATCTGGTTGCTTTGTCACACATAAACACTCATTCAACTTTCCCTCTTTTAATCCCATTAAGGTAGCCCACCACACACAAAACAACCCCCACTACTCCCCCATCTTAATTTATCCTCTCCATTGATGAGAATATGCTGATTCTAGTCTTGCCCTGACGCCCCTGTTTTCTTCTGGTCTTGCCCTGACATCACTGCTCATCTCACCCTGATGACGCCCTCATTCCCCCTCAACACCTTCTTGGCATGTGCAGGATTTATCAAGGGTAGCTTCACATCCTTCCTCAAACCTTTCTCTTTTCTCTTTTGTTTCTATTTTATTTCATCGCCAAAACACTTGGATGCCTTGATAAACACTTCATCAGTGTGGGGAAGCACCGTTGGTTGTCGCAGTCCGTTGAACCCATTTGACTTCAATGTCAGTCAATGTTATAGATTATATTATTTCTCTCGATCTCTCCCTAATGCTTCTGGTGGTCTCGACCTGATGAAACCCCCACACCCACTTGACACCCTCTTGGAATGTGCATGATTATGCAAGGGAATCTTCACCTCCTTCCTCGCCGCTCCATATTCACCTTCTCCACCTCTGCACATCCACTCCCTCTCCCCTTATATCACTTTAGTGTGAACTGGTATTTCTGTATCCTATTATTTTTCTTCTTCAAATGATTTTTAAATATCTTTAATAACCCAAATTTCTCATCATACCTCTATTTATTTGATTTCATCTTAGAAATGTTCTTCTTCTTCAAAACCATGAACCTAAACTCTCCCTCTTTGTACTCGTTAAGCCTCCCTTCACACTGTCTTCCTTGGTTAGATGTTCTAGAGAGCCTGAGTAACCTCCCTTCACAACACTAATTTACTTTCTCTCCTACATTAATTTTAATATCTCGTGCATGTTTATTCTTCCATCATTCATTTTCCTCTACAGAAAACCGAAAGGGTTGCAATGATATGCCAGAAAAGGTTGCAACATGTCGCCTGAAATATTGTGTATCACCCCACTATCCCTCCTATGGTTTACCTACTATCACATATGATCCTACCACTTCATCATGTATAAACACTCAATTTTCTCCCCCTCTCTTTTAATCCATGCAAGGTATCCCTCCACACACCAAACAACCCAAACCACTCCCCCTTCCTAATTTCTCTTCTCTGCTGCTGAGCATACGTCACTACTGGTCTCACCCCAATGCCCCCACTTTCTCCTAGCCTTTTCCTGACATGACTAATGGTCTCACCCCAACGAAGCCCCTGCACCTCCTCAACACCCTATTAGCATATACAGGCTTCATTAAGGGCTGCTCTACCTCCTTTCTTTCCCCCTTCGATTTTTGTTTCTATTTTTTGTTCAATTTCATCACCATGACACTTTGGTTCCCCAACAAACACTTCATTATCATGGGGCAGCACCGTTGGCAGTAGGGATCTGCTGACCCATCTGAATTCAATGTCAGTCAATGTTGCAGATTCTATTATTACTCATGGTATTGCCCTGACACCACTGTTGTTCTCACCCTGACGACGCCCTCTCACTCCCTCAATACCCTTTTGGCGCGTGCAAGTTTTGGAAAGAGAAACTCCACCTCCTTCCCCACCATTTCATATTCTTCTTCTCCACCTCTACATTCCCACTCTTTCTCCCCTTGTATCACATCAATGTAAAGTTGTATTTTTTATATTTTTCTTATTTCTTCTTAAAATTATTTTTGAATATCATGAATAACCCAAATTTATCATTGTACCTCAACTTATTTTATTTCCCCTTAGCAAAGTTCTTCTTCTTCAAAATCGTGAACCCAAACTCCCCCTCTTCATACTCGTTAATCCCCTCTTCACACAGGATTCCCTAGTACGATGTTCCATCGAGCATGAGAAACCACCCTTCACACCACTCATTAACTTGCTCTCCCATATGACATTTCATCTCCTGTATGGGTTTCTTCTTCCTTCATTCATTTTCCTCCACAGTAGACCAAAAAGGATCTAGAAATATGCCCAAAAAGGCTGTAATGTGTCACCCAAAAGTCTGTGTATCGCCACACTATCCCTCATGTGGTTTCCCCCATGTCGCATCTGATCCTATTGCTTCATTGTGCATAAATACTCATTCATCTCTCCCTCTCTTTTATTCCATAAAAGGTACCTCTATCCGCACCAAACAACCCCCACCTCTCCCCCCATACTAATTTATCCTCTCCATTGTTGAGCATACGTCATTGCTGGTCTTGCCCCGACACCCCTGATTGCTCATGGTCTCTCCCTGATGCCACTGCTAGCCACACCTCAATGATGCCCTTCTTCCCCCTCGACACCCTCTTGGTATGTGAAGGCTTCAGTAAGGGAATCTCCACCTCTTTCCTCACCCCCTTCTATTTTTTATTCTGTTTTTGTTCTATTTCATTGCCATGACACTATGTTGCACCAAAAAATACATCATCAGCACAAGACATCACTATTGGCAGTAGGGGTCTGTTGACCCCATCTGACTTCAATGTCAGTCAATGTTGTGGATTCTATTATTGCTCTTGGTCTCACCTTAACGACACTCCTGAGCTCCCTCAACGCCCTCTTGGCACATGCAGGCTCACTACCACAAAATTGGGCAAGGCATGCGCCTACCTTTATCAGCACAAATGGAAAAGCACTAATAAAGGGGTGGGCCTTTATCAGCGATTTTCTTAGCGCTGATAATATTTATTATATACATTAAATAAAAAACACATGTTATAACTAAATATATATATATATATAATTAAATAATTATAATATTAATAATAAATATATTTATTATATTTATTAATTCATTATATATTTATTAGATTTATTAATTCATTATATATTTATTAGATTTATTAATTCATTATATTTAATATATATATTTATTATATTTCTTTATAATTAATTTATTTTTTTATTTATAAATATATAATGTGTTTTAATATATATGTATAATTCAAATTATTGAATATATGTGTGTTTTCCAATGAATTGGGGTCAATATCATACATGCATTTATATATATGTGTTTTCCAATGAATTGGGGTCAATGAATATATCATACATGCGTATATATGTGCATATTGAATAATGTTCATTTATAGATTATAATTCATTATGTTACCCATATAATATATATATATATATATATAATGTACACTTAAAATTAAATTATATTTAAAAAATAAATATATATTTTATTATATTTTCAATGATATATATATAAATATACCTTTAAAATAATTTTATAAGTATAAATAGAGATATAAATATTTAGAGTTAAATAAATATAAAATAATATAAACAAATTCTTAAATTTATACATTTATCAGTGCTTTTATTAGAGCTGATAAACTACGTATTTATATATATAATTAAATAATTATATATATATATATAATTAAATAATTATAAGATTAATAATAAATATATTTATTAAGATTTATTAATTCATTATATATTTATTAGATTTATTAATTCATTATATATTTATTAGATTTATTAATTCATTATATTTATTAGATTTATTAATTCATTGTATTTAATATATATTTATTATATTTCTTTATATTTAATGTATTTGTTTTATTTAATTGAAATTATTGAATATATGTGTGTTTTCCAATGAATTGGGGTCAATGAATATCATACATGCGTGTATATATATGTGTTTTCCAATGAATATATCATACATGTGTATATATATGTTCATATTGAATAATGTTCATTTATAGATTATAATTCATTATGTTACCCATATAATATATATGTTATAAAAAATTTACACTTATAATTAAAATTAAATTATATTTAAAAAATAAATATATATTTTATTATATTTTCAATGATATATATATAAATATACATTTCAAATAATTTTATAAGTATAAATAGAGATATATATATTTAGAGTTAAATAAATATATAATAATATAAATAAATTCTTAAATTGATACATTTATCAGCACTTTTATGAGTGCTGATAAACTGTGTATTTATCAGCGCTACAAAAGCGCTGATAAAGTCCGGCCTTTATCAGCGCTAAAAAAGCACTCATAAAGGTGGTATTTATCAGTGCTTTTCATTTTAGCGCTGATAAATACACCCTTTATCATCACTTTTTACAAGCGCTGATAAAGGTCCACGTGGGATTTATAAAATCCACTAGGTCCTCTTCCTCCTCCCCACACCCTGTTAAGCTTTCGCGGAAGCCCTCCTCTGCACTGCTGCCTCCTCTCTGCCGCTGTCGCTGCCTCCTTCTCCTCCTCCTCCACCGTGGTCGTCGCCTCCTCCTCCTCCTTCGGCGCTTACTTCTCCTCCTCCACTGCGGCCTCCTCCTCCTCCTCCTCCACCGGCGCCTCCTCCTCCTCCTTCTCCTTCGCCTACTCCGCTGCCTCCTCTCCATCGCGGCTCCTCCTACTCCTCCTACTCCACCGCGACCTCCTCCTCCTCCTCCTCCTCCTCCGCTGCCTCTGCTACCTCCGAGCTACCTCCGCTACCTCCGCACTGCCTCCGCACTGCCTCCGCACTGCCTCCACGCTGCCTCCACGCTGCCTCTGCGCTGCCTCAGGTGCCTCCGCTGTCGACGCCTCCTTCTCCTCCGCCACCGAGTCCTCTCCTTAAGGTGAGTAAAATTGAATTTGTATGAATTAATTATGTTTGCATTTATTTTCAATATTGATATAAATTATGATTTGGCATGATTCTTGTGTGTGATTCTTATATGTGTGACACATGTATATGTGGTTGGTTACTTGTTTGATCTTGATTATCTCTCCTCACTTACTGTTGGTTTACTTGTGAATTGGTCTTTTTGAGTGGTTTTTGGTGCCTTTTATGTTTTGGTTCATTGTGTGAACCCCTGTGGTTAATTATAATTCCCCTTGTGTTTATTTAATTAGAATTTTTTGTATTATTTTGGCCTCCATAAGTGAACTATTGGATGTAGGCATATTCATATGTGCACAGGGTGCAAATATGGATTGGTACACATATGATAATGGATTTATAAAATTATGATCACTTTAAACCCTGGATTTCGAAACAATTTCCCTCCTTTCCTCCTTATTTTCCTTATCCCTCCTCCTTTCAAATGGTTCTTATAAAACCCCAATGTTTCAAAAATGGATCCTTGGTTCCCAAATTTCAAATTTAGTTTCAAATGTGTTCCCTAAATCTAGGTATGTTTGTCTTCTTGAGGTGTGGAGGTGTGGTTTGGTTTCTAAATGGCATAAAGGCTCGTTTGGAATCTTCAGAGCTTACATGGTGTTTTCCCCTTGGTTTTGAAAATGGAATTTTATTTGTAAATTTTAAAGATCTATTGGTATTTTGGGGTGTTTTGGAAATTGGTTTTGAAACTCATGTGATGTATAGGTCCGGTTGGCACTTGTGTGTTATTGTTTTATACCGTGCATGTGATGGCCTCATCATTATCTAGTATACTACTATAATGGAGCATCAATGTTGGTTTTTTACTATGTAGGTACACCATATGTTGGCAGGTGAGTCTGAACCTAGTAAGTCTAGGGATTTCTTCTAGGTATGTTTAGGTAATTCTAATTATTACCTATCTATATGTTCTTCTTTATTTTTCTGCACTTTGGTTATCTACTTTTCTAGTATTTTTCTACTTTTATTGTTTCAATTAATTTCATCATGGATTTGTGATCACCTTGTTTGGATTCTTATATTGAATTTTGAATTCATTTTTTAAACTAGATATCTATTTTAAAAAGGGAATTCGTGATTTGTTTTGAAAATGGATTTTCTAAAAAATATGTGTTGGTTCTCTAAATGATAAAAACCTATTTTATAAATGTATTATAGGGTCCACTTACCTCAAAAAATGGAGTAACACCCTCACCAAGATCAACTCATCCTCAACCAAGACTATACATGCCTTATCTAATCTTGTACCAATGATTGAGACCCAATCTCAAGGAACAATTCCCAAATAATTAATTATAGAAACTTATAATTAATTATTCACCTTAATATCATTAGGAATAATCTTTTAAAAACTCTCTGGGAAACAAAACACCACCTAAACCACACAAAACATGGTGCGTTCATCATACAAGGATAACCTCTATCCAATACAATCAAAATCTATATCATCTGAATTGATTTGAATATGATATAGTGAAATCATCACACAAATCCAAGTTAAAATCATCCCAAATCATAGGAAAATAAAGGATAATAGTAATGGAGGATGTATGAGGGAAAAACTCACTAACTCACTATAAAAAACTCCCAAGAACCACCCCTCATTAGGGGGGATCGAAGAGAGGAAGAGATTGGATGAATCCCAAGAACCACCCAAGATTTTCTATTAATGAGAACGTCCCCCCCACCATTTTTGAATTATCTAGTTTTTTATCTAAATTATACTCATATTCCTTCTCCCCTAACCTATATACTCATCATATGGATTTAAAATAGGATGATATAAATAAAGAATGGATTAATGTCAATCGGTTGACAAAAGAGTATGAAGAAGGCATGAAAGAGTTTATCAAGTTTGCAAAATATCATGCATGTGACCCTTCTCAAATCCTTTGTCCATGTTTATGTTGTTGTTATTCAAAACAAATTAGTCCAGAGGAGTTGGAAGAACACTTGACCTGTCACGGAATAGATCAGAGTTATACATGTTGGAATAAACACGGGGAAATAATGAATGTTGGTAGTGAATGGGATGGCACTGCATTTTATGGATCATCTGATATGATTACAAACATGAACAATGAATATGACTATATGGAGGATGTGATTACAGATGTGAATGATGATGAAGATCGTATTGAGGAAATGACAAGGACCGTCGAGGATGAACTTCGTGATTGCCCAAAATTGTTTGAGAAGTTAAAAAGTTGTGCAAATACGCCATTGTATGCTGGTTGCACTAAATATATAGCATTGTCAGCCGTACTGAAGCTGTATAATTTAAATGCAGACAATGGGTGGAGTGATGCCAGTTTTACGAAACTACTTGCTCTCATGAATGACATGCTCCTAGAAGACAATGAGCTCCCGAGCCGAACATACGATGCCAAACAAATGTTACACTTGATGGATATGATCTTTGAAAGAATACACGCCTGTCCGAATGACTGTATACTATTTCTCAAGGACCACAAATCACTTAAAAATGCCCAAATTGTGGTGCTTCTTGATACAAGAAAGATGAATCCAGTCCTACTAAATTTGTATAGTACTTTCCAATCATTCCACGGTTTAGGCGCCTATATGGAAGTGAGGAGACTACAGAAAAATTAACATGGCATGCAGATACAAGAATTAAAAATGGGATACTAAGTCACCCAGTAGAATCTCCTCAGTGGAAGAGAATTGATCATGAGTATCTTGAATTTGGAAACGAGTCGAGAAACCTTCGTCTTGCGTTATCTACAGATGGAGTGAATCCTTTTGGTTTTCAAAGCAACAGTCACAATACATGGACGGTTATGTTGATAAATTATAACTTACCACTATGGTTATGCATGAAACGAAAATACATCATGTTATCTATGCTTATATCAGGACCAAAACAACCAGGTAATGATATTGATGTTTATTTAGCTCCATTGATCGAAGATTTGAAATTATTGTGGGATTCAGGTGTTACATTGTATGATGCTTACAGAAAGGAAGATTTCACTTTGAGAGTCATATTGTACGGGACGATAAATGACTTCCTTGCTTATAGAAATTTTTCAAGATATAGCATTAAAGGAACTCAAGGCTATCCCATTTGAGAACAAGGTACACAATCAATTAGGTTGAAACATTCATCGAAAACTGTGTTTCTAGGACATCGTAGATTTCTACCGCGACGACATAAGTACCGTTCTTGGACAAAATCATTCGATGGAAGTTAAGAAGAATGTACATCACCATATCCACTAATAGGAGATCAATTGTTTGAGAAAGTTAAAAATGTGGACACTACTTTTGGTAAACCGGCTTCGAAAAACCTTACAAAAATCGGTTGGAAAAAGAGATCAGTTTTTTTTTTGAATTACAATACTGGAATTGTCTGTATGTCAAACATTTTCTTGAAGTTATGCATGTAGAAAAAAAATATATTTTATAGTGTCATCGGCACGTTGCTAAATACATCTAGAAAAACAAAATATGGAATTAAGGCTAGGTTGGACATGGTTGAGATGGGAATATGAGAAGAGTTGGCACCAGTGAAGGGTGAAAAACGAACATTTCTTCCTCCTACTACTTACACTCTTCCCAGGCAGGAGAGATATCAGTTTTGTAACTTCTTGATGACGTAAAGTTTCTAGAGGGGTATTCGTCAAATATCAGTAACCTCATGTCAATGAGCGACTTGAAGTTAAAAGGTTTGAAATCACATGACTGTCATGTTTTGATGCAATATCTAATTCCAATTACTTTACATTTCATTTTCCCCAAGAATTTCCACCATACATTAATGAAACTGTGTTTCTTCTTCAAAGCTATATGCAGCAAAGTTATAGACCCATCGAAATTGCCAACTATGGGAAAAGAAATTGCCATCATATTATGTGAATTATAAATGTTCTTCCTGCCTTCATTTTTTGATATGATGGTTCATTTGATGGTCCTCTTGATGAGAGAGATTCAACTATGTGGTCCTATACATTATAGATGGATGTACCCCATTGAATGATATATGAAGATTTTGAAAGGGTATGTCAAAAATCAAAGTCGGGCAGAGGGTTGTATTGAAGGGCGATATATTGTTGAGGAAGCCGTTGAATTCTATACCAAATACTTGTCTGGTGTGGAAAGCATTGGCCTACCAAAATCTCATCACACCGGGCGGCTTGACGGTGAAGGAATTTCTGGAAGACAGGTTGTCATAATCAATATTATAGATCGGGAGCAGGCCCACCTTTATGTTTTGCATAACAGTTTCAATGTTGACCCATATGTTGAAATCCACAAAGAAATTATTAGGCATTTGAATCCATCTAGGGCTGAAAAATGGATATCAGATACACATAATCGACAGTTTATAAGATGGTTTTGAGATCATATTTTTAAGAAGTCAGATGAAAATCCAGAGTCAATTTCTGAACTACTTCGATGGCTAGCCGGAGGACCAAGTGTGTATACATTATCTTACAATGCTTATGTAGTTAATGGTTATACATTTTATACTAATGAACATGATTAAGACAGTACCATGTAGAATAGTGGGGTTACACTTGTGGCTGAAGCAATGCATGTTTCCGGTGCTAAGGACAGAAATCCAATTTATGCGAATATGTCATACTTTGGCATCATCAAACAAATATGGGAGTTGGATTATACGGAATTTCAAGTTCTGATATTTCAATGCAAGTGGGTTGATAACAGGGGTGCTGTTAAAATAGATGATTTTGGATTCTTGAAAGTTGATTTTAGTAAGGAAGGGGAG
This sequence comes from Viscum album, assembly GCA_963277665.1. Classification (NCBI taxonomy): domain Eukaryota; kingdom Viridiplantae; phylum Streptophyta; class Magnoliopsida; order Santalales; family Viscaceae; genus Viscum; species Viscum album. The sequence goes on from OY728145.1 coordinate 1,183,939,388, forward strand.
AAAGACGAACCATTTATAATGGCATCACAGGTAGTGCAAGTATTTTATGTTTCAGATCCCGCAAACCGAAACTGGTCAATCGTTCTGTTATCGACCAAAACAGCTGAAGGGTCAGATGAAAATTCAACAGAAGATGACCCTTTCATTGGGACTTTGCAATCATTTCGTATTGGTCTCAATGTAGATAATGTTTTTTATGTTAGAGGATACCACAATGAAGGGATATGGATAGTTGAAAGAGGGGTCAAATCCCTTCAGCCTTTAAATAAAAAGAGAGTTCAACAATCAGGTTATTTTTTTATTGTAATATAGATTGTGTTACATTATGTTATTATATATTCGATGCTGATTTTATGTGATCTAAATTAAATGTTAAATGAGTTCTGCAGATAATGACTTCTTCACCTGCTGATGCACCCAATCTCGAGACACAACATGTCTCTCAACCTATTGCAGCTGGTCCCACAACTGAGGTACAACAGGTCTCTCAACTTGTTGTAGTTGGTCCCAGTGTCGATGCTAGAACTTCGGAGAAACATAATGATAATGTAGAAACTGAGGAAATGGTAGGCGATGAAACCCCAGCGACACAAAAAAAACAGGTGCGCCGAAGTTTTACAGTTTTAGCCAAAATCCTTAAGGCAAAAGCAAAAGGCATCAAATATGAGGTGGGATGGAATAAACGAGGCAAGCATGTAAACCCCAACAAAGCCATGTTTAGTAGCTACATTAGAATCATCACTCAGTAATGCGTGCCGATTGATGTAGAGTCGTGGCACCATGTTGTCATCGGGCTGAAAACATTAATATGGGAAGAGATTACGGTAACATTACGATACCATTTATTTAATTTATTAAAATAAAATAAAATAAAATACTAAAATATTGACTAACTCTTCATCATCTCTTGCAGAGTGCATTTATAGTAGATGATTCTCACAAAGAATATGTATTAAGACTGGCAGGAAGGATTCATAGAGACTTTCGCACCATTTTAACGAAACATCATCTAAAAGATGCTGAAGGGAAAATCAAGCTGCACCTGCCTCCTCTTTATGAACACTTGATATCCCAAGGAGCGTGGGATGCGTTTTCCAATCATCATGCGGAACAGACTTTTCAGGTACATTGTGTTTGGTTACACATTGTGTAACGTTGCTTGTATTTATCATGTTGATTGACAGGTTTTTATTTATGAAATAGCAATTGAGTGCTAAAAATAAAGAATGGGAAACAAAACCAGCGTACCCCTACCATAAATCAAGGTTGGGGTACGCTTCAATTGAAAAACAATTGGTACGTATTTTAAAAGTACTGTAATAATTATATGTGACATAAAACAACACTGTAACCATGTTTCCCTGTTTATATGCAGATTGATGAAGCAAAATCCCAATCCACTTCCATTCCACACCATGTGTTATGGAAGGAGTCTCGTGTTAATAAAGAGGGGAAACTGGTAGATAAAAACACACAAAAAGTGTGAGAAACATGTGTAAGTATGACATAATATAAACTTGTTTTGCTTTAAATCACTATTAGATAACGATGATTACTTATATTTCCATATTTTCTATTTGTCATAGTCACAGGAATCAACAACACCTGCACCGGATGCAGACATAATTTCAGCGGCCTTGAAATAGCTAGAACAGTATGGCCGTGTCAGAGGTGTGGGTTTTGGGGTGTCACCCCAGGCATATTTTCAGAAAAAAAAACAATAGGACGAACAAACTAAAGAATTGCAAGTAATGAGAGATAGAGTACCTACCCTTGAAGTAAAATTCCAAAGTCAGGGAGAGATGCTAGAAACTTTGATGGAGGAGAGGTGAAGAGAAAAAACAACTCAAGAACAACCTGCGTGAGAAGATCCTGCCCCACCCCCCACCAGCTTTGAGGCGGTCCATTCCCCTCAAAGACCTGATTTAACCGAGGTAATCAATGTTCTAATATTCGTTTCTGTGAAATGTGAATCACATAGACACTGATACCTTTCTTGTAATGATATTCTACAGGGTGAAAATGACTGTGATTTATATCTGTCAACTCCCACCCATCGCCTTGTAGCGAGGGCTACGGTGTTCAATATGCAGAATGACACGCTACACTCCAGACCACTTCCAACCGGTCATGTCAAAGTGTCGATTAACGTAGCTCATGAGCAGAGCGCCGAGCTACCTGTTCCAAATGATGATGACGACATTCATATGGTTGAAAAAGTTGTTGGAACATTCATTGCATGGCCGTCGAATCTTGTAAAAACATGTCAACTAGGAGGTTTTTATTTCCAATTCATTTTTCAAGCAGAACCTTTAACATTAAATTAGAAAATGGATGAACTGATGAATTTTATTATAGAAGGAAAAAATGGAGGAGATAAAACGAAAGAGCGGCTCCAAAGGATCAACCAACCGTTCAAAATGATCTACTGAGAGCGCGTTCACCCCACCCGTTCTATATCCACATTTAATATCATTGCAAGCTCATGTGAATATGAAAATGATAGGCGGCAAGAGTCACACAATTGTTTGTGAAAAAGATATGTATGGATAGGAAACATTAGATTTTGTTAGTACTGACGCTGTTGCTGAGATCATCATATATGACTGGCTAGGCACCTCAGTTATAAATTTATACATGAGGTATGTTCTCATGATTTGATTTTACAGAAGCTGATATACTATGATAATTATAGCTAAATACATTTCATATTTTTCACAGGCGTATATATGAAAAACAATTGAAGGGATTTTCCCATGAATACAAATTTGGACTTGTTAGTCCTCACACCATTTCTACACAATGAGAAGAAATAGATTCTGATTTTCAGGATGAATTAATGTCAAATCTGCTCAGAACGTTTCAAAGCAAAATTATGACTGACAGACTCTTTTTAATACCAAAATTGCAGGGGTAAAACTCTACATTTTAATCATATCAATTATATTTTCATTTCTATCAGGACTTATTCATTTTTGTGTTTTTAGGGAACATTGGATGCTCATTGCAGTCAATTTGGATACTCCAAAGATTTATTTTCTGGATTCACTGCATGGATATCCAACAAACCAACCACACATGATAGCGATTGTCAAATCGTAATACACTAGATCCAACATTTTAGAACTAAATATCTTGTTATATAATTTATATTATCTTTTAATGAGGATTTTGTTATGATAGGGTGGTGTATGAATATCGTCTAAAGGATGGAATCAATCCAGGGCATAAGGACGACAATGCCCACAAGATCTACAAATGGAGAAGTATCTAGGTATATATAATTATATTTCACTATCCAAATACATATAAAAACAAATTACTTATTTTTCTTGATGTTTCTGCAGTGTCCAAAACAAATAAATGACAAGGACTGCGGTTATTATGTTTGTAAATTTATGAAAGAGATCATATTTCATGAACAAACTAGCATCCCTGAAGAGGTATTTTTGAAAATAATTACTACTTCATTTAAAATAATTATTAATCCTTTTTGTATTTATATTTTTTCAGTAATACTATGACTGTCGCAAAAACTCATATTCAGAAGATGATATAAATGTGTTTAGAAACGAATGGGCAGCGTACCTGATGGAAGAATGTAAACAAATAGGACAATGAAGGTGAATTCCTAATACTTATGTTATATTTATATCATCATTGATATATCCCTTGATTACACTTATTTAGAATCTATAATCTCCCTTTATTATGTTTCATATCATTAGATTAGTGAATTCCTACTACTCTGTTTGAAATTGACATCAACTTTAGAAAACAACACAAGTGACATACGGAAAACTGAGCAAACGCATTTAGATTGTTTTTATACTTTAGGACAATGATCCATTAGTCATTTTTGATGTGTATGAATCTACCGCACCTCAATCTGATGCACGGTGTGACAGGCATGGCTAATAGTGTCTGATATCAGTTTGAAATTGACATAACTTTAGAAAACAACACAAGTGACATTCAGAAAACTGAGCAAATGCATTCAGATTGTTTTGATACTTTAGTACAATGATCCATAAGTCATTTTTGATGTTTACTAATCAACCGTACCTCAATCCGACACACAGTGTGACCGGTATGACTAAACGTGTCTGATATCAGTTTCCAATTGAGATAAACTTTAGAAAACAACACTACTGGCATGCGGAATACCGATCAAACAGGTTCAGATTGTTTTGATACTTTATTACAATGATCCATGAGTCATTTGTGACATGTACGAATCGACCTCACCTTAATCTGACATACGGTGTGACCGGTATGGTTAAAGTGTCTGATATCAGTTTCAAATTGACATAAACTTTAGAAAACAACACTACTGACATACTTAATACCAAGAAAACGCATTTGTATTGTTTTGATACTTTAGGACAATGATCCATAAGTCATTTTTGACATGTACGAATTGACTGCACCTCAATCTGACGCACGGTGTGACCGGTATGGCTAAAAGTGTCTGATATCAGTTTCAAATTGACATAAACTTTAGAAAACAACACAAGTGACATACATCAAACCGATCAAACACATTCCGCTTGTTTTGATACTTTAGTAAAATGATCCATGAGTCATTTTTGATGTGTACGAATTGACCACACCTCAATATGATTCACTGTGTGACCGGTATGGCTAAAAGTGTCTGATATCAGTTTCAAATTGACATAAACTTTAGAAAACAACAAGAGTGACATACGGAAAACTGAGAAAACGCATTAGGATTGTTCTGATAATTTAGGAAAACGATCTATGAGTCATTTGTGATGTGTACGAATCGATCTCACCTCAATCCGATGCACGGTGTGACCAGAATGGCTAAAAGTGTCTAATATCAGTTTCAAATTGACATAAACTTTAGAAAACAACACAAGTGACATACGGAAAATCAAGAAAACTCATTTGAATTGTTTTGATACTTTAGGACAAAGATACATGAGTCATTTTTTATGTGTAATAATTGACTGCACCTCAATCCGATACACGGTGTGACCGGTATGGCTAAAAGTGTCTGATATCAGTTTCAAATTGAGATAAACTTTAGAAAACAACACTACTGACATACGAAATACCAAGAAAACATGTTCAGATTATTTTGATACTTTAGGACAATTATACATGAGTTATTTGTGATGTGTATGAATCAACCTCACCTCAATCTGACGTACGGTGTGACCGGTATAGATAAAAGTGTCTGATATCAGTTTCAAATTGAGATAAACTTTAGAAAACAACACTACTGACATATGAAATATCGAGCAAACACATTTGGATTGTTTTGATACTTTAGTAAAACGATCCATGAGTCATTTTTGATGTGTAATAATTGACTGCACCTTAATCCGACGCACGGTGTGACCGGTATGCCTAAAAGTGTCTGATATCAGTTTCAAATTGACATAAACTTTAGAAAACAACAAAAGTGACATATGGAAAACTAAGCAAAAGCATTTGGATTGTTTTGATACTTTAGGACAGTGATCCATGAGTCATTTTTTATGTGTAGAAATTGACCGCACCTCAATCTGATGCACGGTGTGACTAGTATGGCTAAAAGTGTCTGATATCAGTTTCAAATTGACATAAACTTTAGAAAACAACACTACTGACATATGAAATACCATGAAAACGCATTTTGATTGTTTTGATACTTTAGGAAAATGATCCATAAGTCATTTTTGATGTGTACGAATCGACTGCACCTCAATCTGATGCACGGTGTGACCAGTATGGCTGAAAGTCTCTGATATCAGTTTCAAATTGAAATAAACTTTAGAAAACAAAACAAGTGACATACGGTAAACTGGGAAAATGCATTCAGGTGTTTTGATACTTTAGGACAATGATCCATGAGTCATTTGTGATGTGTACTAATTGACTGCATCTCAATTCGACGCACGGTGTGACCGGTATGGCTAAAAGTGTCTGATTTCAGTTTCAAATTGAGATAAACTTTATAAAACAACACTACTGACATACGGAATACTGAGAAAACGCGTTCAGATTGTTTTTATACTTTATGAAAACAATCCATGAGTCATTTTTGACATGTACTAATCAACCTCACCTCAATCCAACGCACGGTGTGACCGGTATGGCTAAAAGTGTCTGATATCAGTTTCAAATTGACATAAACTTTAGAAAACAACAAAAGTGACTTACGGCAAACTGAGCAAATGCATTCGGATTGTTTTTATACTTTAGGAAAATGATCCACGAGTCATTTGTGATGTGTATGAATCGACTTCACCTCAATCCGACGCACGGTGTGACCGGTATGGCTAAAAGTATCTGATATCAGTTTCAAATTGACATAAACTTTAGAAAACAACACTACTGACATATGGAATACCGAGAAAATGCGTTCGGATTGTTTTGAAACTTTAGGACAACAATCCATGAGTCATTTTTTTTGTGTATAAATTGACCACACCTCAATCCGACACATGGTGTGATCGGTAAATCTTTTCATTAGATAAAGAATCAGTATTTATTAAATGACATAAATCATCCAAAAACATATTGATTTTACATTATTCCCTTTCATTGTTATCAGAATGAAAAAATTTGAGATTAAAATTTCATATTTTAGTTTCAAATTTCTATATTAATGTATTATTTCATATTACTGTTTTAATTTATTTCATTATTGCATTACTAACATAATATTTGTTTTCTTATATAGGTGAATTTTTTTCCTTGAGTTTGGATGCTTTGTTCGACAACAAATACCGTAGACGACAATTTTTGAGAGCGGATCACGGATATCAAAGGATAAAACATGAATTTTTATAACTGTTGTTGAATAATAGTAATTGTAACCATGTAAAAAATGTTTGAAATGTATATAGTAGTGTGTTTTTTTGTATTCATGATGTTAAGTAAATGTATATACCGTTGTCTGTCAAAATATTGTGTGTGGGTGCTATTTTGTGTAGGTGCAGGCGATGGTGAAGGTGTAGTGATGGTGAAAGTTCTATTTTGTAGGTGTGCAGGTTCTGTTTTTTAGGTGTGCAGGTTCTGTTAATTAAATGTATTCTGGTTTGTCCAGGTGTGCAGGTGTGTTGGTTCTGTTTTGCAGGTGCAGGAGATGGTGCCTTTATCAGCACTTTTTTTGAGCACTGATAAAGGAAGACTTTAACAACGCTAGAAGAGCACTGATAAAGGACCCCCTTTATCAGCGCTCTGAAAAGAATTGATATAGGCGACCTTTATCAGCGCTAAAAAAAGCGATGATAAAGGGGATCCCCCCCCCCCCTTTATCTATGCCGACATTAACAGCGCTTTTCTAGCATTGTTAATGTTGGTTTTTAGCACTAATAAAAGGCCAAGTTGTAGTAGTGGATTTAGTAAGGGAAGCTCCACCTCCTTCATCACCACTCCATATTCTCCTTTTCTACCTCTTCACATCAACTCCCTCTCCCCTTGTATCACTTACATGTGAACTGGTATTTCTTTTTCCAGTTCTTATTTATTCTTCTAATTATTTTTGAATATCTTGAATAACCTAAATTTATCATTGTACCTTGACTTCTTTGATTTCCCCTTAGAAATGTTCTTCTTCTTCAAAAACTTTATCCCAAACTCACCCTCTTCTTACTCATTAAGCCTCCCTTCACACTAGATTTCTTGGTATGGTCTTCTAGTGAGCCCGATAAACATACCTTCATACCACTCATTCACTTTCTCTCCCTTATGACATTTTATCTCCCATGCATTTTTCTTCTTCCTTTATTCATTTTCCTCCATAGCAGATCAAAAAAATTTCAGCAATGCACTTGAAAAGGCTGCAACATGTCTCACAACAGGCTGAGTATTGCCCCACTATTCCTTCTGTGGTTTCCCTCCTATCGCATGTGATCCTATCACTTTGTCACACATGAACACTCATTCGCATCTCCCTCTCTTTTAATCCATGAAAGGTATCCCTCCACACATCAAACATCCCCCACCTCTCCCCCTTCATAATTTCTCATCTCCAGTGCTAAGAATACACCACTGCGGGTCTCGCCCTGATGCCCATGCTTTCTCTTGGTGTCTCCCTAACATCGCTCCTGGTCTAGTCCTGATGACACCCCCATTCCCTTTTGACACCCTCTTGGCATGTGCAGGCTTCAGTAAGGGTAGCTCCACCTCCTTCATCACCCCATTCACTTTTCACTTCTATTTTTTTGATTTCATCACCACAACACTCCTCAACCCTAAGAAACACTTCATTGGTGTGGGGAAGCACCATTGGTAGTAGGGGTACACTGAACCCATCTAACTTCAATGTCATTAAATGTTGTAGATTATATTATTTCTCTTGGTCTTTCTCTGACGTAGTTAATAGTCTCTCCCCAACAACACCCACATGCTCCCTTGACACCCTCTTGTCATGTTTAGGCTTTAGAAAGGGTAGCTCCACCTCTTTCCCCAACGCTCCATATTTGCCTTCTCCACCTTTTCACATGCACTCCCTCTCCCATTGTATCACTTCTGTGTGAACTTTTATTTATTTATCTTATTCTTATTTCTTATTCATATTATTTTTTAATATCTTGAATAATCAAAATTTCTCATCATACTTTGACTCTATTGATTTCCCCTCAGTGATGTTCTTCTTCTTCAAAACCTTGAACCCAAACTCCTCCTCTTAGAACTTGTTAAGCCTCCCTTTACATTGTCTTCCCTGGTACAGTGGTCTAGTAATCCTAATCTACTTCCTTTCACACCACTCATTCACTTGCTCTTTCATATTATATTTCATCTCATGCATGTGTTTCTTGTTCCTTTGTTCATTTTTCTTCACAGTGGATAGAAAAGTCTACAGCGATAGGCCCGAGAATGCTACAACATGTCGCTTGAAAGGCTACATATCACCCCACTATCCCTCCTTTAGTTTCCCTCCTGTCACATATGATTTTATTACTTCATCGTGCATAAACACTCATTCGTCTCGCCCTCTCTTTAAATCCCTATAAGATAGCCCTTGGCGCACCAAATAACCCCCAACACTCCCCCATCCTAATTTCTTCTCTCTGCGGCTGAGCATACACTGTTGTTGGTCTCACCTCGATGCACCCACTTACTTCTGATCTCTCCCTAAAATCATTGTTGGTCTCTCCCCGATGACGCCCATGCACCCCATCAACACCCTCTTGGCACGTGCAGGCTTCAGCAAGTGCATATCCATCTCCTTCCTCACTGCTACATATATGCCTTACATTTTATCCTTTGTGAAACTTATAGAAACCATGAGATTCCTTGATAGTAATCCACATTAAAAACCATTTTATTCTTCCAACCCTATAATTCATGTGAGATTAAAAGGGTAATTGGGTATTTTCCTAGAGATTCTTATGTTGAAATAAAAAAATTTGGTTTATTCTCTTAGGATATTAAAAACAGGTTCCTTATATTTTTCATTGTAATTTAATTTCATCCTATAAAAAATTAAAATTAAAATAAAATTAAATAGAATAAGTTATCAAGTTGGATACCTAGGATTGACCTATAGCTAGATCCCCCCCCTTATTATAATATCTATTCCAATTAGTATTGGAAGGATATTGATGGTGGGGATCTAGGTGCTAGATTTTTTTACTTACTAGGGTTTGGGACTTATCCCTTACACATATTCCACTAAAAAATAAGAGAGAAAATAAAAAAAAATAAATATTGAAGAGGATATTTTTCATTATTGTGCATATTTAAAAGTGAACCTTACTTGAGAAGTGGATAAGGACATGTAGGATGTTTTATTTTGAATGGATTTAAAGGAGGAGCATATTTTATTAAGTATTCCTTGAATATCATGAATTGTACTTTTAGAATTCATCCCTCATTTTTAGTTTTTGAATTTTAATTTCTACATCATTACATACCCACCTTAAGCCTCAAATACTTTAAAACCTTATTGGAAAATCCCTCATGATTTTTGTTTTTCAATTTCTGAGTGGATATTGAGATGACTTGAAAGCTTATAGATACTGAAAACATCCTTGATATTGATCATAACTCCATATCAAATATTCTTTACTAATGAGTGAAATGCATTCCATTGAGATAAATCACTACTCACGTGGATATTTAATAAATGGTTGAATGAAGTGAATGAAAGAGAAATAAATGTCTTGAATTTAAAATTATGAATGAATCATGATTTTGAAACTTGATTTTGGTTAATTTTTTTCTTTTAAAAATCTTTCGTTATAACTTTATTTTAAGAGCATAATTGTTTAAAAATTTCCCCTATGAAAGTTTAGACCCTTTGTGTGTTTAGTTTTTTGGGTTTTCTCAAGGATGGTTAAATTTTTAAGTGTGGGGGTGTTTGAAGACCCTTATTTATATATATTATTTCCTCAGTAATTTTATTGATTTAATTACTATTTATTTATAATTATAATTATTTTAATTTTTTATCATATTAAAATATATTTTTTTTTATTGATTTTAGGTGGAATGAAGAAATTTTGGAAGTTTAGTGCATTCTGAAGGAATATGGTTTTTTGTCTATGTCTTGAGAGGAGTTTGGGCCAAAAATATGCCCTGCAACTTGCTAGCCCTCACCCTAAGGGCAAGAAACATAGCCAGGTTGAAAGCCATCCGACCATGCCCTAAGGGAGAGCTGTGCGGATGGGGAAGGTGCCTCCTTGAATCAGTACTGGGGAAAGTGAGTGTGCATGGAAAGCAGGATCATAGGTATCAATGCATGAGGGGATGATCTATGTGGTAGTGAGAGGAACAGTGTGAGGGTAACTCCCAATTTTGTAGTAATCAATGAAAGGAAACACTTCTATCGGAAGGCTTGTCTTTCTCCTTTGTCGGCAACCACTATAGTGGGTCTTCCTTGGCACGCAGCCAACATGGAACACAACCGATGATGATGAGTTTTTCAAGGGTTGATAAACCAACCCTCTTAGACCATTGACACCGATGGATTTGTTCTCTATTTAAAGGGATTGTATCCCATGAATTGTAATAAAGAAAAACCCCATTGTAATCATGTTGTGTGATCCTCTGATATATTATCCAGAGAGAAAATAGAAAGGCCCCTTCTCCCATGGACATAGCCATCATTTCTGAAGCATGTAAATCCCCATGTGTTCTTTGCTTTTTTCTTATGTTTTAGTTTGATTTTATCACCACGACACTCTTCTGCCCTAACAGAGTGGTATTAGAGCCACCAGTGTCATAATGGCAGCGTTCTAGTGAAGTTTTCTGATGACTGAAAATTTTAAATTGCTTGGAAAAAAATTTTGAGACCAGAACTGTGAATAGCTCAGTGAGATGATTCCAATGGTGAAAGTGGCGTCAAAACAGAGGTGAAACAAACCCTGTAGATCCGGTTCAGGTTTTGGTCAAACTGAAGGTTCTAAAGTACCCTTTTCCAGAGAAGATGGAACTATTCATGCAAGCAGCAACTTTCTATCTAGTTTTATAAAAACTATTCCAGCGAGCCACGTCGGCACCACATCATCAGGCGATCTGGACCATTGAAACTATTTTGGTGTTATCTTGTCCAATCAGAGCCCTTGTTTTGGCGTTATCTTGGAAAATCAGATCCCCTTTTCAGAAATTGGTCAATCTAAGTAGAAGACATCTTCTAGTACCCCACCAGTTGATGCAGAGTGGGTCGTGCTCAATAGGAAGTGCGCTGCCCAAATCAAACAGTTGACCGATAAGTGTATGTTTCAAAAAATTTCCAAAAAATAGGATGCTTCCATTCTTGGGAAAAAAATTGGAAAATATGTATATGAGGACAACCATTATGAACAAAGAAAACCTAATATGTTTCCTTTTCAACTTAAAGTGAAAAGATTAGACAAATGTTTCAGAGCACATGAGCGAGTTCTAAAGTACCATTGATTAGTTTAATTATATGAAAATTATGATGGATGATGAGTTATAGGAACTGTTTATGTTGAGTTCATTACAAAGATGTGGGACATACTAGTTGTTTCAATCAACAATTCAACTCCAAATGGAACTCTCACTATAGATATAGGGAAAGAAAAAATGATGAATAATGAATCTAGAAGGAAAGATGAGGGGCATACACCTGAATCAGAGACGCTTGTCACTGAAAGATGAGGGAAGAAAAAATGGCATGGACGAAGTAGAGGTAGAGAACCCTGTGACCAAATTCTGTAGAGAAGGAAGCGATCAAAATCTCGATCAAGATGTGAAATGAAGTGAAACCACTATGGAAATCTCAAACACTTCATCTAGGAGTGTAGAAGGATGAAAGCAGAGAAGAGAAATCAGAAAGGTAAGACCCAAAATAATGATGTTGTAGCTGTCAATGAAGAAATCATTATTGTTTGGGAAGATAATCAGGTCAATCTTGAAATCCATCACTCAACATGGATGATCGATTTTGGAACCTCCTACCATGTCACTGCCAGAAGATATTTCTTCTCATCTTATGGTTCAGGGAGTTTTAGACATGTGAATATGGGAAATTATGATGCATCCAAAATTATTGGTAATGGTAATATTTTTCTAGAGACTAATATTGGATGCAGATTATTATTGAAGGATGTGAGGCATGTTCATGGTACTCACCTAAATATGATATCCATTGGAATTCTTGATGATGATGGATATGTCAGTTCCTTCAGTGATGGGAAATGGAATCTCTCCAAAGGTAACTTGGTGATTTATAAAGGAAAGAAATATATTTCTCTTTATCACATAGATGAAAGACTATGTGGAGGAGAAGTAAATGTAGCCAGAACAGATGTTCCTATAGAAGTTTGGCACAAGAAGTATGGTCACATGAGTGAGAGAGGAATCAGAATTCTCTCTAGGAAGGATATATTGCTAGGAATAAAAGGTACACATTCGGATACTTCTGTTGATTTCATCATGGGAAAAAAATACATAGTATCATTTCATTGTTATATATCATCCAAAAAAGAATTTTTTTGAAATTTTATTCACACTGATGTTTTAATGATGAATACTAAGTTGATGGGAGGTGATATGTATTTTGTTTGTTTCATATTTGATCATTCTAGAAAAGTGTGGGCCTTTTCTTTAAAAACTAAAGATCAAGTGCAGGATGTTTTCAAGTAGTTTCATGTGAAGGTGGAAAGATAAACAGACATTCAGTTAAAGTGTGTGTGGGTACACAATGGAGGAGATTATGGTGGTGTGTTAGAGGAGTACTGTAGAAGTTTTAGCATCAGGCTGGAAAAATAAGCACCAAATATGCCTCAGCATAACGGTGTTGCTGAGAGGATGAATTGAACAGTTTTCGAGAGATTCAAATGTATTCTCTCAAATGAAAAGTTGCCAAACACCTTTTGGGGGAGGAAACGAGGAATACAGTTGATCTTATCAACCTTTATCCATCATTTCCAATAACTAAAATATTCCAAAAATTGTTTGGATAGGTAAATATGTTTCATACAAACACTTGAGAGTATTTAGTCATAGGGAATTTGTTAACATCCTAAAATATGAGCGGGCTAAGATGGATGGAAAAAAAGTAGTGAATATTTTTGGGATACACTTATGAGGAATTTGGATACTGAATTTGGGATACTATTATCAGGAGGATTGTCAAAAGTAGAGATATGGTGTTTCTTGAGGATCAAACAATTGAAGATTTTGGGAAGCCAAAAAATGCAGATAAGTTGCAGTCTGAGGAAATTCTAGTCAATTTGGAACTAATCTCACCACCATTAGTACAATCTAGTGTGATAGAGATACATGATGTTGATGATACATCATTACCAAGTAATATGTCTCAATCTACTGATATGTCTCCATTATATGATATTACAGAATAGATTAACCCCAAATCACAGTTGATCAGATCCACTAGAGAATGAAAATCGAGTTGTAGATACTCACCACATGAGTATGTGATGCCCACTGATGGGGGAGATCTAAACAATTATAATGATGTGATCATGAGTCAACAGACGATGGAATGGAAGAAGGGCATGAAAAAGGAGATGAGATCCTTAAAAAAGAACTATACATTTGATTTGGTAGAGTTACTATGAGGAAAGAAGGAACAAAATAATAAGTGGGTATACAGAATAAAAAGACATGATAGTAGCTCACGGTCGTGCTATTGATCTAGAATGGTTATGAAAGGGTTCGGTCATAAGAAAGGTATTGACATTGATGAAATTTTTTCTCATGTGGATAAAATGTCTTCTATCAGAGTTGTTCTTGGATTGGTGGCTATTCTGAACTTGGAGGTTCAAAAATAGGATTTAAAGACAGTGTTCTTATATGGTGATCTTGATGAGGAGATATACATGGAGGATCCAAAGTTATTTTAGGTTAAAGGTGTAACATCTCGGTTCCAGAAGCCACCCAGAGGCACCCCGTACCCGGTTGGTCACATGACCTAAAGCGCATTTCCCCGAATGCCAGAGGCTGCTGACTATCAGTGAGGGTCTTGGGTGTGATAGTGGGGAAACTATGCCCTCATTGTTAGAGTAACAGAGCAGAAGAGAAACAAATATACAATAGCGGAAGTAGTAAATATCCAACAATGGTAAACATCAGAAGACTAAAATAATAAACAACTGGAGCACATATATATATATATATATATAATTATACATGATACATATGTCTCGAAGAACATCCAAACAAGTCACAATGTTGAATACAAACAGTACTAAACCCAAGTACAAAAGAAACGGATAACAGTTCCTCAGCATCTCAAGCCTAAGCTCAATCCCATGCTCTCTAGCTCTACAACACATCAAGTACCTGAAGTAGAGGGTTCTTTCCCTTGTCTATACCCACAACAATATACTCTGTTTGGGACCAAAATCATGGTCCAAATAGGGTGTGAGACTAAATCCCAGTAGGCAACCACCACGAGATCTATACCTAACAGTCAGTAAATATATGGCAGGTAAAAGTACAGAAAGAAGTAAAAAGGAAAGTACTCAACAGTAAACAATCCACAGTTTCAATATCAAGTAACAAATATCCAAGCAGATAAACACAAACAGGTAACCCTCTGGGAAGTACCCACAGCCTATCCCCTCTAGTCATGCCTAGAAACAAAAGCAAGCAGCTAACAACAGGTAACCCTCTGGGAAGTTCCCACAGCCTATCCCCTCTGGTCTTACCTATCAAGTACAAGCAACCCTCTAGGTAGTACACACAGTCTCACTCCTTTGGTTCAGCTAAAGTATAGACTCTCTGGGGAAGCACTCACCGTCAATTCCCCATATAGTCTCGTATCGTACTAAAGGAGCTCTAGGGAAGCACTCAACGTCAATTCCCCATGTGGCCCGCGTTGAGGAACTACAGACACTCTGGGGAAGCACTCAACAGAAATTCCCCATGTGGTCTCACATCGTACAATTATAAAGACACTCTGGAGAAGTCCTCAATGTCAATTCTCCCTATGGTCTATACAACAGGTTCTTAGAGCCCTGTGTAAGTCAAGAAATTATAGCAGCGCATATCGGCCAAACTAAACCTCAAGAACTACTTGGCTAGCAGTCTATAGCATATCAGAATTTTAGATAGACAAGATCACTCCATCCTACAAAACTAGGCATGGGAAACAAACAAAGAAGTCTAACAGAATAATCAAAACCAAACATTCATAAATAGAACATGTGTGGGAAACACCTTTAAATCATAGTAATCAACCCTATTCATATACAAATAACCTCTACTCACACACACCAGCAAAGCAGGCAATTAACAGGGTTAAAAATAGTAAACATAAAATACCTCGTTCATGGGTATTGGCGATTTTTGAACATACAATTCAAAGACCTTAACCTAAAGGCACAATCCTGCTACCTCTTAGGGTTTGGCAAAATCGACCTCTTCGCCCAAATGCGCTCCAAACCGAGTGAACGTCTCCTCGAAACCACCTCAAAAACTCTTCCCTAACATCAACAAGGTCAACCTTGAATACACAAAGGCAAAACAACCCAAGATCTACATGCAAACCTTGTAGATCTAGGAAACTAAGATATGAAGAGGGCTAACCCTAACCAAAACCTCAAAGAACCAAAAAGAGGAACTTACCTGAGGAGAACCGCCTTCGAGCCGCCAAGAAAACCCTTCAATTTTCCTAAAAAATGATCCAAGGAGCTCCCCCAACCTCTAAAAATTGAAACTCCCACATGATCCATGAGTGGGAGGAAGAATGGTGGAGGATTGGGAAATCCAGAGAGGCCCGAGACTTAAAAACCCTAACTTTAAGTGGCCACACGGTTACCCCACGCGGTTAGGAAAACCATGCGCCAACCATGTGGTTGCTACTGTCTCACCCAGGGACTTCGCACGGCTTGCCCTCATGGTTTGACAAATTGTACGTAGCCCGTGCGGAGCCCACTATCAAGGGTGCATGGTTTCCTAGGCTGGCCGCACAGTTTATTCAGACCGTGCGCTAACCGTGCGCCCCTGCACAACCTCCCAAAAAACCTATTTTTCTCAAAAACAAACAGAAAAGGAAAATATACCTGAAAAGAAGGTTCGGGTACAAACTTCTCCCCTTAAATAAATTCATCCTTGAATTTCCCTAGCACGGCGCAGAATAATAAACCCCAAACAACTCCGGCCACTGAGCACGTACATCGACCTCTCTCTCCCAAGTCTCGTCATGAACTTGTTTGTGCTGCCATAGCACTCGTACTAGAGGAACCGACCGGCCATGAAGAACCTTTGTATTGCGATCAAAAATCCTGATAGGATACTTTTCAAACAACGCATCCACTTCGAGCTCAACCTCCTAAGGTTCAAAGACATGAGATGGGTCTAAAAAGTAACATCGAAGTTTTGAAACAAGGAAGACGTCATGCATAGCCTGGTACCTCTGAGGTAACTGCAACCGATAGGCAACTGGCCCAACTCTCTCCAGCACCTCAAACGGCCCGACGTACCTTGGCGAAAGCTTACCCTATCTCCTGATCCATCTATGCCCCAACCTTGGTGTGACACGTAGAAAAACCTGATCCCCGACCTCGAACTCCAGAGGTCGTCTCCGCTGATCAGCATAATACTTCTATCAAGACTGTGCAGTAGCCATCCTCATCTGAATCAATTCTATCTGTCCTACGGTCTCCTAAACAAGACGAGGTCCCAGCAAAGCTTCCTCTCCTACCTCCAGTCAACATAAGGGTGATCGGCATGGCCTACCATACAAATCCTCATAAGGTGCCGTCTGTATAGTTTCTTGAAAACTATTATTATAGGAAAATTCCATAAGAGGTATATGCTTCTCCCAAGAACCTCTAAAATCTAGAATACATGCTTGGAGAATGTCCTTAAGTACCTAAATCGTACGCTCGGATTGGCCATTTGTATGGGGGTGGTAAGTTGTACTCAAAATTACCTATGTACCCAACGCCTTCTGAATCCCCTACTAGACCCGATAATTAAAACGCACATCCCTATCTGAAACGATGGAGTGAGGAACTCCATGAAGACGTACAATCTCTCGGATATACAACCATCCTAGCTCATCAACACTGAAGGTATCCTTGATCAGAAAGAAGTGAGCAACCTTCATAAGCCTGTTAATGATGACCCAAACTACATCATTCTCTCGAGGTGACCTCGGCAACCCGGTCACAAAGTCTATCGCGATGTCATTCACTTCTACTCGGGAATGGGTAACTACTGTAAAAGCCATTCTGGTCGCTGATGCTCTGCCTTCACCTGCTGACAGGTGTAACATCTCATGACAAAACCAGTAATGTCTCTCTTCATACCTGGCCACCAATACTGACAGTGTAGATCACGATACATCTTGGTGACTCCAGGATGAACTGCCCAAACTGAGGGATGAAAATCCTGCATCAGCTCCTTGTGTATATCTGCTGGAACCCATACTCATCCCTAGAAATTCAAGATCTCGTCATCTCCTATAGTCCACCAAGGAATAGGTTCCTCTCCTGACACACTTTCCTGCAGGACTAGGCCTTCAGAATCTGATAGCTGTCTCATTCTCACTCTATCAAGAAGAGTAGAGGTAACAGTTACAGAAGAAATAAAAGTATGCCCCTGTCTGTCATGAACCTCCAAATTCATCTCAGAGAATAGAGCCATAAGCTTCCACTCACTAGTGGCCTCATGAACTGCCTATATCTGAGTCCTCCTGCTCAACGCATCAACCACTGTGTTGCCTTTCCCAGGCGTTTAGGAAAGCTCAAAGTAAAAGGACTATAGGTACTCAACCCACCTTCGCTGTCTCAAATACAGATCACACTGAGTGAAGATGTACTTGAGTCTTTTTTGGTCGGTGAAAACCAAAAAGTGCTCTCCTAGAAGATAATGTCTCCAATAGCATAGGGAATGAACAACAGCTGCCAACTCTAGATTGTGCATCAGGTAATTCCTCTCATGTGGCCTCAACTGCTGAGACTCGTACGCAACGACTCCATCTCCATACATAAGCACAGCTCCCAACTTGATGCATTGCAGTAAACAATATAGCTCTTTCCTGGCTCTGGAAAGACTAGTATCGGTGCTGAAGTCAACCTCCCTTTCAGCTCCTAAAAGGATGACTCACAAGAATCTGACCATAAGAACTTCGCACCCTTCTTATTCAAACTCTTCAGTAGTGCTGCTAAGCATGAAAAGTCATGTATAAAACATTTGTAGTATCCATCCAGCCCTAGAAAACTCTGCACCTCAAAGATGTTCTTTGGCTGCTCCCAGGAAACTACTGCTCTCACTTTATCTGGGTCTACTGACACTCCTGTATCTGAGATAACATGACCCAAGAAGTGAATCTGATCCCTCCAAAAGTGACATTTTGAGAGCTTAGCATATAACTGATGCTCTCTCAGTGTACTCAAAATGATCTCAAGATGGGTATCATGGTCGTGTCGAGTGTGAGAGTACACCAAGATATCATCCACGAAGACCCCGATGAAGGAATCCAAGTATGGATGGAACACTCCGTTCATCAGTTCCATGAAAACTGCTGGTGCATTCGTGAGACCAAATGGCATAACCATATACTCGTATAGACCATACCTACTCTGGAAGGCTATAAGAGGTATATCTGATGGTCTAACGTGAAACTGATGGTAATCGAACCTCAATTCAATCTTCAAGAACATCTGGGCTCCTTGAAGCTGATCAAAGAGATCATCAATCCTCGATAAGGGATATCAGTTCTTGACCGTAAACTGATTCAGCTTCCGATAATCCACGCAAAGCCTAAGAGTATCATCTGCCTTCTTCGCAAACAGGACAGGTTAACCCCAAGGAGAAGTGATGGGTCGAATGAAACCCTATGCCTGCAACTCCTCCAACTGCTTCTTGAACTCCTGCAACTCTGGTGTAGCCATCCTATAAGGAGGAATGGACACCAGTGTCACTCCTGGCACAAGCTCAATCGAAAATTCCACCTTGCGCTCCGGAGGAAAACCTGAAAAGTCCTCTGGAAAGACATCTCTGAAATGATCCACCACTGGAGGAAATTATAACTATGAAGTCCACTGATCATCCAGATATAGACTAGCAATATGGGTTGTAACTCCTTCCAATCCATGATGCTCTGGACCCGCTCTGCTTTCCTGGACATCCCATTCGCCCCTATGAAGAAACAGTCCACCCTCTAGTGATATGAAACTCACCCTACGGCGATATCAATTGACGAATTCCTGGAAGGGAACTAATTAGTCCATTACGAGAATGAAATCATAGCCTATCATCTCTAGGACATAGTGGTCTCATAAGAAGTGTTACCCACCAACCTCTACAGGGAACTCCTTGCACTGACGTACACTAGCCATCCTAGTCCCCAACGGAGTGTCTAATGTCAAGATATTGGCAGAGGAAAAGATACAGAGCCCAAGGCTCTCCACAATAGAAACAGATATAAAGCTATGGGAAGCCCCTGTATTGAAAAGAGTTTAAGATAAAACTGAGGAAACTAGGATCGTACCTCGAACTATAGAAGGTCCGAGATCCTTCTCCTACTGGGTAAGCTCCACAGCAAAGGTATGACCTACTTCACAGCCCTGTGACCCTGTCTGACCACTTTGAGCTGATCCACTTTGATTTCACTGAAAGACTAGCGAGTGAACACCACCCCTATGGCCTCTACCTTGGCATGAACGGACTGAAAGACTCTAATTCCAAGACTGGTGAGAAACTGGTGGAGCTTCTCCTGTATGAGGAGTCATAGATGAACCCCTGTCACTAGCTGCTGGTGAAAATATCTGACAGAAGCGCTGAAGATGAACCATATTTTCGCAAGATCGGCACTCCACCGGGTCTCTCTGGCACTGCGGCCTTGTATGTCTGCTTCTCCCGCACTGGTATCACACCACCTGACTACTAGACGATGCATCCCGCCTACTTGGATCTCCCCATGTAGTCTCCCTGTGGCGCTTCTGGCTATCAGCTGGTGAAGCACTAACTCTGGATGTCGAGATTCCCTGGCTCAAAACTCTGGATTCCCTCAGATTCCATTCCATGACCAGTGCTTGGTTGACTATGGAAGCGATGGAAGTCAACCTGAAGATATTCACCTGAGATCGGATGTCCTGTCTAAGGCAATCCTTGAACTTCCTTTCCAGGAATAACTCATCTCCTCCTAGGAAGGGTGTGAAATGCCGAAGCTCGGTGAAACAAGAGGAATACTCCATAACTGATAGGGTACCCTCCTCAAGGCTCATAAACTCCTGGGATCGGTCGGCCCTTAGGGTCTCTGGATAGAAGTAGTCATAGAAGATGTGCTGGAACTCATCCCACGCCATAACCTACTGGCATCCTGCCTGTGAGATCACATCCCACCACCTCTTGGAAGAGTCCAGAAGCATATAGGTGGCGAGCTTGACCCTCCTCTCTAGAGGCCTCTCCAGATGTTCAAAGATCGCTAGCATGGCTTCTAGCTATGACTCTGTAGCCTGGGGTCCTCCTTCCCCTGAGAAGGTGGGAGGATACTACTGCTGGAAGACCCGCGTCAAATCAGTCATCGACGGGGCAGGAGGAGGCGCTCCCTATAAGGTCTTCATCATCCTCATGAAGCCTTCCCTGAACTATGCATCAGTGCCGGTAACATGTATAACTGGTAGTTCCAAGACTGTCACAACAGGAGGATCTACTGGAAGTCCATGATCAGCCATATCCAGTGTCTGATCACCACCTTGTGGTTGGCGTACAACTGGAGGACGTCTCGGTGGCATGACTCAGCAAGGTCAAATGCACACCTCAGATCAAGATTAACAGGGACTGAAACATAGTAGTACATGGTGTGTATAGAGAGTATACGGTGTGTACTTAAGAAATATTATTTCTTCCTAAACAGAAGAACACATGTCATGTAGTCAAAACTATACAGTGTGCATTCTGGCTTTTTTGGGATAGTAAGCCTCAAAAACTACTCCAGAACCCAGAGAAACACTGAAACGAACATTGAAAGTGCCAAATTCTGATCCGTGAGGGCCCATACTCCCCATGAATCAAATCTTGGCATCTTACACATGTTATAAACAAGAAAATACAAGGTGATGATCCACCAAGTTCTGGTCCATGAGGACCCATAACACCTCAGGAACCAAAATTTGGCATTCATCCTAAACAAAACCTTACTCAAATAATACCCTATTAAATAGTAGGTATTTTTATCAAAGAATCTATCAAAACAGCATGCATATTCTACACAACATCTATCAAAACAACATGCAATTTATAATGCATCCTAAATGGCATGGAAAGAATGCATGACATGTGATTTATAACAAGTGCCTATATGATGCATGAGATGTAATACCCTCATCTCATCGGGTTGCGACATAAATAAAACCTCAATAACATCAACGGTAACCGCACAAAACATGTGAATCACCCAACGATGAAATCGAATAAACTATTAAATTTCAAAACTATAATAAATTGCAATAAATGAGGTAAATTGTCTTTTACCCACACACGGGTTAGCTACTCCCGGACACAGCTTATTACCAAGTACATATTCCTTCCTATCCCTGGATAAAAGCTCCAAACAGTAAATTAAGAGAAAATAATTCCTCTGATACCACTTTGTAACATCTCGGTTCCGGAAGCCACCCAGGGGCTCCCCATACCTAGTTGGTCACATAAGCTCAAGCGCATTTCCCCAAACGCCAGAGGCTGCCAACTAGCAGCGAGGGCCTTGGGTGTGATAGTGGGGAAACTATTCCTTCATTGTAAGAGTAACACAGTAGAAGAGAAACAAATATACAATAGCGAAATTAGTAAATATCCAACAATGGTAAACAGTGAAAGACTGAAATAATAAACAACTAGAGAACATATATATATAATGATACATGATATATATGTCTCGGAGAATAGTCAAACAAGTCATAATACTGAATACAAACAATACTAAACCCAAGTACAAAAGAAACAGATAACAGCTCCTCAGCATCTCAAGCCTAAGCTTAGTCCCATGCTCTCCAGCTCCACAACACATCAAGTACCTGAAGTAGAAGGGTTCTTGCCCTTGTCTATACCTACAGCAATATAATATGTTTGGTCCCAAAAGCATGGCCCAAATAGGGTGTGAGACTAAATCCAAGTAGGCAACCACCATGAGATCTGTGCCTAACAGTCAGTGAATATATGGCAGGTAAAAGTACAGAAAGCAGTAAAAAGGAAAGTACTCAATAGTAAAAAATCCACAGTTTCAATATCAAGCAACAACTATCCAATCAGATAAACTCAAACAGGTAACCCTCTGGAAAATACCCACATCCTATCCCCTCTGGTCATGCCTAGCAACACAAGAAAGCAGCTAACAACAAGTAACCCTCTAGGAAGTGCCCATAGCCTATCCCCTATGGTCCTACCTATCAAGTACAAGAAACCCTTTAGGCAGCACACACAGTCTCACCCCTCTGGTTCAGCTAAAGTATAGACTCTCTGGGGAATCACTCACCGTCAATTCCCCCTATAGTCTCGTATCATACTAAAGGCGCTCTGGGGAAGCACTCAATGTCAATTCCCCTTATGGTCAGCGTTGAGGAACTACAGACACTCTGGGGAAGCACTCAACATCAATTCCCCTGGTGGTCTCTCATCGTACAATTATAAAGACACTCTAGAGAATCCCTTAATGTCAATTCTCCCTATGGTCTATACACCAGGTTCTCACGGCCTTGTGTAATTCAAGAAAGTGTAGCAGCATGTATCGGCCAAAGTAAACCTCAAGAACTACTTGGCTAGTAGTCTACAGCATATCAGCATGTCACATAAACAAGATCACTCTATCCTACAAAACTAGGCATGGGAAACAAACAAAGCAGTATAACATGCTAAGTAGAACCAAATATTCATAAACAGAACATGGATGGGAAAAACCTCCAAAGCATAGTAATCAACCCTTTTCACATACAAATAACCTCTACTCGCATACACCAGCAAAGCAGGTAATTAACAGGTTTAAAATGGTAAACGCACAATACCTCATTCATGGGTATTGGCAATTTTTGCACATACAATTCAGAGACCTTAACCAAAAGGCACAAACCACCTACCTCTTAGGGTTTGGTGAAATTGACCTCTTCGCCCAAACATGCTCCAAACTGGTTGAATGCCTCCTCAAAACCACCTCAAAAACTCTTAGCTAACATCAACAAGGTCAACCTTGAACACACAAAGGCAACACAACCCTAGATCTACATGCAACCCTTGTGGATCTAGGAAACTAAAAGATGAAGAGGGATAACACTAAAAAAAACCTTAAAGATCCAAAAGAGGGACTTACATGAGGAGAACCGCCTACAATACACCAAGAAACCCCTTCAATTTGCCTCCAAAATGAGCCAAGGAGCTCCACCAACCTCTGAAAATCGCAACCCCCACATGATCCATGAGTGGGAGGAAGAATGGTAGAGGAATATGAAATCTCGAGTGGTCCGGGACTTTAAAACCCTAACTTTAAGTGGTCGTACGGTCACCCCGCACGGTTTGGAAAACCATGCGCCAACCGTGCGGTTACTAATGTCTCACCCAGGGACTTCGCACGGCTTGCCCACACGGTTTGAAAAACTGTGTGTGGCCTGTGTGGAGACCACTATCAAGGGTGCACGGTTTCCTGGGCTGGCTGCATGATTTGTTCAGACCGTGCGCCAACCGTGCGCCCCTGCACAACCTCCCGAAAAAACCTCTTTTTCTCAAAAACGACCAGAAAAGGAAAACATACCTGAAAGGAGGTTCGGGTTCTTATAAAAGGTAAATAAACCTAGTATTCAAACTTAATAAAATTTTATATGGTTTAAAATAGGCATCAAGATAATGGTATAAGAAATTCAACTCATTCATGGACAAAAAAAAGTACAGGAGGATGACTGATGATCACTATGTTTTCATCAAACTGTTTTTTATGGTGATTTCATTATCTTGTTACTTTATATTGATGATATAATAATTATTAGAAGAGATATAACCAATATTTATAGGTTGAATAAGGAATTTAAAACTTCTTTTGAAATGAAGGACTTGGGAGACGCTACTCAGATTCTTGGTATGGAGATTACTCGTGATAGGAGGAATCGCAAATTTTTCTATCTCGGGAGTGGTATGTTGATAAAGTTCATGAAAGATTCAGTATGAGAAAGTTGAAACTAGTTAGTACTCCACTTTTGATTCACTTCCGGCTTATGACAAGTTAGATTCCATCAATTGAAGAGGAGAGAGTATAAATAGAAAAAGTTCCTTATCAGTCAGTAGTCATCGGTCTTATGTATGCCATAGTGTGCACCAGACTATATATTGCTCACATTGTTGGTATTGTGAGAAGAGTCTTATCAGATCTTATAAAAGGATCATTGGATAGTGTTAAAATGTATATTGAGGTATCTATGAGGTACATCTAGTCATTGTTTATGTTTTTGAAATAGTAAGCTTGTATTAGAAGGATACACAGATGTAGATATGGCTGGAGATGTAGACACAAGGAAATCCATATCCAGGTACCAAATATCATTTGTATGGGGAGAAGTCTCTTGTAAATCATGACTTCAGAAGTGTTTTTCCTTATCTACCACAAAATTATAATATATCATATCCATTGAGGGTTTTAAGGAGATGAAGTGGATAAAGAAGTTTTTACAGGATTTGGGATAGAGTCAGGAAAATTATATTCTTTATTTCAATAGTCAAAGCATTATTCATCTCAGAAAGAACCCAACATTTCATTCTAGGTCTAAACATATTGATGTACGATATCATTGGATCTGAAATATGCTGGAAAAAAATTGATAAAATTTGAGAAAATCTACCCCAATGATAATGGGGAATACATGATGATGAAGGTTTTACCAAAAGAGAAGTTGGATGCCTATAAGGAGACTTCAGGTCTAGCTTCTACCCCAAATTACTCATGAGGGGGATATTTTTGGGGGAAATTCCCAATTTGGGATTAATTAGAGGAAGGAAACACTTCTTTCAGCAAACTTTTCTTTCTCCTTTATCAGCAACCACTACAGTGGGTATTCTTTGGAACACAGGAAACAAGGAATGCAGCTGGAAATGAGGAGTTTCAAAATGGTCGATGAACCAACCCTCACCAACCATTGACATTGATAAATTTTTTCTCTACTTAATGGGATTGAATCCCATGAATTTTAATAAGGAAAAACCTCAATGTAATCCTACTATGTGATCCTCTGATGTATTATTCAGAGATAAAAATAGAAATGCCTCCTTATCCTATGGACATAGGCATCATTGTCGAACCACATAAATCTCCATGTGTTCTTCACTTTTCGCTTCTGTTTTTGTTTGATTTCATCACCACGACACCCAGCTACCCCAATAAACACTTCATCAGTGTGGGGAAGCATCCTTGGCAGTAGGGGTCAGCTGACCCCATTTGACTTCAATGTCAGTCAATATTACAAATTCTATTATTTCTCCTAGTCTTGCCTTGATTTCACTACTTGTCTTGCCCCAACGATTCCCCTGCACCCCCTCAACACCCTCTTGGAATGTGAAGGCTTTGAAAAGGGTAATTCCACCTCCTTCTTTGCTACTCCATATTTTCCTTCTCCACCTCTAAGTGTCCACTCCCTCTCCCCTTGTATCACTTTAGCATGAACTGGTATTTCTTTATCCTATTCTTATTTCTTATTCAAATGATTTTTGGATATATTGAATAATCCAAATTTCTCATCATACCTTGATTTCTTTGATTTTCCATCAGCAATGTTCTTCTTCTTCAAAACCTTGAACCCAAACTCCCCCTCTTTATACTCATTATTCCTCCCTTCACACTGGCTTTCCAAGTATGATGTTCTAGCGATCCTGAGCAACCTACCTTCACACAACTCATTCACTTTCTCTCCCACGTAAAATTTCATCTCTTGCGTGTGTTTCTTCTTCCTTTGTTCATTTTCCTCCACATCGGACCAATAATACTATAGTGATATGCCCAAAAACGCTGCAGAGTGTCACCTGAAAGGCTATATATCGGCCCACTATCCCTCTTGTGGTTTCCTTCCTGTCATATGTGATCTTGTCACTTCATAGCACAAAAACACTCATTCTTATCCCCTTCTCTTTTAATCCCTAAAAGGCATCCCTTTGTTCACAAAACAACCCCCACTACTCCCCATCCTAATTTCTTATCTTTTCTACTGAGAAAACATCATTGCTGGTCTTGCTCCGAAGCCCCCACTTGCTCTTGTTCAACCCTGACATCGCTGCTAATCTCACCCCGACAATGCCCTAGCACCACCTCAACACCCTCTTGGAACATGCAGGCTTTGGAAAGGGCAGATCCACCACCTTCCTCACCCCATTCACTTTTGAATTCTATTTTTGTTCAATTTCATCACCATGACACTCTACTGCCCCAAAAAATACTTCATCGGCACGGGGCAGTATCGTTGGTAGTAGGGGTCCACTAATCCCATCTGACTTCAATGTCAGTCAATGTTGGGGATTATATTATTGATCCTAGTCACTCCCTAACATCTTTGTCGGTCTCACCCCAATTATTCCCATGTGCCCCCTCGACACCATCTTAGCATGTGCAAGCTTCAGCAAGGGCATCCCCACATCCTTCCTCACTGCTCTATATTCACCTTCACCACCTCTGCACATCCACTCCCTCTCCTCTTGTATCACTTCAGTGTGAACTGGTACTTCTTTATCTTTTTCTTATTTCTTCTTCAAATTATTTTTGAATATCTTGAATAACTCAAATTTCTCATCATACCTTGAATTATTTTATTTCCCCTCAGTAATGTTCTTCTTCTTCAAAACCCTGAACTCAAAATCCCCCTCTTTGTACTCGTTAAGACTCCCTTCACACTGGATTCCTTGGTATGATGTTCCAGCGAGCCTGAGTAACCTCCCTTCACACCACTAGTTCACTTTCTCTCCCACATGACATTTCATCTCCCTCACATGTTTCTTCTTCCTTCATTCATTTTCCTATATAGAAGATGGAAAAGGATGCAGTGATATGCCCCAAAATGATGCAATGTGTCGCCCAAAAAGGTTGTGTATCTCTCTAATATCCCTCCTTAGGTTTCCCTCTTTACTCATGGGATCTTGTCTCTCCATCACGCATAAACACTCATTCATCTCCCCTTCTCTTTTAATCTATACAAGTTATCCCTATGTGCACCAAACAACCCCAACTGCTCCCCCATCCTAATTTATACTCTCCACTCCTAAGAATATTCCACTGCTAGTCTCTCCCCAACACCCCCATTTCCTCTTGGTCTCACCATGATGTCACTGCTGGTCTCGACCTGATGATGCCCCCATTCACCCTTCATGCCCTCTTGGCATGTGCAGGCTTCAGCAAGGGAAACTCCACCTCCTTCCTTGCCTCCTTCGGTTTTCGCTTCTGTTTTTGTTCAATTTCATCTCCACAACACTCTGCTTCCCCCAAAAAAACTTTATCAGTGCGGGGTAGCACCTTTAGAAGAAGGGGTCCACTTACCCCATCTAAGTTCAATGTAATTCAATGCTTAGGATTCTATTATTACTCCTTGTCTTGCCCTGAAGTTGCAGCTAGTCTCACCCTGACGACACCCCTGCGCCCCCTCAACACCCTCTTGGCTTGTACAGGCTTTGGAAAGGGAAGTTTCACCACCTTCATCACCACTCCATATTCACCTTCTCCACTTATGCATGCCCACTCCCTCTCCCCTTGTATCACTTCAGCATGAACTGATATTTCTTTATATTATTCTTATTTCTTCTTCAAATTATTTTTAAATATCTTGAATAACTCAAATCTCTCATCATACCTCAAATTTGTTGATTTCCCTTGAGCAATGTTCTTCTTCTCCAAAACCATGAACTCAAACTCTACCTCTTCATACTCATTAAGCCTCCCTTCACACTAGATTATTTGTTACAATATTCGAGTGAGCCCGAGCAACCTCCCTTCACAATACTCATTCACTTTCTCTCCCACATGACATTTCATCTCATATGGGTGTTTCTTCTTCCTTTGTTCATTTTACTCTATAGAAGACCAACAATGCTACATTGATATGCCTGAAAAGGGTGAAACGTGTTTCCTAAAAGGATTTATATCACCCCACTATCCCTCCTATGTTTTCCCTCATGTCACTTTTGATCATGTATCTTCATCGCTCATAAACACTCATTTATCTCTTCATCTCTTTTAATCACTACAAGGTATCCCTCTATGCACCAAACACCCCCCACCGCTCCCATATCCTAATTTCTCCTCCTCGCTGCAGAGCATATGCCATTACTGGTCTTGTCCCGATGTCCCCTCTTTCTCCTGGCCTCACCCTAACATCGCTATTGGTATCGTCCCGACGATTCCCTCGCTCCCCCTCGACATCTCTTGTCACATGCAAGCTTTAAAAAAGTCATCTCCAACTCTTTACTTTCCCCACTTTACTTTTTGCTTCTACTTTTGTTCGATTTCATCACCACAACACTCTGCTACCCTAACAAACACTTCATCGACATGGGGCAACACTGTTGGAAGTAGAGGTCTGTTGACCCCATCTGACTTTAATGTTAGTCAATGTTTCAGATTCTATTATTAATCTAGGTCTCATCCTAACACCACTATTGATCTCTCCCTAAAGATACCCCCACACCCCCATGACACCCTCTTGGAACGTGCAGGATTTGCAAGGGAAACTCCACCTCCTTACTCACTGCTCTATATTCACCTTCTCTACCTCTGCACATCCACTCCCTCTCCCCTTGTATCACTTCAGCATGAACTGGTATTTCTTTATCCAATTATTATTTCTTCTTAAAATTATTTTTGAATATCTTTAATAACCCAAATTTTTCATCGTACCTTAACTTATTTAATTTCCCCAAATCAATGCTCTTATTATTCAAAACCTTGAATCCAAACTCCTGCT
This sequence comes from Viscum album, assembly GCA_963277665.1. Classification (NCBI taxonomy): domain Eukaryota; kingdom Viridiplantae; phylum Streptophyta; class Magnoliopsida; order Santalales; family Viscaceae; genus Viscum; species Viscum album. Next base: position 1,183,968,703 of record OY728145.1, read on the forward strand.
CTTCATACTAGTTAAGCCTCCCTTTGCACTATCTTCCTTGGTATGATGTTCCAGTGAGCTCGAGCAACATACCCTCACACCACTCATTCACTCTCTTTCCCGTATGAAATTTCATCTCCTGTGTGTGTTTCTTATTCTTTCGTTCATTTTCCTCCATAGTGGACCAAAAATTCTATAGTGATATGCCCAAAAAGGCTACAACATATCACCCAAAAGGTTGCATGGAGCCCCACTATCCCTCTAGTTGTTTACCTCTTGTCTCTTATGATCCTATCACTTCGTCACGCGTAAACACTCATTCATCTCCCCCTATCTTTTAATCCCTGAAAGGTATCCCTTCACGCACCAAACAGCCCCCACCACTCTCCTATCCTAATTTTTTCTCTCTACTGCTAAGCATATACCATTACTGATCTTACCCTGATGCCCCTGATTGCTCTTTGTCTCACCCTGATGTTGCTACTGGTCTCGCCCTTACTATACCCCCATGCCCCCTAGACACCCTCTTGGCACGTCCAGGCTTCGGTTAGGGTATCTCCACCACCTTCCTCACCACTACATATACACATTACATTCTATCCTTTGTGAAACCTATAAAAACCATGAACTTCCTTGATAGGAATCCACATTACAAACCATTTTATTCTTCCTACCCTATAATTCATTTGATATTAAAAGGATAATTGGGTATTTTCATGGATATTCTTGTTATGAAATGAAAAGTTTGGTTTATTCTCTTAGGATATTGAAAAGTGGTTCCTTGTATTTTTCATTGTTATTTAATTTCATCATCAAAAAAATTAAAATAAAAATAAAAATAAATAGAATAAGTGATCATGTTTGATACCTAGGAGTGACCTATAGCTAGAAAAACCTCCCCACTTCTTGTAATAACTATTCCACTTATTCTTGATAGGATATTGATGGTGTGGATCGAGGTGCTGGATTTTTTTACTTCCTAGGGTTTGGAAATTTGTCCTTACACATATTCCTCTAAAAAATAAGAGAGAAAATAAATAAATAAATAAATAAATATCAAAGAGGATATTTTTTATTGTTGTACATATTGAAAAGTGAAACTTACTTGGTAAGAGGATAAGGACATGTGGGGTGTCATATTTTCAATGTATTTTAAGGATTATCATATTCCATTGAGTATTCATTGAATATCATACTTTTTACTTTTATAATTCATCCCTCCTTTTTAGTATTTGAATTTTAATTTCTACATCATTACCTACCCACATTAAGTCTCAAATACATTAAAACCTTAATGGAAAATCCCTCATGATTTTTTCAGTTCAATTTCTAAGTGGACATTGAGATGACTTGAAATCTTATGGATACTACATGAATGCTTTATATTGGGCATAACTCCAAATCAAATATTCTTGGGTGATGAGTGAAATGAATTCCATTGAGATAAATCACCATTCACTTAGATATTTAATAAATGGTTGAACGATGTGAGTGAAAGAGAAATAAATGTATTAAATTTAAAATTGTGAATGAAGCAATATTTTGACACTTGATTTTAGTTAAGCTTTACGCTTTTAAAAATATTAAATTTTAACTTTTATTTTAAGAGCATAATTGTTTGAAAATCTCCCCTACGAAATTTTGGACCCTTTGTGTATTTAATTTTGTGGGTTTTCTGGAGGATGGTTGAATTTTTAAGTGTGGGGGTGTTTGATGACCCTTATTTATATATATTATTTCCTCATTGATTTTATTGATTTAATTCCCAGTTATGTATAATTATAATTATTTTAATTTTTTATCATATTAAATTATATTAAATTTTGTTTTGATGGATTTTAGATGGAATAAAGCAATTTTCAAACTTTACTACCAATTCTATGGAATGCTATGGAGATTCAAAATTAAACCTTAGGCCACTGGAATTTTGAAGGTCCCTAGGATGCAGCCATGGCTATGTGGCATAGTCAACAATGGAGTTTAAAATGATGCTCACCACTACAGCATAGAGATAATAGCCCCTATAACCTTGAAGTTGAAGGAAATGATGGTTTCACCATGGTGATTCAGTTTGAACCATGGGGAGGAAAATGAAGAAAATTAAATGTTGAAGTTGCACCATAGATTTTGGAAATGGAAATGGATCTTTTTTTTCATGTTACAAGAGGATTTATCATCCCTTTTCTATGTTGTAACCTGGTTCAAAACTATATACAAGGTGTCCTTAGATCCCATGATTTATGGGGATAAGTTATGGTCGTCGTGTGTTTTGAGGGTTTTCAACAAGAGGATATTTTGGATCTCCATTTACTGGAGTTATACACCACAGTGGTTCGCTTTCCACCATGGAGGATCTCACATATTTAGCTCAAGCTTAAACCCCCTATAACATAGTGTTTATTCCCACACCGAAGAAGATTCCAGTTCAGCAAATTTTTAAAATAAAAACTTCTATTTTATTGGAGTTTCATGAATATTCTTTTAAAGTTGGCTTGGACATGAATGGAATTTTCATGGATGACTTTTCCCCTCAAGATAATTAAACAATATAATGAGAGAAAGACACTTAATTATGGATCATAAATTTAGAGGAGTAGGAACCAAGATTAGATTATATGCCACCAGAGCTGTTGTGTTGTTTGGTTTTCTTTTATTTTTTGATTTTAATTGTGTAATAGATGGAATTCATGCACCAGTTGTTTATTGTAACTGAAGTAAGTTTTCTATCTTTATGCCATAACTTTATTTTAGTTTGAAAATTTTTATTCCCTCATATTTGATTTTCATTTTTTCCGTGCTCAATGAACCATCGACCATGAGAAACTAATTTCATAAAAGATGGTGGTCCTGATTGTTGGGGATGTATACATCATGTTTTTGTTATGCCTCTCTTTTTAATGCTTATGAATTAATTACATCACATTGAGATTTAATAATCATTATATACCCTAATCACCTAGAGAGAGTGATGATGATTAGGGGAAAAAACCCGATGTGATATAGGGAAGTGAGGGAGTGAGAGTTGACTCAATGTCGTCTCTCACTTAGAGATTGAACCTATTGCACTTAAGTTTGCTAGATCACCTTGAGAGAGGGGCCAGCTAAAATAGGTAGTATAATCTGTGTTGAGAGGTACTACCATAGAACCCATGATAATCAATACTACCATTTATTAACACTATATAAAAGCACTGATAAAGGAACCCCCTTTATTGATGCTTAAAAAAGTGTTGATAAAGGTTACCTTTATCGATGCTTTTTTAACGCTGATAAAAGTGAGCCTTTGTCAGTGCTTTTTTTAGAACTGATAAAGGGTGACCTTTATTGATACTAAAAAGCACTTATATAATGTATATTTCATATATATATATATAATATTATATGTGATTTATATATGACTAAATATACATTTATACTTGATATATAAGGTATTTAGTGAAAATGGCATATAAAAAAATTAAGAATATATATATATATATTATTAAAAATCATATTTAATAAATAAATATATTTATATTTATATATATATATATAATTTTCTTAAATATGATTCATATGTATTAAATACGTATTTACACTTAGTATGTCATGTAATTAGTGAAAAATGGTTTAAACGTTAATTAAAAATTAATATTAATTAAATTTATTTACTAATTAATAGTAATAGACATTTAATAACATTTTGTTATATCAATGTCATTTGTTTTTCAATTTGACATATATATCAAATAAAAAAATATTTAATTATTATTTAAAAATGTCGACTAAATATGTATTTACACTTAATATGTCATAAAATAATTTCACCCTATATATATGAAATTAATTCAATTTTATAGAGACAAATATACATTAATAATAAATTTTCAATATTATCATTTTAGATTTTTATTTATTGATATTTAATATTTAATGCAATATTTTTTTAATTATTAAATTTTATTCCTTTTTATATTTTTATTTAATATATATATATACTATTTATTACTTTTTAATATATATGTTTTTTATTTTATTTATTTTAATTATTATTTATTTGATTAATATTTTTTTAATATTTTTTAAATTGATTCATTTTTAATTTTTATTTGTTTAATATTTTTGTATTTTATTCATTTTTAATATTTATTTATACATATTTATAGATTAATAATTATTTTTTTAATACAGTTTTAATTTTCATAATTAATATATATATATATTCATTTAAATATTAAGTGTTCATTTTTAAATTTTTTAAATTTTTATAATTAATAACTCATATTCATTCTTTTAATGTTTTTTTGATCTATTCATTTTTTAATTAAATTTCACTCATTCTTAACATTCGTTCATTTAATATTATTTATTAACTAATAATGTTGAGTACTTTATACTTTTTATAATTTATTAATTTTTAATATTTATGCATTTAATATATTTCTAATTTATTCATTTTTTATATAAGTTTTTATATATAATTATTCATCAATATATTTAATATTTTTAAAGTATAAGTATATTCATATTGATATATATAAATATATATATGAATATATAATTTTTCCTTAAATATTTTTTATATAAAAATATATATATTTACATTTAATAAGTCATATATCTAGTGAAAATGATTTATAAATAAAAATTAATATTAATTAAAAATATTGACTAATTTGTATCGAATAATAGAGAGTACATATTATATAGTATCATCTGTTTTTTCAATTTAATATATATCAATATTGTGTTATATATATACACACACATTAATTTCACACACACATATATGTAATTAATGAAATTTTATATTAAAATACACACACATAATATTTTTTCAAAATTATTTAATTTTTAATATTCATTTTATAATTTTATTTACTAACATGATATTTTTAACATATTTTGTTTTTAATCAGTAAATTCTATTCATTTTTTATATTTTTATTTAATATATAGTATTTATTACTTTTAAATATATTTTTTCCTAATTTATTCATTTTTAATATTATTTATTCATTAATAATATTTATTATTTTTTAATATTTTTTTAATTTGTTCATTTTAAATTTTTATATGTTTAATATTTTTAAAATTTTATCTATTTTTAATATTTATTTATACGTGTTTATTCATATCCATTTAATGTTTTTAATATGGTATGTGTAATTTATATAATTAATATGTATTCATTTTTATTTTAAGATATATTCATTTTTAATTTTTTTAATAATCTATATAATTAATAACACTTATTCATTTTTTTACTATTTTTTCAATCTATTGATTTTTTTTAATTATTAGATTTCACTATTTTTTAACATTTATTTATTTAATATTATGTATTCACTTATTGTGTTAATTATTTTTTTCTTTTTTTATAATGTGTTCATTTTTAATTTTTATTTATGATATTTATTCATTAACATTTAATTCTTTTAATATGGTTGTAATATACATATTTAATATGTATTCATCTTCATTTTAATATATATCAATTTTTAATTTTTTTAATAATTTATATAATTGATAAAAACTTATCCATTTTTTAATATTTTTAAAGTCTCTTCATTTTTAATTATTCAATTTCACTTATTTTTAACATTCAAGCATTTAATATTATTTCTTCCTGAATATGTTAATTACTTTTTACTTTATTTTATAATTTATTCATTTTTAATATATATTCATTTAATATTTTTTTATTTTATTCTAAAAAAATTATTAGTGCTTAAAAAATGTGTTGATAAATATAGGATTTATCAGTGATAAAATAATAAGTTCTGGTAAAACCTTTCTTTATCAGTTCTAAAATTCTACCATTGATAAAGATAGGTTTTACCAACACTTGTTATTTTAGTGCTGATAAAACACATCTTTATCAGGGATTTATGGAAAGCGCTGATAAAACTCTTCCCAATCTTTTAAATTCAACCCTAATAGAACCACAAATGTTTGCATCGTTCAATCTCTAACAGAACTTGACCTCTGTCGATTCCCCCTCTTGAACTTCTCAGATGAGTCGACCTTCTCAAAACCTATGTTTTGTGATTCTCTCTACTCCTCTTTAGTCGATCTGGCATTATTTCACCATTTTATGTTCATCTTTCCCCATGCACCATACAACCCCCATTCCCCTACCGTAATGGTTTGACCCAGCCTAAATGATCAAGACCATGAGGTTTTTGATTACCAAGGTTTGATGCAGTTATTTCCTTCCGGGTTCTTTGATTGGACATGACTTACAAATGGTATGGATACTCAAGTTTGGGTGTTTTTAATTATTCAAGTCTGGAAATGGATGTTTTTTGTTTTCAAAAAATTCATCCGTAATGGTCGGTTTGGAAAGAGTGACTTTAGAGGAAAAGAAATGATATTGAGGTGGTTAATTTATTTATCCAATCATGTTTATGGAGATATAGACAACAAAAATAAATGATTAATAATTATTCCCAAGTTATTAATGCCTCACTGCTCTTTTTTTACCCTCCACTTTGTCTTTAGCTTCACCTCAAACATCTGAGTCTAATATTTTTTTAATAAATAAATTAAATTAATTATTCATTTTATAATATTCATAGTTGTGGCATCTTCCTCCATGATATCATTAATGACATAAAAATATTATCTTGATTTTTTATCTATCCATGTGAATTATTATATTATAATTTTATATAATGAAGAGGGTAACATACACTACCCAAAATATTCTTGATGTTGGTGCAGTAGTTGTAGGAAACAACATCCTAAAAACTATTTTTTGATCATGTTATTTTTTAATTGAAAATTTTTAATAAAAGAATTTTATTTGAATATAATGATAGTGACATATTGAAGTCTACTACCCTAAAAAAAATTTCTTATTGTCTACCTTTTCTACTTTTCTTTCTCTAAATCAGTGTACATTACTTTTTATCTAACACAACTTCAATTAGTACTTCTTGTTTCCTAGAGTCTTCTAATAATAAAAACAATCCATGAAAAACTTATTTAGTTTTAATAGCTCCAAATAATTTTCATTTCCCTGCATTACATATAATATTATTTCATCTCCCTCAGAACATGTGTTCTAGTTAGGAATCACTACTTTCAGGCATTTTCCATTGGATTTATTTATGGAACCAAAAACATCCAACAGTTCTTTATCCAAAGGGACCTACTTTCCAAAGGTAGACATTCATTAGGTTTGGACCTATGATACTTCATAACATACATTGGTTGAGAGGATGGGAGATCATACTCATCATACCCTTTTAGGGGGAATTATTGCGTACTCTGGGACTCTCTTATAAATTTGAGATATTTTCATGAATCCTTATTAATTAACCAAGTATAACATATGTTTCCCATGGAATTTTCAATGAATTATTAGCTTGTGTGAAATTCAAAATCATCCTTATGTATTTTAGGTTCTTCATTAATGGATATATCTATATGTATTTGAGGTTCTCTATCAATGGTATCCTCTAAAATACTATTTAGATATTCTTTTAACCATTGTTATGATAATACTGGTTTTTAAGCCACTCATTGGGGCCCTCTAGAATTTATTATTATCCAGGGAGACAAAAGTTTTTTTTATGTTGGGATCGTACCCATAAATGGGCTACCTATGTATCCTTATGAAAGGAATCAGAACCCTCATAATTTGGTGCCACTTAATGGGACACATCATACCTTTTAAGGTTGTGTGATACGAACCTAACTGTATAGTTTAATGTAATGTGGTAAGGACATATAATCGGAAGGTTCTTATTCAAATCTTGGTATGGTACTTCTACCTAAGCATCCCTAGGAACCTAGAAAATATATGAGTTTCCAAGTTAGATTAGTCGTTGTTGGGAATATGGTCCAGGAAGAACAGGGTTTATTTAAAGTGTTGGGTTTGAACCTTAGGGAGGCTTCCTATGAATCCCACTTGGATGGGAATCAAATCCCACATAGTTCGATGTGTCTCGCATGGGTATATGACCCTTTGAGAGAAATAGGTCAGGGCTTACTCTTAATGAGGATGCCCGAATTAAGGGAATTAGGGTTGGATTCCTGAAGAGGATCTCTAATGATCTCGGGACCTGGTGAAGGCTTCCTATGTATCCTAATTATGGTGGGAATCAAATTTCTTGTATTTCAAGAGGTTGTGGATTGTGTGGATGTTGTGATCATCAAAATTTATCTAAGCCCATGTGAGTCATGCTCGGTGTGAGAAACAAGAGCATGTGAAAGATTCAACAAACCACACTCTCTCTCTTCCGTTGAAGGGAGAGAGAGGGCCTACAGCAAAAGAAGCTAAGGAAACGGTGGTCGAGGGCACTGAGCGATGAACATTTCAATGTGGGATGACATTGGAGGTCATACGGCCCGGCTCTCAGAAGATTAGGGACTTACCTCAGTGGTAGTTCCCTGATTGTATCCCGGGAGGGCAGGGAGAATTTTCCTTTGTTTAAATGGAAAATTAAGTTTTCCCTTCACTCTCCCTATTAGGAACTGAATGCTCTGAGACTTAGAGATGAGAAGGGGAGGTCAGAGTCCCATTACCAAAATCTAAGATAGGGAACTTCCCAACATTATCTATAGTGTAAGGATCCATGTGACTGTAGATAAACAAACCTATAAACATCACAAGGATTATGAATCCCTTAGAAGACAAATGTAGGAAACCTATGATTGTAGATATACAAACCCAAATATAAGAAACACTTATGTGCCCTTCCCAAAGGTTTGATAATTTATGAGGATTTGGCGGGGGCTTTAACTTAGTACATTTCAGATAAGGGAACCAAGGAAGGTGATACCTTTCCAGTGGCTTTAAAGAGGGTTTACAAGATGATGTGTAGGCCCTATGTGCAGCTATGTAGCGTAGCTATACCACGTAGGTATGTCGCGTAGGTACACCGCATAGGTATGTTGCGTAGGTGTGTCATACAGGTCCTAGTGATGACTAAAAAAGTGCTTAACACAAAAGAACCAAACCTATTTAAGATTAAAAACTCTGAAAGGATTTCAAAATGTTCTTATCCCATATAATTCTATCTTTTCTCATGTTTTAGAGATCTACCTGAGAACTTTTGGGGGACCTGGGAGAAAGAGCTATGCAATGGGAGCTTCAAGAGTTCTTAGAACTTTTTTTCAGTCCCAAATGAGGATTCCAAGGGTCCTATTTATAGGCAAGGAGGGGATCTAGTCTAAAGGAGTTCATCAACATAGGTCGGCCACATAGATCCTCCGTGTAGGGGTACATAAACCATTTTTTCGCATAGCTCTATCGTGTAGGTTCTCTACACAGGTATGTTGTGTAGCACCTCCACACAGGTCCCTTGCAATTTTTATGTTGTTTACTTCTTTTAGCTTCATCATGACACATTGAAATATTTAAAGTACATCTTCATAATCTTTTTTTATTACTAAGGAGTGTCAACAAAATCCCCCCCTTAGGATTGGATCTGATTAGAAAGAAGGTCGAGTCCAGAGGTAAGATCATGGGGAAAAGACTATGGAGTAAATTTTGAATTATGAAGGTTTTAGGAATAGCTATATCATGTAGGTATGCAATGTAGCTATATCACACAGGTTTTCCATATTGTTCGATGGTATCTATAAATAGCTACATTCCTTTGCGATTTTCTTCACCTGAGATCTTAGATTTTTTACTCTCGTTACATAGCTCATTCTTCCTGCCTTTCCACATTGTGCTCTCATATAGGTCTCTTGAAATTTTCTCAAGGTGAAACCATTTGAGCAATAGAGATATGTGGAAGTATTTTTTCTAAGTACTTGCGCTAGGATCCTTGTCGAAAGACCTATGCAGATGACCTCATCAAAGGAACTATGCTGATAATTTCCTTTGCCAAATTTTAAATTCCTTTAAGTTAAAATTTTGAATTTTCTTAAGCAAAACTCTAACCTAATGGGGAAAACTTGGTAATTATTTTGCAGGAAATGGTTCACTTGATGACTGCCACTGAGGAAGTTAAGGCTCGTAAAAATGAGATGATGAAATTGTTAGACCATACTATTATGAAGTTGTTGAGAGTACTCTCCATGTACTATTGAAGGACTTCATTCCATACCAATGTGAATATCCACAAAGTTATTATCTACCACTGTATGGACATGGGATTTTGCAAGATTCTCACATTCTGACTATTAAGAGATACTTTCTAAATAATTGGTTTCTCTAATACTTCAACTATAATTGCATGAATATTACTGCAAAGGGTATGCCTATTCATGAGGGAACAGTCCCTATTAGATGCATCCTACACCATGTTGGTTGTACTAGTGATATGAAATATCATGTTGTAGATCCATGGCCACATTTTTATGATTCAACATTTCGTGCTTAACAAACAGATTAGTCTAATTATTGGAAGGAAGATTGGGATCTTTATTCTGGAGGAGGAGTTAAACCTGAATGGATGTGGGCGTTTTGGGTATGCCATAATTCTAAAGAATTCAAAAAAGAACTATTAGATGTTCACATTTATGAAGTTTTTTGGATAATACAAACTTATGTTTACAAAAATGACTTTATCCCTGACTTGTAGAGCCAATGGAGTCTACAAACAAATACTTTTCACTTGATGTACGGTGAGGTTGGCATTAGTATATGGAATATCTACCAGATATCTGGGGTTCCTATTCTCGGGGAGATGTGTGATGAGTTCATTCCACCAATAACAACATGGGGTGATGTTACTAGGACACCACCATTGGCTCATGAATTATTCAAAATATTAAATTAATTTCTAAAAGACAATAAATATTTTCATACAAGAGTGTGGATGGAAGATTTTTTAGAACCGAAAACAGAGAAAGGTCCCACCGGTAGACATCCTACTATTTTTTCATCTGTAGATAATTGGGGCATTTCAGGCACGTATTCGCCCACATTGGAGAGATTTTACTACAATCATCGGGGCTATAAAGTCAAATATTATATTGATTCAAAGGTATACTTATCTGACTTTCTTTCCATGTGGGTAAGTATTTACTTACTTCTAGTTCGTGAGTCCAATGGCGGTATAAGGATAGGGACTTTTGTTATTGTGGCCAAATTGGTAGGGGGAAAATATATTGGGTTAGAAACTCTTGTATTAGTGAGAATTTATTATTCCCTACTACATTTGTAAAATGGGAAGGCTCTATTTAGACTTGCAAGGTCATTCCAAGTGTTGTGGGGATAGATTAAGGCATAATTTTCTTCAAATTCAGTGTTGAATTCAATTAGAGTCCCCAATGGTCAATTTACCACATTTTTATAGAAATTCTCTAGGATTAAGTCTTTGAACTTGAGACCTGATGTAGTGCTGAGGGCATTGAATGCATCAAGAGAATTCAGATTCTTTCATTTTGGTAACCCACTAACTAAAACATTTATTGATGATGGTAAGGAAGAAAATTACGAGTTGAGGTTATATATCATGTAATTTATGGATAGCATGTTATCAACTTGGATTTATGGTGAAATTATTTTTGAGGCTTATGTACCTTATAAGTTTTCTCACCAGTTCAAATGTCTTCAACAATTAAGAAATTTTCCTCCCACGTATGTTAGACATGAGAAATATCCAATGGTAACCAAACAATTGTGGATTCTAATGGATTTAGAGACATACAAATTATCAATTATGTTACCTCCATTAGATGTATCAATTGTTTTAGAAGCTAGATATGCCAAATATTGGGATTCTTCATACCCTCAGGGGGATTTAACAAAAGGAATATATCAAGTGGTGTCCATGATGACTGTTGTGTGTAGTAATCATGGTAAGAGGTCTAAATCCAAAGATGATGAAGAGGCTTCAGAAGCTTCTAAACCTTAAAAACATCTCCACAAAAGATATACCAAGAAGACAAAGGCTAGGGAAACAATACCTCCAGCATCGAGGTGATATAGTCACCATCATTAGAAAGAGATTCCCATCCCATCTGCTAACTTTTATGAAGAAGAATGGAGGCCTGAAGAGGCTCCCCAATCAAAGGGTGTTGAGTTTTCTCCACATCCAACCATATCAAAACTGAATTATGTGTAGCCTTAATCTATTCAATTTTTGGAGATCTTGACTCGTGAACTCAGGGATGCATGGGAATTCCTCCAAAATGGCCTTCGAATACTAGATGTCGGTGACATTAACGCACCTTCTAATTTTCATCCAGATAATAACCTTGCTAAAGTACGGGAGTATATTGAGAATATGTAGACCTTCATATATGCAACAGATGACCAAGTCCCAGTCTCTAAATGAGTATCTGATATGATGGAACAAGGGATACATGAAGGGGTAATTGTTCACCCTAAAAATGAATGGGACATTTATGTTAATACTGAGAATGTATTTTCCTTTTATTTTTTTAAATTATTCTTTATTATTAACCATCATTGATCTTGATGTGATTGCATTTTGTAGCTTGAATTTAGGGAAGGAACCTCATGACATGTTCTTGGGTTGCCAAGGTATGGACCTATAGGTTCCCCTATTGACATATTAGATGATCTCCCCAAGGCTCCATAACTTTCTCCCAAAATGAAAATCATGACTGGGGTAATGGTGATAGACAATCCTTAGCCACTACCTCAGGTTTATACTTCCAAGAGGAGTATTTAAATTTATCCACAATCTTATAAAAATAAATGAAAGAGAGAATTGATATTGGTCTGAAGTGTATGTCAAATAAGTAATTATTTGTATTGTCCTCTTGTATTATGACTTTATTGATACACCTTGGTAACCACGCCCATCTTCTCGCAAGATCTACATATCTCTCTTCTCTTAAGGGGTTAAAAACTGCTCCTTCAATAACAGAGAAGGAAATCCCAGGAGAATCACATATTCATGCTGATGAATCTGTTACCTTAACAGAAAAAGTACCAAGAGAGAAAACTACATCTATTCCTATTTCAACATAGAGAGAGAAAGTTCATGGTAATGTCAAATACATTTCTCTTGAGTATCAAATGGTTTTGTTAATATTTTTATCTTCATAAAATATCATATTAGTTTCCCTTGCCAAAGGATCCTACAATAATCAATGTTGATATTCCTATTGCACCAAAAGGAAGGAATGAGGATCCTAGGAAATCTGAAGAAGATACTGGTGTTGATCCTAACTTGGAAAGATCTGATGACATTGCACTAGTTGAAGAATTAATGGAACAAAATGTCAGCAGAGCCAATTTAGGCATCAACTAATATTTTTTGGATACCTTAAATGGTGAGGATGCTATAACATTCCAAGCCGCATACACTGAAATGATGGATGCCCTTAATCCAAACATTGATATTCTAGGTTCCATCAAGGATTTTGGGGAATTCCATGAGGAATTTCATGGACGTAAGTTCTCGTTATTTCACTATTAATATATAATTGTTCTTTCTTTACTTGGTACTTCACATCAAAGATTAACTTATGCAGCTCTGTTTGCAGAGAATGTTGTGAAGGCCCTTTAATAATGGGGAATTCCACTATATCCTTCTTATACTGAAGTTTGAGAAATACCTATTGAGGACCCCATATTGAGAGATTCTCTAGAGCCTTTGATTATGGAAATTGGGAAAACTTGGTAGAATGCTCCTCCCTAAGAAACACTTGATCAAATTTATGAAGCTGAGAAGACTGGGGATGAACCTAATCAAGCAGCCGACTTATAATTGGGTAAATTTTATCAATGGTATAGATCATGATCTATTTCTACCATTCTTATGAAACTAACAATGATCTTGATTCACCATTTAGGGTTATCATCTCCCACGGCTATATTGGATGGTGAAACTTCTTCGTTGGCTCAAACATCAATAGAAGGTGAAGTATCCATTGTTCTAAGAGAAGCATATCAAGGCACCTCTCTAAGTGATTTGTTTCTAGAGTATATTCTACCCCATGGTAATGACTCGTATTCATATTTAGATATAAATTTTTCTCATGGAATGGCATGTAAAAATAAATGGCAACAAATTTGGAAGTTAATTGTCAAGAAGCCTTTGGATGAGTTTTTGTCCTATTTTGAAAAACTCCTAGCGTTATTTTTCATATTGGGATTTGGTGGATTTAATTATCACATAATCTAAAATGCAATGAAAGAGACCATTCAGCAATGAGAGTAAGAACATAATTTATAGCAGGATATTGAAAAGGCCAAATGACGTATTAATGTTGAGAGATTCTAAGCTATAGTAGTTGTGGCAGACGTCGACCATAGCAAGAGGTCAATAGATTTTAGCTAACAAATTAAAGAAGTGACGAAAGAGATGATACATCTTCAATAGTAAATGGATTTTGTTCATAACAATCTTGAGAAATTGAACCAAACATTGGGAGAAACCCAGTTAAAAGGGATAATTGACATTTCAACTACCAAAGAAGCACTGCATCAAGTTGATGAGGCTGAAGTTGGTCAATTGTATCAACTTCAACAAGCAGCTAATAAGGCTCATAAATCCATCTAATAGATAAAGATTCATGTTGAGAGTTTATTTTAATACAAGATAGAGAGGCTCTATTATATGGATGTTCCTTTTATTTTACCATATTAATGAAAATAATTTTGTCTCCAATCATATATATCTTCTTTATTTCTTTCTTTATTTCTTTCTTTCTATAATTGCAATATCAAAGGTGGTGATTTTTTTAACATCAAACCTTTATGTTAGATAATCATAATTACAATAATAGGAATGAGGTGCTCAAAATTTTCTACTTAAGATAATGGGCCTAATGAGAATAGTTTGATTTTCACTAGGGTTATATAGAAAACCCCACAAAATTTGTATCTTTTGTATTTTTATTACACGATATTGCCTAAAAAATACAAAATGTAGGTTGAGTGAGTTGAGTCTCAAATTTTGTCCAGGGTTCCCTTTTGGGGTTTTTAACCTAGTGAGTATTATGTCTATTTTATTTTCAAATTGAAGTCATGCATGTTGGACTAATAAGGCTAGTGTTTATTGTAGAATAGCTTTGACCATAAATTTTGAAATTATATCCCAAATAAAGATTTGTGGTTAGGAATTACTCCAATATTCTTTAGATACTTCCAAGGGGAATCTTGAGTCGTGATTTTTATGGTCACCAAATATAAAACTTGAAGTATAAACATAAAGGATTTCTTTACCAAGAATGAAGTTACCATTGCTTGACAAACCCATTATAGGGGTTTTATTATGTAGGGCCAACTAGGGAATTTGTTTCATAGCCAAATAATGGCATCGTTTGACTAAAAGTCCTGTTATATAGGCGAATTTTATGTAAGGCCACTGGGGGCACGTACTGCATAGTAAAAAAAGAGATCTTAAAAAATTCGACATTCTATTGTTGATAGACAAGAGAAAATAATATTTGGGTGACTCAAGACCATAGTGGGTGGTTTTTACTAAGGGAAGAGATTTAAGAATAAAGGGAAATCTATGCTGACATAGGTCATGAATGGGGAAACCAATCCTACAAATTTGGTGTGTGAAGATTAGTTAAAATTGTTCAGAAAGGGGATTTCTAACATTGTGTTGTTCAGTTTCAATTCATGATGCAAGGACATTAGGGGGCTTTAATTTAAGGTCTTCACCTCTGACCAAAGGTTTATGTGTCTCCAATTCCTTGATAATTTGTCTGGAAACATACCACCATGTTCAGGTATGAAAAATAAGAATTGTAAACTGTGATTTGGGAATTTATGGATCTGGAGAATGGTATGGGAAAAGGGTTAAAGGAATTAGAGGAATCCTTTTCCAAGAATGAAGTTACCATTATTTGATGAACTTGTTATAGGGGATGTATTATGCAGATCCAACTAAGGCATATGCTTCATAGCCAAATAGTGGAATCTTTTGATTAATAGGCCTGTTATGTAGGTGAATTTTATGCAAGGCCACCTAAGGGCATGCACTGCATAGTTATAAAAAAGATATCACAAAAATTTGATATTCTATTGCAAAAAAGATGAAGAAATTTTATGGAGATTCAGATTTTCCACAGCACAAAGTTTGATCTATGGAGAAAGGTACCTGAATATAGAAACAGTATTTCCAAACATGATTTCGAAAGAATCGGAGGAATAGGATTTCTATGAAGGTTTGACCCAAATGTAGGAAGTATGGTGTTTGATGTTTTAGGTCATATGACTAAGACCAAAATATTATGGAAACAGTAGATGATATGTGGTCAAATGATCCAAGGTTATTTCAATTTGCTTTGAACACATGGAGAGGTAAATGTGTAAACCATGGTCTTGAAGAATTTCAAATCAAGAGAAAGTTAATGGGACAAATATACATGGATGACTTCTTTAAGATACAGATTCTTGTATATTTTCATCAATGTTTGAAGGGGATAGAAGATGATTTTACTATGAAGGAAGTTAACATTATTTGACAAACCCATTATGGGGGCTGTATTATGCAGGGCCAATTGGGGCATATGATGCATAGCCAAACAATGGTATCTTTTGACTGACAGGACAATTATGTATGTGATTTATGCAAGGCTTCCTAGGGTCATGTACTGTATATTCACGAAAAAGATCTCTTAGGTATTAGAAATTTTTTCACCAAGAAATGTAAGAAAGATTATGAAGATCTGAAAGTATTCAAGATTAAGAGTGTGAAATATGAAAGGGGGTAATGCTCAATGCACAGGAGAAATATTTTAATCAATATTGGCCATGAGTTTAGAGTCCCTTACATAGATCTGACTCATATGTAAAATGGGTACATTTCTTATTTCATTGGTGGGATCTCTAAGGAGAGGACCCAAAATGAAGACTCCCGCATAGATTGTTTTTTTAAAGGTTGCAGCCGAAGCCTCATTTATTATTAAATCAAAGCAAATACCTCTTTTTAACTGGGTAGAGGGAGACCCATTACATAGCCCGAAGGCCCAGTGGGCATTTATCCCATTACATGGCCCGTAGGCCCAAATTTTTGGCCCAAAGCCTATTCTGTGAATAGTAATTCTACAGTACCCTCCTGCTCCTGTCTCCGCTATAGTGACCTGTCGCCACTTCAGTGACCTGTCGTCGCTACAGTACCCTACCACCGCTACAATTCCTGTCGCCTCTACAGTGCCGCCGCTACTACAGTACGCTATAGCACTGCTACAGTATCTACACCCAATGGGTTTTAAACCCCCATTTTTCATGTAGGATTACGGGGTTCTTACCACTAATCCAAACCCCAACTACATTCTTGCATAGATTGTTAATTATATGTGTAAGAGAGATAAAAATTTATCCCATGGCTGGGACTAGAAGATAAGGCCTAGTTTTCACTACATGTCTCAATGTGATGAAAATAAATTCATACATAGTTCTTTGGGTACTTTTCAGTTTAATGTCATATAGAAAGGACATGAAGTAATTCCGGCATGAAAAAAGGAATATTGTGGTTCAACCAGATAATTGAACCCAGGTGTCACTATGTATCTCATATGGATGAGAATCAAGCCATGTGTAATTCTTGATAAAATCGTTCCCCACACCAATTGAGTTTGATGTTATAGATGGGATCTTTAACACATTCTAGAATAATGGTTAAACTTAAAAACATAAGATGTTATGAAGATCCAACCATGTATCCTAGAAAATTACTTTGAATAGATTTGGTTCATATACAGGAAAGAAAAGGGAAATAAATTTCTTTATGGTTGTGGTTGGGCCCAAGATTGGAGATCCAAGAATCTCTATGTATCCCATTGGAATGCGAATCAAGTCCCATGTAGTTCTTGAAATGAGTTCTCTATGCAGGTCTGATTCAAACATAGGGAGAAATGGAACTCATGTGCTACTAAGGAGTAGCAATTATGTGAGTGATGTTTACACATGGAATCTACTCATTTTTTTAAATAATCACAAGGAATTCCAATTTGTGGTATCTTATAGGATTTCTTAACACCAAATGAAGAATATGTTAACTGTACAGTTTAATGATGTGTATTGAGGAAAAATTATGTCATGCAGTTTAACATCATGCGACAAGGAAAAAGATGATATGCATTTTAACATCATGTAGCATGGATTCATATGGTTGTTATGTAGTTTAATGTCTTACAACTAGGACATTGTGATGTGTAGTTTAGAGTCATGTAGTGAGGAAAAATGATGTGTAATTACACAAAGTACTTCTTCAATAATCTTGCATTAGTTGAAGTTGTAATGAGTTCTCCATCCATTTAGATTAGGGAATAAGATCCATTAGAGTAGACCTTATGTACAGAGTAAGTTCCTTCCCACTTTGGATCAAGCTTTGGAGGCTTCTTTCCTAGTTTCATCGAAAACCTGAGAACTAATACCAATTCTCCTTGAAGAAATGAGTGGAGGTGAACTTTCTTGTTAAAATATCATGATATTCTGTTCTGATAGACTTCCAAATGATACAAAGTATGAAATATCTTTCCGTATAATCATTCTAGTTCATCAAATTGCTTATGAGACTATTCATCTATAGATAAATAATCACAAATTGTAACTTGTAGTGAAGGCAATTGAATTTCAATGGGCAAAAATGCTTCTATTCCATACATCAATGAATATGGAGTTTCCCAAGTGGAAGTACGTGTTGTAGTCCAATAAGACTATAAAGAATGCAAAAGTTTATTAGGACAAGATTTCTTATCTTTATCCACCATTTTATGGAGTATATTTGATAGGGACTTGTTAAAATCCTTTATCTGTCCATTGGTTGTTGCATGATAGCAAGATGAATGGTTAGATTTGATATTGTGCTCCTGATATAACTTCTTTACCTCAACAGAATAGAAATTGGTTTTGTTGTATATTAATATGGTACGAGGGACACCAAATCTAGTAATGATATTAGCTTTGAAAAAGCTAATAATTCTTTTGGCCCCAAATTCTTTGAGGGGTATTGTATTAGCCGATTTTGGAGAAGAAATTAGTAGCATTAAGAATATACTTAAACTTCTTAGCCATAGCTGGAGGATAAAATCCTATTATATCTATTCCCCCTGTGGAAAATGGCTAGGAATATTTATCTCTATATAGAAACTCTGGGGTTTGATGAATGAAGTAAGCATACACTTGGCAAGGATGAAATTTCTTGGTGAAATATGTGCAATCCTACTTCATTGAAGGCTAGAAGTATCCAAGCCTTCAGATTTGATCAGAAATCCTATTCCTAGACTAGTGAGCACCACAATCTCATGCATATACTTCTTTCATAATAGCTGCAGTTTCTTCTCCATTGATACATCAGAAGAGGACTCCATAAAAGCCTCTTTTTTAGAGGATCTTCTGTTGATTTGGGCTATTATAAAGAGTGAAATTGACCACTCGTTGCTGGATTTTCTCTTTCCCAGCTCTATTAGGTGGAAGTGTTCCATTTTTAAGGTATTCCATGACAAGTGTCATACATCATGTAGCATGACCATATGGTTTGGAAATAGGGTTGATTTCATTAATTTCCTTCATTCTAGTTTGAAAAAAAGGTGAAATCACGCGACAATGGAAAATACTTATGATTGTCTCATCCCGATTTGGATCTGCCAGGGTTGTGGCTACATTAGGCAATGCATCAGTTTGGGCATTTTGTGATCGTATGACATATAAAAATGTTGGATTTGAGGGAAATTAATCCATTAACCCTATGACATAATCACACAAAGGGATTAACTCTTCTTTTTTAATAGCATAATCAACATTGATCTATTTGATTACCAATTCTGAATCACCTTTCACTTTTAGGTGATTCACTTGTATCTGGAGTGCCAATTCCAGGCTTGCAATGAGAGCTTGATACTCTACCTCATTGTTGGTACCACCTTCTGATAATAGAAAGTAATATGGAAACACTACCTTTTTTGGGGAGATAATCACAATTCCTAACCCAAATTTATTTAGTTTAGGGTTTTCCATTATCTTTCTTGTTGGACTTCTGAAAGCACCATCAAATTACATTTTCCATGTTTGGGGTTTATCTTGAATAGAGAAGATTTCTTCATTAGGAAGTTTATTATTCAAAGATGTATCTTCTATAGTTGGGTGGTCAGTAAGGAATTCTATCAAGGCTTGGCCTTTTATTGCTTTCTGCAGAAAAAATTGGATAATGAACAATTGTAAAATAAATTCCCACCATGCCAAACATCCTATAAGTATAGGATAACTGAGTATAAATTTTAGCAGGTTATTGTGAGATACCAAGTAGACCTCGTGATGTTTCAGGTAGTGCCACAACTTCTGAACTGCAAAGATTAATGCAAGGCAGCACTTCTCAATACTTGAATATCGAGTCTCTATGTTAATCATGGTTCTAATAAGATAGTAAAGGCTATTTTCATTCCCAACATCATTATTTTGTGCAAGTAAGGCACCAAATGAGCGCTCTAAAGCTATCACCTATAAAATAAGAGTTTTTCCTTCAACAGGTGGCATCAATACTGGTGGACTTAAGAGATATTTCTTGAGTGTATCAAATGAATCTTGGAAGTCTTTGTTTCATTGATATGTAACTCCCTTATTCATTAATCTGGTGAAGGGTAAACACTTGCCTGCTAAATTGGCGATAAAGTGCTGAATATAAGACAAATTTCCTTGAATTCCTCTTAATTCATTCAAATTTTGAGGTGGTGTCATGCCAAGTATTGCTTTTTTTTCTTGGGATCAACTTAGATTCCATGATGGCGTACAAAACAACTAAGAAATTTTCCCAAGGTTACCCCAAAAGCACATTTAAATGGATTCATCTTCAAATTATGTTGCTGAAGTTTAGTGAATATGGTCTCCAGATTAGCCAAGTTATCAGAACATTGTCTGTATTTCACCACTAGATCATCCACATAACATTCAAAAAAAATCCCAGAAAGGGTTTGAAGATATGGTGCATGGCACATTGATATGTTGCACCAGCATCCATTAATCCAAAGGGCATTACTTGATAGAAAAATATTGTTTGAGGGGCTCTGAAGGTTGTAGATTCCTCATCTTCTAAGGCCATTCTAATTTGGTTATACCTAGAGTATCCATCCATGAAGGATAGAGATTTGTAACCAGTTTTTGCATCAATCAAAATTTATTTGATTGGAACTGGGAAGTCATCCTTGGGAAAATGTCGGTTAAGATCTATGAAATCAATGAAAACTCTAATTTTCCCATTCTTATTTTTTCACTAGGACAATGTTATCCAACCATTTGGTATATTTTAACTCTCTAACAAATTTATCTTTTATCATCTTGTCAACTTCAAATTCAATTTTATAGGTATGAGTTGGGTGTGTTCTTATTGCTACCTACTTAAACCCTCAATGCTCTTTTAGAAAACCCAAATGATGAGTGGCCACATTGGGATTAAGGCCTGACATTTTTTGTATAGTTCTAAGCAAATATATATCAGTTTTTCTTTAGAAATGAAGTATACATCTCCTTCTCTTTATAAGTCATGACTGTACTAATCAAATTAGGGCGTAGATCTTCTTCTATACCCAGATTTATTTCTTTGAGCTCATCCATGGTGGTGAAGATTCCTTCCTCAAATGATGGAGGGGCATCTTTAACATATTCTTCTTCTTATTCCTCCTCATGGGTCACTTATTCTATTTCTATTTTAAGGGTAGGTGATGAATCAAAACTTTTAGAGTTAGTGGAGGAGTCCTTATTTGAACATTCTAAAGAAGAGGCACCCATTTCTAACCCTACTAATGATTAAGGGTCTTCCTATAGCATTGAAGAGAGAATGATGGGTTGGGAATCAACATCCTCTTCTTCCTTTATTAATGTGAAAACCTCTTCTAGCCTGGTTGATGAAGTAAAGACTTGATAAATCTCAATGAATGAAATAAAGATATCTCCATTTAAGATTTCACTATCAACAACTTCTCCCATGCTGTTAGGCTCAATTTCCATAACTAAAATTATGAAATTTATTGGATGAGTGCTTGGATTTGGGTCCATCCTTTAAATTTTATTGATAGATAACACATAATCTATACTCATATGATTGAATGGGTTAGCTAGGATCTTTTCCATACCATTCAGAGTATTGATTCTTGTTAAATGTTTTACTATAGACCTCATTCCCTTTGTGTGGTAGAATTCTACCTCAATATATTGAGATTCACGCATTCTGAATGTAGCCTTGTCACCATAAAATGTGCCAATTTTACCATTAAATCAATACTTGAGACATTGGTGATATGATGAAGTAATAGCCACATGTTGGTGTAGCCTAGGCTTTCCAAGAATAATGTTGAAGGTTGTGTCCTATCGGACAACCATGAAATTTGAATTAGACATAAGATCTCCAAACTAAGTTCTAAGTGTAATCTCGCCTAGAGGTTCTTGTTCATTATTTTCATAACCTTGCAACATCAAAGTGGAAGGAGATAAGTCAGATTCAGTGAGACCCAATCGATGAATTGTACGGATGGTAATGAGGTTGAATCCTGAGCCATTATCAATAAAGGCTCTTCGGATGTCTGTATCATTAACCTTGCTAGACAGATACAAGGGCCTGATGTATCCATGTACAACATCGTCCTCATATTCATCCGTGAAAGATATGACTACATGACATTCTGTAGGATCATTCTCTATACAGTAAACCTCAACAGTAGAAACCTCAGTTTCAAACTCTTGAAGACTTGACAAAGCCTCAATAAGTGCTTCTTTATGATATTTTGACAAATTAAAGGCATCCAGGATTGACAACTTGGCTGGTACTTGGGATAGTTATTTCAAAACATCATACTTTTGGTCCAAAGGTATGTGTTTTCCAGCATGAAGATGCAGTTTTGAAGGCACCTTGGAAGTTTATGCTCCTAATGTATATGCACCATGTGTTAGTAAAGAAGCTGGAAATACTTTTACTCTTAGTAAATTAGAATGACTAGGTCTGTCTACTTGCCGAGAGAATGATGGTGTAACCTTTAATCGGTCTTCCAAGATAATCATGTTATGACTAATCCTATCATGTGTGTGAGAATTTACTTGTTCTTACTGATCCTGCTAAAGGGATCTCCCATGAGTTTCTGCCGCATAAATGGTTCGAGCAGGGGTATAGTTAAAATAGTGATTTCATGAATATCTGTGTCTTCCCCTATATCTTAGACATTGGCTTCTTCCTCTAGTGACTCAATTAGGTATAGGGAATTCAGGCTCATCATAACTAGAATCATCATTTGCATAGGGGTCCATTAAGTAGATAACGTTAATGAAACCGAAGATCAATTCTTCATCTGATGAAGATTTTGTTTGATAGGTCAGTTATGATTGTACTATTTAGTGGGGAGGTTCCCATGATTTTGAGACTGATGGCATAAAATCTTCCAAGTTCAAGGACAACTTTTTCCTTGAAACGAGTTCATCCACTTCTGACTACTCTTTATATTTCTGATCATGTCACTTCTTTGAGGATTGACCTTTGGAGGACTGATCTTTTGATTAAGATAGATTTACTATAGTGGAAGTGGCAGAAGATACAGTCAGTTGTTTCAAATGTGTTCATAGAATGGTATGAGTTCGTTTGATTGTTTTCTTAACCATCCAATCATCATACTTCTGCACATTTTTTCTTTTGACTTCCTGTCATTCGCCTTCTTTCTCTAGATCAGTAGTAGTAACACATGCTACTTGGGCTGATGAAATTTTTAGTTTCACTTGTCCGAAGTCTACTATTTTTTGCAAGAGGTATTTAAAAAAAATACTCCTGAATGGGATGCCCCAATATTTAATGAAAGGGAAAATAATTCAGAATATCTTCATCGTCTTCTTTGTTTGGTTTCTTTGGCCTTTTCAACTGAACTAATTTTTTTTCCAAAGCTGAAATGAAGTAACTGTGAACCTATTCATTCCGAAAAGAATAGAATTTATTCTTTAACTCCTAAAAATATCTTCACCTTTGATCTTTTTTATCATGTTGATGAGGTAGTCATTACTAATGATGCTCGGGAGGTGGATCCCTTCAGTATGATGAAGGTTTTGAATTAAATGTAGGTACAGGTGCTTGTTTGAGTGTGAATGTAGTAGCCTCTACTTTCCTTGTTCTTATTCTCAGAGTTGATGGGATTACATGTGATTTATCTTTGGTTTCCACAATGGAATCCTTCACTTGTTGGGTGATTAAGGCAAGGTTTCAAAACTCTCTTGTGTATTTCACAGGGATTAGTGGTGTACGTAACTCATCACATAGATTTTCCACATAAATTGGTAGTAAGTCTTCTTGAGGGAGTGGTATATTTAAGGAATACATTAATACTTTCCATCGATCAATGAAATATGAAAATCTTTCATTCTCTATTTTTTTTCAATTTGTATGCTCAAAAACTATTGTCTTTGATAACGTTGAGCTGAATTGGAGAAGGAATTTCTGACAGAGGTCTTCCCATCCAATAATTGGTCGAGACTGAAAACTTGTATACCATACAAAGTCTGGACCCTGTAATGATTGCACAAATAATTTGAGTTTTCTTACTTCTTGTTGTTGAGGGGTCCCCATCATGGGATCACAATAAGAAAAAAAAAAGGCATTAAGTGCTACTCCAGATCTCCAGAACCATTAAAAATTGGAAATGTGGTATTCACAAAGTTTAGTGGTGGAGGGATCGGATCTACCCATTCGGGGTAAGCTTTATTTTTTGGTTTTACTAGTGCACATCGTTCTTCCATAGATTCCAATCAAGCTTTTAATGTATCAATCGTATTTATAAGCATTTGGGTAATATCTAGATGATCTAGGACCTATACAGGTATAGCAGTTGGAGCTTGAACTGGCATGATGACTTAAAAAACCACAGGTGGTGGTACTGTTGGTATTTGTCTTGGATAACCCATGGGGATAGGCCTATAAGGATGTGTTTAATCATGTTATGGCTATGTAACCAATGGAGGGAATTAATTATCCACATATGTAGTTGCAACAAATCCTCTTTGCTGAGGAGTTCCTATAGGATGTGCAATTTGAGGATCTTATTTTGGATAATGTCTGGCAGAAACATTACTTTGAAGTAACTCTGCATTGAATCTCTTCAACTCCTTTATCTACTCCTCTTACTAGGAAAATCTTTCTTCAAATAAAATATATTGACCTTCTTCGGTGGTAAAATGAGACATGATCTGACCTTTTCCTTTCCCCTTGTTAGATACCTTTCGAAGAGGTGGGAGTTGGTTACTTGAGGGAATACATAGATTCTGGGTAAGCCTCTGATTATGGGTATGCACACCTCATTCATTTGCTTCAGTGTGTACCATATTATGAATAAGAACTTTATCTTCTGACTCCCCTAAATTGGACTTATTTTCTGGAGGATCTTCTATAAATTTTTTAATGACATTTACTGATACATAATGCATTGGAGGAATTCTGTCAGTATCTTTGTAAGATTGTATCCTTCTGTGTCCTCCATAAGACTTTATTCTCCTATTTACTGAATTCCTAGGAATTGTTTGACAGACAGTAACCTAAAAGTAATCCTTGTATAGTTTAGTCGTGCATTCACTTTGCAGTTATTTCCCTAATTGATAAAAAAATGACTTCTGTTGAGGAGGGGGTTATAGATGTGAAAAATCCCCCAACCCTACAGGTTGGGGATGTTCTTGTTCTTCTTCTTCAAACCTTCTAACTTTGTTTATTGAATTTTAAGTTTGAGTTAAACAAGCCCCTAGCCCTGCAGGCTATGGTGGCTCTTGAACTACTATGGATGATATTAGTACAATTGTTCTTCAGATTTTGAGAATTCTAGTCCAAAAATTGGTTGGATGCATTATCCGACAACCACTTAAATCCCCTATTTCAGAAGACTGTTATGTTATTTCAGACATTTGCGCAATCTAATGGCTGACATCCTCTAAGAGGTAGGCCTACTTAATGTTCTCAGATGATTGATACAAAAGTATCTTGACAACTTGCTCCCTTTGAACCTGAATTTCATTAGAGATAGTCAAGGCCTGTGCTTGAGAATATCTTTGATTACACACAAAATCTATTAATTATAGTTAGCCATGGGAAATAACATTGCATGAGAACACTTTTGGTGGTATTTTCTGATTTTGGAGTACAGTGAAATGAAATTTTCTATTTTCACCCCATCCACTGATATGAACACCAAATGGGGTATTAGTAATTAACTGGAATAGCCTCTTTAGTTCATTGAGGCATGCACACGAAAGGTTTGTCTTCTAGTTCTCAACCTTTGGATGTTGGGAAACTTAGAGAGATTCCAAGTCAATTTGGAATTACAACCCTTCTATTACCTTTACATGACTTTTATATTAATAATATGGTAATACTTTTTCTTTTATATGATGAAGATTCTTCCATATGTTTAGGTGGATATCAGGAATGCAATCTTCTACCATCAATTCTAGAATTTTTTATTGAGAGGTTTCTAAGGACAGAACATGACTGGTATTTCACCTTTAGCCAGTTGTTTTCTTATATTCAACATATCATCATCATCTTTTTCTAGAGGTTTCTCAAATTGGTCTAACCAGAGTGGAAATTTCTCAACTGTTTTATCATAAACAATAGGATCAGTTGTTTTTTCCTTTGCCATATTAGAAGAAAAATAACCCAAGGGAGGTTCATAGAATGATCATCACCTTGGGATGTCTTTTGGTTGAGAAATTATTTCACCTATTAGTAATAAGTCATCAGACATGAATGGACTTATGTTGGAAAGTGCCTTGAGATAAGAGGGCTTTCTCATCACTACATTCTCAATTAGATAATTATCTTGACAATGAAAAATACTATTGTGGAGAGAACTTTTGCAGCAAATTCCATCATGGGGCGGACCACCATGGTGGATCACAGTGAGGGATAAATCCTCTTTCTCCTTTGTCTTCTGGCCACACAAAAGGTTTTCTTGGATCTCATTCGGAGATAGATTCTCTATATTGACCGAATTTTCATGAAGAAATCCTTCATGATTAAGTGTACAATGGGGAACTTCATAATTATTTCTACTAATCCCATAATTTGGTAATGGGAGGGTAGGATCTTGAGTTTCAATAGATAAATGTATGAGGTCTTTAAGAACTCCAGCATTAAGAGGAGCCAGATCACAGATTGGCTCTTGATTTTCCAACTGTTTTTTGTGAGACTTCTTCTTAGATTCTCTTTTAAACATAGTTGAGGCCACTTTCTGGGAGAAGTGGTTAGCATGGGTAGGTGTATGTGCCTACCTTATAGTGGTCATCATAATAAGATGATTATCTCCAATTGGAACAGGTGTATGTTCCAGATCCAGTTGTCCGTATGATATGGGGGAGTATGCCCCATAACCCTACTAGACTGGAACATAGGTGTATATCTACTCTGGGATGGCATGTTGAAGAGTCATCCCATGTGTGGGGATAGAATTATGTGTTTTTCCCCTAGTACTACTGAAGTTATTATTATGATATTCTGGCGAGCTTCCAGAATATGGGTAGAAATTTGTGTCTGCCCTTTCACCATTAATAAAAGGTGTTTGGTGACTTCAACGGACAAAATAGAAATTTATGTCCATTATGTATCTGAAGTAGGTGTATGTTCTTTCTCATTTCCTCCCTTTCCTATCAATGGATACTGGTAGTACTCATGTATGGGGGTAGATATTTGAGTCTACCCCAGGTTTGTTATTGGAGCTTTCCGATTGACTTTTCTAGGTGCTTCCAAATGAGACTACTAGCAGGCTTGATTAATGTTGGCAGGTGTATGTGCCTGCTAGTTATTTTCCACTAAGCATGGTTGATGAACTTCTTTCATTGCTAACAGACGAGACTGCTGGCGGGATTGGTGAGTGCAGGCAGGTGTATATTCCTGCTTACTAGTTTCCATCATTTTTTTTGGCGGGCTTCCTTGAATGTAGCCAGACAAGTCTGCTAACTAGCTGATAGTTTGTAAGCAGATGTATGTGCCTGCTGATGGTAATCTACCAGTTTTAAATGGCGGGATTGGTTGAGCGCTGCCAGATGAGTCTATTGGCCGATGGAATTAGGGTGTACGGATGTATGTTCTCGTTCGTTGTTTGCCACCAATTTAGGTTTATAGACTTCTATGGAGGTTGAAAAGGTAATAACCTGCTCCCTATTAGACTTATGTTGTCCCCAAAGTTTCATCTTGCATGCCCAGGTCTGAGGAACCTGAGCCAAACAACTGAAGGAAACACCCCCATCATGTTGGGGGTTTACAACCACATGATTATGTTGGCGGTGATTGTTGGTGGGAGCCCTCAGGAAGGAACCCTGTGTCTTTGAGTTGAGTCCATGAGTGACCTCTTGATCCACCTCTCAATAGTATGGGAGGGACTGGTTATTGCATTATGGGGATAAGGACCTAATACAGTTGAAGATGGTGGTTGGTATTATCTGCTTCTTAATCACTGGTCATCACTGACTAGACGATCGAGTGTTGTTGTTAACATGGAGAGCCTATCGGGAAACCTATAGGGTTGGGATAGTACTATGTTGACAGTATTCTCGTATCAATACATTTGAGACCCAACATTGAAGACGTTGAGTTGGTGATGATGTCCTTTGAGTAGACAAGAACCTATCTTGTGCAGCAACCGAGGTATTCACGAGTTCATACTTGAAGGAATCCATTTGGAGTGAAGGGAGTTCTAAGAAAACTAATAAATACAAATAATTAACTCAATTAAAGCAACATCTTTTAGATGGACACTTGCGTGATTGATTCCTTTGTCTAGTCTTCCTTTATCAATTGATAGGGGCCTGGAATATGGGTAACACTATTAACATAGTTAAGGATTTACGTCGAGTTCACCATTTTTGTTTCATCTCTCTCGGAACATGTGTTCTGGTTAGGAATCACTACTTCTGGGAAGTTTCTATTGGATTTATTTATTGAACCGGAAACATCCAATGGTTCTTTATCCAAATGGACATACTTTCCAAATGTATTCATTCACTAGGTTTGGACCTATGATACTTAAGAACATAAATTGGTCAAGAGGATGGGAGGTCAGACTCATCACACCCTTTTGGTGATAATTATTTCCTACTTTAGGAATCTCTTATAAATTTGAGATATTTTCATGAATCCTTATTAATTCACCAAGTATAAAGTATGTTTTCATTGGAATTTACAATCAATTATTAGCATGTGTAAAATTCATAATCATCTGTATGTATTTGAGGTACTTCATTAATGGAGATATCTATATGTATTCTAGGTTCTCCATTGATGGTATCCTCTCATATACTATTTATGGATTATATTAACCATTGTTATGATAATACTAGTTTTTAAGCCACTCAGTAGGGAACTCTGGAATTTATTGTGTTCTAGGGAGACGAAAGTTTGTTTTGATGTTGGGATCGTACCCATAAATGGGCTACCTACGTATCCTTGTGAAAGGAATCAGAACCCCCATAGTCCAGTGTCGCTTAATGGGATGCATCATACCTTTTAAGTTCATGTGATGAGGACTTAACTGTACAATTTAATTTCATGTGGTAAGGAAATATAAGCGGAAGGTACTTAGTCAAAGATTGGCATGGTACTTTTTTCTAAGTAGCCCAAGGAACCTAGAAAATATATGAGTTTCCAAGTTGGATTAGACCCTATTGGGAATATGTCCCAAGAAGAACGGGGTTGATTTGAAGTGTTGGGTTTGAACCTCAGGGGGGCTTCCTATGTATCCCACTTTGATGGGAATAAAATCCCACGTAGTTTGATATGTCTTGCAGGGGTATATAACCCTTTGAGAGAAATAATTCGGGGCTTACTCTTAAGGAGGATTCTTGAATTAGGGGAATTAGGGTTGGATTCCTAAATAGGATCTCTAATAAGCTTGGGCCCTGGTGAAGGCTTCCTACATATCCCAATTATGGTGGGAATCAGAGTTCTCGTAGTTCAAGAGGTGGTGGATTGTGTGGATGTTGTGATCATCACAATTATCTAAGCCCATGTGAGCCATGCTCAGTGTGAGAAACAAGAGGATGTAAATTATTAAACAAACCACACACTCTCTCTTCCACTGATGGGAGAGGTTGGGCCTACAGTGAAATAATCTGAGGTGATGGTGGGTGATGGTGTGAAGCGATTAACCTTTCAATGTGGGATGACATTGGAGGTCATGCGGCCCGACTCTCAGAAGATTAGGGACTTACCTCAGTGGGAGTTCCCTGATTGCATCCTATGAGAGGAGGGAGACTTTTTCATTGTTTAAATAGAAAATCAAGTGTGCCCCTCTCTCTCCCTGTTGGGAACCGAAGGCTTCAAGTCTTAGAGATGAGAAGTGGAGGTCAGAGTCCCATTCCCAAAATCTAAGATAGGGAACTTCCCAACATTATATCTAGGGTAAAGATCTATGTGACTATAGAGATACAAACCTAAAAACATCACACAAGGATTATAAATTCCTAACAATATGAATTTGGGAAACCTATGACTGAAGATATACAAACCCAAATAGAAGATACGATGATGTGAACTTTCCAAAGGTTTGATAAGTTAGGAGGTTTTGGTGGAGGATTCAACTTAGTCCCTTTCAGATAAGGGAACTAAGGAAGTAGATACCCTGCTATGAGTGGCTTTGAAGAGGGTTTACAAGAGGATTCTTAGGCCATGTGTGCATCTATACAGCGTAGCTATACTGTGTAGGTATGTCGCGTAGGTACACCGTGCAAGTATGTTGCATAGGTGTGTCATGAAGGTCCTAGTGATGACTAAACAAAGTGCTTAACATAGGAGAACCTAACCTATGTGAGCTTCAAAACTCTGAAAGGAATTAAAAACATGATTATCTCATCTAATTATCTCTTCTATCATGTTTTAGAAAGCTACCTAATAAAATTTGAGGGACTTAGAAGAAAGAGCTACGCAATGGGAGCTTCAAGAGTTATTCCAACTTTTTTTAGTCTCAAATGAGGATCCCAATGGTCCTATTTATAGGAAAGTAGGGTAGCTAGTCGAAAGTATTTCTCAGGCGTATTTCGACCACATAACTCCTCTGTGTAGCTTATCTTCATAGAGGTATAGAAACCATCTTGTTGCGTAGGTCCTCTACGTAGGTCTGTCACGTAGCTCCTCCGTGCAGGTCCCTTGAAATTTGTATGTTGTTTACTTATTTTATATTTGTCTTGAGACTTTGAAATATCTAAAGGAAATCTTCATAATCTTTTTATATTACTAAAGAGTGTCAAAAAATACAATGATCCTTCTATAAATGATATTATTCTCCACCAATGTTGAAACCAATATATGTAAATTTTCAACATATAATGCATCTCAAATGAAGTACATAAAAGTTTCTTAGATCAAATATGTGATGAATAATTGACTAAGATGATATCATGTAGTGTCTAGTGGAAATTTTAATTCATTATACTCATAAAAATTGATATTTATAGTTATATTCATCAGCAATCGATTATCTAGAAATAAAATAACTTCTTAACATATATAATGTATTAAGGTTACTCACCACAAACATCATTATCCTTTAAAATTTCACCCTAACAGATAACCATTAATAATTTTTTGAGTGAACATTGTTAATCTCTATGTTTTCTAATAGATGAAAAATTAATTAGATTATTTGTAACTTTATATATATCACACATTCCCTTCCTTCAATGATTTCCACCACTACAAAACATTCTCAATATGCATCATTCAGCTCTTATTATCATAGAACAATATCTTCTTGTATCTTAAATGATTATTTAAGAATGTTTCAATACTTATTCCCTCTTTTGGGGGTATATAACCCTTCAACCACCATAGTTTATTTCTTTGCATGTTACCCTTGTGTAAAATGATAACCTACATCACTAATAACATTTAAATGTTGAGATTCCATCAACATTAATAGTCCAATATGATCATTATTATTCAATTAATATTACATTCTATCAAAGGGAAAAACAAAATAATGGTGGATATCATCCAATGTGGTTTCTTCTTATTGGAATTTATCTTCAATTTTGATCTATATACTTCAAAGATTCCATATATCATTAATTTCATACTTTAATTCTACCACACACCATCCTGCATTATTTAAAACACTCAAAATTCTTGTTATATGAGGAGGTTATCAATGTGACACCTTCTCTTAAAAAGGTTTCTAACATTCAAATTTCAATAACTTCTATCATTTTTTTCATTACAACTTTTATTATTGCTTCTTTGAGTGTCCAAAGTGAGTATAGCTTCTTTCATGGGAAAATAATTGAATTTCTTATAAGTATCTATAACTTTTTCCTTTAATTATGAATTTATTATGTGTATTTATTTATTTATTGGATAAAATGAATATTTTTTAACATAATAGGATAGATATAAATCGAAAATGGATGGATTTTAATCCTATGAAAATAGAGTATGAGGATAGAGTTAAAGAGTTTATCTAGTTCGCAATAGAGAATGCATATGAACCTTCTTAAATCTTGTGTCTATGTTTATGTTGTTTTTATTTAAGAAAAAAATTGTCTAGAAGAGTTGGAAGAAAATTTGATTTGTTGTGGAATAAATCAAAGTAATAAATATTGGACTAAACGCAGGAAAAACTGAATGTGCATACTGACTAGGATGATACTATGATTTAAGGATTATTTGATATGTATACTAGTGTAACTGATGATGGAGATCTTATAGAATAAATGGCAATGAAAATTAAAGATTACCTTTGGGATTTTCCATAAGTATGATGTGGATTGATATAATAAAGATGAATCAAGTCCTTAAAAATTTTGATGATACTTTCCTACCATTCCAGGGTTTATATGACTATATGAATATCAATAGACTTTTCAAAAATTAACCTGGAATGTGGATATAAGAATTGAATATGAAAAACTACATCAACTGGAAGACTCTTCTCACTGAAACTAAATTTATTATAAGCATCCTAAATTTGGAAATAAGTCAAGAAAACCCAATCTTGAATTATCTACATATGAAATAAATCCTTTTTTACAAATTAGTACTCATAGTACATGTTTAGTTATGTTGCTAAATTATAACTTTCCATTGTGGTTATGTATAAAGCGCAAATACATTATGTTGTCTGCATATATCTAGACCAAAACAACCCATTAATGATATTTATTTCTATTTGTATCTATTGATCAAAGATAAAAATTGATGTGGGATACAAGTGTTACATTATATGGAACTCATAGAAGAAAAAATTTTACATTGAGAGCCATGTTGTATAGGATGGTGAATGAATTTCCTACTTATGGAAATTTATCATGCTATAGAATTAAAAGAATCTTGGGGTGTCCTATTTTTTAAGAATGTACACGCTCAGTTAGGTTGAAACATTTTTAGAATAATTTGTTTTTAGGACATCACAAATTCTTACCCTGACTATATAAATAATGATCTTAGATGATATCATTAAATGGAAATATAGAATAAGGTACAAGACCATATATACTAACAGGTGATCAACTATTCAAGAAAGTAAAGGATATTTACACCATTTTTATTAAAACTTTTTCTAAAATCCATTTGAAATCAAATTGGAGAAAAAGATCAATTTTCTTTGAATTTCCATATTGGAATTGTTTGTATGTTAGGCATTTTCTTAATGTCATGCACTTAGAAAAAATGTAAGTGATAGTGTTATCGACATGTTACTAAATAAACCATACAAAAAAAAGATGGAATTAAGGATAAGTTGGACACGATTTACATGGGGATAAGGGAAGATTTAGAATTGGTTAAGGGAGAAAGATGAACTTTTCTTCTTACAACTGCCTACACTCCATCCAAATAAGAAAATTTTCAATTTTTCAACTTTTGTAATGGTGTAAAATTTTTAAAGGGGTATTCATCAAATATCAAGAATGCCTTGTAAATGTCTAATTTAAACTTAAAATGTATAAAATCACACAACTATCATGTTTTGATGAAATATTTAATACATGTAGAATTACATTTCATTCTACCTAAAAATGTATGACATGAAATAACCAAGGTTTTCTTCTTTTTCAAATCCATATGCAGTAAAGTTATAGATCTGGTAAAGTAACCAATCATGAATAAGTTAATTGAAGTCATATTATATGAATTGGAGATTTTCTTCCCACCTTCATTATTTTATATAATGGTCCACCTGATGGTTCACTTTGTTGGAGAGATTTAAACTATATGGTCATGTTTATTCACTACTAAAAAAGTGGGTTTATCCAGCGTTAGGGCATTAACATCACTAGCTAAAAATTTTGTTAAAGACCCCCTTTTTCAGTGCTAAAAAACGCTATTAAAGGGGATATTTAACAATGCTAAAAATTATTATTAATGGTGGGGCTTTATTAGTGCATTTTTACAAGTGCTAATAAAGGGGGTGTTTTTATAATGTTTTTTTAGAAGCATAGATAAAGAACTCCCTTTATCAGTGCTTTTTTAGTAATGATGATAAGGGTATAATTCAAAAAATATATTCCATTAAAAATAATGTATTAATACATTTATATATTTATATTGATATAAATATAATATATATTTTTTAAAATATGTTTTAGATAAGGTAAATAGTAATTTACACTTAATATATAATATATTTAGTAAAAATGGTTTATAAAATAATTAAAAAAATATTTTTCATTAATAATTTTCTTATTATTACCAATTAATAGTCATTTAATATCAATTTGAAGATAATAAAAATCAAAAAATTAATACAAGATCTAAAATAAGTTGAAAAGATAACTTAAACTTCAAATGGCCATAACTTTTGATCCGAGTGTCTGTTTGGGTTTTACCACATATCAAATTGAAGCCCGCGATGAGTTTTATTCCCTTTAGGATAGAGGTAAACCTATTTTTCATTTTTTTTAGGCTAAAAAGGCCCAAAAGGCCTCTAAATTTGAGTTTTTAGTCAGGGTACCCCAATTTTTTAACATTCGATGGATTTTCAGCCTCATTTAAGGGGGTATTATTGGATTTTTTGGTGAAGAATGAATTTATTCTTAGGTCTTATATTCATATTGATATTATGGTTTTGAAATTTTACCGTTTTTACAATGTAATTTTATTTATAATTAAATATATGTGTGTTTTCTTATATTTACTTATAATAAATCACTTATATAAATAAATATATCAACATATTTATGTAGAAATATATATTATAATATATTTAAATCAATATATATTCTAAAAATGTATTTAAAACAATATCTAATTATTTTTACATTATCAAATTATATTTATAATGTTTATATATACATATGTGTGTGTATTAATAAACAAATGAATATTTATATTATATTCTAGTATATATAAATGAATATAATATATAATATATTTAAATAAACATAAGTATATATATATCACACACACATATATATTGTATAAATGCATTTAAAAATAATTATGTAAATATATGAATAAAAAATATATATGTAGATATATATATATAAATAAACATAAATATCATTAAAGAGACAATAAAACAACAGTGTAGTGGTAAAGGTGTTCCAAACTCGGAGTAGTGCATGGTTCGAATCTAGGCGGGTGCGCATGAGGTTGGAAATTCGCAAAGGGCTGATAAAATGGTTGGTGGGGTGAAAAGTGCTAGTAAAGGTGGGAGAGAACTATTAAAGGTGTAATAGAAGCATTGATAAAGGGAGTGAGCTCATGGAAATTCGAAAAAACATAATTTTACCCCCTTTGATAGTGCTTCTTTATTAGTGATAACAAAAGAACTATTAAAGGACCCTTTTAACGGTGATTTTTCAACAATGATAAAAGCTTTGGGATTTTAACCACACTCTGATTATCAACGTTTTTTTAGTGATGATAAAGTCCAATTATAGCATTGTTAAAGGCCTCTTTTTTAGTAGTGATTATAGATGGATATACCCCATTAAATGGTATTTGAATATTTTGATAGGGTATATCAAGAATTGAAGTTATCAAAAACGTTATATTATAGATTGATATATTGTTAAAGAAGTTATTGAATTTTATACTGATTACCTATCAGATGTTGATAGATTTGGTCTCCCAAAATATCATCACAGTGGAAACCTTATATGTGAAGGGATTTATGGAATAGATGTTGTTATAATTACCATTATAGAGTGGGAGCAAGATAAACATTGCATTTTACATAATAGTATAGAGGTTTCTCAATATATTGAAGCCCACAAAGTAATTCTTAGACATTTGAATTCATCAAGGGATAAAATATAGATATTAAATACAAAAATTCAACAGTTTATAGGATGATTTTTTTATCATATTTATAAGGAGCTATATTTAAATATAAATTCAATTGCCCAATAACATTGATGGATATCTAGGGGAACAAATGTAATTTAAACTCTTAAATTGGTTTTGTAACTAATAGTTATACATTCTATACAAAGGAACTAGATGAACGTAGTACAATGAAAAATAGTGGAGTTATGCTTGTGGCAGAAGTGATGCACGTATCTAATTCCAAGGATAGAAATCCTATATATGTGAATATTTCATACTTTTGATTCATCAAATAAATATAAGAGTTATATTATACAACATTTCAAATGATAATTTCCTACTTAAAATGGGTTGAAAACAAAATTGTTGTTAAAGTTGATGAATTGGTATTCATGAAGGTGAATTTCAAGGTTGAAGGGTATAAGGATAAATTTTTCATAGTGGCGTAACAAGAAGTGAAAGTATTTTATGTCCTTGATCCAATAAATAGGAATTGTTCAATTTTTCTATTGGCGACTAAAACAATTACAGGGTCAGATGAAAATTTAATTAAGGATAGACATTTAATTGGGTGATAAAAATCATTTCATAGTGGTCCAAATATAGATAGTGTCTTGTACATTATAGGGAACCATAATTAGGGGATTTGGATACTCAATAGAGGATCCAAATCTCTTCAAACTTTAAAAGAAATAAAGAGAGTTCAATGGACATGTTAATTTTTTAAAATATATTATGCTTTTCCTCATGATATTTTTTGTTATCTACTTAATTTATATAATCTAAATTAAATATTTAATTACTCATGTAGATAATGACTTCTTCATATGTTTATGTTACAAATATTAGGGAAGAAAACACTATCGATGCTAAAACTATGGAATTATTAGGGTATCAACAACATGTGGATGGAAAAAAAAGAGTGGTGTATAAATGCCATGATAACTAAATCTATCAAGGAAATAAGAAAAGGTATAAAATTTGAGATTGGATGGAATAAATATGACAATTATATTAACCCCAACAAGCCAATATTCATTAGTTACATTGGGTTCAAAATCCAAATTCATCTTCTAATTTATATAGATATGTGGAACATTATCAGACCTACATTGAAGGCAACCATGTGGGAATATATTAGGGTAATTTTATGATAAGATTTATTTATTTTACTAAAAAATATATATATAATGAAACATTGATTTACTTTTCATTATCCCT
Organism: Viscum album; assembly: GCA_963277665.1. Classification (NCBI taxonomy): domain Eukaryota; kingdom Viridiplantae; phylum Streptophyta; class Magnoliopsida; order Santalales; family Viscaceae; genus Viscum; species Viscum album. Next base: position 1,184,005,986 of record OY728145.1, read on the forward strand.
TGAGGGTTTGTTTATTTTTTATGAATGTTGTAAGAAATTTGTCTTAATGGTCATAGGAAAAGATCATAGAGCCTTATAGACACTTCTAACAAAGCATCATCTTAGGTATGTTTAGGGGAAAGTAAACCCCCACCCACTATCTACTTATACACACATTATAAACTAGGAAACATGGAAATATTTCATTAGTCATTGTGATGAGGAATCATTTTAGGTTAATTTTAATCAATAATATATTATTTGAAAATATTTATTTTATCCACTTTGATTCAAAGTTGTTAATTTATGAAACAATAAAGTAGTGTTTAGTATGCATCAAAACGAATGTACCCCTACTGTAAAACAAGGATGGGGCATGCTACACTTGAAAAGAAAAGGATATGTATTTTCAATCTATAGTAAATGTTTTATGTGATATGAAATAGTAGTTGTTCCTTTTTTATATTAAGGTTGATGAATCAAAATCCAAATCCACTTCCAACCCACATCATATGCTATATAAGGAGGCTCGTGTAAATAAAGAGGGAAACTAGTAGATGAAAGCACACAAATAGTATGGGAATCATGTGTAAGTATGATATAATATTAATTTTTTATGCTTTATAATAGTATTCAATAAAAATATCTATTTATATTCATATGTTTTTATATAGTTTAGACATAAGAATCAACATTGATTGTACCGGAAGAAAAAACTACTTTCATTAGCTTTGATGTGGACAAAAAATATGGTCATGTTAGAGGTGCAGGTTTTAGAGTGTCACCTCGAACATATTTTAAGAAGAAAAAAATAAAAGGAGATACATATGAGATGATGAAAGGAATACAGGTACAGATAGATTCTTTAAAATATATTATTTTCTGGTCAAGTTTGGTATACCAATATATGAAAAAGGATCAAAATGAACCAATAGTAGAACAACGATCAGTTCATGAAGATCCACATAACCCCACAAGATTTAAGGATTTCCATTCTTCTCGTACACCTGTATTACCTAAGGTAATCAATGTTATCACAAATATTTCTTCTAAATGTCAATCAAACAACTTCATATAACTTTATATTACTAAAATTATGCAAGGTTAAATTTTTGTGATTTATATCAATTAACACCCATGAATCACCTTTTTGTGATGGGTATGGTGTATAATGCCTCAAGATACATGATACAAAAAAACTCCCAAAATATCATGTGAGAGTTAGGATTAAAGTCGATCATGATCCATGCATTGGGTTGCCTATTCTGCTTTATGATCTGGATATTACCATGGTCAATAATGTTATTGGAACATTCATAGAATGGTAATCTTATAAAGATAAATGAGGTATGACCTTAACAATTTTTTCAAATGAAAAACCTTTAATAGTTGAAGAAAAAATGTTTGAAATGAGGCATGATATTACAAATAGAAAAAATGAAGGGGGAATGGAAGGTTGAATCCATGCAATCCAGTTGATCAACCAAGAAATCAAAAGGACCTTTTGAGAGTACCTTCACCCCACCAATTCCACTACTACATATATTAATAATGTAATTAGTAATTCGTAATATAATTATTAATTAATAGTAAAGTTAATAGTTAATAAATAATATAAAATTAATAATATAATCATTAATAATATAATTAATAGTATAACTGATAATATTATTAATATATTCAGTAATTAATAATATAATTTATCATATGTGTATTATATAAAATTAAAATTAAAATTTGTTTATTTTTTATGTATTTTTACTAAAATAAACATTGGTTTTATTATAAGTATAAACTTTTGTATGGAGGTTGATCACTGAAAAAATCCTTTTATAAGAGTTTTTATTTTTTTATATTGGTTTGTAATTTTTTTAATTAATTATAAATATCAACTCAATGTAAATATTTTGTATGTAAATTTTAAATTGAAATTATAGTGCAATGTAATATTTTTATTTCAATCTAGTTTTCTATAATATTTTTATTTTAATTAGATTGTGTTTTTAATATGGTTATTTTATAGGGAAGATGAATGGATATAAGTTTTATAGTAGTTTCCATGGTCTTTATCAATGATTTTGTTAGCGTTGATAAAGACCATGCACATTTAAGGGCACTCAGCATGTCAAAAAATCTCATTTATAATACTGATAATGGTGCTTTCTATTGTACTGAGGTATGACTAGTTAATTCAATTATTCTCATGATGTTTAATTATATTTAATTCATAAGTAAAGTTGGATGATTTTTAATTAATCAAAAAATTCCTCTGACATCAGTTCTCCTCACTCCATCCTCTAAAACATAGTTTAATAATAGTTTTTGTTTAGTTTAATTTAGTTCATTTAATTTAGTTTCAATTCTTAATTTTTTGATGATATTAAGGAGTCCAAACAATTAGTTCTAAGATTATCACTGGAATTATTGTTTCCTCATGGGATCAACCCTATGCTTCACTATTTTACACTTTTTTAGTTAGTATAGGTTGATTAAAAATAAATTCTAAACTTTGATAGCCCATTGGAATAACGACCCTATCAGAGCACATCAAGGTTCTATGGGGTAGGAGTAGTTCCAATCCATGGGATAAGTCATAGAGTTTTTGGGAGGCATGAAGGAACTGTTTCGTCTCTATTTTAGGGTTTTATATTTTGTGTCCTTATTGTCCTTCCTTTGGAGGTGTATGCAATTATACACTTGTTGTATTTTAGTTTAATAACTATACTTGTTTTAAAAATAGTTTTATCATGAATTATTCATGATATTGTGGTTAGTATTTTCTGATCTAATGATTTTTTGTCTAAAAGTTTTGAATCTTTGGCATGCAGATACATCATGATGAAATTTTGCTAACCTCATGGCATGAGGACTGTGATTTATATGATAGTAAAATGTCCTCCAGTGATATTTTATTAACCATCAACATTTTTTGTTGGCTTAATCAGGGGGACACACTAAGGCTTAGTGTCATTTCACTACTACAAATACGGCTTTTATCAGCACTAAAAATAGCCTTTATCAGCGCTAGAAAAGCGCTGATAAAGCCGGTGAAGATAAAGGGGGGGTCCCCTTTATCAGCGCTCCAAAAAGTGCTGATAAAGACCCCTTTTATCAGCGCTTTTTTTTAGTGCTGATAAAATTTAAAAAAATTAAAAAAAATTAAAAAAAATACTGCCAATCTCGGAGGCTTTTTACAGCGCTTGAGCCCCCCCTTTATCAGCGCTTTCCTGCACCTCCAGCGCCCTCCCGCACCGCCTACACCCTTTATCAGCGCTAGCCCTTTAAATCAACCTTGCGCGCGCACCCGTGCCTCCACCCGGATTTGATCTCGAGACCTCCCCCCTGCGCACTTAAAGCCTTTGCCACTACTCTATATTGATTTGTTCTCTTATTCATGATATATCTATTTATTTATATATATATTTAGTTATATTTATTTGTATAGTAATATATATTTATATTAATATATATAGTTATATTAATATATAGATATAGTTATATTAATATATATATATATAGTTATATTAATATATACATATAGTTATATTAATATATGTATAGTTATATTAATATATGTATAGTTATATTAATATATAGTAGTTATATAAATATTAATATATTGGTATTTTAAATAAAATGGATATTAGTTATTATTTAGATAAAGATAATATATTTTATATGTAAATATGTTTAATTATTTATTTAAAAAATTTAATTTTTAGGTATGAATATATAAAAAAATTGTACATATAGTTATATATTTGATTATAAATAGAAGTTCATTATAAAAAAGGATGAAATTTCAAATAAATAATATCAATATGAATGTAATAACTTGGAATAAATTCAATCCCCACCAAAAAAAAAGCCAATAATACCCCCTTAAATGAGGCTGAAAATCCACAAAATGTTAAAAAATCTGGGTACCCCGAAAAAAAACTCAGTTTTGGAGGCCTTCTGGGCCTCTTTTTACCTCTAAAAACGATTGACTGAGGTCCCCCCAAGTCACATCTATGTATAGCTCGTCGCAGGCTTCGATTTGATATGTGGTAGAGCTCAAATGGACACCCGGATCAAAAGTTATGGTCGTTTGAAGTTTGAGTTGCGTTTTCAACATATTTTGGATCTTTTTTTAATTTTTTTTATTTTTTATTCTTCAAATTGTTATTAAATGACTATTACTCCATAATAATTATCAAATTATTAATTAAAAATATTTTTTTAATTTTTTAAGAATCCATTTTCACTAAATATCTTATATATTAACTATATTAAGTGTAAATGTACATTTATACTTATATAAAATATATTTAAAAATTATATATTATATTTATATCAATATAACTATATAACTATATTTATATATTAATATATTTTTAATTTTTTTTTTGAAGTCGACCCTTTGTCAGTGCTTTTAAAAAAAGCGCTGATAAAGCCCCCCCCCCTTTATCAACGCTACAAAAAAGCGCTGATAAAGGGGTACTTTTATCAGTGCTTTTTTGAGCGCTGATAAAGCCCCCCCCCCCTTTATCAATGCTTTTTCATTAGCGCTGATAAAGGGGTGGCGCTGGCCTTGCCCAGTTTTGTGGTAGTGTTTTAGATCAACTCAGGTGAGGATGAGGAGCGATGAGTCAAGTCGGGATTTTTCAATTTAAACTTTGAAAAAATCTATTGAAATCTTGAAGGAAACTAATAATGGAGGACCAATACATCAATTTAATGCTAATGAAGGACCACCACATTTATAAACATATCTATATTGGATCCTTAAAAGGAATTAATTCATTAAAAAATGCAAGAATTAGCGGAATTATTTTTCTACCGGCGGTGGTTTAAACCACCATTAATTAGTTTAGCGTCTATTACTTAAACCATCACACATTGCATGGTTGGCAGTCATTAGCAGTGATTTTTTTCTTTTAGTAGTGGTTTTTGTATGTGTTGTTTTGGGTGAATTTAGTGGTGGTTTCACTATATTTAGCGGTGTTTTTTTTAAATTAACCTAAAAAACAAAGATAAAATAAACCTAACTAACACTAGTATATTTAGTGGTGGTTAATAGAAACTACTACTAAAAATGAATTTTAGTTATTTATTTAGCAGTAGTTTATAAAAAAACCCCCATAAAATTTTATTTTAATTTTTAATTTTTTAAAAAATATTTAATAAAAATTATAAATATAAAAACTATGATCTATAATAAACTAAAACATAAATACATGATAAAATCATCAAACATACATCATAAATCCATAATCATATATACATCCATCCACAGTCATGATAGTCTCAGTCACTATAAACTCAGTCAAATGATAAACTCAATCAACCCATACCTTAATCATTAATATATAGATATAAAATATGTCAAACAACAACTCATTCCCAATATATTCCCACCCCATGACCTCTACTACATCCATCTACCTCTAAATCATCTCATAAACTGGAACTGACCATATCAACTCATCAATTAGAACAAAAAAGAAGATAGAAATTAAAAATGAACATAATAAATCAGAATTACAGTAGAATAATTGATAAGATTTAAAAATAAAATGGAAAATAATAACCATCATGAATTCCTTCTAAAATATGTTTTGGATCATAACAATCAAACTCATGTCTACTACATGCATTTTTCACCTACAATCAAAATTAGAACATTTAAGAAAAGAAATGTGAAATAGAAAAGACACAAAATATATTCAGAATGTTGCGCATAAAATTTGTTATTTTTTTAATCAAAATAGAAGTAATTTTAACATAAAAAATAATATATCATGAAAAATAATTTGGAAACATGAACATACATATTTAAGACATGATTCAACACTTGAAACTAAAAAGTATATAACATTTTAATTGACTTTTAAATCAACATGCAGTGTGCTTGAAATTTACTTAATAAAAAAATTTAAAGGATTTGATATGAAATCATGTTATATATTTAAAAAATAACTCAATAGTGGTTATCCCATTATTTCACATCAACCTAAATTCATTTTCTATGGTTTTGATCATTAGACGCATGTTTTAGTGTTTCAAACCGCTAAAAATGTGTTTATGATCTTAGGAAATGTGTAACTAGGAATGACATGATATCAATTCCTAAATTTAGAAAATCAATCTATAGTCTTTTTTCTTTGATTTCCTAGAAATATAGCATTGTTTTCCTGTTTTTGACCCCCAGACACACATTTTTAAAGGCTTTGGTACCTTTAAAAACATGTTTATCGAGTTATTCTGACAACACCGCATATCATATTAACATATTTTCTTTGTTTAAACATCAAAAATAACTCAAAGGCGTTTTCCCATGATTTTATATCAATATGATGTTGTTTTCTATGTTTTTTACCATTACATGCACATTTTAGTGTTTTAAAACACTAAAAACACATTTATAGGAATTTCAGAATAACCGTAACTTAGAATGATATGTTGTAAGTTCCTACATTTAAAAAATCAATCTATGGTCATTTTCCTATAATTTAATGGAAATCTGACATCGTTTTCTTGATTTTGACCCCCTAACACACATTTTTAAAGGCATTGGTACCTTTAAAATTTGTTTACCGAGTCATTCTGATAACAACACACATCGGATTGAGGTGTTGTCTACATGCACAAATAAAAAAATAACTCAAATGTTGTTTTCCCATGATTTCATATCAATCTGATGTCATTTTATATGTTTTTGTCTGTTATATATTTTAGTGTTTTAAAACACTAAAAATGCATTTACGAGCATCCTAGAAAAAATGTAACTTGGAATGACATTTCGTCTATTCTTACATTTAAAAAATCAATCTATAGTCATTTTCATTTTATTTCATGACAATCCAAGATCAATTTCCTAGTTTTGACCCCCTGACATATGTTTTTAAAGGCTTTAGTACCTTTAAAAACCGTTTACTGAGTCATTCCGACAATATTGCATGTCGTATTGACATTTTGTTTTCATGAACATATTAAAAATAACTCAAAGGTGATTTTACCATAATTTCACACCAATATGAGATCATTTTCTATGTTTTTGACCATTACACGCACATTTTAGTGTTTTAAAACACTAAAAATGCATTTACAAGCATCCCGTAAAAACCATAACTCATAATGACACGTCGTCAATTACTACATTTTAAAAACCAATCTATGGTCATTTTCCTATAATTTCATAGTAATTCAAATTCATTTTCCAAGTTTTGACCCCACCCCCCACCCCCGACACACATTTTTAAAGATGTTGGTGCCTTTAAAATTTGTTTACCGAGTCATTTCAACAACATCGCACATTGGATTGATGTGTTTTCTGTGAGTACACGTCATAAATAACTCAAAGTTAGTTTTCCCATGATTTAACATCAATCTAAGGTCATTTTATATGTTTTTGACCCCTACATGCATGTTTTAGTGTTTTAAAACACTAAAACACATTTATGGGAATCTCGAGGAAACCGTAACTGGGAATTATGTTCTGTTAGATCCAAAATTTCAAAAATTAATCTATAGTCATTTTCCTTTAATTTCATGGAAATATGATGTTGGTTTCCTAGTTTTGACCACCTAAAACACATTTTAAAGGCTTGGGTGCCTTTAAAAATTGTTTACCGATTTATTTTGACAACAGCGCACGTCAGATTGACATGTTGTCTATATGTATACATAAAAAATTACTCAAAGGTGTTTTTAATATGATTTCACATCAATATAAGATATTTTTCTATGTTTGTACCATTACACAAACGTTTTAGTGTTTTAAAACTCTAAAAACATGTTGATGGACATCCCAAGCAAACCAAAACTTGTAATGATGTGTTGTTAGTTCCTACATTTTAAAAATAAATCTATGGTTTTTTACTCTAATTTCATAGTAATATGATGTTTTTTTCATGGTTTCAACCCCCTACATATGTTTTAAAGGCTTTAGTACCTTTGAAAATTGTTCACCAAGTCATTCTGACAAAAATGTATATCATATTGATGTGTTGCCTAAACATACATGTAAAAATAACTCAATGGTGGTTTTCCCATGATTTCATATCAACTTGAGGTTTTTTTTCTATGGTTTTGATCATTACTAGCATGTTTTAGTGTTTTAAAACACTAAAAATGTGTTTACAGGCATCTCAGGAAAATCATTACTCAGAATGATGTTTTGTTGGTCCCTACATTTCAAAAATCAATCTACGGTTTTTTCCCACTAATTTCATGAAAATGTGACATTTTTTCTTGGTTTTGACCCCCCAACACATGTTTTTAAAGGTTTTAGTACCTTTAAAAATTGTTTACCAAGTCATTATAAAAACATTGTATGTCGGTTTGACATGTTGTCTATATATACATGTCAAAAATAACTCAATAGTGTTTTTCCCTTGATTTCAAGTCATTCTAAGGATTTTTTCTATGTTTTTTACTATTATATGTACATTTTAGTGTTTAAAACACTAAAAACACATTTATGGGCATCCCAAACAAACCATAACTTATAATTATGTACCGTAGGTTACGACATTTAAAAAATAAATCTATGGTCATTATCATATTATTAAATGGAAATATGACAACATTTTCCTGGTTTTGACCCCCCCCCCCCCCCCGATACACGTTTTTAAAGGTTTTAGTACCTCTAAAAACTATTTACCGAGTCATTATGACAACACCACACATCAAATTGATATGTTTTCTGTGCTTACATGTAAAAAATAACACAATGGTCATTTTATCATGATTCAACATCAATCTAAGGTCATTTTATATGATTTTTATCATTACATACACATTTTAGTGTTTTAAAACACTAAAAACATGTTTACGGGCATCCCGGACAAATCGTAACTCAAAATGATGTTTCATCAGTTCCTACATTTTGAAAATAAATCTATGGTCATTTTCCTCTGATTTCATGGCAATCCAAAAAAAATCCTAGTTTGGACCCCCTAACACGCGTTTTTAAAGGCTTTGGTACCTTTAAAAATTATTTATCGATTCCTTCTGACCACACTGCACATTGGATTGAAATTTTTCTACACACACACATCAAAAATAACTCAATTATGGTTGTTACATGATTTCATGTCAATATGATGTCATTTTCTATGTTTTTTACCATTGCACACACATTTTGGTGTTTTAAAACACAAAAAAAATGTTTTTATAGTCATCCTGGGAAAACTGTAACTCAGAATGAATTTTTGTTGGTTCCCACATTTCAAAAAATAATCTAAGATCATTTTCTTTTGATTTCAAGACAATCTGATGTTTTTTTCCTATTTTAACCCCCAGACACACATTTTTAAAGGCTTTGGTACCTTTAAAAATAGTTTATCGAGTTAAAATCAAGAAAAAAAGATCAGATTATTTTCAAACTTAAGGATAATGATCTATAATTAATTTGTTATGTGTAGGTATCAACCACACATAAATATGGCACGGGATGTGGTCGGTATGGCTTGAAGTTCAGGTTTTTAATATAAAAGTGTCATTTTTGTTTTATTTATGGAAGTTGTATGTGTTCTTTTCAAATGTGTGAATGATTTATGGAATGTAGAATTTACCTCGATAGGACGATCTATAAGGCTTAAAATTTCCTTGGGTATCATGTCGGTCATCCACTGAAATATAGAAACTGAATCATTTTTCATTGATGAACACCATTGATCCTGTGTTTTCTTATAAGAGCCTTGGTCTTGCACTTTTTATTTCAACCTTTCATTTTCTCTTTGTGATTCCCGATTAACAACACTACTCAAACCCCCACTGGGTGTACACTACAATATAAATCGCCTTTAGCGGCGGTCTTTTAGGGGTGGTTTATTAAAAACCGTCGTGAAACCCATTTATTTTTTTACAACGACGACACTTCCCCCCCCCCCCACCCACCCGAGCTGACGCTCTTCTTCCCCCGACCCTGCGACACTTCTCCCCCCGACGAGCCCCAACCCTAGCTCCGCTCCCCTCCCATGCCACCGGTGACCTCGCCATCGGTCACTTCTAACCCCCCTTCTCCCCCCGACACCCATGACTTCGGATTCTCCCCAGACCCCATCGAGTTCCTACCCTAGGTCGGCTCACCTCTCCTGCTGCTGGTGGTTTTCCCATATTTAGGTATGTTTTTGTGTGTAATGGTTAGAGGAATCTTGTGGAGGAAAAATGCATAAGGTTTTATGTAGTTTCATTATTGTTGAGTCATTGCCATAATTTATGTTGGTTTATCATCAAATTTGGATGAATTCATTTAATGGATTGACTTCATATATTTGTGTTTTGTTTTGAAATGAGCTCAGAGGTGTTCCAAGAGTGATCCATACCCCATTGCTTGAAGTTACAGGGAGTATACATAACTGTCCCTAAAGTATGACTAATTGGATTAATATGGATTAATTCTCTTAATTAATTATTATTGCTTTATAATATATGTTGTAATTTTATGAGTTAGGGGATTGAGATGGTGTTGGTTCCTAGAGATGGATTTGATGAAGATGGAATGAGATTTCTTAAGGGGATAAATCTATGGGAAAGGTATTTTATGACTAATATTACCATAGGATATGTTTATGCATTTATTGTGTGGATTGAAATTTCATGTAGGTGGGTATGTGACATGAATGGGATCCATGAGTTATTTACCTTATGAGACATGAGGATAGAGATTCATGTTGGGTTCATAGAATTACCTTTAGTATGATGCATTGATTGTACAACCATTGATGGTTATGTTATATATGTGAGAGACTTAACTATAGGGAAATTAAAACCCCAATAGGGTGTCCATCTTGTATTTTTGGGTCAAGTTATCTACAAAGGTCTTGTTTTAGGTAATTGATTATCTCTTAAATAAATTTCTAGGGGAGAGGCTATGGAATGGTGTGTTAATGGTCATCTATGGTGTGATAATCTATGAGAACATATGAATGACCCAGTATGGAACCAAGTTAGGTTTCTTTGCTCGATGAGCAATCAATATGGACTATATGGATAATGATAGGTTCTCCAAACCTTATGAGTTGGGAATGTGGCCCTTGACAGGCATTTATCCCTTAGGTAGGGGTGAGATACCTAGGGAATGGAACCGTAAGCGGTGTCTTTATCATCCACATTAATCAATTTGCACAATATCAATATAACTTCAAAATTAGATTCATCATGTCAATAACGACTTACCAATCACACTGAAACCACACTAATGATAGTAAGGGAAAAACTACTTACTCTAAATTTTTCTTCTTATTAGTGGTCTAATTCTACTAAATTCAGTGCTTGATATCCCTTGTTATAATCCAGATTTAATATGACATCATTTATTCTCTTAGTTAAGGCTTGGAAACCTATTTTTATTCTATAATAATCCCTTTTTTATGTAATTCTAGATTCAACAAGTGACTTTACTTCAGCATGAAACTTCTAGATCAAGTTTTGAAGAAAAAAAAGTGGTTTCTTAACACCACTTATTGAGTCATGATCAGCCATGACAAATTTAGATCATATTTTATATCAAATGAGACTTGAAATAATTATTACATCACTTGTTTCATGCATTTTTTGGATTTAATCAGATCTTCTTTAGTTGAATAACATGTACTTTATTAGCACATCCACCCCATGGATTATATCTCCCCCTAAATATTAGGCCACTTAAAACAATGGTTATAATTATTTAATTTAATGGGAGAGGGGAACCTCCAACTTTCGTAAGTTGATTAATGTGGTTGGAATTTGTTCACTCACCCTAATCTCCCAATTTAATTCTAATCCTTTGTGGTGGTACTACTTTATATGACACCACTAGTGGGTGATTTACCATATGTATTGATATAGGAAAACCTTATGTAACATATTTATATATTTTTTCAACTAGTATATATGAATCTCTTTCCCTATTTAGTAATAGTTATGTGTTTTAATTTTTTTTTAATATTGTGTAGGCACATTGTGATATACATGGATAAAAGATGGATCACTTTACTGAGGAACGCACCTCAGTATATTAAAGGTTTGAATGAGTTTTTAGATTTTAAAATTTCTAATCGATCCGTTGAAGGGAGAATAAGATGCCCATGTCCTAAATGTAAATTTAGAAGATGGTTGAAGAGAGATGAAGTTTATGAAAATTTAATAATGAAGCAATTCCCTGGTCAATATTTGTGTTGGATTTGGCACGGAGAATTGAATGTTACAGAAAGGTTGAGCACTGATGTCAATCTGCAGAATGAACTCCCAACTTCGTCGACAATGGAAAATCAAATGCAAAACCTTATAAATGATGCATTCGGCACTACAAGAGACCACCATCAACATCAAAACATATCAGAACAACCAGATGAGGGTGCTACAAATAGCAACGAGACAAGTGATTTTTTTGAGATTATAGGACAACCATATCAAGATTGTAACATATCAGTGGATCGTCCTCTTGATTCTATGGAGACTAATGTATGAGAAAACTTCACTGAGGAAAATTTCATAATCATATTTTTATTATTTTCTAAAAACCACTTTGTGGGAGAGTGGCAACCTTATAAAAAAGAATCCATGAACAACTAGAAAACACAGCATCAAATAGAAAAAGAGATAGACGAGCCATTGAAATCAAGTTTAAGCCTATTAGAAGTATTGCTCCGCAAAGGATTTCATAAAATCCATGTTACCTCTTTGTCTGGATCTTCTGTAATGAGATCCTCAAACTAGCTGAGAAACTTATCCCATGCCTATAAGAACTCCTCCATGTTTATATTCCCTACATTAAACCCTCTTTCCATGATTCGATCTTGCTTGTCGATACACGCCATTTGCACCACGCTAGTAGCCACTCGAATAACTCTCTTATACAACTTCCCACAATCTTCTTCGGAGGCATTGAAAGGAAACACTGTCTCCAACATTTCCTCCTCATAATGAATGATAACATCCCACCGTTCCTCCATCAAAGCCGTAAACCTCATTGTATCATCCCCCTGAGTATTTTCCATAACGACTAATCGATCCCCCTCATTATTGTTCTCCTTTTCATTATCTATACCACCAAGGACACCAACTTGCTGAGGAAATTGGATTTTGCTTGAGGATCTAGTGACATGAGGGCTAGGAAAGAAGGAATAATCTTTCCTCTTCCTTACCTTCCGAGAGTGATTTATAAACCCCTCTGAGTCAACTATGGTGTTTTTCCCTTTCGTAGAGGATAGTCTGATATAATCCTCTCCCATTTCCACTTCAATTGGCTCCTCTGGGGACTCCAAATCAGACTCCCTAACCATATCGACCTCCTCCTCATACCCTACCTCAACCTCAGGATTCTCTTCATCTTCCAATATAGAAAAATGGTTAGGAGAGAGGGAAGAAATTCTTCCAGCCTTGACTATCTCGGCATAGGACAAGACAACCTTCGAGGTCTGCCCCAGATTCTCTAAAGTCATAGAATGCTCAAAAACTCAACTCATGAATTGAGACTGAGGGTTCTGGTCCTCCCAATCCTTAGCCGAAACACTGTACAGGGCCACCGTCCTGGCAGAATCAACTGCATGGTTAAACTTCCTCCCCACTACCTCAGCCTCAAGTCCCTTACAAGCAGCTCCCAAGCCAATGTATGTCTAAACTCCACCCAGATCCTTTCGTAGACAATCGAAAACCACATCCACCTAAGGACCAAAGACCTTAGGTGTAGCCTTCACGACTGATCCTGAAAGACTCCCCCTCCCCTAAGTAGAAGGGGCCTCTACGGAGGGGGTAGAAAGTCGAGGCATCTCCACCCCCTATTGAACATGAGACTCATGCTCCTGCACGACACTAGGCTCCTCATCCTAGATAGGAGGAGTAGACAGCACCTCCCTGTACCCTTGTTTGCACATAACAGAGCCTGATTCTTTGACAGGGCAAGCACCCCCACCCTCAACATGGGATGTGACACCTTCATCTGCCGCTGGAATTTCCACTAAAACCATCACCATTGACCTCTTACGACACTCCTCGAAACAGTGAACATGCCTATTGTAGAAGGAACAAAACGAAGACCATGATTCATAGACAATATTTTGAGAATACTTGTATTGACCCTCAACCATGATCCAAACCCTGTCGGGAGGAGTCCGGGAGAGATCCATTTCGATGCAAATATGTGCCACAATCGGGTGCAGAATGGAATCAGTCCACCGATCAGCACAAAGGAAATGACTAATTGAATTACCTATTGAATGTAGGAGAGCCGGATTTTGGAATGGCAGCGGTAATCCTGGAAGCTATATCCAGATTGTTGAAGAAGAGGATTCATGATTCATGTTCACGTCAAACATCCAGTGATGTAGGTGGAACTGAAACCCTAGAAAGGATCTGCTTGCATGAGACCACACCACAGCCAAATCGTCCTCGTCGGTGAGGCAAATTAGAAATTGTCACGACCCAAGAAGACCGACAACTGCACGATGACCTAACCCCCATGCCTCGTTAACGTACCTATTGAAAAATTCCACTGAAGGTCATTGTCGAAAGAAATTTGCAATCAGGGCCATGGAAAGAAGCGACGAAGCTTCAGAGAATTCTTGAGAAGAAACTGGAATCACCGGATAGTCATTAAAGATTCTCGGGACCTTCGGAGTAACCTCTATGCTGGGGAAGAAAGAGCGTCACACTGGAGGAAAACCCCCCATTTGAGAGATCCTACCCCTCCCCCTGAGGAGGAGGGGCCGTCGCCTCCAACATGAAACCTAGGGCATCGCTCCCTGAGAGGGTTTGGAACGAATCTTTAGGATGGCTCTTCACTGAGGAAAATGTGTTCCATGATTTAGTTGATGATGGAAATAAAGATTTGTATAGTGGATGTTTGAAATATTCAAAACTTTATTTTATGCCGAAGTTGTACCATATTAAATGTCTATGTGGAATTACAAATAAGGCATTGTCTATGATATTGGAATTGTTGAGTGATGCATTTCCTGAAGCAAACATCCCCGAGTCTTTTTATGATATGAAAAAATTTGTTAATAGGCTTGGTTTGAATTATACAAAAATACATGTGTGTCCCAATGATTGTATGCTTTATTGGCGAGAGTATTCAGATAGATAGGATTGTAAAAAATGTTCTTCTAGATGGCAGTCAATGGGTGATGTTGGAAGTCTGAATCAATATAATTTCATAAAGAAGAAGAAAAGGAACACACCTGCAAAGGTTTTGCATTACTTTCCTTTAAAGCCTAGATTGAAAATATTATTCATGTCATTGAAAACCACCAAACACATGAAGTGGAAATCTGTAGATAATAACAATGATGGGTTAATGAGACATCCACGAGATTCACAATCGTGGAAGAAATTTGATTCATTACATCCATATTTCTTAGCTGATCCTAGGAATGTTCGATTGGGATTGGCTACCAATGGATTCAACCCATTTGGGACTTTGAGTACCAGTTATAGCATTTGGCCAGTTATTTTGATCCCTTACAATCTGCCTCTGTGGATTTGTATACAATAAACGTCTTTTATCATTTTGATGATTATTCCTGGAAAAAAATGTCTGTAAATGATATTGATGTATACTTGTAGCCTTTAATTGAATAATTATAGGAGTTGTGGAGCAACGGTGTTGAGACATGTGATGCTTCTTCTAAGACAATGTTCAAAATGCATGCTGCTTTAATGTGGACAATTAGTGACTTCCCTGGGATTGGGAATTTATCTGGTTGGAACACTTACATGGGTTTTTCATGTCCTGTTTGTAACTTTGATTTTGAGCCCAAACGGATACCTCACAGTAAAAAATGGTTCTTCTTATGCCATAGAATATTTCTCGATGCATCTCATAGATTTCGGCAGAACAGATCAAAATTTAACGGTTTTATTGATCGTAGACCACCTCCAAAGTTGTTAACTGGATCTGAAATATTGACACAACTTGGAAATGATGAAACAGAATTTGGAAAGGTTCTTCATTTGAATGATAGCGGGAAATGGGTTTTAAGTGCATCGTCAAGAGAAATTGGAACGCAACAATGGAAGAAAAAAGTATATTCTTTAAACTTCTGTATTGGGAATTTAATTTGTTGCGGCATAATCTTGATGTGATACATATTGAGAAGAATTTTTGTGACAATTTTATTTTCACATTGCTTAATGAGCATGGAAAGTCGAAGGATCATCTCAATTCTCTCAAATACTTATAAGAAATGAACATAAAACATGATCTTTGGCCAGATGAGAATGAAAAGTATCCCCCAGAAATTTTTGCAATGAAAAATAGGGATAAAGATACATTCCTTTGAGTTTTAAATAATTTTAAGGTATCTTATGGGTATTCAAGTAACATCTCGAGGTGTTATTACTTGAAGAATCGTAAGTTACATGGATTGAAAAGTCACGATTCACATATTATGTTACAACAGTTACTACCATTGGCATTGCGTACATTATTACTTGAAAAATTTACTACTGTTGTACTCAAATTCTGCACATTTTTTAGACAACTATGTGGGAAATATCTACATCCATTTTAGCTTGAAAACCTCCATGAGAGGTTTGTATTGACCCTTTATGTAATGGAAATGATCTTTCCTCTGTCATTTTTTACTATAATGATGCATTTAACTATGCATTTGGTTGAAGAAGCTAAATTAGGAGGCCTCATTCATTATCGATGGATGTATCCAATTGAGAGGGACTTTATTTATATGTTTTTTAGTTAATTAAACAATTTTTGGAACTTAATTAAATGCATAATTATGTTTATTTTATTTCACAGATATCTTGGGCATTTGAAATCATACGTGAGAAATAAAGCTCAACCAGAAGGCTCTATTACTGAAGGTTATTTGGCTGAGGAGTGTCTTACCTTTTGTTCTAGATACTTGGATGATATTGAGACAAGATTTAATCAAGTTGGACATGTTGACTACACATCGACTCAATCTCAAATACATTAGAAATCCAAAATATTTCCTGCTATTGTCCAATCAGTTGGGAAGACCTCAAATGTGACACTGACATAATTGGAATTATTATAGGCACATAGATATGTGCTGCTAAATAGTAAAATTGCATATCCATTTATTGAAGAGTTGAGGATAAAAACAAAGAGATGAATCAGAGGCCGAACACAAAATGAGAAAGATATAACAAAATCTATTAATAAAGAGCTTGTAGAATGGTTTGCACAACATGTAAGTTCATAAATATTGTAATAAATATGAATATTAGTTTGACACATATATTTTGTAAATCTAATAAAGTATATTTCTTTTTTTTAGATCATGAATATTGATACTCGAGTATAGGTGTCAGAAGATTTGAAGTTTCTTGCTCGAGGTCCTCTAAAACAAGTTAGAAAGTTCAACGCTTACAACGTGAATGGCTTTAGATTTCATATAGTCGATCGAGAAGAGGGTTTGAAAACACAGAATAGTGGTATATTTACATTTTCTAAAGTAGAATACTATAGAAAGCTGACTGATATTATTGAATTAAACTACCACGGGCATTTTTCAGTTGTTTTATTCAAATGTAATTGGGTCGATATTATCAGAGGTGTTAAAAGAGATTCCTTGCAATTTACTTCTGTGAACTTCTCTCGCTTAATGGATATTGGTGATCATGAACTGCATGATCCATATATCTTATCATCATAAGAAAAAATGGTATATTATGTGAATGATATTGTGGATGAAGGGTGGAGTGTAGTTGCTCATGTAATACAAAGAGATTTGTATGATATGGGTGATGAAGTGGAAGATTTGACCTCTGAAATTGAATCTCATCAACAACAAGAAGAAGAATTATTTTTCCATCATGATATTGAAAATATTAGTCTAGCAAGGATGAATGAAGTGGATGAAGTAATGGAGTAGGAAACAGACATGATTAAAGGGGAAAATGATTGTATGTATAGTTATTTATTCATTTAGCAACCACTTATTTCATTTATGCAGTCATTCATTATTATTGTTATGTATATTTTGTTTGTTAGTACTGGGCATCTATTATCATTTTTAATTTTTTTTATGCATAATTTTTTTGAAATATATGTTCTGAACTTAATTTTATTTGATTAAATTACAGGAATTCCAAGGAGGAACAGATACACTGTTTCATCCACTACTGCGACAGATGACGATCAATCTGTCTCCCTCCCTACGGCATCTGAGCCACCAGCTGCCTTCCCCCCATGCACCATCTCCCCCTACACCATCTCTCACACCCTCTATGAGCATCACTTTAAAAGTTGAGTCGTCGACTCCCCCTTTAACATCCTCATCAGTCAGGCGGCGGTACTCCACTTCTAGTTCATCACGGACATACTGGAGGTCACTGTTATAGGTACAAATTTTAATATAAATAAATTTATTGCACTTTTTTTATACTAACCATTTGTTCATTAGAGATTAAAAAATGAAATTGTGGAGAAAAATATAAAAAGTTCAGATGTGTGGAATGTTAATGGAGAGAAGATAGTTGTCCCATTCGATTCATATGGGGTCCCTACAGATGATGTTGCGGGATTACTTGTCCAAATTCTAGGTCAGCTGGCAGCGGAGCCCATTTTCCTTCCTATTTCTTATGATGATTGGATACATATGCCTCCAAGTTGAAAAAATGAAGTTTTTTATTCCCAAATAAAGGTAATTTTAATACATTATGGTGTAATTGAATTTCATTTTATTAATATGTTCAAAATGAATTTCTGTATACAGATATTTTTCCACTTTACAGTTGCAGATGTGATAGCACAAAAGTGGATGTTGAAAAATCTTGGAAATAAATGGAAAGACTTAAAATTGAGATTGTGGGGCAATGTCAATGATACTTCATTGACCGTCCAACAAATGTATAAGAAGCTACCCAATGGGGTACCCAAAGAACAGTGGAAAGTTTTTGTTGACAGACATCGTGATGTGAAGCAGATGGTATTTAAATATATATTATTATATTAACCTCATTTTACATTTATACATGTATATGAAGAGGATATGACATTTAATACAATACTATTAAATTGAATTTTATTTATTTCAGGATCTCTCAGGAAAGAATACATCAAGTCGGGCAAAGCAAGTCATCCCTCACACTACAGGGTCAAAAAGCTTTTCTAGAAGTCGGTCATCTCTGGTAATCTTGTCATTAGTTTAAATATTTATAAGAAAATATTATATGTTTAATATATTAAATTGTTGATTTATCTTTGTTTAATGCATTCACAGAGTTTAGGGCATGAAGCATCCTGAACTGAAGTGTGGTTGGATGTTCACAAAAAATATGGTGGAAGTTTTGTTAATGAGCCTGCCAAAGAAGTTGGAGTATGAACTCATTTTTTCATTATAATAACTTATTATCAGTTTTTACTATGTTAATATATATTGATATTTGATTTATAAGTAAAAATAAAAGAATAATGGGATGTCAATCCTGAGCAGTCCTACTCAATCTCCCAGGATGACCTGGTTGCTAAAGTCCTTAGGAAGGAGCATCCTGGTAGAGTGTGCGGGCTGGGTTTGGGACCCGTACCATCTGAGGTTTTTGGTAGGCCACTGGGGATTTCAGCTTCATCTACTCCTAGTTGTAGTCACCCCATACTCATAGATTCTAAGAAAGAGATTGTTTCTCTACGAAACACAGTTCAGGAGCAGGGGGATCAGATATCTGCTTTGCAGAAAGAGTTGACTGATATACGTCAGCATATTAGCAGATATGCCCCTAGTGGTACTATATCAACTGGTGGTGAGCAGGTAAATCACAAAAATTAAAAATAATTTAGTTTTAAATCTTTTATTGTTTTTAATTTTAAATATAAATATGAAACACTATTTAATTTTCAATATAATGTTCTTACAGGTGGTAGCCGGAAGTGGAGATGGAGGTGGAGAGGGTGAC
Source organism: Viscum album (assembly GCA_963277665.1). Taxonomy (NCBI): domain Eukaryota; kingdom Viridiplantae; phylum Streptophyta; class Magnoliopsida; order Santalales; family Viscaceae; genus Viscum; species Viscum album. The sequence continues at coordinate 1,184,025,816 of OY728145.1, forward strand.
GATATGTGTTCATCATTGGACAGTGATTAGTTGTATTATTGATATGTTGGAGGTGGAGAGGGTGACGATATGTGTTCATCATCAGTTTGTATATGTTTCATGTGTGGCACACAGTTGCCATCAAACATTTTCATGACCTAACATTTTCTTGATTTATCATGTTTCTTTTTATGTATTTTATTGATTTATGATGTTTTCTTTTATGTCTTGATTTCTTGACTGTGGTGTGCATATTTAGGACACAACATCCTACATCAGTCCCCTACCAAAGCATTAACAGAACCAACCATTCTCTTTCCAACAACTTTACCATAGTGAAGAATAGGGAAAAAAATTAGGAATGAAAGGGTTGAGGAATGTCATGGTATGCATATTATATAGTGTTTTCTCATATATCTTAATTATGTTATTATACATAACAAAAAAGTGTGGTTATGTGGGTAACCATGAAAGGGTTGAGGAATGTCATGGTAATTCAGTGTTCATGGGATGAGAAACACTCTGAGTGGTTTTGGTATTTAGTTCAGGGGAGAGGGTAGGGTCAATTTAGTCCCTTGAGAACTTTATGTAGGTATTGTGACTCCTAGTGTTATGTTATAGTGACCTTGTTAATGAATATTGATATCTTTTAATTCATCCATAGTTTGTTTTGATTTCTAAAAGTGATTCATATTTAGTCCCTTGAGAATTGTATGTGGTATAAGATGCTATGAGGTACATGCACGTTGTGATGGGTCCATGACACATTAGCCTTCCTTATTTCATGGAGATATGTTGTGGAGTTTTGATGAACATTACAGATGATCACTCTTAGGATATGATTGGGTACTAGATGAAGGTGTGATGGTTCATGACACCTTGTCTCGTATATGAGTGTTGAACTTAGAATAGTATAATTCTTTAGCTAAAGCAGGGTTATTTGTAACACCCCAAGAATTCATAATGTGTTATTTCTTCAAAATAGTTCAATAACTTGCACTACACGCAACACCGAGTTCAATTGCACCATGACTTACCAAAAAGCCATTCAAAAGAGGTTATGAATAGTATTAACTAAATTTTAAACTTTATATAATCCTTATAATTTTTCCATATTATGAGTATCTTAGACATAATACAAGAACAAATTCATTTTCAGTATTGCACTTTTATCAACTTTTAATAGTGAACCATTTTTAAATACAATATTTTAAACTTTTTGAATAAATGGGGACATCAAAAAATTTAAAATGAAACATCCCAAGCTTCCACGGTACGCTTTCCTTTGAATAATACAGTAGCGTGTGTTGTACGCAACTTCGAGTTTTAACACACACCACAACCGATCAAACTAGCCGTTATGAATAGTAATACCTACTTTTTGAAATTATATATATTTCATATTTCAAAATGGACTTCATTTTTGGATTCGTAATATCGAATTTAGCCTAAGGTGAAATTTTGGTACATTTCGGATAACTTTCATATTTTGATGAATAGTGAAAATTACTAAATTTTAATTAAAAACAACTTTTTTAATCAAAATAATTAATAGTGATAAATTATGAATTTGAGTGGTTTTAAAGTATATTTAGAATATATTTTTACATTTTAATATAATGTTGGTCATTGGACATAATTTTACAATTAAACTGAACATAAACAAGTGTCAATCTTTTGATAGTTATTATCTCTTAAAAACACGCTTTTTGTTTTGACAGCGGGAATTAATTTTAAATTAATTTCTGCCACTTCTGTGTTTTGAATTTGGAAAAATGGATTAGATATTTGGAATCAGGATGTTCAAATTGTGTAAATAGGTAACTTTTATTTTTAGACATTTTGAATAGTTACTGTGGTAAATATTTTATTTACCATGGTTAAAGGGTAAATCCGGTAAATAAGGGTTAAAAAATAATATTATAATAATACAAAATTACCCTAAAACGTGTCCTAACCTTATTAGTGGACACATACCCGACCATGGGCATCCTTGGGTCAATTTGGGGACCCCTTGGAGCCACTTGTATATGGTAGGGACACTTTATATTAATAAAGTTAAAATAAAAATAAAAATGGCATAAGCTTACATCTTTTAGAAGAATAATTTTTACATAGGGTTATACATGTTGGATTTTTGATTATAAATATTCATTAGAAAGATAAAAAGATTTACTACATAATGATATTTTATTTATAATTTTTAGACATCAAATAATTTAAATTATTAATGACACAATAATGATGCAATGTTTACCTCATTAATAAATCATTTAAATAAATAAGATTATAATGATTAAAATATTATCTAAAACCTGTCCAATTCTTATTGGTTGATGTTATTTAGAATATGAGTCATCTTATCTTCGACCTCAATGATTTTTGGACCATTATAAACCGAATATAATTATATTATAAAGTAATACTTTCACTCTTTCCTAAAGAGCCCCTCCTCTCCCTTATAAAAGGAGACCACTTCTACTCATTCCTCACACCTCTCAAGCCACTTGGCTCGTCCAAACTCTGCCCAAATAAGCTCCCCACATCCCTCTCCTCCTCCTTGAAGCTTCCCCTTAGGCAGAAAGCATTTCAAGAAGTCCTTTGGTTCCAACCAAAGTGAGTTACCTAAATTAAAGGTAACGATTTCTCTTAAATTATTTTCATTTATTTTGCTTCTCCAACCCCCAAACTATTTTTATTTCCTTTCTTTTGTAACAACACCAGTATCCTCAATATACTATGATGTTGTTATAAGAAGGATTAAAACTACACATACACACAACTCCATCTAATGGATGATGAACATAATGTTTCTGTGGATGGAAAACTAACGCCTCACGAAACGATGATTGTTCAAATACATCTTACCGCCTCTAATGGTGGCCATTATGATGGCACTGTAATTAAATATGATATTAATGATATATATTTTATATATAAGCTTCTGTAATTCCATTTTATTTCATACCATTATTCGTTTCATGTTGTATATACATACGATAATTTCATTTGAGGAAGTGCGGACTACCGCCCCCTTAAAATGATATGACTCGTTCATACCACACATGGAACGTATAAAGGATGGTGTTAATGAACTTAAGTAACATATATAAAATATTATATTATACTGGAATAGTAATATACCTATGTATCATTTGGATTCGATTCTTTTAAAATAAAAATTAAATGGAAATAGCGTTCGTGCGTACATACGGACTACCGTCTCCACGAACGCGATGAGATTCATTCTCCATCGTATCCATTCAAGTATAATTATCATTTAATGATTTAAAAATGATGTTTAAGGACTTGATATCATTCTGGATATGAATAAGATACAACAAACATGACTTATGTAACAAAACATATAAAGAAAATGAGTAAGTTAACACCCGAAACGGCGATAATACTAAGATATTATTATCAAATCAATATTAAAAGATCATATATGATATCATATTAATGTATATGATTATTGTATAATTTAGTAACAATTATTTCACTATTATACAGGAGGTTAACCTACCCCAACCAAGGAAAAGTACAAGGTAAGGGTTATTTCACAATCTCTCCATTATCCGAGGTTGTATTATACGTAATAATCTACTGGGATCTCTTTATCATCCACATCCATGTTTCTTCGAAATGTATTTCAAAACATTTTTACTATTTACAAGAATATGTGTTAAAGTCATTTATACCCTTGTTTGACTTTTTATAAGAGGTTTATAAAGGAATCTTTCCGTCGTTTTCAAAACAAGGTCCTTTTTAACCTTTTCGACAGAATTGAGGTAAGAATGTTTTTTTTAACTTATACGGCGGGTGCGGTTATTTTCTGCCGTTATAAAATCGTCGAAGCTTTCCATACAAGCTTATAAGAATATTTTCAAAGAAAATGTTTTATTTTATATGGACCTTAAATGATTTCAAAATAAAAGGAGATACTTCTTTAAAAAGAATTTTGATTTCATCTATGTCAACATCCTTTGATGGATTTTAAGATTATTTGAAGTTGATTTATTATGATACAAAACTTCTATATTGTATTGAAAGTTTTGTGATATGTTTGACTGTGGATGTGATATTTTTATACCATTCATAGTTTTTGGTGAAATTATTGACATTTCGTATGCTAGTTTTAATACGAATGTTTATGTTATGTTTAAACCTTTTCATATGGGAATGCATTGGACTTAATAAGTGACGGGTGGAGCCCGCTATAGCTCCTCGATGCATCGGTAGGTCTCATGAGACAAACTAGTGTCTTGGCACAAGGCCTTGACAAAATCTTATTTGTAGTCTTGGCACGAGGCCTTGGCTATATGGTTATGATAGTCTGGCATTATGCATTCCAACATTATGAAAGTGGTTATTGATTTTGCATGTGATTATTCGATTAGTAGAATATCCATGTGAACAAGTAAATGGCATTTTTTTTATTTTACTTTTGCCATACTATGTTGAAGTTCAAGTTTAAAAGGCTTTTGTTTTAGTAATTCATTGCCTTAAATGTTTATGCTTATTTTTAATGTTCCGCTATATTGTTATCCTTACTGGGAATTTGAGCTCACCCCTTTTCTATGTTTTATTTTTCCCAGGAAGTGAAGATGTAAGTTATGAATGACCTGCAGGGATATTATGAGGGGATTATAGTGTGGACTGTGGAAACATTATGTTGTTGTAGTAGTTTTTCATTTTATGATGTAATGTAAAACTTATGAATATATCTAGTGTTTCCAAGGCTACTAAACCAATCGGTCTTTCGAGATTTGATCTTCTTGTGATCATGCCAATGTTATGTAATTAATGCACCGACTCTGGGTAACTAGGGTCGGGGCGTTACAGTTGGTATCAGAGGAAGTTTAGTACAAACCTTGGAAGCTAGATTTAGATAAACTCTGATTAGAGCACGTATACCTAAGATGAACTTTGAGGATTAGTATAGAAGAACTTCCTAGAATTTTGGTATTGTAGAGATTTTGTGAGTTTTCCGAGCAATACATCCCTGTCTGGATACGAGCAGGAAGAGGCGGCTCTGGCACAAATGTACCTAGGGGTAAAACCCGAAAACACCGCTTTGAGCTAGACTCGAACGGGAACTGTTGCACGACAACGGTCCTTGCTGCACTCTTGGTTACGACACTCCCGGGGGATATGCTTAGGATAACTCTCATTTTCTTTACAAATCATTTTGAAGGGAAGCAAGAGAAGAAAAGGATGGAAGAGAGAAAAATGGATAAAGGGAAGAGGGAAAAGAAGAATTTTCCCATATGTGGTAACTGTGGGAAGAAACACCCTGGAACTTGCCTGAAAGGAATGGGAGTTTGTTATAAGTGTGGAGGAAAAGGGCACAAAGTACATGACTGTAAGGGTAAGAAAATGGTTTCAAATGTACACTGCTTCATTTGCAAGGAGTTTGGACACTACGCGAACCTATGTCCCAGTCATCAGACTATGCCGCAAATGATGCTATTGGATAATAATCAAGTTATGATACTACCACAGATGAAGAGGAATGATTAGAGTTATTATGTTGATTATATCAATTGAGTGTTGTATCAACAATGTACTTGTTATAATAATTATGGAGTATATAAGGATTGTACTGCAGTACTATTTTATTAAGGACTTGAGATGGTGTGGAACAAAGAAAAGTGACTCAGTAGCAGGTTAAATGTTTGGAAAATATATGGTTGAGAGCAAGATAAACCATAATATGGTTCAGATACCGAGTTAGTGATTTTAGAATAATACATGATTGATTTGGATAAATTATATTGGATATTCTTGACTACCTTGAAACTGATTAATGATTTGTATATTCCATCATTTTTGGGGTTTAAAACATTTTTGGATTAATGAAGTATATCCAGCTTTCTATATGGAATAAGGGAGCATGAATGTAATCAATAAGGAATATGGTAATTCAGGATGTTTCGGTGTATTAAAAGAATACAAGATGAAGGTATTCATATGATATTACGGGGTAAAAAGGATCTATATTATGTTTACCTTCCTTATAAATGTTGGACTGTGAGTTTGGACAGAATTATTTTGGATAGTTCTAGTTTGGATTATTTTGGATTGCCATAAAAGGACAACCCGGAGGTCGGGCGGCAACCCGTCGCGTCCGGCAAGGCTGCGAGACTTGAACCCGCAACCGAAGGGCGACAAGGGTGTATCACCTACCACTGGCCCACGAGATGTCCTGGATTAAATAATGTAGTTTTTATTAAAAGATCTTGTAGATGAATTACAAATTCGATTATTTTGGAACCCTATACGAATAGTGTAAATAGAATTTTTTTTTCTATTATCTTTTAGAGTGAAAGATGTATTTGTGGTAGAAATTTATTAATGGATAAAAATCTAATTATAAAGTAAGTATATCTCCTTATGATCTTAGCCAATCTCATAATTAAATTCCACAACATTAAGAAAAGGAACTTAGAACAAAAATGTTGTCCTAGATGGTACCTTAAATCATCACTAATTTATGGCTTTGGGATTGTTGGCCTTTTCATAGCCATGTTCTCTACCACTCTCTATCAGATAATTGATGGTTAGATTTCTCCTCCATATCCATATTTTCCTACATGGAACCCTAGTATGTGTTATTTTCGGTAATCTTCATACTTTCCACTCTTTATTTTAAATAGAGGCCTCATTAATTCATTTTTCGATGTGGGATTTCAACTAAGATATTTTGAAACGTCAAAAATGTGTTATCCTAATACCCTATATTTTGTTGAACCGATGGTACTTCAAATCATCATAGATTGATGAGTTTAAGGACCTCAATTTTATACTTGTTTGTGATTGATGACCTCAATCACTACCTATAAATATTTACGTTTTTCCTCCAATTATATGTCTCTAATTTCCACCAATGTTCTCCTAATCGAGATCATAATTTGGTGGTGACCCTTTCATTTCTCTTTTCCTCATATTAAGACTAAATTTTAGTAACCCAATTTCCGATGTGGGTTTTCCCACAAATATATATTCTACTTTCAACCTTTTATTTTCAAAGAACAATTTCAAATTGCGAGGACGCAATTTATTGAAGGAGGGGAGAATGTAACACCCCAAGAATTCATAATGTGTTATTTCTTCAAAATAGTTCAATAACTTGCACTACACGCAACACCGAGTTCAATTGCACCATGACTTACCAAAAAGCCATTCAAAAGAGGTTATGAATAGTATTAACTAAATTTTAAACTTTATATAATCCTTATAATTTTTCCATATTATGAGTATCTTAGACATAATACAAGAACAAATTCATTTTCAGTATTGCACTTTTATCAACTTTTAATAGTGAACCATTTTTAAATACAATATTTTAAACTTTTTGAATAAATGGGGACATCAAAAAATTTAAAATGAAACATCCCAAGCTTCCACGGTATGCTTTCCTTTGAATAATACAGTAGCGTGTGTTGTACGCAACTTCGAGTTTTAACACACACCACAACCGATCAAACTAGCTGTTATGAATAGTAATACCTACTTTTTGAAATTATATATATTTCATATTTCAAAATGGACTTCATTTTTGGATTCGTAATATCGAATTTAGCCTAAGGTGAAATTTTGGTACATTTCGGATAACTTTCATATTTTGATGAATAGTGAAAATTACTAAATTTTAATTAAAAACAACTTTTTTAATCAAAATAATTAATAGTGATAAATTATGAATTTGAGTGGTTTTAAAGTATATTTAGAATATATTTTTACATTTTAATATAATTTTGGTCATTGGACATAATTTTACAATTAAACTGAACATAAACAAGTGTCAATCTTTTGATAGTTATTATCTCTTAAAAACACGCTTTTTGTTTTGACAGCGGGAATTAATTTTAAATTAATTTCTGCCACTTCTGTGTTTTGAATTTGGAAAAATGGTTTACATATTTGGAATCAGGATGTTCAAATTGTGTAAATAGGTAACTTTTATTTTTAGACATTTTGAATAGTTACTGTGGTAAATATTTTATTTACCATGGTTAAAGGGTAAATCCGGTAAATAAGGGTTAAAAAATAATATTATAATAATACAAAATTACCCTAAAACGTGTCCTAACCTTATTAGTGGACACATACCCGACCATGGGCATCCTTGGGTTAATTTGGGGACCCCTTGGAGCCACTTGTATATGGTAGGGACACTTTATATTAATAAAGTTAAAATAAAAATAAAAATGGCATAAGCTTACATCTTTTAGAAGAATAATTTTTACATAGGGTTATACATGTTGGATTTTCGATTATAAATATTCATTAGAAAGATAAAAATATTTCCTACATAATTATATTTTATTTATAATTTTTAGACATCAAATAAGTTAAATTATTAATGACACAATAATGATGCAATGTTTACCTCATTAATAAATCATTTAAATAAATAAGATTATAATGATTAAAATATTATCTAAAACCTGTCCAATTATTATTGGTTGATGTTATTTAGAATATGAGTCATCTTATCTTCGACCTCAATGATTTTTGGACCATTATAAACCGAATATAATTATATTATAAAGTAATACTTTCACTCTTTCCTAAAGAGCCCCTCCTCTCCCTTATAAAAGGAGACCACTTCTACTCATTCCTCACACCTCTCAAGCCACTTGGCTCGTCCAAACTCTGCCCAACTAAGCTCCCCACATCCCTCTCCTCCTCCTTGAAGCTTCCCCTTAGGCAGAAAGCATTTCAAGAAGTCCTTTGGTTCCAACCAAAGTGAGTTACCTAAATTAAAGGTAACGATTTCTCTTAAATTATTTTCATTTATTTTGCTTCTCCAACCCCCAAACTATTTTTATTTCCTTTCTTTTGTAACAACACCAGTATCCTCAATATACTAGGATGTTGTTATAAGAAGGATTAAAACTACACATACACACAACTCCATCTAATGGATGATGAACATAATGTTTCTGTGGATGGCAAACTAACGCCTCACGAAACGATGATTGTTCAAATACATCTTACCGCCTCTCATGGTGGCCATTATGATGGCACTGTAATTAAATATGATATTAATGATATATATTTTATATATAAGCTTCTGTAATTCCATTTTATTTCATACCATTATTCGTTTCATGTTGTATATACATACGATAATTTCATTTGAGGAAGTGCGGACTACCGCCCCCTTAAAATGATATGACTCGTTCATACCACACATGGAACGTATAAAGGATGGTGTTAATGAACTTAAGTAACATATATAAAATATTATATTATACTGGAATAGTAATATACCTATGTATCATTTGGATTCGATTCTTTTAAAATAAAAATTAAATGGAAATAGCGTTCGTGCATACGTACGGACTACCGTCTCCACGAACGCGATGAGATTCATTATCCATCGTATCCATTCAAGTATAATTATCATTTAATGATTTAAAAATGATGTTTAAGGACTTGATATCATTCTGGATATGAATAAGATACAACAAACATGACTTATGTAACAAAACATATAAAGAAAATGAGTAAGTTAACACCCGAAACGGCGATAATACTAAGATATTATTATCAAATCAATATTAAAAGATCATATATGATATCATATTAATGTATATGATTCTTGTATAATTTAGTAACAATTATTTCACTATTATACAGGAGGTTAACCTACCCCAACCAAGGAAAAGTACAAGGTAAGGGTTATTTCACAATCTCTCCATTATCCGAGGTTGTATTATACGTAATAATCTACTGGGATCTCTTTATCATCCACATCCATGTTTCTTCGAAATGTATTTCAAAACATTTTTACTATTTACAAGAATATGGGTTAAAGTCATTTATACCCTTGTTTGACTTTTTATAAGAGGTTTATAAAGGAATCTTTCCGTCGTTTTCAAAACAAGGTCCTTTTTAACCTTTTCGACAGAATTGAGGTAAGAATGTTTTTTTTAACTTATACGGCGGGTGCGGTTATTTTCCGCCGTTATAAAATCGTCGAAGCTTTCCATACAAGCTTATAAGAATATTTTCAAAGAAAATGTTTTATTTTATATGGACCTTAAATGATTTCAAAATAAAAGGAGATACTTCTTTAAAAAGAATTTTGATTTCATCTATGTCAACATCCTTTGATGGATTTTAAGATTATTTGAAGTTGATTTATTATGATACAAAACTTCTATATTGTATTGAAAGTTTTGTGATATGTTTGACTGTGGATGTGATATTTTTATACCATTCATAGTTTATGGTGAAATTATTGACATTTCGTATGCTAGTTTTAATATGAATGTTTATGTTATGTTTAAACCTTTTCATATGGGAATGCATTGGACTTAATAAGTGACGGGTGGAGCCCGCTATAGCTCCTCGATGCATCGGTAGGTCTCATGAGACAAACTAGTGTCTTGGCACAAGGCCTTGACAAAATCTTATTTGTAGTCTTGGCACGAGGCATTGGCTATGTGGTTATGATAGTCTGGCATTATGCATTCCAACATTATGAAAGTGGTTATTGATTTTGCATGTGATTATTCGATTAGTATAATATCCATGTGAACAAGTAAATGGAATTTTTTTTATTTTACTTTTGCCATACTATGTTGAAGTTCAAGTTTAAAAGGCTTTTGTTTTAGTAATTCATTGCCTTAAATGTTTATGCTTATTTTGAATGTTCCGCTATATTGTTATCCTTACTGGGCATTTGAGCTCACCCCTTTTCTATGTTTTATTTTTCCCAGGAAGTGAAGATGTAAGTTATGAATGACCTCCAGGGATATTATGAGGGGATTATAGTGTGGACTGTGGAAACATTATGTTGTTGTAGTAGTTTTTCATTTTATGATGTAATGTAAAACTTATGAATATATCTAGTGTTTCCAAGGCTACTAAACCAATCGGTCTTTCGAGATTTGATCTTCTTGTGATCATGCCAATGTTATGTAATTAATGCACCGACTCTGGGTAACTAGGGTCGGGGCGTTACATTATTAGATATTTTTTATTGTATGATGTGGGAACTGATTATGTGACTAATGAGTTTAACATGAAAGAAAGTATATGAGTGGATTGGATTGATTAGTGATGTATTCAGTGGTAATGCAAAAATTATTTGATATTAGAAACCAATATATTTTTTGAAACTACTAATGAAGTTGGATAGAATTCGTAGTGGAATTGAATACCAAAATCACATGGTAGTGATAGTGATCACTAGATTTTGGGTTGTATCCTCTAATAATAAGCTTGTGACAATGATTTTTTTTGTTTTTCTGAATACTGGTTATGTTGATTACGTAATTATTAATGTCTCGAATGTGAGGCTCATAGGGTGGGTATTTTTCAATGCATCAAGAAAGGCCTCATGCATATAAGTATTGAGATGACTTTTTGATTTATGGATAATAGTATAAAGGATCAATGGTGTTGAAATTATATAGTGTAAATCTAACATTATTATATTTTCTATTCCAAACCTTCATTGAGTGAAATATACAGATTATCTGATATTTTAAATTTGAAGAATATAGACTGACAATGGTTGTGGTTCTCTATTGGTACATTGATACAAGAAGCCTATATGCATGGAAATATATGCTCTATGGGAGAGGAAAACATTATTGTATTAGATATATATTAAATATATGTTATGGTTATTCAACTACTAATGTATGGGAATTTGATACATGGATGGATATTGGACTAGGTTTCTGGGTGTCAGTATTCATATTAAGTTAGAAGACCTATGAAATAGATAATGTATGTTTGTTTTGGTTGTGTCAAAATTTTAAGACTATAACTTGGATTCATAGGGGTGAAAGGTTGTTATTTCTCACATGTAGTGGTCTGATTTAGATTATTCTTATTGAATTTGGGTGTATGACATTAGATGTTTTAGAATCCCTAAATTTAACTAGGGATAGGTAATCATTATAGAGATTATGGTTATAATTTTTTTTGTGGTTATCAGGTCAGCATATCTTCCAGGGTTCATTGGAAAAGTTTGGTATTGGATAAAACATTTAATACATGATTGAGTACCATGACTTGAATAATGATCTATAAGTTTCATATGGGAAATGACTAGAATATGTGCTGGAACAAAGCATGAGGCATCTGGGTGGCTGGGTTGTTTCACTATTTCAAGTGAAGTATATGAGAGATCATTTTCAATGGGAGATATAGATCGATTTCATGTATCATATTTTATTGATCAATGTAGTTCAAAAGTGATGAACAGAAATAATTTTTATGGATGATAAGTGGTATGGTGGGGTGGTTATAACACCTCGCACCAATGTGTATCAGCGGATTTACATAAACATCAATTTCCAATGATGTTAGAACCAGATATGATTTTAATTTTTTTAGTTATATTGACAATTTTCATTATACACACATTTGAAATAATTAAGACGATTTTTATGAGGTGGTATCGTGGGTAGTGGGGAATTAGGGCATGTTTAGGGGGATAGTTCTGGGAGTCAGCCTCTAGTTCAGGTTGGAAATCTTTTGTAGGTCAAAGACAATACAATATGTTGGGGAACATTATAATAATTTTTGGGTTATGTAAGATTAATATCTTATATAGTTTGGTGGTTACACCACATCTTTTAGGAAAAATGTAGTGTGAAGGAATATGTGAGACTATATTTTTTAGAGTCTAGAGAACCATTCCATAGAGAAATGTTTTGGGGTGGTTATGGTTTTTTAAGAGAAAAATGAGGGCTATATAAGAGTAAATCATAGGGAAATGTGAGATTAAATCATTATTTAATAGATCATTATGCTACAACACATAAGGGATGTATTATGGTTAATAGTTCAAAGGGAAATATCACTCCCATATAAAGGGATCCCACATTGTAATTCCCTAAGCAATGGGATGGTGTTGTGTCATAATGGGAAGGACCACATCATAGTGTGATGTAGGATAGATGGGTTTAATTTTAAGATTTTACCATGATGATGGGTCCCACATCATGACTACATGGGATACTCTATGAGGGTGACCCTGGTAGGGTAGGTGTGTTTTAACCCTTATGGTCACTCTATAACACATTTTTTATATTGTTTTTTATAATTATTTTTCTTACTTATAACACAAGACCATATTAAATGTGACTAAACATTTTTTCCAACTAGTGGAATGACCCCTTTCCCTTATTCCCTTATTTTCACTCTTCCAAAGAAAATATCTACTATTTTTTCTATGATTAAAGAACCATTTATTCTAGTGGTTCATTAAAGGGGGATTTGACCTACAACTTTTGGATTGATAAACAGAAGAGGATCTTAATACGGGGTTTCAATGAGGGGAAAACATGCCTGGAAGAACATGTGCTAACCTAGGACAAAATGGAATTCCACTTCAAGGAACTCATTAAGAAAAATTCAGATATGAAGGTTACCTCCATCTAATGGCGTATGAGAGTGTGTACCCATTAGGTTTGATCATGAAGATATGACAATACATTATTCATTGGTATTCTTGTAATTGTTTTTTTTTCAGGGCACTGGTACAGAAGCTGCAGAAGATGCTGTTTTTTTGTAAAAGTGATTTTAGTAGCGGTTTAAACCGACGCTATATGTCAACATTTTTCAATTACCGGCGGTTATAACCACCACTAAATGTCATCATTTTTCTATTCGTGGCGGTTATAACCGCCGCTACGGTGTTAATTTTTGCGGCAGTTTTAACCGCCGCTATAGTTTCCCATCTTCCGTGTGAAGTTCATGGCGGTTATGATGCTTTTAGTGGCGGTTTTCCCGGTGAGGGGCTTACATTTTTTTTAGCAGCGGTTAAAACCACCGCTAAAAAAATTAATCCCCTGGCTGGGAAAACCGCCGCTAAAAGCATCATAACCGCCGCGAAATGCGCTCTCTATGACGGTTTCTAAAAACCACCGTGAAACATCTATAACTACTGGAAATAGTGTCCCGACACACAATGTAGTGGCGGTTTTAGGAAACTGTTGCAGAAGCATATAGCGGCAGTTTAAACCGCCGCTATACCCAAAAAAAACCACCATGAACGGAAAATTTTCCTGTAGTGGTAGTAGTAACTAATGATGACACCCTACCAAACACAACTGATGGAGTAATACCAGAACCCATCTCGTATACACATCTAGGATAATCCTTCCCTAAAATGATTTCAACTGCATCATTCTGGGAAAATAATGATGATTGTGAAGGGTTCACATCCCAAACTTCTTGAATTTTAACATGTTAATACAAAAATATTCAATGATTTTTTTAAAAATTTGAACCTCATAATATTATCAAATTAATAAATTATTCATTACTATTTATTGTTATTTCATTACTATAAAAATATAATATTGAAAAATAAATTATAACAACAAACAAGCCTTAAACCCAATTAATTAGGGCCGGCTAGATGCATCAAATGACACTAAATTGGCATTGTTTGATCCATGTAGCAGAACCCATTTAATTAGGTTTAAGTCTTGTTTGTTATTATAATTTATTTTTCATTATTATGTTTTTATAGTAATTAAATAACATGAAATAGTAATGAAAAGTACTTACTCCAACGTCTTTGGTATGTCCATTTACAAAACTATCATTATGTTTCATGTGCACTTTAAACCACATCTTTGTTCAGCCTACAGAGTGGCCTAATTCACAGCCTTCATAAAAAAATATAAAAAAGTTAGCAAAAACATTAACTTATAATAAAATGATAAAAATAATGACGGATAAAATACGAACCAAAATTGTTCTTTTTCTCGAAAAACTTTGAGACTCAGCAATATTAGGAATGACTTATTTCTCAAGATTCACAGTGTTTTTTTAGATAATTCCTACAAAAAATAGCAACATTAATAAATATTATAAATTTATTGTTTTTATGTTATTACGATACTGTAAAATATTCAATTACCACATGAGATCCATCTCTCTTAATAACGACAAAAAACTTCCATTTCTCATGAGAAATGCCTTCATGCACTTTCTCATACATCTATCGTGATCTTAGAGATATTTCATTAAACTCATTCCATATTATCTATTTAAAATCTCTCCATTTCTTACCCAAATTTTTCAGAGTCCATGGGGTGAAATAGAATCAGGGACATCAAAATAAAAAAAAAATCTAGAAATAAAAAATATAAAACTTTATAAGTATATTACAAAATTTTACTCATGTATTTTAAATTAGTTATAAATGAATATTAAATTAATATTAGCTTTACTTGATTTTCAAAGAACTCATTTTTTCAATTTGTGGGAATATGCCTCCAATATTTATAATTAATGGGAAAGCTCATTGTCTCGTAAGAAAGCTGCCCAAGAATATGCCCATGATTCCCGCAGCGTCATCGGTAGACACCCCGAACTCCTCAAATGAAATGATAATCTTGAATTCATTTATGTCCCATACATCTATCGTGTTCATATTTATATCCCTTCTATTTTTATATTTATCTATTTAAAAAATTCATTAAACAATTAATAAAATATATAGTTTTTTTGTATAATGATATACATACTAGTAACGGTAACTCACTGATATCTAGATGGAGGGGTGACCAACTACTCCATCGCCAGAGGTGAATCGGGCTGTGGGATACCAATAACATCTAAGGAAATGACTAGCTCACTGGTAGTCTTGGGTACAATGGAATCATTATGATCCACTAAAGCTGATGGTAGTGATGGTGTGCTCCGAGATGCTGATCAGCTAAGATCTTGAAATTTTTTTATTCTCGGCATTCCTATAATTCAAATGGTTCAGATATATTAAATGTATAAAAAATGAAAAACTAAAATATTTTAAAAAAAATTGAAAAAATATAACAATGTATCACTTACCATTGAGAAATTGTAATATATTTTCATTAACAATTTATACATTCAATTATATTTATTTTCATTATCTTCATTGTTATCAACCTCCATTGCGACAAGTGCTTCATTTTCACTCTATCTTGCAAGTTCTATTGTTTCGATATTGTCAAGAAAAAACTATTCAATTTTTTGTGGTCGATGAGGTTAACTATCACAAAGTACCAATTGATCTTCATCACCCATATCATAAAAGTATCTCCACTTTAAGTGTATAACAACACTCCAACCTTCATGTATTTCATCATCCACATAATAAGTTGTCTTCACCTGTGAAGTCAAGATAAATAGATCATGCTCTGCACGCTCACCGGTATGGATCAAGCAATAGAAGTTGGAAGAAGTAAAATGTAATGAATCATTCATTATACCCCTATCAATGTTGACCCACTTTAATTTGAATGAGACAAGTTAAAACTAACCATAATAGTTTAATTCAATTATATCATTCGGATTTCCATAGTATTCCACCTATGCAAGTGTAAATACACCACTATTTTGAGTTTTCAAGTCTTTTTCATGTTTAATTGTATGAAACCTAAATCCATGACTATTGTAGGCATCAAATCTCTTGGCTTTCTTAGAGGACCTGATTGTGTTGTCGAACGCGTCAAATTAGATGTTTATTTTTAACTAGAATTTATGCAGTATAGCAGCAACCCTAGGTCCTCTCTCGATGGATCCTTAGATCATTAATTTCAACATGTGGTTCTGATTATGAAAGTAAAAAAATGAAATGAGGTTTTATATTACTTGGGTTTGATGATTAAATATGATAATAGAAAATGAAAGTGGTAGAACAAAGTAGAAATTCACAGAATTAATTAAGCGTGATCAACCTGGGGTACTCTCATGATGTTTATCCTTCATCGCTTCATAATATAGGGGCATGATCTTTTAATCCCTGGTTTGTAACACTTATGACCATAATGTTACTGAGTTTATACTAGGATACCTCCTAGGGTTCAGTCGAAAACACACAATGATTCACCGGACACCGCTGATGATTGGGTGATTTGTGTTTGACTTCATAACTGAAACTCACCGAGGCAACACAGGAAGAACTCGATGTGTTGTCCAGGTTTTTATGTTATTTATTTGTGATACCATGACATAAATGTACATGGTCATAACAGTTCTTATGTGAGTTCAATTGACCAATATGAACCACACAAACACCGCAATTGAAAGGGGAAAAGGAAGTGGTGAACGGTGTGTGAAACATCACATGAATGGGTACCCCCAAACATGATCACATGAGTTGAGCATGACATACCAGTACATAAATCAATAAAATTAAAAGAGATGATGAAGAAAAACAACATACAACATGAAATTAAAAATATTGTTCAATATAATACAAACATGAAGCTCGGGATTACATCACGTTCCTCCCTGGGTGATCATAAGGGGTTTAGAAACCCATGGGAGGGGAGAAAGAAGAAGATGTTGAAGTAACACTTCCCATAGCCTCCAGAAATTTTAGGGATGATGAAAAGACCTCTTTGGGACTCCAAAATGTCAGCACCTTGCATCTGGTTCAAACTCCAAAATGGGGTGTCCAAGGTGCCAATTTATAGGCAAAGTGGGAAGTGGATTTGGGCACCCTGATTTCACGAATCCTCTTGATCCATGGTTTTGGACGGTTATAAAGCCTTAACTCACTTTGTACAAAACTAAAGAGTTGTTGAAGGACACATTTTCTACTTCCATGTCATATTTGGCGGCCATATATGGAATATAATAAGAGATATTTCCAAAATACAGAGGCAATGTTTTGACCCCGTACAGATCCACTTTATTGGACAGATCAGCTTGTATGGGCCTCTTAATGGACGAATTGGGATTCGGTTCCTTCATATGAAATTGAGATCATTAAATTTTGGACCATCCCACAAAGTTTCAGACAATTTGGATGCACGAATTAGTAGAAGAATGCGTTTTAGGATACTGGTGTTCTTGGATCATGTGCAGAATGACCCATTTTTCACGGACTTCATCATAGGTCCTCCAAATCACCTTCACCTACAATATAATTATCAAAACAAGTAACATTAACCTTTTTAACAGTGTTAAACACAAAATAATTGAATCAAACATGGAGTGAAATTTATTATTATACATGTAATTTTCAATACAAAATCAGTTTAATACATTGGTATAAGGGTGAAAATAAAACAGTGAATCGTGGTACGATCAGGACCTCGAGCCGAAAACTTCCAATCATTTGATATTTCAGCTCAATTATCAACATTCGTTATCTAGACAAGAAGATATAAGGTTATACTATTAACATAGACAAAATAAATGCATTTTAATAATATGAATATGAGTATATACTTACACGACAGGCAAACCATTCGACGGTATCCTTATTAACCACTTTTGTTAATTTCAGCTCATTTCGAGCTTGACCCCTTAGTCACCTCTTTGTTTGCAATCGCAATTCTTTAATAAATGGATCTATAATAAGACTATTGAGTAGCACATATCTATGTACTTTTAGCGACTCCAATCCAGTCAGTGTAAAATTTGACCCCTTTCCAATTGGTCATCCAATAGTTGGAAATACTGATGACTGGTTTTCAGAATGAGAGTTAGTGGAGATGTCGTCAACACATGTCCAACACGATTGAGTCTAATCTCAATCCCATCCAAATACCTAGAACAGAAGGTCGGGCACTCTTCGGCTATCTAAACTTCAGTAATAGAGTCTTATGGTTGAGCTTTATTCCTCACATATGATTTTAAATGACCTAAGTACTTGATGAAAAAAATAAGAAACATATTAAAAAAATACTCAATGATTTGATAAAATTGAATTCACTAATGAAAATAAAAATAATAATAATGCACCACTCAATTGGATACATCATTAATAGTGTACTGGTCCATCAATTTTAGCTTCTTCAACTAAATGAACAGTCAAATGAATCATCACAGAGAAGATTAAAGGAGGAAATAACAAGTCCAAATGACAAGTGTTAAAAAAAATCTTTCTTAAAGTTTATCAAGCTTAGTTGGATTTAGAGTTTTTTCACAAGACTCTCTGAAAAAGGTACAAAACTCAATTAGAATTGCAGTTACTTTTTCAAGTAACGTATTTCTCAATGCCAACAGCAACAACTACTCCATCAGAATATGTTTGTCATGACTTTCCAATCCATGTAACTTTCGATGTTTTAAGTCAACACAACTTGATATGTTACTTGAATCTCCATCTGAAACCACTACCACAAAACTGGGTTTCCGCAGCGCCACCCTTTAACAGCGCTGATAAAGGGGCCCCCTTTATCAGCGCTTTTTTAGTAGCTCTGATAAATGGATGGCTTTATCATCACTTTTTTTTCCGAACGCTCATAAAGTGTATATTTCATAAAAAATTATATTTCATAAAAAATAATATATTGATATATAAATATATAAGTATATTTATGTTGATATAAATATAATATATATTTTTTAAATATGTTTTAGATAAGTATAAATAAACATTTTCACTTAATATATAAGATATGTAGTGAAAATGACTTATAATATCTTAAAAATTTATTAATTAATAATTTATTAATTTTCATCGACTAATAATCATTTAATAACAATTTGAAGACACAAAAAATCAAAAAAAATAATAAAAGATCTAAAATAAGTTGAAAACGTAACTCAAATTTCAAACGACCGTAACTTTTAGTTCAGATGCCCAAATTTTTTAACATTTGATGGAATTTCAGCCTGGTTTCAGGGGGTCTTTTTGATCTTTTTCACTAGGGGCTGAATTTATTCTGAGGGGTTACATTTATATTGATATTATGGCTTTGAAATTTTATCGTTTTTCATAATGTAATGTTATTTATAATCAATTATATAATAATATATACATATTTTTTATATATTCTCCCATAAAAAATAATTTTATAAATAAATAATTAAACATATTTACATATAAAGTATATTTCTCAATATATAAGGCTTATTTAAATAAAAAACTAATATCCATTTTATTTAAAATACAAATATATTAATATTTATATACCTATATGATGTGTGTGTGTGTGTGTTTGTGTGCGTCTGTATTGACAAACTGATATATATTATATATATATTCTAAACATATCTATATACATATTAATATATAATATTTGTAAATATATATAAATATGTATAAGTATACTTACAAATACACATATAATATGTGTGTGTGTT
This sequence comes from Viscum album, assembly GCA_963277665.1. Classification (NCBI taxonomy): domain Eukaryota; kingdom Viridiplantae; phylum Streptophyta; class Magnoliopsida; order Santalales; family Viscaceae; genus Viscum; species Viscum album. The sequence goes on from OY728145.1 coordinate 1,184,045,868, forward strand.
GTATATATGTATTTATTTATTTATACACACAAAAAAACATATTTTATAAATGTATATAAAGCTGATCTTATAAATATATATTAATATACAAATAAATATATTAATATATAAATATAACTATATATATATTAATACATGGATATATATATATATATTAATATAACTAAATATATATATATATTAATGTAACTAAATATATCTATATATTAATATAACTAAATATATATTTATTAATATAACTATATATATATAATAATAATATAAATATATATATGTTAATATAAATATATATTAATATACGAGTAAATATAATTATATATATATATATATATATATTAATAAATGAAGAACAAATCAATCTGGTGGAGTGGTAAAAGCTTAGGTGCATAGGCAACAGGTCCCGAGTTCAGGGGGAGGCAGGTCGCGCGCGCGGGGTGGGAATAAGTGCTAACACTGTTCAAGGATGGGGTGGGGTGGCTGGGGCGTGCGGGTTGGGGAGGTGGGGGCGCTGTTGAAGGGGCTTGAAGTGCTGATAAAAGTGCTCTTTATCAGCGCTTTTTTAGCGATGATAAAAGGGAGCGTCCTTTATCTTTGTTGAGATTAACAGCTCTTTTTAGTGCTGTAAATAGACTTTTCTAGTGCTGATAAAGGTCATATTTGCAGTAGTGAACTTTTACATTCTTTAAAGTTCAAATGAATATGTATTTCTCATGATTTTCCATTGTAAAAATAACCGAAGGATACTTTCCATTCTCATTTTCCCAAAAACCATGCTTTATATTCACTGACTCTAAATCCTTATGAGCATTAAGGTGATCCTTGAATTTATCCTGCTCATTAAGTAATGTAAAAATTACATTGTCACATACGTTCTTTTCAATATGCATCGTGTCAAGTTTATAACGTATCAAATTAAACTCTCAATAAGGAAGTTTGGAAAATATGTTCGTTTTCTTTCATCGTTGTGTTCCACTTCACATATTGTACATTGTGCCCATTTTCCCATTCTTTAAACTGATTACATTTTTCAAATTCTTTCGTGACATTAATTAATTTTCTCAAGATTTTTGAACCAGATAACACCTTCGGTGGGTTTCTCAATTCAATATATTCATTGAATTGTGTCTTGTTAAACTTGGATTTATGAGAAGAATCAAGAAATCTACGATGACATAAAACACCATTTTATACTATGAGGTAATAGTTAGGTTCAAAATCAAAATAAAAAACTGAACAATTCAAACCGGTATGAGTGTTCCATTTGGATAAATTTATTAATCTAGAAAAGGTTTGATTATGCAAGGTCGGACCAAATTGTACCGAGCCATTTTTCCACACAGATTGTCTTTTTGCCTCCCCGAGTCTCCAATTTGGCGGCACCACGGTGGCCCCTTGATATGCTCTCTCCATGTCGGCCAACCGGAAAACCAATCGGAGGGCCGCCTCTGGAGGGCCCGGCGGCGCACACGTTTCTCTTTGCCAAGTAAAGACAACTCACTATTACTAAGAAAAATCTTCATCATAATCAAACCATCCGAATTTGTCCATAAATTTGTTTAAATTAAACAAACCGGCATCCACAACTCCGACGACCCGCCGGAGAGAGGGTCAGTAAATGACAGAGATTCACGGCGGCGCGTTAGTGCAGCCAGAACCAGGGGGTCTTCTCCTCCGAGGCCCAGTCCTGGTGACAATGACGAACCTCGTGATAATCAGTTATAATGGAAGGGTGAGGAATCGGATAAGCCAGGTGATGATCGGAGACGGCAGTTATGTCGCCGGCCTCCTCCCAGCTGTAGCCAGCGTCGACGTCTCCCCCGATCAGGACCGAAACGTCGTCGTCACCCAGATATGGCTCCAAATCGAAGCCGTAACAGCTCTGAAACTGATCGCCACCGCACGCCGGCGCTGCGAGGCGGTGCTGGGTGATCTGCATCAGCTGGGAGCACAACGCGGCGGCGTCGCCATATTTAGCCAAAACGCCGCCGCCAGCGCCGCCGTTGCTGCTATGATGATCAGGAGGGAACTCGGCGTCCGGGTGGTCGTACCTCCGCTGATCGTCTGCATCGGGAAGCGGCTGATCCGAGAGGAGTTTTGGGTCCCCGGCTGGCGAGGCCGGGATGAAACCACAGGCGGCCGTCGTTAAATCCTGGAGGCCGGAAGGCGGCTTGGCGAGGAGCTTCTTCTTCAGCCTGGTGTTCCAGTAGTTCTTGATGTCGTTGTCGGTTCGTCCGGGGAGCTGCGCCGCAATGAGGGACCACCTGCTCCCGAGACGCATGAAGAGGTTGCAGATGACGCGGTCTTCCTCCTCGGAGAAGCCGCCGTGCTTGACGTTGGGGCGCAGATAGTTAAGCCATCTCAGCCGGCAGCTCTTCCCGCATCTCTTAAGCCCTGCACGCATCGCTCCGCCGTTATTGATTGAAGAAGAAGGGCCAAAGCAGATGAAGAAATACCGATTTTTTGGGGAAGGGAGATCCAGTTGCCGCCATTGCCGTGGAGCTCCATGTAGGACTTGAGCTTTGCGTCCTCCTCCGGCGACCACGACCCTTTCTTCACGTTGGCTTTGTCACAGCACGGCGCCCTCCCCATTCTCCACTCGACCTTCCTCACTGTGCAAATATATGTATATATATATATATAGGAAATAGGTGGGGACAGAGACCCGGAGACGGAGCATGGACTCGATGAGAGAGAAAAACGTGGCGACCACGAGTAGGCTTCTATCCACGAGTCTTTTTTTTTTTTTTTATATATAAACGGGTTTTATTAAAAAAACAAATATTATTTCGAGGGTTTAGGTCTTACAGTAGTTTTAAAAATATTATTGCAGTAAAACTCTGAAATATACTAACCACTTTCTAAGATTATTATTTACGATCTTCGGGATGATAAAATTTGTTTTTTAAAATGTTAAATTTTTAATAGGCTTATTTATTTTGTTTGGATTAAATTGTTTTAAAGAACTAAGGAAGTATGGAATATAATTTATCAACGGTTATAATTAATATAGAATGATTATGAGTTAGCGTGACAAATATATGTTTGGTTTTTTTAATTCTATTTAAAATTTGCAATAATTAGTTTTAATTTTATTTTTGATGATTGTATCATCTCATTCCCTGTGACCATGAAAAATCGGTACCCCTAACTTGATTATGAGTAATTTTGTAAAAAAAATGGAGGTTCCAAATGAGGTGACAATGTTTAATGTTGCGTCTATGCATGACGGTTTTTGATAATCTAGTATATCAAACCTTCTGAAGATTTATCGCTGAGATGTGGTTGGTTTATCGTTTTTTTAAATAAATCAAACTCGGGTCATATAGCTCATGACTATTTTATTATTTTTAATGATAATGTTTAATTAGTTGTTAATGTCAATGTATGTAGTAAATTTAATAATAAATTTAAACGGAATGAAATTTAAATTTCATTTATAATATTTAATTAATTCTAAATTAATACATAGATATATTATTAAAATAAAGGTTCGAAAAAAAATCATAAATAAATATATATTTTGAAAAAAAAAAGTAATTTAAAAATGTTTTTTTAAAATAATTCGAAAATGACATTTATCATATACACATTTACAAAAATAAACTATATGTTTATTTTTTAAAAGTCAAATAAATAAAATATTCTATTTTTTAATAAAGTAAATAACACCATATATCTTTGAGAACAAAAAAATAATAATTGAAAGAAATTTAAAAAAACAAGATATCACTTTATTTTAATAAAAAGTTTATCAAAATAATTTTTCATAAAATATAAAAATGTTTTATTTTATAAATAATAAATATATAATCTTCACTAGTAGAAAATAGGCCATCCACGAAGGGCCAAAATCACGCATCGTCACGCGTGTTGTGAAAGTTTTACAAACAATGAAATTTAAATTACATTTATAATATTTAATTAATTCGAAATTAATACACATATAATTCTAAAATAAAGGTTTGAGAAAAATCTCGAATACCTATATATTTTCAAAAGAATTAAAAGATTTAAAAATATATTTTGAAAACGACATTTATCTTATATATATATTTATAAAATAATCGATAGGTTCATTTTTTAAAGTCAAATACACACAATATTCTAATTTTTTTAATAAAACGAATAACGCAATATATCTGAGAACACAAAAAATGAAATAAATTAAAAAAACTATTTATTATGGCACACTTTGTAATAAAGATAAAGTACTGAAATCTGATTTTATTTCCTGTAGAAAAAATAGGTAACAAAACCATGAGATCAATGTGATCATTTCTGGACATAAACCATGTCCTCACAAATGCAAATTTACAAGAGTGGCACCATCGTTTATACATTGCACTACTCTAGGAAAATTTATACTAGTGTTGGAGTCCCTAACCAACCACCTCACGAGCAAGCGTGGATGAAAAGGATGTGTACAAGGGATATATAGAGGATACTTATATTGTTGGTTGCATCAGGCTCACATTTATGTCTGGAGAGCTAAATATACAACATGAAGACATGGATGCATACATCGTGATATCCCAACTCTCATCTCTTGAGGAGAAAGAGCGGCTTGAGATAAATGAGATTGTCACTGCACTATACAAGTGTAAACTTGAAGACGAGAAACTGGCTAGTAATATTTTATTCAAGATGATGAAGTACATTGATCAGTTAGTGAACTTGAGCATCTATTTAGATAAAAAAATATCCATTAATCTCATATTATCATCCTTGTCACCAAAATACCCTATATTCATCCAGAAGTACATGATGCAAAGTATAGAGAAGTCGCTTAGGAATCTTTTGACTATGCTTCACCAAGCAGATATGGAATGGTCAAAACATGGTTCCTCGCCCCTTTTGGTGAACAAAGTCAAAGACTGGGTTGAAAAGCTCATGACTAGTTCAAAGTCAATGGTTCCTTTAAAAAGAAAAAAGATTCAGTGGCAGGGCAGAGAACAGAAGACTATCTGTTTCTCATGCGTCAAGAAAGGCCATTAGAAGAGGAACTATAATGAGGTAAAGAATAAGAAAACATAAGCTTTCACTTTAGGTATATTCATCAATATATGAAATATTTTAGTTTAATTTTTTTGGGTATTAAATACAATATGCAATTCTCAAATTTTTATTCAAATACAGGAACCAAGGAAGTCTAGGAACATTTAATGGAGTAAGGTGAACTCTCTAAGTAACTAAAAAGGGTGATCCCTAAGTCAGCTAAGTGGAGGAAACAACTTATGATTTCCTAGTGGATTGATTATAGTTAAACTATTATTTTATATTGAGTATTACCAAAACATTTATCTCAATTTCCTGTTACACACAATGAGACATTATTTCACGTTTGCAATGAATGTTGTTATGTTATTTTGTACTTAACTAATAGCGGCTCAATGAGTTTTCCCCAAAGTCTTCATTGGTTTATCATACAATGATAAACCAGTCCATAAAAAAAGTCTTAAGATCATGCGTAATGACCCGAAACTTTTGGATCCATTACTTTCTGTGTTTTGGGTGTTGGAGATGCCAGAAAGATGTTTGAGGTAGGAAGGGTGGTGTTTAAGCTGAAATTTCAGCTAGGAGTTGATTTTTCGGTGTAGAGGGGTGTGCTACGCCATGAGAGGTAAGTTAGTGGTGTGGTTGTGGTGTGGTTGGCTTGGTTGTGGCACAAAGGATTGAGGTGTCGAGTTCATGGGTGTTGTCGTTTTGAGAGTCCTTACACCGTGGCCCTTTGACTATGTTGCGACCATGGTATGGGATTGATCAAGATAAAAAGGGGAGGTCAGGTTTGTAGCATGGTCATCATCACTATGGTGTGGATTATATGATATATGATTTTGTTCATTCTTCCATTTTAGGTGTCACTGCATCACAATGCTCATGTCGTGCCATGGTTGGGTTTGAAAGTTTGGATCCCCTGGCATGGCAATGAGCATTGCACCGTGGCCTTCCCACAAATTTATCAGATCTGATGGTTGATCAAATTTTAAATAGGGATATATGTGGCATGATTTCTGAAGATTGGATTGACGCAGACCCATTGCGGCGTGGCTAAACATGTTGCGTCGTGGTTTTGTGAAAATCTCAACTGTTGTGCCATGGAATATACCCTTTCACTGTGATCTTATTTTTTCCAGCTTGGGTATAAATTCAAAAGATCCCATGACTTCAATTATATTTCCTCTCTTTCTATCAACCCTTGGGAGATTCAAGTGCGATTTTGGGAGATATCTCATCCCCTCTTTTCTTGGATTTGATCCTTGGCCTTGGAGATTTATTATTGGTGATATGAGGTGAGCTCCTTCCCCTTTCACCTTGGTTTCTTCTTTGTTTCTTGCCCGAGGAAAGTTGTGACAATGGTAGTGGTTGGTTGGAGTAGTGCAGTGATATGATTTTTGATGAGTAATTTCTATAGTCTAGGTTGATTGAGGGTTCCCTCATGTGATTGTGTTCTTTTCATCATTGATTTCTCAAGCATAGTGAATTGAAAAGATCTAGTTGAGGTAGGGGATTCATCAACTCTCTTTTATTTTAAGTATAATGTGGAACTACCATTCCATTTATTTCATTATGTGGATGGTATGGATTGACATAAAAAAGATAATGGAAAATAAAATAACGGGAAATGGGTGTTTTTCATGTGTTTACTCACTTACATTATATTTCCCATGTGCTTGATGCTTGGTTGTTGCTGTTGCTAGAAATCATTATCATTGTTAGGAATTGTGTGTGTTGATGTTGTGATTTCTCTATCAAAATCATCCATCATAAAAGGTTAATCAATTAGAGATGGTAATTGAACCGGTTATGTGGAATTTGATATTGGTGTGAGGTTTCTTGCAAAAGTAAGGGGTTGTGGTAGTGGTTGTTGCTGAAATTTGTTGTTGTATGCTTGTTGTAATTATGTGTCCTTGGTTGGGAATTTGTTGTGACTGGTTTGAGATGGGTTGAGTTGGGTAACAAGTTCTATGGTAGATTCCACTGATGGCATAGTGTGATTCAGTTTAAGATGTGGATTGTACAACAGTGCTACAATTTCCTTTCCATAGTTGGAAAAAGGGAATGTGGATTTTTTTATGGAATGATGGCATGGCTGGTTGATGAGGTTTTTTTTTGTAGTTTCTTAGTGGTAGAAAAATATAACTGGAAATGATGAACTTTAAATGGGTATGGATGTAATTGAATTAATCCATGGCTGTAAATGAAATAATGATGCATGAACTAAATCGATAATGGTTGGAAATAAATATCGGTAATGGTTGAGAATGACTTGTCATTAAATATGAAATTGAATGGTATAATGAATGTAATATGGATGAAAATTATAAATCTATAACTGGTGAAAGCACATGATTAAATGGGTATTCATGTATGATTTGTGTGGCTATTTTTCATGGGAAGTGGGGATGATTTGGTGGTTTAGTAATTGGAAGTGGTGGTTACTGTGTGGTAATAGTTTCTAGTGGAGAGTGATGGATTGTGGTGATGTTCACGAGTTGTAATTGGGTTGTTTGGTGTGAAAATTCAAGTACATTATTGTGTGTGCCTCATTATACTTTTTATTTTATTAATATTTCTATATGTTCTCCACCAAAGTCAGATAACCTTATCGACAACCAAATGTTTTGTATTCTGAGTGTTTTCCCCCAACATCTAGGTAGGTGATGGAAAGGATGGTTGACTGCTCCCTCTTCCTCACTCTTCCTTCCATGTGTAACATGGGTTGTGATGGATCAAGGTAAGTATGATCATGAGGTGTAACATGTGGTGTACTGGTAGACCATTCAGGGTATTAATGTGATGAGATATGGTGGGGGTCGTGCATGGTAGAAGGAGGGTACATGGTTGATGCCCTTTATGTCCATGATACCCTACTATACTGGATATGTGATGTGTGGATGAGATATGATGTTTGGTAGCGGATATGGGATGATGTGGTTGATATATCTGTGGAATGTGGTATGGTTGTGGTTATGGTACGATTGGATTGATGCCAACATGAGTTGTTAAATCCTATGGGTGGTTATATCCCGACCCATATCAGATGTGACGAGATTACTATAAAGTGATGCAACATGGATATAAAAGGGATTGGGAGAACATGGAGTTTAACATTGGGGCATGAGAGCAGAAAACTAGTGGTAAAGTGGTTACAAGGTACCTCCTTGTTATATTCTTCGATACTATTTTACTATGCATGGCTATGATAATTATTGAGTGAGTCATGTTGAGGCTGGGTGGTGGTTGACTTGATAGGTGCTTGTTGGTTCTATAGTTTTCCATTGAAGAAACAGTATTCTTTTTCCATATTTACATGAGTGGTCTTGAGTATGATCCTATGGAATATACATGTTATACTCACCCCTATATATATAAACTATTTTTTTGGTTTCTAGAGCGAGTTCGGTGACCAAGCTAGATAATACTATCTTGGAGATTATGATTGGTCATAGAATTACTACTTAGGACTTTTATTTGATATTTATTTAGAGACTGTTATTTTTATGACATATCTTGTATTTTGGATTATTTTGGGTTTTGTCTTATTTTATGTTATGGTGTTGATTAATGGGTTTCTTGTTATGTTCATGGGATATATGAGGGTAATGCCTCCCATTTGTGTGTTTTATACCCTCAGTGCTAGTCATCAACCAGAGGCCTATTAGAGGCGGGCCTTAGGGTTACTCTCATCTTCATGGTAGTCCTAGGAGGGGTTCCTAGTGGGGGTGGGTCAGGATAAAGTGGTATCAAAGATTTGATTGAGAGTTAGGGTGGAGTTTGTATTTAAGAACTGGTGAGGATTTCATGGATTGGTAGAGAAAACACATCAATTTAACTTATTCCATGATGTAATAAAGGGAGTCTGACAAGGATATAGGATTTTAGGGCCCCCTGTGACCCAATACAATGACCTTAATCTCGCCAAATGTTCTTAGTGAAGTGATGTTTCTTATAAGATAGAGACCTAGGAATGGTACATTTATCATGATTTTTTTCACTTGTATGTGAAGTGGGGTGATTTTGGGAATGTTAAATGAATATAATCAAATAAATTTTAAAATAATTCAATGATACTAGTCTTAGTAATTTTTCCTTATTCGTAGAGATTCCTACTAGTCATTATCCACACATGGTGTAGGTTGGTGAGGTTCAAAAGGCTAACCTGATTGATCATAAGAGAGTTTACCGGGTTGAGGAGTATGATCTATATAGAAAGATGTTGTGTGAGTTTTAAAATAAAGGAATTAACAAGTATGAGGGTAGAATATTTGATTTAGAGACAGAGTGCTGGCTGGAGAAGTTCGAGATCACTTTCAGTTTGATTTGAGCTAGGACTGGGCATCGGGTTTTTCTAGCTGTTAGTCAGATGTGGGAAAAAATACAATATAGGTGGATCTTATATCTTGGATTGTGGAAGGAGGTAGTTATTTCTTGGAATGATATTCAATGGCGGTTCTGAGAATAGTTCATGCCTTCGATGATGAGAGTGATGAAGAGGCATGGGATTCCCTCTCTCCAATAGGGGAGTCTGAGTATATGGGGGCTTGTGATCAGATCCAATAACCCTCTTTGCTTCACCCTCGGTCTATTTCTAGATGAGGAGTCTCTAACTCAATTCTTAGAGGAGGTAATACATCCATTTATTAGATACACAGTCACCAAATTTATGTTACCAAAGTATTTGGAGGTGAAGAAGAAGGGTGAGGTCATTGAGAGGATGCATTCTCAGCTTGAGTCATCTCGAGAGGGGATCAATCAGAGTTCCTCAAGGAGTAGAGTTGTTAGTGGGTGATCTTAAGTAAACAAACAATTGATGTTTTGACTGAATTGAAGGCAACCCCAATAGTTTTCTTCCTCTCATTTCTTTAGGTTTAGCAATTTCTATGAACTCACTGGGAGCTATATGCCTGTTTTCTTTGCCTATAGAGGATGTGGTTATTAGTTCTCTCAGTCCCCAATTGTTCTTGATCCCCAACCATGTATGGAAGTATATATCCTTTATCATCCCAAACCATAATAGTTGCTTTAGAGGCCATATTGATAATGATCTATAACTTAAAAAACCCAAAATTATATGATTTATAACAAGGGTATCACATTATTTAATTTCAAGGATATTTTCAATTTATAGTTTTAGATAATTAAGAAAAACCCTTCCATATCATTACCTTACAAAACAAAGTGGAAAATTCTACTCAAATTCCATTTTTACCATAAAAATAGGTTCTTATGTTTACACTTATATTTCATTCAAGAAATTAAAATTGGGTTGAGAAAAGAAAATCTTAGTAAGGGGTATAAAAATAAATAAAATCCGTTAATCCATTTGAAACTCGTGAAAACCTATAAGGAATTTTTTATTTTTATATTATAATCTTTTTAATTAAAAACAATAATTTACTTAATCATGAAATCAAATTCAATGCCCAAAGTTTCCATAACACATTTTGTAAGAAATCATAAAGGAAAAAATTAGTCATAAAATTTACTTAGGAAAACACGAGAACTCATGAAAGCAACCCTTTCACCTTTAAAAGATCATAAAATTTCCTTAGATCATGAGTTCATTTTCTTACCTTATGATATCAAAATATTTCATTTAAAACCCATAAAAATCAATGAAAAACTATGAAGGTAACTTGGGACATAATCTTTACAATCACCCTTACAATGGAATCAGATAATCATATAATCCCCACATCTCTTAGGAGTGACATATCACCAGAAAACTCCATCTCTTTACCAAATTCATCAAAGAGTTATATCGGTCTCACTCATCATTAGAGTTATTTTGGGCTCACCCTTCATTCATATAAAATATCCAATAAGCATAGAATGAATAAAACACATATAAATTTCTATTTAATCATAAAACCTATTTGAATTTGAATTCAATACTATAAATAATAACACTTTTAGTTATCTCATAAAGGTGATAAAAAGTTTCTTTTTCCATAGAAGAACCATTTAAAACTAAAAATTCCTAGAATATTGAGAGAAATATTTTCATCAAAAATAACCATATTAATTATATTAATCATATAGATTGCATAAATTTTAAAAATGAATAAATATTAAAAATGTAATTTTAATACATAATATTTATATTAAATTATCAATTAAAAATGAATAAATAATTATTGTATAAATATTTAAATATAAAAATATTAAATAAAGAATTGTGTGTGTGTGTGTGTGTGAATTATTTTTTGGATATACATTTTATATATCAATTTTTTTAATATATTTATATATTTATTTACTTACTTTATAATATATAATCATATATATATATATATTTAACAATTAATGAATCTTAAATTTTCATTATTTTATGGAAATAGTTTTAAGAGTTGAGTTTGAACCCACATAAGAAATCAAAACCTTACACAAACAAACGAAAGAACTAGACTTACTCCATAATGAAAAATTTAGATCCATTATAAATAAACATTGCCAAGATGGTGTCATGGATGAATATATGTAACACACATGTAATTATACATATATATGTATTGTGTAAATATATATAAATATTATAAATTATATAATATGAATATGAATATATGAATTTATATATGGAATATATTTAATGTGATAATATTTATCTATATATTTTATATCACTATATATATTTTATAATATATATATAAAATTATGAACAAAATTATAGGTGATTAATATATATATATATTATTATAAAAACACACATATTGTAACATCCCTCGATTCGACACTCTCCCACGTGGCCAAATCAGGTTGGTTATGAGACCTCAAGCACGTCTCTCCATATGCAAGAGGCTGCCAAATAATAGTGAGGGTGTGATGAGTATAGTGGGAATACTATACCCCCTGGTATAGAATTATAATGCAACATAAATAAATAGTATAAATAAATATCAAAGTAACAAAAATAACAAAAACAATGCAATGTACAACTAGGAAGAAAAAAGAGGAACCAATAAAATAATAAAATGAACCATGTAATGATAGGATGAAATGTAACTAAATGTCATACTAAAAACAATAAAAATAAAATAATCGACTAACACAAATAATCTCAAAATACCTCAGTCTTGAACCCCATGTCGGCTCCGTCTCCATACTCCAGCTCATCCAGAAAGCAACAATCAGCAATAAGATCTCTTTCCCTTGTCCAAACCTACATCCATGTAATCTGATCGAGTACCAAATGACGGACCAAATAGGGAGTGAGTAAAACTTAGTAGGCTGAAACCACCATGTCTAAACAAAACCAGTATGATAATAAGTGCATACAATAAAGTGATAAACATGTGTATTGATTAATCAATTAATACAATACATAAATCAACCTACTTCAGAACTAAGTCAGAATGTCTCTGAGCATGTAGCACAAGCATGCCAACCATAACCATAAACCATGGCATAATCACATAACTAATAAAAGATCTATGTATAATCATTTTAGCCTATTGAAAAATCCCTATATATAAGTATTTCAACATCAACTGGGCCAAGCTTGCTATATCAACATTTCAGCATCGCTGGGCATAGCCCTATATATAAGCATTTCAACATCAAACTGGGTCAAGCCTGCTATATAATCATTACAACATCAAACTGGGCAAAGATCATTGTATAAGAATTTTAGCATCAAACTAGACCAAGCCCACTATATAAGCATTACAACATAAACCTGGGCCAAATCCACTATATAAGCATTCTAGCATCAAACTAGGCCAATCCCAATATATAAGAATTACATCATCAAAATGGTCCAATCCCTCTATATAATAATTTCAACATCAAACTGGGCCAAGAAATCTATATAAGCATTTCAACATCAAACAAAATAATACATAACAACAAGGATATTGCCATAGCCTTAATGATTCATTATGAAAATTACCATTTGCCTTTTAATTACACCTTCATTTATATATCAAATTATCAAAATTCATATCAATATCCCATAAGCTATTACCAAAGTTATTCTATATCAATCAATCACTTGAAACCTCATGTCATGACAAACACACTTTAATCCATTAGAAAAATTCTTATTATTCAAAGGTTTTCTCACCTAACATATAGCCACAACCCAGGTTGCATCAATATTGAATCCAAAGGGGGTCAATAGAATAATCATATCCATGGATTATTATCATTCATTATTAAATTAATTATTTCACATGTTATGTTAGCACAACTCATAATATTTTACATACTTAACAATTTAATGGGCTATAGAGTTAGGTTTTAGACTACCTACCTTTATCTGGAGATCAACACAATGCTTCCAATAGAAAATTCCAACAAGAACGAAGGAACAAAATTTCACAAGAACGAACCTATATCATACAATATAAAGATCAACACTTGATTCCCCAACAGTCAAAGGATTGCACCGTGATAAAGAGAAGCAAAGAAGGAGGTGGAAAACCCTAATAAAAACAACTCATCAAATATCAATTGCTTGAATGAGATGTCTAGAAAGGAGGAAGGCACTTTAAAATCACCTGAAAATCAACCAGGGCTTGAGCGGAAGGTCTAAAAAACTAGAAGAATAAGAAATCAGGCGTATGATGATACTTAAAACCATCAGTCATGAGATTTACATGGATTTTAAGCATTACACAGTGTGAATTTCTTGATTTAAGCAATACACCAAAAAGAACATCACCTTAGGTTTAATCAACCGTACTATACTTTTACACGATGTGAATGGTTTTCATGATGTGTAACCATTTCACACCCTACACTGTTTCACGACATCTGTATGAACATTTACACATTGTGTAACACGTTCACGACATGTAAATTTCCAACATGCAGTTCTTAGGAAAATTTATGCATAAAGATCCCCAATCACCTCTGAACCATTCCAAAACCACAAAGATCATTTCTAAGGGTTTAATAAATTTATACCTGAAATCCATTAATTCAAACAAACATACATCCCCAAACTTTATGTCATTTCCCCAAAAAAATCCCTCCATCTTCGAATGAGACTCAACCACCAAGGTTTAAAGAAAAAGAAAAACCCAAAAAAAAATAGATTTGACAAAAAACTAAAAGAGGGGTGTACCTAAAAAAGACAGGATCTTACAACCTCCCCACCATATAAAATCTCATCCCCGAGCTTCTATAAGCATCACTATGGGGTATCAGCAAAAAAATCTATCCACTGCGCTCATTTATCAGACTCCGTCTCCCAGGTCTCCACCTTCACATGCCCATGTTGACACTACACTTGAACCATATGTGTAGTCCTACCTTTGGATATAATTCTCAGTACAGTCCAAAAGCCATATTGGATGCTCCTCAAAGGAATAATCTAAACAAACCACTACATACTTGATGTCTACCACATGAGAAGGGTTAAAATGATATCTCTGAAGGTGCTACACATGAAAAACCTCATGAATATCACTATACTACTGTGGAAGGGATAATAGGTATGCCACTGGACTGACCCATTCCACTATCTCAAATGGCCCGACAAACCTAGGCGTTAGCTTTCCATCTTTCCTGATACGGTGTTTCCCCACCCTAGTTAAAACCTGAAGAAAAACACAATGACCAAACTCAAACTCTAGAGGTCATCTATGATGGCTAGTGTACGATTTTTTACTACTCTATATAGTCACCAACCACTTCTTGATCAGTTGAACCTACTTAGATGTCTTTTGTATGAGACTAGGTCCAACAAGCGTTGACTCCCCTACCTCCAACCAACAAAGAGACAAATGACACAACTTTCCATACAAAGCCTCAAAAGGTTATATCTAGATCGAATACTTGAATCTATTATTATATGAAAACTCTATGAGTGTCATATGCTACTCCCATGAACCACTAAAATCAAAAACATAGACTCATAACATATCCTCCAAAACTAGAATATTCCAATCAGATTGGCCATCTGTATGAGGATAATAGGTTGTTCTCAAAAGTACATGTGATCCTAGATCCTTATTAATACCTTTATAGAACCATGACATGAAATGATGATCTCTATCAGAATCAATACTCCTCAGAACACCATGCAAAAAAACTATCTTTCACACATAAATACTACCCAAATCATTAATAGTGAATGTCTCTCTAATAGGTAAGAAGTGGGTTACCTTCGTCAGTCAATCCATGATCACCCATACTGCACCGTTCTTACAGGGTATCCTGGGTAATTCTATCAAAAAATACATAGTGACATTATCTCATTTCCACTATGGAATGGGCAGAGGCTGCAACAACCCTACAGGCCTCTGATGCTTGGCTTTCACCCACCAACAGGTGAATCATTTTGCTAAAAATCCTACTACCTCCTTATTCATTCTCAAACACCAGTATTTTATATGAAGAAAAAATACATGTTTGTTAAACCAAGATGTACCACCCATCTAGAAGCATGAAAATATCTCATCAAATCCTCACATAAGCCCATAGGAACCCATAATCAGTTACCGAAAAGAAGTGAATTTACACTGCCAAGTGACCATCCTACTGTTATCTCCCCACCATATAAGTTGCCTCTCAGAAATAATCCCTCCATATTATACTACTAATATATCTTGATTAGTTATAATAGAATGGGTATAATAGATTTCAAAGTCATAGCTACTCACCCATAGGAATCCTGAACATCTAGATTCATGTCTACAAAGAGTGTCATCACCTGCCACTCGTCACAAGACTCTTGTACTTATGCTGTCTACATATTCCAACTTAAGGAATCAGAAAATAAATTTCCCTTTCTTGGTGTATAAGACAACTTGAAGTCAAAAGACTATATATACTCAACCCACCTCCTCTGTCAAAGGTTTATATTCTACTAAAAAAAGATATACCTAATCCTCTTATGGTCCTCATACACCACAAACCCATATCCTAATAGATAGTGTCTATAGCATGTTAAGGCATGTACCACTATAGCTAAATCCAGATCATGAGTAGGGTAATTCCTCTCATACTGTCTCAGTTTTCTGGAGTCATAAGAAACCACTCGATCCTCCCATAGTAGAACTTCTTTGAGTCCAACATCAGATGCGTCAAAGTACATGGTATATGATTTACCTAACATAGGTAAAGTAAGGATAGGTGTTGAGGTCAGTCTACCATTCAAGTCCCAAAATTCCCTCCTTCAAGTATCTTACCAAAAAACTTAACCCCTTTCTTGGTTATCCTAGATATCGGTGCTTCCAGATAGGATAAGTCATGGATAAATTACTGATAATAACTAGATAAACCCAGAAAACTCCAAATCTTGAAGACATTATTAGGTTGCTCCCAAGATACCATGGATGGAACTTTATCTAGTTCCACTGAAACTATATCCTATGAGATGAAATAACCCAAGAAGTGCATTTTATCAATCTAGAAACTATATTTGGTTAGCTTGGAGTAAAGTTTATTCTCTCTAAATTTACTCAAATCTATGTCAAGATATTGGGAATGATCTTCTACTAACAGAGAGTACACTAATACGTCATCAACAAAAACCACCACAAACTAGTATAGAAAAGGATGAAAGATCCGATTCATCAAGGCCATGAATACCTCCCATGAGTCCGTCAAACCAAACGACATCACTATAGACTCCTAAAATCCATACCTACTTCTAAAAGCAGTCTAAGGTATGTTTGATGGTCTCACCCTCAACTGTTTATATCCTGATCTCAAATCAATCTTGGAGAAGATATCAATACCTCTAAGCTGATCAAATAGATCATTGATACATGGAAGGAGATACTGGTTCTTGATTATAATTTGGTTCAATCTATGATAATCCGCACATGAGAAAAAAATCCCATCATCCTTCTCAGCAAAAAGAACTCGAGAACCCTGTGGAGATGTACTAGGACATATGAAACCTTTAGCTTCCAGATATTCCAACTAAACTTTCAACCCTAGAATATTTTTTGGTTCCATTCTATAAGATTGTATAAAAACTAGTTCTACTCCCCAGATCAACTCGATCATAAACTCAATCTCTCACTCAGGCTGTAAATCGTAGAACTTGTCAAGAAAGACATCCTAAAAACAGTCTACCACTGGAGGAAAAGTATCATTCTACATCCCACCATCATTCAATACAAGGCTTGTTATTTGATCATTGAGATAATCTAATATTCTTCGAATTTTTCCTGCATGACCAACCTGAACATCCCACTAACCCTAGCGAGAATAGCTATCTCCTTCTAGAGATAAAAAGGTAACTCACCTTCGGTAACATTTGATATGATCTCGGTATAGTACTAGCCAATCCATACTTAGAATAAAGTCTAAATCTGTCATTTCCATTATGAACTATTCCCAACAGAAATACTAACTACCAATTTCTAGAGAACACTCCTTGCAACATTTTATATTCTTCAACCACACTCCCAATGGTGTATTAATGGTCAAAACACCATCCAAGATTTCCATATCCAAGACCAATTCATTTTTAAAAAGATAATATAAAAAAGGAATGTGATTCTCCTATATAAAAAAAATGAAAGAATGAGTATATGATACATGAACCATACATATGATGGTAGAAGGTCTTGAATCTACACTATCTAGAGTAGTTTTAATAGTATACAACTGACTATCATTTTTTCCCTAGATTCTAGTCTGACTCCCCAGAACAATTTCTTCTACCTGGTACTGACACTCCTCCACTGGGGTACCATATCCACTACCTTGACCTGAACATCCTATGGAACTCTAGCTACCTATCTGCTAAGGGGTATCTAAGTCCCTCCCAGACTCTGGTACCGGTCTTGGTCCCACACCACTGCTCTATTATAAGAAGTTCCTATATAACTTTTGAAGATAACTCATCCATCCACAAGCATGAAAATCCAAATCAGGGTGCGAACACTAAGTTCTTTTGTGTCCTAACTTTCCACACTGATATCACTACAATGGAACACAGTATTGAGATGGATTCCCACTACCCTAAATGATCTTTCTGTTGTTTCCATGGTAAAAACTATCATAGCTATGCTTCTTGACACTGGGAGAAGAGCTCCCATTTCACCCTGCTGAAATATCATATCCACTGCTCAAGGCCTCTCTTAGATTCCCTTCCATGATGACTACCTGATTCATCACATCCTAAAATATAATCAAGAGAAATATGTTCACCTATGACCTGATCTCATAGAGAATACCATCCTGAAAATGTATCACCTTGGAGATCTCATTAGCCACTAAAGATTTTTCAAAATGTTATAGGCCAATGAAGCATCCAACATAGTCGATCACTGATATGCACTCCTATGTCAGCCGCATGAACTTGCAAGCCATGTCATCCCTCGATGTCTCTTGAAAGAAGTGGATCGATAAATTCGCCTCTAAGTCATTCTAAGATAACTCCTATTAATTCCTAACTTGCTTCATAATATCCCACCAACACTTGGAAAGTCCGCATATCATACATGCAACAAGCTTCAACTATCATGACCCGCCTTCCTCAAGATGAGGGAAGGGATGGTAAAGTTTCATTCCCTTCCTTCTTCAAGATGAAGAGGAGATAATGAACCTCGAGTCCCACCTTCAATAGGCCTTAGAGTGGTGACTACCACCAAGGGTATAAAATCTCACACAAAATGGAAGGCATTACCCTTTTTAATGAAAAAAAGATTGAGAGATAAAATGGTAAAAATCCCAAGCAACACCAACCATTTATATAAAGGAAACCAAAATCCAACCCATGCATGATTTAAAGGTAAAATGCGACAAAAGTACAACCAAAGTACTAAATAAAGTACCAAAACAAAGAGACTAAGTAGCAACACAACAATTATCCTGACGCCCAAGCTATTAAAGTCTAGCATGGTCCTCAAAGTCCTCCTAGAAACCTGAGAATAGTTTTATAAATGTAGGGTGAGTATACAAGTATACCTAGTAGGAAAACTAAATCCACCCGTGAATAAGTGGAGGAACTTACTAATGCCCCTTTGTGAGAACAATAGAACCTCAAAGAACCTACCAAGGAGTACTAACTAGCCTAGCCTCACCAAGGCACACTCACTAAATAACGTTAGTAAAGTAAAGTAGTAGTATAATCACATCGACATTTGGGTACCCTGCACCACTATCCTAATGGTTAGTTGCTCATTCCTAACAACTAACGTCTTGATGCTACCACTCTTCCAAAATGCAGTCTCACTACCACAACCTACCCACACACACATGAGCCTCAAACTACAAACAAAATCCTTCCCACAGACACCTGAGCCACAATAACCACACCTCTCACCCGAAGACACCTGAGCCTCATCCCGAAACACTTGTAAAAACAATCTTGACCCATAAACACCTAGAACCCTCATCCATAATAAAAACATATCTAAAGGGTCTCATACTATGGTAAACCTAAATCCATTATAGCCTTCCCAGATACGCTCGAGTGGTAAGAACCCAAAAGAGGGTGTGAGGAATAAAGTTAGTAACCATCCATCCATCCTCCCACCAAGATGTTGGAAAAGTCACCCTCCCCCGTGAAATGGGGGTGTTCAACACATGGTGCTTAACAAGGGTGGGATTCATATAGAAATAACAAGGCATTAAAATTTATATATATAGGTAAGTAAACACTCAGCCCAACCTACAGGTTTTAAACAAACAACTAGCCCATACAAAACCACATTTGCTACTACCCCTATATGCACAACCACACAAATAGCCGCAATAAAACACAAGCCTAAAACCTTTTCATTTAACAATTTTCTATTTTTAAATTAAGGGGTTCACTTTAATTTATTCCAACACTACCTGGGGAAACTAACAAGCACAACATCTGCAACCATTTTCAGAAGGCTAAAGCCCACTAAACACTGCCAAGGAAAATAAGGAAGTAGGGACTAAGGCGAGGAAATCCATTTTAACACCCATTCATAAAAACAACAGAGAAAAACCAACATGCAGTCCCACTACACACCCCCTTCTTTCTAGAAACCTGTTAAACCACTGCCAACTGTCATTATTCAAAGTTATCCCGCTCAATCATTCTCTCACAACTAGAACCGGCAGCCCTGCTACAGAACAACACCACACCCAGCACACCCATAAATATGAAGTCACAACACAACCCATTCATGAAACCCTATTTCCCAACCATTTCCCAGATGCAGTCCCACTACATAATAAGTTCTAAGACCATAACATAAACCAAAGGTAGTCCCACTGCCTATAAGTTTATCCATTCCACAATCAATCAATCTCTCAACCTGAAATTTTGTCACACCTCCTATACCAACCCATACACAAAGACCACAACAAAACACCACCAAACAACAGCCCCACTGCACAAACATACTCTTCCCCATTCACAAGACCAACTCCTCTATCCACCCCTATACCCATAACCGTTCTCCCAATAGCATCACCACACAACCCACACAAAGTCACAAAACCCAATAGAACACAACACACAAAAACATCTATCAAATAGGATGTATTCAAATTTGTTAAACACTATTCGTTAAATCCACTTTGATAAACAGGGGTGATCACACAAGAGTTTTTATCATAGGGAATCCATTTTATTTAACTGGGTATACGTGATTAATAAGATTGATATTTATGCCAATTATTCATAAGGAAACAAAAATAGTTATAAAGCGTCACCCATGAAAAGACAAAGACCACCAATGACCATGATTTTCAGAATCCATACGACTACAATAGATCACATCATCAACAAAGATAACAAATAAAACAGTACTCATAACATCATCACTTCCCTTCCATTATTTCATTGACCCCTTTTATCTTTTGATAATCATATTCCCTTACCCTTATTTATTACTTGTTAAGGAAAAGTTTTCAGCCTCTCTTCATAAAGAAACATTACTACACCCACTCCACATGATACACAAATAAAGAGAGTCAGAAGAATACCTACCTGGAACAATAGGCGACCAAAAATCCTCTTTGTTCTAAAATAGGGGATCATATGAGTAATAGGAGACTCCAAGAAAACTGAGCAAGATGGGGATCTAGCATAGGCTCACAACTCGTCTATATAGGAAGGATTTAGGCGCACCAAGAGAAAAGAGAAGATAGGACCTCAAATTTTAGAAAAGTACTATATCCATGGAAGGAAACACTTCCAAAGGAAATTAACATGAGATCGTGGTCAAGATCATGCGGTTTGAATATTTCAAAGTCCCTGAAGCATTAGGATATTAAAGATATACTTAATATCCTTTGAAACTCTATTAAAAATTCCCAAAAAGGATTTAAACTCGGTTTACGTCAAATAAAACGTAAGAGGGGTGAAACTGGAAAAATTTGGAAAAATGAAAATTTGGAAAAGGGTGAGACACCATTTTGGTGTGCCACTATCATGGTGCCACCATTATAGTGCCACTATTTAGGGGTTCCATCATTTTGATGCCACCATTATGGTGCCACCATTTCGATGTAACACTGTTTTGGTGCCACGATTTTGGTGTGTCACCGTTTCGGTGTGCCACCATTACGGTGCCACCGTATCAGTGTGCCACTATAACGGTGCCACCGTTTTGGTGAAACCATTTGGTAAAAATGGATTTTCGGAAAACTCTTGAAACAAAATGTTGCGACACCCAAGAACACCACAAGCACTAGATTTTTACAAAGGAATTCCCCAAGGAAATCTAGGTCATTACATCAGATACCTCTCAAACTATTCTCGTCTCTGAGAATTTAAAACCAAACTCATAAAAAGAGAGGTCTGAAAAACCACCCCATAAAATACCTCTCAGGGACAAACCACATTGCGTTAATCAAAAAACTATAGTGAAAACCCTGACATCCAAGAAAACCTCCTTGACATCTATCTCCTGAACAACTTTACAAACACTAAGGACCCACTGCCTGAACATATGGATTATGGAATCCCTTCTTCCATGTTAAGATACTATCCACTTTGGGAGACACTGACTTGCCCACACTAGTTCAATTGCATCCACATTAATGTATCTTGATTAGGAATCAGGTCCTCCCCTCCCCATATTCAGGACTTTTCACACACATTCAGAGAATAATGAAATAACTCATATCATTGAAAACGAGGTCATGAATTACATCATAAGTAAAGCACAAAGCAAAACACAAGAGCAAAACTCAGAACAACTCCATGTACTGGGCACACATTTGTTCCTCCCAATCCCAAGTACTCTCCTTGAGGCCACCCTCCATAACACACAAACCAAAGGAATGGTACATCCATGAAGAACATTCTCCTCACAATCATCGATTCTTACTGGTCGCTCCATGAATGTCACGTGACCTTGATATCCAACTCTCCCCAGTTAATGAAATGGGAGTCATCATGTAGATATTGATGGAGTTGAGAGACATGGAATACATTGTGGATCCTCTCTAACCATGGTGGCAATGCCAGCTGATATTCCACCTCACCAACTCATCCCAACATCTCAAAAGATCATATGAACCTTGGAGAAATCTTGCTCCATCTTCCAAAACTTCGCTGCCCACATCGAGGGGAAACCTTCAGAAAAATCATGGTCCCCAACCTCAAACTCCAAAGGACTCCTCCTATGATTGACATACGACTTCTGTCAGTCCTATGCTACCTCCATCCTCTCACAGACAAGATGCACCTTCTTTGTCATACTATGAATCATGTCCAGACCAAGAATAGCTACCTCCCCAACTTCCGTCCAGCACAAGGGTGAACAACATGGCCTCCCGCATAGAGATTCGAATAGATCCATACTAATGGAAGAGTGATATATATTATTGTAAAAAAAATATACCAAGGGAAAATGTCTCACCCAAGACCCAAAAAATTCTAGAACACATGCCCATAACATTTCCTCCAATGTCTGGATGGTACTCTCTGTATGTCCATCCATATGAGGGTGGAAAGAAGTGCTGAGGCGTAACTGAGTTCCAATGGCATGCTTCAATCCCATCCAAATTCACGACATAAAATGTGTATCCCAATTCAAGACAATAGATCTGGGAACTCCATGCAGCCACACCACCTCATCCACATACCTTTGTGCTAAGGCATCCACTACACTCGACTCCTTGATTTATAAGACGTGAACTGATCTCCTCAACCGATCCACTACTAACCAAAGATCATCGCATCCTCCATGAGTCCTGGGTAATCCCATGACAAAATCCATTGAGATGTCATCCCACTTCCACTCAGGAATGTCCAAGGGTTTCAATAGACCACCAAAGAAAATGGTGCTCATCCTTCACCCACTGACACACTAGGCACCTTGTCACAAACTCTGCCACTTCCCACTTCACCCCAAGACACAAAAAATATTCCCCCAAGCCTTGGTACATTTTAGAAACTCTTGGATGCACCTCTAGGGGTGATCTACGGAACTCACAGAGAACTCCCTTGTTAATTTCCACTTGGTCAAATAGCTTCCCATAGAACAACATCTGATTCTGACTATCCTCTGACTATACCTCCGGAGCATCACTCTAGATAGTGCGATCACACATCACTTCAATCTTTGAGTCTCCCCACTGAGACTCCTCCACCTACCACACCAAGGAAGACTACATTTTCATATGAAATAGATATCCTCTACTTCCATCCACTCTCACATCCAGATGCAAAGCATCCAACTCCTCTATTGCCTTCCAAGCATCCATGGATTCCCGAACTACCTCCTTCTATGACTTCCTACTCAAGGCATCGACCAACCCAATCCCCTTTCCTAAGTTTTAAGAGATCTCGAAGTCGTAGTCCTAGAGAAACTCCATCCACCTCTGCTACTACAAGTTCAGGTCTCACTGGAAGAAGATATACCTCAAGATCTTATGATCCGTGAAGACCACAAAGCGCTCCCCGATGAGGTAATGTCACCACAACTTTAGCACGAAAATGACCACTGAAAGCTCCATATCATGGGTATCATAGTTATGTTCATGCAGATGTAACTACCTAGACCCATAAGAGATCACTCCCTGTTGCTGCATTAGCACACATCCCATGACTAGATCGGAAGCATCACAGAACACATCAAACATCACCCATTAATCTAGAAACCTAAGCACTGGAGAACTGAGCATCTTCCCCTTTAGGTAGCTGAAAAATACCTGACACTACTTACTCCACATGAAGGCCTGTACTTTTTTTGTTATATCTATCAACAGAGCCTCAACTTGAGAGAAGTTGGGTATGAACCTTTAGTAATATCCCACTAGACCTAGGAATCTGTGAACCTCTGCCATGTTCTTGGGTGTTTCCCAAGAAACAACTGCCTCAAAATTTGATGGGTCCACTGTCATCCCTTGCTAAGACAACACATTTCCAAGGAAGTGTGCATCTCACATCCAAAACTTTCACTTGGAAAACTTCTCATAGAGCTGGTGGTGCCAAAGGACCTCCAAGACTATCCTAAGGTGGTCAACATGCTCCTCCTCTGACTTTGAGTAAATCAGAATATCATCAATGAAAACGACGATGAACTGGTCCAAGAACTTTTAAAAGATAGAGTTCATGAGACCCATTAACATAGATGATGCATTCATAACACTGAAGGGCATGACCACGAACTCGAAGTTCCCATACCTACACCTAAAAGTAGTATTTGGGATGTCACCCTCCTTCACCCTCAACTAGTGATATCTAGACTACACATCGATCTTGGAGAACCAAACTTCCCCCATTAACTGGTAGAAGAGATCATCTATTCTCGGGAGAGGGTAACGGTTCTTGACCGTTACCTGATTCAGTCTCCAGTAGTCTATGCATAGCCTTAGGCCTCTATCTTCCTTCTTCATGAAAAAGAATAGAGTACCCCACAGTGACACACTCGGTCGGATAAAACCCCTTTTCATCAGTTCTTCAAACTGAATCTGCAACTCCTGCAACTCAGAAGGCGTCAGTTAGTAGGGAGCCATCAAAATCAGACGGGCA
Organism: Viscum album; assembly: GCA_963277665.1. Classification (NCBI taxonomy): domain Eukaryota; kingdom Viridiplantae; phylum Streptophyta; class Magnoliopsida; order Santalales; family Viscaceae; genus Viscum; species Viscum album. Next base: position 1,184,070,742 of record OY728145.1, read on the forward strand.
CCGGGTTGCAAGTCTATTCCGAACTCAACATCATTTAGAAGGGGTAGAGTCACAACCTCTTTGGGTAACATATCTAGGAACTCCCTGACAACTCTCGGAACCTCCACCATCTCAACACCTATCGTCCCCTCTAAAAGCTTGGCTAACACAGAAAGAAGAGGCTTCATATGTAGACCGCCCTCCTAACGACTGTGCTCTCCAACAAAATCCACATGCTGGCCATCCATATCTGAAAACACGACTCTTATACATAAGAAATTGATAAAGAATGTACATAGAACAACCAATCGACACAAAGGATGACATTGTATGGCTATATCTATTGCAGAAGAAGATCCTTACTAGACTTATGCGACCCAAAAATCAGTCTACGTCCCCAGAAAACATCAAAAAGACCGGTCTAACCTCTAACTGGCATGCTCAACACCAGGGGCATAGAAAGTATCTCTACATATAGTGCTAAGGTACGATCTAGACTGGGTGCAAGAAATGAGTACAAAGCTCCTGAATCAAACAAGGCACACATAATAGTACTAAATAGATTAATCGTACATCGAACAACCTCCGACCCAACTGGAACTACTGCCTCAATGGCATGAAAATACCCATTCCCATATCCTCTACTCCTCTTTTTTCAACCACCTCCCCAACTGCACCCTGGCTGAGGTCCCTGAGGAGCACCTTGAGGTCGACCTCCTCCAGCACCATCTACCCTCAGTAGAGTGGGAGACCACTACCCCTGCTACTAGAAAGGTCTGACTAGGAATAGATATTACTAAGGTGGGAGATGAACCTACCCACACCAACCATATTGAGATCAAACTGGGCACTGGATTTGAAGATGTCCACGGCCTCTGCAGATAAAGAACCCCAGTCTCACAACCATGGGGAAAGGGAGAGGACTAGGAGATCAAAACCGGAACTGGTGAGGCCTGCATCCTACTGGCTGAAACCTGGAAGGTCCTTACACCAGATACTTACTATTGACTGCATTTCTCTTCAACAAACTTGGCTGGATCCCCTCTCATAGAACACCTCCCTATGAGTGCATCATCTTGTAACATCCTGACCCGGCTCACCAGCGACCTGGTGGCCGGACTGGTCACCACATGGCCTCAAGCGCATCTCCCCATATGCCAGAGGCTGCCGACTAGCAGCGAGGGTCTCGGGAGGTGATAGTGGGGAGACTATACCCTCTTCTTATAGTTTCACAATGGTATCTCAGAGTAAATAACACTAGTAGCAGATGCAGTAATAGATAAACAATGAACAAACAGCAGTGGAAGAAAAATAGTGATCATTTTTGTAAAAGGTGGCCACAACTAGTTTACATGACACAAGGATGATGAATGATACAAGATGAAAACAAGAAACAATAAAACATGCTTACAAAACAATGAAAAAGAATAAAGAAAATACACCAAGGCCCGATGGGTGATCTCCTGAGAATCCCAAGCTCCCGCTTGGTCCTTTGCTTATAACTCCTCAGGTACAAACAACACAACACACAACCTAGGTCCTGCAAGCAAGAAGGTCTACTCGAGTACCCCGGTGCAATGGCGGACCGAGTAGGGTGTGAGATATAAATCCCAATAGTTCAGCACCACCGGTGTCAAACCCAATCCAAAAAGTGTATAATAATTAAATAGTGAGCGGGTGTGGAGAAATAAGTAAGCAGAAGTACATAAGTAAATAACACCCGTCTAGGTTCCCAAGGGACACCTGATGGTTATACCAGCTTCGGCTCATTGCTGGTGAAGTAACCTGATCATGTCACCATATATATATATAAATAAATATAAATGCATTTAGATCATAGATGGTGTGGGGATAAGAATGCCTCCCACCCATTAATCGAGATTAACAGGCACGAGGTAAGAATGCTTCCTGTCCCTATAGGTCAACTGGAAAGGGGTGAGAATGCCTCCCTTCCGTAAACGTATCGAGATTAGAAGGCATGAGGTAAGAATGCCTCTCGCCCCTAAATCAAATGGCAATGGGTAAGAATGCCTCCCTTCCATACACGTATCGAGATTAGTGGGCACGAGGTAAGAATGCCTCTCGTCCCTAAATTAACTGGTAAGGGGTAAGAATGTCTCCCTTCCATACACGTACTGTCACACTGGAATGGGGTATAATTGCCTCTCATCCAACCATATATCTATCACTAGGTGGCCTCAGCATGCACTCACCTTTATTATAATTCATTATGTGGCATCAGTATGTGCGCACTCACAATACAAACATGTCTATAGTATACTGCTTATGGAAATACCTCATAAGCATTCAAAGAATCATATCACAATCAAAATCAATCATTTAACCCATATCCACATAAATGGTTATAATCACATTCATACGAATATACTTAAGGAAAACCATCTCAAGTATCATTATCACATCATTTATCGTATTCATCACATTAATATAAGGTACATGAGAAAACCCACTCATGTACAGTATTGGATAATCCCCAATTAATTATTCATTCCTTTTATATCATTTAAAAGACATATAGGGATTTAAAAAGCATAAATAGGTGCTATGGACTACCCCTCCTAGGTAAGTACCATTCACTAGATCCATTCCATTAACATAAGTCGTGCTTATTCCATTCTCCTAAGGCATGGTCTTACCACCCTAATCCATTTCATTCAAGTTAAACCGTTTCATCAAAAGAGCACAACTGTCATGCTTTAACCATTTAGTACAATTCAGAGGAAACATGACATCATCAATTATCACCCAAGCATAACAAGAATTTAGCAGGCAAGAATAATAATCTACTTCCTACTTTTATCTTGAAGACAACGCGCCTCTGATCGAGGGGTTTTATTATTAAATCATTAGTTTAGTGACCAATCAAACATTTTAATCTTGTCCCTGCAATTCGCACTCTTTGCGAAAAACCATTTAATTGAAACTAAATTTTCATAATTAACATACTAAAGTAGTGAAGAAATAAATCACTAATACTTCACTTTAAATTAAAGGCAAGGAGAGGGATCCTACCTCAAGGTGGATCTATCCATCCACTCTGGCTCTTGACGCTTTCTAACTAAGAGCCGCTGCTGCTCCCCCACGAGGCATATGTGATTTCACATATGACCTATGCCTACATAGGCAAGACGCCTAAGCTCCAGCAAAGCGAAACCAACCCGAACCCGCCAATTTCACTAAGAAAAACATACCAGGAACATCTAAAACAACCTAAGACACTAATTGGAAGCTACAGAAACCAAAAACGGGTAAAACCCTTACCTCAGAATCAAACCGGCAGATCGAAATCACCGCAATACACCTCGCCTTCGGTGGAGGATGTCATATGCACACCAACAAGGTCCCGAGGGACCTTACGCATCCCTGTACAACAAAAGAAACAAGAATAAAAATGAATTAAACAAAAACCCTAAACAAGGGGGTTCGGCTGAAATAGATTAGGGCAAAGGGGAGGTCAAAAATCGGCCAAGGAAGGAGAGGGAAGGAGGGGAGTGACCTACCATGGAGATTCAGAAGAAGAAACCTCCAGAAATCATGAGAAAATGGAGGAAGAGAGGGAGGCTGTGGGCCTTCATGCGTCGCGACAGGGGAGAGCCCTCCCTAGGCTGGTGTTGTGCGTCTGGCCAAGTGGAGAGGGGAGAGGTGTGTTTAGTTTATGTTTTTATTTTAAATTCATTTTAAATATTTTAAAAACCCAAAATAGGTCACGATACACAGCTTTGGCCGCACGGTTTGGCAAACCGTGCGCCAACCGTGCGTCCTCTATTGGACACCCAAGACACCCCGCACGAGCTGGCTGCACGGTTTGGGGAAACCGTGCGCAGGCCATGAGGACTCCTCTGTCTCCCTGATTTAAGCCGCATGGTTTGGGAAGCTGTGCGCCAACCATGCGCCTTCTGTTGTTCTTTAAAAATCATCCTCCTTCAGGTATGACGCACCCGAAACACCGCGAGACACTCGAGAATCTTCTTGGGCCTTTGAACAACCCCAAAAACATCAAAAAGAAGGGTTCAAACCTTCAAAACCTCATTCCAAATCCTGATTCTGAAAACGATCGGTTTGTAATTGAAAAAGTTCAACTTCTCCCACTTTTTAACCTGGTTCAAAACGTGGGTCATTACAACCTTCCCACCTTAGAACTTCTCGTCCCCGAGAAGCCATCGGGAACAACACACACTTCACTCGACCTACAAGGGTCATGAAGCGTCGTTCAAATGATCGCGTTACATTTCCAAATGTCCCACGCACCAACGAACATCCACTTAAGCACACGACACTTAAACCTTAAACACCCGAGCCAACGCTCGTTTTCCTACTGAAACACCCAGACGACTCTTACCCGAGCCCGTAATACCAGAGACACAACCTCATCGTCGTCACACCAAGCATCCTACCACAAGTACTTCCCACCTTAGATTTTTAATGTTAAGCAACCAACTGCAACCTATGGTTCAGACCACCATTGGAATTAACTTTCAAAGCATGCCCCAAGCGTTCCCACGAAGCTCCTAGCATGATTTGAAATAGATCAAACAGTTGATTCCCCATCGACCTCGAGGTCCAAGTTGAGCCGGTTGTTCATATTAGGCACCAGCTGACACAAATCACACTCACCTCTACCTGAAGACGTGCCATAGAACGGTATGTCACCGACCGCAGACATTAAACAAGAACCCCGAGTAATGCCATCTCTGGCTAACTATTCAAGAAGACACCCGACATAAACGGCTGATGCTTTATAAGCTGAACAACGATGCCTTCTCCCAAGGCATCTCACAGTTACCATGAGAACGTTCACCAAAGCTCATACCTGACTCCCGATGACACCTCTAAGATCAAACCACGAGAGAAACCACACATCCAACATGCAACGCCGAAAGAGAACAACCAAAAGAGCTCAACAGATTTTTAAAAACATTCGTGTGATGTAAGACCGACACTCTCTTAGTGCATCCAGGATGAAATCAAGATAGGGGACATGCTTATCGCGTAGCAGAGTACACTAAGAGGATTGAAATGGATTCCAGTTATCTATACCCAAAAACTGGAAAGGAAAACAGTCGAACCACCCTTGGTCGACTCTAAAGAAGAAAATCAGCTTCACCTGCCGACACAACAAGATTTCTAAACCGACCACAATGCCTTTTTACCACACAAGGTATTCCGTGATCATTCACGATTTACCACCGAAGTCCTCCATGACCAACAATGTTTCTTAAAAGGGGTTTCATACACCGCCAACCAGATCAAAGTCCTTCTTGACGTGTTCCTTCTACCCGGAAGAACACGCTTCACTAAACCAACACGATGCTTCCCACCTTAGAAGTGTCGGTGTCACCAAAAGAAGAAAAGACCATCTTCTCATAAGCAAAATAGTTCATAACTATTAAATGGATGTGTGTTGCTCCTCCGAGCCAGGATCACCATGTCGAAATGCACAAGAAATCCAAAGCAACAAGACCAGCATGTCAACCACCCGAGTCTTCCGAAAATAATTCCGAGCATTGGGACAACTTGATTCTCAAACGCTCAGGTCACTCTACCATGGAGATGACCCAAGACTGTACACAGCAGTACAAGAGATTTAACTAAAAGTCATATTACCTTATATGACCGTTCACATGGACGATGACTTACCAATCGTCCATTAAATAAGGAGTCAAACGACCAACAAGAAACCAACCATGCCCAAGGAATGTCTACAGAGCATTACTCGATGCTCAATTCCATAACAAGATCAAAAGAAGCATGACCACCAGTCCAAATAAGGGCATCATTGGAAACTGAAAATCCTACAAGGGAAAACAGCACCCGAACGATACCAAACGTCTGAAAGCTCACCGCACAAGCAAGGAACTGAAACACTAAGGGTTATACCTACCACAGGCTATCCCCTCACGTAAAACAAGCATCGACCCAAGCACTTGGTCACACCCAAAAAAAGTCATTGGGCTCAAGCCTAACATTCAAGTCATTTTTCAAAAGAAAACAAACGCCCATGGAAAACACCTACGGTTCCGTCTCAAGGAACTCTCAAGAAAGACTTAACTTACCCTCACACGAGGTTTCAAAGTAGGACACCACTACAGGTTCTTTTTCCAATCCCTTTATATTTAATCACGTTCATTCTTTTAATCACTTTAAAAGACTCAATTCAAAACTGCAAGTAACCTTTCAAAACCAAAAATCACTAGGCACTTGATCTTTTTTTAACAAACAACTCAAAGAAAAGCAGGAAAGTCTCAACAAACTCCCTTTTAACCATTAAACATTTATCAGACATCCCATATTATTCCGGAAATTTATCATAAAAAATTCATTTGAAACAAATCAGGCGACCTACGAGGGTCCCAACAAGCCAATTCACATCAGATCAAAACCAAACATCTTTCACACAAATAAGCATTTCACAAAGCATGCTGCCATCACATTCATTATGGGTTGCCATTTTCCAACTCATGAAGTGTCTATACACTCCATGGGTTGAAATTTGGATCCCATTAGATGAAACAAATTACATTCCAGAATTAAACATGCTCAAAGCAATCTTCCAGTCATACGGGTGGCCACTTACCAATCTGTAAAGCGCCTATACACTTTACATTTTGGAATTTGGCTCCCTTTAATCAAAACCAAACTCATTTTACAATTTGACTTTAGAAGCCCATTTTTCTAGAAATTCAATCACACAGGTTATCCTTTCCCAGCTATAAGGCGCCCATACACCTTGCAACTAAAAATTTGCTCCCGTCGTAATTGAAATCATTTAATTTGGTCAAAGCAACCAATTCCATATTAACTGAACCTAGCATGTTATCGAAAGCAGTAACCCAGAAACATGCTATAGCACAAAAGCATGGAATAACTACCACAACACCTATCACAACAGCAGGCATCAACTAATGCATCCTAGATGGAATGGAATAATGCATGGCATGTGATTTATAACAAAGTGCCTATATGATACATGAAATGGCATACCCTCATATCATCGGGTTGCAAAAGAAATAGAACCCACAATTGTATCAACAATATCAACAGAAACCATGTGCGTCACCCAATGGTGAAATCAAATCAACCGTAATAATCAAAATCATTAAAATAACAATTTCATTTGAGGCAATTTGGCTTTTCCATGTACACGGGTTAACTACTCTCAAGCACAACTTATTACCAAATTCCATCTTCTTCCTATCCCTATCTATTGTCGCTAAATAGTAAAACAAACTAGAAAAAAGAAACTGCTCTGATACCACTTTGTAACGTCCTGACCCGGCTCACCATCGATCCGATGGCCGGACCGGTCACCACATGGCCTCAAGCACGTCTCCCTGTATGTCAGAGGCTGCCGACTAGAAGCGAGGGTCTCAGGAGGTGATAGTGGGGAGACTATACCCTCTTATCAGAGTTGCACAATGGTATCTCAGAGTAAATAACACTAGTAGCAGATGCAGTAATAGATAAACAATGAACAAATAGCAGCGGAAGACAAATAGTGATCATTTTTATAAAAGGTGGCCAAAGCCAGTTTACACGACACAGGGATGATGAATGATACAAGATGAAAACAATAAATAATACAACATGCTTACAAAACAATGAAAAATAATAAAGAAAAGACACCAAGGCCCGACGGGCGATCTCTTGAGAATCCCAAGCTCCCGCTTGGTCCTTTTCTCCTAACTCTTCATGTAGAAACAACACAACACACAACCTAGACCCTGCAAGCAAGAAGGTCTACTCGGGTACCCCAGTGCAATGGCGGCCTGAGTAGGGTGTGAGATATAAATCTCAGTAGGCCGACACCGCCGGTGTAAAACCCAATCCAGACAGTGTATAATAATTAAATAGTGAGCGGGTGTGGAGAAATAAGTAAGCATAAGTACATAAGTAAATAACACCCGTCCAGGTTCCCAAGGGACACCTGACAATTATACCATCTTTGGATCGTTGCTGGTGAAGTAACCTGATCATATCACTACATATATATATATAAATATAAATGCATTTAGATCATAGATGGCGTGGGGTAAGAATGCCTCCCACCCATTAATCGAGATTAGCGAGCACGAGGTAAGAATACTTCCCGTCCCTATAGGTCAACTGGAAAGGGGTAAGAATGCCTCCCTTAAGTACACGTATCGAGATTAGAGGGCACAAGGTAAGAATGACTCTCGTACCTAAATCAACTAGAAAGGGGTAAGAATGCCTCCCTTCCATACACGTATCGAGATTAGCGGGCACGAGGTAAGAATGCCTCTCGTCCCTAAATTAACTGGAAAACGGTAAGAATGCCTCCCTTCCATACATGTACTGTCACACTGGCATGGGGTATAACTGCCTCCCATCCAACCACGTATCTGTCACTAGGTAGCCTCAGCATGCACTCACCTTTATTACCATTCATTATGTGGCATTAGCATGTGCGCACTCACAATACAAACATGTCTATAGTATACTGCTTATGGAATTACCTCATAGGCATTCAAAAAATCATATCACAATCACAATAAATCATTTATCCCATATCCACGTAAATGGTTATAATCACATTCATACGAATATACTTAAGGAAAACCATCTCAAGTATCATTATCATATCATTTATCGTATTCATCACATTGATATAAGGTACATGAGGCAACCCACTCATGTATGGTATTGGCTAACCCCCAATTCATTCTTCATTCCTTTTATATCATTTCAAAGACATATAGGGATTTAGAAAGCATAAAGAGGTGCTATAGACTACCCCTCCTAGGTAAGTCCCATTTACTAGATCCATTCCATTAACATAAGTTGTGCTTATTCCATTCTCCTAAGGCATGGTCTTACAACCCTAATCCATTTCATTCAAGTTAAATCATTTCATCAAAATAGCACAACTGTCATGATTTAACCATTTGGTACAATTCAGAGGAAACATGACATCATCAATTATCACCCAAGCATAACAAGAATTTAGCAGGCAAGCATAAGAATCTACTTCCTATTTTTATCTTGAAGACAGTGCACCTCTGATCGAGGGGTTTTATTATTAAATCGTTAGTTTAGTGACCAAGCAACCATTTTAATCTTGTCCTTGCAATTCGCACTCTTTGCACAAAATCATTTAATTAAAACTACACTTTCATAATTAACATACTAAAGCAGTGCAGAAATAACTCACTAATACTTCACTTTAAATTAGAGGCAAGGAGAGGGATCCTACCTCAAGGTGGATCCATCCGTCCACTCTGGCTCTTGACGCTTTCTAACTAAGAGCCATTGCTACTCCCCCACGAGGCATATGTGATTTCACATACGACCTATGCCTACACCGGTGAGCCGCCTAAGCTCTGGAAAAGTAAAACCAACCTGAACCCACCAATAGAACTAAGAAAAACATACCAAAAACCTATAAAACAACCTAAGACACTAATTGGAAGCTACAAAAACCAAAAATGGGTAAAACCCTTACCTCGGAATCAAACTAGTAGATCGAAATCACCGCAATCCGCCTCACCTTTGGTGGAGGATGTCATACGCACACCAAAAAGGTCCTGAGGGACCTTCCGCATCCCCTTACAACAAAAGAAACAAGAACGAAAATGAATTAAACAAAAACTCTAAACATGGGGGTTCGGCCGAAATATATTAGGGCAAAGGGGAAGCCGAAAATCAGCCAAGGAAGGAGAGGGAAGGAGGGGAGTGACCTACCATGGAGATTCAGAAGAATAAACCTATAGAAATCATGAGAAAACAGAGGAAGAGAAGGAGGTCATGGGGCTTCATGCGTCGCGATAGGGGAGAACCCTCCATAGGCTAGTGTCGCGCATCTGGCTGAGAGGAGAGGGGATAGGTGTGTTTAGTTTAGTTTTTTATTTTAAATTTATTTTAAATATTTTAAAAACCCAAAATAGGGCACGACCCACGGCTTGGGTTGCACGGTTTGGCAAACCGTGCGCCAATCGTGCATCCCCCACTGGACACCCAAGACACCCCACATGGGCTGGCCGCACAGTTTGGGGAAACCGTGCGTAGGCCGTGAGGAATCCTCTGTCTCCTTGATTTAAGCTGCATGGTTTGGGCTGCATGTTTTGGGAAGTCGTGTGCCAACTGTGTGCCTTCTGTTGTTCTTTAAAAACCAGCCTTCTTCAGGTATGACACACCCGAAACACCTAGAGCCACTTGAGAAACTTCTCGGGCTTTCGACCAACCCCAAAAACATTAAAAAGAAGGGTTCAAACCTTCAGAACCTCATTCCGAATCCCGATTCTAAAAATGACCGGTTCAGTAATTGAAAAAGTTCAATTTTCCCCACTTTTTAACCCGGTTCAAAACGCGGGTCATTACACATATCCACTACTTAGGCCTTCTTATGAACTTCTAACTATGTTGGTAGGGTAAAAGGAGTGACGATATACTAAAGATAAGGTCAGAGTGCCTCCTCTAAGCATCTTGCCCATGACACCTCATCCGAAAAGCTATCCGAAGTAAAGTATAGGAGATCCTTGAACTTGATCCCCAGTTCCTGCATCGACATACTCCCCTGCTGAAGGGAGAGAAGCTCCTACCTCTTCTCAGCCTTCATCATCGAGGAAAGAAACTCTTCCTGAAACTCCTTCTCAAAGTTAGCCCATGAGACATCATTCTCCTTCCTCTCCCCAAGGTAAAGCATCCACCACTGACGTGCCACTCCTCACATCTGGATCACTACCAAAGGAACTCAGTACTCCCTCAGAGCATGGATCAAGGTAAAGGTGATTTTCAACTCCTCAATCCAGCCCTCCATATCTAAGTCTGAAATGCTTCCTTCATACTTCCCCAGGTTCTGCCATTGGAAAGTATGAAGGTTATTTTTTCACAAGTCATCTTCCTCCTCTCGATCGGCCCTCCACTGATCAAAAAAGTTAGCCTGCTGGGCCTCAACTGCTCGTACCACATGTGGGCAATGTCCAGGTGCCATAGCTTAAAAGGTAAACAAGGAACTCCTAATCCAAAGTAGTATGAAATTTTCTTTTTAATATTTAATTTTAAATCTTTATTTAAATTAAATTCCCAAAATTCCCAAGACACACAAGAACACAAGTCATTATGATGCATGTACCTTTCCAAGGGTCTCTACCCTATAATCAACGTAGCCTCACTTGGTCATTCAGTAGGTCCAGAGTCCTTGCATCAGATCATGAGGGTCCATAAAATCCCATGTCCTAGATGGTCTTCCCTAGCCTATTTCAGGCACCAAGATTGCGTAAAACAATTTCCCTACCATCCCATACAATACTCACTATTCCTAACTATGAACTCCATCCTATCTCTCAACCACCATCCCCTAATACCATTATGTCACGACCTGCCTCCTCAAAATGAGGAAAGGGATGGAAAAGTGTCATTCCCTTCCTTCTTCAAGATGAAGGAGAGATAATGACCCCCCGAGTCCTACCTTCAATAGGCCCCATAATGGCGACTAACACCAAGGGTATAGAATCTCACACAAAATTGAAAGAATTGCCCTTTTTAATGAAAGAAGGATTGGGAGATAAGATGGTGAAAATCCCAAGAAATACCAAACATTTATATAAAGGAAACCAAAATCCAACCCATGCATGATTTAAACATAAATTGTGACAAAAGTACAACCAAAGTACTAAATCAAGTACCAAAAGAAAGAGACTAAGCAACAACACATAAACTATCCCAACGTCTAAGCTAGTAAAGTCCAGAACGATCCTCAAAGTCCTCCTGGAAACCTAAAAATATTTTTACAAGCATAGGGTGAGTATACAAGTATACCCAGTAAGAAAACTAAAGCCACCCATGCACAAGTGGGGGAACATACTAATCCCCCTATGAGAGAATAGTAGAACCTCAAAGCACCTACCAAGGATTACTAACCAGTCCAGCCTCACCAAGGCACACTCACTAAATAATTCAAGTCAAGTAAATTAGTAGTATAATAACATTGAAATTTGGGTACCCCTCACCACTTTTCCACTGGTTAACTACTCATTCCTAACGATTAACGGCTTGACGCTACCACTCTTCAAAAATGTTGTCCCACTACCACAACCTTCCCACACAAACCTGGGACTCAAAACACACACAAAATCCCACCCAAAAACACCTGAGCCACAACCACATCACACATCCCGCCCACAGACACCTGGGCTACAACAACCATGCCTCTTGTCTGAAGACACCTGGGCCTCATCCCGAAGACACTTGGGAAAAAAATCCTGGACCATAATCACCTGGGCCCCTCATCCACAATGAAAACCTATCTGAAGGGTCTTGTACTATAGTAAACCTCAATCCATTAAAGCCTGCCCATATACGCTCAAGCGGTAAGAACCCAGAAGATGGTGCGAGGAAGAAAGTCAGTAACCAGCCATCCATCCACCCACCAAGATGTTGGGAAATACACCCTCCCCCATGAAATGGGGGTGTTCAGCACATAGTTCTCAACAAGGGTGGGGTGAATATAGAAATCACAAGGAAATACAATTTATACATATAGGTAAGTAAACACGCAACCCAACCTATGGGATTAAAACAAACAACCAGCCCACATAGAACCATATTTGTTTCTACTCCTATATGCACAACCACACAAACAACCACAATAAAACACATGCCTAAACCCTTTTCATTAAACCACTTTCCATTCATAAATTAAGGAGTTCAATTTAATTTATTCCAACACTACTCAGGGAAACTAACAAAAACACAACATCTACAACCGTTTTTAGAAGGCTAAAGGCCACTAAACATTGCCAAGGAAAACAAGGAAGTAGGGACCAAGGTGAGGGAATCCATTTTAACACCCATTCATAAAAACAATAGATAAAAACCAAATTTTAGTCGCATTGGACACCCCCTTCTTCTTAGACACCCATTAAACCAATGCCAACTGTCATTCTTTAAATTTATCCCACTCATACATCCTCTCACAACTAGAACCGGAAGCCCTACTGCACAACAACACCACACCCAACACACTCATAAACATGAAGTCATAACACAAAGCATTCCTGCAGCCCCACTGCCCAACCATTTCCCAAATGTTGTCCCATTGCATAATAAGTTATATGGCCACAACATAAACCAAAGGGAGTCCCACTTCCTACAAGTTTATCCATTCCACAATCAATCAATCTCTCTACCTAAGATTCCATCACACCTCCTACACAACCCTATACAAAAATCCCACAAAAAACCACCACCAAATGCCAGTCTCGCTGCACAAACATACTCTTCCTCATTCACAAGACCGACTCCTTTGTCCACCCCTATACCCATAACTATGCTCCCAACAACATCACCACACAACCCACACAAAGTCACAAAACCCAACAGAACACAACACACATCCACACCTATCAAACATGATGTATTCAGATTTGGTAAACACTTTTATCTAAATCCACTTTGATAAAGAGAGGTGATCACATAAGGGTTTTCATCCTGGGTCATCCATTTCATTTAACCAGGTATACATGATTAATTAGATTGATAATTATACCAATTATTCATAAGTAAACAAAAAAAGTTATAAAGTGTCACCCATGCACAGAAAAAGACCACCAACAACCATGATTTTTAAAATCTATACAACCATAACAGATCACATCATCAACAAATATAACAAATAAAACAACATTTGTAATATCATCACCTACTTACCGTTATTTCATTGACCCCTATCATCTTTTGATCATCATATTACCTTACCCTTATTTATTAATTGTTAAGAAAAAGGATTTATCGATTCTTCATGAAGAAACATTACTAAACCCACCCTGCATGATACACAAATAAAGAGAGGCAGAAGAATCCCTACTTGAAACAGCATGTGACCAAAACTCCTCTTTGCGCCAAAATAGGGGATCACAGGATTAGAAGCAAAATCCAAGAAAAATGAGAAGGAGGGGGCTCTAGAACAGGCACACAAATTGTCTAGAGAAGAAAGATTTAGGCACACTAAGATAAAAGAGAAGATATGAACTCGTCTTTTAGAAAATCCAAATCCTATATCCATGGAAGGAAACAGTTCCAAAGGCCATTAACGCAGGATCTTGGTCAAGATCACATGGTTTGGATATCTCAAAGTACCCATAGTGTTAGGATATTAAATATATACTTAATATTTTTTGAAACTCCCTTAAAAACACCCAAAAAAATCTTGAAACTCAGTTTACATCAAATAAAATGCAAGAGGGGAAAAACTGGAAAAACTCAGAAAACATGAAATTTAGCAAAGAGTGAGACACCATTTTGGTGTGCCACCATCATGGTGCCACCATTAAGGTTACACTGTTATAGTGTGCCACTGTGATAGTTCCACCGTATCGGTGTGCCACTGTTTTGGTGAAACTGGATTTTTGGAAAACTCCCGAAACAAACTGCTGTGACCCCCAAAAACACCACAAGCCCTGGATTTCCACAAAGGAATACCTTGGGGAAATCTGGGTCATTACATCACCCTCCTATATGTGGGTGTCTTGAGGTGATTGGATATCATCTAAAACAACTTGATCTAGAACTCAGTTGCCTGGGGGCCTCCCTCCCTAGTCAACGTAGGCATATACTACAACTGAAACTCTCTCGTTAGCTCATACATTGAAGGCATGACACGAACAATCCACCTTTTCATGGATCACATGACCCTAAAGAACTTATCATGAATCTAAAATTTTTTAGGATCCTTAGGAGATATAAGAAGCTATGGCTAAGCTTTATTAGGAGCGTGCGGATTGTGACTCTCCTGATGCTCAACTCGAAGATGAGAAGGATGTGTTTTCTCTACAAGACAAATACACTCCTTATAATACTAGCTAAAACATGGTCAACCTGAATAGGTTACAAAAAATAGAACCATTGGATCATGATATTTCTAAACATGGATTACAAGTGTTTTAACATGACATAACAATTCATTTCTCCCCATTTATCATTTATCAAATATAACCAGTATCTCATTTCACAGTTCATGAAGGAAAATATATATTATATATAATAAAATATGTCTTTATCATGAACAATGCATGTTAATATACATCTCTATGTTCCTATCATGATGCATGCATACTCATCTCATGCCATACCGGTCTATGAGTATAAATTTCAAGAAACAATAACATCACACAACATGTGAATCACTATGGGTGAAATAACATCAATTGTAACAAGTGAACATTAGGAACAACAATCCCATACCTGGTCACATGGATTTCCCCCATACATGGGTTAACTACTCTCATAAACACGCTCATTATCAAGTTTTGAAACATCGTATTCCCCTTTCTACCTTTCTCAAATAGTAAAGAAATAGAAAAGAAAAACTTGCACCTATGATATCACTTTGTAACGTTCTCCGATCTGGAACTCTCTCAAGTGGCCAAATCAGGTTGGTTACGGGACCTCAAGCATGTCTCCTCAGATGTCAGAGGCTACCGACTAGCAGTGGAGGTGTGATGAGTATAGTTGGGAGACTATGTTGGAGTTGGTGGCCTAGAACTAACTACTTTATACTTTATTCATTAATAAATACCTTATCACAAATTGATTGTTATTATACATGATAATGCATGTGATAATGTCCTAAGGATATCTGTTGCATTAAAGGGTCATAGTGGATCCCTACTATGATGAGAACCCAAAAATTCCATAACACTATTCTGGAATATATGTTATATGGCCGGATGATGTTATTTAAGAGACACAAATAATACAGGACATTAGGGGTTAAGACTCATAAAATTTTGAGGCACCTTCTCATAGTGTGCTCCCTTGGTAATATCCAGGAGGATATTATGAGAACAAGACCCGCCAGTAGGAAATCCACATTTCATAGTGTCATTGGATGTTCCTATCTGCGAATATGTGTATTGTTCCTTAGACTTTAAGATTATTATTAATGGGTATTACAAATCGCGCACTTAGATGTATTGATGAAAATTGTGATGACACACTATTCACAGCAAGGTAGGATATGTTGGGTGCATCACGAGTAATACTGAATTAATAGATAATGCGAGAAAGGATTTGTCCTTTCTGTTCCATAATGAAAGTATATATCTCAGGCCCTTTGATGGAATTGATATATCCTAAATAAATCCATGGCCATGGTAAGGAATGGGTGAGTTCAATTTCAGTAAGTCAAAGAAAGAATAATTTAGCACATGGGTTGATGGCACTAACATGCAACCCACTTGATTTGAGATATCGAGATAAAGGGATTACATTACACAGTAAGCATTCGTAGGAGGTGACACATCATTGTGGCATTAACTTCTTTCTATATGGGTGCCTTGGCGTGTTGCTAGACGCTAACCTTGGAATTTAGGTAGGCTCCACCTAATGCCATTGAGAAAGAGGCCTAGAGGGTCACACACTAATTGTTTCTAAGTATCTCAGTTGAATATTAATTTAACAAGTTGGATAAAGATTATTCCCGATTGTGGTTTAATAATTATTCAAGGATGTATGATCACATTTATTTCGACACTAGTTATTCAAGAGAATATATTGTGGGTGAAATAATATATTTATTAGCGAGTAATGAAATGATATTTATTTGAGAAATAAATAGAAATTATTCAAGGTCTAATAAATGTGGTGGAGGAAATAAAGAAAAATGGAAAAACAAAAGTACACGCCATGTATATTAAATATACACACCGTGTATTTTTTTCTAGGAATTTATGAGAAATAATATTATTTATTTAATTAAATAATATTAGGTGTAATTTGTTGGGCGCATGTCAAGTAATAATAATAGTCATATGTTATTATTAGACATGGGGTATTACTAATAATTAAATGAAACGAATAAATGCTTTTGGGTAATTAATTCATTTTATTATTTTATGTAATTAAAATCCCAATTATATAATTCTCATTTGCCTAGCCATTTTTTGTAGTTGTGCACAATGGATCTAGAGAAATCTCTCAAGCTAAGAGAAAATTCTTTTCTTCCAAGAATGCTCTCAAGCTATGAGAGAGAGATAATCCTCCACCGGATCAAAGCGATCAAAGGCGGACATCACAAGCGAAAGCTCTTCTGTGCTAGCACCCAGAGATCCCTTCAGTGATGTCGAGAGATAAAAGGAGCACGCTGAAGGTCCCAGGCGCAGCGGAATCTTGTGGGTGTATGTGCCCACTTGGATTTTTGTCATTAGAAATGATCAATCCGGGATCAATATAACGATAAACACGAGTCTCCACGAATCGAATCACAGAAATAGACAAAGAAGAGGAATAGTCCTGGAACCATAAATGTGGATCATCACAGGTTGATTATAATTAATTTAATTAATTAACAAGAAGTACCTTTTATGGCGTTCTTTCTTCATTGATACTTCTGATCACGTTCCAATGTGATTTGTCATTGCGTCGTAGAAGCCAAGTGTAGACTTCCTCTAGTGGTGATCCACACGTGAACCACGTATCTCTAGACATCGTCAAAGGAATCTCTGAGTGCTAGCGTGGAGAAGCCTTTGCTTGTATTGTCTGCCTTAGATCGCCTTGATCCAGTGGAGGTGGATCTCTCTCGGTCTTGAGAGTGTTCTTGGAGGATGGAGTTCTTTCGGTCTTGAGAGAATTCTCCAGAATTGTTGTGCACAACGATTCTCTTTTTTAAAGAGTTGGGATTGTGAGGATATTTATAATCGTGTTTGAGGTTGTAGAGTTACGAAAATAAATAAATGTGTTATGTATTTTATTTATTTCATTAACTCTTTTGAAAACCCCACGTCGAATCATTAATTCCTTGACATGCGCCCACACTGATTATAATAAATATCATTTAATAAAATGATATTTCCTCAAAATCCTGACTAGAAAAACTACACGACATGTAATCATAAATACACGATGTTTACTTGTTTTTCATTGAAAACTACATGGTGTGTAATAATTAATACACGGCGTGTACTTGTTTTCAAAATAAAAAACTACACGACGTGTAATCATTAATACATGGAGTGTACTTGTTTTCATTTTATTATTCCTCCAACATTAAAACGATTTAGGATTCCTTGAATACTTATTAAACCACATATGGGAATAATCTTTATTATACTTGAGATACTTGGATACACTTAGTGTGTGACCCTCTAGGCCTCTTTCTCATTGGCATTAGGCGGGTTTGCCTAAAGTCCAAGATTACTGTCTAGTAACGGGTAAAGGCACCCAAGATAAAGAAGTTGACACTGCATTGACATGTCACCTCATACAAACGCTTACTGTGTAATTTAATCCCTTTGTCTCAATATCTCATCAAGAAGGTTTCATGGTAGTGTCATAAACCTATATGCTTGATCTGTCATTCTTTGACTTCTAGAAATAAACTCATCGTGACACCATGGTCATGGAATTTGTGCAACAGTTCTATTTCAATCAAAGGGCCCGAGATATCTACGTCCATAAATATGGAAGGGACAAATCCTTCCTCGAATTATCCATTAACAACATTTCATTCATGACACACCCAACGTACCCTACTTCCCACCAACTATCTTCGTGACGGTTTTCGTCAGCAAATCTAAGTGCATGAGTCATGACATGAGTTAATGACAATCTTCCAGTCTAAGGACCATTACACATGCTCATAGATAGTAATGTCCGATGACACCAAAACATGCAGAATTACTACTGGTGGTCCTGTTCTCATAATCTCCCATCTTGGAGATTACCAAGTACGAACTCCATGAGAGAGAGTCTCATCTTCTTACGAGTACTCACACATGACGGTCTGTATACTATGTGTCCTATCATAGTATGTCATCCAACCATAGAAATTTATTTAATAATATTGTTATATCATTTCATGGTTCTCATCATAGTGGGGATTTTCCATGACCTTATCAATGCAACAAATATTCCAGGACATTATTATATTATAGTCATGCAGAACAATGAACAATATATAATAAGTGTAAATTCATGTAATCAAAGTACAAAACAATTGGTTCTCAAGAAAACAACCCTAACAAACTCACACTTGGACTAGAGAAAACTTCCTATGACTTTTAGTCCGCTAGACCTCACATGATAATCATGTTTCTGCTGAGTCAAGGCTTTAGTCAAGGGGTCCACCACGTTGTCTTCTATGGAAATACTGCTCAATGCAACTTCATCTCTTTGAGAAAAATATCTCAAGAGATGATACTTCCAAAGTATGTGCTTTGTCCGCTGATGTGACCTTTTCTCTTTTGCAAGTGCCACCGCTGCAAGATTATTACAATAGAGTGTGATATGATCTTTACTACTAGGTAATACATCCATCTCTTGGACAAAGCTTCACATCCATACTGCTTCTTTAGCTACCTAAAAAGATGTGATATACTCGGAATCTGATGTAGAATCTGCGACCACACCTTGCTTTGAGCTCTTTCAGCTCATTGCATCTCCATTCAAACTGAAGATGTATCCATTCTGCAACTTCATGTCATCTTGATCAGTCTGGAAACTAGCATCTACATGTCCTCTGATGACTAGTTACTCATATCCTCCATAAACCAGGAACATATCCTTAGTACACCTCAGGTACTTAAGGATAGTCTTGACTACCATCCAATGGAGGTCTCCTGGATCATATTGATATCTGCCTACCACACTTAATGCGTAAGAAACATCTAGCCTTGTACATAGAATATCATACATGACTGAACAATCATGGATGCGTAAGGGATCCTTGCCATTTTCTTTCTTTCCTCATGTTTCTGAGGACACATTTTCTTGGAAAGATGAATGCCATGTGACATTGGCAACAATCCCATCTTGGAATGTTCCATACTGAATCTCTTCAGTATCTTTTCAATGTATGTACTTTGACTCAGGCCCAACATTCTCTTGGATCTATCACGGTGGATCTTGATCCCAAGAATATATGCTACCTCACCCAAGTCTTTCATAGATAAGCATTTATCCAACTATTCCTCAATTTACTGTAAGACAGGTACTTCGTTTCCAATTAGTAATATGTCATCAACATATACTATTAGGAAAAAGACCACACTTCCACTAAACCTTTTGTAGACATAAGGCTCACATTCATTCTTAACAAATCCAAATTCCATTACAGCTTCATCAAAATGAATGTTCCATGACCTTGATGCTTTCTTTAATCCATAAATGTATTTCTGCAACTTGTATACCTTGTTGGTATCCTTTGGAGTCACAAACCCTTCAGGTTGTGTCATGTAGACATCTTCCTAGAGGTTCCCGTTGAGGAATGCTATTTTGACATCCATTTTCCAAATTTCATATTCATGGTAAGTGGCAATGGCTAATAGGATTATGATGGATTTTAGCATCACAACCAGTGAAAAGGTTTCATCATAGTCAATTCCTTGATGTTGTCTAAAACCTTTTGTAACCAGTCGTGCCTTATAGGTGCTGACTTGTCCCTCCATGTCCAGTTTCTTCTTGAATACCCATTTATTACCAATAGGATTTACATCAACTGGAGCATCTACCAAAATCCAGACTTGTTTTTGGTACATGGAATCCATTTTAGAACCTTTAACCGCTTCCTTGTAGGTAAGAAGATCATCATTGTCAACCAATAATAAGTTACCATCCTCGGTGATAAGAAAACCATATCATTCTGGTTATCTTACCTCTCTCGTGCTCCTACGTAGTTCTTGTGTCACTGGAACATATTGTTCTTCCACGGAGCTTTGTGGAATCTGTTCTTGTACCAACTCCTGTGTATCTTGAGCCTTGACTTCATTGAAGTATATCTCGCTCCCACTATCTCTTTTGGAGATGTGCTCCCTCTCAAGGAATATGGCGTGTCTTGCCACCATAACCTTTTTATCTGAGGGGTTGTATAGGTAATATCCCTTGTTTCCTTGGGATATCCTATAAAGATACACTTTGTGCCTTGGGGTGAAATTTTGTTACCTAAAGAGGCCTTAACAAATGCTTTGCAACCCCACACATGTAAATTTGATAACATGGCTTTTCGTCCACTCCATAATTCGTATGGAATACCATTTATCAATTTAGTTGGTACTTGGTTTAGTATGTGTGTTGCTATTTGTAATGCATATCCCCAAAAGGATAATGGAAGACTTTCATGACTCATCATTGATCTCACCATGTCCAACCGGGTGAGGTTCCTCCTTTCACTTACGCCATTCCACTGAGGCGTGTAAGGAGGAGTGAGTTGAGATAGAATCCCAAACTCCCTTAAGAAATCAATGAAGTTCTGATTAAGATATTCTCCTCCTCTGTCTGAGTAGAGTTTCTTAATCTTCTTACCAAGATGGTTCTCAAATTTATTCTTGTATTCTTTGAACTGATCAAAAGAATATGACTTATACCTCATTAAGTAAATATATCCATATCTACTAAAATCATCAGTAAAATTTATGAAGTACAAGAACCCACCCCTTGCTTCAACTGGAAATGTTCTACACACATTTGTGTGAACTAATTCTAGAAGCTCTTTAGCCCTTTCACCTTTCCCACTAAATGAGGATTTGGTTATTTTACCTTGTAGACACGCATGACATAAACCAAGTGGTTTTAGTTAGAAAGAATCTAAATATCCATCTTGATGTAATTTTGTCAAACGTTTCTCATTGACATGACCTAGCCGGTGATGCCAAAGTTGGGTGTGGTATGAGGCATGTGAATTTACTTTGTTATCAATTGTCATTACTTGGTTTGTGTAGTCTAACACATAAAAGTCATTATATAAATGTGCCCTACCAAAACAAATGCTATCATTATAAAAGCAGCAACATTCATTTCCAAACTTGAAGATGAATCCATTAGTATCTAATCTGGATACTGAAATAATGTTTTTAGTAACAGAAGGCACATAATAACAACACTTTAACACCAAGATCATTCCAGTTGGCAATGTGAGGTGGTAGTCCCTGATAGCTATAGCGACAAGTTTGGCTTCGTTGACTGCTCATAGATCTACCTCCCCTAGATCAATATTCCCGAATCTACTTGATTCCTGTATTTGGATACATATGTGAGCACAACATTCTGTATCTAATACTCAATTTGTAGAAACAGATAGATTGCATTCGATAACAAACACACCTGAAGCTTCCCCTTGCTTCCTTTGTTGGGTGCAGATTTTCTTCCAGTGGCCCTTCTTGCCACATGAAAAACAAACAGCATCCTGTTTTCTTGCCTCCCCTTTGATCTTCCTTTTCTTGGAAGGCCTTGAAGAAGCCTTGGGCTTTGCCTTCCCTTTCCTTTTATTCACCATGAGTAAATAAGTCTTTTCACGCTTCATATCATTGTCCACTTGGTGAATAAGGATAAGAAGATCAGATAGAGACTTCTCAATGTTGTTCATGTTGAAATTTACAACAAAGTTAGAGAAGATCTGGGGGAGTGATGCGAGAATGAGATCGGTACCCAGTTCCTCGGGGAGTTTAAACCCTAGAACCTCCAAGCGCTCAATGTAGCCAATGAGCTTGAATACATGAGGCCCAGTTGGGGCACCCTCTCCACGCTTACTCTAAAATAGAGCCTTGGAGATATCAAACCTTTCCTGTCATGCTCTCTCCTGGTATAGACCACGGAGGTGCTCAAGCATGCTATAGGCATCCATGTACTCATGAGAATTTATGAGCTCACTTGACATTGATGATAACATCAAACATTGAACGTCGAGTGCATCGCTCAAATGTTGATCATAGACCAGGAAATCTTCATCACTCACCCCTTGGGTAGGAGAATCAGGAAGTAAGGACTCCAGCATGTAATACTTTCGTTCATGGCGTAGGATAACCCGAAGGCCCCTAAATCATTCCTGAAAGTTACTGTCGGTGAGGATATTGTCTTTATCCAGAATTGATCGCAAAGAAAAGGTGGTTGATGAGTTTGTCATATTGATTCTACAAATTAAAAGAGTAGATTTATCAATACTTTCTTGATTACATTTTAAAAAATAATAAATGAATTTATTAATTCTCCCACTATTTTATCAAGTCCCAATGGCCCTCATCATTGAACTCAGAATGTCCAGTTGCTTTGAAATTCTAGTGTCAAGGATCCATATTTCCCTTCACATAAACCTAACAAGGGTTGGTCAAGCTATTTGAAGGTATTTAGGTAGGCAGGTCTTTGCCAACAATGAGCTTACAGTTCCTTGATCTATTGAGTGGACCCCCCAATCAAGAAATCCTGACTTGGATTTCCTCAACACTTGCCTCCATTTTACAATAATTCTAGCAAGGGCTACTCTTCTTGATGTAAAATGTTTAAGTCAACCCAAAACTTTCATAAGAGCTTCCTTTATAAAAGTAAGTGTCCCAACAAGGGTTGGTCAAACACATAGTTTTATTGAGTCTTACCCTTAATCAAGAAACGAAAGGCTTAGTCTGACTTAATATGGTATTTAAGGGATTTTATTATTTATTCGTAGTTTTTCATTATCACATGCTTGTTAATATTAAGTAATGCTTGCTTAAGAGATTAACCATGTTCTGATAATGTTTACTCATAGTCCGGTTTTCATTTTATTCAATCCTTGCATGCTTGTTTATTTCATTAATTATGTTATCACGACAACACATACATAATAAATAAACCATGCAATCATACAGAAATAAAATAAGATGGCATGATCACGAGCTTCTATTGGTTAGCTTATCTAGCAGTTTGATAAGTTAACCCTGACCTTGGGAAAACACCTTGAACCTGATGGTTTGTGTTTTGAAGCTCCCATCTGTCCACCTTTGCATCTTCTTGGGTTGGTTTTGCCTTGGCTTCTAATTTTTGAACCATCTCCACTGGCTTGGGAGATCCTCCATTACATGGGGTTTACATTAAAGAAACCATGGGCACGCAGACCCTACATTTTATTGGAAGAAGGCTCACAGACCAACAAATTTAAATTAAACAAATTTAAATGAAACCATACACACATACAAAGTATCTTTGGTCTATATCATGATTATCCATAGCATGAAATGACATTTACGCATATTTAAAATTCAAATTCTTTTAATCATTCTATTATTTAAGATATGTCGTGCTTGAATTCAATTAATTATGATCTTATAATTAATCAATTCTTTATCTTAAATTCCTTTCTGAATTTCCTTGAGATTATTCTCATCCATATTCCTTGTACAGGTCTTTGTAATTTTGGAGGAAACCTGGTGAAATTCCATTTCTGGAAAGTACATGGTGTGTAATATAGCCTACACGCCGTGTATTTTTCACCCTTTATCCAAAGTACATGCCGGGGGATTTGGCGTGTTTTTTGTACTTTGGAAATTTTGGAGTACACGGTGTGTAGATTAATCTAACACAACGTGTACTTCCTTGTTATGCGTTTACCAGCCTGACAATCCCATGTACGCAGAACACAACTTCTCCTTATACACAGTTTCACCTGGACCAGATCAGACTACACAACGTGTTGATTCAACATACACACTGTGTATTCTGGTTTCCACGAGCCATTCAATTTTGGTCAACACGGTGTAATAAAACTCAGGTATACTCAATTCACACGACATGGTTTGGCGGACCAGTATCAGTTCGTTGAAACTAAGTACACAACGTGTAGTTTTCACTACACACTGTGTGTTCTTGTGTTGTACAGACAGAAAGAGGGGCTCCTCTGGATGAGATCCTCATTTTTAATTTAATCAAAATTAAAATTAAAAGGTCGTTTCTATGATGTGAATCGAGAAACGAAGGAGGAAGAATAGATCTCGTTCATTCAGTTTTTTAGAATAATTTATCTTGAATTGAATCAAATATAAATGCGCAAATTATCAACGAAAATTAAATAACTATAATCAACACTGTAACTTGGATATGATACCAATTGAAGGTCCCGGGCGTAGCAGAAGCTCGTGGGTGGATGTGCCCACTTGGATTTTTTTCATTAGCAATGATCTATTCGGGATCAATACGACGATAAACGCCAGTCTCCACAGATCGAATCACATAAATAGACAAAGAAGAGGAATAGTACCGGAACCATAAATGTGGATCGTCATAGATTGATTATAATTAATTTAATTAATTGACAAGAAGTACCTTTTATGGCGTTCTTTCTTCGTTGATACTTCTGATCATGTTCCGATGTGATTTATCGTTGCGTAGCAGAAGCCAAGTGTAGACTTCCTTTAGCGGTGATCCACACGTGCACCACGTATCTCTGGAAGTCTCCAAAGTAATCTCCGGGTGCTAGTGTGGAGAATCCTTTGCTTGCATTGTCCGCCTTAGATCGCCTTGATCCGGTGGAGGTGGATCTGTCTCGGTCTTGAGAGTGTTCTTAGAGGACGGAGTTCTTTCGGTCTTGAGAGAATTATCTAGAATTGTTGTGGACAACAATTATCTTTTTAAAGAGTTGGGGTTTTGAGGATATTTATAATCGGGTTTGAGGTTGTAGAGTTATGGAAATAAATAAATGTTTTACGCGTTTTATTTATTTCATTAACTCTTTTGAAAACCCCGTGTCGAATCATTAATTCCTTGACATGCGCCCACGCTGATTATAATAAATATCATTTAATAAAATGATATTTTCTCAAAATCCCGACTGGAAAAACTACACGGAGTGTAATCATAAATACACGGCGTGTAATTGTTTTTCATTGAAAACTACACGGCGTGTAATAATTAATACACGACGTGTACTTGTTTTCAAAATAAAAAACTACACGGTGTGTAATCACTAATACACAGCGTGTACTTGTTTTCATTTTATTCTTCCTCCAAAATTAAAATGATTTAGGATTCCTTGAATAACTATTAAACCATGTATGGGAATAATCTTTATTCTACTTGAGATACTTGGATACACTTAGTGTGTGACCCTCTAGGCCTCTTTCTCATTGGCATTAGGCGGGTTTGCCTAAAGTCCAAGATTACTGTCTAGCAACGGGTCAAGGCACCCAAGAGAAAGAAGTTGACGCCGCATTGACGTGTCACCTCATACGAACACTTACTGTGTAATTTAATCCCTTTGTCTCAATATCTCAACAAGCATGTTTCATGGCAGTGTCATAAACCTATATGCGTGATCTGTCATTCTTTGACTTCTAGAAATAAACTCGTTGTGACACCATGGCCATGGAATCTGTGCGATAGTTCTATTTCAATCAAAGGGCCCAAGATATCTACTTCCATAAATATAGAAGGGACAAATCCTTCCTCGACTTATCCATTAACAACATGTCATTAATGATGCACCCAACGTACCCTACTTCCCGCCAACTATCTTCATGGCAGTTTTCGTCAGCAAATCTAAGTGCGCAAGTCATAACATGAGTTAATGATAATCTTCCAGTCTAAGGACCATTACACACGCTCGTAGATAGTAATGTCCAATGACACCAAAACATGAGGAATTACTACTGGCAGGTCTGTTCTCATAATCTTCCATCTTGGAGATTACCAAGTGCGAAATTCATGAGAGAGAGTCTCGTCTTCTTACGAGTACTTGCACATGACGGTCTGTATACTTTGTGTCCTATCATAGTATGTCATCCAACTGTAGAACTTTATTTAAGAATATTGTTATAGCATTTCAAGGTTCTCATCATAGCGGGGATCTACCAGGACCTTATCAATGCAACAAATATTCCAAGACATTATTATATTATAGTCATGCAGAACAGTGAACAATATATAATAAGTGCAAATTCATGTAATCAAAGTACAAAACAGTTGGTTCTCAGGACACCAACCCTAACACATGCGTGGATCACCGCTAGAGGAATCCTAAACTTGGATTCTACGACGCAATGACAGATCACATCAGATTGTGACCGGAAACATCAATGAAGAAAGAATTCCATCAAGGTAATTCTTTTCAATTAATTAAATTAATTTCAACCAACATACAATGATCCTCTCCATGGTTTCAGGACTCCCATATTTCTTTTTCGTTATTTGTTCTATTCTGAAGATCCGATGTTTTATTATCGTGACAGATCTCAGATTGATCGTTGTTAACGTCAAAAATTAAGTTGGGTACACCCACCAATGTGCTTCCACAGTGCCCATAACCTATAGACTATACCCCTTGGAATAGAGTTACAATACAGTGAAAATAAATAGTATAAATAAATATCAGTGTAATGGAAACAGCAGAAACAATATAACATACAATTGGGAAGAAAAAGGAGGAACCAACAAACCAATAAAATGAACCATGTAATGACAAGCTGAAATGTAACTAAATGCCAAACTAAAAAAATAAAAATAAAAGAATCAGATGACACAAATAATCTCAAGAGGCCCCAGTCCCAAACCCCATGTTCATCCCGTCTGCATTCTCCAACCCATCTAGCAAGCGACAATCAGAAACAAGGTCTCTTGCCCTTGTCCAAAACCATATCCTTGTAATTTTCTCGGGTACCAAATGATGACCCAAATAGGGTGTGAGTAAAACTCAGTAGGCTGACACCACCGCGTCTAAAAAAACTAGTATGATAATAAGTGCGTGCAATAAAGCGATAAACATGTGTATGAATTAATCAATTTATACAAAACATAAATCAACCTGCTTCGGCACCATGGTGAAATGTCTATGATCATGTAACACAACCATGCTAACCATAACTACAAACCATGGAATAATCACATAACCGGACAAAGACTTCTGTATAAGAATTTCAGCCTCCGAACAAAGCCCTATATATAAGAATTTCAGCATTAACTAGGCCAAACTCGCTATATAAGCATTTAAGCATCACTGGACATAGCCCTATATATAAGAATTTCAACATCAAACAGGGCCAAACGTACTATATAAGCATTACAATATCAAACTAGGTGAAGCCTGCTATATAAGCATTTCAGCATCAAACTAGGCCTAGCCAACCATATAATCCTTACAACATCAAACCAGGTCAAACCTTCTATATAAGCATTTCAACATCCAATTGGGCCAAACTCGCTATATAAGTATAACAACATCAAACTGGGTAAAGCCCGCTATATAAGCATTTCAACATCAAACAGAACAAGTCATAACAGTAAGAATATCACAATATCAGATCATAAGCCTCTATGGTTAATTATGCAAATTACCATTTGTCTTTCAATTACACTTTCATTTATATATCAAATTATCAACAGTCATATCAATAGCCCATAATCTATTACCAAAGTGATTCTATATCAAGCAATCATCTGAAATCTCAAGTCACGCTAAACACACTTTAAACCATTCGCCAAATTCTTATTATTCAAAGTTTTGATCACCCAACGCATAGCCACAAGCCACGTTGCATCAATATTGAATCCAAAGGGGGTAAATGGAATAATCCAATCCAAGATTTATCATCATTCATTATTAAATTAATTATTGTGCATGTTATGTCGGCGCAACTTGCAATATTACACATACTTGACAATTTAACATACCATAGGGTTAGGTTTTAGACCACGTGCCATTATTTGGTGATAAACGCGATGCCTCCAATAGAAAACACCAATTAGAATAATGGCACAAAAGATCACAAAAAGGGACCTGGATCACACGAGATCAAGATCAACACTTGATTCCACAACGGTCAAAGTATTACACCGCAATAGCAAGGAATAAAGGAGGGGGGGAACCTAAGAAAAAAAACTTACCAAAGATCGATTGCTTGAACAGGATGTTCGGAATGGAAGAAGGTGCTCCAAAATCACCTGGAAATCGCATAGGGCTCAAGAGGAAGGGTTGCACAACTGGCAGAATGAGAAACCAGGCATAAAAAATTACTTAAACCCACTAGTTGTGAGATTTACACGGTGTGTAAGCATTACACGATGTGTATTTCTTGATTTAAGTGATACACTGAAAAATGCATTGCCTCAGGTTCAATTTAACCATGCCTAACTTTTACACAATGCGAATGGTTTACATGATGTGTAACTGTTTCACGCCCTGCACTAATTCATGGCATCCACTTGTGCATTTACACGTCGTGTAACACGTTCACAGCATTTAAGTGTCTATAGTGGATAGTTCTCAGGCCAGTTTATGCATAAAGAACCCCAAACACCTCCAAAATCTTTCCAAAACCCACAAAGATCCTTCATAAGCATTTAACACATTTAAACTCGGACTCCATTAATTCAAACAAATATACACCCCTGAACTTTAGGTCAATTTCCCTAACAAAAACCTCCCATCTTTGGATGAGACTGGGCCACCAAGGTTTAAAGAAAAAGGAAAACCCAAACAAAAGAGATTCGATGAAAAACTCAAAGAGGTACGTGTCTGGAAAAAGACGAGATCTTACACAGATATAATTATAAATATATGTATATTATAAATTACATAATAGGAAAAAATATATATAAATTTAAATATGAACTATATTTAATGTATTTATAAATCATATAATGGAAAAATAAATATATTATATTTATTAAAATGTATATAGTTTTTATATAAATAATATTTAAAAATATATACATGTATATATATATATATATATATATTAAATTATTCATAGTGCACTTTACCAACGCAAATAAAAGGGCAACATGAGTGACTTTTATCTGACATGAACATACATGCACATACATATACATACATACATGCATACATTCAATTATATATTTATATTATTTAAATAAAACTTCAATATATCACAATTACATATACATTTGTTAATCTTCGTTCCCCACAATCTGTTTTGATGTATGTACGAGAGGAATCCTGATTATAACAACTCCTTGCCAGTCGTGGAACAATTCACACATGTGGCACATGCCAGGTGCATGGCCAGCCGAGATACAACGTACGTGGGCATGGCACGCCGCGTCCCCACTGCCCGACAATGATTTTCACTGCTGGACTTTGTCAAGGCGTCTCATCCTAACTGCCTTCCTCTTTATTATATTATGCCTTTCTTGGGGTATTTGTGCAAAGCTTATCCATTTGGTATCGCCTGGTTCAGACCAGGCCCGTCTGGTCGGCAGGAATGCCGCGTTGAGCGTAATGGGAAGGGGCGTGACAGTGGGAAGAAAGGTGAAACCAGACTTTCCATTTTCTACTTTCAGTTTTCCCACCGTGGGAGAACGTCCCCACCCCACGACCGGCTTTCATAATTGAACGCCCACACATTCCGTGTGTGTATCTTCAATAATATTCTGTAATATTTCAAGTACATGAGATCAAAAAATTCTATAAATGATGTCTTCTTCTTCAATCTTTGTTTTTATTCTTGAAATCGAAAAAATAGAGATGTGTGAATCATAATTTCTCAATAGGTACATTTATCAGTGCTAAAATATACCATTTATCGGTTTTCAATAATAAAAGGATTCTTCTTTTATCATTGTGAATTTAGAACAGATAAAAATATGGTCTTATCAGCGCTACAATCATGCTTAGAGAAATTATTGTTTATGAAAACAAATTTGAGATATCACCCATACACATCATATCAAAAACAGTAAATGAACAAAAAAATTGAGTACCTAATAATATTTACTGAAGATTATAGATATTGTGAAGCAGATCTATTCTTCAATTTTCAGATCTGGGTTTTGTTTTTCAGATATTGATTTTTATGTTGTTCTTGGTGTTCATCCTATGGAATTGTTTTTTTTATGTGGTGCCAAGATATAAATCTTATGTTGGGTTTTTGTGGGGATCTAGGCATGATGCATTTTATGAGAAATTTTCTTATACCTTGGTCAACTCTTTTCAAAAATATGCTCATAGAAACTTATATAAAAGCATAGCTTTACCAAGCACAATTAAAAGCCGTGATAAAGGTTCCTTTTTATCAGTATTTTCTCAAAAGGGTTAATAATGATGTGTTTTTTTACGCATTTTCTAGCTTATGCTGTAAAGGCTTCAACCATTACAAGTTAGCATTTTCATTTAATTTCAATGTTTCTACTCCTTTTGGGTGTAATTCTATGTTGGGAGGAAGTTAGAGGAGTTTTGTGGAGGTTGTAAGTGGACACTCACTACTAGAATAAAGGCTTTTAACGACTGCCAAAAGCGGTCTCTTGAGACCTTTAGCGACCATCAAGCGACCGCTTTTAGCGGTCGTAATTTCTCAATTGGTATAGGTCATTAGAGACCACTTCTGGTGGCCACTAAAACTCTCCACCTAAAACACTTGATTTTGGGTGTTGGGCGTGGTGCAGGGCAGTGCGGGGAGACGTACGTGATGTGGGGGGATGTTGGGGGTGATGGAGATCCAAGCTCATCGGCCATGGCAGACATACAACGGCCAAAGGGTACCTAACATGAAGGGGGCGGTCGGCGGAGGACAAAGGGGCATCAAGGCCGTGACTGGATGGCCAAAGGTAGTTTGTTAGGGTCTACCGGTGGGAGGCGAGGTGTTTCAACGGTGGCCTGGGACTAGCCAGGGGCATTAGAGGCGATCGAGGGCTGCAACGGGCGAGTTGGAGTGGTGGGGTGAATAGTGGGGTGGGAAATTTCCCGCTGGAATTTTTAGAGTAGTAGCGGCCACCAAAAGCAATAGCTAATACCTTCTTTAGTGACTGCCAAAGGTGGTCCCTAAAACCAACAACCAGTACCACAAAAACGGGTAAAGCACCACCCTTTAATAGCGCTAAAAAAGAAGTGATAAAGGGAGTATCTTTATCAACGTTAAAAAGAGTGGTGATAAAGTGTACTTTTAACATCGCTAAAAAAACATTGTTAGAAGCACCCCTTTATTGTCGTTTTTTTTGCGTTGTTAAAGGAATCCTCTTTATCACTGTTTTTTTATAAGTGCTAATAAAGTCCCCCTTTATAAGCGTTTTTACCTGCGCTAATAAAAGGTATATTTAAAAAAAAATCATTAAAAATAATATATTTATATTGATATAAATATAATATATATATTTTAAATATGTTTTAGATGAGGCTAAATAGTCACTTACACTTAATATATAAGATAATTAGTGAAAATGACTTATAAAATAATTAAAATTATTTTTTAAATTAACAATTTGCTAATTATTACACATATACCCTTTAACGGCATGCAAATAGGCTTTTAATAGTGCTAAAAAAAGGCGTTGTTAATCGCAACGCTGATGGGGGGTCCCTTTATCAGCTCTAAAAAACATTAATAAAGGGGGGCCTTTATCTGTGCTAAAAAAGCGCTGATAAAGGAGCCCCCTTTAACAACGTTTATTTAACACTAATAAAGGCCTAGCTGGTTGCAATGTGCTGTTAATTTAATAGTACACCGAACAAAAACCTGTTATTTCAAACAATACTATATAGAAACTATAATTTCAAACAATTCTATATACATTTAATTGATAACATGAATACAAAAATGTTCACCCATGGTATATACAAAAAACACCATTGTTTACATTTCAAATAATATTTTATATAATTACATTTACAATTATCCAACAAACATTTTAAAATATTAATATTTCATCTTTTGATGGCCGTGATCCCCTCTAAAAAATGTCCGCTCATGGTATTAGTTGCCGAACAAATCATCTCAACCTGAGGAAAAGATTCCGCCTATAGAAGAAAAAAATATTATGTTAGTAATAGTATAAAGAAATAAATTAAACATTAATATGAAAGAATACATTAATAAAATGTCAATATTTAATAAAAAAGACACATTTGGAGTTATATCGGTCATACCATTCATCCTATTGAGGTGGAGTTGAATCTTACACGTCACAAATGAATGATGAACCATTTTCATAAAATATCAAAACAATCCGAATGTTTTTGCTTGGTTTTGAGTATGCCATAGTTCTTTTACTAAAATTAATGTCAATTTTAAATAATGACACATTTAGAGTTATACCGATCAAACTATGTGTCAGATTGAGGTGAAACTAATTCCCACCTGTTACAAATTATTGATGGATCATTATTCTAAACTATCAAAACAATCAAAATGTGTTTACTCGGTTTTAAGTATGTCAGTTGTGTTTTTTACTAAAATGCCATTTCAAACTGGAAACATGCATTATGAGTCATACCAGTCACATCGTGTGTCAGTTTGATCTAAGACTATTTCATACACATCACAAATGACGAATGGATTGTTGTCCTAAAGTATCAAAACAATCCGAATGTGTTTGCCCAGTTTTCAGTATGTCACTTGTTCTTTTTTACTTAAATTAATATCAATTTTAAATAAAAAGACACACTTGGAGTCATACAGGTCACACCGTACACCATATTGAGGTGCGGTTGACTCATACACATCACAAATGACTCATGGATTGTTTTTCTAAAATATCAAAACAATCCAAATATGTTTTCTCTATTTTTCAGTATGTCACTTGTTCTTTTTACTTAAATTAATGTTAATTTTAAATAAAAAGACACACTTGAAGTCATACCGGCCATACCGTGCATCGTATTAAGGTTCGGTTGACCCCTACACGTCACAAATGACCCATGGATCATTTTTCTAAAATATCAAAACAATCAGAATGCGTTTTCTTGGTTTTCAGTATGTCACTGGTTGTTTTTACTTATATTAATATCAAATTTAAATAAAAAGAGACACTTTGTGTTATACTGGCCACACCATGCATCCTATTGAGGTGCATTTGATGCTACATGTCAAAAATGACTTATAGATCATTTTCTGAAAGTATCAAAACAATCTGAAAGCGTTTGGTCAGTTTTCAATATGCGGGTTTTGTTTTTTACTAAAATGTCATTTCAAACTAGAAACAAGCATTTTGAGTCATACTGATCGCATCATGTGTCAGTTTGACATGAGACTATTTCATAAATGTCACAAATAATATATGAATCGTTGTCCTAAATTAATAATATAATCGGAGTACATTTGCATGGTTTTCAGTGAGTAACACGTTTTGAACTAAGTTATCAATTTTAAATTGATAACAGACACTTTTAGTCATACCAGTCACACTGTGCATCATATTGTGGTGTGGTTGATTCCAAAATGTCACATATGACACATGGATCATTTTCATAAAGTATAAAAACAATCCAAATACCTTTTCTTGGTTTTCAGTACGTCACTTGTTCTTTTTTACTTAAATTAATGTCGATTTAATAAAAAGACACACTTGGAGTCATACCGGTCACAACGTGCGTCATATTGAGGTGAGGTTGACTCATACACCTCAAAAAATACTCATGGATAGTTTTTCTAAAATATAAAGACAATTCTAATACGTTTTCTTGGTTTTCAGTATGTCATTTGTTCTTTTTGCTTAAATTAATGTCAATTTTAAATAAAAAGACACACTTGGAGTCATACCGGTCACACTGTACATCGTATTGAAGTGATGTTAAATCCTACACATCAAAAATTACTCATGTATAGTTCTACTAAAATATAAATACAATATGAATGAATTTTCTTGGTTTTTAGTATGTCACTTGTTGTTTTTACTTAAATTAATGTCAATTTTAAATAAAAAGGCACATTTGGAGTCATACCGGTCACACTATGAATTATATTGAGGTGCAAATGATTCCTACATGTCAAAAATTACTTACAGATCATTTCCCTAAAGTATCAAAACAATTGTAATGTGTTTTCTTTGTTTTCAATATGCCAGTTGTGTTTTTTTACGAAAATGTCATTTCAAATTGGAAACATGCATTATGAGTTATAACGGTCATATAGTGCATTGGTTTGATGTGACACTACATAAGATAAGTAAAAAATCACTTATTAATTTCTTTTCTAAATTATCAAGACAATAAAAGCGTATTTTCTTGGTTTTCAATGAGTGACACATTTTGAACTAAAATGTAAATTTTAAACTGATAATAAACACTTTTAATCGTACCAGTCACACTGTGCATCATATTAAGGTAGGGTTGAATCCTAAACATAAAAAATGACTTATGGATTATTTTCCTATGGTATCAAAACAATCCGAATGTTTTTTCTTAGTTTTCAGTATGTCACTTATTCTTTTTAGTTAAATTAATGTCAATTTTAAATAAAAAGTCACACTTTGAGTCATACCGGTCACACAGTATGTCATATTGAGGTTCGGTTGACTCCTACACATCACCAATGAATCTTGGATTGTTTTCTTAAAATATCAAAATAATACTAATGTGTTTCTCGGTTTTTAGTATGTTACTTGTTCTTTTTTAATTAAATTAATGTCAATTTTAAATAAAAAGACACACTTTGAGTCATACTAGTCACACCGTTTGTCACATTGAGTTGCAGTTGACTCTTACATGTCAAAAATGACTCATTTATCATCGTATAAAAATATAAAAACAATCCGATTGTATTTTATTGGTTTTCAAGAATGCCACTTGTTGTTTTTACTTAAATTAATGTCAGTTTAAAATAAAAAGAGACATTTTGAGTTTTACCGGCCACATCTTGCATCATATTGAGGTGAAATTAATTACTACATGTCACAAATGACTTTTAGATCATTGTAATAAATTATAAAAACAATAATAATGTGTTTGGTTAGTTTTCACTATGTCTGTTGTGTTCTTTTACTAAAATGTCATTTCAAGCTGGAAACATGAATTTTGAGTCATACCAATCGCATCATGTGTGGGTTTGATGTGAGGTTGCTTCATACACGTCAAAAATTAAATATTAATCTCTATACTAAATGATGAATATAATCGGAGTTCATTTTCTTGGTTTCTAGTGAGTGACACGTTTTGAACTAAAATGTAAATTTTAAAATGATAACGGACACTATTAGTCATACCGGTCACACCGTGCATCAGATTGAGGTGTGGTTGATTCCTACAGGTCCAAATTGACTCATGTATTTTTTTTTTCATAAAGTATCAAAATAACACGAATTCATTTTCTCAGTTTTCAACATGTCACTTGTTCTTTTTACTAAATTTAATGTCAATTTAATATAAAAATACACATTTAAAGTCATACCGGTCACACCGTGTATTGGATTGAGGTGAGGTTGATTCATACACATCAAAAAATGACTTATGGATCATTTTCATAAAGTATAAAAACAATATGAATTCATTTTATTAGTTTTCAGAATCTCACTTGTTCTTTTTAATAAAAGTAATGTTAATTTTAAATAAAAAGAGACACTTTGAGTGATACCGATCACTTGATCTTTTTTCTCAGTTTTGAGTAGGTTAGTTTCTATGATACCAATTATATTTACCTAGAAATTTCATACATAGATATGACATCTTAGAAGATAAATATTCCTTACATAACATAATGATCCATTCCAGAATAGTTTAGGTCTACTGCTTTTGGAAACCCGGATTAATAAAGAACTAGTTTGTAAGAGTCTCTCATTAAGTTATTCTTTACTAGAAACCTTCTTAGACATATCATTTATCAAACCATTCTTAATAACCTAATGATATGAAATATAATAAAGGGAGATCATATATTCTCAATAAGTGTAAAAAATGGAGATTTCAATGATCATGTAAGGATAACATGAGCATAAAGATGTTAGAAGGTGATATTAACATTAGAAATTCACACCCTGCATATAATAGATCATAATCACAAGTCATGGATCTAAGAATGTTAGTTCAAAAGACATAAATATTAAAAGGATCTAAGAATATTATAAACTAAAAACATATAATTCAAGTCATACTAAGCACACAATGTATCAGATTGAGGTGCGGTTGATTGAGCTGCGACTGATTACTACATTATTCAGGAAAATGTTCATGAAAGAACTTTGGTAAGTCATAATTTGCATAAAAATAATGATAAATACCTTGGTATATGCATCCTTACCATTCACTTCACATTTCATGCAATATGGGGTTTTATCTTCCACCTGAAAGGAACTTGTTCTCTCTTTTCTGGCTTGTTGTGTTCAATTGAAAGGAAAGTAAGACTTCCCAAAAAATCTGTAAAAAAATAAATAAGTATTAGATAAAAATGATAAGGAAATTAACTTACAAATAATAGATAAAACGATTAAAAAATTAATTAATTATTTATATAAGTATTAGGAATTCACCTTTAAACATTCTTGGCCTATTTCTTTGTTGTCATTATATGAGTTGCAGCCTCGATGTCCTATCTCTCATGAGCATGAGAATATTTGAACCAACCACCCTGACTCGAACAAAGGAATCCACCTATATAATAAAATTTTTTTATGTGATTAATACTAATAAGATGTAAATTGCACATAAATATGAAACAATCCACTATTTCTATAGAAGTCACATCTTCATGCTATTTGTGTAAATTCTTCCATCAAGTATATTGCCCATTGGTTTCTGAGCACATCTATATCATCTTATGAATATGAGTCTTTTCAACAGTCATAGAAGTATTGAAAAAATATAAATACACAAAGGATTAATAAATATATTAAATGAAATAGTAATTATCTTCAAAAATACCTCTTCAAGGATGATATTTTGTTCATGGAATATGATCTCTTTCATAAATTTACAAAAATAATAACCACAATATTTTCCATTAGTTTGTTTCAGACACTACAGAAACATTGAGTAGACTAAGTAATTTGTTTTGACATGTGTTTGTATAGTGAAATATTATTATATATACCCTGATACTTTTCCAGCTGTAGAACTTGTCCTGGTACTCATGCTTATCCCCTTGCCTCATTTCTTATTTTTTAAGATATTGATGCACCACCCTATCATAATAGAATCCTCATTAAATGATAATATAAATTATATAACTTGATGTTTAGTTCTAAAATGTTGGATGTAGTGTATTACAAATTGACAAAGAACATCATGTGTGGACAGTTTTTTAGATATCCATGCATTGAATCCAAGAAATAAATCTTTGGAGTATCCAAATTTACCACAATGAGCATCCAGTGATTCCTAAAAACACAAAAATGAATAAGTAATGAAAGAAATGAAAATATATTTGATATGATTAAATTGTACAATTTTACCCCTGCATCATCAGTATTAAATAAAGTATATAATCTGAAATTTTTCTTTCAAATGATTTGATTAGACATGCCACTATTTCATCCTTTATTTCTTGTATCAATTTTTTGTTGTTCTGTAGAGGCGATATGAGGACTAACGAGTCAAAAAAAAAAATCATGGGAAAATCCTTTCAATTATTTTTCATATATAAGATTTCCAAAAATATGAAATGTATTTATTCATAATTAATATAGTATATAATCTTTTGGAAAATCAAATGATGAAAACATAACTCATGTATACATTTACAACTGAACCACCTAACCAATCATAGTCGAGGATTTCACTAACATTATCAACACCAATGAAGTCTTGAAATTCCCCTATATATATATTTTCTTCATAATCAACTATGTGACTACTACCATATTTTAACTTTGTATCCACATGAACCTTCAATGCTAATAAATGAAGATATAGAACAGAAAAGGTAATGGTGATTTCAGTACATCTTTTCGATCAGTTGGTCAATCCTTTAGATGTTTTTGAGTTGGTATTTCATTTCACCCCTTCCCTTTCTCTATATGTAATAACATTTATCAGTTTATACCTTTTTTTAATTAATTTTTAAAGGTTTTTCTTGAAAATTAAATTTGAAATGAATACCTCCTTATCAACATGTTTTTTATAAGATGTGATGGCCATGCGATGAATGTTCCAATAGATTTTTTTGACTGTATGAATATTTTACACATAAATTGGAATAATTTTCTCAGTGATCATCTCATGGGTTATGCTAATTGACACCCTCACCTGTTAGAAGTTTTATGTTTTGTAGCTCGTCGTTTTGGATAATGAACACCATATCCCTCGCTACAAGGAGATGGGTGTGTGTTGATATATATAAATCACAATAATTATCACCCTATAAAATATTAGTATAAGAATGGTATAAGTGTTTTTTTGATTCAAATTTCAAAGAAACATTTATTAGAAAATTGATTACATCATCTAAGATATATCTTTTAGGGGAATGGCTTGTCTCATAGTGGGTGGGGGTAGGACAGGATCTCCACACGGTGGTTTTTATTAAGTTGTTTCTTCTCCTTGCTAACCCCTATAAAAGTTTTCATCATCACTATATGCCCTTGTAATTGTTATTCAAGGGTATATAGACTTTCTCTCATTTATTTCATTTCTTCACTTTGGTCCTCATCTTGTTTTTTTCTCAAAATTTGTTAAGGGTGTCGCCCCAAAACCCACACCTCTTACGCGACCATATTGTTCTGGCTGCTTCAAGGACACTGATAGTATGTGTTCATCCAATATAGGTGTTTTTGATTCCTGTTCCCATGTTGGATTGAAAATATAGTAAAATAAGTGATCATTTTTATATAATAATGATTTAAAGAAAAACAAATTTTTATTATGTAATACTTACACATATTTCCTACACTTTTTGAGTGTTTTCATTTATTAGTATCCCGTATTTATTTACATGTGCCTACTTCCATAGATCATGGTGTGGGATGGAAGAGGCTTTATATTTGGAGTCACCAATCTATATATAAACAAAGGAACATAATTATGATGCTGTTTCATGTCACATAAAAGTATTATGGTAGATTTAAAATATGTACCAATTTGTTTTCAAGTCAGGCATACCCCATCCTTACTTTACGGTAGGGGTATACTATTTTTACTACTGATTCCTTATTTCTATCACTCATTTTCTATTTCATAAATAAAAAATAATCAATAAAAGTGATGAATACATGTATCATCAAACAATGCATTACTAGCCATAATGTACCTGAAAAGACACATCTGCACGACGACCAGTAAACACATCCCACACTTATTGGGTTATTGGGTGTGCATAGAGAATATGTGGGTGAAAGTTTATTTTACCTTCAACATCTTTAAGATGACATCTAGTTAGAATTGTGTGAAATCATTTTTAAACCCTTCCAGTAATCATTAATACAAATTTTTATGGGATTTATCCACTATAAATGAACTCTACAATGGATGATAAAGAGTAAATAAATGTTTCATTGTTTTATTTTATAGTAAAATAATGAAATGATATCATAATGTTACTGTAATCTCTTCCCACATCAGTGCATTAAGTGTGGGAACAACATGGTGCATGAATCTACATCAATCGACACACAATTTTGAGTGACGATTCTAATGTTACTACTACACATGGCCTTGTTGGGGTTAACATGCTGGCCCCACCCATTTCATCCAACCTTGTATTTGATGTATTTGATTTTTTCCTTAATGATTTTTATTAACACTGTCAGACTACAATGCTTCTATTTTTTCTATGTCGTCAGGCCTTCATCACCTACCATTTCCTCAGATTGAACATCATCAATATATTACTCTAGAGTGGTATCATCAGCATGTGCAAATGGTCATTGTACCTCTACACTAGGAGTAGAAGAAGGTTGTAAAACTTGTTGTTCCTAGGGATTGGGAGCACCAGTACATGAAGAAGGTCGTTGCTCCTATGCACTGTGAGCAAAAACAGGTTGAGAGATATTTTGTGCCTTGGGATTAGAAGAACCAACACATTCAAAAATTTTTATCTGTAGAAGTGGTTTAACATTTAATTTAGATTACATAAATGCAACAATGAATAGATAATAAAATGAGGTATAATGATGTATATTACAAAAAAATATAACATGATTATTGAACTATTGTTTTCTTTTTTAAAGTTTGAAGGGATTTTAACCCTCTATCGATTATCCAAATATCTTCATTGTGGTCTCATCTGACATACAAAATGCTGTTTACATTGGGACCACTGCGATATAATTGTGACATCCCAATGAAAGGGTCATCCTCAGTTGAATTTTAATCAGAACCTTCAGTGGTTTTGGTTGATAATAGAATAATTGACCACTTTTAGTTTGTGGAATCTGGAACATAAAATACTTGAACTGCCTATGATTCAATTATAAACGGTTTTTCTTTGTACCATTCCTTACTGAAATTAACTTTCATGAATCCTAATTCATCTATTTTAACAACACTCCTACTATCAACCCACTTGAATTAAAAAATAAATACTTAGAATGTTGTATAATCCAACTCCCATATTTGTTTGATGATGCCAAAGTATGACATATTCATGTAAATTGGATTTCTATCCTTAGTACTAGAAATATGCATCGCTTCAGCCACAAGTGTAACTCCACTATTTTTCATGGTACTATATTAATCATGTTCATTTGTATAGAACATATAAACATTAATTACATAACCATTGTAAGATAATATACACACACTTTGTCCTCTGGATAGCCATCAAATTCATTCTGAAATTGAATCTGAATATTCATATGACTCCTTAAAAATATGGTTCTGAAACCATCCTATAAACTGTTGATTATGTGTTTTGGATATCTATATTTCAGACCTTGATGGATTTAAATTCCTAAGAATTTCTTTGTGGGTTTCAACATGTTTGGAAACCTCTAAAATATTATGAAAAACCTAATGGTGGAACTACTC
Source organism: Viscum album (assembly GCA_963277665.1). Classification (NCBI taxonomy): domain Eukaryota; kingdom Viridiplantae; phylum Streptophyta; class Magnoliopsida; order Santalales; family Viscaceae; genus Viscum; species Viscum album. The sequence goes on from OY728145.1 coordinate 1,184,112,053, forward strand.
TTGATCTGCAATATTGATTGTGACAAAATCTCTTCTAGAAATTCCTTCACCCTCTAGCTACACAATGTGATGAAATTTTGGTATACCAATGCTTTCCACACTAGAAAAATATTCAATATATAATTCAATGGCTACCTCAACAATATATTTCTCCATAATTCAACCCTCTAGCCAACTTCAATTTTTGACATACACTTTTAAAATCTTCATATACCATTCAATTTGGTACATCCATCTATAGTTTATAGGACTATATAGTTGAATCTCTCTCATCAAGCGAACCATAAAATGAACCATCATATCAAAGAATTTTATCAGTTAGAACATTTCCAATTCACATAATATGATGACAATTTCTTTTTCCATTGTCGACAATTTCACCGGGTCTATAACTTTTCTACATATAGCTTTGAAGAAGAAACAGAGCTTGGTTAATGTATGACGGATATTATTGGACAAAATGCAATATAAATCTATATGAATTATATATTGCATCAAAACATTGTAGTCATTTGATTTCATTCCCTTTAACTTTAAATCAGTAATTTATATGAAGCTCTTGATATTTGATGAATACCCCTACGGAACCATTATGTCAACCAAGAAGTTGAAAAACTAATATCTCTCTTACTTGGAAAGAGTGTAAGAAACTAGAGGAAGTAAAGTTTGTTTTTCACCCTTCACCAGTGCCAACTCTTGTCATATTCCCATGTCAACCATGTCCATCCTAGCCTTAATTATATCCTCTATTTTACTAGGTGCATTTATCAACGTGCCAATGACACTATCACATAAAATTTTTCAACAAGCATAACATCAAGAAAATTATTGATGTATAGAAAATTCTAGTATTGTATTTGAAAAAAAAACTGATCTCTTTTTCATACTAGATTTTATAAGGTTTTTCGAAAATGGTTTACCAAAAGCAGTGTTCACATCTTTTAGTTTATCAAATAGTTGATCACCTATTAGTGGATATGATGTTGTATGTTCTTATGAACTTCCATAGAATGATTTCGTTCAATATTGGTACTTATGACATCGGGGCAAAAATATGTAATGTCATAGAAACATGGTTTTTGATGAATATTTCAACTTAACTTACTATGTAACTTGTTCGCAAATGGGACACCCTTGAATTCCTTTAATTATATATCCTAAAAAATTTCCATAAGTAGGAAAGTCATTTATCATCTAGTACAACATGGATATCAACATGAAATATTCATTCATAAAATGTAACACTTAAATACCATAATAATTTAAAATCCTAAATCAATGTAGCCAAATAAACATCAATATCATTACTCATTTGTTCTGGTCCTAATATAAGCATAGATAAAATTATATTTTTTCATTTTATGCATAACCACAGTGAAAATTTATAATTTAACAACATAACTGTCCATGTACTATGAGTGTTGATTTGAAAACCAAAATAATTCACTCCTTCTATAGATAACACAAGATGAAGGTTTCTCAGCTCGTTTCCAAATCCAGGATACTCATGATCAATTCTATTCCCCTGAGGAGAGTCTTCTAGGTGATGTAGTTTCCCATATTTAATTATTGAATCTATATGCCATGTTAGTTTTCATATAGTCTCCTCACTTTCATATAGTCACATAAACCTTAGAATGATTTAAAATTACCATACAACTTTTATAGAACTGGATTCATCATTATTATATCAAGAAGTGGCACACTTTGGGAATTCTGTAAGTGATTTTTGGTCCTTGAGAGATAGTATACAATCATTTTGGAAAGCTTTTATTCTTTAATAGATCACCATTGAGTGTAGCATTCACTTGGCGTCGTATGTTTGGATTAGGAGCACATTATCTTATAGGATCTTGTCATTCAAGAGAACAAGTGGTTCTGTAAAACTGGAATCACCCCATCCATTGTCTGATTTCAAATAATAGATATTCTGTATGGATAAAAATGCTCTATATTTAGTGCAACTGGCAAAAAATGATGTCTTTTCCTAACTCTTTAACTTCACAAAAAATTGGGGCAATCACAAAGTTCATCTTCAAATGTCCTTGTCATTTCCTCAATATGATCTTCATCATCATTTACATCTATAATCACATTCTCGATATGGTCTTATTAATTTTTCACACTTGTAATCATATCAGATGATCCATAAAACATAATTTTAACCCAACCACTAGCCACATTATCTTTTCCCCTATGTTTATTCCTACATTTATGACTTCGATCTATTCTATGATAGATCAAGTGTTCTTCCAACTCCTCTAGACAAATTTTTCTTGAATAAAAATAGTGTAAACATAGAAAAATGATTTGAGAAGGGTCATATGCATGATCTTTTGAAAACATGATGAACTATTTCACTCCATTTTCATACTCTTTTGTCAGACGATTGACATCCATCCATTCTTTATTCATATCCATCCTATTTCATTTGGTAATATTAATATTTTAAAAAATTAATACACAAAACATTGATATAAAAATTAACCAAGGCTAAAAATATTATAGAATTTAAGTCTCTTTTAATATTTATCCCCAATATCCACTTTCTAGAACCAAGGTCCTTCATTTGGGACCTTCTAGAAAAATCAATCTTCAGCTCTTCCAACATTTCGTTCATTGGTCCAACTAAGAGAAATTCATCCACATAAAGAAGTAAAATGACAAAAATCCCGTCATAATACACCTTCATATAGTAGAAAACATTGCATGGACATTAATTATACCATGAAAGCATTGAAATTACAGTTACAATATCTTGGTGTTGACTTAAGACCACAAAAATTCCATTTGAGACTCCAATCGAAACTTCTATTCAATTTAGCATGAAACCTTCTAGTTAATCTATTTACGCCTATTCCAATGAATCTCCATTAAGAAATATAATCATGAAATCCATTTGTTCTATAAATAAACTTTCAATGGAAACCATGTCGAGAACTATTGGAATTATTATTTACTTTATAGCAGGAGATAAAATCTAACAAAAATCTAATCCTTATAATTATTGAAGTACATTTACAACTAGAGAAACCTTTCACTATCTACTACCATCCAATTTATATGATAAATCTAATTTTTCAATAGATCCCTCTTTCCTAGTTCCAATTCTATCATCTGCAATTTATCAAAATCATAGAGAGAATTCAATTATTACTTAATTTTTTACTTACACTAAAATGAGGCCAACATTCAGCCTATATTGAATCCAAAAAGAAAAAGAAAATACACATGACTTACCCACACATTCCTCATTAGAGACACTCCTATACACTAAGAAAACCATAAAACTAGGGGAAACTTATAGTGTGTGAGCTAACTAGTTTAGTATTCATTTGGACATATTTCTTAATTTATAGGGTTCCCATGCAGTCAAAAAAGTAGAAGCAATAAACAACAAGACAATGATCATCACATGAATAAATATAATATAAGTAGTAAATCACATGTCAACTCTAACACCCTCACAAGAAATAGAACCTTTTCACATCCATGAATAATCATCAAGAATTTTATATTAATAATCAATCACATCTCTCTAAGGGAAAATGCCTAAATAGACATATCAAACAAGGGGACCCCTAATTTAAACTATGAAGGAGATGTTGGATGAAAAGTAAGTTTAGGAGTTGCAATGAGGTTAAACATTAATTAAACTTTTGTGGGAGTGAGGTTATGATGGTTATCTTATGGGTTGGATAAAGTTAGTGAAATTACCTTACCATGGTGTTCTAATAAATCTAGTTTTCTTCCCTATATAATGTATTGGTTTTCCTAATTCTTTAAAAATCTAAACTTAAAAGATTATGGAAAAACTAAATTTCAGATGTCCTTTGAAAACTATTTATTAAATCGCATTTGAAATCCCATTAAAAAGAGAATGTTGAACACATATAATTTTTTAAGAATTTTTTTAAAAAACTTAAATCATTTTAAAAGATCCACTCAAGCATTTTCAATCTCTATAAGGAGATGGATTCTTTGAAACTTCTTTCCAAACTATTGTAGAAAAAACTGGTACACTTTCTTTAGTAATTTTTTTATCACGATGATTAGTAGATTTAATCATTTAATCTTATATCATCAAACTAGAATATATCCAGCCAGATATTTATAGGAAGTAACAACTTCCATCTATCTCCATAACCATAGTTCATGGGAAACACCTCCAATATACATGTAATTGGATGGATACCAAATCCATCACTCAAATTATCCACATTAATATTAAAATATTCATTTATAACTATTGAAAAAAATACAACGAAATATATATCTAAGAGATTCAATCACCCCCTTTATATTAATTTTCAATTCCATTGAAATGATTTACTCTTAATTCATGTAAAAAATTCACTTTCTCACAACCTCATAATGATAATAAATAAAAATGACTGGAAAAACCTTTCCACAAGTTCATTCTATAAATAAACGGGAATGTCTTCCAAGGGAAAAATTCTTATCCCCCTTTTCATCTAAATTAAGAAAAATTCTTCCCCCCTTTTGTTTAACCACTTTTATTTAACTCAAATAATTATTTGAGAGAAGTGTGGAACCACAAGTTTCTTAACAATGATCCATGGGTAAGTCATCTATAAGTCTGTGTTGGATAACCAATTATAAAAACCAAGATTTGTTTTACAACAAAAACATATTTTTCTATTCAAATTTCTTAATGTCGTACTAAATTAGAATTCAACTATTTTTGGGATTTAAAAATAGAATTCAAAGATAGTTTATAAACATGAACTCATCTTAAAGAACACATCAAAACATTAAAGTTAATGTTTTTTCACTTCCCTATTTTTTGGGCAATCATTCCAACAATGTTATTGGGGAAAATATAGAATATATATATGTTTTAAAAGATTTGTATGATACTACTATGGTTGTTAAATCAATGAAACTCCATTTTATGGCATTCAAAGGAATTTCTTGCATATTAAATGTAATGTAAGAATAGACCAAAGCCAAGCCAAAATCAAGCAATATTTTAGGAATTCATAATAATGTGGAAAAAATGACATACCACTCCGGTGGAAGCAGTAGGTTTCGACGGCGACAGAGTCAGGGTAGGCAGCGGTGGCAGCGGTAGTGAAGGTTGCAGAGGGGTTCACAATGGAGGTGGGGTTCTCGGTGGAGGTGGGGTTCGCGAAGAAAGATGGTTTGTGGCAGGGGAGGGTTCGCGGGAGAGGAGGATTCTGGGTGAAGGGGGGTTCGTGGTGGAGGAGGGTTCGCGGTAGCAGAGGGGTTCATGGTTGGAGGTAGGGTTCGACACACAACAGAGGAGGGGTTCACAACAGTAGAGGAGGGTTGGTGGCGGCATACAGGAGGTTAGGACAGAGGAGGGGTTGATGGTGTATAGGCCGGTTTCTGCGAGAGCTTGAGGCTTGTGAAAGAAGAAGCTGACTATTAAAGTTCATTTATAAAATCGAGTGAAGCTTTTATCAACACTAGTTAAAAAACGCTGATAATGGTATGTTTTATCAACACTAAATTAGAAAGCACTGATAAAACATGCATTTATCAATTCTAAAAAATCACTGAAAAAGGTGTCTTTATTAGTGCTAAAATTATAGCACTGATAAAGATACCTTTTATGAATATTTTTTTTAACATTGATAAAGATATATTGTTAATAATTTATTAATATTATTATATATATTTAAAAAATTATATATATGATAAAAAAATATATATTTATTTATAATTATAACTATAAATAAATAAATAATTATTTATATTTATACAATTATAACAAATATATTAATTATATATATTAATAAAATTATAAATATAATAAATATATTTGTTATAGTTTTATAATTACTTATATATATATATATTTATAGACATAATTATAAATAAATAAATATTTGTTTCTTTAAATAATTATAAAAGTATAACAAATACATTTATTATATTTATAATTTTGTTAATATCTATAATTAATATATTTATTATGATTTTATATTTATTTAAATAGATACATTTTTATTTATAATTATAATTATAAATATTTGTATTTATTTATCAATATTTGTATATATTTATAAATATATTTATTTAATTATATATAACATTATAATAATAAATATTTTTTTTATAAATTTATAAATATTTAAATAAATAAATACTTACTTATAATTATAAATATATATAAAAATATATTTATTTGTTATTAAAAAGTATTATAAATTTATATATATTTATAGTTATAATTATAAATATATATATGTATATATTTTAATAATTATAAAATTTAAAAAAATATTTATAATTTTATAAATATATATAATTAATATATTTATTATAATTTTATAATTATTTAAATATATTTATATTTATTTAGAATTATAATTGTAAATATTTTCATTTATTTATAAATATTTATGTATAAATATATATAATTAAAATATTTATTTTAATTTTATAATTATTTAAATGTATCTATATTTACGTAGAATTATAATTATAACTACTATATACATGGAGCGCTTATCTCTCAAGGATAGAGAGCTTATCTCTCCTAAAACTTGTGGCCAGTTTCAGGCACCAATCTTTGATGAGATTGTTAGCCACTATCAGATGCTTGCCGCTTGTGGAAAATCACGACCTATTTGTAGTTGTTTTGTGGAGGCAATTGATGAAATCTCTTTGAAGAGAAGGAGTCTGGAGGAATCGATGGTGAACAAGGTCAACGTTGATCTAGCGGCCGACAGACAAGTGAGGAGAGGCAACAGAGAGGCGTGGTATGATGAAGTCATGGTTGAGAGGCAAGGCTTGGAAGAGAGGTGGGGATTCATGAGTCTGGCGGATGATGAAGGGGTGAGAAGTAGTGATAGAGAGGTGAGACTTGGTAGAGGCTTGGTAGAGCGATGAGGCCTGGAGGAGATACAAGGTTTCGTGGGTCTGGTGGGCGATGGACAAGTGAGGTCTGGTGGATCTGGCCACAGTTGAATGTGAGGGTTTCATCCAGTGGTGGTCTGAGTGGTGGTTCGACGCGAGCAGGAGAAGGGCCATGGAAGTGTGTGCAGTCAGGCGGGTTTGGCTTGTTTGCGGTGCAGGGTTCATGCGGGCGGATCTGGGATTCCGGTGGTGGGACCTTGCTATCTGCCAGCTGCTGGGGCGCAACGATCATGGGTTATGACTTGTGCTGGTGAGGTGAGGAGGTGCAGAGATGACCTCACATTGTGGAAAATCTACAATGCATGTGGGGATGACCTCGTAAAATGGGGGACCGACTCCATCAACTGGCAACCGACGATGATCTCAACCAAGAAACTCCAATCCGGCGGTGATTGCACAGGATTTGGACATGTTTGACGTAATGACAAGGATAGTTTTTTAATGCGGGCTATCTTGGGAGGGTGTGAGTTGTCAGAAATGTTGACTTCGGCTGGCGATAGACTGTTTCCTTCCCTATCAGATAGGGACCACTGCAGATGGTATTTAGGCCTATTATTGGTTTTTTAGTTTTGGGTGGATTTGTGATGCAGGAGTAATGGCGGGGCCTTCCGTCTTTGATGGTGTTGGCATCCTTTGACGTTGTGGTGTTGCAGGTCTATATTTGATGATCTTTGGGGTCTTTGGTTTTTGGGTGGCATTTTTGTCACTCATGTGGTGTGGTTGTGATTTTTTGTTTCAAGTTTATGTCTTGTTGTTTCTATACTTTATTAAACAATTTTTTAGGACCAAGCTCACTTGAGTCCTGAACTTTCTGGTATAATTATAATTTTTTATATTTTTTTATAATTTTTTTATATATTTATAAATATATATATTTAATTATATATATTTATAAATTTATAATAAATATATTTATTATAATTTTATAATTATTTACATATATATATTTATAATTATAACTATAAATAAATATATTTATAAATATTTGTATATAATTATATATATATATATATATATTCATAAAATTATAATAAATGTATTTATTGTAATTCTATAATTATATATATAGTTATAATTATAATTAAAAATAAATATATTTAAAAGGTATTTATATATAATAAAAAATTTATAATTATAAATATAATAAATATATTTATTGTAATTTTATAAGTATTTTTGAGAACATAATAGATTCATGGGTATAACATGAATGAATCGTATACCTAGTAAAGTATAGATAATAAAAAATGAGTCATCACATATGGACAACATGAATAATAAGAATGATGTAATGTATAAATGAACATTCATGATGAATACATAACATATATGCACACCAATTATACTCACACGTCAACATATTTATTGAACAAATTCATTGCAAAACACACACACACACACATATTTATAATTATAATTATAATTATAAATATATTTATTTAAAAATTATTAATATATAATTATATATATAATAAATATAATAAATATAATGAATATAATAAATATAATAAATATAATAAATATAATAAATATAATAAATATAATAAATATAATAAATATAATAAATATAATAAATATAATAAATATAATAAATATAATAAATATATTTATTATTTAATGAAATTTCTTATAAGCTTATAATTATTTAAATATATATTTATTTAAATATAACCTTAGAAAGTCTTTTTTTAAAACATTATATATATATATTTGAATTATTAAAAAATATATATTAATTATAAACATGTGTTTTTTATTTAATGTATACAAAAAAACATTATTATAATATATTAATTTTATATAAATTAATAATATTTTTTTATCAAACACTTTTATCAGTGCTAGTAATAATGCTGATAAATCTACCCTTTATTAACTCTACAAAAAGCGATGATAAAATGTACACCTTTATCAATGCTCTTTTTAGCACTGATAAATGACATATTTATCAGTGCTTTTAGCTAGTACTGATAAAGAACCCCTTTGAATAGTTATTTCTATTTAGCACTGATAAAAGTCGATACATACCTTTCTTGGATTTTTGGTAGTGTTTTTAATGTTGATAAAACTCTATTTTTAGTCGTGAATCGCAAATAAGCATTGTTGATCTAAGAATTGTTAAAAGCTGACATTTATCAATGTTAAAAAAAGCCCTAATACTAATCCCATTTATCAGCATTAAAAAAACATTGACAAAAACCCTCTTTATCAATGCTAAAAAATGCATTGATAAACATGGCCTTTATCATCATTTTTTAGCACTGATAAAATTTGATTTTTTTATTTTTTGGAGCGGTTCCCCCCACCTTTGCCAGTGCTCAGAATGCCCCTATGTCAGCACTTTTAAACTGTTCATCCACCTATTTACCCATGCGAATGCATGAACTCGATCCTTGGACCTTCCTTTTGCAATTTAAATGCCTTTACCATTGCCTTAAGTTGTTTTATTCGATATTTGATGATAATTCTATTTATATATGTATATATATATTTACATACATATTTTTTATTCATATATTTATATAATTATTTTTAAATACATTTATAAAATATATGTTTGTGTATGAGTGATATATATATATATATACTTACATTTATTTAAATATATTTTATATTAATATTGATTTACATATATTAGAATATAAATATAAATTTATATCCATTTATTAATACACACACATATGTATATATACATTTGTATAAGTATATCAATATACATTCATATATTTTTATAATGTAAAAAATGTTAGATATTGTTTTAAATAAAATGGGTAATAATTGATTTTGTATGATTTATATAATTACTTTAAAATACATTTTTAAAATATGTTTATAGATTGTATGTTTAGATATAAATTTTATACATTACATATATTTTTACGTCTATATATTTACACATATTTACATATAATTGTATAATTATATGTAAATTTGTTTTAATGTATTTGTAAATATTTATTGTAAATATATTTATACACTATATTTAATGATAATGATATATTTTTAAAAATACATTTATATATGACGTATTCACACAATATTGACGTATTCACATGTACACATTTATATTTTGCACGTACACAAAATATATATATATACACAAATATATATTTACATATATCAGAATATACACATAAATATATATTTTATTATTGACACACACATATTTATATATAAAAATTACTTGTATATGTATATATATATAAAATCTATTTTTATATGGTAAATAAAATGAATAAATTCTTATTTTAAATATAATGAATAATAAATATTTATTTCCATATGATTTATATATTTAAAAATACATTTTATGTAAATATGTTTAAATTTTTATTTATACAATTGATTTATTATATGTAAAAATAAGAAAACATTCATATATATAATTATAAATGAAACTAAAATATGAAAAATGATAAAATTTCAAAAACATAATATCTATATGAATGTAAGCGCTAATAATAATTTTATTCTCCACTAAAAAAGGACAAGAAGTCCCTCTTAAATGAAGATGAAATCCCATCAAATATTAAAAAATTAGTGTATCCCAACTAAAGTCTCAGTTTTGGATGCATTCTATGTCTTTTTTGACCTAAGAAATATGGTAATCCAAGCCCCCTAGTTGAAATAGTGTATATATCTTCATAGACTTCAATTTGACACGTGGTCGAGCCCTAATGGATGCTAGGATCAAAAGTTATAACCGTTTGAAGTTCAACTCATGTTCTCAACTAATCTAAAATTGTTCAATAATTAATTGTATTTTTATGTCATCAAATTGTTATTAAATGACTATTACTGGATAATAAATAGAAAATTATTAATTAAAATTATTAATTTTAATTATTTTATAATCCGATTTTACTAAATATTTTATATATTAAGTGTAAAGGAATATTTAGTCTTTTATAAATCATATTTAATAAAATATATTATATTTATATCCATATAAATATATAAATTATTATATAATTTTCAATGATATTTAGTCATTTTATAAAATTCAACTTTTATTAGCGCTAATAAAAAAGCACTGATAAATAGTACCCTTTATTTGTGATAAAATAAAAGTGCTGATAAATAGAACATTTTATCAGTGCTAAAATAAAATTACTGATAAAGAGCACCTTTTATTAGTGCTAAAAAAAGCAATGATAAAAGATTCACTTTATCAATATTTTTTTCTAGAACTGATAAAAGACACCATTTATTATCCATTTCTCTAGCATCGATAAAGATGACCTTTATCGGTGCTTTTAGCTAGCGATGATAAAGACTAGAAATAGATAAACCCAAATATATAATAGTGGGATGGTAGAAGTGGTCCAAGTTTTGGGGAAACATAGGGTACCTAGTGGCACCCTAGTGGGTACAGAGCTACTGACAACACCACTATGTACCTCATAGTCCTTGACTACTTACTCAGAGGAACTACAAGTGGATTTTTTTATACTTAAGGTTTAACTAGTCTTTTTACCTCAAAAATATAATTCTAAAACCCCCTTAACTCTATATTATAGCTCATTAGAGATGTAATATCACTCCCCTCAAGTTCTACTCCTCAAAATATTCTCCATGAAACCCTCTTCCCTTCTTAGTTTGACTTTCATCAATTAGGTCATGGAAACTAATATTTGGTGAGGAATTGGTAAGGGGTTCCTCTAATCTTACCTTATTCATATGTTTTTAATTGAAGCATATTCAATCCCTCATTTCTACAATCTATGCTTGGGAAACCTTTCGCTTACTCCAGATTTCTCCTGGTATAGCTGTTATGAGAATTTAGCTCAAGTGAAACTAAGGTAGTGTAATTGTTTTAATTTTAGGATTTTCTATTACCTTATTGAATCTATATAAATCCCTAAATATCATAAATTAGATTGTTATGTTGTCTGTAATAGTGTAATACCATCATCTTCTTAACTCAAAGTGGCCTTTTGCAACTAATTTGGTAGTTGAACACCATCATCCTCTAATACTCAAATAGTCTTATCTTAACAACGAGTTGTGGTCGAGTAAACTGAAACACAATGATGTATTTCTCATCTAATAGATGTTTTCTAAAATTATTTTAGGAAAAAATGATTTTTTTAATGTTTACATTAATTTTTACCATGTTAGTGTACCATGTTCATAAATTATATGCCTTGTATTTTGTTTAGACACTGGTTTGTCATGAATATTTATTTTTTCCTGTATAATGATACGTGAAAGTCATTTAATAAATTTGTATTCTCTTATCCAAAATTTTTTAAATTATATTTTGATTTAGTAAAAAATGACTTGTTAGTTGTTGGGTAAAAATACCTCAAGGTAACAATGTATTGTTTTTGGGTTAATTGTTTTATGAAAAATAAGGTTTCCAAGGTTAGTTGTGGAGTTCCACAGACATTATTGACAAGGTATGTTGAAAAATATCCATGAAAAAGGTATGGATTATCTAGAGGTGGTATAAAAATTGCGTATACAAGGTGGCACCATTTCAAAATGTTGGCCAAAATTTTGGGGTCCAAAATGTGGAGGATGGATCAATTATCACAAAAATTTTATTTCCATGAATTCCTTATAAAAATATTGAAAAGTCATGAGTTTCTTAAAGATTTGAATTTTGTGAAAAAATTTGATGTCATGATGGCAGAGTTTTGTGAAGGTGTAGAGCATCACAAACACATGATAAAAAATTGTACATCTTCACAACTACGAGAAGTGGAGAAACATGATCACATGATGAAAAATGGTACATCTCTGTGGCTTAAAAAATTAGATCACCATAAATGCATGAATGGTTGATGGTGACTCTCCAAAACTATGAAAAGCTTCATGAATGGTGAAATTTCCCTGGAGCTTCATGAAATAGGGAGCTTCAAGAACAAAGTTGGGGAGCTTTGAAAAAAGGTGATGATGTGGATAGAGCTTCTAGAATTGGATGAAACACCTATAAATAGGCCTATACCCCCCCTAAAAAATTAGAGTATACTTAATGAAAATTATAAGGCATTGGATTAGTGAAGGTGATTCACGAAGGTTTTTCTTGTGAAAATGTTCGCAAATAAATGAATTTTTTGAAGTCTATGAAAGCCGACCAAAAGTGTTGAAGTTCATGAAGGATATGAAAGATGACCAAAAGTGTTGATATTTGTGAAGGCCAAGTGAGATTCATGAAAGGTAGGAGATTCATGAAGACTAAGTGAGATTCATAAAAGTAAGGTGATTTGTGAAGGATGTTTGAGCTTCACGAAAGAGGTGATCTTCACAAAGGCATTGGACATAATGAAAGTGTTCAGAAGGGATTTCCCAATGAATCTAAGGTAAATTGGTACTCATCAAGTTGATGAAGGTAAAAATTCAATAGTTCATCTTCTTATATTTGAGGATGCATTCATTATTGCTAATGAAGGGACCTATATGTCCATAAATAGTATTGGAATCCTTTTTAGAGTATTGAGAAATAGAAGAGTAAGAAGGTGATATTTTTCACCGGCAGTGAACCACATAAGGAATATTGAGGGAGTGAACCTTGAGAAGTAGTGATTTTTTTCCAAATATTGTAAGGTAGTAAGACTAGGTATAAAAGTGATCTATCCTAAAAATTGTAAAGGCATTGATCCTAGACATATAAGTGATCTAGCCCAAACCTCATTTTGGCAGTGATCCTTATTAAATTTTGTACATCAGTACATTGTCGTTTTATACTCCTTTGATGTAACCCGGTGAGGGTAAACCAAGTAAAAATACATGTGTCCCTGTGATTGGTTTCTTTCTTTACATTATGTGAATTATCATCAAATTAAGCTGGTAAGGATAAGACCAATGTAAACACTAAAGATAAAATGAAGTGAACCATATAAGAAAGAGGTCAAGATCTAGTGGGGTATAAATAATTTCGAAATGAATATACATATCCTTATTCACGCCCTCTCAGGTTATATTTTCCACCTTTAGGCATAATAATTGGTATTAGAGAAAAAGGTTAATATTAGTGTTTTTCTCTCAAGGGAATCAATGGAGGTTGTCAATCACAATGAGATTCCAATCTTAGATGAAAACTACTTTCAATTATAAAATAATCAGAAGTAGTACTACTTATGATATTTAGGAATGGTTATATTTTCAACCACAATCCATGTGATTTCAGCAAGTATCAACAGTGGTTTTTTATCAGAAGCTGACTGAATGGAAATAGATACAGACACCAATGGGATGAATGCTTTAGGGGTATCCATATCTAATGAAATATATATAAAGTTGATTTCGTGTAAAACATATCATAATATATGGGAAAAGTTTCTAAATATTTGTATGGGAAACTAAAATATAGATATGAAAAGCTACAGTTTTTGTGGAATAAGTATGAGGATTTGAGAATTCATTATAATGAGTCTATATATTAATTATTTGATTGGGTGAATGTTAATATGAAATACATGCGTGGTCTCAGATAAATTATTAAAGAAACAAAATATTTTTAAGCGCATATTAAGACTACTTACACCTAAGTTCAATCCAAAAGTTTTTGTTCTGGAAGATAAAGATCAAATCAAGATGATATTCGATAGTTTAAACAATATTATTATCACATATAAGATGAGAAATGATGATAATGAGTCAATGGAAAAAAGAGAAGTCTAAATTAGTGGAATTAAAGTCCATGAAGAAGCTCACCATTGAATATGTATAGGAAGAAGAAGATACAGATTAGGTTATGTCATTCCTTTTATGGAATCTACAAAAAGGAAAAGGAAAGTTCAAAAGGAAAATCCCACTTGCATGCTTTTAATGTGGAAATGTCAGAAATCTTGAAACAATGTGTCCTAAGATGTTTTAAGAAGATGATGAGTATGGAGTTGAAATTCCCATAAAAAATCATTTGACCTATGTGAAAGGTAAGAAAGCGTTTAAGAGAAATTTCTTAACAAATAAGAATCTTCTTTTATTAGAGAATGATGGTTCTGAAGAATCTGAGGTTGAAGAGATAGAGAACTGCAAAGATCATGTAGAAAATGATATGGTAGTAGTAGTAAGTTGCTCCCAGAAAATGGAAGAAAGTGAAAATGATGAAGAAGTTGAAGGAAGAGTTGATATACAAGATGAATTAGAAGTCTCTCTTGAGAATATAGATGTTTGGAGAGAAAAAAAAAATCCAACAAAGTCGTTCATGATGACAAACATTATATAAAATAGAAGGAAGAATAGAATTCTGATCTGAATAAATATATTGGAAAAATAAAGTCTTTAATTCCAAATATCTAAAAAAAGGTTGTTGAGTACAAGCTCATAATCAAAGAACAAAAGTGAATAATCTATAGTTTTAATAACACTGGAAAAGATCAAATCAAATGTATCAAAGAACTTGAAGAGGAAGCCTTTATATTACAATAAAGTGTTAAATATTAGGAAAAACAAATGAATCTTGGTATGAAATTGGGAAAGAAGACTATTCAAAGAATAGAAAATATGGAAATGGATCATAGAGGTCCATAAGAATAAGGGAAATAGTCAAATCAAAATGATAAGGTAGGTATGAGGCCTGATTGAAAACAGAAATTAGAAATGGTTGATGTCAGACCACAATCACCTACTTCGAGATTGATGACTGATTTGGGTATGAATCATAACTAGAAGATTCAAATAACACAAGGGAAAACTAGTAGTGCAGTACTGACACATAGGAATGTACCCCACAAGAGATGTTATTGTTTTGGAAAGATGAGACACTCAAAAAATGTATATCCCATAGCCAAGAGGTACCTAAGGGAACTAGAACAAAAGAGGAATCCATATAGATCTCAATATTTCAAGACATCATTTGATTTTCATTGTTTCAGATGTGTAGGTTTCAGGAACATGGAAAGATATTTATCATCAATAATATATATAAATGTGCCAAATAAGCATGAATGTGGTCATAAGTAATAGTTCAATGTATCATCAAATGAGATAAAAATGAAAAATTGATTTACATATTTGCAAGATGAAGATGGTTTATTATATTCAAAGGAAGATCAAGATTTTCAATCCATACTGACCATGAAGTCAAAAACATGGATCAAAAAGAAAATAAGTGAGCAGGAAGTGGTTGTAGAGATTTACCATAAAGCATTAGACCGTTCTGGAGTATAGATCCTTGATAGTGAATGAACATACCATATTAAAGGAAATAAGGATATTTTTATAGCCATAAAATATCACAAGGAAGTTATTGTGAAATTTGGAAATGATGAAGGCATGAATATTATTGGATTGGGAAAAGATAAATTTGGGGGAAAAGAAATGAGACGTCCTAATATCTTAGTTTTTAAGGGGTTCTTCCACAACTTTCTTAGTTTCAGTAAACTATGTGACTCAGGGCATGATTTAAGATTTAATAAAAATATTTTTATCATCAAAGGAAGATATTGTTTAATTTTTCTACAGGGAAAATGAAAAAAATGGAAATCTATACCTTGTAAGTGGAGAAGAAAATATGTTCTTTTTATCCAGATAGGAAGAAACTAGGTTGTGATATAAATGACATGGCCATCTATGCCAACCATCCCAGGAAGATATGGTCAAATGAGATGCAAATTAATATCACCCTAATCTATCATGTGTTCATACTCATACATGTGATTATTGTCATCAAAATAATATTATTACAAATATGTAAATGAAAAAAGAGAAAAAGTCAACCAGAGTGCTTTTATTAGTGCATGCAGATGTATGTGGAAATATATCACCCAGATTTATTGATGTGAAGAGGTGTTATGTTTTTTATTGATGATTTATATAGGATGGAATGGGTATTTTTCATTTCCTACAAGTCTGATGTGTGAAGTTTCATAAAACAATATCAAAGGGAATATGAAAGGATGCTTGGAAAAAAGATTATAATGTTTTATACTGATAATGGTACAAAATTTAGAAATAGTAAAGTATAAGATTATCTAAAGAAACACAGGATAAATAATCAGTTTTAGTAGTAAGAAATCATCAACAAAATGGAGTTGTTGAGGGGAGAAATCAGATCATCAACAACATGGATGAAACAATGATTATTAAAAAGGACTTACTAGAGAAATTATGGAAGGAAGCAGTCTTGAAATAATTCTACATATCTAAAAGGGCTCTATTGTGTCCAAATAAAGAAAAGACTATGTACAATATATGGTATGAAAATAAGACAACTTTGAAATAATTTCAAATCTTTAGAGGTAAATGTTTTGTTCTCAATAAGGAGAAACATAGGAAATTTGAATCATGAGGAGATGAGTGGATATTTCTTGAATATTCCAGAAAAAGAAAAGCATATAAATGTTTCAAAAAGTTTTTTGGAAAATTAGTTGAAATAAATGATGTCACTATAGTATATAATTAATAAAATCATCAAAAAGAGGATTGGAATGGTAGTTGAATAAAATGTACATGTGATCAGTTAGAAGAAATAACAGGCGGCCACCAATACATGGTAGATTCATATTTATATCACATGGTAAGTTTAAAGTAAAACATGTAGTGGGTAGGAGAGGAAGGATCATAAAATATTTCCAAAACAAAGGGTCATGTTATGTTTAAAAAATCCTAGTGGTAACTAAAAAAAACATGCAATAGATTTATAAAAAACAAAACCTAAATTCTTTTTCTCTCTATACATCTCATACTTTAGTGATGTTTTAGACCATATAAATAATAAAATTAGAAAAATTTACACTTTTATTAAATGAATATAAACATGATATTTTTCAAATGGATAAAAAAAATATTCTATCTAACATCTATAAAATGAAATATCAATAAAAAATAGTCAAATATAAAAACTAAAAAATGCAGAAAAAAGGATTAGAAAGTTGTAGAAATTAGTTAAATTTTTAAGCTATCTAAATACAAATTTCATAATTCCATTAAATTTAATTAAATTTATAAAAAGTTATTATCTTTACAATAAAACAAATATCATCTAATTCCGAGGTATATCACGAGAGTTATCATAAAAGAATAGAAGATACCGAATTCTGGAAAATATAAAATTCAAGAACTATTAAAAAGTACTTAATAAATTTTTAGATAATTATAACAATAATTTCATACATCCACTTGGTTTAATGAAATGTAAATAAATCTATTGGATATCCAATGAAATAGTCCCTATAAAGATTTGAGTTATAAAACCTAATTTATAATTGAATAACTTAAGACAACATTAAAACACTATATACTAAAAAATTATATAGAACCAAAAGCATGTCGTAAGTTCAAATAAAAAAGTGAATATTCTAGAGATTAATTTTAACTTTTTCATAGTTGAATAAAATTTAGATAATTTTTTATATTTAATATGAAATTGGATTTATAAATATCCAATCACTATAACTCAAGATTTAATAAAAATATAGTGAGACAATAAAAATGATTTCAATACAAAATAATGATAGGGTTTAGAATACTAAAAAATATAAAATATTAATAGATAACAATTAACTCCCAAAAAACCCCCCTTTAAAAAAAATGAAATCAGATTTTACAAAATTCAACCAATTTTTGAAATTTTGCAAAAATAAAATACTAATACATATAAAAAGAAGTAATTTGAAAAAATATAAGTGAAAAAAACTTCACTTAATAATTAGAAAAACTCCTTAATAAATTCATATTAATGTAAGTTAAAAATAAAATAAAATAAGCAAATCTCCCCCTAAATTTATGCTATATTTAAAAACTGGATATCCACTAGTATAAAATAGTTAAATCATATAAAAAATTAAATACTTATTTAATTAAACAATTATTTCTCAATAAAATGATATTTTATTTATAGAGAAACCACCTCTTGATTAAAATTTATATACATGTGGTAGAATCCTGAAAAAATCAAACACAAACACCTTTGGTACCCATTCAATTTTTTGTTCAATTGGGTTAGTAATACTTTTTTTAGACACACACACAAAATCTAAAAAATTATTGTATAATATTCTAAATAATAAGGATCTAGAAATATGAGTCTTTATAAATCCCAAATATTGTTTGAATCTGAGAGAAAAATTATTTTCAAAGTGATATTTCATGACATGTTAAAAACATGTAACAGTAAAAGTGCACACATTTTTAGTTTTCACAAAATGATTTTGATACATTTGTGTAAATATAATTTCATATTCAATAACATCTTTATTTTTATTTATTTTATTAATTTTTTGATATTTTTTATGACATTGATTAAAAATAGACAAACTATTCTTAATACTTTCAACTCATTTTTTCTCAAATTTTAATTCAAATACTAATAATATTTCAAATCACCATAAAAATTATAATAATAATCAAAATATATATTCCTTATTTTATTTTTATCTTATAAAAGAAATTTATTTTCAAAAAAAAGTTTCTCATTATTTTCTTCAATCTTATTATATAAATCGATAGATTTTAACCAATACTTTCTCAATATTTCAATTTCTTCATTTAAATCAGAATCATTAATATTTTTAGAATCATAATTAGAATCAAAACATCCAAAATAAAATTTATAATCATTAATATTATTTAGATAATCCATGAAGCACATGTTATTATATTCTTTCCCATTTCTATATTATTCACTAGAATCATTTTTTCTATATAACTCTAACTAGTTGTCAATGAATTTTTTTCCTTTATTTTGTATTTATCTTTATTCTTTAGTTTTGTAAATTTAGGCTTGATATTCCCTTTATTCATGCACTAAAAAAAGTAACATATAAAGTATTATAATTAGTAATTGCTTTCATATCTCCCTTACAGTTTTCCTTTTGATGGTTTCTTCTAAATCAGTTCTTGAATCCTTTCTTTTTCATTTATTTGTTAACTATAGTTACAACTGGATCCATGTATTTGTTTTCACTATCCGATAGGTCATAATCAAGATAATCACTAGAAACAAAATTCATAGATTTAAATACTACAACTTTTCTATTTATTGTCTCCTCTTTAGTGATGTTTATCTATTTCAGTTCATGCTGAAGCATTGATCCAATCAATTCATCATGAGTGTACTCTTTTAAGTTCTTAATTTCATTATTGGATACATTCATTTCATGTCATTTATTTTGTAGTTATTGTAATACTTGTTCAACAAGTACTATATTTTCTAATTTTTATCCAAGGAAATTCATTCTATTAATAATGCTTGTGAATTGGTGGAACATTTGGTTCAATGTTTCATCTTCACCCATTTTAATTTCTTGGTAATCAAATTTAAGTATTCCTAGATTAGTTCAAATTAATTTTTCTTAGACAAGGTTAGTGACTTATAGAATCTTTCAAATCTAATGATCTATCTTACATTCATAAACATGACTAAACACACTTATGTTAATATAAAAATATAAAATATTCAAAAATTATCAATTTAAAACATATATAACTACATTTTTTCCTATAAGAATATTTAGGCCAGCTTATGGTAGTTTACATGATTTTATCATGATTGACTAGTGTTCTACGCTTAACTTCTTAAGGTATGCCTCCATTCTATATTTTCAATATCCATAGTAATGTCCATCAATTTGATGTGGACTATAAGGAATCCAAGTATCATTTATGTTTATTCTTTCTATATTAAATATACCTCCATTAAACCATGAGGTCTTGGAATAAGTTAGTATAATAAAATATAAACAACACACTCCATAAAATTATGAGATAAATTCCAAAAGAAACAACCTTTGATACCAATTGGTTGATATTAGGAAAAATAATAATAGAGATAAACTAATCCTTATGAAGGTTCTCCTATAATACTAATTATTGGTACCCATAAATAGACAATAGAGATAAAATAAATATTTCTAAAAGGTTTACCCTATAATACCAATTGTTTGGGATTAAGAAAAAGAATAATATAGGTAAACCACCCTTAAGAAGGTATAAACTCAGATACCAATTTTTAGGTCTAAAAGGGTAATGAAAGATGGTCTAGAGGGGGTTAATTAACTAGATTAAAAAAATTATGAAATATATTTATTATTTAAATTAATTATGAACTTTAATTAATAGAGTTAATTAGAAAGAGAAATAAAATAGAAATAAAATAATAACATAAGAAAGTTTTTTATAGTAGTTTGGTCCAAAGTGAACCTAGTTTACTCTTATACCTCTCTACATGATGAGATATATACTGTGAAATAGTCTGATTTTCAAGGTGAAATCATAACCTGAATACAAATGACTTTTTCTAATAGAAGAATAACTAAGAAATATGAATTTTTATGGGGAGTCACAAACCAATTACAACACTCAAATTAGAATATTAGAGTCACACCATTGATGGTTTTGACTTTAAAATTTTGGAATCACAACCTAAAGAAAAATAATAAGAATTATTTTGTATGTAAAATCATAAAAAGAATAGTGAGGGTTCATGTGATAGATGTGAAGAAGTGTTACAAACTCAAGAAACTAGGATGAAATTGATAAAAGAAGAAAATAAAGCAAGTACATGTACTGGTTCTTGAGTAAATTATTAGGACATCTTGTCATGGTTTTTGAAGAAGTCATATAAGTTTTCTTTTAGAATTTGATATACTATCCAGTAAATGAAAACTTGATCACACATGTACAACACTTCAAAGTTCATATTACAACTATTTTGATTCTCAAAAGTTTGTGTTCTGGTAACTATTTTTTTATCCTTTGAATGCATCCTAAACCCTTTAAATATGATATTTAAAAGCTAACAAACCTATCTCTAATTGGGTAAAGAAAATCAAATTCAAATTACAAAATTATCTAGGAGAGAGAAAAATATCATCCAAAATAATCATAACATATATCATTTGAATTAAAAATTTAAAGACTGATTAAAAATAATTTAAACCACTAAATAAATGATTCAAATAGTATCCATAATAATAGGTCAAAACAAATCCATAAATTTTATAAAAAATTTGAATATTAATTCCAAATTTCAAAATACTTTCTAATTATATGCAATGGATATTTATTCAAACTTTAATTATAGTGTATTAAATACCAAAAAAAAGTTTGAATAATTTTTTTGTAATTAAATATTAATTTAGAAAAGAATAATTCATATAAAGTAACTCAAAATATAAATATTTAAATATTCTAAATATATAGTGTATGTATAATTGAGAACAAGGAATAAATTTAAATCATATTTTAGAACTGTTTAAGAATATTTTAAAAAGGATTTTTCTTGATAGTAATATAATATATATAAATTTTAAAAATCAATAAAACAGTTAAAATAAATAATATAAGCATGAAGTTAATCAGATTATCAAAAATAATGAAAAAAATAGCATGCTGAAAAATTCATATTTTAGAAAAAATAAATAAAGCGAAGAACTAACCTTTCATGCCAAATGGTCATGCAGTCAGTATACTTATCATGTCATGTAGTTGGTTCAAGTGGTGTTTTAGTTAGTATACTAACTGTGAGAAAATTATATCAGGCGGTTTTTATACTGATTGTGAATGCATGATCAGTTGAAATTTCAACATGCAGTTATTATAGTTATCATGAATTCAAATAACTTGGGGTAATTATAGTTAATACGAGTATAATAATAATGTATTATATGATTGTAGTATCTTCAAAAGAAAACAAGGAGAACTATATATTGAGTAGAAATCATAAAATATGAAATAAAATGAATGTGAGGATAAAATAAAAAATAACGAAAAATGCACAGTAATCTTCCATGATGCATGTGATAATCATTTTTACAAGAAAAATTCAAGCGTACAATATATCCAGTAGGAGAAAAAACCTACATATAAAGATAAAAAGACCCATGAATCTTGTAGTAAAATTCTTCTGGTTATATTCATCTTGTGGTTTAAAAATACACATTCTTCTTATAAACTAAAATACTAAAAAAGTAGTTGGGGGTTTGGCTTAGTGGTAAGTACCCCTTAATTATACATGATAAATGGGGGTTCAAAACCCATTGGGCAAAGGGTAATATAACAGTACTGTAGTACAATGTAGCAGCAGCATCACTATAGCACCGACGGGCACTGTAGCAGTGGTAGGGAACTATCGCAGCGACAGGGTACTGTAGCAGCAGCGGGTACTGTGCAGTACTATAGCAGCGTGGGTAATGTAGCAGTATTATTCATAGAATGGGCCTACGATCTATTTAATGGGATAAATTCCCATTGGGCCTTCGAGCTATGTAATGGGTCTCCTTCTACCCAGTTAAAGAGGTATTTTCTTTGCTTTAATAATAAATGAGGCTTCGGCCCTAACCTTTAAAAAAATAATAAAAAATGAAAAACAAGAAATGCTTCAAGGAACTCAATAATAATGAAACTTGAAGGTGTACACCAGGGAAGGAAAACATGATGGAGAAGCATGATACATGCAACATGATGTAGAAAACTACATGCGTTGAGAGACTAAAAGTAACTTGGAGTAGCTAAATTTCAACAATAACAACAGGTTATACTATTCGAATGATACAACCAAGCTATAAAACTATGAAAACATGATGCATCCACTTGAAAAAAATGTACATGAAATCAGTTAGAAGAAACAATATGTGGCCACTTTAGCAAAAAAACACAAAATAAGTTTATATTCATATTATGAATTAAGTTTAAAATAACACATGTGGTATGTAGGAGAGGAAGACTCATAACCTCTTTCTAAAACAAAGGGTCATATAATGTTTAAAAAATCCTTGAGGTAACTATAGTAAAACACAACCCACACTAGATTTAAAAAAAACCTAAATTCTAGTGCTATCTTAACATCTCATACTTCAGTGATTTTTAGACCAATTAAACAATAGAATTAGAAATATGTACAATTGAATTAAATGAAAAAAAATTATAGATCTTTCCAACAGATTAAATAAATATATGATCTGACATCTCTAACATAATATATCATAAAAAAAATGAAATATATAAGCTAAAATCTACAGAAAAAATGATTGGAAAGGTGTAGAACCTCAGTCAATTTTGAAAGTATATAAATATCAATTTCATGATTTCATTTATTTAAATTAAATGTAGATAGATGACTTATATTTTTAACATAAAAAAACATGTTATTTTGAGGTATATTACAAGAGTTATCATTGAAAATAGAATATACTGAATTATGGAAAATGTAGTATTCTAGGACTATTGAAAGGACTTTGGGAACTATCTATAGAATTAAAACAATGGTTTAAGACTTCCAATTAGTTTTGTTATATGTAAATAAATCTATTTTATATATAATTAATAAATTCATGTTAATATCCAAGCTATATAACTTAAGTTATAATTTATTAACTAAATCAAATATAAAAAAATATAAACTGAAGAAGTGATATAAAAAAAAAGCATGTAGTAAGTTAGAACCAAAAAACAAACATTATAGAGATTGATTTATACTTTATTTTAGTTGGATTAAATCTAGATAAACTTCTTATATTTCATATAGAATATTATTTATATAAATAAAATCATAATAACTCAAGATAAAAAAATAAAGTGAACCTATAAAAACTAATTTCCTGATAAAACAATGAGAGGGTTTGTAATATTCAAAAACTTACAATATTAAAATAAAAAAAGATATTAGTAATAATAAATGGTAAAATAATATTTTATTAAGATATATATGTCTTCCTATTATTTTCCTTCATGTTTATGATATAATACCTTATGATATGTCTTTTTCCTGAATAATAATTTGAGCTCCCCCCTTTCCTATGTTTCCATTCCTCTGGTTAGGAAGATGATTTTGTCATGTGAGGTATCTAGAAAAGGGTATAGAGCTCAATTATGGAGAAATTTTTATAATTGTTGTAAGATAAAATGTTTATGTAGCTAGTCTCCATGACAATAAACCTTTTGTTCCTTGGTTTATGCAACTGTTTATGAGATGTATTATTTAGATTGTGAGATTGATTTATTATTTAATTTAAGTTTAGATTGTGTCTCTTCAGTTGGAATCAGAGTAGGGTTTAGTTTTTTTTGTACATTAATTTAGTTATTTTGTGGATTAGTTTAGAGAACCTTACTAAAAACCCTAAATACGATTCTTATGTATAGGATGATATCTTGAAATATTAGTAAAGTATCGAGTTGATGATATTATACAGAAATATATCCTCATCTGGATACTATAAGTGGATATATCTATGACACAGATGCACCTAGGTTTAATCACCCATAAAAGGGTTTGTTGGCATTGAATTAATCATCATGTTGATGCACGATGAGTGGGACTAATAATGCACAACTGGTTTGACACTCCAAGGGGTATTATTTTTTTGATCACATGCTCATTATGAACCACTACAAAGGATTGATCTCCAAGTTATCTTGAGGTATTAAGTTGATAAAATTAAGATAACCTAACCTAAATTAATCACGTTCAAACCAATATTAATATAAGTCAGAATAAATAAACTATTTGCCAACATGATAATGTAAAAGAAAATAGTTTTTAAGGTTGAATTTATTTTATGATTATGATAATTCCCTTGTATTGTTAATGTTTTGTCCCCATGTTATCTATTTTTTGTTTTAGTGATGGTTGGAACAAGAAGGAACCTAGTTAACCTTGGGTGTGAAGGAAAATTCAATGATTATCTCAACAATCATACCATTGGAATAAGGGATAGACTAGAAAATTTGGTGATTATTCTGAACCAAATATCATGAACATGATTAAAAATGTAAACATAGTTGAAATATTGAGTGCACAAAACAGGATAAGGATGGAGGTTCCAGAAAATTTAGGAAATGGAGATGGTGAAAGAATAGATATTCAAATACCCATATATCGAAAATATGGGAAGAATCATCAATTGAATTTCCTCAGGGGGACTTAAAGATGCTTTACTTTTGGTAAAGGAGAAAATCAAGCATCAAACTATCAAGGGAAGATAAAGAGTTTAGTTAACATGAGGAAAGAAGATGGAACTCATCTTAGAAAACTACTAAAAATTGAATTTCCTATATGTAGAGAACTCAAACATTATCCAAGTCAATTCCCTAATCTAAGGATTTCTGAGGATGGTTGGAATCTACAATCTTCTAGACCTAGGGAGTAAGTAAGAAATAATAAAATGACTATCGATAAATATGATAGTGGTAATTAGGTATAAAATTACCCTCCACTCAGAATTTTAATATGTATTCTTATTATATCAACCATATTGTATCTAGGTTCTTTGTAAGATCATTAAGACACTAGTGTTTTTTATTTTTAGGAAAACATTGTGTGGTATTATTATTATGGTTTTGAAAATAAACTTTTTTTAAATCATAATATTATCATTTAAAAAAATTGAGACTATTTTTTAAATTTAATGGCTATATTCTCTTTATACCTATATTAATTTATATTATAGTTAAAAACACATTATAAATTGAAAAAAACCATTGATTTTTGGCTTGGTTTGATAAATATTTAAATCCTATGGTTCTTGGTGAGTATGGGTTATTGTATTTATTGATAACCCTATATGAGGATATTATAAGTCTGATAGTGCTAGATCTAATTTTTATGGTGATATATATCATGGAATGAAGTTTCATGATGTAAGAAAGTATTCTTGAGAAGGAATGAAGGTTGGATAAAGTCGTTCTATTTGAGTTTGAGTGGTTTCTCTATTCACAAAACCAATTTTATAAAGGGAATAATCACATATCCATTTGTGCTACATAGTTTATTTGGTGTAGTGGAATTCACATGGTTGTTTCCATTGTGAAGGTGAATTACATATCCAAATGATATATATAACCAAACAATCCACATATCTGAATTTATAATCCATATAGTTGTTTTCGTACACATAATTTATTGCCTAAGAATGACATAATTGATTAGAATTGTTGCCAAATATAGACTCGTGTAGAAAATTCACATAGGTGAATATGCCATGTGGATGATTTCTCTTAAGAACTATATAGTTAATCTTCTACATAGTTGGTCACTCTTTAGATATCCATTTTTGATTTCTATCTATGTATGGGTTAGTTATCCACAAGTTTTAAAAATTAAAAAATTTATATGAGAATTAATTATGGGTATTATTGAATGGTTTTGAATTCTTACATAATCATAGGATTCATTTTTCAAGCTATTATTCTAGAAATATTTGAATGAAATTTCATTGGTTATTAAGGATTTTTAAATGATGAATTTAATATTCTATAAAATCCTTTTTGATTCACGATACAGATACAATTATTTAATGCTATCATAGAGATCATTGGGTGATAATAAAATATTTTAGAGATCATGGAACATGAAATTTTTAGATCAACATAAGAGAGAGTGGAGATCATGGGGCGTGTTCCCTACATGGTAATATAAAAAGTAAAATAAAATTGAGGCACATTGAATAGTTGATGGTGAGAAAACTGTCGATGCAAAGTGAAGATATGGTTATAAGAGTCACAAAAATGGTGATATGAGTAGAGTTTTAGGTCGACAACTCCTCTCTTCAGCGATCAATATTTGATGAAACTACCATATTTATAAGATTGAGTTTGATTATAAGAATATTTTGTTAGTGTTTTCAAGATGTCACTACGAGCAATAATTC
Organism: Viscum album; assembly: GCA_963277665.1. NCBI lineage: Eukaryota > Viridiplantae > Streptophyta > Magnoliopsida > Santalales > Viscaceae > Viscum > Viscum album. The sequence goes on from OY728145.1 coordinate 1,184,139,499, forward strand.
ATTGCATCGTGGAATGATATCTACATTCTTTTTACTAAAGTAACTCGGTGCTATCTGGTGATCTTCTTCAATTTTGTAATTATATATTTTTTCCATAGTGAGAAGATTTTTTTGGGTGTGATCCCTAAATTATATGGTGGGATTACACATCTATTCTTGTAAGAGTATTTCAATTAGGGATATAGTGAAAGGAATCTGTGTTGGGGGTGAATTACTATCCATGGCAAGGAGTAGGATTCCAAATTGGATCCAAAAATTTAAAAAAATGTGTTCCTATGATATTTATATTTACTACATATGGGAAATGATGATTAACTAAGGATTGGATTTCACCTAATAGGTCAACATATATTTAATTTAAAATAAATAAAATTAACAAAAGTGAATAATTGATTCATCCCCCCTCTTAGTGGTGCAAAATATCCTTGATAAATTCATCTAGTATTATATGGAAGGTTACTTTGTTAAGATCCACTAAATACTGAAGATTAATAATATAAATTTAATCAATAAAAGGGGTGTCCCTATATTCTATGGAAAAAACTATCATAGTTGGCATATTGGATGTTTACCTATCTATTATCTCTTGAAATCGAAGTTAGATATACAGTAAGAGTATGATCCCAACATATTGTAGAAGATTATCCTATGAAATGTTTTCATAATAGAAATATGGAAGTTTATAGAAAGGATTAGAATGACAATTTTATGTCACTTTTCAAATTTTTTTATACAAAATCCATTGGAAAAAGAATTCCAATGAAATTTGGGATAAATTAAAAAGTAGTTATTATGGAAATGTGAAATTAAAGGAGGAAAAATTGAAAATTTAGAGAATAAAATTTGATGATGTCAATATCGATTAAGAAGAAAATGTTGATGACTAATTTACAAGAGTCAATGAAATTTTTGGTAATATTCAGGGTTCTAGAGAAAAGTTAGATAATTCAACTACTCTCAAATAATTGATGAGAAATTTTCCAGAAAAGCTTGACCCTAAAGTGTCAGCTTTGGATGATAGTGAAGATATTACTCACGATGAACTACCTACATTATCACTGCATATGAAATACAAAATTTACTAACATTAAATAATAAAATCAATGATTATTAGGCTTTTGAGGCCATGAGAAATCTTAAAATCAATGATTATATAATTCCCAAATCAAGTGAATATGATGATATAGATGAAGATTTAGATTATAATAGAATCATTAGTCTTGTATCAAATATATTCAATAAAAAAAAGATTATGGGAAAAGTTAAATTAGCACAACAGTGTTACAATTGTAATGATATTGGATACTTTGCTATAAATTTTCCTAATAAGATGTTTATTGAACCCGAGTGAGATGATGAGAGACCTCAAAATAATAAATAGTCTAATATCTTAAAAGAATCAAAAAAATCTTGTGAAAATAAGATAAAGTTATTTAAGAGTAAAAGAAGAAGATATATGGTCAAAGAATAAGAAGATAGATTCACATCATGCAACTAATTATATGATGAAACTAATTTCATGGATCATGTGGAAAAAGGGTTTTATATATTTGTTAGTGAAGAAGATGAAAGTGAATGGACAGAGCTAGATCATATGTTGAGTAATGAATTAGAATATTATCTTGAAAAAACACAATGATAAAGAAATATAAGAGGATTTTATTGAATGAAAAGGAAAATATAGTTGATGAAAAAGAAAAATATGCAAAGAAAGAGGTTTTCTATATTGATAAAATCAAAAGATACAAATTAAAAGTGGCTAAAATAGAGAAGATGGTAAAATACCGTGAATAAAAACTTTCTCTCAAAGAATCAGAATAGACCGAAACTCAATCAAAATGTCTTAGAGTATAAAATAGTATAAAAAATATTAGGTAATATTTAAAAAATGAAGTTGTCGTCAAGTATGAATCATCATAATCTGATGAAAACAGTGTTTCAATGAAGTATGTTAATTTAGATGTCCTTGAATTTTAAAATAAACCTGTTATATCTTACAATGTAAGTTTTAAAATCAATTCTGTATGAGTAAGGAGCCTAAAAACTAGTGATAAATCCTCTTCTAAATCAAAGGAAGAGAGATAATATTTAATAAGATGTTTCCCCCATAGCAATGGAAACAAAAATATATGAATAGAAAAATTCACAAATTTTCAAGGCAGATCCATTATCAGTAGGGACGGTCAACGTTTAGAGGATACTATTAATATTTTGGAGTTTTTAGTCACAAATACTACTTAGGATGGTATAACATGTCACTACTAGATATGATACATGAACTAATGGGGGAGATATTATAAGAAAATGATATCAAATTTAAAAAGAAATCAATTAATTTCATAGAATTCATCTTGTTTTCCAACATAGAAAAAATGTGAATTCTTAGAATAAATATATGTATGATGTGATTAGAAAGGAATTATTACTAAATAGTTCATGTGTAGTCCTCCTATAAAAATACCCAATATTAATAAAGGGAAGTGAATTCAAAAAATTAATGAATAAAAATCATGTTTTTCTGAAGAAACTTTAAAGGATAGTAGAAGAACCATGTTATGGATACTTGATAGTGGATGTTATTCATACATGAATGGTGATAAAAAAATTCTGAGAAACAATTAGAATCATTAAGTGGGAGAAACTCCATTTGGAAAATATTTTTCCCTAAAAACTAAAAGTGTTATATCAGTAGAGACTGAAGCCCATAATCTGAAGTCTAATGATTTATTATTTTCTGTAGTGGTAAATCACCATTTTTTAATGTTAGTCAACTTTGTGATGATGAAAATGGGGTGGTATTTAAAAATATGTATGTATTATCAAAATCACAAATTATGGAAGGTTAATAACTCAAGTAATAAGAACTAATGACAATCTATTTTAAATTAGTGATCCTAGAATTTCATGTTATATGAGTGCTAAATATGAAAAAAACTTATGGAATAAAAGGATCCACCATCTTGGACCAATAAGTATGTGTACAATTTTGAAGAATTATGTAGTGAGAGATATTCCCATGTTGATGATAGACAGGGATGAAATCCATTAAACCTTTTATAAGGGGAAAAATGACAAAAGGTTATCCTAAAGGATTGTATATTCTATCTTCCTGACCACTTGAACTCATTCATACTAACTTATACAGTACAAAGAGAAAAAATTATACCATTGGTGATATGTATTTAATTATATTAATTTATTATTATACTTGGTTGAATGATTTTGTGTTTATCAAAAAAAGTCATAGGAAATAAAAATGTTCAAAATTTTGAGAAGGCAAGCCAAGAAGGAGTTGGGTCTCAAAATAAAGAAACTAAGAAAAGATAATTGTAAAGAGTTTACCTATGATTATTTTTAAATATATCTTTCCAAAAATGGAATCAATAATCAATACAAAAAACCATATACTCTATAATAAAATGGGTTAACTGAAAGAAAAAACAGAAGCATAGTCAATATGGGAAGAACTATGTTAGTTGAAAACAACATCTCAAAGTATTTCAAGAGAGAATTTTTATGCACTACCACACACATATATAACATGTGTCTAATAATAAAAAACAAAAAATATATCATATGAAATGTTTTGAAATATAAATCCAGCTATTAAATACTTTAGAGTTTTTGAGAGTTCTTACATTAAAAATAATAATAGTAATATGAATAAATTTGAAGAGAAAGTCAAGGAAGGAATTTACAAGGACTATCTATCAAATGGATGTGGATACATATGTTAGAAAAAATGTTGGCACAATATAATTTAATATAATGATGTCAATTTTATTAAAAACAAGCATAAATGAAATATATTGGTTGATTTGGTTTTATAAAATTTAGTAGAAAATGGAATGCACAAGTTAGAACGAAATAATGATGAAGTTACAGAGAAGGAGCAAGTCACTATTGATACTTATTTTTAATATACCGATGATGAAGGTGGATCTACTATAAATGAAATAATACGACACAAGAATTTTTAGGGACACATTGAATCTGTAAATATCACTAGAAATACACAAAATCTAGTTCAAACTAGAAGAAAATTGTGATTGGAATATCAAACTACACTTATTTCCTAAATTAAACTTCATACTGTGGTAGAATTAGCTGAACATGAGGAGTGGATACAAGCTATGAATAAGTCACTTGATCATATTGAGAATAAATCCACTTGGGATTTTGTTCCATGACCTAAAGAAATATAATTAGAACCAAGTGGGTTTTCCGAAATGAGCTAATTAAGAAAGGTGGGGTATCAAAGAAAAAAGCTAGGATGACATGAAAATGGTATTCCCAAATGGTGGGAATTTAATTTAAAGAAAATTTTACACCATTAGAAATATTGGAGAGTAACAGAATGTTCTTGGTAGTTACATCTCAAAAAAATTACAATGTTTATCAAATGGATGTGAAATATTCCATTATAATTGGTTGTATTAAGAAGGAATTATATATTAAAAACATAATTTATTTATCTTTGACAATGATGGAAAATTGGTATAAAAATTAAAGAAATGTTTTTATGGTTTAAAGTAGTCCCACAAAGCCTGATATTATAAATTAGATAGGTGTTTAATGGATATAAATTTTAAAAAAGGTATAGTATACTGTAACATTTATATGAAAGAAATGAGAAAATGAACAATAATCATTATTTTATGTGTCAATAAAATCATATTTAATGGTGATAAAGTGTGTCTCTAGGAAGAGTTTGAAATAATATGAGGAATCACTTTGAGATTCCCATTATTGGTGAGCTAACATACTTTCTAAGATTCTAGATTGAACAGAAGTCTAACTATATCTTTATATATCATAAAAAATAAGCTGAGTAATTTATAAAATAGTTTATTATGGAAATTGAAAAATAAGTTTCAAATACCATTTCTATTGGAACCAAATTATTCAAGGATGAAAATAGAAGTAGTGTTAATTAGAATGAATTTAGAAACTCATTGGAATCCTACTTTGTCTAACAACATCAATGCCAGACATAAATTATGCAGTGAATCTATGTATTATATTTCAAAGTGATACTAAAGAGTCTCAATGATTGGATTCTAAGAGAATAATGTGATATGTGAAAGTAACTCTGAACTACAATATTCTATATAGACAAAATAAAGATTTGAATTTTCTAGGTTTTACAGATCCAGATTAGGCCAGTGACTGTAGAAAAAAGATAAAGTTTATATAGATTTTTTTGGGAGAGGGTTGTGTTATTTTGTATATAAAGAAGAAGAATTTGGTTACATTAAGTACAAATGAGTAAGAATATGATGTAGCTATACATGATTTCATATAGATAATATTGATAAAAGGGTAGTTTGTAGACTTTAATATTGAAATTGAGAGACTAATAAAAATTTATTTTGACAATAAAAGAGATATAGGTTTGTCTAAAAATCTATTACAATATTCATGATAGAATCACATTTATATAAGATATTATTTTATCAAATAAAAAGTGGTTAGTTGAGATATCAAACTAGAATACATTTAAAAAAATATCAAATTTTTTATATTTACAACCAAGAAATGACACATGAGATACTTTTGAACCTGAGGGTGAAATTACATGTTCAAACTTCCTCACACACTTAAAATTTTAATTCCTTTGATATCCCCCATGATATTTTGTATTCTACTTCTAAAGGGGAGAAAATTCTGTGATGAAGTGGGTGTGAGTGTTAGTTACATGGGTAGTTTTAAAATCTAACAATACTGAGGGCTTTTTATTAATGATGATATATCCTAAAAGGATCATGTAATGAAGGAAATGAGTAAGATAATAGTCATCTGGTGTTGTAGCAATAGTCTTTAAATAATTATTCTCAGTGGTGGTGATGTTAGTGACAACTCAAAGAGTCAACATATTGGCCTTCAATAATTCTCTGTCCTTGGTGATGATGAAATGGTTCAATTACTTCACAGAAGAAGTGTTTTTTTGGATCATGGTAAGCCAAGGTATTTCTACTAATTTTCAAAAAAATAAAAGGGAGATATTGAAAAATCCCATGGATTTGTGGCTCGGTTTGATAAAGCTTAAATATATTATGGTTGATAATTATGGATTGTTGTATTTATTGATAGCCTTATATGAGGATCTCATAAGTCTAAAGGTGCTTGATATATAATATATATATAGATATATCATTAAACGAATTTTCATGATGAAAGAAATTATTTTTGAGAGGGGGTGAAGGTTCAATGAAGTAGTTCTGTTTGATTTTGAGTTGTTTCTGGATCCATATAGTTGATTTTATATAGAGAAGAATTGTGTAGTAGTTTATGTTAAATAATTGATTTAGTGTAGTAGAATTATTTCATCCATTTCCACTTTGAAGGATAATCTTGTATCTGAATGATCTATGTATCCAAATCATATATGTATCCAAATTTGGAATCCACATAGCCATTTTAAGTTACATAGCCAATTTCTTGGGAAGGACTTAACTGATTGTTGACGTATCCAGATGCTGATTCATATTACGAATTCCCGTAAGAGAATATTACATGTAGCCTATTTCTCTTGATAACTATATATCCAATTAAAATATATATGATTATTATTCACATATCCATTTCAGGTTTATAAATTTATATGTATTGGTTCTCCACATGTTCTTAGATTTCAAATATTTTGATGGGAATTAATTACTACAATTCTTAAATGGTTTTGAATTCTTCTATAATCATAGGATTCATTTTTCATACCATGATTCTAGAATGATTTAAATGAAATTAATATGGTTCTTAATAATTCTTAAATGGATATTTTAGTATTATATTAAATCCTTTTTTATCCATGATGAAGATACAGTCTTTTACAGATGTTGTAGAGACCGCGGATTTTTAATAAAATATTTGGATATCATGGAGCATGATATTTTTGGATCAAAAGAAGTGATAGATTTGATATCATAAGGTTTGATACCAATATGGTAACCTAAAAAATAAAATATTTAAGAAACATAATGAAGAGCTTATTATGATGAAACTATTGACACATAGTAGAGATATAATTTTGAGAGACACAAAAAGGGTGGTTTGAGCGGAATCTGAGGATGAGGTTTTTTCTCTTCAATGATCAACATATGATGAAACTCATATATTTATAAGATTAAGTTTTATTCTAAGAATATTTGTGAACTATTTTTAATGTTTTACTACAAACAATACTTCTTTTCATATTCTTGAGGCTCATGAAGGGAGATCTACATTCTTTATTGCCAAATCAACCAGGTATTTTCAAGTGTTCTTCTTCAATTTTGAAATCAAATTTGTTTTTTCAGTAATGAGAGGATTTTTTATTGGATGTGGATCTTGATATATGTGTTTTAATGACACATATATTCTTATAAGAGGATTTAACTTAGGGATATAGTGAAAAGAATCCATTTTTGGTGGAATAACCAGCCATAATAAGGAGTAGGATTCCACATTGGATTAGAACCTTGTAAAAATATTATGTTCATGTACTATTTTTCTTAATTCATTCAGGAATGGTTTAGTAACCATAAGATTTTATTAGATCCTAATAGGTTAACAAAGGTTTATTTTAAAAGAAATAAAACTAACAAAAGAGAACCGCTAATTTAACCCCCATTCTCAGTGGTGCAACTCCTCCCTGGGAACTTTATAAATCAGCTGTGACCATCTATTGGTGCGTGGACAACTATGAATCATATATGAAGATAAAATAATACTTTACATGGTCCTTAATACCTATTTAAAATATATATTTCTTTTAAATTGTTTGGGAACATAATTGGTTTCTAGTCTTCCCTATGACATTGGTGATCATATCTTGAGGCATGTCAATATTCTCACCATCTTTAGCTGTTCCTATAAGTAAATGATAAATAAATAGTGGGGATGAAATTTATTTAATGGTATAGAATGAAACAACCCAAGTTTTTCTCATTAAATAAATACTATGTTATATGGTTTTATCCATACAGAACACTGAAAACCAAAATAATATTTATTAGTGTAAGGTATCCATAGAATCATCAGTTATAAATAGTGGTAATAGAAAAATAAAATGTATATAAATGAATATATATATATAATAAAAAAACAAAAGAAAATTCCTTAAACATAAAATTCAATTAGTACATCTATGAAATTAATAAAATATATTTTTATGCTTAAAATTTATTTTATAAAATGGATATTTAAATTTTGATATACTTATTATTGACATTAATTTTAGAAGAATAGTTAATATACCAAAAAATTATTCCCTATAAAAAAGAATTTTTAAGATATTTTATGATTTTATTTTAAAGTTAATTTTATAAAATTTTGGATGTGAATTTGAAAAAATTAACATTAAATTTGGATTTATCATGCTCATATTAGCTTAAGATGTTTTTTTTCTAATTTTTCTAATATAATTGATTTCTAGATGAATTGTAAAAAATACCATTTTTGAAAATAACATGTATTTTATAACCTTAAACTTAAGTAACCTTTTCTTGACTAAAAATATTTCTTTTAAGTGACATTATATTTTTTAAAATATCATGTTTTAGTTATAAACCTATATTTGATATTTTAAAACATAAGCAATATTTTCTTAAAAATTATTTTAAATACATTATCCATTAGTATTTTTAAATTAGTTTTTATCAATTGAATAAAATGAAACAGATTGTAAATTCATAATCATTGGTTCCAAATTTTATAATAAGTTTCAATTTATTTTTATTCATGATGATTAATTAATAATAAGAACCCTTGATGATCAAAATAATATTTTTCTAGAAAAGTGGTTTTTTCAACACATTATATGTTATGATTTAAAAATTAATTTTATCCTATTTAAAAATTTAATTATGATAAATTGATTAAAAAATTGGATTCATAATTTTTAAAATTGGTAATAAGGGTCTATTTATATTTTTAGTACCAAAATAATTCATATGATTAATATTTAATTAAGAGTTAAAGTGTTTAAATGGCTAATCTAAGGCGGCTTGAATTTTCCTAAATTGACATGAATTTTAAAACTTTTATAAATATTTTATTTGTTTTAAAGTCTTAACTAGATTTATTACAATCCTTAAATCACCTAACTCACCTAATTCCCATTCCTTCCATTTTGACCCCTTACAATTCATTTCCTTGGAAAGTCCCTCTTCCTCGCTTATAAAAGGGGGATCAATTCCACCCTTTCAATACTCCAATAATATTTAAAAATTTCATTTAAAACATAAAAAAATTCTCTTATGTAATTAATTTACACTCCATAATGACCCTGGTAACCAAAAATTATACTAAGTTCTATAAATCTAAGTCCTTTATCAAGAAAAAGTTTCAGGTCTCAATATAGGTATCACATATTTCTTAGTGTTTATTTCTTATTTATTTAATCATAAAACAACCATAATAATAGTACAATAAAAACATAAATATAATAATTTTTTTATATGTTGTTATAATATTTTTACAACCATTATTTTTTCTCTTCCAACTACTATGAAGACAAGAATCGTCATTAGTATATGTGCACAAATTGTTGCCTCCACAAAGAATTGATTTCAGTTTTTCACCACCACCTATCATGGATGGTCTTAATTATGATATTTTTGAATAAATTTGATTTATATAATTTATTTATGATTAATAAATTATCACATACTATCCACCTTCACCCCTCTCTTTCATTGAGTAGCAGAGACGCTAATCACGCGTTGTGCGAACTATCGTTTCCCTAAAGAATCATTTTTTCATTTATTTATAGTTTATTTATAAAATATATATTAAAATATGGTTCAAAATAATAAAAATAATAAAAATATAATTATAATTCTATTATAATGATATTATGTCAAAATAAACACCTCCTTAACCATGCTCAAAAATTGTGTTAACGAGTGTTCAAGATTGGGTCAGTTTGACCACCTACTTGAATAATGATATGAAATTTTATTAAGTTTGATTATGAAAACATAATTTAAGATATAATTTGAAATAAATATGTATATATTTTTTTATTTTGGGAAGGATACAACAATATTCAACTCATTAATTAAGAAAACACCCTTCATAGGTTGAAAATCACTAAAGAATATTCATTATCGATTTCATCTTACATGATAAAGACTAAAGTACTCATGAAAAGAAATTAAAACAACATAAATAATTATAATTAATCCATAATAGGAACATTAATTAACTATTAATGATAAAATTTTGAAGAATGATTAATAGTGAAACCAATCCTATGAAACTACTACAAATGGTCAAAACTGTAAGCACCTGATGTGGGAAAATACACAAAAAATAAATAATATACATGTAGATTACGATTATAAATTAAAATTATAAATAGTTTTAGGTATGAATATGGTTTTAAAATAGTATATTTATATATTATTGTCTTTTACATGAGTTCTGATCACATTTTACTAAGAGGGGAAATAAGGTAAGGGTTTCTTTGTCTCAAATTTGAATCCCTTGAGACATGTTAATGCTATACACCATGTTTCCTTTTTTTTATGGTGTAAATACTCTAACATTTTCATTTTTATCATGATTTAATTATATTTCATAATATCCAATGTTTTTCCCCTTGTTCATTCTTTCTTGGGGGTTTAATTAAAAATATACAAAGGTTGTTAGGGTTTTCATCTAAACTCTCTTCATTGAGACATACTTTCATGTTTTTCACCAATTTATTATTTAAATGGTGTATATACTTACCAAAAATGTTTTTAAAATAAAACCTTATTTAATACATGTTATTTATAGAACCATATTATTTTTATGTTTCCAATCACTTTTTATTAAAAAATTACTAAAGTCCTAAGGGTTTTTTCAGGACTCAATTATATTTCTCGGGTCATAATTACACATATTTGTCTATTTTATTTAATGATTGATATATTATATTTTTTTATTTTAGTATTTATTACACATTATTTTCTAAGGAAATCATGTTTCACATCAAATTATACTTTTATAATTTTAGTGTTTTGTTGACATTAATTTTTAAGAATAATTCTTATTACATTTAATGGGCTTTTATTCCATGTTCATATTTTTTCTTCCAAAAAATTTTCTTCTTTACCTAGTGGGAATAAAATATATTTTATCTACAATAATCCTTTTATTCCACATATTTAATTTCAAATAATATGATCCTTTTTTACTTTTTAACGATGTAGGTATTCTACAATGTTATTTCAAAATGTTTGAATGGTTTTTCTATCATTTAAAAATAAATTGTTTTATCATCTAATCCACAGTTTCTTTTGATAACATTTATGACTATATATTGTTTAAATTATTAAAGAATATTTCTAAAGTATAAGTTTTCAATGTATTTTCAATATAAATTTTTAAAAACATTATGAATTTTTAAGTCTTTATTTTTAAATAATTAATTTTAAAGTAAAATTATAAAAAAGTATTTTCAATTCTCATTTTCAAAAAAATAAAGTTTTTATGTTTCCATTATTAAGAATCTTTTAAAAATGAAATGTTTTTAAATTATTTTCACTTTTCCTTTTTAAAACTTTATTTCTTTTGAAGGATATTTTTTTGGAACACTTTATAATAATTTTTTTTAAAAAATATTATATTTCCCTTCTCAAAAATGTGTTTTTCAAATTAATTCACTTTTAATATCTTATAAGAATGTTTAAAAAGTTTTTGTGGAATTTTTTTATTTTTACTTATGTTTTTCCTCTAAGGTTTATCTCTTAAGAAGTTATGTTTTGAGCCCCCTATATATGTTATTATTTTATGAATCCTTTTGGGAAATGATATTTTGATATTATATGATTTCTTAAGTTAATGTTATTTTAATTTTTGAGAAACCCATTCCTTTTCCACAGTTATTTTAAATATGATGATGTTTGATATTACATGGAACACACATATATGGATGATGACAAGTGGGGTCCTATATCACCCTATAATGCATTGGTTTAAGCTTATATCTCATAAGATAGTTAGGAATGGACATAATGATATTTTTCAAATAGGCTCTTGCATGATGGGTTTTCTCACATTTCAAGCATGGATATATTGATTTTGTTCACATATGCATGGGAATCATGGGTTTTATCACATAGAATTTCCTATGGTTATGGATATGCCAAATTTTCAAGTTATCCAGAATGTTATGCCACATTCCCAAGTTTTTTATCATGTTAGGTAAATCTTGAAAGATTATTTTCATTTCCATAAAATTTCATGTTTTCATGTTCATGACTTATTTTTAAATTATTTTGAATTTTTATATCTTTATCATATGTTTTATTATTATTGATATGTGTTTTGACCCATGTAATATCTTTTATTCTTCATTAATGACCTTTTTATGATCTTATGTTTCTCTATCATGTTTTATGATTATCATACATGGTATTATGATATTTTATTAATATATACATGTCTTCCTCTTATTCTACACCAAGTTTATGATCTAATAACTTATGATATGTCTTTTCACTTACTGATCATTTGACCTCACCCTTTTTTATGTTTCTATTTCTCTGGTTATGAATATTATTATATCATTTTAGGTATCAAAAAAGGGTATATAGGGGAATATTAATCAAGAAATCATCTTAAGTGTTGTAAAATAAAATTTTTATGTAGATAGTCTCCAAGAAACTATAGATTTTGATCTATGGGTTACGAAACTATTTGTGATATTTTATTATTTATATCATGATATTAATGTAATATTTATGCTATGTTTTTCTTGGGTTAATTTAGTTATCTCTGAAAATTCATGGATTAGTTTTCTTTGTGAATTGGTTTGAATAAAGTCCACATTCATTTCTATTACAACATTAGAAAACATGATTAAGATTTATCTGGACATTTTTTTAATTAAATTAGTTGTATTATTTATCTCAATTCAACAAGCACTAGATTTATTTACCTCCTTTCCACACTTCAAACACTTATCGGTACCCTTGAGATAGTTTCTCAGATTCTTGTTTCTACACTTTTTAAATGTTTAATATTGGATTTTATTACTTAGATTAGTTTTATCTAGTGGTCCCCTAGGGTTAAACTTCATTCTACAATTCTTATATCTAGTCCTATGAGACCAATAAGAATCATTCATTTCCGTATCAACTTTGGGAGAACACCGGACAACATCTTCATAGCTATCAATTTAACGAATTACTAATTCTCTTCATAGACTTGGATTTAGTTCACTAAAGAAGAATTTGGTTTTATTTTTTAGTTAATGATAAAAACTAAGGAGTAACATGCATTACTTGTGAGGTTATCCTCCTAAGATTTTATAAATTCATCTTCCTTTTCCTTGAGTACAATGAACTCCCTCTCCATTTTAATATGAAGAGTAAGATGGAAGTGTTTATTGATAAATAACATCTTTAATTCATCCCAATACATAGATTATATATCTTTTATGGGCTATGTAATCTTGATTAGTGACCGATATAGATAAAATTCTCTATCTAGGTGATAAATATCATGTACGACATTCTCTTTCTTAGAGCATTAAAGAATAGAAAATATCTTCTCATTTGAGAAAATCCCTTGTTCAGTGATTATTGGATTAGAAGATTCACTAAAAGTTATAGGTCTCTAACACATAAAGGAATCAACTATAAATTTATCTATTAGATGGAATTCTATCTAATTCAAATTATTATTGATAACTTGAGTTAGTTGTTCTAGTGCTACTATAAGGTTCTCTGCTTTTTCTCCCTTCATGTTAGGAATTTCATTAGGGTAATCATCACATTTTCCACTTCAATGTCATTAACATGATTCATCCTATGTCTATACATTTTATAAAATAATGTTTAGTTAAGGATAAGAGTACTCTAATTAATAAATGTATAAAAGGTAAACCATAAAATTAGAAGGAGTAATTGATACATGATGTGAAGAACCTAACTTATGAATCTCTAAGTCTCAATCTAAATTTTCCATGGTCATTTTACTATTAGGTTACCTAACCTAATTATGTTCTATAAAAAAATATGTTTAAATACTTTATAATGGTTTATAAATAGAATGTAAATTAAACATATAATATCCACTAGAACTATCTAGGTAGGTGTAAAATTATGCAAATTTTTCACACACCAGGTCAAAGTTGAGTTAAAACACAACATTACCTCTTTTGGTTTAGTACCCCTAGGAAAAAATATTCTAGAGACTGCATCCTTTTTCTAGTATCCATATTGGGATTTAATTATATGTAAAACTACATAATCTATACTTTACCAAAATTTGATCATGTTATCCTAATCTTAGGATAATACCTCAAACATATTCCTAGGTTTTTCACTAAGGGTTTGTCATCCCGATCTCCAAAAATAAATAGACCTTCCTCAGATAGAAATAATAGTGACCAAATCCTTAAAAAAAATATTATTTTAGGATTATTAACAAAAGTTTAAAATAAAACAAGATGAAGTTCTAGATATTTTTATTATAATACATAAAAATACACCATCCTAATAATTAATCAAACATAATTATTTAAAACTCCATATACTAATACTAACACTCATGGATCTTTTAAAACTATATAAGATATACCTGGGAAAATAAATAAGGAAAAGGGTGAGTTAGATAGACAAGTAAGTGAATAAATATGGTAGTAAAGCATGACATGAGAGTCAAGAGGCATAAACTTATATCATAAATACGACTATCATAAGAATATAGAAATGTTATAGGGAAATGATATCATAAGATCATAAACATGCATAAATAACATAATATATGATATCATAAACATAAGTCAAGGGTTACTCCAAATATCATCATCATATAGTGGATAAATTCCCATGGTGGATTAGGTTCACTCTATAATCCCTTACATAACATCTCATACGATATAATTATTTAACAAATGCATTAGAGGGATACATAATTCTGGTCCCACCCATCACATAAATAAAAATCATACATATGCATGCCATATGTGGAAAATAAACAATGCATAAATCATAATCATGAGCAAACCCTTGAGAATGAAGTGGGTTTCCAACTCTAATTAAAGATATAATTGAAGGACAAATCATACAGATTCCCAATTGGATAAGGAATTAAATAATTTGAATGTTCATATTCGAAAATTAAATATATTTCTTGATCATTTAGTTACAATATATAGATTTCATGAGAAGGATCTTGGAGAAGATAAAATGAAAATGTACCACCTGGGAGTAGATTTATGAAATAAATAAAAAAATATTTTAAAAAATGGAAGAAATTATTGTTTTCCATAAAACCAGAAATGAAACAAGAGGGATATCCAAAAAATAATGAGGGTTTTTTAGAATCAATTCATGGTTTAAAAACATGTGATGGGGGTGATCTTCAACATGAGACAAGAAATATGAAACTTCCATTAAACTAGGTTTACTTAAAAGTGGGAATCTCAATGGGAAATGAAAAATATATAACCACAATAATGAAAATTATATTTAACTAGGTATATATTTAAGGTACACATATAAAAAAATATAAAATTTTTATACAAATAACATTTCATAGAAAGGGAGAAAAAGAAAGAGACTGTGTAACTCAAAGGTGATGAGGGTGGTATGGATGATCCCTTACCTCAGATTCCTGGTTCATTCTTTTAACACACTTAACTTCAGAAATAACCAAATTAAGTATATTAAATAATTTAATAAGAAAATTATTAAACTATATTTCATATTTCAAGTTCCTTTAATTATCATATGTTATTTATTTATAATGAAGTTTAATTTACTATGCCAGTTACTTGAGGTTTCTCAATAACATTTTTTGTAAGCCCTTATATATGGTTACCATGGTTGAAATAACTATAAAATTATTTCATAATATCCAAAATATTTATAGTGTTATTTAATTTTTTTATATATTAAATATATTTTCAAATTCATCTATAATGGGTGGTGATGAGGAATGAAACTCATTGCTTGTGGATGAAATAGTCTGCTCATACGAACGATTAATATTTCCATTTTTCAATGAATGAGAGGGAAAGAAGGTAAAAAATATTTTTGAAATTTTAAGAAAATTATTATAATATATATATATATATCATATTTATTGATCTGTAATTTCCTTTTTATTAGCCATGAATGGAGGTGATGAAAAATGGATGATGTCACTTTGTGGAGGCAGTAGTATGCAAAATGCACTAACAATACTTATTTTTCTTATTGGATGGATAAGAATGAATATTGTTTATTACATTATTATAATTAAATAATAATACAATAATGATACTTATTATTATTTATATAATATATTTGGAAGAGAATTATTAAGGATAAAATATTATGAAGTCGGTAATACTTATATTGGAGACTTGATCTTCTCTTAGAGATCTCCTTGGACATGATAGACTTAAGATAAATTCTAGATATTAGAAGACTAATGATGAATAAAGGAATTATAGGAGAGATATTTTGTGTAGTTAATGAAGGTAAATTTGAATGATATGTGTAACCATGGAGTTGTGGAAGTGATTCCCTTTTATAAATGAAGAAAGGGGCAGTTTTGTGAGTACCATTTACACTTCCATGATAGCATTGCACTTTTACTTGGTCAATGAATCCAAAATTTAATAATAATGGAGTGTGGTGTGAGATTGGGTCGAGAAAGCCTCAACCATAGATTTAAAAATATGTTTTAAATATGTTTTGAGTCTTTTACCAAGGGGTTTTGTATTTTAATATTTTTATTTTTACCATGGTAGCTAGCTTTTAACTAAGTAATTTATATTTTATTTAAAAATACAAGGTAAATTCTATTATTTTTTTTGATATTTTTAAAAAAATCTAATATCCATTTATTCTAATTTAATATATAAATATATGAATATTAACTTTTAAATTAAAATATATAACATCTAAAATGGTTTTTATAAAAAATGACTTTTAACCATTATGTGTTCTGCAATTTTATTTAGGATTGATTACCAATTTAATGATAATTAATATAATTATATGTTGGTTTAAACACAATATTAGATTCATAATTTAAATTATATATTTTTTCAATTAAATAATAATTACATGATATTAATAAAATAATTCTTAGTAAAACTATTTTACCATTATTGTTATATCTATCACTAATCTAACTAATATTATCTTTATTACAAAAAATGAAATTGAACTTACTAAATAATATTTAAATATTGAACAAAAATATGATTTTTTATATTTAATTTATAAATGTGATAAATTATAATTTTTATTATAAGCGTGTAAAAATAGTATCTAGTGTGAAATAATACTAGTGTTTCAAAAATGTTAAACATGTGTTTTATAAATTCAACATAGTATTTTTAAATTATTTATATTACTTATTAAATATATATTTTATAAATAAAAAATATTATTTTAAAATGGTTTATCAAAAGTGTTTCTTAAACTTTTAATTCATTCTTGTATCATAAAAGTGATAGTTTTTAGAAAAATAAGTATTTTTACTACTCAGCTAAAAATAAATTATTTTTTTAAAAACCAATAATTTCATTATTATCTAATAATAAGTCCCAAAAATGAAGTTAATTGGGTAAAATTTAAATTATAAATGTATTATAAATATAGGAATAAAAAATGCAGTTTCTACTATATATTCTTTATAGTTTAGATGCTATAAAAGTAATCTTAAATAATTTAATTTTATTAAAGATTCGTAGTTTTTAGTGTCACACCCCGACCAAGTTGACGCACGACTTGTGCGCGAGTTATAAAACTGAGTGGCAAGCATGTCGCTTAGCCTTATAAGCTGTCAGTGCAGGGTGGCACAATTCGAGCACAGTTCGCTCACTTATGTGCTTGATGACACATGAGCCATGTGGTTACCCGACATGCAAAATAGATAAATAAATTAATTAAAGGATATGTGAAACAAAATTTAGTAAGATAAAATTAAATAGAAATGATTTTTTGAAAACAATGTTTAATTGTAATAATAATAATAATTTAAAGATTTTTAATATTATTATTATTCTTATAACTGTTATTATTATTAATATAATTTTAATTGAAATTGTTGTAATTATTATAACTGTGATAATAATAATAATAATTATTAGTGTAATATTATTCTTATTATTAGTATTTTTTTTCTTAATTTAGTTTTTTTGATTGTTTTGAGGGAAACCCAAAGGGGTCACTCCCCTTCTCCCACACTGTGTTCTGCACCTGCCTACCCCCACCTTGCTCCCTCCTACCTTGAGCTGCCACCCCCCGCTCTCTCTCTTGCTGGTGCCACCCCACTCTGGCCAGACCACCCCCTAGCACCGCCCCTTGCACGACCCCCCTAATGTCGCTCCCTTTTGCGGCCCCCTTGTGCCACACCACAACCATGCGTGGCCCCCTATCCACCTGACCTACTTCGGCACACCCTCCTCATCCGACAACTGTCCCAACATCCTCCTCTAAGGCACAAAGATCCCCCCGGTGAGTCTATATTTCATTTTCCCTGGTTTCTAAAGGGCGCGTAGGGCTTGGCTGAACCCTTATGAGTAGAGTTTAGGTGTGATGCATTTAATTTAGTTTTTAGGGTGTGTGGAGGGTCCACAATGTCTTTTTCTCCCTTCTATTGAAGTTTCATCACGTTCTCATACATTCGAGGTAGGCTTTCATATCTTTTCCCTTTCCGGTGCACACCATGGATGCCTGCATGTGTTCAATTAATTCCTAAACATGATTTTCAGCTTTATAATATATCTAATTATTCCATGATGGTGTTTATAATTTTTTATAATTTGTTAAAAATAGATCTTGTAGTGGTTTGACATGAATAAGTGGTGAAAATGAGTTATTTAAATGAAAATGGTTATTATTTGTATGTGTTTCATTGTGGTGTTTTTTTGAAGTTGTTTTTATGGCTATAAAAAGGGTGTGAATTGTGTTTTCAATGAAACTTGAGGTTATTGTGTGTTAAATAATGGGTTTTCAATGTGAATTAATAGTTTTGATATATTAGATTTTATTATGCACCTCTAAATGTGCTGTGTGACATGTGTAAATGATGAGAAACATGTTTTAAAAAGGGGACTTACTTATTTGTGGATTTGGAAGGGGTTGGACCATGAAAAATTGTTTAACATATTACGTTCTTTTATGATAATGTAAAAATTGAGTTTCATGATTTAAATAAGTGGTAAAAAAAGTGTTTTCAAGTGGGTTTGGTGTGTGTAAAATAGAAATGGGTTGTTTTGTGGAAAATAGTGGTTTTTTTGAAATGGTTGGGTATGGGTAATTTGTGTAGGTGGTTTATTAAATTGTGTATGTAGTGTGAAACTTATTATTATTATTATTATTATAATTATTATTAATTTTTGAAGGTACCTCATGTGATTTGGATTTAAAATGAGGTTTTTAGGTGTGTTTTTGGTGGAAATCCTTGTTGTGCTACTTATAAGTACTTTATAAATCAGTTAAACGAGTTATTAAATTATTTGTAGTGATTCTAGTTATATTGGAAGACTTGCACACATATAAGAAGGAATGTATGTATATAGATGTGTATATCCTTTAGGTGCATATTCCCTCATGACTCAGGGAATATGGGCATTGGGTAAAGGGTATACATAGATATATATGGAGGTATGTGCACGCGAGTCGATGGCTGCTTGAGTTAGAAATCACCGAATGCCAAGTGTTGTCTTGGCCTGATTGAGGTAGGCGAATCTACATTTTCCTTTCTGATTAATTTCATTTAATTCTTGAGTGTTTTTAATTAAATATTTTATTTGATTCACACCTTATAAATACAATTGGTTAATCTGCTATTGTGTTTTCAAGTTAATTGTGTTTTTTCTAAAAATAGTTTCTAAGTATTTTCCCTGCTTATTTTTTTCTGTGGTTATGGAAACTATGTTTTTGGATGTCGAATGTTGTATTGATAGTATTTTATACATGAAACCATCCTTTTTGATACCCTTTAATGGTTAATCATTGTGTTTCTAGTTTGTGTAATTTGTTAGATATTTTTATGGAATTTTTTATAAAATTGTTTGATTTGTTTATAGAATTTCTAGCAGACTATTTGGGTTACCTATAAAATTATTTATGCATTGTTTGACCAGATTATAAAAATTATTTAGAAAATGGTTAGTCTGTTTATATAATTTTTGATGAATTGTTTGGTATGTTTTACAATTTTATTGTATTTCAGAAATAAGAAATTTTGGAAATATTCTGGTCAAATTTATTTTTTATTTGGCGTGTTTGGTTTGACAATGTTGTAACTTGGAAATTGTGTTTAAAATGATTTTAAATAAGGTTTTTATGGATTTGAGGGGATAGTTTTTTGTTCTATTAATGATGTGAATGATTGATCTTGATTTCCAAGAAAATGGAGTCCTTGTGTAAATGGTTTAGAAATTTCATCTTGGTTATTATTGAGCCATTGAATGTTGGAACATGCATGGGTGCATTAGGTGTATTCATGGATGTGACCTCAAATTAAGATGGAACCTTAAAAATAATGTTTCCTCAAAAATTTAGTTTTCTAAATAGATTTTTTTTCCTAAATATGGTTTGGTCATTTGTGTGGATTTTATGAAAAGTTTGAAATGTTGTCTCAAAGGGTGTTCCTGTTTGGGATTTAGTGTGTGTTTTGTTGAATGTTAGGCTCAAGGGGCTATTTGGACATTTCATAAGAGTTTTCATTTTTATTTAAGAGTTTGAAAGGTTTTACTAAAAATGAATTGGAGAATTTGGAATTAAAGGCCTGTTTGGATCTTCTAACTTACAGATAAAGTTGTGTTAACTTTTAGAATGGTTTGTGTTTAGAGATAGTGTGTGCCTGGTTAGAGTTTCAAATGTTTTTATAAAATGGCTTGAACATGGACATGACGTGACATCTTGGTTAGAACTTTGTATGTTGACATGTATATATATATATATATATATAAGTATATGGGGTGTTACTATCTTGGGTAACCCTTTATTGGTGAATGCATAAGAAGTGTTCGTGTTTGGGGTAGGCAAGTGCCATATTTTCCTGTGAGTTGAGTCACATGTGAGAGGGACTCCTAATTACATAGTATTACTATCACCATGGGTTCTTGGGAATCTTTTAGATGATTGAGTGATAGTTTGTTGTTAACCCCGATTAGATGGGTTGGTACCCCTTGGATTGGTTGTTAGTCCAGGAGGGCTTTTACACTATATTTAGTTAGTTTTAGGGCAACCAGTTGGTTATAGACTTAGGAGCTCTACCATACGTTGGAAGGTGGTTCCTAATCGAGTATGTCCAATGGTCTTCTAGGTATTTTTGGGATCACCCATGGTTACATGACCATTTATATAGCTTTTTTACTTTTTGTTGAACTAGTTTATTTCCATTTTCACTATTTACTTTTTATATTTTATCATGGGTTTGGTATCACCTGTTTTGGTTTCAGTTTTCAAATAGCAGTTGGTTTTGGAAAATGATTTATCTTTGTGTTGGAATTTTAAATGGAGAAATGATTTTTTTATTAAAATTTGGAAAACCTATTTTTATATCTGTATTTCAAACTAGCATTAATGGACTATTTCATGGAAGGAAAGGAATGGATTCTGTGGTGTTTTTCCTACTGATCATTTAGGTGATCACCCCTAAATTATCCTTTTAGTTTCAGGTTTCATTAGTGATGGATCGCTCTCAGAGAAAACTTGGTTCTCAGTTGGGTGGTGACCTAGAAGGTCACATAAAAGTATGTGTAACTTTTTTTCTTTCCACTGCTAGTTTTATTTCTATCATAAGAATTTATTTATCTGTTTATCTTTTTTTCATGGGCCAAATCACTCCCAACAGTTAAAGTTTGATGCTCGGTGATCGTTGCCATCTCTTGGGGATCGAGAATACCCCTCGAGAAATGTTGTGGACCAGCTCGGGTGACCAGTTCTGGGCTAACCTGGGTTGGTTTGTGACAAAATGGTATCATAGAAAGGTTCTTATTATTTGTAAAGTTTGATAGATGGATATTTGTATTTTCAGGACTCATGAGGTAGGTTACGGGTCAGTGCCTGATCACCACCACTCGTGATGAGACCTGAGTTACTGAGGGCAGTTTGAGTTTTGAGTCCTTATCTTGTCTTGGTTTGTTTGATATTGAGAGATGAAAATGAAGGAAATATAGTATCACTTCACGATCTCACATGGATTAGTGACCCATGTGGGGTTCGAGTTCAAGTTTCAACAACCTCCTAGTTTTTGACGCTTACTTGGGGAATGGCTCACTACTATGTCACCTGGTTAAGCGTGAATACTAGTTCCTCATTCTAGTGGTTTGGTGTAAGTTTTTCTTCATTTTGGTTTTGGTTTGTGTGAGTACGATTTTAAAATGAAGGTTTTTTTGAAGTGGAGAATTATTTCTTTCTGATGGTTTTAAAATCACAAAAGTGGGTTTTAAAAATTTAAGTGAAAAGAGTAGTTTTTGAAATGAATGTTTTGGCTATGTTTATGTTTGTTTGGTTGTTTTTGGATGAAGTTACATTTATTGATGTTTATTTTGGGTTTGTTTTTAATTTTTCCTAGAGTATTCCACCCAAAAAGGTCGCTAGTATAGCCAACAATTAATGAACAATTCCAATTCTTTTTAAGTGTTGCTAGTTTATCATGGTAATTGAAATTTTTCGGGATAGTTGTGTGGTTGTGGAAGTAGGGTGTGTCTTTGGGTTGTTGGGAACTCCTTAGTTTGTTAAAGTTAGTGTCGTTTTGGTTTTAAATGGGGGTTTCAGTTTTGGATAAGTTGGGGTTGAATGAATCTTGGTCATTGGAGTCTGAAGTGTAATTGGTGGTGGATAGCTTTTGTGAAGGTTCCCCACCTGAAGAGTGGAGGAACATGTTCTTGAAGGAATATCATTCGTCGGTTTCCTCTTACGTGCCACCAGTGTGGGTAGTTTAGGCATTCCAAGCTGCTTTGTCGCATCCCTCTATAGTTTTGTTGTTTTTGTGGTTGTTCTGGTCGTTAGAAAAAGTTCTATAAGGAGTGTCTTTTTGGGAAAGAATATTATGACAACCCTGCTTTTATTACAAACTTAAACATGATTTATTACATAAACTATTCACTTGATACAACATGGAAGATCGAGAGGTCTAGTGTATTTGGGGCTTAGGATCATTACATAACAACTTAAAACATGAAATACAACATCTTTATTGAAAACTTCCTTTACATGACCACTACATTCCCTCGTACTTAGCATTGCATGGGATAACCTGAGGACATGCATAAGAAAAGGGGTGAGCTATAAATCCCAGTAAGGGAATAAACATGTAATTCATGAGGAGTACAATACATGTTAGAAAATAGGGATATCAATAGATCACAATAGAAACATGGACATAAAGGCATGATAAATCATGATAATCATAACATGGAAATGTGGCAACAACACTTAACATGGAATTAGCATGAGCCAAGGCCAATTGCACATGAAGTAGGAGTAAATTCTCATTGAACATGAAGCACGAGTAAACCCTCATTTCACTTGAATTATCATGAGTAAACACTCATTGCACATGAAGTATCATGATACTATACTTTACCCAATGCATTGGAGCGCTATAATGGTCCACCCTTCTTAAACATTTAATTTCATGCATAAGTGTGCCACATGGATCATAAAACACGGATTCATAAAACATAATAATTTATTTTTCGATAAAGGAATGTGGAATTCATACATGAAAATTTATATTCAATAAGTAAATGTGCATAAAGGTGAATACCCCTGATGGAGAAATGGGCATGGTATTCACTACACAATGGCATTGGCTTAAAAAATCGGTGCGATTTCGGCAGCGTAACGGCCTGACATAAGAATTCATAAAAATGGTTGATGATGGAGAAAGGGGTTACTTATCATATTTACATGTAATGGACAGTAAGGAGGTCATATATATATATGTCCCAACAATTGTAATGGAATTTAGATTCATGATACAAAAGTATTGCTTGAATGTAAATGAGGAGAGAGAAGTTCCTTTCAGAATTTCGGCATAGTAACGGGTGTACATGTGAGGCATAAAATGAGAGAGAAAGGGGTATACCATCATTAAAACATAAAGAGGGAAGTATGAGGGAGGTTATAAACCATACCCTAACATTAAAAATTGAATTTAAAAGGGAAAACAACTTAATGAAAATTGGACAAAAACAAGAAAGGAAGAAAAAACCCTTACTTGGAAGTTTGATTCCAAGGCTTGAGAGAGGCTTCAGAGAGTCTTCTTGGGAGCTTGGGGAACCTTCGGAGGATTCTAGAGAGAGTAGGGAAGAGTTTGGATGAACTCCAAAGGATTTTAGTGAAGAGGAAGTGGGATCTTGGGTGGGTTTATATAGGAAAGGTGAGTGAATTCTTTATTATTTAGGTTTGGGACCCCTTACATTAAACTAATCCAAACCACAAATCAGATCATGGTTTTTGCCCATGGTTTTTGTAAAAGGGGAGAGGAAAACAATATTTTATAAGTAAAATGTCCGAACTTCTTAAAATAATGGGATTGCTTATATGGAGGTGAGTCACACTCTCATGGAAAATAATTTAAAAAGACAAGATGTTGAATAAGTCTTGAGGGGTCCATTAATGCTTTGTAAAATAAGTCAAAGAAACCCAAAATCACATTATTTTAATGTTAAAACATATATTGAACACAAAGCTTATAGTATTTTATTACATCACTATTGGGTCATTATGATGTCATAAAACACATTATATATTTAAACGGTATTTAATTTTTACCCAAATATTTGATTGTCTTAGAAAATTATGAAAAATTAACCGTTGGATAATTTCGACTTCCTGATTCCAAAAATATCATTTATTTTATCTAAATAATTTTATAAATATGTTAATTTTCAATTTTAAAATAAAAACCGACATTTATAAAAAATTCACGGGTTTTGACAGAAATGACTTTCAAACCTTAATAAAAATTATAATTGCATTCATAAAATTAGAAGATCATTTTTATTTAATAAAAATTAATTTAATAATAATAATAATATTTTATTAAAATATTATTTAATTCAAAAATCCCTTAATTTAATAAAATAGAATTCTTAATTAAATAATAACTAAAAACACTATTTGTACATTAAAAACTATTTACAATGTGTCAATAATGACAAGAAAGTATATTCATTATTATATACAAAAAAATAATGTACATGAACATAGTACTAGAGATTTGTTACATAACCCCTTAAAACAGCCAAATAAGACCCAAGGGTAAGGTGTAAGATGGTGATAGACTCTTGGGGTGGCTTAGATAACATCGCCCGAGTGGTAATCTCTATTAACTTCCACTTTTCCCGTAGATGGTCCCGTTCGAGCTTGACATGATGAAACTCATCTTGGGATTTGTTAGGAGTGAATCCCAAGGACACCACCTCTTTTCCGAGCTTCGACAAATGGGCTTCGTATGGAGCAATTCTACTGGATGAGACCATCGCTTCTTTTGTGTGAGTAAATTGGGTTTGTTAAAGCCTTATATTTATACTAATCATGTGATCACTGTTCAATGACTATAAAAGTAATGGTCATAATTCTTAACATAAACCAAATAAGTTGACATTTTATATAAACATTTTATATAAAGAGACATTTAATTAGATCAAGAGGGATTTCCATTAATGAAACTTTGGGTCGTTACAATATTCCCCCCTTAAGAAATTTCTCCCTAGAAATTTCCTTTTCCCACACTAAAACAGATGTAGGTAACTTAGCTTCATCATTTCCTCTGATTCCCAAGTCACTTCTTCAAACTCGTGGTTTCTCCACAACACCTTGACGAGGGGCATTGTCTTATTTCATAGAGCTTTTTCTCTATGATCTAAGATCTTCACTAGTTTCTCCTCATAAGAAAGATCATCCTCCAACTCTACCACCTCAGAAGAGAGTACATGTGAAGGGTCTGGTATGTAATTCCTTAAGAGAGATACATGAAAGACATCATGTACATTGGAAATGGTAGGTGGAAGTGCTAGTCGATAAGCCACAACCCCGACACGATCAAGAATCTCGGAGGGGCCGATGTACCTTGGAATTAACTTCCCTTTCTTTCCGAACCTCATGAACTTCTTCCATGGAGATATGCATAGAAAAATCATGTCTCCAACTTTAAACTCAAGGTATCATTGACAATTATCTGCATAACTCTTCTGTCGAGTCTGGGATGCCTTGATATGCTGCATAATGGTTTTCACCTTCTCCACCATTTCCTCAACCATTTCTAGTCCAAGCAGCTTACATTTACTGACCTCATCCCAACACGCCGGTGTTCTGCACCTTTTCCTATATCGGGATTCATATGGTGCCATTTAGATGCTCGAGTGGAAACTATTATTATAAGAGAACTCAACCATAGGAAGATGTTGATCCCATGCTCCTTTAATGTCCATTGAGCACGCTCTCATCATGTCCTCAAGTGTTTGGATAGTTCGCTTGGATTAGCCATCAGTTTGAGGATGATAGGCTGTACTGAAGTTCAGTTCAGTATCCAGAGCATGTTTAAGACTCTTCCAAAACTTAGAGGTGAATCTTGGATCTCAGTCAGAAATAATAGATAGTGGTACTCTATGTAGCCTTACCACTTCCATGATATATATCCGTGCTAGTTGATCCAATGAGAAATACTCTCGAATAGCAATTAATTGTGCAGTCTTTGTATGACGATCCACCACAACCCAGATTGCATTGTTGCCTTTGGATGTCCTCAGAATTCTAGTGACAAAGTCCATGGTGATGTTCTCCCATTTCCATTCTGGTATGGGTAATGGTTGCATCATCCCCTTAGACTTCTTCCTCTCTTCCTTCACTTGATGGAACATCAAGCACTTCGATGTATATATAATGATCTTATTCTTCATATTATCCCACCAAAAGTTTTCTTGGAGATCTCGATACATCTTTGTGCTCCCTGGGTGAATAGAGAAATTTGAACTATGTGCATCATCAAAAAGTTCCTTCTTCAGCTCCAGAATTTATAGAACACATAGTCTTTTCCCAAATTGCACAATTCCTTCTTCATTAACATTAAACTCTTAGGATTTCCCTTTTTTGATAGCTTCCATTTTTTCCTGAATTCCCACATCATCCTTTTGAGCATCCTTTATCCTTTCCAAGAGAGACAATTGAGCAATAATTTGTGAAAGGATTTATGATGTTCCCTTCTTTATGATTCCCATGTCCATATTCATCAAGTCTAAGAATATTGGATCATTCTCAATTCTCATCATTGATAGAATCACTGGGTCCTTTCTACTTAGGGCATCTGCCACCTTGTTCAGTTTCCCAGGGTGGTAATGTATTGAACAATAATAATCCTCGATGAGATCTATGCATATTCTCTGGCGCATATTAAGATCTTTCTATGTGAATATATATTTAAGACTCTTGTGGTTAGTATATATCTCACATTTCTCCCCATAGAGATAATGCCACTAGATTTTCAAGGAAAAGATCACCGTTGCCAACTCCAGATCATGCGTTGGATAGTTTTGCTCACGGATTTTCAACTTCCTTGAGGCATAGGATATCACTTTATCATTCTGCATCAGCAAACAACCTAAGACCTTCTTCGAAGCATCACTGAATACCAAAAAAATTTCCCCACTTGTGGGTAAAGTGAGCACAGGCACAGTGATAAGCCTCCTTTTCAACTCCTTGAATCTTTCTTCACATTCATCACTCTAAGAAAACTTTATTCCCTTTCGAGTTAGCTTGGTAAGAGGGTTGGAAAATCATGAGAAATTTCTCACAAATCATTGATAATATCCAAATAACCCCTAGAAGCTATGAATATCAGTTACTGATGTTGGCCTCATCCATCCGTCAATTGCATCTGTTTTGGAGGGATCCACAGAATCCCATTGCTTGTGATGATATGGCCCAAGAATGAGACCTCCTTCAACCAGAACTCACACTTTCTGTACTTTTCATAGAGCTTCTCCTTGCGCAAAGTCTCTAGTACAGTTCTTAAATGCTCCTCATGATCCTCCTTGGTTTTGAAGTATATTAGAATATCATCTATAAATACTACCACAAATTTGTCGAGGTAATATCTAAAGACTCTATTCATCAAGTCCATAAAGATTTCTGGAGCATTAGTGAGTCTGAAAGGCATTACTATTAATTCATAGTGCTCATATCTTGTGCAAAAAGCAGTCTTGGGGATATATTCTTTCTTCAACCTTACTTGATAATACCCCGACCGCAAGTCCACCTTGGAGAAGTATTGTGCTCCACGCAGCTGATCGAACATGTCATCAATTCGTGGGAGAGGATACTTGTTCTTTATCGTGATTTTTTTGAGCTCATGATAATCGATGCAAAGCCACATGGACCCATCCTTCTTCTTGACGAAGAGGACTGGTGCACCCCATGGTGAAGCACTTGGGCATATAAACCCTTTATCCAGATTCTCCTATAGTTTTTTCTTCAGCTCATCAAGCTCCATGATAGCCATTCTATATGGAGTCTTGTATATTGGTAGCAACCCTAGTATAAGTTCAATTGAGAATTCAACATCTCTTTTATGAGGAAGACCAGAAAGTTCCTTGGGAAACACTTCAGCAAATTCCCTTACAATAGGAATTTCTTCAAGGATGGTTTATTCCTTGGAATCAATCATCTGAGCCAGATACGCGTACTCATAGAGCAGTAATATCAATTCTTGAGATGATGGAGCTAAAGGAGATTTGTCTTTCTCCTTACACTTGTAAAGAATCAGGGGTCAATTCTCCATATGGAGTGTGATTTCCCTTTCCCGATAATTTATGTTGGCTCTATATAAGGAAATCCAATCCATTCCAATAATTGCATCAAATTCCACCAGAGGGAGTATGACGAGGTTTTTTGAGAAATTAAATCCACAGATTATAATAGGGGAGGACTTATATTCATGGGATGCAATGATTTCCCCATTTTCCGTACTCAATGACATCTTCACTTCCATGATTTGTGGTGTTCTACTAAACTTTCGAGATATAAAAGAATGCGTAAAACCTGAATCAAAAAGTAAGTTCGCTATTCATGAATGAATAACTAGCATACCTGTCACCACTTCATTATCGGGGTTCAATTCGGCAGAAGTGATGGCAAAAGATCTTCCTTGCTGCCTTGGAGGTTGTTGGTTGCTTACGAAAACCCTTGGATTAGGGAACTGATTTGAAAAATGCCCCGATTCTTTGTAGTTGTAGCAATGAACAACGCGTTGAGGTTTGAACTGAGCGTTACTCTCCTCTGTTATAACTGCGGGACTTTCTTGCTAATAGTTAACAACTAGGTGCCCTTCTCTTCCACACCTAAATCATTTCCTCGTCCCCTTGAGGCAATTTTCAGGGTGCTTCTTTCCACACTTTTGGCAAGTGGGGTGGTGGATCTTCTTAGCACTGTTGGATTTATCCATCAGACCACCAGCATTGAAGTCCACCTTACGCTTCTTGTCCCCATGATACCCAAGTGATTCCCAAATTTCCATTTTGACCTTGAGGGCACATCGGACAATTTACTCATAGCTGTCGAAGTCACGGATCTCTAATACTTTCCGTAGGCTAGGCTTCAGCCCACCAAAGAAGTGGTCAACTTTGTATTCAGGGGTAACGAAAAATCCGGAATCGTATCGTGAAAGCCTTGTGTAGTTTTCCTCATATGCTCCAACAGATTCTTCGCCTTTTTTCTTGATGGAAAGGAAGTCCCTTTGCTTCTTAAGCTGGAGGGTGTGTGGAAAATATTTATAAAAAATCATCTTCCGGAAATCCTTCCATTCCAACGCCTCGATCTCCTCCTTATGCTTCGTATTTTTGATAAAATTCCACCATTGATTAGATTCATCTTCCATATGATAAGCCTCCAGGAGAACCTTCTCTTTTTCAGAACATTGAAGGATGGAGAAGATCTTTTCAATGGAGTTGATACATTGTTCATTGATCGTGGGATCGGATGATCCACTAAAAGTAGGAGGACTTTGCCTCATGAAGCTATCGATAGTGACTTGTTCCTTATTAGGGGGGTTTGGACATTCCTCTTGACCTGTGTTTCTATTCAAATATTGAGTTAGATAAGAGATAAGCTTGATAAAGTTCGCGATTCTCGCTCCTATTGGATTGGGCATCTCATTAGTACAATCATCACACTGATCTTCACATCAGTTGTTAGCCTGAGTCCTCCTATTACTGACCATTGGCTAGAATAAAAGGAAAGTTATGGGTAACATATAAAGGGTAATCCAAAGACAAAATTTGATGAATTATAAATAAAATTTTATTTCTTTAACTCATGATTCTATAGGATTTAATCTAGGCTTTTAATGATCTACTTTCTAACATATATTCTTAGGGGTTTTTTATTCCCTTAATAAGGGTTCATACTAAGCGTTTGAATTTACCAAAGCATATCCCCCAAGAGTGTCATAACCAAGAGTGCAGCAAGGCCCATTTTCGTGCACCAGTTCCCGTTCGAGTCTAGCTCAAAGCGTTGTTTTTGGGTTTTAACCCTAGGATACATCTGTTCCAGAGCCGCCTCTACATGCTCGTATCCAGACAGGGATGCATTTTCTTGATAAACCACTCACTCAGTTCTTACCAAAACTTAGGGATGTTTTTATTATACTTAGTCTTGTATCTAAGGCTTTACTGGGGTTTTCTAATCCTAATCCCAAAAATAACTAAACCTCCCTCTGATACCAACTATAAAAACCCTGCTTTTATTACAAACTTAAACATGATTTATTATATAAACTATTAACTTGATACAACATGGAAGATCGAGAGGTCTAGTGTCTTTGGGGCTTAAGATTATTACATAACAACTTAAAACATGAAATATAACATCTTTATTGAAAACTTCCTTTACATGTCTACTACATTCCCTCATACTTAGCATTGTAAGGGATAACCTAAGGACAAGCATAAGAAAAGGGGTGAGCTATAAAGCCTAGTAAGGGAATAAACATAGAATACATGAGGAGTAAAATACATGTTAGACAATAGGAATATAAATAGAGAAAAATAGAAACATGGACATAAATGCATGATAAAGCATGATAATCATAACATGGAAATGTGGCAAAAACACATAACATGGAATTAGCATGAGCCAAGGCCAATTGCACATGAAGCATGAGTAAATTCTCATTGCACAGGAAGCGAAAGTAAACCCTTTTTGCACTTGAATTATCATGAGTTAACAGTAATTGCACATGACGTATTATTATACTATACTTTACCCAATGCATTGGAGCGCTATAAGGTCGCAACCTTCTTAAACATTTCATTTCATGCATAAGTGTGCCACATGGATCATAAAACATGGATTCATAAAGCATAATAATTTATTCCAAGATAAAGGAATGTGGAATTCATACATGAAACTTTATAATCAATAAGTAAATGTGAATAAAGGTTAATACCCTTGATGGAGAAATGGGCATGGTATTCACTACACAATGGCATTGGCTTAGAAAATCGGTGCGATTTCGGCAGCGTAACGACATGGCATAAGAATTCATAAAAATGGTTGATGAGATATAAAGGGGTTCCTCATCATATTTACATGTAAAGGAAAGAAATGAGGTCATATATATACATGTCCCAACATTTGTAATGGAATTTAAATTCATGATACAAAAGTATTGCTTGAATGTAAATGAGGAGAGAGAAGTTCCTTTCAGAATTTTGGCACAATAACGGGTGTACATGGGAGGCATCAAATGAGAGAGAAAGGGGTATCCCATCATTGAAACATAAATAGGGTAGTATTAGGGAGGTGCGAAACCATACCCCAACATTCATAATTGAATTTAAAAGGGAAAAACAACTTAAAGAAAATTGGACAAAAATGAGAAATGAATAAAAAGCCCTTACTTGGAAGTGTGATTCCAAGGCCTGAGAGAGGCTTGAGAGAGGATTCTTGGGAGCTTGGGGCACCTTGGGAGGATTATAGAGAGAGTAGGGTAGAGGTTGTATGAACCCCAAAGGCATTGAGTGATGAGGAAGTGGGAGCTTGGGTGGGTTTATATAGGAAAGGTGAGTGAATTCTTTATTATTTAGGTTTGGGGCCCCTTACATTAAACTAATCCAAACCACAAATCAGCTCATGGTTTTTCCCATGTTTTTTGGAAAAGGGGAGAGGAAAACAATATTTTATAAGGATAAAGTCCTAACTTCTTAAAATAATGGGGTTGCTTATGTGGAGGTGAGTCACACTCCCATGGAAAATATTTTAAAAAGACAAGATGTTGAATAAGTCTTGAGGGATCCATTAATGATTTGTAAAATAAGTCAAAAAAACCCAAAATTACATTATTTTAATGGTGAAACCTATATTGGCCAAACATAAATCTTATAGTATTTTATTACATCACTATTTGGTCATTATGATGTCATAAAACACATTATATATTTAAACGGTATTTAAATTTTACCCAAAAATTTGACTCTCAGAAAATTATGAAAAATTCACCATTGGATAATTTCAATGTACTGATTCTAGAAATATCATTTATTTTATCTAAATAATTTTTTAAATATGTTAATTGTCACTTTTAAAATAAAAGCCGTCATTTATCAAAAAATCACGGGTTTTGACAGAAATGGATTTCAAACCTTAATACAAATTATAATTGCATTCATAAAATTATAAGATCATTTATATTTAATAAAAATTAATTTAATAATAATAATAATATTTTATTAAAATATTATTTAATTAAAAAACCCTTTAATTTAATAAGATAGTATTCTTAATTAAATAATAACTAAAAACACTATTTGTACATTAAAAACTATTTATAATGTGTCAATAATGACAAGAAAGTATATTCATTATTATATACAAAAAAATAATTTACATGAACATAGTACTAGCGATTTGTTACATAACCCCTTAAAACAGCTGCATAAGACCTAAGGGTAAGTTGTGCAATGATGAAAGACTCTTGGGGTGGTTCAGATAACATCGCCCGAGTGGTAATCTCTATCAACTTACACTTTTATCATAGACGATCCCGTTCGATCTTGACATGATGAAACTCAGCTTGGGATTGGTCAAGAGCAAAACCCAAGGATGCCACCTCTTTTCCGAGCTCCGACAAATGGGATTCATATGGAACAATTCTACTGGATGAGGCCATCGCTTCTTTTGTCTGAGTAAATTGGGTTTGTTAAAGCCTTATATTTATACTAATCACGTGATCACTGTTCAATGGATATAAAATTAAAGGTCACAATTCTTAACATAAACCAAATAAGTTGACATTTTATATAAACATTTTATATAAAGAGACATTTAATTAGATCAAGAGGGATTTCCATTAATGAAACTCTGGGTCGTTACAAATATGGACTGGGGGATGCTAGTGCTTGAATGTGAGGCATACGATGCTTCATCCATTAGGTCCCAAACCATAGATCTTGGGGTTAAGCTTGTGCACAGTCAGGAACTACAAGGGGTGTGAAACCTCAGTTCGGGTTTGGTGTTCCATGTCGGGATTAGAACATATAAATACGTTTTGTTATTGTTTCTCTACTGTTAAATTGTTAATGTTATTATAAGTTCATCGTTTCAATGGAAGAATGTGATAAACTTGTTCTTTTATAATCCAATAAGTCCTATTTGTTTGAATGTGGCTTTTAGAGATGTTTTTTTCTTGGAATGTGTTTCATCCTCACATGGGTTGGTTTTAGTTGAACTTGATTAGAGGTGTTTGGGTTTTTATGAGATGGGTAGAAAATGAATCCAGTTTGTTATGGGGTTTTGATCGGTGTTTCTTTTTGTGAGTCTTCCCCTAATATTGGGAGTTCTATGGGTGGGTGAAAATAGTCTAGTTCAAGTGGTGGGGTTGTCTTGCTCGTGTGATGAAAGTTGGTTTGGATCGGTTAGAAGTTCCCGCGTGGGACCCCCTCCTTGGGGTGATATGTTTGGGTTTTAATTTCTATCCTAGTAGAACCCTTGTGGTGGGGATAACCCCCTCATGTTCTCCCCTTGTTTATGGTTATGGTTTCATATAGATTGATTGGGTGTGACATGTGTGGGTAATGGTCACCCCGAGGCTCTCGGTTTATTTTGATTTTGTCTGGGCATGGACTCAATTCATGACTAAATTTTGGCTTGGTGCTTTCTAGGGGAAGAAAGTGTCTGTGGTGGGGAGAATATTCACACCCTGACATGGCTGACACATGAATTGCACGTGAGTTATAAAACTATGTGATAAGTACACAACTTTTCCCGGTAAATGGTCAGTTCCAGGTGGCATGGTTAGAGGGCAGTTTGCTCAACCGTGTGCTTGACGGAACACATTCCATGCGGTTTTCCAAAATCCAAAATAAATAAATAAATTAATTAAAGGGTAATTGAAAAAAAATTAAGTAAGATAAAATTAAATAGAAATAAATTTTTGAAAAAAATGTTTAATAATAATAATAATAATATTTTAAATATTATTATTCTTCTTATTATTATTATTGTTAATAATATTATAATTATTTTAATTTTAATTGAAATTGTTGTAATTATTAATATAATAATAATAATAATAATTATTATTAGTGTATTATTATTATAATTATTTTTTTTCTTAATTTAGTTTTTTTGTTTCTTTTGTGGGAAACCCTAAGGGGTTGAACCCCTTCTCCCACCCTATGTTCAGCATCCGCCTCCACCACCTTGCTCCCTCCTACCTCACACCGCCTCCCCCCACTCGCTCTCTTGCTGGCGCTACCACACTCTGGCCAGACCACCACCTCACGTCGCCCCCTTGCACGAACCCCCTTGCACCACACCCTTTCAAAACCCCCCTTGCACCGCACCACAACCTTGCATGACCCCTTATCCACCTGACCTACTCCGGCATGCCCTCCTCATCCAACAAACATCCCATCAACCTCCTCTATGATGCACAGACCCCCCGGTGAGTCTTTATTGAAGTTTCTTTGGTTTCTATCGGGTGTTTAGTGTTTGGACAAACCCTTATGGATAGGGTTTTGGTGTGATGTGTTTAATTTAGTTTTTAGGGTGTTATGAGGGTTCATGATGTCTTTTTACCCTTTCTACTAAAGCTTCGTCACATTCTCAAACCACTGAAGTAGGATTTTCCATCCTTTCCCTTTCAGATACACACCATGGATGCTTGTATGAGTTTAATTAATTCCTAAACATGATTCAGAACTTTATAATAATTCTAATTAGTCCGTGACAGTGTTTATAAATTTTTAGAATTTGTTAATAATATATCTTATGGTGGTTTGAAATGCATATGTGGTGAAAATGAGTTTTTCAAATGAAAATGTTTATTATTTGTAGGTGTTTCCTTGTGGTGCTTTTCGAAGGTGTTTTTTTGCTTATGTAAAGGGTGTGAATTGTGTTTTCAACGATACATGAGGTGAGAATGTGTTAAATAATGGGTTTTCAATGGGAAATAAATTATTTTAATATATTGGATTTTGTTGTGCACCTCTAAACGCGTTGTGTTAAGAGTGTAAATGACGAGAAACATGTTATTAAAAGGGAACTATCATGTGTGTTGATTTGTAAGGGGTTGGCCCATGAAAAATTATAAAACTTATTATATTCATTTCTGATAATGTTTCAATTGTGTTTCATGAGTTACATAAGTGATACAAAAAGTGTTTTCAAGTGGTTTTGGTGTGTATAAAATTAAAATGGGTTGTTTTTTAGAAAATGGTGGTTTTATTGAAATGGTTAGGTATGGGTAATTTGTGTAAGTGGTTTATTCAATTGTGAATGTGGTGCAAAAATTATTCTTATTATTATTATTATTTTAAGGGACTTTGTGATATTTTGATTTCAAAAGTGTGTTTTAGGTGTGTTATTAGTGGAAATACTTATTGCGCTACTTCAAAGTAATTTATAATATTCTTAAACAATTTATTAAATTATGTGTACTTCTTTTAGTGACATCGGAAGACCTGCACACATATATGAATGTATGCATATATATAGATGTGTATATCCTTGATGTGCATATTCCCTCATGGTGTGGGGAATAAAAGCATTTGGTAAAGGGTATACATAGATATATATGGAGGTATGTGCACACGAGTAGATGACTACTTGAGTTAGAAAGCGCTGAATGGCAAGCGTTGTCTTAGACTGCTTGAGGTAGGTGAATCTTCATTTTCCTTTTCATTTAAATTCATTTAATTCTTAAGTCTTTTTAATTAAATATTTTATTTGATTCACACCTTCTCAATACATTTGGTTAATCTTATATTGTGTTTTCAAGTTAATTGTTTTTGATAAAAATAGTTTAAAATTATTTTCCTTTGTTATGTTTTTATAGTGGTTATAGAGAATGTGTTATTTGGATGTCAAACGTCACATTGACATTCTTTTAAACCTAAAATACACCTTCGTGATACCCTTCAATGGTTTATTGTGGTGTTTTTAGTTTGTGTAAATTGTTAGATCTATTTATGGAATTGTTTATAAAATTTTTAGATTTTTTTATAGAATTTCTAACAGACTGTTTGGATTGCTTATAAAATTATTTATGATTTGTTTTACCAGCTTATAAAAATTATTTAGAAACTGGTTTGTCTGTTTATATAATTTTTGATGAATTGTTTGGTATTTTTTACAAGTTTCTTGTTTATAAAAAATAGGAAAATTTGGAAATATTCTAGACAAATGTATTTTTGGTTTGGTGTGTTTGGTTTGACGATGTTGTAACTTAGAAATTGTGTTAAAAATGATTTTAAAGGCGTTTTTATAGATTTAAGGGGATTGTTTTGTGTTGTCTTAATGATGTGAATGGTTGGACTTGATTTCAAAGAAATTGGAGTCCTTTTAGAAATGGTTTAGAAATGTCATCTTGGTTTTTGTTGAGAAATTGGATGTTGGCACATCCATTAGTGCACTAGGTGCACACATTGATGTGACCTCAAATGAAGATGGTACCTTCAAAATAATGTTTCCTTATAAATTTGGTTTTCTAAATAGATTTTGTTTCCAAAATAAGGTTTGGTCCTTTTATGGGTTTTATGAAAGGTTTGAAATGTAGTCTCAATCGGTGTGCCTGTTTGGCCTTTAGTGTGTGTTTCGATGAATGTTAGGCTTACGGGGCTGATTTTACATTTCATAAGATTGTGGGTTGTTCTATAAGTGTTTGCAAGGTTTTACTAAAAATGAGTTAGAGACTTAATAATTAAAGGCCCATTTGGCTCTTCCTACTTATGGATGAAGTTGTGTTAACTTTTATAATGGTTTGTGTTTAGAAATTGTGTGTGCATGGTCAGAGTTCCAAATGTTTTTAGAAAATGGTTTTGACAAGGACATGACATGATAGCCCGATTGGCACTTTGTATGTTTACATGTATATATATATATATATATATATATATATATCTATAAGTGGATGGGGCACTCCTATCTAGGGTAACCTCTTATGGGTGAATGCATAAGAAGTTCCGTGTTTGGGGTAGGCAAGTGCGGTGATGACCTGTGAGTTGAGTTGTACATGTGAGGGTATCCTAATTATGTAGTATTACTACAACCATGGGTTCCTAGGCATATTTTAGATGATCTGGTGATAGTTACTACTCAACCATGATTAGATGGGTTGGTACCCTTTGGATTGGTTGTTAGGACAGATGGGATTTTCCACTGGATTTGGTCAATTTTAGTATAGCTAGTTGGTTATATAATTTGGAGCTTCACCATATGATGATAGGTGGTTTCGAACTAAGAATGTTTAGTTTCCTTCTTGGGATGTTTAAGATCACCCATGGTTACTTGATCATTAATATTTATTGTTTACTTTATATTTCACTAATTTATTTCCATTTTTCACTATTTACTGATTTTATTTTAGCATGGATTTGGTATCACCAGTTTTGGTTTTCATTTTAAAATGGTAGTTGGTTTTGGAAAATGTTTTATATTTGTGTTGGAATTTAAAATGGAGAAATGAATTTTGTTCTATTAAAATGTGAAAAACCTTATTTTTATATCTTTATTTCAAACCAGCATTAATGGACTGTTTCGTGAAAGGAAAGGTATGGATTCTGTGGTGTTTTTCTTACTGAGCATTTCGGTGCTCACCCATACGTTATCTTTTCAATTTAAGATTTCATTAGTGCAGGATATCTTTTGGAGAGAAATTGGTTTTGAGTTGGGTGGTGACCTAGATGGTCATATGAATGTATATGAAACTTTTTTTCTTTTGGTTACTAGTTTTATTTTTATCGTCAAATTTTATTTATCTATTTAACTTTTGTTAATGGGCCAAATCATTCCCAACGGTTAAATTTTGATTCCTGACACTCGTTTCCATCCTGTGGGGATTGGGAACACCCCTCGGGACATGTCGCAGATCGGCTCGGGTGACCAGTTCAAGGTCAACCTAGGTTGGTTTGTGACATTTAGTTTTGTACATTATTGCATATAATATAAGATTCTAAATATAATAATTATCTAGGGGAAATAATAACTAATAAATTGGGTTGTTACAGTATTGTTATACTCACACTTGGTACGGGTCCTTATGGGACTCCTGTGGATGAATTCATGTGTGATCAAGGTAAGGGAAATGCAGCTAAGCCTGGGATCTAGTAACAAATGGAGCATAGAGTATGAGTAGAGTATTTTAGACCTTTTGGATGGTGTGGAAAATTGTATACATGGGATATACTCTAGATGTTTGTGTGGGTGATTCCACCTACAAGACTTCCTTCTTTTGGTTCTAAGGGCATGTTTAGCACCTATATTTTGTGTATAAGAGTGAAAACTATATTTATTATATTTATTATAATTATTCTAATTAATTTTGGTCTTGAGATGTTTTCAATGAAGGTACATATAGTACATGTAATCATTTCTTATAGGTAACCCAGTGTCAGGGTTCCATGATGCTAGTTCACTACATATTTTCCCTTATGTACTCTATTAGCAGTCATCATGATGAAAATAAATCATGACTCATATCCTACATTTTTTATTTTAATTAAATATTAAAAATAAACTAACACACTTTTAGTTTCCATCCCTCAATATTTACTCCAACCTTAAGCATTTAGTAGGGGTGCTTGAGGTCTCATGATATCATGATCTTGGTATTATTTAGGTATTTGGGTTACAATCATTATAATGGTTGTTTATGGTAATGATGTGTATTTTAATTTAAACCATAAAGTTTTTTTAGACCTTCATCATCCACTACACATTATATATATATAAATAATGTTTTTTCAAACCTTTATCATCCATTACACACACACACACATATATATCTATGTGTTTGTATATATTAAAAATATACATATATATGTGTGTTTCTTTATTTATATTTGTGTGTGTGTCTATATATATTCTGTTTATAATATTTATATATTTATATTTATATTTTGTTTACTATTTTTATATATATATATTATATATTTTTATAATATAAATATATTTTCTATATTATATATATATAAGTGTTATTGCACACAAAAAAAATATATTTATGGTCATATTTCTATATAATTCATATATATATATTAATGATATATATTAATATATATTCTATTTATATTATGTGTTTGTGTATTTTTATATGTATTTATTATTATTTATATATATTCTTGTGTGTGAGGGGGTATATAGTGTTTATATGTTTGTGTGTGTGCTATTTATATATAATTGTTTTATTATATATACATATCATATAATGTAAAATTATATAAATAAATTTATGATAATTATATATATATATATATGTGTGTTTTATACTTTTTTAATGAAATAGGATAATTATGAA
Organism: Viscum album; assembly: GCA_963277665.1. Classification (NCBI taxonomy): domain Eukaryota; kingdom Viridiplantae; phylum Streptophyta; class Magnoliopsida; order Santalales; family Viscaceae; genus Viscum; species Viscum album. Next base: position 1,184,179,231 of record OY728145.1, read on the forward strand.
TAAACTATGGATAACTATTAATTGTTTGACCGGAGAACTCGAGGATGGTGTTAAAGAGTTTATCAAATTTGCAACAAACCATACATATGACCAATATACAAATATGTGTAAATATTGTTCTTATTTAAATAAAATTAGTCCAACCTAATTATAAGAATACATGAATAGTTGTTCTATTGATCTAATTTATTAAGAATGGATGAAATAGAGATATTAATGAAGTGTATCTTGTGAGTGAGATGAAAATTCATTTATAAATCATCTGGTATTAGAACAAGTGTTTATAATGATGTTGATAGTATTGAAGAAATGGAATTAGTGGTTGAATATGAACTTATGCACTATCTTAATATTTTTTAGATATTGAATAAACTTGTAGATATTAAATCAATAATTGTTTGACAAAATATACAACACTATCAATAGTACCAATATTGTATAACATGATAAATAGCATGGAATGATGCCTGTTTCAACAAGTTACATTCTCTAATAAAGTATATGAGCCAAGATAATAATTATATTCCTTATAAACCATAAAAATCTAAATGAATGTTATGTTATTTGTGAATTATAAATAAAAAACTACATGATTTCCCTAATAAATTTATATCATTTCTAAAAGAGTTTGAATATCTAGAGATATTCCCCAAGTATAATGCATCCTAATACAAAAAATAAATAAACCATGACCATCAAAATTTATTATATATATAAAACTAATTCATATATTTGGTGATTGTTTAGAAGTTTAAAGGAACCATATTATTTTACATGGAATACAGATTGATAAATTCTAAATGATAATCATTTATAGTCAACATATCCTACTCTATATAATAAAATTGACAAAGAGTGTCCAAAATTTGGGTATGAGTCATGAGAATTTCTTATTTTTATATAAAAATGGAATTTTTAACCATGTTGTAAAAAATATAAATAAAAAAACATGGATTGTTATTTTGGTCAATTATAATTTACCACTGTCTTTATACATGAAGTGTGAGTACATTATGTTGTTTTTTTATTCCAAGTTTGAAATATCCTGGAAATGATGTTGAAATTTATTAAGATCCACTTATTGAAAATTAAAATTTTTTATGAGATACAAGTGTTATGTTTTATGATGCTAAAAAAACGAATTATTCACATTGAGATCCATATTATTCAATATAAAAAATAACATTCCAAGATAGTCTAATTTTTCAATGTATAATATTAAAATAATGTTTGTGCGTCCTATATGTGAATAAAGTACCACTTATTTAAGTCAAAACACTTTGTAAATAATGTTTTTCTTAGGAATCAATGGTTTTTATATCGATTACATTGATACTGATCATGGATAAAAAAATTAAATGGGAATTTTTTGAACTTTTATCATCATTTAAATTAATGTATAAGGAACTAATTGATATGGTAAATGATATTTTCATTGTTTTTTGCAAATAGTTCTTTAAAAACATTTCAATTACGAGTGAAAAAATATATTATTTTTAATTTTTAGAAACCTTGCTAAAAGAGTTTCTATGTTATAGATTTTTTAGATTCCATGCATATTTAGAAATATATATATGATAGGATAATTTGGACATTACTAAATACAAAATAAAGGCAAATAATAACATCAAGGAAATGTTAGAAATGATTGAAATTTACATTAAGAAAGAGTTGATGTTTATTTTGAATATGAGGTGAAATTTCCTTCCCCATGAAGCTTTAGATCTTTCTTAACAGGAGAGATTTATGCTTTAAAACTTTTAAAAATGGTGTAAGATTCCTGGGGAGTATTTAAAAAATATCAATAATGTTGTATCAATGAATGAACTATTTTCAATGATATTAAATTTAAAACACTATCTTGTTTTGTTTTTTAATGTATTTAGAAATATATTTTATATTGATGGAAAATGATTAGAGCAAAATAAAATAATTATATTTATTTTTTAAATCAATAAAAAAATGATATTAAATAGACATAGTTTATAATAGTGTAAAAAGGAATTTTTTTCACTTTATATGGGATGGAGATTGCCTTCCTATTGCAGATATTCCCTAAATCCATATATATATGATGCGTATTTTGACCATACAATAAGAGAAAATATTGTTATATTAAAATGAATGAAAATGGATAAAATTCCATTACCTTTATCCAATATTAGGGTGGGATTTGGATATATCGTAATCATCTGTCTTGGTATATCATATGTTGCCATATGATCATATCATAAAAAATTGAATCATAGAGTATGATTAATGTATATTTTGATGATTAATAATAGAATATGGTCATTAAAATACAATTATTGGATTTATCTTTCACAAATCTATAATTATAATTTTCATAAGATGAAACACTTTGGAGGATTAACATGCATTAATATTATGAATTTATAAATGTACAAAGATTTAACCCATGCATTACATAATGTATGATTTAATTCATGATCATTAATGGAATTCCATAGAAGGATACATATTGACTAAAAAAGTCTTGATATAGTACATGCTTAAATTTCTAGGACTCCTGCTGATTCTCCTTTCCCATTAGCTCTCACATTCTTTCTTTTTTAACAAATGAGGCACTAGCACAACATAGAGTAAAAGAGTATCCCTCTTGAGTGTTGGAAGATTCATGTCATCCTATGGAAAAACCATGGTAGAGGTGGTTCTTTAGTATCCTATTAGGGATCTTTATCAAGCATTATGATCGAATACATAAGTGAAAACAATATAAAGTGTAAGATATACATGATTTCTTCATTTAGCTATACATGGTTTCATGTTTCATTCATGGCAGATCTTGGGTTTAAGGGTTTTTAATTTCTCCCACTATATTGATTGAGTATAAATCAACCCTAAGAAAATCATTAGTGTTATCAAAGTCATGTGATGATTACTGTATCCTCAAAATCAATGTTTAAAATAAGAATTATAAAATTTTATGCATGTTGTGTTTTGTATCAAATGTTGAAATATAGATTTTCTTATATAAAATGTATATCGTAATCCATGTAATCAAATTTTATATGCATGTCCAACCATATATTATATGATATTGCAAGCTGTATTGGAGTTGAATCATATTATATAGGATATCATAGACAATGACTTTGTTATAATCCCTAGGGTTTTAAATTGATGTATTCTATGACATGAGGGATCATAATAGACGGTAGTTCTATGCTATGTATGAAAACATAACATTGTATCATCAAGATGATGTTAATTCCATTAATTGAATATGAACCCTCAAGCACCAAAGGGATATCACTACTGACAATTATCTTTCATATAATATAATTGATAAAAAAACATATCTTTCATATTATGATATATGAATATCATAAAATAAAATATCTTTTACATTTTTATTTCTCTATTTTTCAATTATAAATTGAAATATATATTTTATAAAAGGTTTATATATTATAAAAAAAATGTATTTTGTGTTATTTATTTAATTCATTATGGGTTTATAAATTAATTAATTATAAATTGTATATAACAAATTATTACATGTTTAAGAAACATTTAATAAATATTTATTCCTTAATATAAAATTTTATTATTAAATTCATTTTTAATTGAATGGAATGACCTATGACTTGGATATAAGATGTTTATATAGAAATTGTAAGTGTAATTTATAAAGTGTTAATAAATTTCAAAACAAGGAAAAACATAAAGGATTTTATATTAAATTATGAATTATTCATAATTATTAAATTTTAATTACTCAAATTAATATGATTTATTTGAGAAATTATTTGAATCATATAAAGTATTTTTTATAGTTGATATGATCAAGGTTTAAATAATTTTTAATATGTGATATTTAGATTATTTAAATTTTATTACATAATAAAATTACAATATAAAATGTTTATATTTCATTTAATATCATATATTAAAATAAATTTTCATATAAAGGGAGATATTAAGGAGTTTATATTTGGTATAAAAATAAATTATTAAAATTTATTTAATTATGTAATCTTCATAATGCATGCCTAATGTTTAAAGTGTTTATAATTGATTTGTTTGTAAATTGTTAAAATATATTTTATCTCACTCGTTAATATATAATTTTTTCATTTATTTATTTTATTCCCTGTTTTATTCACATATATAATAGTTATATTATGAATGGATGTATGATTTAGTTTAAAGATTTAAAATTATTATATAAACAGTTATACATTCATATAATGAGTTATATGTTAGATAAAATAATTGATTAAGTTTTATTTTACCTTGATTTTGGATTATACTATGTTATGAGCTTGAACTAAATTTTTAATTTTTATGTATTCATATTAGGAGTTAAAATGATGATGTAATTGATATCCCTCTTTAGTAATGTATCCTTGGGTAGAGGGAATTTAGGTTAGACTACTCACAGTTCTGGATGTGTATGCCTTATCTATAATAATAATGGTTGGTTTTATTTCACACCAAACATAATCTTCTAGGGACTGTTGATTTCTTCTGACTATAAGCTTTTTTATAAAAGGTTTACTTATACCTTACACATTATATATAATTGGATTTGTGTGAATATGATTATTTTTAATTTGGGCCAATGACAGAAGCTCTGAGTTGTGCAATGAGTTACACATCAATATGGATTAAACATATTGATCTAGTGGAATGAATAGGATTCAAAACTAAAACATTAGAAGCATGAATTAATGTAATGGGAATACATGAGATAAAATGGTTCAAGTAATTCACCTTAAAAAAATACTAACCATTAGATACCATCTAAAGCTAACACTTTCCTAGACCTCAATAATTCGATATTAGTGACCCTAAAGATTAGCTTCCAATGGATTATATTTTGTGACCATTATATTCCTTATTCTTAGAGTATTATTTAGATTATACTTATCTGGTAAATCCTAACTATTAGGATACTATAGGAATAAAGTTGAGGGAATAAATATGATAGATTAGGTTAAAGAGTTATCCACTCAACTATCCAAGATTCATATATGATATTACTGACATTATTTTTTACTAGATATAGTCGTCGATTATTTATATGATTAACTGGTGTAATTCATGTAGAAATATGAATCTTTATCCACTAATTCATTGGATTAGTTTAAAAGGGATAATCATTTTAGTGTAAATACAATTAATAAAATCTTTTATTTAATAAATATAAAACATGATACTCAAATGATAAAATATTTTGATGTTTATTTATAAATTCATCATCATAGAACATTACATTAAGATAAATATTTATAAATGAGAAGATTAATGTAAGAAAATTCTTATACTAGTAAAAAAGTAATGAACTATTCTCAAAAAGAGAAGGAAAATTCTATGTGTTAGAGAAATATATTTCTAAGTAAGAAACTGTTGAAATTTATGAAAAAGTGAATCTAGATTTTTTTGAGAATATTGGAATGATACACTTCTAGGTTCATAAGAATTATATGTAACATGAGAAAAGAAACATTAATATCTTCCCATATATTCAATTTTATTAGATATGTTAATGAGTCAGATAGATCATTAGTTTACATTATAACTCATTATATTTACAGAAATAATTGTGGAATATTTATTGAAACTATCTACACAGTGGGAATGAGTTAGAAAATTTTTTATCATATTTTTATAAAATTTAATGAGGATAGATAAATTTGGCTTGTGATAAGTGGGATCCAGTGCTGTGTTAGTAATAAAAATAAGTAAAAGCTCAAACTAGAAGAAAAGAAATTAGTTATAGAGTCTAATTTTTTCCTTAAAATATCATGTTAAGATTATTGAAAACTAATGGTAATCTTTAGAAGGACATTGTTTTTTAAAAGTTAGAATTGTATGGGGGATTTTAAGAGGTTAGGGAAAATCCCTGGAATGTGAATGTAAGGTATCGATGCTATAGAAATAAATTCATTGATTTTTAAGGGTATATGATAAACAATTTATACTTTAAAAACATTTTAAATATATAGGAGTTCAAAAAAAATTAAATAATTAACAATTATTGTCATTTTTATTTGAATAATGAAACATATGGCTTTAAAATCAAATATTTGAATGTAAAATAATATATTAATAATTGACGGATCTTAATAAAAATTGTCTATCTTTATCTCATTTATCTTATATGATCGTAGAAGATATTGTTTCATAATGGAATTATTGTAAAAAATGAGAGTTGACAGACATGATTTATGATTCATTGGATTATATAACATACTTTAGTAGAAGATAAAGGATAAATTTTTTTTAATTTTGGATTAAAGTGTTTATCTATCTGTTTGTTAAAATATAAGGTATTTGATCCCACCATGAGTGGAATATTTTAAATAATGAAATATTATTTTTAGGATATTACTCAAAGAACATAAAATAACACATATTATAAAGATACAATGGTATATTTGTTAAATATTTCCCACTAAACAAAATAAGATTTATTGCTTAAGAATAAAAGTGTTAATGTATCTTAGAATTATATTTTTAAGACAATGTTATGTCTAAGAGGCTAGTGTTAGTATTATTTTTATCTTGATATGTTCAAATAAAAAAATTAATAGATTATAGTAGTAAAAATATGAAGTGAATGTTTTTTAATATTTTAAACTTTTTATGGAATGTTAGTAAAAGGTTAGATAAAAAGTTTAAAGTGAAAATATTTTTGAAATTGGTTCCATGTATGATTATGATGATGAACTTATAAATATTTATAAGTATAGAGAAAAAGTTATTAGCTTTATAATAATTGATGTCATGAAGTTAAGGTGTTTGAATAAACGATCAAGGTATTAAACAATAGGAATATTATTCCAATGTTATACCATTATTCATAATATCTTATGTAATAAAATGTTTATCAATAACGATTTTGTGGGTGATTTTTATTATATTGTCACATATATATGTTCTAAGAATTACATATAGATGTTATGAGTTTAAAAAATCCCGAAAATTGTAGCAAACGTAAAGATGATCTTGAATTATTTCATATATAATGATGGGACAAGAAATTTTGTATCATTTTTAGCACCCTTAATGGTGATTATGATTATGAGATGTGACACCTTATATAGAGGGAAATTTCACTTAATAATCCATTCATGCTGGTTATGTATATATATATAAGTTAAGTGATAAATGAACTCTTAAAGTAAATATTTTAGTTATCCCTAACCAATAACTTCATGGAGTATTATAGGTTGTGATGAAATATTATGGTTTTTATGAGTATTAATCTTGTATTAGGATACAAAATATACATATGAGGCATAGAATGGGTTTTAGGAACTAGATTAATCCTGAAGTATATAGCGACCCAAGCTTTATTCATATAAATATTACATATTATTAGATAAATATTCATTACATATCATAACAATCCACACCATAATCATAAAGGTTTAGTGTGTTTGGAAACATGGATACATAAACAACTGGTGCATAAAAAAACTAAATAATCTCTCACTTAGTTATTTACTACTAGCACCCTTCTTAGACATATCATACTTAAAAACTTTCATTCTATCTCAATGAAGGAAACATAAGAAAGGGTGAGCTTAGATGATCAATAAGGGTAAATATGGGAGATATTAGTAACTGATCATAAGAAAGCATAAGGTACACATAAGGGTATGAGATCATGAGTTTAACATTCAAAAATCATAACCAACAATTTAAGGAACATGAACATAAATCATGACATTGAGCTTTGGTAGTTGACAAGACATGATCATAAGAGAATCCAAGATCATGATCCATTAGAATTTTAATTGGGTAGAAGAACATGTCCTAAGATAGTGGAATAAAGTGTGGAATAATCATAATCATAAAATCAATTTTAAGGTTATCTACCAAGACATTCATCACATATTGGGCTTGGGTTGACCCCCTATTTACCGTCTTTGGTCCTGGAATAAACTCTCATGTAACCTATTTTGGTATTGGGATAACTTCCCATGTATCCTCTTTGAGATCATAACACATTAATCTTTACCTAATGCATCAGGGGGATATAATGGACCCATCCATTACATAATAATAATCCATTCATATTTATTCCAAATGACAAGGAAATTTTTTATCATTACATCAAAGCTTAACCTGTTGAAATTAAAATGGGTTTCATTAATATTTTATCAGCATAATTATAATACACATAGTAAAAGAATAAATATGGTAACATTGGATCATATTCCTAGTAAATCATAATAAACATAAAATGATGTTGTAATAGATGAAAATACCTTTAAAATATTACTGGAACATTTCTAAAGAATAAACCCATTTCATTTTAAAATCAGTTATTTAAAATATAAAAATATAAAAAATATTAAGGAAAACATTTTATTTGAAAATAACTATTAAAATTTTTAATGTAATATTCAAATCAAATAGAATTCTTGATAATGTAAAAACCCATTCATGTGGGGTATGTTAAAACAAATATTTCTTTCATATTTTTAGTAAAAACTCTAAAGTACCTCTTTTGAAAAATAACAAGAAGATTCATTTTAAAATTTTTAATAGAAATTAAAACATTGGTAAAAATAAATTTCTACAATAATTTATTAATGGTAAAAATTTTTTAAAACATTTTAAATAAAATATGAATATGGAAAAAAATATTTCCAACCTAAGAGATAAATAAAGTTAGGTTTCTGTAATAAAGTCATTCAGTATCATGAATACTTAAATAGTGGAAAATGAAAAAAATACATGTAATATCTAGAAATAATAATAGGAGAATAAAATAAATAATTTTTTTGAAATATATATTATATAATTTCATAATCTTAAATATAGGCACAAATAATTATGGTAAAAAGTGACATTTTAACGGAAAATGATTAACTCAAATTCATCTTGCATTGTAAGCACTCTCCCCTAATGTATAATAAATATAAATTTTTTATAATTATATAAGAGAACCATATTTATATGTATAATTCTATAAATGTTTTACTTATTACATCTTATTAACCACTCATTAAAAATCTTTCATTATCATCATTATTTCAGGTGTTAACTGCCTTGTTTTTCATGTTATATTTGTTTTGTTAATAATGGTACTTGTACTTTGATAAGGGTTAATTAATATATAAAATTTTAATAGTGATATAAATATAATATATATTAATTATATATATATCTATAACAATTCATAAAAATAGTGATGAAAAATGAATTACAACACAATGTGGAGACTATAGTCTGAACGTTCGCACGAGTGATGCTTCCATTTTTCAATGGATGGAATGAAATAAACGTAAATAATATTTCATATTTAAAGGAAAAATTATTATATAATAAATAATATATATATATATATTAAATCTATCATAGAAACCAACAATGAAATATGGTGATTGAAAATGAATCACATCGCTATATGAAGGCAGTGGTCCACACATACACACAAGCAATTGTTTCATCTCCAATTTGATTAAGAAGAGGTGTAAAATGGTTGTTACAACATCATAATAACATATAATTATATTTACGATACTATGTTAATAATTTTATAATTGATACAATAGTTTTATAATAATTATAACAAGAAACAAATTGAAATAACTCAGTTAAGATTTATACCTCTACCTTGAGTAACCTTAATTGTCTTAAAACTTATGACTTGAACGGACAGTCTTAGTAGAATAAAATAATATCTATGATTAAGGGAAGTAATATGGTAATCTTTTAGAGTAGTTATTGGTAGATATATAAGGTTAGAATTATGTGAATAAGGGATGATAAGTGGTTCCCTTTTATAAGTGATGGGAGGGACACACATGGAATTTCATAAAAGATTCCAATAATACATGGTCACTTTCATATGGAATTGGATTAAAATGGAAAATTATTAAATTTTAGGATAATATAATATTGATATATCTATAAATAATAATAATATGAAAATTTTTGGTGACATTATTATCATTATCTCTTAGTTTAACCCCCTCGTAAACCTGTTTTAACCTTAACCGTGGAAACAAAATTTTACCATTTTAACTATTTATTATAACCAAAAATTAAATTGACCCTATTGAATTACATTAATTATTATGATTTAAAATATTTAATCCCTTTTTTATATTTGGTTTCTTTAAGTTAAAAAATATAATTTTAAATAAGCACACAATTTGCTACAAAAACCCATTTTAGAATAATTCATTTTTAAGCATAAAACTTAATTTACTTCTATTCTATGCCTTGTCAAAACCATAAAATTAATTTTAAAAAATACCATTGAATATATAATCCAAAAATTTTATTAATAACATTATTAAATATAGATTAATTTAATTTAATAATAAAAAAACACAGTATGTGCTTAGAAAAACTTTTAGAAAAATATATTTTAAGCCCAAAAATGAACTTATATTAAAATAAATTATAATTATTATTAAAATTTAATTAATTATATTATTTATAATAATAGGATAAATATTTTATTTTAATTTTAAATTTAACACATAATGGTACTTTTACTTGAAAAGGCATGTCAGATTTTATAAAAATATATATTTTCATTATTCACTGAAAAATAAATCATTTTAGAGAAATATTGAAAATTTAAACTAATATAATATTTAAATTAAAACTTAAAAATAATCCCCATTTACTCAAATAAAATTTCTAAAAATGATATAAATTAAATTTAATTCCTATACACAAAATGCAATAAAAATAATTTTTTAATAAGATATATTTTTAAAGCAGAAAATGTCTTTACTAAAAAATGAGTTCTTATTTAATATGCATAAATAAATAAATTTTCATTGTTTAAAACATTTATACATATTTTTTCATAATTTGATTACTAATATTAATACTTTTCAATTCAATTACTAGGTTATAAGGGATTAATATAGCATAATTTATTTAGACTAAGGGCTGTGTGTAAATAAAACTATCAAATAATTTAAGTTTATTTCATAGGAAATATATATAAATATGGGAGTGTTAAATTATACCCCCAGTAAAATTAATTATACCTAAAAATTTTGTCACTATGATAAAAAAATGAGTATATCTATACTTAATAACATCCTCATGTTCCCATATAACTACCTTAAAATAATGATTCCAACAAAAACTTTAACCAGATGAGAAGTATTATTTAGTAGAACATTATCTCTATGATAAAATATTTATACTAGTTGTTATTCATAAAAAATATAAAACTCCAGTGTTATAACCTCTAAGTTTAGTAAATTTGAAGGACATGGTCTGTTATTTCTCAAAATAGATACATAGATCACATTGTGAACTTAAGAGAGGTTTAGTAGAAGTGTCAAATGATAGATATAGTCTCTACTCGATTAAGAATATTAAAGGGAACAATATACCTTGGGATAAGATTTCCATTCTTTCTAAATATCACAACCTTCTTGCATAGAGAAATGTTTAAGAATACCTTCCCATAATCTTCAAATTCTCAATCTCACTGATGATTTTCAGCATAAATATTCTATCAACTATGAGCTTCCTTGTTGTGATGATGTATTGACCTAACCTCATATACCATTTCATTAGCTATATCAGGTTGAAATAGATTTATATTTCCAACTTTATAATTGTATGTCATAGTTATACACTTATTTACATAGAGGTCTTTATAAGTATCCATTTGAATGCTTGTGTGAAATCTATTTTATAAGAGATTTTAACAATAGGAATGTGTTCATCCCAAACACCTTAAAATTATAGAGGAAATGATATCCATATATGATACCAAGTTTTAATGGATCTATCATACTAGATATTTTTCTGAGGATGATAGGTGGCACTGAAACACAATTTTGTATCCATAGCTTGCGGAAGGATTTGAAAGAACTTCAAAGTAAACCTTAGATCTCGATCAAAATAAAATAAAATATAGTAATCCATTTAACCTCACCACTTAATTAATGTATATACTAAAAATATGATCAATAGAGAAATATTATATGATATCAATGAAGTGTGTTGATTTTATAAAATCATCGATTAAAAACAAATTAACTTTATGGACTTTAGATTTTTTGGGGACTCCAAAAACAAAATACATGGTGATATTTTCAAACATCAATTTTGGTATGGGTAATGATTACAAAATCACCTTAGACTTATGTTTCTCAACTTTATATTTTTTACATACCAAGAACTGAGATACATATTCCCCAATATATGTCTTCATATGTTCCTACTAGAAATACTCTTTAATATCTACATGCATCTCCATACTTCCAAGATGAATAGATAATGACGAGCTATGAAATTCTTCAAATAGATCTTTATTCAAGTTTGGTATTAATGAAACACAAGCATAGATATAAAATCATATCATTCCATCATAATCGAGGTTGAACTCAGGAACATTTCTCGTATTCTTTTATTACTCCACATCCACCTTCAACACCTCTTTAAATTTATCTTTGATAGATAGTTGACCAGTCATTTGAGTTTGATAATATTTATCCTATTCCTTAAATATTTCAATATACATCCTTTTCAAATCCATAAATATTGGATATTTTATGATCCTCATCATATATAATCTTGCATTATCCTTTCGAATCAAAGCATCAGTCACCTTTCTCACTTTCCCTAGGTGGTAATATATTGTGTAATAATAATGTTTAATCGACTCAAACAATCTTAACTTCTATATATTCAACTATTTATAGGTGAATATAAAATTTAAAACTTAATGATTGTTAAATACATTACAAATTTCTCCAAAAAGATAATATATCTATATATTTAATTAAAAGATCACTACTTCTAACTCTAAATCAAATTTCATGTAATTTTTCTCACGAACTTTAAATTGGTGTGAGGAATAAGATATATAAATATATTTTTTCATAAGAAAACATCCCATACCATTATTTGATGAATCACTATAAATCACAAACCCTTCTCTAATTTTGGGTTTTATGAGAACAAGGTCACTGACCAAACTTTTATTTAGTTCCCTAATATTTTCTTGACATTCATCATTAAAAAGGAACTTGAATATTTTTTAGGTTAACATGGTGAGTTTATTATATATTCATGAGAAATAATTCACAAAGAATCTATAATATCCCAAAAACCCATGAAAAATAATTTTTTTTTTGTTTCTATAGTTGGTATGATCCAATGTTTAATAAACACTATTTTTGATTGATCCACCGATATACCATTTATTTAGATTATATGAATTAAAAATGAAAGTTTATATAGCTAAAATTCACACTTATTCAATTTTTAATACATCTTATTATTCCTTAGTGTATTCAATAAAGTCCTCAAGTGACCTTCATGCTCTTCTTTACTCTTGGAATATATAAAAACATCATCTATAATACTACCAAAAAATAATGAAGGATATATCTAAATACTCTATTAATTAGGTCCATAAATATTACAAGGTAATTAGTAAGATCCAATGGAATCACTATAAATTCAAAGTGTCCTAACCTTAAATGGAAGGCTATATTAAGTATGTATTCATTATTTAAACAAAATTGATAGAATATTGATCAAATATCAATCTTGTAAATATATTGATATTCTTGTAATTTATTGATCAAATTATTAATATAGGGTATAAGAAACTTATTCTTGATCATCATCTTGTTACATTCTAGATAATCAATGCATGGTAACATTAATCTATATTTCTTCTTAACAAAAAAATACATGTTCACCACATGTTGAAATACTTAGATGAATGAATCCACTATCAATATTCACCTGAAGGTTCTTCTTTAATTCCTACTACTCAATTAGGGATGTTTTATATAGATTTGTTGAAATATTTATAGCACAAGGTATGAGTTATATTGAAAAATCAACTTCATGATTCAGAGGATGACTAGGAAAATCTCCTGGAAATACATCAACTAACTCCCATACAACATGAATATATTTAATGATGACTTTCTCCCCAACCGTCTGAGATTAATACCCCCATTGAATTTGAATCAAGATCCATGAAATTGGTGTAATCTCTATTGTTTGTTCATATTTACTCTTTCATAGATAGATGGTCTTAGGTTGGTTATGAATGTCAAATATAACATACCATCGTAAAAAATTGATGTTGGATTTATATAAATAAACTCAATATATTCCCAAAATAACATCAAATTTAATTAATGGGATAATTACAAGATTTCCAGGAAACACATTCCCCCAAACTTTAACTGGGGAAGAATCATAAACTTGTGATGCAATCATCATACCATCATGAGTTTTACTGCTAATTCAACATATAATCATTAAGATGGTAATGTAAAGTCCTTTGAAAATTCTTAAGTTATAAAAGAGTGTATTTAACCATAATCAAATAAGACATTAGAATTTCTAGAGTGGATGATAAGTATACCTTTCACCATTTTTTTATCATACCCCACATCCATAATAGTGATCACATGAGATTTTTCTTTGTATCTGGGATTAATAAGTTATTGAAATTGGTCATTTTCATTAACCATTATATTATATCACTAGTTATAATAACTCTCGTACTCATTTTATTAGAAACATTTGACTATGGGTGGTGATTTCCAAGGTTATTTCTCTCTATTTACACCATTAGCTAATTTATTCCCATTATTTCAATACTCGATTTCCAAATTAACTTCCTTTTCACACTTAAAAATAATTTACTATTCCCCTTAATACAATTAACTACATGATTCTTTACACACTTCTGAAATAAAGGAAAAAACATATTATTCCATCCATGGATTTTTATTTTAATTCCTTTTTAATTACATCATTCTTTTCTTATCAAAACCATGATATTAATGGGTGATTCTAATTTCTATTTCCACATTGATACCATATCAAATTATTTAATCATAGTTACTGAATTATCTTATATAAATATACCTTTAAATACATTTTTAAGCCTTTTAATAATCAATCAATATTAATTTCTATTTCAATGTTAATAATTGAATCATACTTTGAAAGTCTTACAACATTTTCCACATAGGTAGTAATGGATTCATCATCCTTTTGATTTAGATCTAGGAATTACTTCCCCATTTTCATACAAAGAATATGGAGAAGTGATTATTGAAAAATAAAATCCTAAAACCGTCATAATATATATAGTTAATTTATTCCCATTACCTCATATTCATTATAAGATTCCACCATTTATCAAATTCACCTTGAAAAAAACAAACAATTAAAATAAATTTATCAATATATGATTACTTAAGAACAAAAAATATACTTTCAGTGGTACTAATCCATTAATTAGTAATTATTGGATCAATTGACCAAATAAAACAATGTAAATACTTCCTCATTAAGGAATAAATAGTAACCTACCCCTTGTATTTCCCATTTAGAGGATCAGTATGTTTTATGAATTGATAAAGTTGTGTAAGCGTAAAAATAATATTCTTCATTAAAACTTCCATAACATGCATCTAATAAAGAGAAAAAACATTTCATTATTTTTTATATTTAGTGTAAATATAGTTCCTTCTGGTTATAAACATTTACTAAAACCAAAAATCATAGTATTACCAACAAAAATAATATATGGAAATAATATAATCATGAAAATATTTTTTTGTATATCTAAAATTGACACCTTATTTTCAGTATATAACTCCTTAGGATTAAACTAGGTTGTGTATGTTAATTATTTATTAAAATCCTTTATAATGTATCATAAATGATTTTTTAAATATCCAGAAAATATCCCCTAGAAGTGTATTATAACATCACACCCACACGCCCAGATTTGATACAAAAAAACTCTTTACATTTTTGGATTTGATAATAATAAACATGAATTAGTTTTATAAAACCAAGGAATACACCATCAAATATTAATATTGGATCACTTACATACACAAGGAACTTTTAGGTTTATAGTTTTAGAGTATTAATAAAAATCTTACATAACAATACCCATGTCTTTAAGTGATAATTTTCCCACTATATCTAGATTTTCTTTTTTCCATTCTAAGTATTCATAAATTTTACCACTCATCCTTAAGACCTATAATTTTTTTTAATATGCGAGATGAGAAACAAATCTTAGCAAGGGAGATACATAAAGATGAAAATAAACCCATTAGTATATTTCAAAACCATGAGTTCATAAAAGAGAGTTTTCCTTTAATATAATAAACTTTTAGCTTAAATAATTGTCTATTTACACATGAAATCATATTTACAACACAAAGTTTTCCATAAACCAATTTATAAGAAAATATAAAGAGAAAAAATTAATCATTATCATTTATTATAAAACATTAAAACCAATGATAAATTTTTTCATAAAAACATACATTTTTACCCTAAAAGGGAATACCGATTCCTTTAAAATAAAAGATAATTATCTTCTATTGTGAAATAAAACTATTTCCATGAAAAGTCATTAGAAATTATAGAAAACTATTGTAAGTTCCTTTTCACATCGCATTCATAGAACCCTTATAATTTTATTAACCTATATGGTTAACTTCCAATATAATTGTCTAGAGAATATAATCATTACCCAATGTGGTGGAAATCTATATCGGACTCACTTGTTATCATAAAATAATGTCAAAGTTCCATAAAATTCATCAAACACTTTAAACATTGAATTTCAATCATTAAAATCTTAGAAATATATTTTTTATCCCATAAGTAAAACATTTTTGGATATTGATATATTCCATTTCATTAAAACACTATTTTCAAAAATAAAACACCTAGAACATAGGGAAAGTGGGATTTTATTGGAAGAAAAAATAGAAGATTTTAAAGTTAAAAATACAAAATAATGGTTATAATGGTGGGAAAATATATCAAAATCATATTATTTAAAATAATTTTTTTTTACTTTTGTAAATAAAATCAAACAATTCCATAGAAAATATGAAAAAAAATTCTTTTGAATACTATTTAAGGAAAGTAAAAAAAGAGACATTAAATGTTCTTTATAATTTACTTAGGTCTATATAAATACAATCAAAAAGGAATTTTAAGAATATAGACATGGAAGAAAAAGTTTTATAAAATATATCTTCAAAACATTTAAAATAAGGTTTTAATGTAAAGAGTCCCTTATCTTGAGTCTGACTTGTCACATACGTTCTTTATCTTTCTTCTCTTAGAGAAACCTCATTTTGATTTCTTATTAAAGACTATAGGAATGGTATTTTGGGAATAAAAACACCTCTATAATGAATTTATTCATGTTGAGAAGGTATTTTATCATGTGTTGGTTGAGCTAAGTGGATTATGAACAACGATTAATAGAGGACAGGTGGTTTCCTTTTATAAGTAAGGGGAGGGATGCTTTTGCGAATACATGAAATCCTGTAATATAATAAGTGTTTAACTAATTTAAAATGGATCCAAAATGACATAGAGTAAAATATAAAGGGAAAATGATCTTAATATAATCACATAATCAAATTTATACATATTTATATATCATTTTAAACCTTATCTTTTGGATTTTCCCCTTTGTTAACCATTTTTAACCTTAACTGTGGTAATAAAATTTTCAATATCAAGGGATATAAATTTACTTCTAAGTTAATTATTTTCTCAAATCTGATCAAGGGATGATATTTTTGACCATGTAACATCCCAATTTTCCACTTTAAAGTTTTTTATTATTTTTAAATAATTTAATAAAATATTGTTTTTCATAAAATATCATTAATGGTATTTTTTATACTATTCATTAAATTTTACTTTATATAAATTAAGATAGTAATGGAACTTTAATATAAACTTTTTTATATTAATTATATGATATATTTATCAAAATAATTTATATAAGTCAATAATTCATCATAATTAAATTACTTTTAAGGTTTTTAAAATCATTTACTTGAGTTTTCGACTTCTTTCACAAGCACTTTGTTAGTGTTGCGTAAGTGTTTAATGTATTTATTTAATAACTAATTTTTTAAAAATTACATCATAAAAAAAATCATTCATATTTTAAATAAACATTTATAAATGAAAATAAACTCTTTTTATCCCCATCATAATATATTATATATATTAAAGTAATGCAAGTGACATTTTCTTGTTTATTTATTACTTAAAATAATATAAAGGTTATAATAAAAGTTAAATCGAAAAAGGATAATTTCCAATGTGTAGATGATCATGGAAAAAAATTTAATCATCCAATAAAATAAAGGCAAGTTTTCTAACAAATATGAAGCCTTATCACATTAGTTTTAACCCTATTAACTCATTTTACCTTTATTGTGGTAACAACTATTTACTATGGTTAATTTTCATATTGACAAAAAATAAAAGGGGTATATTTAAAAAATATTTACCACCTGATTATAAATATGGTATCAATTTTATCAAATTCAATTCACATAAATGGAAGAATTTAATTTAAAATTAATCCCTTAAAATGCGATGAAAAGTGATTTTCTAAAAAAAATTCTTCTTAAGTATAAAAAGTATTTAAACCAAAATAAAGAATAAAATTTATTTGAATGAACTTAATTGAACAATTAATAATATAAATGAACAAAATTTGATTTTATTTTTTCTAAATGTATGTTTTTAAATTCTTGAAATAAAAAAGATAGTTTTCAATAAAAAATTGTATTTTCACTATCCATCGAAAAATAAATTTCTTTATAAAATTATAAAAAATTCACTCTAAGATAATTTTATCATTATTATTTAAAAAATAAATCTAATTTTGTGGAAGGGATTTTCTAAAAGTATCATAAATTAATTATAATCATTTTTCATAAAAATAAATTAAAAACATTTTTGAAGAAAAATGCATTTTTTCAAAATAAAATGACATTACTAAAAATTGAATGTTTATTTCTTAAGAATTAATCAATAAAATTATTTATTATTATCATTATATATATATTTATCATAATGTGGTTATTCCTATTCATATCTTCCAATTCAATGACTATGTTATAATGGTCATATTTAAATAGTAATATTTTATGGATGTTTAAGATGAGTATTGCATATTCTGTATGATATTGAAAATAATTTTTTTTAAAATCTCTTGGTATTACATTATCCCCCCATTAATAAATTTAATCCACAAAATTTCATCTCTTAATCAGTAATTCAATAGTTTATTATTTTAACACCCCTTTATATTAAACCCACATCATAAAAAAGGTTAATAAAAATCCTTTTTAAAAGAGGGAAATATAGTATAGAGGTCATCTAGAATATCAAATAACTAGGTTTAAAAATATAAGAACATATGTAGAAAGTCAAAATATGGACATGGAGGAAAAATTAATACCAAATAATGATGGAGATTAATAGAGAACATCGATCATCCGAAAGTGAATGATTAAAAGAAAGTTAATGGGCACAAAACCATAAACCAATAATGTGTGAAAAAGACAACCAATTCATTATAAATGTAATAACCCATGTTTTTCTCCATAAATATATAATATATTAGATATAATTTTTCACACAGCATACAAAATTAAAATAAAAGACAAATATTGCTATATTATGAATATTAAATATGACTGTTAAAATCTAGATTTTAAATTAGCTAATATAAATTGAAGTAACCATATACTTTTTTTTAAAAAAATAGGTGGAAATAGATTCCAGAATAATAATTCATCCGTACTAAGTCCATCTATATCATCTCGTAAGGGAGGTAGCTTCACTATTATTTTTGATAGATCGATCCCAAACTAAAGTCGAGCAATTATGACATGAGAGAAACTACTTACAGGAAAAGTTTAAACATGTACAACTCACTACAAAATCCATGTAAGAGAAATTACAACCCATGACTTCCACTACCAGTTATTTTACCCTTAGGTCTTATATGGAGGTTATACAATGTTTTGTGAGTAGAAGTTTGTATGATATCAATATGTAGTTTTTATTTATATAATAGATTGGGCATATCAATATAAAATCCATTTTAAGCATAAAATTATTTGTTTTCCCTTTGAGTATTAAAATGTACATATATAACTTTTAGATATGAATATACATAAAAAATAAATTATCACCCATTCAATATATATATATTCCTTGATAATAAATAAGAATAAATAATATTTATTATTTAAAAAAAGAGTCATTAATCAATATAAACAGTTTCAATTATATTTTTTGGATTTTATTTCAATATTTAATTCTTAAATTTTCAAAATTATCATCATCTTTGGATTTATCATGATTAGATTAAAATTTATTTTTGTAATTTTTTCTAAAGTAATTGATTTTTGGTAAAAAGTTAAAATACCATATTTTGAAAATATTATGGATTTTGAAACATAAATTTGAAATAAGCATGACCTAAAACTTTTTAACCCTTTTTATTAACCAAATATATGTATTTTATGTAACATTACATATTTTAAAATATATTTTATGAATTATAATTCAATATTTGATATTTTAATACATAAGTAATTTTTTCAAAAAAAATTATTTTAAATACATTATACATTAGTATTTTAAAATTATTTTTTATCAATTGAATCATGTTATATGTATTTTAAATTTAAAATAAGTGGGTTAAAATTATCCAATAAGAAATTATTAATTTTTAGGCATGGATATTAAGTTACTAAAGGAATCTGGGGTATAAGGGAAGCACAAAAAACATGCAATTGAAAATTTTGGGTTTAGATTCATGTTAAAAATATAAAATCCAAAAAACCCACTGTTTTAATTTCTAAAATGAAATCATGAAATTCATTTAAGCATAATAAATAAAATCAAACAAAATCATAAATGGTAACTTGTTCGTTTAAATTTATAGTTCAAATTCTCTCACCATTTACATTTCATAGCACAAAGGAGCTAAGATAGGTGACCTCTAGATCACCACGCATGTAAAAAAATTCCAAGATCCTGGAGAAATGTTTCATGGGTGCTATCATGGAATATAAATTATCTTTATGATGTCCCTTTTATCACTTGAATAACGTGAACTCGATCGAGAAAGCAGGATCGATGCGATCCAGTTCTTCCATTGGAATCTCTCTATAAGAACTTGAGAGGATAGTTAATGAGATATTATCTCACTAAATTCATCTAAATAGTGTAGTTATCTATTCAAGAGGGTAAAATGAGCTTTTATACCTAGGTTATATTTTACAAAATTTCACTTTGGTCCTTGGAATGTAATAACCTTCATTTTAGACCTTTATCAACATTTATGAATTAATAAAATTATCATAGATTTTAAAAATATTTTATCACTCACTTGAAACACTATAAAATGTTACTTGATGAAATATGGACCATTATCTTGGACCATAATCTCGTCAAATAATTTAACAAACCTTGAACATCTTATGTTTATTTTAAAAAATATATTTTATAATATTCACTTTTATGATAAAAAACTGTGGATAATTTGAGAAATAAATCCAATATTAATTATTTTAAACAAGAATAATATAATTGAACTAGTTTTACTTGTGATCATTCATACTCGGGCATTCACCAGTCTCACATGTGGGGACCACATCTTCTTAAACTGTAATTCATTAGAATAGGTGGAACTTGTGGATAAACTTAATGTGTGACCCTATATGCCATTTTCTCAATAGAAGTGATTCCAACCCATAGACCAAGAGTTGAGTCTAGCAACCCATCATGGACTCTAAGGAGACAAAGAATTTCATAGATATGACTACCTTTTATAAACAAGTTCTAGGTAATATAATCTCTTCGTCTCATGATATCTCACAAAGTAAGATGTTCACTTATGTAATCATACTTTTTTTTATTTATATATTTCATGATATTAATTAACAAATTTACCTTCTTGTACAATGTCAATGGATTTAATGAAGGTACTACCATCCTAGTCAACCTTGTCCAATGATATATCTCTTCACCAACTTGGAAGTGAAAAATTATATCTTAATCATCCAACCAATGACATATCACCAGTGATACACCAAACCTGAGATACCTCTCTACAACATCAATGTCATGGTTTTTTCCTTGAATAAAATTATGCGATCAAATGGTACACATTGATAATGATCTCAAGTCTAAAGAATAATACACATGTTTTTATATTGTAAAAAATAATGACACCTAAAAAATGTGGTGCTTCTATTGGTGGGTCTATCCTCATTATCTCATCTACTCTAGATCACTATGTGTGAACTTCATGAGAAGAAGTCTCAAGGCTTATGATCCCCCCGAATGTGATAGTCAGAAATTATCCATGTCCTATTAGTATGATGTTTTTAGACTATAGATAATATGTTTAATATCACCATCATAGTATTCTGAGGTTATTATTATAGCTGGGAACTGCAATAACCTTTTGGCATGACATATAATATAATAACATTACCATGTAAATATTGGATTAAGAAATATCAACTCTATTGTGGTAAGAATAAACTCATGCATATATCATACTATATATATATATATAATGGTAATCAAAATTACTATTCAA
Organism: Viscum album; assembly: GCA_963277665.1. NCBI lineage: Eukaryota > Viridiplantae > Streptophyta > Magnoliopsida > Santalales > Viscaceae > Viscum > Viscum album. Next base: position 1,184,201,648 of record OY728145.1, read on the forward strand.
TTTGGGTCTAGGGAACCCACTATTACAACACTCCCACCTATACAAGATCTAACTTCTTAACCAACCTTGTTAACTCTCACATGATAAGATCATGTTTCTCCTGAGTTATGGATTTATTCATGGGCCTTCCATGTTTTCACTATGTGGTTATTATGCTACCTGTGACTTTACCTCATCAAGTAAGACTTCTCAAGAGATGATAGGCCTGAGTACCTTTGTTTTGTATACTATATAAAATTGATATCTTGGAAAGAAACAGTAATAGAATTATCATAAATACAAAAATTTACTTACTATATGTGATTCCAAGAAATGGAACAAATTATTGTGTATTTTACCCCACTTCTTAAGCTTCCTTTCAAGATGCAATGAATTCATATTTTTAAATATGGATATCACTAGGTTGAATGATATTGTATTACCCATTTTCTTAACCTAACTATGATATTGGATCCCATAGACCTTATTGGAAGACTATTTTATGTCCCCTTATAACTATATTTCATTCCACTCCACATACTGGGTACATATATGTTGTACTTTCTCAAGTTAATTAGATAGATATGATTCCTTCTCTTATAGATCTCCTGAATATAACTGATATTTTCCTACCAAAGATTATATGTTTGAAATATCACATATTGTACATATCATAGAATATGTGATACATCCATTGGTGTAACTTATGTAATTCCACGCACCACATTAATCTCCTCCTATTATTATGCACTTATTCTTGAGTGGATTTATTCCATGTGAAACTGGTAACAATTATATCTAGAATTCCTCTAACTTGTATTTTATCAATAACTTGTCAGTATTTACTTTTGAATAGGTCTAATCATGCATTAGATATACCTTAGTAGATCTCATTAGCTATGCCTTTGGTTTCTACTTTAAGTATGTGGAAAGTTACTATCATCCTTGTCTTAACTAACTTTAGGAACAATGGAAGTTTTCCATATGTTAACAAACATATTCTACTTGGAATATAATGACACTCCCACTAAACTCTAGTAGACAAAAGGAAAATATTCATTCAAATGAATATTTTATGATCTAGTTTCTTTCTTTAATCATGAACTGGATTTTAATAACTTTCATCCATATTATAATTCTATGATGCCACCATCCCTTTCTGGTTCCATGATATTGACATATTCCATGACTAGTGGTCTTTACATTCAATGATCAATTTAATAATCATAGAAAGAAGATATGATATGTAAAATTTTAATGTATTTAGTAATAATGACTTGATATTACCTATTGATCCTTATTGGAACTATACATGTACCATCCCTGTATAATATCACGTGAATACCCACCATAGTATTCAAAGTAATAAGCCTCCTTTATTTTGATACATGGAATCCATTATTAAATTTTTATTGATCTTTTAAAATTTAGCTAATTTTCATATACTTCTTAATTTTAGGAATTATTATTATCTATGAATAATGTATTACTATCCATAGTGAATATAAAACCATCATCATGATTTTATCCTTTCTACATAGTATGTGTCTCTAGAACATTCCTTTTGTACATGGTCTTGCGGAACTAATTCCTATATCAAATATTTGTGGATCTATAGAGTTGACCAAACCCAATTCAATATTGCTTCTACTATCTAAAATAGATACGTGAAACCTTTAAGAGAAATGAAATATCTAACTCGACCATATCATTTTTATCAAAGGGATTTCGGTAATAACCTTATAAAATTTTAGGATGATTACAATTGATGAACACTTTATTTCTACTTCATAATTCAACCCTCTAGCCAACTTCAATTTTTGACATACCCTTTCAAAATCTTCATATACCGTTCAATTTGGTACATCCATCTATAGTTTATAGGACAATATAGTTGAATCCGTCTCATCAAGTGAACCATCAAATGAACCATCATATTAAAGAATTTTAGCTGTTAGAACATTTCCAATTCACATAATATGATGACAATTTATTTTTCCATTGTCGAAAATTTCACCGGGTCTATAACTTTGATACATATAGAATTGAAGAAGAAACAGTGCTTGGTTAATGTATGACAGATATTATTGGAAAAAATGCAATATAAATATATATGAATTTTATATTGCATCAAAACATTGTAGTCATTTTATTTCATACCCTTTAACTTAAATCATTAATTGACATGATGCTCTTGATATTTGATTAATACACCTATGGAACCATTACATCAATCAAGAAGTTACAAAACTGATATCTCTCTTACCTAGAAAGAGTGTAAGCAGCTTGAAGAAGTAAAGTTTGTTTTTCACCCTTCACGAGCGCCAACACTTGTCATATTCCCATGTCAACCATGTCCATCCAAGCCTTAATTTCATCCTCTATTTTTCTAGGTTCATTTAGCAATGTGCCAAAGACACTATCACATAAACTTTTTTAACAAGCATAACGTCAAGAAAATTCCTGATGTACAAAAAATTCTAGTATTATAATTCAAAAAAAATTGATCTCTTTTTCTTACTAAATTTCATAAGTTTTTTCAAAAATGGTTTACCAAAAGCAGTGTCCAAAACTCTTATTTTATCAAATAGTTGATCACCTGTTAGTGGAGACGATGGTGTATGTTCTTCTGAACTTACATAGAATGATGTCATTCAAGATTGGTACTTATGACGTCGGGGTAAAAATATTAAATTTCCTAGAAACATGGTTTTCGATGAATGTTTCAACTTAACTGACTATGTACCTTTTTCACAAATGGGACACCCTTTAATTCCTTTAATTATATATCCTGAAAAATTTCCATAAGTAGGAAAGTCATTTATCATCCAGTACAACATGGCTCTCAACATGAAATATTCATTCATACAATGTAACACCTAAATACCATAATAATTTAAAATCCTAGATCAATGGATCCAAATAGACATAAATATTATTACTCGGTTGTTTTGGTCCTACTATAAGCATAGATAACATGATGTTTTTTCATTTCATGCATAACCACAAAAAAATTTATAATTTACCAACATAACTATCCATGTACTATGAGTGCTGATTTGAAAACCAAAAGGATTCACTCCATCTATAGATAACACAAGATAAAGGTTTCTCAGCTCGTTTCCAAATTCAGGATACTCATGATCAATTCTATTCCACTTAGGAGAGTCTTCTAGGTGATGTAGTTTCCCATATTTAATTATTGTATCTACATGCCATGTCAATTTCCCTATAGTCTCCTCACTTTTATATATGCACATAAACCATAGAATGATTTAAAAGTACCATACAACTTTTATAGAACGAGATTCATCATTATTATATCAAGAAGTGGCACACTTTAGGCATTCTATAAGTGATTTGTGGTCCTTGATAAATACTATACAATCATTTTGGAAAGTTTTTATTCATTCATTGATCACACCCATTGAGCGTAGTATTCATTTGGCATCATATGTTTGGACTATGAGCTCATTATCTTATTGGATATTGTCATTCAAGAGAGCAAGTAGTTTTTTAAAACTAGAATCACCCCATCCATTGACTGATTTCAAATTATACAGATTCTGTATGGATAACAATGTTGTATAGTTAGTGCAACTGGCATACAATGATGTATTTTCCTAACTCTTTAACTTCTCAAATAATTAAGGAAAATTCTTCCCCCCTTTTGTTTATCCATTACCATTGAACTCAAATAATTATTTGAGAGAAGTGTGGAACCAAAAGTTTCTTAACAATGATCCATGGGTAAGTCATCTCTAAGTCTATGTGGGATAACCTATTATAAACACCACGATTTGTTTTACAACAAAAACATATTTTTCTATTAACATTTCTCAATGTTGTACTAATTTAGAAGTCAACTATTTTTGGGATTTAAAAATAGAATTAAAATATAGTTCATAAACATGAACTTATCTTAACGAACACATCAGAACATTAAAGTGAATGTTTTTTCACTTCCCTACTTTTTTGGGAAATCATTCCAATAATGTTATTGGGAAAAATATAGAATATATATATGTTTTCAAGGATTTGTATGATACTACTAGGGTTGTTAAATCAATGACACTCCATTTGATGGTATTCAAAGGAATTTCTTGCATATTAAATGTAATGTACGAATAGACCAAAACCAAGCCAAAATCAACCAATATATTAGGAATTCATAATAATGTGGGAAAAATGATATTCCACTCCGACGACAGCAGTAGGGTCTGACGGTAACAGAGTCAGGGTAGACAGTGGTGGCATCGACATTGAAGGCCGCAGAGGGGTTTACAGTGGAGGTGGGGTTCGCCGCGGAGGTGGGGTTCACAGAGAAATATGGTTTGGGGCAGGGGAGGGTTCAAAGGAGAGGAGGATTCCTGGTTAAGGGGGTTCGTGGCGAAGGAGGGTTCGTGGTAGCGGAGGGGTTCGTGGTAGGAGGTGGGGTTCGACACACGATGGAGGAGGGGTTCACAACTACAGAGTAGGGGTTGGTGGCCACAGAGAAGAGGTCGGGACAGGGGAGGGATCGACGACGTAGAGGTCAGTTTCCATGAGAGCATGAGGTGTACGAAAGAAGAAGCTGACTGATAAGGTTCATTTATAAAATCGGGTGAAGCTTTTATCAACACTAGTTAAAAAACACTGATAAAGGTATGTTTTATCAGCACTAAATTAGAAAGAATTGATAAAACATGCATTTATCAGTGTTAAAAAAGCACTGAAAAAAGGTGTCTTTATCAGTGCTAAAATTATAGCACCGATAAAGACACCTTTTATGAATTCTTTTTTAAGATTTATAAAGATATAATATTAATAATTTATTAATATTATTATATATATTTATAAAATTATATATATGATAAATATATATATATATATATATATATATATTTATAACTATAACTATAAATAAATAAATATTTATTTATATTTATACAATTATAAAAATTTATTGATTATATATATTAATAAAGTTATAAATATAATAAATATATTTTCTATAGCTTTATAATCACTTATATATATATAGTCATAATTATAAATAAATAAATATTTATTTATTTAAATAATTATAAAAGTATAACAAATATATTTATTATATTTATAATTTTATTAATATATATAATTAATATATTTATTATAATTTTATAATTATTTAAATAGATATGTTTTTATTTATAACTATAATTATAAATATTTGTATTTATTTATCAATATTTTTATATATTTATAAATATATTTATTTAATTATATATAAAATCATAATAATAATAAACATTTTTTTATAAATTTATAATTATTTTAATAAATAAATATTTACCTAGAATAATAAATATATATAAAAATATATTTATTTGTTATTAAAAAGTATAATAAATTTATATATATTTATAATTATAATTATATATATATATATGTATATATTTAAATAATTATAAAATTAAAAAAATATATTTATAATTTTATAAATATATATAATTAATATATTTATTATAATTTTATAATTATTTAAATATATCTATATTTATTTAGAATTATAATTGTAAATATTTTCATTTATTTATAAATATTTATATATAAATATATATATATTTAATATATTTATTATAATTTTATAATTATTTAAATGTATATATATTTATTTAGAATTATAATTATAACTACTATATACATGGAGAGCTTATCTCTCAAGGATGGAGAGTTTATCTCTCCTCAAACTCATGGCCAGTTTCAGGCACCAATCTCTGATGAGATTGTTAGCCACTATCAGATGCTTGCCGCTTGTGGAAAATCACGACCCATTTGTAGTTGTTTTGAGGAGGCAACTGATGAAATCTCTTCAAAGAGAAGGAGTCTGGAGGAATCGATGGTGAACAGGGGAAGCATGGATCTAGGGGCCGACAGACAAGCGAGGGGAGGCAATGGAGAGGTGAGGAATAACGAAGTCATGGCTTAGAGGCAAGACCTGGCAGACAGGTGGGGGTTCATGAGTCTAGTGGACGAAGAAGTGGTGAGAAGCGGCGATGGAGAGGTGAGACTTGGAAGAGGCTTGGTAGAGCGGAGAGACCTAGAGAAGATATGGGGCTTCGTGGGTCTGGTGGGCGATTGACAAGTGAGGCCTGATGGATCTAGCCATAGTGGAACGTGAGGGTTTCATCCAGCGGTGGTCTGAGTGGTGGTTCAACGCGAGCAGGAGAAGGGTTGTGGAGGTGTGTGCAGTCAGGCGGGATCGGCTTATTTGCGGCATAGGGTTCATGCGAGCGGATCTGGGATTCCGGTGGTGGGACCTTGCTGTCTCCCAGCTCCTGGGGTGCGACGATCATGGGTTATGACTTGTGCTGGTGAGCAGGTGTAGAGACGACCTCACATTGTGGCAACTGTACAACGCATGCGGGGATGACCTCATAAAATGGGGGAGCGACAACGTCGAGTGGAAACCGATGATGATCTCAACTAGGCAACTCTGGTCCGGTGGTGATTGCATAGGATATAGATGTCTTTGACGTCATGACAAGGATGGTTTTGTAATACGGGCTATCTTGGGAGGCTGTGAGTTGTCGGAAATGTTGACTTCGGCTGGTGACATGCTGTTTCCTGCCCTATCGGATAGGGACCACTGCAGATGGTATTTAGGCCTGTTATTGGTTTTTTTATTTTTGGGCAGGTTTGTGATGCAGAAGTAATGGCAGGGCCTTCCATCTTTGATGGTGTTGGCATCCTTTGGCACTGTGGTGTTGCGGGTCTATATTTGGTGATCTTTGGGGCCTTTGGTTTTTTGGTGGCATTTTTTTCACTTGTGTGGTGTGGTTGTGCTTTTTGTTTCACATTTATGTCACGTTGTTTCTATATTTTATTAAACAATTTTCTAGGACCGAGCTCGCTTGAGTCCTGAACTTTCTGGTATAATTATAACTATTTATATTTATTTATAATTTTTTTTAAATATTTATAAATATATAATTATATATATTTATAACTTTATAATAAATATATTTATTATAATTTTCTAATTATTTACATTTATATATTTATAATTATAACTATAAATAAATATATTTATAAATATTTGTATGTAATTATATATATATATTCATAAAATTATAATAAATGTATTTATTGTAATTTTATAATTATATATATAGTTATAATTATAATTAAAAATAAATATATTTAAAAAGTATTTATATATAATTAAAATTTTATAATTATAAATATAATAAATATATTTATTGTAATTTTATAAGTATTTTTGAGAACATAATAGATTCATGGGAATAACATGAATAAATCATATACCATGTAAAGTATAGATAATAAAAAACGAGTCATCACATATGGACAACATGAATAATAAGAATGATGTAATGTATAAATGAAAAATCATGATGAATACATAACATATATTCACACTAATTATACTCAGGCATCAACATATTTATTGACCAAATTCATTGTAAAACACACACACACACACATAGATAATTATAATTATAAATATATATATATTTAAAAATTATTAATATATAATTATAAATATAATAAATATAATAAATATAACAAATAAAATAAATAAAATAAATAAATAAAATATATTTATTATTTAATGAAATGTATTATAATCTTATAATTATTTAAATATATATTTATTTAATTATAATCTTAGAAAGACTTTTTAAAACATTATATATATATATTTGAATTATGAAAAAAAATATATTAATTATAAACATGTGTCTTTTATTTAATGTATAAAAATAAACATCATTTTTAATATAATATATTAATTTTATATAAATTAATTATATTTTTTATCAAATTTTTTTATCAGCGCTAGTTAAAGCACGGATAAATCTACCCTTTATTAGCACTACAAAAAGAGATGATAAAAGGTACAACTTTATCAATGCACTTTTTAGCCCTGATAAATGGTAGATGTAACAGTGCTTTTAGCCAGTACTGCTAAAGAACCCCTTTTAACAGTGCTTTTTGTTTACTGCTAATAAAAGCCAGTACATGCCTTGCCTGGATTTGTGGTAGTGTTTTTAACACTGATAAAACTCTATTTTGTAGTAGTGATCCGCAAATAAGCATTGTTGATCCAAGAATTGTTAAAAGTTGACATTTATCACTGTTAAAAAATGCACTAATACAAATCCCATTTATTAGCAATAAAAAAACATTGATAAAAACCCTCTTTATCAGTGCTAAAAAATACATTGATAAATGAGGACTTTGTCATCATTTTTTTTAGCACTGATAAAATTTTATTTTATTTTTTATTTTTTTGGAGAGGTTCCCCCCCACCTTTTCCACCGCTCAGAATTCCCCTATGTCAGCACTTTTAAACTGCTCATCCACCTGTTTACCCATGCGCATGCCTGAACTCAAACCTTGGACCCGCCTTTTTCAATTTAAAGGCCTTTACCATTGCCTCAAGTTGTTTTATTCTATATTTGATGATATTTCTATATATATATATATATTTACATACATATTTTTTATTCATATATTTATATAATTATTTTTAAATACAATTATAAAATATATGCTTGTGTATGAGTGATATATATATACATACATTTATTTAAATATATTTTATATTAATATTGATTTAAATATATCAGAATATAAATATAAATATATATCCATTTATTAATACACATTCATATGTATATATACATATTATATTTACATTTGTATAAGTATATCAATATACATTCATATATTTTTATAATGTAAAAAATGTAAGATATTGCTTTAAATAAAATGGGTAATAATTGATTCTCTATGATTTATATAATTATTTAAAAATATATTTTTAAAATATGTTTATACATTGTATGTTTAGATATAAATTTTATACATTACATATATATTTATGTCTATATATTTACATATATATTTACACATATTTATATATAATTGTATAATTATATATAAATTAGTTTTAATGTATTTATAAATATTTACTGTAAATATATTTATACACTATATTTAATGATAATGATATATTTTTATAAGTACATTTATATATATGATGTATTCACACAATATTGATGTATTCACATGTACACATTTATATTTCGCACGTACACAGAATATATATATATATATATATATATATATATATATATATTTACATATATCAGAATATACACATCAATATATATTTTATTATTGACACACACATATTTATATATAAAAATTACTTGTATATGTATATATATAAAATCTATTTTTATATGGTAAATAAAATGAATAAATTTTTAATTTAAATAAAATGAATAATAAATATTTATTTCCATATGATTTATATATTTAAAAATATGTTTTATGTAAATATGTTTAAATTTTTATTTACACAATTAATTTATTATATGTAAAAATAATAAAACATTGATATATTTAATTATAAATGAAACTAAAATATGAAAAATGATAAAATTTAAAAAACATAATATCTATATGAATGTAAGTGCTAATAATAATTTTATTCTCCACTAAAAAAGGACAAGAATTCCCTCTTAAATGAAGATGAAATCCCATCAAATATTAAAAAATTAGTCTATCCCAACTAAAATCATAGTTTTGGATGCATTCTAGGTCTTTTTTGACCTAAAAAATATAGTAATCCTAGCCCCCTAGTTGACACAGTGTATATCACTTCATAGACTTCAATTTGACACATGGTCGAGCCTAAATGGATGCTAGGATCAAAAGTTATAACTGTTTGAAGTTCAACTCATGTTCTCAACTAATTTAAAATAGTTCAATAATTAATTTTATTTTTATGGCATCAAATTGTTATTAAATGACGATTACTGGATAATAACTAGAAAATTATTAATTATTATTATTATCAATTATTTTATAATCCAATTTTACTAAATATCTTATATATTAAGTGTAAAGTAATATTTAGTCTTTTATAAATCATATTTAATAAAATATTATACATTTATATCCATATAAATATATTTATAAATTATTATATAATTTTTAATAATATTTGGTTATTTTATAAAATTTAAATTCTAGCAGCGCTAATAAAAAAGCACTGATAAATAGTACCCTTTATCAGTGCTAAAATAAAAGCACTGATAAAGAGCACCTTTTATTAGTGCTAAAAAACACTGATAAAATCTGCCCTTTATCAATATTTTTTTTCTAGAACTGATAAAAGACACCATTTATTAGTCATTTCTCTAGCATCGATAAAGATGAACTTTACCAGTGCTTTTAGCTAGCGATGATAAAGACTAGAGATAGATAAAACCAAATATATAGTAGTGATATAATAGTAGTGGTCCATGTTTTGGGGCAACACAGGGTACCTAGTGGCACCCTAGTGGGTACAGAGCTACTGACAACACCACTATGTATCTCATAGTCCTTAACTACTTACTCAGAGGAACTGCAAGTTGACTTTTTTATACTTAAGGGTTAAATGGTCTTTTTACCTCAAAAATATAACTCTAAAACCCCTCTTAACACTATATTGTAGCTCATTAGAGATGTAATATCACTCCCCTCAAGTTCTACTCCTCAAAATCTTCTCCATGAAACCCTCTTACCTTCTTAGTTTGATTTTCATCAATTAGGTCATGGAAACTAATATTTGGTGAGGCATTGGTAAGGGGTTCCTATAATCTTACCTTATTCATATTTTTTTAATTTAAGCATATGCAATACCACATTTCTACAATCTATGCTTGGGAAACCTTTCCCTTACTCCAGATTTCTCCTGGTATAGCTGTTATGAGAATTTAGCTTTAGTGAAACTAAGGTACTGTAATTGTTTTAATTTTATGATTTATCATTACCTTATTGAATCTTTCTAAATCCACAAATATCATAAATTAGATTGTTATGTTGGCTGTACTAGTGTAATACCATCATCTTCTTAACTCAAAGTGACCTTTTGTAACTAATTTGGTAGTTGAACACCATCATCCTCTCATACTCAAATAGTATTATCCTAACAATGAGTTGTGGTCGAGTAAACCAGAACATAATGATGTATTACTCATCTAATAAGTGTTTTTTAAAATTATTTTAGAAAAAATTATTTTTTAATGTCTATATTAATTTTTACCATGTTAGTGTACCATGTTCATAGATTATATGCCTTGTATTTTGTTTAGACACTGGTTTGTCATGAATATTTATTTTTTCCTGTATAATGACATGTGAAAGTCATTTAATAACTTTGTATTCTCTTATCAAATTTTTTTTAAATTATATTTTGATTTAGTAAAACATGACTTGTTAGTTGTTAGTAAAAAATACCCCAAGGTAACAATGTATTGTTTTTGGGTTAATTGTTTTTTGACAAAGAAGGTTTCCAAGGTCAGTCGTGGAGTTCCAAAGATATTATTTACAAGGTATGTTGAAAAATATCCATAACGGAGGTATGGATTATCTAGAGGTGGTATAAAAATTTCATATACAAGGTGGAACCGTTTCAAAATGTTTTCCAAAATTTTGGGGTCCAAAATTTAGAGGATGGATCAATTATCACAAAAATTGGATTTCTAGGAATTCCTTATAAAAATATGGCAAAGGCACGAGTTTTTTAAAGATTTTAATTTTGTGAAGGAATTTGATGTCATGATGGTAGAGTTTTGTGAAGGTGTGGATCATCACAAACACGTGATAAAAAATTGTACATCTCCACAACTACGAGAAGTAGAGAAACATGATCACATGATGAAAAATGGTACATCTCTATGACTCTAAAAATAAGATCACCATAAATGCACGAATGGTTGAAGGTGACTCTCCACAACTATGAAAAGCTTCATGAATGGTGAAATTTCCCTAGAGCTTCATGAAATAGGGAGCTTCATGAACAAAGTTTGGGAGCTTTGAAAAAAGGTGATGATGTGGATGAAGCTTGTATAATGGTATGAAACTCCTATAAATAGGCTTATACCCCCCCAAATAAAATTAGAGTAGACTCAATGAAAATTATAAGGCATTGGATTTGTGAAGGTGATTCATGAAGGTTTTTCTTGTGAAAATGTTCACAAGTAAATGAAGTTTTCGATGTCTACAAAAGCCGACCATAAGTGTTGAAGTTCATGAAGGATATAAAAGATGACCAAAAGTGTTAATCTTTGTGAAGGCCAAGTGATATTCATGAAAGGTAGGAGATTCATGAAGACTAAGTGAGATTCATAAAAGTGAGGTGATTTGTGAAGGATGTTTAAGCTTCACAAATGAGGTGATCTTTACAAAGGCATTGGTCATCATGAAAGTGTTCAGAAGGGATTTCCCAATGGATCTAAGGTAAATTGGTTCTCATCAAGTTGATGAAGGTAAAAAATCAATAGTGCATCTTCCTATATTTGAGGATGCATTAATTATTGCTAATGATGAGACCTACATGTCCATAAACAATATTGGAATCCATTCTAGAGTAGTGAGCAATGGAAGAGGAAGAAAGTGATCTTTTCCACTAGAAGTGAACCACATAAGGAATATTAAGGGAGTGAACCTTGAGAATTAGTGATTTTTTTACAAATCATGTAAGGCAGTAAGACTAGGTATAGAAGCGATCTATCATGAACATTGTAAAGGTTGTGATCCTAGACATAAAAGTGATCTAGCCCCAAACTCATTTTGGTAGTGATCCTTAGTAAATTTGGTACATCAGAACATTGTCATTGTATACTCTTTTGATATAACCCAGTGTGGGTAAACGAAGTAAAAATACATGTGTCCCTATGATTGGTTTCTTGATTTACATTATGAGAATTATCATCAAATTAAGCTGGTAAGGATAAGATCAATGTAAGAACTAAAGATAAAATGAAGTGAACCTTATAATAAAGAGTTGAATATCTAGTGGGGTATAAATAATTTTGAAATGAATATACATATCCTAATTCACACCCTCTCAGGGTATCTTTTCCCCCTTTAGGCATAATAATTGGTATTATGGAAAAAGGTTAATATTAGTGTTTTTCTCTCAAGGGAATCAATGGAGATTGTCAATCACAATGGGATTCCGATCTTTGATGAAAACAACATTCAATTATGAAATAATCAGAAGTAGTATTACTTTTGATCTTTAATAATGGATGTATTTTCAACCACAATCTATGTGATTTCAGTAAGTATCAAAAATGGGTTTTTATCAGAAGCTGACTGAATGGAAATAGATGCAGACACCAATGGAATCAATGCTTTAGGGTTATCCCTATCTAATAATATATATATAAAGGTGATGTTGTGTAAAACATCACATAATATTTGGGAAAAGTTTCTAAATATTTATATGGGAAACTCAAAGATATATATGAAAAGCTACAGGTTTTTTGGAACAATTATAGGGATATGAGGATTCATCCTATGAGTCTATATATTCATTCTTTGATTGGGTGAATGTTACAGTGAAATACATGCGTGGTATCAGAGAGATTATTGAAGAAACAAAAATATTTTTAAGCACATATTGAGACTACTTAGACCTCATTTCAATCTAAAAGTTTCTGTTCTGGAAGATAATGATCAAATCAAGATGATATTCGATAGTTTAAACAATATTATTATCACATATAAGATGAGAAATGATGGCAATGAGTCTATGGAAAAAAGAGAAGTCTAAAGTGGCAGAATTAAAGTCCATGAAGAAGCTCACTATTGAATATGTTTAGGATGAATAAGATATAGATTAGGTTATGTCATTTCTTTCATCAAATCTACAAACAGGAAAAGGAAAGTTGAAAAGGAAAATCCCACTTGCATGCTTTTAATGTGGAAATGTCAGAAATCTTGCAACAAGGTTTCATAAGAAGTTTTAAGAAGATGATGGGGATGGAGTTGAAATTACCATAAAAAATCCTTCGACCTATGTGAAAGGTAAGAAAGAGCTCAAGCGAAATTTCTTAAAAAATAAGAATCTTCCTTCATAAGATAATAGAAGTTCTAAAGAATATGAGGTTGAAGAGATATAGAAATGAAAATATCATGTATAAAATTATATGGGAGTACTTGTAAGTTGATCCTAGAAAATGGAAGAAAGTGAAAATGATGAAGAAGTTGAAGGAAGAGTTGATATGCAAGATGAATTAGAAGTCTCTCTTGGGGAGACAGATGTTTTGAGAGCCAAAAAAAATGAAATCCAAAAAAGTTGTTTATGATGCCAAACTTTATATAAAATATAAGGAAGAATAAAATTCTGATCAGAATAAAGATATTGGAAAAATTAAGTCTTTAATGGAAAAGATCTCAAAAAAGGCTGTTGAGTATAAGCTCATAATCAATGAACAAATGTGAGAAATCTAAAGTTTGAATAAAACTGGAAAAGATCAAATCAAATGTATTAAAGAACTTTAAGAGGAAGCCTTCATCTTACAAAAAAGTGTTAAATATTAGGAAAACAACTGACTCTCGGTATGACATTGGGAGAGAAGATTATTCAGGAAATAAAAAATATGGAATTGGATCATAGAGGTCCATTAGAATAGGGGAAATAGTCAAATCCAAATGATAAGGTTGGTATGAGGCGTGATCAAAAACAGAAATCAGAAATGGTTGATGTCAGACCACAAGAATCTACATCGATATGGATGATTGATTTAGGTATAAATCATAAGTAGAAGATTCAAATAACACAAGGTAAAACTAGTAGTGCAGTACCGACACATAGGAATGCACCCCACAAGAGATGTTATTGTTATGGAAAGATGAGACACTGAAAAAATGTATATCCCGTATCCAAGAGGTACCTAAGGGAACCAAACCAAAAGAGGAATCTATACAGATCTCAATATTTCAAGACATCATTTGATGTTAATTGTTTTAGGAGTGTAGGTGTGAAACACATGGATAGATATCTATCATAAAAAATATATAGAAATGTGCCAAAGAAGGATGAATGTGGTCATAAGTAGTAGTTCAATGTATCATCAAATGAGATAAAAATGAAAAATTGATTTGCATCTTTGCAAGATGAAGATGGTTTATGATATTCCAAGGAAGATCAATATTTTTAATCCATGATGACCATGAAGTCAAAAACATGGATCAAAAAGAAAATAACTGAGCATGAAGTGGTTACAGAAATTTCCCTTAAAGCATTAGACTGTTCTGGTGTATGGATCCTTGATAGTGAATGAACATCCCATATTAAAGGCAATAAGGATATTTTTATAAGCATAAAATATTCCAAGGAAGTTATTGTAAAATTTAGAAATGATGAAGGCATGAAGATTATTGGCTTGGGAAAAGATAAATTTGGGGGAAAAGAAATGAGACGTCCTAATGTCTTAGTTTCTAAGGGTTTCTTCCACAAATTTCTTAGTTTCAGTCAAATATGTAACTCAGGGCATGATATAAGATTTAACAAAAATATTTTTATCATAAAAGGAATATATGGTTCAATTTTTCTACAGGGGAAAAGAAAAAAGGTAAATCTATACCTTGTAAGTGGAGAAGAAGATATGTTCCTTTTATAAAGATAGGAAGAAACCAGGTTGTGACATAAATGACTTTGCCATATAGGCAAACCATCCCAGGAAGATCTGGTCAAATGAGATGCAACTTAATATCACCCTAATATATCATGTGTTCATACTCATATGTGTGATGATTCTCATCAAAGGAATATTATAAGAAAGATGTAAATGATAAAAGAGAAAAAGTAAACCATAGTACTTGAATTAGTTCCTGCAGATGTATCTGGAAATATATCACCAATATTTATTAATGAGAAGAGGTGTTGTGTTTTTTTATTGATTATTTATATAGGACAACATGGGTATTTTTCACTTACTTCAAGTCTAATGTGTTCAGTTTCATAAAACAATATCAAAAGGAATATGAAAGGATGCTTGGAAAAAATATTCTAACATTTTATACTGATAATGGTACAAAATTCAGAAATAATACAGCAGAAGATTATCTAAAGAAACATAGGATAAAGAATCGGGTTTCAGTAGTAAGAAATTGTCAACAAAATGGAGTAGTTGAGAGGAGAAATAAGATCATCAACAACATGGCCGAAACAATGCTTATTGAAAAGGACTTACTAGATAAATTATGGAAGGAATCAGTCTTAATATAATTTTGCATATCTAAAAGGGCTCCATTGTGTCCAAAGGAAGAAAAGACTCTGTATAATATCTGTTATGAAAATAAGACAACTTTGAAATAATTTCAAATCTTTAGAAGTAAATGTTTTGTTCTCAATAAGGAGAAACATATGAAATTTGAATCATGAGGAGATGAGTGGATATTTCTTTGATATTCCAGAAAAATAAAAGTATATAAATATTTCAACAAGTGGTTAGGAAAAATAGTTGAAATAAATGATGTCACTATAGTATATAATGAATAAAATCTTCAAAAAGAGGAGTGGAATGGTAGTTGAATAAAATGAACATGTGATCAGTTAGAAGAAACCACATGCACTCACCAACACATGGTAGGTTCATATTTATATCACATGGTAAGTTTAAAATAAATCATGTGGTGGGTAGAAGGGGAAGGATCATAGCAGATTTCCAAAACAATGGGTCATGTTAGGTTTAAAAAATCCTAGTGGTAACTAAAAAAAGAACATGAAAAATATTTATAGAAAAGAAAACCTGAATTCTTTTTCTATCTATACATCTCATACTTCAGTGATGTTTTAGACCATCTAAATAATAAAATTAGAAAAAATTTACAGTTGTATTAAATGAATATAAACTTGATATTTTTATAATGGATGAAAAAATATTCTATCTAACATCTATAAAATGAAATATCAATAAAAAATAGTGGAAGATATAAACTAAAAAATTCATAAAAAATGATTAGAATGTTGTATAAATTAGTTAAAATTTTAAGCTATCTAAATAAAAATTTCATAATTCCATTCTATTTAATTAAATTTATAAAAAGTTATTATATTTATAATAAAAAAATATCATCTAATTCCGAGGTATATCACGAGAGTTGTCATAAAAAAATAGAAGATAATAAGTTCTGGAAAATGTAGAATTCAAGAACTATTGAAAAGTATTTAGTAAATATTTAGTGAATTAAAACAATAATTTCATACTTCCACTTGGTTTAATGAAATGTAAATAAATCTATTGGATATCCAATGAAATAGTTCCCATGAAGATTTGAGTAATATAACCAAATTTATAATTCAATAAATAAGACAACATCAAAACACTATAAATTAAAAAATTATATAGAACAAAAAGTATGTCGTATGTTCAAATAAAAAAGTGAATATTCTAGAGATTAATTTTAACTTTTTCATAGTTGAATAAAATTTAGATAATTTTTTTATATTTAATATGAAATAGGATTTATAAATATCCAATCACTATAACTCAAGATATAATAAAAATATAGTGAGATAGTAAAAATTATTTCAATATAAAATAATGATATTATTTGGAATACTAAAAAATATAAAATATTAAAAGATAACAATTAACTCCCAAAAAACTCACCCTCTTGAAAAATGAAATCAAATTTTATAAAATTTGACCACTTTTTAAAATTTTTCAAAATAAAATACTAAGAAATATAAAACAAGTAGTTTGAAAAAATATATTTGAAAAAAAATTCACTTAATAATTTTAAAAACTCCGCAATAAATTCATATTAAGGTAAGTTAAAAATAACATAAAATAGACAAATCTCCCCCTAAATTTATGCTATATTTAAAAATAGGATATATACTAGTATAAAATAGTTAAATCATATAAAAAAACTTAAATACTTATTGAATTTAATAATTATTTCTCAATATAATGATATTTTATTTATAGAGAAACCACTACTTGATTTTAATTTATGTACATGTGGTAGAATACTGAAAAAATCAAACAGAAACACCTTTTGGTACCCATTCAATTTTTTGTTCAATTGGGTTAGTAATAATTTTTTTAGCTAAATACACAAAATTTAAAAAATTATTTTATATTATTCTAAATAATAAGGATCTAGAAATATGAGTCTTTATAAATCCCAAGGATTGTTTGAATCTGAGAGAAAAATTATTTTCAAAGTGATCTTTCATGCCCTGTTAAAAACATGTAACAGTAAAAGTGCACACATTTTTAGTTTTCACAAAATGATTTTGATACATTTGTGTAAATATCATTTCATATTCAATAACATCTTTATTTTTATTTATTTTATTAATTTTATGATATTTTTTTTCGAAATTGATCAAAAACATACAAACTATTTTTAAGAATTTCAGCTCATTTTTTCTCATATTTTCATTCAAATAATAATCATATTTCAAATCATCATAAACATTATAATAATAATCAAAAATTTTATTCCTTATTTTTTTATTATCTTATAAAAGAACTTTATTTTCAAAAACAAGTTTCTCATTATTTTCTTCAATCTTATTATATAAATCGATCGCTTTAAACCAATAATTTCTCAATCTTTCAATGTCTTCATTTAACCCAGAAACACTAATATTTTTAGAATCATAATTAGAATCAGAATATCCAAAATAAAATTTAGAATCAGAACAACATTCAGATAATCCATGAAGCACATGTTAGTACATTCTTTCCCATTTCCATATTGTTCACTAGAAACCTTTTTTCTATATAAATCCAAATAGTTGTCAATGAATTTGTGTCCTTAATTTTGTATTTATCTTTATTCTTTAGTTTTGGAAATTTCGGCTTGATATTCCCTTTATTCCTACACTGAAAAAGTAACATCTAAAGTATTATACATAGTAATTCCTTTCATATCTCCCTTAATATTTTTCTTTTGAGGCTTTCTTCTAAATCAATTATTGAATCCGTTCTTTTTCATTCATTTGTTAACTCTAGTTACAACTAGGGCCATGTATTCTTTTTCACTATTCAATAGGTCATAATCAAAAGAATCAGTAGAAACAAAATTCATAGATTTAAATACTACACCTTTTCTGTTTATTGTCTCCTCTTTAGTGATTTTTATCTATTTCAGTTCATGCTGAAGCATTGATCCAATCAATTCTTCATGAGTGTACTATTTTAAGTTCTTAATTCCATCATTGGATACCTTTATTTCATGTCATTTCTTCCGTAGTCATTGTAATAATTTTTCAAAAAGTACTATATTTTCTAATGTTTCTCCAAGGGAATTAATTCTATTCATAATGCTTTTGAATTGGTGGAACAGTTGGTTCAAAGTTTCTTCTTCACCGATCTTAATGTCTTAGTAATCAGATTTAAGTATACCTAGATTTGTTCAAATTAATTTTTCTTAGCCAAGGTGAGTAACTTATAGAATATTTCAAATCTTACGATCTATCTTACATTTAGAAACATGACTAAACACACTTATGGTAATATAAAAACATAAAATATTCAAAAATTTCCAATTTAAAACATATGTAACTACATTGTTTCCTATAAGAGTATCTGGGTCAACTTCTGGTAGCTTACATGGTTTTATCATGATTGACTAGTGTTCTATGCTTAATTGCTTGAGGTATGCCTCCATTCTAGATTTTCAATAGCCATAATAATGTCCTTAAATGTGAGGTGGATTATCAGAAATCCAAGTATCATTTATGTTTATTCTTTCCATATTAAAGGTATCTCCATTAAACTATGAGGTCTTTGAATAAGTTGGTAGAATAAAATATAAACAATAGACTCTATAGAAGTATGAGCTAAATTCTAAAAGAAACAACCTTTGATACCAATTGGTTGATATTAGGAAAAATAATAACAGATATAAACTAATACTTATGAAGGTTCTCTTATAATACTAATTATTGGTACCCATAAATAGACAATAGAGCTAAAATAAAGATTCCTAAAAGGGTTACCCTAAGATTCCAATTGTTTGAAATTAAGAAAAAGAATAATACAGGTAAACCACCCTTAAGAAGGTCTAACCTCTGATACAAATTTTTAGGTCTAAAAGGGTAATGACATATGATCTAGAGGGGGTTAATTAACTAGATTTAAAAAAAATAATGAAATATATTTATTATTTAAATTAATTATGAACGTTAATTAATATATTCAATTAGCATATGAAAAAAAATTGAAAAAAAATAATTACATATGGTAGTTTTTTGTAGTAGTTTGGTCCAAAGAGAACCTACTTTACTCTTATACCTCTCTACTTGATGAGAGATATACTGTGAAATAATCTCATTTTCAAGGTGGAATCATAACCCGAATAAAAATTACTTTTTCTAATGGAAGAATAACCAAGAAATATGACTTTTTTATGGGTATTCACAAACCAATTACAACACTCACATTAGACTATGAGAGTCACACTATTTATGGTTTTGAATTTAAAATCTAGGAATCACAACTTGAAGAAAAATAATAAGAATGATTTTGTATGTAAAATCATAAACATAATGGTGGGGGTTCATGTGATAGATGTGAAGAAGTGTTACAGACTCAAGAAACTTGGATAATGTTGATAAAAGAAGAAAATGAAGAATGTACAGGTACTGGTTCTTAATTAAATTATTGGGACATCTTGTCAAGGTTGTTGAAGAAGTCATGTAAGTTTTCTTCTAGAATTTGATATACTATCCAGTAAATGAAATCTTGATCACACATGTACAACACTTCAAAGTTCAGAGTACAACTATTTTGATTCTCAAAAGTTTGTGTTCTTGTAACTATTTTTTATCCTCTGAATGTATCCTAAACCCTTTAAATATGATAGGTAAAAGATAAAAAACCTATCTCTAAAAGGGTAAATAAAATCAAATTCAAATTAAAAAATTATCTCGGAGAGAGAAAAATATCATCCAGAATAATCATAACATTTATCATTTGAATTCAAAATTTAAAGACTGAGTAAAAATAATTTAAAACACTGGATAAATTATTAAAATAGTATCCATAATAATAGGTCAAAACAAATCCATAAATATCATAAAAATATTTGAATATTAATTGCAAATTTAAAAATAATTTCTAATTATATGCAATGGATATTTATTCAAACATTAATTATATTGTATTAAATACCAAAAACATAAGTTTGAATAATTTTTCTGTAACTAAATATTAATTTATGAAAGAACAACTCATACTAATCAACTCAAAACATAAAAATTTAAATATTCTAAATATATAGTGTATGTATATATGAGAATAAGAAATAAATTTAAATCATATTTTAGAACTGTCTAAAAATATTTTAAAAGGGATTTTTCTTGACATTCATATAATATATATAAATTCTAAAAATCAATAAAATGGTTAAAATGAATAATATATGCATGAAGTTAATCAGATTATCAAAAATAATGAAAAAAATAGCATGCTCAAAAATTCATATTTTAACAAAAATAAATAAAGCAAATAACTAACCATTCATGCCAAATGGTCATGCAGTCAATATACTTATCATATCATGTGGTTGGTTCAAGTGGTCTTATGGTCAGTATACTAACTATGAGAAAATTATATCAGGCGGTTTCTATACTGATTGTTAATGCACGATTGTTTGAAATTTTAACATGCGGTTAGTATCATTTTCATGAATTCAAATAACTTGGGGTAAGTATAGTTAATGTGAGAATAAGAATAATTTATGGTAGGTATAGTTACCGTGCAGTCACTATAGGATTTTAGTAGCTTCAAACAACAACAAGGAGAACTATATGTCAAGTAGAAATCCTAAAATATGAAAAAAATGAATGTGAGGATAAAATAAAAAATAACAAAAAAATTCACAGTAATCCTCCATGATGCATGTGATAATTGTTTTTACAAGAAAAATTCAAGCATTCAATATATCCAGTAGGAGAAAAAACCTTCATATCAAGATAACAAGACCCATGAATCTTGTAGGAAAATCCTTCTGGTTATATTCATCATGTGGTATATGAATACACATTCTTCCTATAAACTAAAATACTAAAAAATTAGTTGGGGTTTGGCTTAGTGGTAAGAACCCCATAATTCCACATGAAAAATGGATGTTAAAAACCCATTGGGAAAAGAGTACTCTTTCAGTACTGTAGAGCACTGTAGAAGCAGTAGTACTGTAGCACCGGCGGGCACTGTAACAGCGGCAGGTCACTATAGCAGCGGCAGGGTTCTGTAGCAACAGTAGGTACTGTGCAGTACTATAGCAGCATGGGTACTGTATGTAGAACTATTCACAAAATGGGCCTACGGGCCATTTAGTGGGCTAAATTCCCACTGGGCCTTTGGACTATGTAATGGTTCTCCCTTTACCCAGTTAAAGAGGTCTTTGCTTGGCTTTAATAATAAATGAGGCTTTAGACCCAACCGTTTAAGAAAATACTAAAAAATACAAAACATGAAATGCTGTAAGGTACTCAATGATAATGAAACTTGAAGGTGTACAATAGGTGAGGAAAACTTGATGGAGAAGCATGATACATGCAACATGATGTGAAAAGCTACACACGATGAGAGACTAAAAGTAACTTGAAGTTGATAAAATTCAATAATAACAATAGGTTATACTATTCAAATGCCACGACCAAGCTATAAAACTATGAAATCATGATGCATCCACTTGAAAAAAATGTACATGCAATCAGTTAGAAGACACAATATGTGGCCACTTTAGCAAAACAACACAAAATAGGTTCATATTCATATTATGAATTAAGTTTAAAATAAAACATGTGGTAGGTAGGAGAGGAAGGCTCATAACCACTTTCCAAAAAAAGGGTCATAGAAGGTTTAAAAAATCCTAGAGGTAACTATAGTATAACCCAAACCACACCATATTTTAAAAAAAACCTAAATTCTGGTGCTATCTTAATATCTCATACTTCAGTGATTTTTAGACCATTTAAATAATATAATTAGAAATATGTACAGTTGAATTAAATGAAAATAAATTCTCGAACTTTCCAACAGATTAAATAAATATATGATCTGACATCTATTACATGATATATCATAAAAAATATGAAAGATATAAGCTAAAATCTACAGAAAAAATGATTGCAAAGGTGCAAAACATCGGTCAATTTTTAAGCTATATAAATATAAATTTCGTGATTTGATTCAGTTAAATTAAATGTAGATAAACAACTTATATTTCTAATATAAAAAACAACATGGAATTTTGAGGTATATTACAAGAGTTATCATTGAAAACAGAATATACTAAATTATGGAAAATGTAGTATTCTAGAACTATTGAAAAGACTTTGGGAACTATCTAGAGCATTAAAACAATGGTTTAAGACTTCCAGTTAGTTTTATTATATATAAATAAATCTATTTTCTATCTAATGAATAAATTCATGTGAATATCCAAGCTATATAACTTAAGTTATAATTTATTAACTAAATAAAACATAAAAAAACTATAAACTGAAGAAATGCTATATAACAAAAAGCATCTAGTAAGTTCGAACCAAAAAATAAATATTATAAAGATTGATTTATACTTTATTATAGTTGAATTAAATCTAGAAAAACTTATTAAATTTCATATAGAATATTATTTATAAAAATAAAATCATAATAAATCGAGATAAAAAATATAAAGTGAACCTATAAAAACTAATTTCTTGATAAAACAATGAGAGGGTTTGGAATATTCAAAAAGGTACAATATTAACATATAAAAAAGATATTAGTAATCATAAATTGTACAATAATATTTTATTAATATATATATGTCTTTCTATTATTTTCCTTCATGTTTATGATATAATACCTTATGATATGTCTTTTTCCTTAATAATAATTTGAGCTCACCCCTTTCCTATGTTTCCATTCCTCTAGTTCGGAAGATGATTATGTCATGTGAGGTAACTAGAGAAGGGTACAAAGGAGATCAATTATGGAGAAAGTTTTATAAATGTTTCAAGATAAAATGTTTATGTAGCTAGTCTCCAAGACACTAAACCTTTTATTCCTTGGTTTATGAAACAATTTATAATATGTATTATTTATATCGTGAGATTGATGTATTATTTAATTTAAGTTTAGATTGTGTCACTTTAGTTGGAATCAGAGGAGGGTTCAGTTAATTTTTGACATTAGTTTAGTTATTTTATGGATTAGTTTAGATAACCTTACTGAAAACCCTAAATGATATTCTTATGTATAGGATAATATATTGAAATATTAGTAAAGTATTGAATTGAAAGTCTTCTACAAAAATATATCCTCATCTGGATACTATAAGTGTATATGTTTATGACACAGATGCACCTAGGGTTAATAACCCCTAAAAGGGTTTGTTGAGCATTGAATTAATCATCATGTTGATGCCTGATGAGTGGGCCTAATATTTCACAACTGGTTTGACACTCCAAGGGGTATTTTTTGTTTGATCACATGCTCATTATGAACCACTACAAATGATTGATCCCTTAGTTAGCTTGAGGTATTAAGTTGATAAACTGGAGATAACCTAACCTAAATTAATCATAGTCAACGCAATATTAATATAAGTCAGAATAAATGAACCATATGCCAACATGATAATGTAAAAGAAAATAGTTTTTAAGGTTGAATTTATTTTATTATTATGATTATTCCAATGTATTGTTAATGTTTTTTCCTCATGTCATCTATTTTTTGCTTTATTGATGCTTGGAACAAGAAGGAACCCAGTTAAACTTGGGTGTGAAGGAAAATGCAATGATTAAATCAACAATCATACCATTGGAATGGGAGATAGACTTGAAAGTTTTGTGATTATTCTGAACCAAATATCATGAACATGATTAAAAATGTAACCATAGTTTAAATCTTGAGTGCACAAAACAGGATAATGATGGAGGTTCTTGAAAATTTAGAAATAAAGATAGTGAACGAATAGATATTCAACCACCCATATATCCAAAATGTGGGTGGAATTATCAATTTAATTTCCTCAAGGGGACTTAAGTATGCTTTACTTTTGGTAAATGAAATAATCAAGCATCAAACTATCAATAGAAGACAAAGAGTTCAGTTAACATGAGCAAGGAAGATGGAACTCATCTCAGGTATCTACTAATAATTGAATTTCCTATGTGTAGAGAACTCAAACATTATCCAAGTCAATTCCCTAATCTAAGGATTATTGAGGATGGTTGGAATCTACAATCTTCTAGACCTAGGGAGTAATTAAGACACAATAAAATGACTATCGATAAAGAGGATAGTGGTAATTAGGTATACAATTACACTCCGCCCTGAATTTTTAGATGTATTCTTATTCTATCAACTATATTGTATCTAGGTTCATTATAAGATCATTAAGAAACAAACCTTAGTTTTTATTTTTATAGGAAAACATTGTGTGGTATTATTATTATGGTTTTGAAAATAAACTTTATTTAAATCATAATATTATCATTTTAAATAATTGAGACTATTTTTGATATTTAATGGCTATATTCACTTTGAACCTATATTAATTTATGTCATAGGTAAAAACACACTATAAATTGAAAAACCCATTGATTTCTGTCTTGCTTTTAGAAATCCTTAAATCCTATGGTTCTTGGTAATTATGGGTTATTTTATTTTTTTATAACCTTATATGAGGATATTATAAGTCTGATGATGCTAGATCTGATTTGTATGGTGATATATATCATTGAAGGAAGTTTCATGATGTAAAAACGTATTCTTGAGAAGAGATTAAGGTTGAATAAAGTCATTCTGTTTTAGTTTGAGTGGTTTCTCTATTCACACAACCAATTTAATAAAGGGAATAATCACATATCCATTTACGCTACATAGTTTATTTAGTGTAGTGGAAATCACATGGTTGTTTCCATTGTGAAGGAGAATCACATATCCAAATGATCCACATAACCAAAAAATCCACATATATGAATTTAGAATCCAAATAGTTGCTTTCATACACATAATTGATTTCCTAAGAATGACATAACTGATTAAAAATGTGGCCTAATATAGACTCATGTACCAAATTCACAAAGGTGAATATGCCATGTGGATGATTTCTCTTAATAAATATGTAGCTAATATTCTATGTAGCTGATTACTATTTAAATATCCATTTTAGATTTCTCTCTATATATGTATTAGTTATCCACAAGTTTTCAAAATTCAAAAACTCAGATTAGAATTAATTATAGGGATTCTTGAATGGTTTTTAATTCATACATAATCATAGGATTCATTTTTCAAGCTATTATTTTAGAAATATTTGAATGAAATTTCATTGGTTCTTAAGTATTTTTAAATGATGGATTTAAAATTCTATAAAATCTTTTTTTATCCAAAATAAATATACAATCATTTCCTACTATCATAGAGATCACTGGGTGATAATAAAATATTTTAGAGATCATGGAACATGAACTTTTTAGATCAACATAAGAGAGAGTGGAGATCACCGGGTGTGTTCCCTAAATGGTAATCTAAAAAGTAAGATACAATTGAGGCACATCGGAGAGTTGATGGTGATAAAATTTTCAATGAAGAGTAGAGATATGGTTATGAGAGTCACAAAAATGGTGATATGAGAAGAGTTTTAGGTCGAAAATTCCTCTCTTCAGCGATCAACATTTGATGAAACTACCATATTTATAATATTGAGTTTTATTATAAGAATATTTTATTAGTATTTTCAATATTTCACTATAAGAAATAATTCATTGTATCATGGAATGATATCTGCATTCATTTTACTAAAGCAACCCAGTGCTATCTGGTGATCTTCTTCAGTGTTTTAATTATATATTTTTTCATAGTGAGAAGATTTTTTTGGGTTTGATTCCTAACTTATGTGGTGGGATTAAACATGTATTCTTGTATGAGGATTTCACTTAGGGATATAGTGAAAGGAATCTGTTTTGGGGGTGAATTATCATCCATGGAAAGGATTAGGATTCCAAATTGGATCCAAATATCAAAAAAAAGTGTTTCTATGATATTTATATTTACTAAATATGGGAAATGATGATTAAATATAGGATTGGATTTCACCTAATAGGTCAACATATGTTTATTTTAAAATAAATAAAATTAACAAAAGTGAAAAACAGATTCACCCCCCTCTTAGTGGTGAAAAATATTGTTGATAAATTCATCTAGTATTATATGGAAGGTTACATTGTTAAGATCCACTAAGTACTATTGATGAATAATATAAATTATATCAATAGAAGGGGTGTCCAAACATTCTATGGAAAAATCTATCATAGTGGGAATAATTGGATGTTTACCTATCTCTTATCTCCTGACATCGAAGTTAGATATGTAATAAGGGTATGATCCCAACATATTTTATAAGATATCCTATGCAATTTTTTCATAATAGAAATATAGAAGTTTATGGAAAGGAATAAAATGACATTTTTATGTCACTTTTCAAAAAAGTTTATACAAAATCCATTGGACTAAAAAATTCCAATAAAATTTTGGATAAATTAAAAAGTAGTTATTATGTAAATGTAAAATTCAAGGAGGCCAAATTGAAAATTTATAGAAGAAAATTTGATGATGTCAATATCGATTAAGAAGAAAATGTTAAAGAATATAATGAAAAATTGATTTGCATCATTACAAGATGATGGTGATTTATTATATTACAAGGAAGATCAAGGTTTTCAATCTATGAAGAACATGAAGTCAAAAACATGGATCAAAAAGAAAATAACTGAGTAGGAAGTGGTTGTAGAGATTTCCCTTAAAGCATTAGCCCATTCTGGTGTATGGATCCTTGATAGTGAATGAACATCCCATATTAAAGGCTATAACAATATTTTTTATAGGCATAAAATATGACAAGGAAGTTATATTGAAATTTGGAAATGATGAAGGCATAAAGATTATTATCTTGGGAAAATATAAATTTGGGGGAAAAATGAGATGTCCTAATGTCTTAGTTTTTAAGGGTTTCTTCCAAAACTTTCTTAGTTTCAGTCAACTATGTGACTCAGGGTATGATATAAGCTTTAATAAAAATAAATTTATCATTAAAGGAAGATATGGTTCAGTTTTTCTACAGTAAAAAAGAGAAAAGGGAAATATATACCTTGTAAGTGGGGAAGAAGATATATTATTTTTATCTAGATAGGAAGAAACTAGGTTGTGACATAAATGACTTGGCCATTTATGCCAACCATCCCAGAAAGATCTGGTCAAATGAGATGCAACTTAATATAACCCTAATATATCATGTTTACATACTCATACATGTGATGATTTTCATAAAAAGAATATTATTAGAAAGATATAAATGGAAAAAGAGAAAAAGTCAACCAGAGTGCTCAAATTAGTGCATAAAGATGTATGTGGAAATATATCAAAAAGATTTATTTATGAGAAGAGGTGTTTTGTTCTTTTATTGATGATTTATATAAGATGGCATGGGTATTTTTCTTTTCCTACAAGTCTGATGTGTTCAGTTTCATAAAATAATATCAATGGTGATATGAAACGATGCTTGGAAAATAGATTTTAATGTTTTATACTGATAATGGTACAAAATTTAGAAATAGTAAAGTAGAAGATTATCTAAAGAAACACATGATAAGTAATCGGGTTTCAGTTGTAAGAAATCGTCAACAAAATGGAGTTGTTGAGAGGAGAAATAAAATCATCAACAACATGTCCAGAACAATGCTTATTGAAAAGGACATACTAGAGAAATTATAAAAGGAAGCAGTCTTGACATAACTCTACATATCTGAAAGGAATCTATTGTGTCCAAAGAAAAAAAAGACTCTGTACAATATATGGTATGAAAATAAGACACCTTTGAAATAATTTCAAATATTTAGAAGTAAATGTTTTGTTCTCAATAAGAAGAAACATAGGAAATTTGAATCATGAGGAGATGAGTGGATATTTCTCGGATATTCTGGAAAAAGAAAAGCATATAAATGTTTTAACAAGTAGTTTGGAAAATTAGTTGAAATAAATGATGTCAATATAGTATATAAAGAATAAAATCTTCAAAAACTAGATTGGAATGGTAGTTGAATAAAATGCACATGTGATCAGTTAGAAGAAACAACATGCGGTCCCCAACACATGGTAGGTTCATATTTATATCACATGGTAATTTTAAAATAAAACATGTGGTGGGTAGGAGAGGAAGGATGATAACAGATTTCCAAAACAAATGGTCATGTTAAGTTTAAAAAATCCTAGTGGTAACTAAGAAAACAACATGCAACAAATTTATAAAAAAGAAAACCTAAATTCATTTTCTATATATAAATCTCATACTTCAGTGATGTTTTAGACCATCTAAATAATAAAATTAGAAAAATTATCAGTTTTATTAAATGAATATAAAATTGATATTTTTATAATGGATAAAAAAATATTCTATATGACATCTATAAAATTAAATATCAATAAAAATAGTGAAATATATAAACTAAAAAATGCAGAAAAAATGATTAGAAAGTTGTAGAAATTAGTTAAATTTTAAGCTATCTTCATAAAAATTTCATAATTCCATTATATTTAATTAAATTTATAAAAACTTATTATCTTTCTAATAAAAAAATCATCTAATTATGAGGTATATCATGAGAGTTATCATAAAACAATAGAAGATACCAAATTATAGAAAATATATAATTCAAAAACTATTGAAAAGTATTTATTAAATTTTTAGAGAATTAAAACAATAATTTCGTACTTCCACTTGGTTTAATGAAATATAATTAAATCGATTGGATATCCAATGAAATAGTTCCCATGAAGATTTGAGTTATATAGCCTAATTTATAATTGAATAACTAAAGACCACATTAAAACACTGTAAACTAAAAAAATTATATAGAACCAAAAGCATGTCGCAAGTTCAAATAAAAAAGTGAATGTTCTAGAGATTAATTTTAACTTTGTCATAGTTGAATAAATTTTAGATAACTTTTTTATATTTAAAATGAAATAGGATTTATAAATATCCAATCTCTATAACTCAAGATACAACAAAAATACAGTGAGATAGTAAAAATGATTTCAATATAAAATAATGATAGGGTCTGGAATACTACAAAATATAAAATATTAACAGATAACAATAAACTTCCAAAAAACTCTCCCTTTAAAAAAATTAAATCAGATTTTATAAAATTCAACCACTTTTTTAAATTTTTCAAAAATAAAATACTAATAAATATAATAAAAAGTAGTTTGAAAAAATATAAGTGAAAAAAACATCACTTAATAATTAGAAAAACTCTTCAATAAATTCATATTAAGGTAAGTTAATAATAAAATAATCTTGGCAATTCTCCCCTAAATTTATGCTATATTTAAAAACAGGATATCCACTAGTATAAAATTGTTAAATCATATAAAAAAACCTAAATAATTATTGAATTAAACAATTATTTCTCAATAAAATGATATTTTATTTATAGAGAAACCACCCCTTGATTAAAATTGATGTACATGTGGTAGAATCTTGAAAAAATCAAACACATACACCTTTTATTAACCATTAATTTTTTTGTTAAATTGGGTTAGTGATACTTTTTTTAGCTACATACTGAAAATTTAATCAATTATTGTATAATATTTCAAATAATAAGGATCTAGAAATTAGAGTCTTTATAAATCCCATAGATTGTTTGAATATGAGAGAAAAATTATTTTCAAAGTGATATTTCATGCCATGTTAAAAACATTTAACAGTAAAAGTGCACATATTTTTAGTTTTTACAAAATTATTTTGATACATTTGTGTAAATCTCATTTCATAGTCAATAACATTTTTATTTTTATTTATTTTATTAATTTTATGATATTTTTTATGACATTGATTAAAAATGTACAAACTATTCTTAAGACTTTCAACTCTTTTTTTCTCAAATTTTCATTCAAATACTAATCATATTTCAAATCATCATAAAAATCAGAATAAGAATAAAAATATGTATTCCTTATTTTTTTATTCTTTTATAAAAGAAATTTATTTTCAAAAACAAGTTTCTCATTATTTTCTTCAATCTTGTTATATAAATCGATAGCTTTAAACCAATACTTTCTCAATATATCAATTTCTTCATTTAACTCAGAAATATTAATATTTTTAGAATCATAATTAGAATCAGAACATCCAAAATAAAATTTATAATCACTAAAATTATTCAGATAATCCATGAAGCACATGTTAGTATATTCTTTCCCATTTCTATATTGTTCACTAGAATAATTTTTTCAATATAACTACATCTAGTTATCAATGAATTTTTTTCCTTCATTTTGTATTTATTTTAATTCTTTAGTTTTGTAAATTTAGGCTTAATATTCTCTTTATTCCTACACTCAAAAAAAGTAAAATATGAAGTATTATAATTAGTAATTCCTTTCATATATCCATTATGCTTTTCTTTTTGAGGGTTTATTCTAAATCAATTCTTGAATCCATTCTTTTTCATTCATTTGTTAA
The DNA here is from genome assembly GCA_963277665.1 of Viscum album. Taxonomy (NCBI): domain Eukaryota; kingdom Viridiplantae; phylum Streptophyta; class Magnoliopsida; order Santalales; family Viscaceae; genus Viscum; species Viscum album. The sequence goes on from OY728145.1 coordinate 1,184,232,956, forward strand.
CTCTAGTTACAACTGGAGCCGTGTATTCTTTTTCACTATCCGACAGGTCATAATCAAAAGAATCAGTAGAAACAACATGCATATATTTAAATACTACAAATTTTCGATTTATTTTCTCCTCTTTAGTGATGTTTATCTATTTCAATTCGTGCTGAAGCATTGATCCAATCAATTCATCCTGAGTTTAATCTTTTAAGTTCTTAATTTCATCAATTGATACCTTCATTTCATGTCATTTATTTCATAGTTATTGTAATACTTGTTCAACAAGTACTATATTTTCTAATGTTTCTCCAATGGAATTCATTTTATTCATAATTCTTGTGAATTGGTGGAACATTTCGTTCAAAGTTTCTTCTTCACCCATCTTATTGTCTTGGTAATCAACTTTAAGTATTCTTAGATTAGGTCGAATTAATTTTTCTTAGCCAAGGTGAGTGACTTATAGAATCTTTAAAATCTCATGATCTATCTTACATTTAGGAACATGACTAAACACTCTTATGTTAATATAAAAATATAAAATATTCAAAAAATTTCAATTTAAAACATATATAACTACTTTATTTTCTATAAGAGTATCTGGGTCAGATTTTGGTAGTTTACATGGTTTTATCAAGATTGACTATTGTTCTATGCTTAACTGCTTTAGGTATGCCTCTATTCTAGATTTTTAACAGCCACAATAATGTCCATCAATGTGAGGTGGATTATGAGGAATCCAAGTATCATTTATGTTTATTATTTCCATATTAAAGATATCTCCATTAAAACATGTGCTCTAAGAATAAGTTAGTACCATAAAATATAAACAACAGACTCCATTGAAGTATGAGCTAAATTCCAAAAGAAACAACCTTTGATACCAATTGGTTGATATTAAGAAAAATAATAACAGAGATAAACTAATCCTTATAAAGGTTCTCCTATAATACTAATTATTGGTACCCATTAATAGAAAATAGAGCTAAAATAAATATTCCTAAAAGGGTTACCCTATGATTTCAATTGTTTGGAATTAAGAAAAATAATAATATAGTTAAACCACCCTTAAGAAGTTCTAACCTCTGGTACCAATTTTTAGGTCTGAAAGGGTAATGACAGATGGTCTAGAGGGGTTTAATTAAATTTATTTTAAAAAATAATGATATATATTTATTATTTAAATTAATTATAAACATTAATTAATAGATTTAATTAGCAAGATAAATAAAATAGAAATAAAATAATAACACAAGGATGCTTTTTATAGTAGTTTGGTTCAAAGTGGACCTAGTTTACTCTTATACCTCTCTACTTGATGAGATATATGTTGTGAAATAATCTGATTTTCAAGGTGGAATCATAACATAAATACAAATGACTTTTTCTAATGGAATAATAACCAAGAAATATGACTTTTTTATGGGTATTCACAAACCAATTACAACACTCACATTAGAATATGAGAGTCACATCATTTATGGTTTTGAAATTAAAATCTAGGAATCACAACTTGAAGAAAAATAATAAGAATGATTTTGTATGTAAAATCATAAATAGAATGGTGGGGGTTCATGTGATAGATGTGAAGATGTGTTACAGACTTAATAAACTTGGATGAAGTTGATAAAAGAAGAAAATGAAGCAAGTACAGGTACTGGTTCTTGATTAAATTATTAGGACATCTTGTTAAGGTTGTTGAAGAAGTCATGTAAGTTTTCTTCTAGAATTTGATATACTATCTAGTAAATGAAATATTGATCACACATGTACAACACTTCAAAATTCAGAGTATAACTATTTTGATTCTCAAAAGATTGTGTTCTTGTAACTATTTTTTATCCTTTGAATGTATCCTAAACCCTTTAAATATGATAGGTAAAAGCTAAAAAACCTATCTCTTACAGGGTAAAGAAAATCAAATTCAAATTACAAAATTATATTAGAGAGAGAAAAATATCATCCAGAATAATCATAACATATATCATTTGAATTCAAAATTTAAATACTGACTAAAAATAATTTAAAACACTGGCTAAATGATTCAAATAGTATCCATAATAATAGGTCAAAACAAATCCATAAATATTATAAAAATATTTGAATATTAATTTCAAATTTAAAAATACTTTCTAATTATATGCAATGGATATTTATTCAAAAATTAATTATATTGTATTAAATACCAAAAAATAAGTTTGAATAATTTGTCTGTAATTAAATATTAATTTAAGAAAGAACAACTCATACTTATCAACTCAAAATATAAAAATTTAAATATTCTAAATATATAGTGTATGTATATATAAGAATAAGAAATAAATTTAAATCATGTTTTAGAACAGTCAAAAAATATTTTAAAAGGGATTTTTCTTGACAGTCATATATTATATATAAATTTTAAAAATCAATAAAATAGTTAAAATTAATAATATATGCATGAATTTAATCAGATTATAAAAAATAATGAAAAAATAGCATGCTCAAAAATTCATATTTTAGCAAAAATAAATATAGCAAATAACTAACCATTCATGCCAAATGGTCATGCAGTCAATATACTTATCATATCATGTGGTCAGTTCAAGTGGTCTGATGGTCAGTATACTAACTATGAGAAAATTATATCAGGCGGTTTCTATACTGATTGTGAATGCACGATCGGTTGAAATTTTAACATGCGGTTAGTATCGTTATCATGATTTCAAATAACATGGGGTAAGTATAGTTAATGTGAGAATAAGAATAATTTACGGTAGGTATAGTTACCGTGCAGTCACTATAGGATTGTAGTAGCTTCAAACGACAACAAGAAGAACTATATATCAAGTAGAAATCCTAAAATATGAAAAAAATGAATGTGAGGATAAAATAAAAAATAACGAAAAAATTCATAGTAATCTTCCATGATGCATGCGATAATCATTTTTACAAGAAAAATTCAAGCATCCAATATATTCAATAGGAGAAAAAACCTTCATATGAAGATAACAAGACCCATGACACATTCTTCCTATAAACTAAAATACTAAAAAAGTAGTTGGGTTTGGTTTAGTGGTAAGCACCCCATAATTCCACATGAAAAATGGATGTTCAAAACCATTGGGCAAAGGGTACTATTTCAGTACTGTAGCTCACTGTAGAAGCAGCAGAACTGTAGCACCGGCGGGCACTGTAACAGCGGTAGATCACTATAGCGGCGGCAGGGTGCTGTAGCAGCAGCATGTACTGTGCAGTACTATAGCAGCATGGGTACTGTATATAGTACTATTCACAAAATGGGCCTACGGGCCATTTAGTGGGATAAATGACTACTGGGCCTTTGGAATTTTTAATGGTTCTCCCTCTACCCAGTTAAAGAGGTCTTTACTTGGCTTTAATAATAAATGAGGCTTTGACCCCAACCGTTTAAAAAAATAATAAAAAATAAAAAACAAGAAATGCTGCAAGGTACTCAATGATAATGAAACTTGAAGGTGTACAATAGGTGAGGAAAACATGATGGAGAATCATGATACATGCAACATGATGTGAAAAGGTACATGCGATGAGAGACTAAAAGTAACTTGGAGTAGCTAAAATTCAACAATAACAGTAGGTTCTACTATTCGAATGCTACAACCAAGCTATAAAATTATGAAATCATGATGCATACACTTGAACAAAATCTAAATGCAATCAGTTAAAAGACACAATATGTGGAAACTTTAGCAAAACAAAAAAAAAAGTTCATATTCATATTATGAATTAAGTTTAAAATAACACATGTGGTAGGTAGGAGAGGGAGGCTCATAACCACTTTCTAAAAAAAGGGTCATAGAAGGTTTAAAAAATCCTAGAGGTAACTATAGTAAAATCCAAACCACACCAGATTTAAAGAAAAAACCTAAATTTTGGTGCTATCTTCACTCTCATACTTCAGTGATTTTTAGACCATTTAATTAATATAATTAGAAATATGTACAGTTAAATTAAATGAAAAAATTCAAGATCTTTACGACTGATTAAATAAATCTATGATCTAACATCTATAACATGATATATCATAAAAAAAATATGAAAGATATAAGCTAAAATCTATAAAAAAAATGATTGGAAAGGTGCAAAACATCGGTTAATTTTTAAGCTATATAAATATAAATTTCATGATTTAATTCAATTAAATTAATTGTAAATAAACGACCTATATTTCTAATATAAAAAACAACATTGGATTTTGAGGTATATTACATGAGTTATCATTGAAAACATAATATAACAAATTATGGAAAATGTAGTATTCTAGAACTATTGAAAAGACTTTGGGAACTATATAGAGCATTAAAACAATGGTTTAAGACTTCCAGTTAGTTTTATTAAATTTAAATAAATCTATTTTCTATCTAATGAATAAATTCATGTGAATATCCAAGCTATATAACTTAAGTTATAATTTATTAACTAAATAAAACATAAAAAATGATAAACTGAAGAAATTCTATATAACAAAAAGCATGTAGTAAGTTCAAACCAAAAAATAAACATTATAGAGATTGATTTATACTTTATTGCAGTTGAATTAAATGTAGAGAAACTTATTATATTTCATATAGAATATTATTTATAAAAATAAAATCATAATAAATCAAGATAAAAAATATAAAGTGAACCTATAAAAACTAATTTCTTGATAAAATAATGAGAGAGTTTGGAATATTCAAAAACTTACAATATTAACATATAAAAAAGCTCTTAGTAAACATAAATGGTACTATAATATTTTATTAATATATATATATGTCTTCCTATTATTTTCCTTCATGTTTATGATATAATACCTTATGATCTGTCTTTTTCCTTAATAATAATTTGAGCTCACCCCTTTCCTATGTTTCCATTCCTCTAGTTAGGAAGATGATTATGTCATGTGAGGTATCTAGAGAAGGGTACAAAGGATCTCAATTATGGAGAAATTTTTATAAGTGTTTCAAGATAAAATGTTTATGTAGCTAGTTTCCAAGACACTAAACATTTTGTTCCTTGGTTTATGCAACTATTTATAAGATGTATTATTTAGATCATGAGATTGATGTATTATTTCATTTAAGTTTATATTGTGTCACTTTAGTTGGAATCAGAGGAGGGTTTATTTATTTTTGGACATTCGTTTAGTTATTTTGTAGATTAGTTTAGATAACATTACTGAAAACCCTAAATGATATTCTCATGTATAGGATGATATATTGAAATATTAGTAAAGTATTGAGTTGATGGTCTTCTATAGAAATATTTTCTCATATGGATACTATAAGTGGATATGTTTATGACACAGATGAACCTAGGGTTAATCACCCCAAAAAGGGTTTGTTTAGAATTGAATTAATCATCATGTTGATGCCTGATGAGTGGGCCTAATATTGCACAACTGGTTTGACACTCCAAGGGGTATTTTTTGTTTGATCACATGCTCATTATGAACCACTACAAAGGATTTATCTCTTAGTTAGCATGAGGTATTAAGTTGATAAATTGGAGATAACCTAACCTAAATTAATCACAATCAATCTAATATTAATATAAGTCAGAATAAATGAACCATATGCCAACATGATAATGTAAAAGAAAATTGTTTTTAAGGTTGAATTTCTTTTATTATTATGATTATTCCAATGTATTGTTAATGTTTTTTCCTCATGTCATATTTTTTTTAGTGATGGTTGGAATAAGAAGGAACCCAGTTAAACTTGGGTGTGAAGGAAAATGAAATGACTATCTCAAAAATCATACCATTGGAATGGGAGATAGACTAGAAAATTTTGTCATTATTCTGAACCAAATATCATGAACATGATTAAAAATGTAACCAAAGTTTAAATCATGCATGCACAAAACAGGATAATGATGGAGGTTCTTGAAAATTTAGGAATTAAAGATGGTGAACGAATAGATATTCAACCACCCATATATCCAAAATGTGGGAGGAATCATCAATTTAATTTCCTCAAGGGGACTTAAGGATGATTTACTTTTGGTAAAGGAAATAATCAAGCATCAAACTATCAATAGAAGACAAAGAGTTCTGTTAACATGAGGAAGGAATATGGAACTCATCTTAGGTATCTACAAATAATTGAATTTCCTATGTGTAGATAACTCAAACATTATCCAAGTCAATTCCCTAATCTAAGGATTGTTGAAGATGGTTTGAATCTATAATCTTCTAGACCTAGGGAGTAATTAAGACACAATAAAATGACTATCGATAAAGAGGATAGTGGTAATTAGGTATACAATTACCCTCCACCCAGAATTTTTAGATGTATTCTTATTCTATCAACAATATTGTATTTAGGTTCTTTATAAGATCATTAAGACACAAGCCTTAGTTTTTATTATTTTTAGGAAAACATTGTGTGGTATTATTATTATGGGTTTGAAAATAAAGTTTATTTAAATCATAATATTATCATTTTAAAAAAATTGAGACTAGTTTTGAAATTTAATTCTATATTCACTTTGAACCTATATTAATTTATGTCATAGGTAAAAACACATTATAAATTAAAAAACCCATTGATTTCTGGCTTGGTTTTAGAAATCTTTAAATCCTATGGTTCTTGGTGATTATGGATTATTTTATTTTTTTTATAACCTTATACGAGGATATTATAAGTCTTACGATGCTAGATCTGATTTGTATGGTGATATATATCATTGAAGGAAGTTTCATGATGTAAAAAGGTATTCTTGAGAATAGATGAAGGTTGAATAAAGTCGTTCTGTTTGAGTTTGAGTGGTTTCTCTATTCACACAACCAATTTTATAAAGGGAATAATCACATATCCATTTGTGCTATATAGTTTATTTAGTGTAGTTGAATTCACATGGTTATTTCCATTGTGAAGGTGAATCACATATCCAAATGATCCACATAACCAAAAAATCCACATATCTAAATTTAGAATCCAAATAGTTGTTTTCATACACATAATTGATTGCCTAAGAACGAAATAATTGATTATAAATATAGCCAAATATAGACTCATGTACCAAATTCACATAGGTGAATATGCCATGTGGATGATTTATCTTAATAAATATGTAGCTAATATTATATGTAGAAGATTACTCTTTACATATCCATTTTAGATTTCTCTCTATATATGTATTAGTTATCCACAAGTTTTCAAAATTCAAAAATTCAGATGAGAATTAATTATAGCGATTCTTGAATGGTTTTTAATTCTTACATAATCATAGGATTTATTTTTCAACCTATTATTTTAGAAATATTTGAATGAAATTTCATTGGTTCTTAAGTATTTTTAAATGATGGCTTTAAAATCCTATAAAATCCTTTTTTATCCAAAATACATATACAATCATTGCTTGTTATCATAGAGACCACTGGGTGATAATAAAATATTTTAGAGATCACGGAACATGAAATTTTTAGATCAACATAAGAGAGAGTGGAGATCACCGGGTGTGTTCCCTAAATGGTAATCTAAAAATTAAAATACAATTGAGGTACATCGAAGAGTTTATGGTGATAAAATTTTCAATGTAGAGTGGATATATGGTTATGAGAGTAAAAAAAATGGTGATATGAGAAGAGTTTTAGGTCGCCAATTCCTCTCTTCAGCGATCAACATTTGATGAAAATACCATATTTATAAGATTGAGTTTTATTATAAGAATATTTTGTTAGTATTTTCAATATTTCACTATAAGAAATAATTCATTGTATCATGGAATGATATCTACATTCTTTTTACTAAAGCAACCCAGTGCTCTCTGGTGATCTTCTTCAGTTTTTTAATTATATTTTTTTTGTAGTGAGGAGATTTTTTATGTGTGATTCCTAACTTATGTGGTGGGATTCAACATGTATTATTGTATGAGGATTTCACTTAGGGATATAGTGAAAGGAATCTGTGTTGGGGGTGAATTATCATCCATGTAAAGGATTAGGATTCCAAACTGGATCCAAATATTAAAATAAATGTGTTTCTATGATATTTATATTTACGATATATGGGAAATGATGATTAAATATAGGATTGGATTTCACCTAATAGGTCAACATATGATTATTTTAAAATAAATAAAATTAAAAAAAGTGAAAAACTGATTCATCCCCCTCTTAGTGGTGAAAAATATCCTTGATAAATTCATCTAGTATTATAGGGAAGGTCACATTGTTAAGATCCTCTAAGTACTAATGATGAATAATCTAAATTTTATCAATAGAAGGGGTGTCCCTATATTATATGGAAAAATCTATCATAGTGGGCATAATTGGATGTTTAATTATCTATTATCTCCTGACATCAAAGTTAGATATGTAATAAGGGTATGATTACAACATATTTTAGAAGATATCCTATGAAATTTTTTCGTAATATAAATATAGAAGTTTATAGAAAGGAATATAATGACATTTTTATGTCACTTTTCAAAAAAGTTATACAAAATCCATTGGACTAAAAAATTCCAATGAAATTTTGGATAAATGAAAAATTAGTTATTATAAAAATGTGAAATTCAAGGAGGCTAAATTGAAAATTTAGAGAAGAAAATCTGATGATGTTAATATCGATTAAGAAGAAAATGTTTAAGATAAAAATGAAAAATTTATTTGCATCATTACAAGATGAAGATGGTTTATTATATTACAAGGAAGTTCAATATTTTCAATCTATGCTGAACATGAAGTCAAAAACATGGATCAAAAAGAAAATAACTGAGCAGGAAGTGATTGTAGAGATTTCCCTTAAAGCATTAGCCCATTCTGGTGTATGGATCCTTGATAGTGAATGAACATCCCATATTAAAGGCTATAACAATATTTTTATATGCAAAAAATATGACAAGGAAGTTATCTTGAAATTTGGAAATGATGAAGGCATAATGATTATTGGATTGGGAAAAGATAAATTTTGGGGAAAAAATGAGATGTACTAATGTCTTAGTTTTTAGGGGTTTCTTCCACAACTTTCTTAGTTTCAGTCAACTATGTGACTCAGGGCATGATATAAGCTTTAATAAAAATAAATTTATCATCAAAGGAAGATATGGTTTAATTTTTCTACTGGGAAAAAGAGAAAAGGGAAATCTATACCTTGTATGTGGGGAAGAAGATATGTTCTTTTTATCCAGATAGGAAGAAACCAGGTTGTAACATAAATGACTTGGACATTTATGCCAACCATCCCAAAAAGATCTGTTCAAATGAGATGCAACTTAATATCACCCTAATCTATCATGTTTCCATACTCATACTTGTGATGATTTTCATCAAAGGAATATTATTATAAAATGTAAATGGAAAAAGATAAAAAGTCAACTAGAGTGCTTCAATTAGTGCATGCAGATGTATGTGGAAATATATCAAAAAGATTTATTGATGAGAAGAGGTGTTGTGTTTTTTTATTGACGATTTATATAAGATGGCATGGGTATTTTTGTTTTCCTACAAGTCTGATGTGTTCAGTTTCATAAAACAATATCAATGGGAATATGAAAGGATTCTTGGAAAATAGATTTTCATGTTTTATACTGATAATAGTACAAAATTCAGAAATAGTAAAGTATAAGATTATCTAAAGAAACACATGATAAGTAATTGGGTTTCAGTTGTAAAAAATCTTCAACAAAATGGAGTTGTTGAGAGGATAAATCAGATCATCAAAAACATGTCCGGAACAATGCCTATTGAAAAGGACATGCTAGAGAAATTATAGAAGGAAGCAGTCTTGACATAACTCTACATATCTGAAAGGGATATATTGTTTCCAAAGAAATAAAATACTCTGTACAATATGTGGTATGAAAATAAGACAACTTTGAAATAATTTCAAATCTTTAGTCGTAAATGTTTTGTTCTCAATAAGGATAAAAATAAGAAATTTGAATCATGAGGAGATGAGTGGATTTTTCTTGGATATTCTGGAAAAAGAAAATCATATAAATGTTTCAACAGGTGGTTTGGAAAATTAGCTGAAATAAATGATTTAACTATAGTATATAGTGAATAAAATCTTCAAAAAGTTGATTGGAATGGTAGTTGAATAAAATGCACATGTGATCAGTTAGAAGAAACAACATGCGGTCTCCAACACATGGTAGTTTCATATTTATATCACATGGTAAGTTTAAAATAAAACATGTGGTGCGTAGGAGAGGAAGGATCATAACAAATTTCCAAAACAAAGGGTCATGTTAGGTTTAAAAAATCATAGTGGTAACTAAAAAAACAACATGCAACAAATTTATAAATAAGAAAACATGAATTCCTTTTCTATATATAAATCTCATACTTCAGTGATGTTTTAGACCATCTAAATAATAAAATTAGAAAAATTATCAATTGTATTAAATGAATATAAAATTGACATTTTATAATGGATAAAAAATATTCTATATGACATCTATAAAATTAAATATGAATAAAAAATAGTGAAATATATAAACAAAAAAATGCAGAAAAAATGATTAGAAAGTTGTAGAAATTAATTAAAATTTTAAGCTATCTAAATAAAAATTTCATAATTCCATTCTATTTAATTAAATTTATAAAAATTTATTATCTTTCTAATAAAACAAAAAATCATATAATTATGAGGTATATCATGAGAGTTATCATAAAACAATAGAAGATACCAAATTATAAAAAATGTATAATTCAAGAACTATTGAAAAGTATTTATTAAATTTTTAGAGAATTAAAACAATAATTTCATACTTTCACTTGGTTTAATGAAATGTAAATAAATCGATTGGATATCCAATGAAATAGTTCCCATAATGATTTGAGTTATATAGCCTAATTTATGATTCAATAACTAAAGACAACATTAAAACACTGTAAACTAAAAAATTATATAGAACCAAAAGCATGTCGTAAGTTCAAATAAAAAAGTGAATGTTCAAGAGATTAATTTTAACTTTGTCATAGTTGAATAAATTTTAGATAACTTTTTTATATTTAACAAGAAATATGATTTATAAATATCCAATCTCTATAACTCAAGATAAAATAAAAATATAGTGGGATAGTAAAAATGATTTCAATATAAAATAATGATAGGGTCTGGAATACTAAAAAATATAAAATATTAACAGATAACAATTAACTCTTAAAAAACTCCCCCTTTAAAAAAATGAAATCAGATTTTATAAAATTCGACCACTTTCTGAAATTTTTCAAAAATAAAATACTAATAAATATAAAAAAAATTAGTTTGAAAAAATATAAGTGAAAAAAAATCACATAATAATTATAAAAACTCTTCAATAAATTCATATTAAGGTAAGTTAAAAATAAAATATACTAGGTAATTCTCCCCCTAAATTTATGCTATATTTAAAAACAGGATATCCACTAGTATAAAATAGTTAAATCATATAAAAAAACTTAAATAGTTATTGAATTAAACAATTATTTCTCAATAAAATGATATTTTATTTATATAGAAACCTCAAATTGATTAAAATTGTTGTACATGTGGTAGAATATTGAAAAAATCAAACACAAACACCTTTTGGTAACCATTCATTTTTTTGGTAAATTGGGTTTGTGATACTTTTTTTAGATACATATAGAAAATTTAATCAATTATTGCATAATATTATAAATAACAAGGATCTAGAAATATGAGTCTTTATAAATCCCAAATATTTTTTGAATATGAGAGAAAAATTATTTTCAAAGTGATATTTCATGCCATGTTAAAAACATATAACAGTAAAAGTGCCCACATTTTTAGTTTTCACAAAATTATTCTGATACATTTGTGTAAATCTCATTTCATAGTCAATAAAAACTTTATTTTTATTTATCTTATTAATTTTATGATATTTTTTATGACATTGATTAAAAACATACAAACTATTCTTAAGACTTTCAACACCTTTTTCTCAAATTTTCATTCAAATACTAATCATATACCAAATCATCATAAAAATTAAAATAAGAATAAAAATATGTATTCCTTATTTTTTTATTCTCTTATAAAAGAAATTTATTTTCAAAAACAGGTTTCTCATTTTTTTCTTCAATATTATTATATAAATTGATATATTTAAACCAATAATTTCTCAATATTTCAATTTCTTTATTTAACTTAGAAATATTAATATTTTTAGAATCATAATTAGAATCAGAACATCTAAAAAAAATTAGAATCACTAAAATTATTCATATAATCCATGAAGCACATGTTAGTATATTCTTTCCCATTTCTATATTGTTCACTAGAATCATTTTTTCAGTATAACTCCAACTAGTTATCAATGAATTTTTGTCCTTCATTTTGTATTTATATTTATTCTTTAGTTTTTTAAATTTAGGATTGATATTCTCTTTATTCCTACACTCAAAAAAAGTAACATCTGAAGTATTATAATTTGTAATTCCTTTCATATATCCCGTACACTTTTATTTTTGAGGGTTTCTTCTAAATCGGTTCTTGAATCCTTTATTTTTCATTCATTTGTTAACTCTAGTTACAACTGGATCCATTTATTATTTTTCGCTATCCGATAGGTCATAATCAAAAGAATCAGTAGAAACAACATTCATAGATTTAAATACTACACATTTTCTATTTATTATCTCCTCTTTAGTGATGTTTATCTATTTCAGATCAGGCTGAAGCATTGATCCAATCAATTCATCCGGAGTGTACTATCATCATTTGATACCTTCATTTCATGTCATTTATTTCATAGTTATTGTAATAGTTGTTCAACAGGTACTATATTTTCTAATGTTTATCCAATGGAATTCATTTTATTCATAATGCTTGTGAATTAGTGGAACATTTGGTTCAAAGTTTCTTCTTCACCCATCTTATTGTCTTGTTATTCAACTTTAAGTATTCTTAGATTATGTCGAATTAATTTTTCTTAGCCAAGGTGAGTGACTTATAGAATATTTCCAATCTCATGATCTATCTTACATTTAGGAACATGACTAAACACACTTATGTTAATATAAAAATATAAAATATTCAAAAATTTTCAATTTAAAACATATATAACTACATTATTTCCTATAAGAGTATCTGGGTCAGATTTTGGTAGTTTACATGGTTTTATCATGATTGACTAGTGTTCTATGCTTAACTGCTTGAGGTATGCCTCCATTCTAGATTTTCAATAGCCATAATAATGTCCATCAATGTGAGGTGGATTATGAAGAATCGAAGTATCATTTATGTTTATTCTTTCCATATTAAAGATATCTCCATTAAAAAATGTGTTCTAAGAATAAGTTAGTACCATAAAATTTAAACAACAGACTCCATTGAAGTATGAGCTAAATTCCAAAAGAAACAACCTTTGATACCAATTGGTTGATATTAGGAAAAATAATAACAGAGATAAACTAATCATTATAAAGGTTCTCCTATAATACTAATTATTGGTACCCATAAATAGAAAATAGAGCTGAAATAAATATTCCTAAAAGGGTTACCCTATGATTCAAATTGTTTGGAATTAAGAAAAATAATAATATAGGTAAACCACCGTCAAGAAGTTCTAACCTATGATACCAATTTTTAGGTCTGAAAGGGTAATGACAGATTGTCTAGAGGGGGTTAATTAAATTGATTTTAAAAATTAATGATATATATTTATTATTTAAATTAATTATGAACGTTATTTAATAGAGTTAATTAGAAAGAGAAATAAAATAGAAATAAAATAATAAGAGAAGGACATTTTTTATAGTAGTTTGGTTCAAAGTGGACCTAGTTTACTCTTATACCTCTTTACTTGATTAGATATATGCTGTGAAATAATCTGATTTTCAAGGTGGAATCATAACCTAAATACAAATGACTTTTTCTAATGGAATAATAACCAAGAAATATGACTTTTTTATGGGTATTCACAAACCAATTACAACCCTCACATTAGACTATGAGATTCACACCATTTATGGTTTTGAATTTAAAATCTAGGAATCGCAACTTGAAGAAAAATAATAAGAATGATTTTGTATGTAAAATCATAAACAGAATAGTGGGGGTTCATGTGATAGATGTGAAGAAGTGTTATAGACTCAAGAAACTTGGATGAAGTTGATAAAAGAAGAGAATGAAGCAAGTAAAGGTACTGGTTCTTGATTAAATTATTAGGACATCTTGTCAAGGTTGTTGAAGAAGTCATGTAAGTTTTCTTCTAGAATTTGATATACTATCCAATAAATGAAAGATTAATCACACATGCATAACACTTAAAAGTTCAGAGTACAACTATTTTGATTCTCAAAAGTTTGTGTTCTTGTAACTATTTTATTATCCTTTGAATGTATCCTAAACCCTTTAAATATGATAGGTAAAATCTAAAAAACCTATCTCCAATAGGGTAAAGAAAATCAAATTCAAATTACAAAATTATCTCAGAGAGAGAAAAATATCATCCAGAATAATCATAACATATATCATTTGAATTCAAAATTTAAAGACTGACTAAAAATAATTTGAAACACTGGCTAAATGATTCATATAGTATCCATAATAATAGGTCAAAAAAAATCCATAAATATCATAAAAAAATTTGAATATTAATTCCAAATTTCAAAATACTTTCTAATTATATACAATGGATATTTATTCAAACTTTAATTATATTGTATTAAATACCAAAAAATGATTTTGAATAATTTTTTTAATTAAATATTAATTTAGAAAAGAAAAAATTCATACAAATCAACTCAAAATTTAAAAATTTAAATATTCTAAGTATATAGTGTGTGTATATATGGGAATACGGAATAAATTTAAATCATATTTTAGAACTGTTTAAAAATATTTTAAGAAGGATTTTTCTTGACAGTCATATAATATATAAAAATTTTATAAATAAATAAAACAGTTAAAATAAATAATATAAGCATGATGTTATTCAGATTATCAAAAATAATTAAAAAATTAGCATGCTAAAAAATTCATATTTTAGAAAAAATAAATAAAGAGAAGGACTAACCATTCATGCCAAATGGTCATGTAGTTAGTATACTTATCATGTCATGTGGTCGGTTCAAGTGGTCTTACGGTCAGTATACGAACTGTGAGAAAATTATATTATGATGTTTCTATAAGAATTGTGAATGCACGATCAGTTGAAATTTTAACATGCAGTTAGTATAGTTATCATAAATTCAAATATCTTGGGGTATGTATAGTTAATGTGAGAATAAGAATAATGTACGGTAGGTATAGTTACCATGCAGTCACTATATAATGGTAGTAGATTCAAACAACAACAAGTAGAACTATATGTCGAGTAGAAATCCTAAAATATGAAATAAAATAAATGTGAGGATAAAATACAAAATAATTAAAAAATACACAGTAATCTTCCATGATGCATGCGATAATCGGTTTTAAAAGAAACATTCAAGCATCTAGTATATCCAGTAGGAGAAAAAACCGACATATCAAGATAACAAGACCCATGAATCTTGTAGGAAAATTATTCTTGTTATATTCATCATGTGGTATATGAATACACATTCTTCTAATAAACAAAAATACTAAAAAACGAAAAATATGAAATGTTGTAATGAACTAAATGACAATGAAACTTGAAGGTGTAAACCAGGTGAGGAAAAAATGATGGAGAAGCATGATACATGCAACAAGATGTGAAAAACTATATGCAATGAGAGACTAAAAGTTACTTGGAGTAGCTAAAATTCAATAATAACAGTTGGTTCTACTATTCGAATGCTACAACCACGATATAAAACTATAAAATCATGATGCATCCACTTGAACAGAATGTACTTGTGATCAGTTAGAAGAAACAATATATGGACACTTTAGCAAAACAAGACAAAATAGGTTCATATTCATATTATGAATTAAGTTTAAAATAACACATGTGGTTGGTAGGATATGAAGGCTCATATCCTATTTCCAAAACAAACGATCATAGAAGGTTTAAAAATCCTTGAGGTAACTATAGTAAAACACAACCCACACCAGATTAAAAAAACCTAAATTATAGTGTTATATTAACATCTCATACTTCAGTGATTTTTAGACCATTTAAATAATAGAATTAGAAAAATATGTACAAGTGAATTAAATGAACAGAAATTCTAGATCTTTCCAACATATTAAATAAATCTATGATATGACATCTATAACATGATATATCATAAAAATATGAAATATATAAGCTAAAATCTATAGAAAAAAAGATTGGAAAGGTGCAAAACATTAATAAGTTTTTAAGGTATATATATATAAATTTCATGATTTAATTAAGTTAAATTAAATGTAGATAAACGAAATATATTTCTAATATAAAAAACAACATGTGATTTTGAGTTATATTATAAGAGTTATCATTTAAAATATAATATACTGAATTATGGAAAATATAGTATTCTAGAACAATTTAAAAGACTTTGGGAACTATCTAGAGCATTTAAACAATGGTTTAAGACTTCCAGTTATTTTTATTAAATGTAAACAAATCTATTTTCTATATAATGAATAAATTCATGTGACTATCCAAGCTATATAACTTAAGTTACAATTTATTAGCTAAAGAAAACATAACAAACTATAAACCAAAGAAATGCTATATAACAAAAAGCATGTAGTAAGTTCGAACTAAAAAACAAACATTATAGAGATTGATTTATACTTTATTGAAGTGGAATTTAATCTAGATAAACTTCTTAAATTTCATATAGAATATTATTTATAAATATAAAATCATAATAACTCAAGATAAAAAAATAAAGTGAACCTATATAAACAAATTTCCTGATAAAACAATGAGAGGGTTTTGAATATTCAAAAACCTACAATGTTAACAAATAAAAAAAGCTATTAGTAATCATAAATGGTAATATAATATTTTTATAAGATATATATGTCATCATATTATTGAAATTCATGTTTATGATATAATGCCTTATGATATGAATTTTTCCTTAATAATAATTTGAGTACACCCCTTTCTTATGTTTCCATTCCTCTGGTTTGGAAGATGATTATGCCATGTGTGGTATCTAGAGAAGGGTATAGAGGAGCTCAATTATAGAGAAATTTTTATAAGTTTTGTAAGATAAAATGTTTATGTAGCTAGTCTTCAAGACACTAAACATTTTGTTCCTTGGTTTATGCAATTGTTTACAAGATGTATTTTTTAGATTATGAGATTGATGCATTATTTAATTTAAGTTTAGATTGTGTCACTTTAGTTGGAATAAGAGGAGGGTTTATTTATTTTTGGACATTAGTTTAGTTATTTTGTGGACCATTTTAGAGAACCTTTCTGAAAACCCTAAATATGATTCTTATATATAGGATGATATCTTTAAATATTAGTAAAGTATTGTTTTGATGGTCTTCTACAAAAATATATCCTCATCTAGATACTATAAGTGGATTTTTCTATGACACAGATGCACCTAGGGTTAATCACCCCTAAAAGGGTTTTTTTGAGCATTGAATTAATCATCATGTTGATGCACGATGAGTTGGCCTAATAATGCACTTCTGGTTTGACACTCCATGGTGTATTATTTGTTTGATCACATGCTCATTATAAACCACTACAAAGGATTGATCTCCTAATTAGCTTGAGGTATTAAGTTGATAAACTTAAGATAACCTAACCTAAATTAATCGCGGTCAAACTAATATTAATATAAGTGAGAATAAATGAACTATATGCCAACGAGATAATGTAAAAGAAAATAGTTTTTAAAGTCAAATTTCTTTTATGATTATGATAACTCCCTTGTATTGTTAATTTTTTGTCCTCATGTCATCTATTTTTTGTTTTAATGATGGTTTTAACAAGAAGGAACCTAGTTACCCTTGGGTGTGAAGAAAAATTCAATGATTACCTCAAAAATCATACCATTTGAATAGGAGATAGACTGTAAAATTTGGTAATTATTCGGAACCAAATATCATGAACATGATTAAAAATGCAACCATAGTTGAGATCTTGAGTGCAAAAAATAGGATAAATATGGAGGTTATTAAAAATTTAGGAAATGAAGATGGTGAAAGAATAAATATTCAACCACCCATATATCAAAAATATAGGAAGAATCATCAATTGAATTTCCTCAAGGGGACTTAAATATGCTTTACTTTTGGTAAAGGAGAAAATCAAGCATCAAACTATTAAGGGAAGATAAAGAGTTCAGTTAACATGAGGATGGAAGATAAAACTCATCTTATAGAACCACTAAAAGTTTAATTTCCTATGTGTAGAAAACTCAAATATTATATAAGTCAATTCCCTAATCTAAGGATTATTGAGGATGGTTAGAATATACAATCTTCTAGACCTAGGGAGTAAGTAATAAACTATAAAATGACTATCGATAAAGAGGATTGTGGTAATTAGGTATACAATTACTCTCTACCCTGAATTTTTAGATGTATTCTTATTCTATCAACCATATTGTATATAGGTTCTTTATAAGATCATTAAGATACAAAACTTAGTTTTCTATTTTTAGGAAACATTGTGTCGTATTATTATTATGGTTATGAAAATAATTTTTTTAAATCATAATATTACCATTTAAAAAAAGTGAGACTATTTTTGAAATTTAATGGCTGTATTCACTTTGAAAATATTTTAATTTATATCATAGGTAAAAACACATTATAAATTGAAAAAACCCCTTGATTTCTGGCTTAGTTTGAGAAATCTTAAAATCCTATGGTTCTTTGTGAGTATGGGTTATTGTATTTGTTGATAACCTTATATGAGGATATTATAAGTCTAACGGTTCTTGATCTGATTTGTATGGTGATATATATCATGGAATTAAGTTTCATGATGTAATAAAGTATTATTGAGAAGGGATGAAGGTTGGATAAAGTCATTATATTTGATTTTGAGTGGTTTCTCTATTCACACAACCAATTTTATAAAGGGAAAAATCACATATCCATTTGTGCTACATAGTTTATTTGGTGTAGTGGAAATCACATGGTTGTTTCCTTTGTGAAGGTGAATCACATATCCAAATGTTCCACATAACCAAACAATCCACATATTTGAATTTAGAATCCATATAGTTGTTTTCATACACATAATTGATTGCCTAAGGATGACATAACTGATTAGAATTGTAGCCAAATATAGACTCATGTAGCATATTCACATAGGTGAATATGCCATGTGGATGATTTCTCTTAAGAACAATGTAGCTAATATTCTATGTAGATGATTACTCTTTACATATCCATTTTAGATTTCTCTCTATGTATGGATTAGTTATCCAAAAGTTTTTAAAATTAAAAAAATTAGATGAGAATTAATTATAGGGATTCATGAATGGTTTTGAATTCTTACATAATCATATGATTCATTTTTCAAGCTGTTATTCTAGAAATATTTTAATGAAATTTAATTGCTTCTTAAGGATTTTTAAATGATGACTTTAATATTCTATAAATCCCTTTTTATCCACAATATAGTTACAATCATTGCCTTATATCATAGAGATCATTGGGTGATAATAATATATTTTAGAGATATTAGAACATGAAATTTGTAGATCAACATAAGAGAGAGTGGACATCACAGGGTGTGTTCTCTACATGGTAATATAAAATGGAAAATCCAATTGAGGCACATTGGAGAGTTGGTGGTGAAAAAACTGTCGATGCAGAGTGGAGAGATGGTTATAAGAGTTATAGAAATGGTGATATGAGCATAGTTTTTGGTCGACAATTCCTCTCTTTAGCGATCAACATTTGATGAAACTACCATATTTATAAGAAGAGTTTTATTCTAAGAATATTTTGTTAGTATTTTCAAGATTTCACTTTGAGAAATAGTTCATTACGTCATGGAATGTTATATACATTATTTTTACTAAAGAAACCTAGTGCTATCTGGTGATCTTCTTCAGTTTTGTAATTATATTTTTTTCGTAGTGAGAAGATTTTTTTGGGTGTGATTCCTAACTTATGTGGTTAGATTCCACATTTATTCTTGTAATAGGATTTCACTTAGGGATATAGTGAAAGGAATCTGTGTTGGGGGTGAATTACCATCCATGGCATGGAGTATGATTCCAAATTGGATCCAAACATTAAAAAAATATATTACTATGATATTTATATTTACTACATATGAGAAATGATGATTAAATATAGGATTTAATTACACCTAATAGGTCAAAAGATGTTTATTTTAAAATTAATAAATTTTATAAAAGTGAATAACTGATTCATCCCCCCCTCTTAGTGGTGCAAAATATCCTTGATAAATTTATCTAGTATTAGAGGGATGGTTACTTTGTAAGGATCCACTAAGTTCTGAAGATGAATTATCTAAATTTTATCAATATAAGGGGTGCCCCTGCATTCTATGGAAAAAACTATCATAGTTCTCATAATTGTATATTTACCAATCTCTTATCTCCTGACATCAAAGTTAGATATGTATTAAGAGTATGATCCCAACATATTGTAGAATATTATCCGACAATTTGTTTTTCATAATTGAAATATGGAAGTTTATGGAAAGGATTAAAATGAAATTTTAACTTATATTTTTAAAATAGTTTATACCAAATCCATTTGACTAAAAAATTCCAATTAAATTTGGGATAAATTAAAAAGTAAATATTATGGAAATGTGAAATTCAAGGAGGCAAATTTGAAAAATTAGAGAAGAAAATTTGATGATGTCAATATTGATTAAGAAGAAAATGTTGATGACTAATTTACAAGAGTCAATGAAATTTTTGGTAATATTCCAGGTTCTGGATAAAAGTTATATGATTAAACTATTCTCAAATAATTGATGAGATATTTTCCAGAAAGGTTTGACCCTAAAGTGTCATCTTTAGAAGATAGTGAAGATATTACTCTTAATGAACTATCTAACACCATCATTCGTTATGAAATAAAAAATTTACCAACATTAAAGAATAAAATCAATGATGATTAGCCTTTTGAGTCCATGAGAAAGATTAAAATAAATGCTTATATAAATCCTAAATCAAGTGAATATGATGATAAAAATGAAGATGAAAATTATAATAGAATCATTAGTCTTGTATCAAATATATTGAATAAAAAAAGTTTATGGGAAAAGATAAATTAGCACAATAGTGTTACAATTATAATGATATTGGATACTTTTCTATAAATTTTCCTAATAAGAACTTTGTTGAACCCGAGTGAGATGATGAGAAACCTCAAAATAATAAATTGGGTAATTTCTTAAAATATTCAAACAAATTTGGTGAAAGTAAGAGAAAGTTCTTTAAGAGTAAAAAAAGAAGCTATATGATCAAAGAATAAAAATATGGATTCACATAATGAAACCAATTATAATAGGAAACTAATTTTATGGCTCATGGGGAAAAAGGGTTTGATAGATTTGGTAGTGAAGAAGATGAAAGTGAATGGACAGAGCTAGATCATATGTTGAATAATGAATTAGAAGCTTATCTTAAAAAAAACACAATGATAAAGAAAGATAAGAGGATGTTATTGAATGAAAAATAAAATATAGTTGAGTAAAAAGAAAAATATGCAAATAAAGAGGTTTTCTATATTGATAAAATCAAAAGATACAAATTAAAAGTGTCTAAAATGGAGAATATGTGAAAATAGCTAGAATAAAAACTTTCTCTTACAGAATCAGAATAGACCAAAACTCAATCAAAATGTCTTGAAGTATAAAATAGTCTGAAAAATATTAGGTAATATTTCAAATATGATGTTGAGTTCAAGTATTAATCATCATAAGATGATTAAAATAATTGTTCAAGGAAGTAGGTCAACTTAGATCTCCTTGAATTTCAAAATAAACCTATTATATCTAACAATGTAAGTTGTAAAATCAATTCTGCATGAGTAAGGAGCATGAAAAATAGTGATAAATCCTATTATAAATCAAAGTAATATAGATAATCTTCAATAATATATTTCCCCCCATAGCAATGGAAACAAAAATATATGAATAGAAAAATTCACAAATTTTCAAGGTAGATCCATTATCAGTATGGATGGTAAAGGTTCAGAGGATACTATTAATATTTTAAAGTTTTTAGTCACAAATCCTACTTAGGATGGTATAACATGTCACTACTAGCGATAAGACATAAACTAAGGGGATCTGTTATAAAAAAATGATATCAAATTTAAAAATAAATAAATCAATTTCATAGAATTCATCTTATTTTCCAACATAGTTCAAATGTGACTGATTAGAAGAAATATATGTAAGATGTTATTAGAAA
Organism: Viscum album; assembly: GCA_963277665.1. Lineage (NCBI taxonomy): Eukaryota > Viridiplantae > Streptophyta > Magnoliopsida > Santalales > Viscaceae > Viscum > Viscum album. Next base: position 1,184,255,184 of record OY728145.1, read on the forward strand.
GGAATTATTACTAAATAGTTCATGAGTAGTCCTCCTATAAAAATACACAATATTTATAAAGGTAAGTGAATTTAAAAAATTAATGAAGAAAAATCATGTTTCTCTGAAGAAACTTTAAAGGAATGTAGAAGAACCATGTTATGGATACTTGATAGTGGATGTTATTCATGCATGAATGGTGATAAAAAATTCTGAGAAACATGGAGAATCATTAAGTGGTAGAAACCATATTTGGAAAATATTTTTCCCTAAAAACTAAAAGTGTTATATCAGTAGAGACTGAAGCCCAAAATTTGAAGTCTAATGATTTATTATTTGCTGTAGTGGTTAATCACCATTTTTTTAATGTTAGTCGACTTTGTGATGATGAAAATGGGGTGGTATTAAAAAATATCCATCTATTATCAAAATAAAAAATTATGGAAGGTTAATCAATCAAGTAATAAGAACCAATTACAATCTATTTTAAATTAGTGATCCTAGAATTTCATGTTATATGAGTGCTAAATATGAAAAATACTTATAGAATAAAAGGATCTTCATTCTTGGAAAAATAAGTATGAGTAAAATTTTGAAGAATTATGTTGTTAGAGATATTCCCAAGTTTATGATAGATATAGATGAAATTCATTAAACCTTTTATAAGGGGAAAAATTACAAATGGTTCTCCTAAAGGATTGTATATTTTATCTTCTTGACTACTTGAACTCATTCATACTAACATATATATTCCAAAGAAAAATAATAATATCATAGGTGATTTGTATTTTATTATATTAATTTTGGATGAATGATTTTTTTTGTCAAAAAAAATTCAAAGGAAATAAAAATGTTCAAAATTTTGAGAAGGCCAGCCAAGAATGAGTTGGGTCTCAAAATAAAGAAACTAAGAAAAGATAATTTTAAAGAGTTTACATGTGATTATTTTTAAATGTATCTTTCCGAACATGGAATAAAGAATCAATACAACACACCTTATACTCTATACCAAAACGGGTTAACTAAAAGAAAAAACAAAAGCATAGTCAAGATAGAAAGGACTATGTTAGCTGAAAACAATATCTCAAAGTAGTTTTAGAGAGAATTTGTATGCACCACCACACACATATAGAACATGTGTGTAATAAGAAAAAAAAGAAAAAAATATAGTATATAATTTTTTTCAAAAGATAAATTCAACTATTAAATACTTTAGAGTTTTTGGAAGTTATTACATTAAAAAAATGAATAGTAATATGAAGAAATTTGAAGAGAAAGTCGAGGAACGAATTTACATGGACTACCTATCAAATGGATGTGGATACATATGTTAGAAAAAATTTCAGCACAATATAATTGACTATAATGATGTCAATATTATTACAAACAAGCATAAATGAAACATATCAATTGATTTGGTTTTATAAAATTCAGTAGAAAATGGAATGAACAAGTTATAACAAAATAATGATGAAGTTAGAGAGAAGGAGCTAGTTACTACTGATACTAATTCTGAATATACCGATGATGAATTTAGAACTACTATAAATGAAAGAAGATGACACAAAAAATTTTAGGGACACATTGAAACTGTAAATATCATTGGAAATACACAACCTCCAGTTCAAACTAGAAAAATATTGCGATTGGAAGATCAAAATACACTCATTTCCCAAATTAAACTTCTTACTATGGTAGAAGTATTTGAGCATGAAAAGTGGATACAGGCTATGAATAAGTAACTTGATCAGATTGAGAATAAATCCACTTGGGATTTTGTTTTAGGACCTAAAAAAATATAATTGGAACCAAGTGGGTTTTCAGAAAAAAGCTAATTAAGAAAGGTGGGGTATCAAATAAAAAAGCTAGGATGACATGAAAAGGGTATTACTAAATAGTGGGAATTTAATTTGAATAAAATTTTACACCCGCAGCAATACAGAATAATAATAGAATGTTCTTGGTAGTTTCAGCTCCCAAAAATTACAATGTTTATCAAATGGATGTGAAATATTCCATTATAATTGGTAGTATTGAGGTGGAATTATATATTAAAAACATAATTGATTTATCTTAGACAATGATGGAAACTTGGTATAAAAATTAAAGAAATATTTTTATGGTTTAAAGTAGTCTCAAAAATCTTGACATTCTAAATTAGATAGATGTTTAAGGGATATAAATTTTACAAAAGGTATTGTTGACTGTAACATTTATATGAAATAAATGAGAAAATTAACAGTAATCATTATTTTCTATGTCAATGAAATCATATTTGATGGTGATAAGAAGTGTCTCTAGTAAGAGTTTGAAAATCATATGAGTAATCACTTTTAGATGCTCATTCTTGTTGAGCTAACATACTTTCTAGGATTCTAGATTAAACAGAATTTTAACTACATCTTTATATATCATGAAAAATAAGCTGGGGAATTTATAAAATAGTTTAGAATGGAAAATGAAAAATAATTTTCAATTTCCCATTTCTATTGGAACCAAATTATGCAAGGATGAAGATAGAATTAGTGTAAATTATAATGAATTTAGAAACACATTGGAATCCTACTTTGTCTAACAACATCTATGCCATACATAACTTATACAGTGAATATATGTATTAGATTTCAAAGTGATACTGAAGAGCCTCACTGATTGGATTCTAAGAGAATACTGAGATATGTGAAATGAACTCTGAACTATAATATTCTATATAGACAAAATAAAGATTTGACTTATCTAGGTTTTACAGATACAGATTAGGCTAGTGACTATAGACAAAAGATAAAATTTATATAGATTTTTTAGGAGAGGGTTGTGTTATTTGGTATATAAAGAAGAAGAATTTGGTGACATTAAATAAAAATGAGGAAGAATATGTTGTAGCTATACATGATTTCATATAGATGATCTTGATACAAGGGTAGTTTGTAGACTTGAACATTGAAATTGAGAGACTACTAAAAATTTATTTTGATAATAAAAGAGATATAGGGTTTTCTTAAAATATATCACAACATTCATGATAGAATCACATTTATATAAGATATTATTTTATCAAATAAAATACGGTTAGTGGAGATTTCAAACTAGAATACATTTCAAAAAATGATAATATTGTTGATATTTACAACCATGTAATACCACATGAGATATCTTTGGACCTGAGGGTAAAATTACATGTTCAAACGTCCTCACGCACTTAAAATTTTAATTCCTTTGATATCCTCAATGATATTTTGTATTCTATTTCCAAAGGGGAGAAAATTATGTGATGAAGGGGGAGTGAGTATAAGTTATAAGGGCAGTTTTAAAATCTAACAATACTAAATTATTTTTTAATGATGATATATCCTAAAAGGATCATTTAATGAAGGAAATGATTAAGATAATAGTCAACTGGTTTTGAAAAAATTGTCTTTAAATAATTATCCTCAGTGGTGGTGATGTCGGTGACACCTCAAAGAGTCAAAATATTGGCCTTCAATAATTCTCTATCCTTGGTGATGCTGAAATGGTTCAATTACTTCACGAAGGAAGTTTTTTTTTTGATCATGTTAAGACAAGGTATTTCTACTAATTTTCAAAAAAATAAAATGGTAGATATTGAAAAATCTCAGGGATTTGTGGCTTGGTTTCAGAGAGATTAAAGATATCATGGTTCTTGATAATTATGGATTGTTGTATTTATTGATTGCCTTACATGACGATATAATTAGTCTAAAGGTGATTTATATAGAATATATATATAGATATATCATTAAAGGAATTTTCACGATGCAGGAAAGTATTTTTAAGAGGGGGTAAAGTTTCAATGAAGCATTTATGCTTGAGTTTGAGTGGTTTCTGGATCCATGTAGTTGATTTTATATAGAGAAGAATCGTGTAGTAGTTAATGTTAAATAATTGATTTAGTGTAGTAGAATTATTTCATCCATTTCCACTATGTATGATAATCTTATATCTGAATGATCTATGTATCCAAATGATCTATGTATCTGAATTTAGAATCCACATATCCCTTTTTAGTCACGTAGCCAATTTCTTGAGAACAACATAACCAATTGGTGACATAACCAGATGCAGATTCATATTACGAATTCCTATAAGAGAATATTACATGTATCCAATTTATCTTAATAACTATGTATCCAATTAATATATATGATTATTCTTCACATATACATTTTATATTTATAACTTTATATGTATTGGTTCTCCACATGTTCTTATATTTCAAATATTTTGATGAGAATTAATTACAACAATGCTTAAATGATTTTGAATTATTCTATAATCATAGTATTAAATTTTACATCCATGATTATAGAATGATTTGAATGAAATTAATATGGTTCTTTTGAATTTTTAAATGGATATTTTAATATTCTATGAAATCCTTTTTGATCCATAATGAAAATATGGTCTTTTCCAGAAGTTGCAGAGACCGTGGGTTGATAATATAATATTTGGATATCATGGAGTGTGATCTTTTTTGATCAAAATAAGAGATTTATTTGATATCATGGGGTTTGATCCCAATATGGTAACCTAAAAAAGAAAATATTTTTGACACACAATGAAGAGCTTATGGTGAGGAAACTATCGACACATAGAAGAGATATAATATTGAGAGACACAAAAAGGGTGGTATGAGCAGAGTATGAGGATGAGGTTTTTCTCTTCAATGATCAACATATGATGAAACTCATATCTTTAGAAAATTGAGTTTTAGTATAAGAATATTTGTGAACTATTTTTAACATTTTACTACAGACAATACTTTTTTGCATATTTTGGAGGCTCATGAAGGGAGATCTACATTCTTTGTTGCCAAAGCATCTAGGTATTTTCTAGTATTCTTCTTTAGTTTTGTAATCATCCTTTTTTTCAGTAATGATAGGATTTTTTATTGGGTGTGTCTCTTAATATGTGTGTTGGAATGACATATATATTCTTATAATAGGATTTAACTTAGGGATTTAGTGAAAATAATCCGTTGTTGGTGGAATAACCAGCCATAATAAGAAGTGGGATTCCATATTGGATCATAACCTTGTAAAAATATTACGTTCATATACTATTTTTCATAATTTATTCAGGAATGGTTGAGTAACCATAAGATTTTATTAGATCCTAATAGGATTACAAAGGTTTATTTTTAAGGAAATAAGACAAAAAAAAGAGAAACATTAATTCAACCCCCATTCTCTATTGTGCAACACCTCCCTGGGCACTTCATAAATCAGCTATGACCATCTATTGGTGCATGGCCAACTATGAATCATATATGAAGATAACTGAATAATTCACATGATCCTTAATAACTATTTAAAATATATTTTTCTTTTAAATTGTTTGGGAACATAATTCGTTTCTAGTATTCCCTATGACATTGGCGATCATATATTGAGGCATGTCAATATTCTCACCATCTTTAGATGTTCCTATAAGTAAATTATAATTAAATTGTGAGGATGAAATTTATTTAATGGGGTAGAATGTAACAACCCAAGTTTTTCTCCTTAAATAAATACTATATTATATGAATTTATCCATACAGAACACTGAAAACCAAACCAATGTTGATCAGTATAAGGTAGCATTAGAATCATCAGTTATAAATAGTGGTAGTAGAAAAATAAAATATATATAAATTAATATATATATATATATATAAAATAAAAAATAAAATAAAATTATTCTTAAACACAGAACTCAATTAGTACATCTCTGAAATTAATAAAATATATTTTTATGTATAAAATTTATTTTATAAAATGGATATTTCAATTTTGATATACTTATGATTAACATTAATTTTAGAGTAATAGTTAATATACCAAAAAATGATTCCTTATAAAAAACTATTTTTTGGATATTTTTTGATTTTATTTTAGAGTTAATTTTATAAATTTTTGGACGTGAATTTGAAAAAATTGACATTATATTTGGATTTATCATGGTCATATTAGCTTAAGATGTTTTTTTCTAATTTTTATAATATAATTGATTTTTAGATAAATTGTAAAAAATACCATTTTTGAAAATACCATGTAATTTATAACCTTAAACATAATAAAACTTTTCTTGACTAAAAATATGTCTTTTAAGTAACATTATTTTTTTTAAAATATCTTGTTTTAGTTATAAACCAATATTTGATATTTTAAAACATAAGCAATATTTCCTTAAAAAACATTTTAAATAAATTATCCATTAGTATTTTTAAAGTAGTTTTTATAAATTGAATAAAATGAAATAGATAGTAAATTTATAATCATTAGTTCCAAATTTTATAACAATTTTCGATTTACTTTTATTCATGATGATTAAGTAAGAATAAAAACCCTTAATGATCAAAATAATATTTTTTCTAGAAAATTGGTTTTTCCAACACATTATATATTCTAATTTAAAACTTAATTTTATCGTATTTAAAAATTTAATTATGAAAAATTGATTAAAAAATTGGATTAAAATTTTTTAAAATTGGTAATAAGGGTCTACTTATATTTTTAGTAACAAAATAATTCATATTATTAATATTTAATTAAGAGTAAAAGAGTTTAAATGACTAATCTAAGGCAGTTTTAATTTTCCTAAATTGACATGAATTTTAAAACTTATATAAATCTTTTATTGTTTTTAAGGTATTAAATAGATTTATTACCAACCTTAAATAACCTAAATCACCTAACTCCCATTCCTTCCATTTCAACCCCTTACTTACAATTCATTTCCTTGGAAAGTCCCCCTTCCTCACTTCTAAAAGGGGGATCAATTCCACCCTTTTAATACTCCATTACTATTTCAAAATTTCCTTGAAAACATAAAAAATTATATTTTGTAATTAATTTACACTCAATAATGACCCTGGTAACCAAAAATTATCCTAAGTTATATAAATCTAAGACCTTTATCAAGAATAAGTGTCAGGTCTCAATATAGGTATCACATATTTCTTAGTGTTTATCTCTTATTAATTTAATTATAAAACAACCACAATCATAGTAAGAAATCAACATCAATATAATAATTTTTTATATGTTATTATAATATTTTTACAACTACTATTTATTCTCTTCCATCTACTATGAAAACAATAATCTTCATTAGTACGTGTGTACAAATTATTGCCTCTACAGAGAATTGATTTCAGTTTTTCACCACCACTAATCATGGATGGTCTTAATGATGATATTTATGAATAAATTGTATTTATATAATTTATTTATGATTAATAAATTATCACATACTATCCACCTTCACCCCTCTCTTTCATTTAGTAGCAGAGATGCTTATCATGCATTGTGAGAACTATCATCTCCATGCAGAATCATTTTTTCTTTTGATTATAGTTTGTTTATTTAAAAAATATATATTAAAATACGGTTCAAAATCATAAAGATATAAAAAAATATAATTATAATTATATTATAATGATATTATGTCAAAATAAACACTTCCTTAACCATACTCAAAAATTGAGTTAACGAGTGTTCATGATTGGGTCAGTTTGACCACCTAATTGAATAATGATTTGAAATTTTATAAAGTTTGATTATTAAAACATAATTTATGATATAATATGAAATAAATATGTATATTATATTTATTTTTGAAAGGATACAACAATATTTAACTCATTAATTAAGAAAACACCTTTTATAGGTTGAAAATCACAAAAGAATGTTCATTGTCTATTTCATCTTATAAGATAAAGACTAAAGTACTCATGAAAAGAAATTAAAACAACCTAAATAATTTTAGTTAATCCAAAATAGAAAAATTAATTAACTATTAATGAAAAAATTTGGAAGAATAATGAACAGTGACACCAATCCTATTAAACAACTACAAAAGGTCAAAACTGTAAGAACCCGATGTGGGAAAATACACAAAAAATAAATATGGTTTATTTACATGAGTTCAGATCATATTTGACTAAGAGGGGAAACAAGGTAAAGGTTTCTTTTCTCAAATTTGAATCCCTTGAGACATGTTAATACTACACACCATGTTTCCTTTTTTATGGAGTAAATACTATCCCATTTTCATTTTTGTCATGATTTAATTATATTTCATGATATCCAATGTTTTTCCCTTGTTCATTATTTCTTGGGGGTTTAATTCAAAATATACAAAGGTTTTAAGGGTTTTCATCTAAACTCTCTTCATTAAGACATACTTTAATGTTTTTCACCAATTTATTATTTAAATGGTGTATATACTTACAAATTTTGTTTTTGAAATAAAACCTTATTTAATACATTTTATTTATAGAAATATATTATTTTTATGTTTTCAATGACTTTTTCTTAAAAAATTACTAAACTTTTAAGGGGTTTTTCATGACTTAATTATATTTCTTGGGTCATAATTAAACATATTTGTCTATTGTCTTTAATGATTGATATATTATATTTTTTTTGATTTTATTATGTATTACACATTATTTTCTAAGGAAATCTTGTTTCACGTCAAATTATACTTCCTTGATGATTTTAGTGCTTTGTTGAAATTAATTTTTAAGAATAATTCTTATTACTTTTAATGGGTTTTTATTCCATGTTCATATTTTTCTTACCACCAATTTTCTCCTTTATATAGTGGGAATAAAAACTATTTTTATCTCCAATAATCCTTTTATCTCACTTATTTAATTTCAAATAATAGGTTCCTCTTTACTTTTTAACGATGTAGGAATTATACAAGGTTATTTCAGAATGTTTGAATGGTTTTTCTATCATTTAAAAATAAATTGTTTTATCATCCACTCCACTGTTTCTTTTAATAAAACTTATGACCTTATATTGTTTAAATTATTAAATATTATTTTTAAAGTATAAGTTTTCAATGTATTTTTAAAATAACTTTTTAAAAACATTATGAATTTTTAAGTATTTATTTTTATAAAATTAATTTTAAAGTAAAATTATAAAAAAGTATTTTCAATTTTCATTTTAAAAAAAATAATGTTTTTATGTTTCCATTATTAAAGACTTTTAAATATAATTTTTTAAAATTATTTTCACTTTTACTTTTTGAAAATTTATTTCTTTTAAAGGATCTTTTTTTGGAATTATTTATAATAACTTTTTTAAAAAATATTATCTTTCCCTTCTCAAAAATGTGTTTTTTAAATTAATTCAAATTTTAATATCTTATAAAAATGTTTAAAAACTTCTTGTGGAATTTTTTTTATTTTCACTTCAGTTTTCCTCTAAGGTTTCTCTCATAAGAAGTGATGTTTTGAGTACCCTATATATGTTATTATTTTATGAATCATTTAGGGAAATAATATTGTAATATTATATGATTTCTTAAGTTATTGAATTTTTGATAAACCCATTCTTTTTCCACAGTTATTTTAAATATGATGATGTTTGATATTAAGTGGAACACACATATATGGATGATGACAGGTGGGGTCCTATATCACCCTTTAATTACTTGGTTTAAGCTTATATCTCATGTTATAGTTAGGAATGGACATAATAATATTTTCCACATAGGCTCTTGCATGATGTGCTTTATCACATTTCAAGCATGGATATGTTGAGTTTGTTCACGTATGCATGGGAATCATGGGTTTTCTCACACAAAATTTCCTATATTTATAGCTATGCCACCTTTTCAAGTTATTCAGGATGTTATGCCATATTCCCAAGTTTTTTATCATGTTAGGTCAATCTTGAAAGATTCTCTTCATTTCTTGAAATTCCATGTTTTCATTCTCATGACATATTTTTAAATTATTTTGAATTTGTATATAATGCACATATGTTTTATTATTCTTGATATGTGTTTTGACCCATGTAATATCTGTTATTCTTCCTTAATGACATTTTTATGATCTTATGTTTCTCTATCATGTTTTATGATTATAATACATGGTATTATGATATATTATTAAGATATACTTGTCTTCCTCTTATTCTACTCCATGTTTATGATTTGATAACTTATGATATGTCTTTTCACTTACAGATCAATTGACCTCACCCTTTTTTATGTTTCTATTTCTCTAGTTATTAAGATTATTATGTCATGTGAGGTATCAAAAAAGGGTCTATAGGGGAATATTAATGAATAAATGATCTTAAGTGTTATAAAATAAGATATTTATGTAAATAGTCTCCAAGAAACTATACATTTTGATCTATGGGTTATGAAACGATTTGTGATATTTTATTATTTATATCATGATATTAATGTAATATTTATGTTATGTTTTTCTTTGGTTACTTTAGTTATCTTTGAAAACCCTTGGATTTTTTTTCTTTGTGCATTGTTTTGAATAATGTCCACATTCATTGATATTCAAACATTATAAAACCTGATTAGGATTTATCTAGAAATTTTTTTCTTCAATAAAATTAGTTGTATTCTTCATCTCAATTCAACATGCACTAGATTTATTAACCTCCTCTCCTCTCTTCAAAAACTTATCGGTCCCCTTGAGATAGTTTCTATTATTCTTCTTTATACACTTTTGACATGTTGAATATTGGATTTTCTTACTTACGATAGTTTTATCTGGTGGTCCCCCAGGGTTAAACTCCATTCTAAAATTCTTATCTCTAGTACCATGAGACCACTAAGAATCATTCATTTCCATATCAACTTTGGGGGAACATCATACAACATCTTCATAGCTATAAATGTACCAAATAACTAATTATATTCATAGACTTGGATTTAGTCCACTAAATAAGAATTTGCTTTTATTTTTTTGTTAATGATAAAACCTAATGATCAGCGTGCATGACTTGTGAGGTTATCCTCCTAATATTTGATAAATTCATCGTCCTTTTCCTTGAGTACAAGGAAATACCTCTCTATTTTAATATGAAGAGTAATATGGAAATATTTATTAATAAATAACATCTTTAATTAATCCCACTAAATAGATTATATATCTTTTTTGGGCTTTGTAATCTTGATTAGTGACCACCATAGATAAAATTCTCCCTCTAGGTGATAAATATCATATACAAACTTCTCTTTCTTAGATCATTGAAGAATAGAAAATATCTTCTCATTTGATCCAATCCCTTATTCAACGATTATTGGATTAGAAGATCCACTAAAAGTTAGAGGTCTCTAACACATAAAGGAATCAACTACAAATTTCTCTCTTAGATGGAATTCTATGTGATTCACATTATTATTGATAACATGAGTCAGTTGTGCTAGTGCTGCCATATGGTTCTCTTCTCCTTCTCCCATCATGTTCGGAATTTGATTAGGGTACTCATCACATTTTCCATTTCAATGTCATTAACATGATTCATCCTATGTCTATCCATTTTATAAAATAATGTTTAGTTAGGGATAAGAGTTCTCTAATTAATAAATGTATAAAAGGTAAACAATAAAATTAGAAAGAGTAATTGATACATGATGTGAAGAACCTAAATTATGAATCTCTAAGTCTCAATATACATTTTCCATGGCCATTTTACTATTAGGTTCTCAAACCTAATTATGTTCTATAAAAAAATATGTTTAAATCCTTTATAATGGTTTATAAATATAATGTAAATTAAACAAATAATATCCACTAGGACTGTCTAGGTAGGTGTAAAATTATGCCACTTTTTCACACATTGAGTCAAAGTTGAGTTAAAACACAACATTACCTCTTTAGGTTTATTTCCCCTAGGAAAAAATATTCTAGAGATTGCATCCTTTTTCTAGTATCCAGATAGGGATATAATTATAAGTAAAACCGCATGATCTATACTTTACCAAAATTTGAACACATTATCCTAATATTAGGATAATACCTTAGGCTTATACCTAGGTTTTTTACTAAGGTTCTATCATCCAAATCTCCAAAAATAACTAGAAATTCCCCAGATAGCAATAATAGTGACCAAATCCTTAAATACTATTATTTAGGATTATTAACACAATTTTATAATAAATACAAGATGAGGATCTAGATATTTTTATTATAATACATAAAAATACACCATCCTAAAAATAAAACAATCATATTTATTTAAAACTCTATATAATAATACTAAATTTCATGGATATTATAAAAATATAGAGGATATCCTTGGAAAATACATAAGGAAAACGGTGAGTTAGAAAGACATGTAAGGGAATAAATATGGTAGTGAAGCATGACATGAGAGTCAAGAGGCATAAACTGATATAATAAATAGGCTAATCATAATAATGTAGAAATGGTATAAGAAAATGATATAATAAGATCAAAAACATTCATAAATAACATAATACCTGATATCATAAAAATAAGTCAAGGGTTACTCCAAATATCATCATCATATAGTGGATAAAGTCCCAGGGTGGATTAGGTTCACTCTTTAATCCCTTAAATAACAAATCATGAGATATAATTCTTTAAAAAATGCATTGGAGGGATACATAATTCTGGTCTAACCTATCACATAAATTAAAATCATATATATGCATGCCATATGTGGAAAATAAACTATGCATAAATCATAATCATGGGAAAACCCATGAGAATGAAGTGGGTTTCACAACTCTAATTAAAGATATAATTGAAGGCTAAATCATAAGGATTCACAATTGTATAAGAAAATAAATAACTTGTATGTTCATATTTGAAAATTAAACATATGTCTTGATCATTTAGTTCTGATATATATATTTCATGAGAAGGATCTTGGAGAAGAAAGAATAAAAATGTAGCACTTGGGAGAAGCTTTATAAAACAAATAAAGGATATTTCTAAAAATAGAAGACCTTATTGTTTTCCATAAAACTAGAAATGAAACAAGATGGATATCCAAAAAATAATGAGGGTTTTTTTAGAATAAATTCATGGTTTAAAAACTTCTGATGGGGATGATCCTTAACATGAGACAAGAAATATGAAACTTCCATTAAACTAGGTTTACTTAAAAGTGGGAATGTAAATAGGAAATAAAAAAATCTATAACCACAATAATGAAAATTATATTTAACTAGGTATATATTTATCTTACACATATAAAAGAATATAGATTTTTTATACAAATAATATTTCATAAAAAGGGAGAAAAAGAAAGAGAATGTGTAACTCAAAGGTGATGAGGGTGGTATGGAAGATCCCTTACCTCATGTTCCTGGTTCATTATTTTCACACACTTAACTTCAAAAATAACCAAATTAATTTTATTAAATAATATAATAAGAAAATTATTCAAATATATTTTATATTTCAAGGTCATTTAATTATCATATGTTTTTTATTTATAATGAAGTTTAATTTTCTATGCTAGTTACTTGAGGTTGTTCAATAACATTTTTTGTAAGCCCATATGTATGGTGACCATGGATGAAAGAATTATAAAATTATTTCATAATATCCAAAATATTTATAGTGTTATTTAAATTTTTTTATGTATTAAATATATTTTCAAATCCATCCATAATGTGTGGTGATGAGGAATGAAACTCATTTCTTGTGGATGTAGTAGTCTACTTGAACGAACGATTAGTATTTAAATTTGTTAATGAATGAGAGAGAATGAAGCTAAAAAATATTTTTGAAATTTTAAAAAAATTATTATAATATATATATATATATATCATATTTATTGATATGTTATTTCCTTTTTATTAGCCATGTATAGAGGTGATAAAAAATGGAAGATGTCACTTTGTTGAGGTAGTAGTATGCACAATGCACTAACAACACTTTTGTTTTTCATAGTGGATGGATAATAATGAATATTGTTTATTCTATTAATATAATAAAATAATAATACAATAAGGATACTTATTATTATTTATATAATATATTTAGAATAGAATTTATAAGGAGAAAATATTATGAAGTCGGTAATACTTATATTGGAGACTTGATATTATCTTAGAGATCTCTTTGGATGTGATGGACTTAAGATAACTTCTAGATTTTAGGTGACTAATGATTAATAAAGGAATTATAGGAGAAATATTTTGTGTAGGTAATCAAGTTAAATTTGAATAATAAGTGTAACCATGGAGTGGTGGAAGTGATTCCCTTTTATAAATGAAGAAAGTGGCAGTTTTGTGAGTACCATTTACACTTCCATGATACCATTTCACTATTACTTGTTCAATGAATCCAGAATTTAATAATAATGCAGTGTGGTGTGAGATTGGGTCGAGAAAGACTCAACCATAGATTTAAAAATATGTTTTAAATATGTTTTGAGTCTTTTACCAAGTGGTTTTGTATTTTAATATTTTTATTTTTACCATGGTAGCTAGCTTTTAACTAAGTAATTTATATTTTATTTAAAAATACAAGGAAACTTCTATTAATTTTTTTGATATTTGTGAAAAAATCGAATTTCCATTTATTCTAATTCAATTTCTAAATATATGAAGATTAATTTTTAAATTAAAATATATAATATCTAAAATGGTTTTTATAAAAAATGACTTTAAATAGTTATGTGTTCTGCAATATTATTTTGCATTGATTACCAATTTCATGAGAATTAATATAATTACATGGAGATTTAAAAAAAATATTCGAGTCATAATTTAAATTATATATATTTTTTTCAATTAAATAATAATTACATGATATTAATAAAATAATTATTAGAAAAACTATTTTACCATTATTGTTATATCTATCAATAATCTAACTAATATTATCTTTATTCTGAAAAATGAAATTAAACTTACTAAATAATATTTAAATATTGAACAAAAATATGATTTTTTATATTTAATTTCTAAATGTGATAAATTATAATTTTTATTATATGTGTGTGAAAATAGTATCTAGTGTGAAATAATATTAGTGTTTCAAAAATGTTAAAATTATGTTTTATAAATTCAAAATAGTATTTCTAAATTATTTATACTACTTATTATATATATATTTTATAAATTAAAAATAGTATTTTAAAATGGTTTATATTTCATAATAAGTATATATTTCTTATATAAAAATAGTTTCTTAAACTTTTAATTCCTTCTTTTATCATAAAAGTGATACTTTTTAGGAAAAGAAGTATTTTTAATACTCACCTAAAAATCAATAATTTTTTTAAAAACCAATAATTTCATTTTTATCTATTAATAAGTCCAAAAAATAAAGTTAATTTGGTAAAATTTAAATTATACATGTATTATAAACATAGGAATAAAAAATGCAGTATCTACTATATATTCTTCATAGTTTATAGGCTATAAAAGTCATCTTAAATAATTTAATTTTATTAAAGATTCATAGTTTTTAGTGTCACACCCTGACCAGGTTGAAACATGACTTGCGTGAGAGTTATAAAACTGTGCGGCAAGCACACAACATAGACTTATAAGCTATCAGTGCTGGGTGGCACGGTTCGAGTGAAATTTGCTCAACTATGCACTTGACGACATGTGAGCCATGTGGTTAGCCAACATCCAAAATAAATAAATAAATTAATTAAAGGGTTAATGAAACAAAATTAAGTAAGATAAAATTAAATAGAAAGGAATTTTTGAAAAAAATGTTTAATTTTAATAATAATAATAATATAAATATTTTTAATATTATTATTATTCTTATAACTATTATTATTATTATTATAATTTTAATTGAAATTGTTGTAATTATTAAAATTGTGATAATAATAATAATAATTATTAGTGAAATATTATTCTTATTATTAGTATTTTTTTCTTAATATATTTTTTTTGTTTGTTTTGGGGGAAACCCTAAGGGGTCGCTCCCCTTCTCCCACACTGAGTTCTTCACCTGCCTACCCCCACCTTGATCCCTCCAACCTTGAGCTGCCTCCACCTACTCTCTCTCTCGTTGATGCCACCCCACTCTAGCCAGACCACCACCTAGTGCCTCCCCTTGCATGGCCCCCTTATTTCACACCATTTCACGACCCCCTTGTGCCGCACCATAACCTTGCATGTCCCCATATCCACATAACCTACTTCGGTGCACCCTCCTTATCCGACGACCATCCCAACATCCTCTTCTAAGGCACACAGATCTCCTAGTGAGTCTCTATTGGGGTTTCCCTAGTTTTAAAAGGGTACATAGGTCTTGGTCAAACCCTTATGGGTAGAGTTTAGGTGTGATGTGTTTCATTTAGTTTTTAGGGTGTGTGGAGGGTCCACGATGTCTTGTTACCCCTTCTACTAAAGTTTTATCACATTCTCACACATCTGAGGTATACTTTTCTATCTTTTCCCTTTCTGTTACACAACATGGATGCCTGCATGTGTTCAATTAATTCCTATACATGATTTTCAGCTTTATAATATATCTAATTTGTCCATGATGGTGTTTATAAATTTCTAGAATTTGTTAAAAATAGATCTTGTTGTGGTTTGACATGCATAAGTGGTGAAAATGAGTTGTTTAAATGAAAATGGTTATTATTTGTATGTGTTTCATTGTGGTGTTTTTTGAAGGTGTTTTTATGGTTATGCAAAGGGTGGTAATTATATTTTCAATGAAACTTGATTTTAGAATGTGTTAAATAATGGGTTTCTAATGTGAATGAATAGTTTTGATATATTAGATTTTATTATGCACCTGTAAATGTGTCGTGTGACATGTGTAAATGATGAGAAACATGTTTTAAAAAGGGAACTTACATGTGTGTGGATTTTAAAGGGGATGGACCATGAGAAATTATTGAACGTATAATGTGCTTTTATGATAATGTAAAAAATGAGTTTCATGAGTTACATAAGTGGTAAAAAAGGTTTTTTCAAGTGGTTTTCGTGTGTGTAAAATGGAAATGGGTTGTTTTGTGGAAAATGGTGGTTTTTGTGAAATGGTTGGGTATGGGTAATTTGTGCAGGTGGTTTATTAAATTGTGCAACTTAGAAGTACTTTATAAATCAGTTAAATTATTTATTAAATTATGTGTAGTGCTTCTAGTTTTATTGCAAGACCTATGCACATATACGAGGGTATATATGTATATAGATGTGTATATCATTTAGGTTCATATTCCCTCATGGCGTGTGGAATATGGGCATTGGGTAAAGGGTATACATAGATATATATGGAGGTATGTGCGCGTGAGCGGATGGCTTCTTGAGTTGGAAAGCACCAAATTCCAAGCGTTGTCTCGGTCTACTTGAGGTAGGCGAATCCGCATTTTCCTTTCTAATTAATTTCATTGAATGCTTGAGTGTTTTTAATTAAATATTTTATTTGATTCGCACTGTATCAATACATTTGGTTAATCTACTATTGTGTTTTCAAGTTAATTGTTTTTTTGTTAAAAATAGTTTCCAAGTATTTTCCCTGCTTATGTTTTTCTATGGTTATGGAAACTATGTTATTTGGATGTAAAATATTGTATTGATAGATTTTTAAACATGAAACCAGCGTTCATGATACCCTTCAATGGTTAATCATTATGTTTATAGTTTGTGTAATTGGTTAGATATTTTTATAGAACTCTTTATAAAATTGTTTGATTTGTTTATAGAATTTCTACCATACTATTTGGGTTGCTTATAAAATTATTTATCCTTTGTTTGACCATATTATATTTTTTTATAAACTGGTTATTCTGTTTATATAATTGTTGATGAATTGTTTGGTATGTCTTACTAGTTCCTTGTTTTTAAGAAATAATGAAATAATGAAATATTATGGTCAAATTTATTTTTGGTTTGGCGTGTTTGGTTTGGCAATGTGGTAATGATTTGAAATAAGGTATTTATGGATGTAAGGGGATAGTTTTTTTGTTCTATTAATGATGTGAATGATTAATCTTGATTTCCAATAAAATGGAGTCCTTGTGTAAATGGTTTCAAAATTTTATCTTGGTTTTTTTTTGAGCCATTGGATGTTGGCACATCTATGGGTGAATTAGGTGAACACATGGATCTGCCCTCAAATGAAAATGTAACCTTCAAAATAATTTTTCCATAAAACTTTATTTTTCTAAATAGATTTTGTTTTCTAAATATGGTTTGGTCATTTGTGTGGATTTTATGAAATGTTTGAAATGTTGTCTCAAAGGGTGTGCCTGTTTGGTCTTTAGTGTGTGTTTTGATGAATGTTAGGATCAAGGGGCTGTTTGGCCATTTCATAAGAGTTTTCAATATTCGTTAAGATTTTGAAAGGTTTTACTAAAAATGTATTGGAAACTTTTAACTTAAAGGCCCATTTGGATCTTTTAACTTACCGATGAAGTTGTGTTAACTTTTATAATGGTTTGTGTTTAGAAATTGTGTGTGTCTCGTCAGAGTTTCAAATGTTTTTATAAAATGAATTCAACATGGAAATAACGTGAAAACCTGTTTGGAACTTTTTATGTTCACATGTATGTATATATATATATATAAGTATATGGGGTGATACTATCTAGGGTAACCCTTTATTGGTGAATACATAGAAAGTGTCCTTGTTTGGGGTAGTCAAGTGCGGCGATGACCTGTGAGTTGAGTCACATGTGTGAGGGCCTCCTACTTACACAGTATTACTATCACTATGGGTTCCTGGGCATATTTTAGATGATCGAGTGATGATTTCTTGTCAACCCAGATTAGATGTGTTGGTACCCCTTGGATTGGTTGTTAGGACATGAGTGATTTTCCACTGGATTTGGTCAGTTTTAGGGCAGCCAGTTAGTTATAGACTTAGGAGCTTTACCATATGTTTGCAGGTGGTTCCGAATCGAGTATGTTCAGTGGTCTTCTAGGGATTTTTAGGACCACCCATGGTTACATGACCATTTATATTGCTTGTTTACTTTTCATTGAACTATTTTATTTCTAGTTTTCACTTTTTACTTGTAATATTTCATCATGGCTTTGGTATCACCTATTTTTGTTTTAGTTTTCAAATAACAGTTGGTTTTAGAAAATGATTTATCTTTGTGTTGAAATTTAAAATGGAGGAATGATTTTTTTTATTAAAATGTGAAAAAACTATTTTTATATATGTATTTTAAACTAGCATTAATGGACTATTTCATGGAAGGAAAGGTATAGATTCTATGGTGTTTTTCCTATTAAGAATTTAGGTCCTCACCCCTATGTTATAGTTTTAGTTTCATGTTTCATTTGTGCTGGATCACTCTCAGAGTGAACTTGGTTCTTAGTTGGGTGGTGACCTAGAAGGTCACATAAAGGTATGTGTAACTTTTTTTCTTTCTAATGCTAGTTTTATTTTTATCATCATCTTTTATTTATCTTTTTATCTTTTTTTCAATGGCCAAATCACTCCCAATAGTGAAAGTTTGATGCACAGCGCTTGTTGCCATCTTGTGGGGATCAGGGACGCCCCTCGAGACATGCTGTGGACTGGATCGGGTGACTGGTTCTGGGTCAACCCGGGTTGTTTTGTGACAAAATGGTATCATAGGAAGGTTCTTGTAATTTTGGGAGTCCGATAGATGGATATTAGGATTTTCAGGGCTCAGGAGGTAGGTTATGGGTTGGTGCCTGAACACCACCACTTGTGACGAGACCTGAGTTACCGAGAGAAGTTTGAGTTTTGAGTCCTTATCTTGTCTTGGTTTGTTTGGGATTTAGGGATGAAAATGGAGGAAAGATAGTGTCACATCATGATCTCACATGGATTAGTGAACCATGTGTTGTCTGAGTGCAAGGTTCAACTACCTCCTAGTTGTTGATGCTTGCTTGGGAAATGGCTCACTACCATGTCACTGGGTTAAGTGTGACTACTAGTTCATCATTGTTGTGGTTTGGTGTAAGTTGTGCTTCATTGTGGTTTTGGTTAGTGTGAGTACAATTTTAAAATGAAGGTTTTTTTGAAATGGAAAAGTATTTCTTTCTAATGGTTTTGAAATTACTAAAGTGGGTTTTAAAAATTTAAGTGAAAATAGTAGTTTTTGAAATGAATGTTTTGGATATGTTTATTTTTATTTGGTTTTTTTTGGATGAATTTACCTTTATTGATGTTGATTTTGGGTATGTTTTTCATGTTCCTCAGGGTATGCCACCCAGAAAGGTCGCTAGTATAGCCAAAAAGTAATGAACATTTCCAATTCTTTTTTAAGTGTTGCTAGTTTATTGTAGTAATTGAAAATTTTCTGGATAATTGTGTGGTTGTAGAAGTAGGGTGTGTCTTTTGGTTGTTGGGAACTCATGAGTTTGTTAAAGTCAGTGTCGTTTCAGTTTTAAATGGTGGGTTCAGTTTTGGATAAGTTGAGGTTGAATGAATCTTGGTCATTGGATTCTGAAGTATAATTGGTGGTGGATAGATTTTGTGAAGGTTCCCCACCTGGAGAGCGGAGGATCCTATTCCTGAAGGAATCTAGTTTATCAGTGTCCTCTTATGTGCCACCAGTGTGGCTAGTTTAGGCATTCCAAGATTCTTTTTCACATACCTCTAAATTTTTGTTGTTGTTGTGGTTGTTCGGGTCATTAGAAAAAGTTCTTGTAAGGAGCGCCGTTTGGGGAAAGAATCTGGACCGGGGGATGCCAGTTCTTGACTATGAGGCATAAGATGCTTCATTCATTAGGTCCCCAACCATAGATCTTGGTGTGAAGCTTGTGCAAAGTTAGGAGCTACTGGGGGTGTGAAACCTCAGTTCGGGTTTTGTGTTCCATGTTGGGTTTGGAACATAAAAAGACGTTTTGTTCTTGTTTCTCTACTGTTAAATTTTTACTATTATTATAAGTTCATAGTTTCAATGGAAGAATGGGATAAACTTGTTCTCTTATAATCCCAGTAGTCCTATTTGTCTAAATGTGGCTTTTAGAGACATTTGTTTTTCTTGGCATGTGTTTTATTCTTGCGTGGGTTGGTTTTAGTTGTACTTTCTTGGAGGTGTATTAGTTTTTATGAGATGGGTATAAAATGGATCTAGTTTGTTATGGGGGTTTGATCGGTGTTTCTTTTTGAAAGTATTCACCTAATATTGGGATTTCTATGGGTGGGTGGAAATAGTCTAGTTCAAGTGGTGGGGTTGTCTTGCTCGTGCGATGAAAGTTGGTTGGGATCAGTTAGAAGTTCCAGTGTGGGACCCCCTCCATGGGGTGGTATGTTTGGGTTTTAATTTCTGTCCTAGTAGAACCCTTTTGGTGGGGATAACCCCCTCATGTTCTCCCCTTGTTTATGGTTGTGGTTTTGTCTAGATTGATCAGGTGTGACGTGTGTGGGTAATGGTCACCCTGAGGTTCTCAGTTTATTTTGATTTTGTCTGGGCATGGACTCAATTCTTGACTAACTTTAAGCTTGGTGCTTTATAGGGGAAGAAAGTGTCTGCGGTTGGGAGAATATTCAAATCCTGACATGGTTGACACATGAATTTCACGCAAGTTAAAAAACTACACGACATGCACACAACTTTTCCCTGTAAACAGTTAGTTCCGAGCGACACAATTTGAGGGCTGTTTGGTTAACTGTTCACTTGACAACACGTGTTCCATGCGGTTTCCCAACATCTGAAATAAATAAATAAATTAAAGGGTAAGTGAAACAAAATTAAGTAAGATTAAATTAAATAGAAATAAAATTTTGAAATAAATGTTTAATAATAATAATATTAAGATTTTAAATATTATTATTATTCTTATTATTGTAATTATTAACATTAATATTATTATTTTAATTTCAATTGAAATTTTTGTAATTATTATAATTATGATAATAATAATAATAATAATTATTACTGTATTATTATTATAATTATTAGTATTTTTTTCTTAATTTAGTTTTTTTGTTTGTTTTGTGGGAAACCCTAAAAAGTCACACCCCTTCTCCCACCCTATGATCAGTGCCCGCCTCCCCCACCTTGCTCCCTCCTACCTCGCACTGCCTCCCCCCACTCTCTCTTGCTTACACCACCACACTCTGGCCAGACCACCACCTCATTCCTCCCCCTTGCATGATCCTCTTGCACCACAACCTTTCACAGCCCCCTTGCACCGCACCAAACCTTGCACACCCCCCTACCCACCTGACCTACTCTGGTGCACCCTCCTCATCCAACAACCATCCCATCAGCCTCCTCTACAACGCACAAACCCCCCAGTGAGTCTTTATTGTAGTTTCTTTGGTTTCTATAGGGTGTGTAGTATTTGTACGAACCCTTATGGATAGGGTTTTGGTTTGATGCGTTTACTTTGGTTTTTAGGGTGTTATGAGGGTTCATGATGTCTTTTTCCCCTTTCTATTAAAGCGTCATCTTGTTCTCAAACATCTAAAGTAGGTTTTTCTATCTTTTCCCTTTCCGATACACACCATGGATGCTTGTATGAGTTCAATTAATTCCTAAACATGATTCATAACTTTATAATATATCTAATTAGTCCATGATAGTGTTTATAAATTTTTAGAATTTATTAATAATAGATCATATGGTGGTTTGACATCCATATGTGGTGAAAATAAGTTTTTCAAATGAAAATGTTTATTATTTGTATGTGTTTCATTGTGGTGTTTTTTGAAGGTGTTTTTATGCTTATTCAAATGGTGGGAATTGTGTTTTCAATGAAAAATGAGGTGATAATGTGTTAAATAATGGGTTTTAAATGGGAAATGAATTATTTTAATATATTGGATTTTGTTGTGCACCTCTAAATGTGTTGTGTGAAATGTGTAAATGACCAGAAACATGTTATTAAAAGGGAACTTTCTTGTGTGTTGATTTGTAAGGGGTTGGCCCATGAAAAATTATAAAACTTATTATGTGTGATAATGTTCCAATTGAGTTTCATGAGTTACATAAGTTATACAAAAAGTATTTTCAAGTTGTTTTGGTGTGTGTAAAATGGAAATGGGTTTTTTTTTGGAAAATGGTGGTTTTCATGAAATGGTTGAGAATGGGTAATTTGTGTAAGTGGTTTGTTCAATTGTGCATGTGGTGCAAAAATTATTATTATTATTATTATTATTTAAAGGGACTTCTTGATATTTTGATTTCAAAAGTGGGTTTTAGGTGTGTTTTTGGTGGAAATCCGTGTTGTACTGCTTCAAAGTACTTTATAATTTTCTTAAATGATTTATTAAATTATGCATAGTTATTTTAGTGACATTGGAAGACCTACACACATATATGAAGGTATCTATATATATAGATGTGTATATCCTTGATGTGCATATTCCCTCATGACGTGGGGAATACATGCATTTGGAAAAGGGTATACATAGATATATATGGAGGTATGTGCGCATTAGTGGATGACTGCTTGAGTTAGAAAGTACCGAATGCCAAGCGTTGTCTTAGACTGCTTGAGGTAGGTGAATCTTCATTTTCCTTTTCGTTTAGGTTTATTTAATGCTTAATTATTTTTAATTAAATATTTTATTTTATCTCCAACTTATCAATACATTTGGTTGACGTGATATTGTGTTTTCAAGTTAATTGTTTTTGCTAAAAATAGTTTCAAAGTATTTTCCCTGGTTATGTTTTTCTGTGGTTATGGAGAATGTGTTTTTTGGATGTCAAATGTTGTATTGATAGTATTTTGAACCTGAAATCCACCTTCTTGATACCTTTCAAGGGTTTATTGTGGTGTTTCTAGTTTGTGTAAATTGTTAGATCTGTTTATGGAATTTTTTATAAAATTTTTAGATTTGTTTATAGAATTTCTAACAGACTGTTTGGGTTGCTTATAAAATTATTTATGCATTGTTTGAATAGCTTATAAAAATTATTTTGAAATTTGTTTTTCTATTTACTTAATTTTTGATTAATTGTTTGGTATGTTTTACAAGGTGCTCATTTTTAAAAAATAGGAAAATTTGGAAATATTATGGTAAAATGTATTTTTGGTTTGGTGTGTCTGGTTTGACAACGTTGTAACTTAGAAATTGTGTTAAAAATGATTTTAAAGGGGGTTTTATGGATTTAAGGGGATTGTTTTGTGTTATATTAATGATGTGAATGGTTTTCCTTGATTTCAAATAAAATGGAGTCATTTTTGGAAATGGTTTAGAAATGTCATCTTGGTTTTTGTTGAGAAATTAGATGTTGGCACATCTATTGGTGCACTAGGTGCACACATGGATGTGACCTCAAATGAATATGGTACCATCAAAATAATGTTTCCTTATAAATTTTTTTTTCTAAATAGATTTTTTTTCCTAAATAAAGTTTGGTTCTTTTGTGGATTTTATGAAAGGTTTGAAATGTAGTCTCAATCAGTGTGACCGTTTGGCCTTTAGTGTGTGTTTCTATAAATGTTAAGCTTAAGGGGACGCTTTCCATTCCATAATATTGTGTGTTGTTCTTTAAGTGTTTGAAATGTTTTACTAAAAATTCATTATATACTTCTAACTTAAAGGCCCATTTGGATCTTCCAACTTATGGATAAAGTTGTGTTAACTTTTATAATGGTTTGTGTTTGAAAATTGTGTGTTCTTGGTTAGAGTTCCAAATGTTTTTAAAAAATGGTTTTGACAAGGACATGACATGATAGCCCGATTGGCACTTTGTATGTTTACATGTATGTATATATATATCTATAAGTAGATGGGGCATTCCTATTTAGGGTAACCTCTTATGGGTGAATTCATAAGAAGTGCCCATGTTTGGGGTAGGAAAGTGTGGTGATGACCTATGAGTTGAGTCATACATGTGAGGGTCTCCTACTTACGTAGTATTACTACCACCATGGGTTCCTAGGCATCTTTTAGATGATCTAGTGATAGTTACTGATTAACTCCGATTAGACAAGTTGGTACCCCCTGGATTGGTTGTTAGGAAAGGTGGGATTTTGCACTGGATTTGGTCAAATTTAGGGTAGCTAGTTGGTTATATAATCAGGAGCTTCACCATACGATGATATGTGGTTCCAAACCGAGTTTTTTTAGTTTCCTTCTAGGGATGTTTAGGATCACCCATGGTTACTTGATCATTCATATTTATTATTTACTTTCTGTTGCACTATTTTTTTTTCATTTTTCACTATTTACCTATTTTATTTTAGCACAGCTTTGGTATTACCAGTTTTGGTTTTCATTTCCAAATGTTAGTTTGTTTTGGAAAATGATTTATATTTGTGTTGGAATTTAAAATTGAGAAATTATTTTTGTTCTATTAAAATGTGAAAAACCCTTTTTTATATCATTATTTTAAACTGGTATTAATGGACTGTTTAATGAAAGGAAAGGTATGGATTCTGTGGTGTTTTTCTTAATTATAATTTCAATGATCACCCCTATGTTATCTTTTCAATTTCAGATTTCCTTAGTACTGGATAACTTTTACAGAGAACTTGGTTTTGAGTTGGGTGGTGACCTAGAAGGTCACATGGGGGTATGTGAAACTTTTTTTCTTTTCATTTCTAGTTTTATTTTTATCATCAAATTTTATTAGTCTATTTATCTTTTGTTAATTTTCCAAATCATTACCAATGGTTAAATTTTGATTCTCGATACTCGTTTCCATCCTACAGGGATTGGGAACGCTCCTCGGGACATGTCATAGATCAGCTCGGGTGACTGGTTCAGAGTCGACCTGGGTTGGTTTGTGACATTTAGTTTTTTCCATTATTGTATATAATATAATATTCTAAATATAATAATTATTAAGGGTAAATACTCACTAATATCTTGGGTTGTTACAGTATTGTTATACTCACACATGGTACGTGTCCTTATGGGACTCATGTGGATGAATTCATGTGCGATCAAGGTAAGGGAAATGATACTAAGCCTAGGATCTAGTAACGAATGGAGCATAGAGTATGAGTGGAGTCTTTTGTACCTTTTGGATGGTATGGAAAAGTATAGACATGGGTTATCCCTTATATGTTTGTGTGGGTGATTCCACCTACGAGACTTCCTTCTTTTGGTTCTGAGGGCATGTTTGACACCTATATTTTGTGTATAAGTGAGAAAACTATATTTATTATTTTTTTAGAATTATTATAATTAATTTTGTTCTTGATATGTATTAAATGAAGGTATATGTAGTAATTTTAAGCATTTCTTATAGGTAACCCAATGTTAGGGTTCCATGATGCTGGTTCACTGCATATTTTTCCTTATCTACTCTATTACTAGTCGTCATGATGAAAATACATCATGACTCATATCCTAAATTTTTTATTTTAATTAAATATTAAAAATAATATAACATACTTTAGTTTCCATCCATCAATATTTACTCCAACCCGAAGCATTCAGTAGGTGTGCTTGAGGTCTAATGATAGCATGATCTTTGTATTGTTTAGGTATTTGGGTTACAATCATTATAATGGTTGTTTATGGTAATGATGTGTATTTTAATTTAAACGATAAAGTTTTTTCAGACCTTCATCATCCATTACACATTATATATATATATAATGTTTTTCAAACCTTCATCATCCATCACACACACACACACACATCTCTGTGTTTGTATATATTAAAAATATACATATATATGAGTGTTTGTTTATATTTGTGTGTGTGTCTATATATATTCTGTTTATAATATGTATATATTATATTTATATTTTGTTTACTTTTTATATATATATTATATATATTTTGTTTATAATATAAATATATTTTCTATTATATATATATAAGTGTTATTACACAAAAAAATTATATTTATGGCCATATTTCTATATAATTCATATATATATACACATGACATATATATATTCTATTTATATTATGTGTTTGTGTATTTTTATATGTATTTATTGTTATTTATATATATTCATGTCTGTGAGGGGGTATATAGTGTTTATATATGTGTGTGTGTTATTTATATATAATATTTTTATTATATATATATATCATATAATGTAAAATTATATAAATAAATGTATGATAATTATATATATATATATGTTTTTGATACTTTTTTTAATGAAATATGATAATTATGAATAAACTATGGATAAATATTAATTTTATTAACCAGAGAACTCGAGGATGGTGTTAAAGAGTTCATCAAATTTGCAATATACCATACATTTGACCTATATACAAATATGTGTATATATTGTTCTTATTTAAAGAAAATAATTCCAACCTAATTGGAAGAATACATGACCATTTATTCTATTGATCAAGTTTATTAATAATGGATGAAATAGAGAGATTAATGAAGTGTATCTTATGAGTGTGATGAAAATTCATTTATAAATCATCTAGTATTAGAATAAGTGTTTACGATGATGTTGATATTATTGAGGAAATGGAAGTAGTGTGTGAATATGAACTTATGAATTATCTTAATATTTTTGAGATATTGAATAAACTTGTAGATATTAATTCAATAATTGTTTAACAAAATATACAACACTATCAATAGTACTAATATTTTATAACATGATAAATAGCATGGAATGATTCATGTTTCATCAAGCTACATTCTCTAATAAAGGATATGATCCAAGATAATAATTATATTCCTTATCAACCATACAAATCGAAATGAATGTTATGTTTTTTGTGAATGATCTATAAAAAACTACATGATTTCTCTAATAAATTTATATCATTTTCAAAAGTGTTTGAATATCTAGAGATGTTCCCAAAGTATAATGCATCCCAATACAAAAACATAAAAAAATCATGACCATAAAAATTTGTCATATATATAAAACTAATTCATATATTTTGGTGATTTTTTAGAAGTTTAAGGGAACCATATTATTTTACATGGAATCTAGATAGATAAATTCTAAATGATAATCATTTATAGTCAACATATCATCCTCTATATAATAAAATTGACAAATAGTGTCCAAAATTTGGGTATGAGTCATGAGAATTTATTTCTTTTATCTACAAATGGAATTTTTAACCATGGTGTAAAAAATATAAATAAAAAACTTGGATGGTTATTTTGGTCAATTATAATTTACTACTATCTTTATACATTAAATGTGAGTACATTATGTAGTTTTTTTATTCCAGGTTTGAAATATCATGGTAATGATGTGGAAATTTATTAAGATCCACTTATTGAAATTTAAAAATTGTTGTGAGATACAAGTGTTATATTTTATGACGCTAAAAAAATTAATTATTCACATTGAGATCCAAATTATTCAATATAAAAAATAGAATTCCTAGATAGTCTAATTTTTCAATGTATAACATTAAAATAATGTTTGTGTGTCCTATATGTGAAGAAAGTACAACTTTTTTAAGTCAAAACATTGTGTAAATAATGCATTTCTTAGGAATCAATGGGTTTTGTCTCGATTACCTTGATACTGATCATGGATAAAAAAATTAAATGGGAATTTTTTGAACTTTTATCACCATTTAAATTAATGTGTATGGAACTACTTGATATGGTAAAATATATTTTCATTGTTTTTTGCAAACAGTTCTATAAATACATTTCATTAGTGAGTAAAAAATATATATTATTTTTAATTTTTAGAAACCTTAACAAAAGAGTTTATATGTTATAGATTTTTTAGATTCCATGCATATTTTGATATATATATATGATAGGATAATTTGAACATTACTAAATACAAAATAAAGGCCAAATATAACATTAAGGAAATATTAGAAATGATTGACATTTACATTAAGAAAGAGTTGATGTTTATTTTGAACATGAGGTGAGATTTCCTTCAACTTGAAGCTTTATATCTTTCTTAACAGGAGAGATTTATGCTTTAAAACTTTTAAAAATGGTGTAAGATTCCTGGGGGATTATTTAAAAAATATCAATAATGTTGTATCAATGAATGAACTATTTTGAATGATATTAAATTTAAAACACTATCTTGTTTTTTTGTTTTCAATGTATTTAGAAATATATTTTATATTGATGAAAAATTATTGGAGAAAAATAAAATAATTATAATTATTTTTTAAATCAATAAAAAAATTATATTAAATAGACATAGTTTATAATAGTGTAAAAGGAATTTTTTTCACTTTATATGGGATGGATATTGCCTTCCTATTGCAGATATTATTTAAAGCCATATATATATTATGTGTATTTTGACCATACAATAAGAGAAAATATTGTTATATTAAAATGAATGAAAATGGATAATATTCTAATACCTTTATCTAATATTAGGATGGGATTGGGCTATATCGCAATCAACTATCTTGGTATATCATATGTTTTCATATGATCATATCATAAAAAATTGAATCATAGAGTATGATTCATGTATAATTTGATGATTAATAATATAATATGGTAATTAAAATACTATTATTGGATTAATATTTCACAAATATTTAATTTTAATTTTCATAAGATGAAACACTTTGGAGGATTAACATGCATTAATATGATGAATTTATAAATGTACAATGATTTAACCCATGCATTGCATAATGTATGAGTTAATTCATGATCATTAATGGAATTCCTTATAGGGATACATATTGACTAAAACACTCTTGATATAGTACATGATTAAATTCCTAAGACTCCTGATGATTCTTCTTTCCCAGTAGCTCTCATATTCTTTCTTTTTTAATAACTGAGGCACTAGCATGGCATAGAGTAAAAGAGTACCCCCCTTGAGTGTTGGAAGATTCATGTCATCCTATGGAAAAAACATGGTATAGGTGGTCCTTTAGTATCCTATAAGGGATATTTATCAAGCATTATGATCAAATACATAAGTGAAAACAATATAAATTGTAAGACATACATGATTTTTTCATTTAGTTATACATGGTTTCATGTTTCATTCATAGTAGATCTTGGGTTTAAGGGTTTTTAATCTCTCCCACTATATTGATTGAGTATCAGTAAACCCTATGAAACCCATTAGTGTTATCAAAGTCATGTGATGATTACTATATCCTAAAAACCAATGTTTAATAAAAATAATTATAAAATTTTATCCATGTCATGTTTTGTATCAGATGTTGAAATATAGATTTTCTTATAGAAAATGTATATCATAATCCATGTAATCAAATTTAATATGCATGTCCAACCATATATTATATGATATTGCAAGAAATATTTTGGTTACATCATATTATATTGGATATCATAGACAACGACTCTGTTATAATCCTTAGGGTTTTAAATTGATGTATTCTATGACATGAGGGATCATAATAGATGGTAGTTCTGTGGTGTGTATGAAAACATAACATTGTATCATCAAGATGATGTTAATTCCATTAATTTAATATGAACCCTCAAGCACCAAAGGGATATCACAGCTGGCTATTATCTTTCGTATAATATAATAGATAAAAAATCTGTCTTTCATATTATGATATATGAATATCATAAAATAAAATATCATGTACATTTTTATTTCTATATTTTTAAATTATGAATTGAAATATATAATTTATAAAAGGTTTATATGTTATAAAAAATATATTTTCTGTTATTTTTTTAATTCATTATGTGTTTACAAATTAATTAATTATAAATTGTATATAACTAATTATTGCATTCTTATAAAGCATTTAATTAATATATATTCCATAATATAAAATGTTATTATTCAATTAATTTTGAATTGTATGGCATGGACTTTAATTTGGATATAAGATGTTTATATAGAAATTGTAAGTGTAATTTATAAAGTGTTAATAAATTTCAAATCAAGGTAAAACATAAAGGATTTTATATTAAATTATGAATTATTCATAATTATTAAATTTTAATTACTCAAATTAATATGAGTTATTTGATAAATTATTTGAATCATATAAAGTAGTATTTATAGTTGATATGATCAAGGTTAAAATAATTTTAAATATGTGATATTTAAATTATTTAAATTTTATTACATAATAAAATTAGAATATAAAATGTTTATATTTCATTTAATATCATATATTAAAATAAAATTTCATACAAAGGGAAATATTAAGGAGTTTATATTTGGTATAAAAATAAATTATTCAAATTTATTTAATTATGGAATCTTCATAATGCATCCCTAATGTTTAAAGTGTTTATAATTGATTTATTTGTAAATTATTAAAATATATTTTATCTCATTCATTAATGTATGAATTTTTCATTTATTTATTTTATTCCATGTTTTATTCACATATATAATAGTTATATTATGAATGAATGTATGATTTAGTTTAAAGATTTAAAATTCTTATATAAACAGTTATACATTCATATAATGAGTTATATGTTAGATAAAATAATTGATTAAGTTTTATTTTAACATGATTTTGGATTATACTATGTTTTTATCTTGAATTAAAATTTTAATTATTATGTATTCACATTAGGATTCAAAATAATGATGTAAGTGGTATCCCTCTTCAGTAATGTATCCTTGGGTAGAGGGAATTTAGGTTAGACTACTCACAGTTCTGGATGTCTATACCTTATCTAGAATAATAGTGGCTAGTTTTCTTTCACACCAAACATACTCTTCTAGGGAGTGTTGATTTCTTATGACAATAAGGATTTTTATAAGAGGTTTACTTATAACTTACACAATATATATAATTGGATTCATGTGAATATGATTATTTTTAATTTGGTCCAGTGACAAAATCTCTGAGTTGTGCAATGAGTTACATATCAATATGGACTAAACATATTGATCTAGTGAAATGAATAGGATCCAAAACTAAATCATTAGAATCATGAATTTATGTAAAGGTAATACATGGGATAAAATGGTTCAAGTAATTTACCTTTAAAAAAATACTAACGATTAGATCCCATCTAAAGCTAACACTTTCCTAGACCTCAATAATTCAACACTAGTAACCATAAAGATTAGCTTATAGTGGATTATATTATGCGACCATTATCTTCCTTCTTCTTAGAGTATTATTTAGATTATACTTATCCGGTAAATCCTAACTGTTAAGATACTATAGGAATAAAGTTGGTGGAATAAATATGATGGATTAGGTTAAAGAGTTATCTACTCAACTATCCAAGATTCATATATGATATGATTGAAATTATTTCGTACTAGATATAGTCATCAATTATTTATATGATTAACTGGTGTAATTCATGTTGAAATATTAATCTTTATCCACTAATTCATTGGATTAGTTTAAAAGAGATCATCATTTTAGTGGGAACATAATTAATAAAAACCCTTATTTAATAAATATAAAACATGATTCTCAAATGATAAATTCTTTTGATGTTGATTTATAAAATCATCATCCTACAACATTAAATTTAGATAAATATTTATAATTAAGAATATTAATATAAGAAAATTCTTTTAATAGTAAAAAGGTAATGAATTGTTCTCAAAAAGAGAAGGAAAATTCTATGTATCATAGAAATAGATTTCTAAGTAAGAAACTGTTGAAATTTATCAATAAGTGAGTCTATATTTTTTTGAGAATATTGGAATGATACAATTTTGGGTTTATTGGAATTATATGTAACATGAGAAAAAACATTAATATCTTCCTATATATTCAATTTTATTATACATGTTAATGAATCAGATAGATCATTAGTTTACATTATAGATCATTATATTTATGGAAATCATTATGGAATATTTATTGGAACTATTTATACAGTGTGAATGAGTTAGAAAAATTTTTAACCTATTTTTATAATTTTTTTTGAGGAGAGATAAATTTGGCTTGTTATAAATGGGATCTAGTGCTGTTTCAGTAATAAAACTAGGTAAAATCTCAAACTAGAAGAAAAAAATTTAGTTATTGAGTCTAAAAATATTTCCTTAAAATATCATGTTAATATTATTAATGAATAATGGTAAACCTTAGAATAATTCTTTTTTAAAAGTAGGAATTGTGTGGGGGATTTTAAGGGGTTAGGGAAAATCCATGGAATGTGAATGTAAGGTATCAATGCTATAGAAATAAGTTAATTGATTTTTAAGGGTATATGATAAAAAATTTATACTTTAAAAACATTTTAAATGTATAGGAGTTCCAAAAAACTAAATAATTAACAATTATTTTCATTTTTATTTGAATAATAAAACACATGGCTTTCAAATCACATATTTAAATGTAAAATAATATATTAAAAATTGACGGATCTTAATAAGAATTGTGTATATTTATCTCATCTATCTTATATGATCCGAGAAGTTGTTTTTTAATAATTGAATTATTGTAAAAAATGAGAGTTGATAGACATGGTTTAGGATTCATTGGATTATATAAAATAATTTAGTAGAAGATGAAGGATAAAAATATTTTATTTAGGATTAAAGTGTTTATCTATATATTTGTTAAAATATAAGGTATTTTATCCCCCCATGAGTTCAATATTTTAAATAATGAAATATTATTTTCAGGATGTTACTCAAAGCACATAAAATAACACATATTATAAAGATACAATGGTATATTTGTTAAATATTTCCCACTAAACAAAATAATATTTATTGCTTAAGAATAAAAGTGTTAATGTGTCATAAAATTATATTTTTAAGACAATGTTATGTCTAAGAGGCTAGTGTTAGTATGATTTTACCTTGATATGTTAAAATATAAAAATTAAGAGATTATAATAGTAAAAGTATGAAGTAAATGTTTTTAATATTTGAAAAGTTTTATGGAATGTTAGTAAATGGTTAGATAAAAGGTTTACCAGGAAAATATTTTTGGAATTGGTTCCATGGATGATTATGATGATGAACTTATAAATATTTATAAGTATAGATAAAAAGTTATTAGTTTTACAATAATTGATGTTATTAAGTTAAGGTGTTTGAATAAATGATGAAGGTATTAAAAAATAGGAATATTATTCCAATGTAATTCCATTATTCATAATATCTTATGTAATAAAATTTTTATCAATAAATATTTTAGTTGGTGAGTTTTATTATATTGTCACATATATATGTTCTAAGAATTACATAGAGATGTTATGAGTTTAAAAAATCACTAAAAGCGTAGAAAACATAAAGCTGATCTTGTGTTATTTAAAATATGATGATGGGAAAAGAAATTATGTATCATTTTTAGTACCCATAATAGTGATTATGATTATGATATGTGACACATTATATAGAGGGAAATTTCACTTAATCATCCATTCATGTTGGTTATATATATATATATAAGTGAAGTGATAAATGACCTCTTAAAGTAAATCTTTTAGTTATCCCTAACCAATGAAATTCATGGAGTATTGTAGGTTGTGATGAAATATTATGGTTTTTATGAGTATTAATTGTGTATTAGGATACAAAATATATATATGAGGCCTAGAATGGGTTTTGGGCACTAGATGAATCCTGAAGTATATAGCGACCCAAACTTTATATACATAAATATTACATCTTAATAGATGAATATTCATTAGATATCATAATAATCCACACTAGAATCATAAAGGTTTAGTGTGTTTAGAAACATGAATACATAAATAACTGGTGAATAAAAAAACTATATAATCTCTCACTTAGTTCATTACAACTAGCACCCTTCTTAGAAATATCATACTTAAAACCTTTCATTCAATATCAGTGAAGGAAACATAAGAAAGGGCGACATTAGATGATCAATAAGGGTAAAAATTGGAGATATTAGTAAATGATCATAATAAAGCATTAGGTACACATAAGGGTAAGCTATCATTAGCTTAACATTCACAAATCATAACAAACAATTTAAGGATCATGAACATAAATCATGAAATTGATATTTGGTAGTTGAAAAGACATGATCATAATGGAATCCAAGATCATGAGCCATGAGAATTTTAATTGGTTAGAAGAACATGTCATAAGAGAGTGGAATAAAGTGTGGAATAATCATAATTATAAAATCATTTTTAAGGTTATCTACTAAGACATTCATCACATATTGGGCTTGGGTTAACCACCTATTTACCCTCTTTAGTTCTGGAATAAACTCTTGTATAACCTATTTTGGTATTGGGATAACTTCCCATGAATCCCCTTTGAGATCATAACACATTAATATTTACCCAATACATCTGGGGACTATAACATACCCATCCATCACATAATAATAATCTATTCATATGTACTTCATATGACGAGAAAAAAATTTATCATTACATCAAAGCTTAACCTATGGAAATTAAAATGGGTTTAATTAATATTTTATCACCATAATTATAATCCATACAGTAAAATAATAAATATGGTAACATTGGATCATATTCCCTGTAAATAATAATAAACATAAAATGATATTGTGATAGATGAAAATACCATTAAAATATTACTGGAACATTTCTGAAGAATAAACCCATTTCATTTTGAAATCACATATTTAAAATATAAAAATATATAAAATATTAAGGAAAAATTTTCTTTGAAAACAAACATTAATATTTTTAATGGAATATTCAAATCAAATAGAATTCATGATTTTGGAAAAACACATTCATGTGTGGTATGTTAAAACAAATATTTCTTTCATATTTTTAGTAAAAACTCCGAAGTACCTTATTTGGAAAATGAAAAGAAGAATAAATTTTAAAATTTTTAATAGAAATCAAAACATGGGTAAAAATGAATTTATACAATAATTTATGAATGGAAAAAAAATTTGAAAACATTTTGAATAAAATATGCATATGGAAGAAAAATAATTCCAACCTAAGAGATAAATAAAGTTAGGTTTCTATACTAAAAGTCATTTAATATCATGAATACTTAAAGAGTGAAAAATGGAAAAAATACATGTAATATATAGAAATGATAATAGTAGAATAAAATAAATAATATTTGGGAAATATATATTATATAATTTCAAAATCTGAAATTTTGGCACAAATAATTATGGTTAAAAGTGACATTTTAATGGAAAATTATTAATCAAATTCGTCTTGCATTGTAAGCACTCTCCCATAATGTACAATAAATATAAATGTTTTATAATTATATACAAGAACCATATTTATATGTATAATTCTATACATGGTTTACTTATAACATCTTGTTACCCACACATTAAAAATCTTTCATTATCATCATCATTTCAGGTGTTAACTACCTTGCTTTTTATGTAATATTTGTTTTGTTAATAATGGTACTTGCACTTTGATAATGGTTAATTAATATATAAAATTTTAATAGTGATAGAAATATCATATATATTAATTATATACATATCTATAACAATTCATAAAAAATAGTGATGAAAAATGAATTACAACACAACGTGGAGATGATAGTCTATACGTTCGCATGAGTGATGGTTCCATTTTTCAATGGATGGAATGAAATAATGGTAAATAATATTTCAAATTTAAAGGAAACATTATTATATAAAAAATATAATATATATATAAATATTAAATCTATCATATAAACCAACAATGAAACATGGTGATTGAAAATGAATCACATCACTATATGGAGGCAGTGGTCCACACAAACACACGAGCGATTGTTTCATCTCAAATTTAATGAATAAAAGGTGTAAAATGTTTGTTACAACATCATAATAACATATAATTATATTTATGATTCTATAGTAATAATTTTATGATTGATAAAATAGTTTTATAATAATTATTACAAGAAAAATTGAAATACTCAGTTAAGATTTATACCTCTTCCTTGAGTAACCTTACTTGTATTAAAACTTATGCCTTGAACGGATAGTCTCAGTAGAATAAAATAATATATAGGATTATGTTAAGTAGTATGGGAAACTTTTAGAGTAGTTATTGGTAGATATATAAGGCTAAAATTATGTGAATAATGGATGAGAAGTGGTTCTCTTTTATATGTGAGGGGAGTGACACACATTGAATTTCGTAAAATATTCCAATAATACAAGGTCACTTTCATACGAAATTGGATTAAAATAGAAAATTATTTAATTTTAGGATAATATAATGGTTATATATTTATAAATAATAATAATATGAAAATTTTTGGAGACATTATTATCATTATCTCTTAGTTTAACCCCCTCATAAACTTGTTTTAACCTTAACTGTGGTAACAAAATTTTACCATTTTTACTATTAGTTATAAACAAAAATTAATTTGACCCTCTTAAATTATAATAATTATTATGATTAAAAATATTTAATCCCTTATTTTAGATTTGGTTTGTTTAAGTTGAAAAATATAATTTTAAATAAGCACACAATTTGCTACAAAAACCCATTTTAGAATAATTTATTTTTAAGCATAGAACTAAATTTACTTCTATTTTATGCCTTGTAAAAACCATAAAATTAATTTTCAAAAATATTATTGAATATATAATCCAAAACTTTTATTAATACCATTATTGAATATAGATTAATTTAATTTAATAATAAAAAACACAATATGTGTTTAGAATAACTTTTAGAAAAATATATTTTAAGCCCAAAAATGAACTTATATCAAAATAAATTATAATGATGATTCCAATATAATTAATTATATTATTTATAATAATAGGATAAATATTTTAATTAAATTTAAAATTTAAAATATAATGGTTCTTTTACTTGACAAGGAATGTTGTATTTTATAAAAATATAAATTTTCATTATTCAGTGAAAAATAAATCTATTTAGAGAAGTATTGAAAATTTACACTAAGATAATTTTAAATTGTGACTTAAAAAATAATACCCTTTTACTCAAATAAAATTTCTTAAAATTTTATAAATTAAATTTAATTTCTACACACATAATGTAATATAAATTATTTTTGGAGCATAAAATGACTTTACTAAAAAAATTAGTACTTATTTATTATGCATAGATAAATAAATTTTCCTTATTTAAAACATTTATACATATTTTTTCATAATTTGGATTCTAATATTAATACATTACAATTCAAATACTAGGTTATAAAGGATTAATATAGCATAGTTTATTTAGACTAAGGGTTGTGTGTAAAGAAAAATATCAAATAATTTAGGTTTGTTTCACAGGAAATATATATAAATTTTGGAGTGTTACATTATACCCCCATTAAAATGAATTTTACCTAAATTTTTTTTCACTGTGATAAAAAATGAGTATATCTATACTTAATCACATCCTTAGGTTCCCATGTAACTACCTTAAAATTATAATTCCACCAAAAACTTTAACCATATGAGAAGTATTATTTCATAGACCATTATCTCAATGATACAAGATTTATACTAGTTGTTCTTCATAATAAATATCATACTCCAGTGTTAAAACCTCCATGTTTAGTAAATTTGAAGGATATAGTCTGTTCTTCCTCAAAAATAGATACATGGATCACATTGTGAACTTAAGTGAGGTTTAGTAGAAGTGTCAAATGATAGCTATAGTCCCTACTCGAACAAGAATCTTAAAGGGACCAGTATACCTTGGGATAAGATTTCCATTCTTTCTAAATATCAAAACCTTCTTTAATAGAGAAATATTTAAGAATACCTTCTAAAAAACTTCAAATTCTAAATATCACTGATGATTTTCAGTATAAATATTCTATCAACTATGAGCTTCCTTGATGCGATGATGTATTGACCTAACCTCATATACCATTTCATCAGCTATATCAGGTTGAAATTGGTATATATTTCCAACTTTAACCTAGTATGTCATAGTTATACACTTATTTAAATAGAGGTATTTATAGGTATCCATTTGAATGCTTGTGTGAAAGCTATTTTATAAGAGATTTTAACAAGAGGAAGGTGTTGATCTCAAACAACTTAAAATTATAGAGGAAATGATCTCCACATATGATACCTAGTTTGAATGGATCTATCATACTATCTATTTTTCTAAGGATGATAGGCAGAACTGAAACACAATTTTGTATCCATAGCTTGTTAAAGGGTTTGAAATAACTTCAAAGTAAACCTCAGATCTCGATTAGAATAAAATAAAATATAGCACTCCATTTAAACTCACCACTTACTTAATGTATATCATAAAAATATGATCAATAGGGAAATATTCTCTAATATCAATGAAGTGTTTTGATTTCATAAAATCATCGATTAAAAACAAAATAACTTTATAGACTTTAGATTTTTTGGGGAGTCCAACAACAAAATCCATGGTGATATTTTCAAACATCAATTTTGGTATGGGTAATGATTATAGCATCACCTTATACTTCTGTTTCTCAACTTTATATTTTTTTCATTCCAATAATTGAGATATATACACCCCCATATATGTCTTCATATGTTCTTACTAGAAATACTCTTTTAGATTTCCATGTTTGTCCATACTTTCTAGATGAATAGAGAATGATGAGCTATGAAATTATTCATATAGATCATTATTAAAGTTTGGTATTAATGGAGCACAAACATATTTGCTAAACCATATTATTCTATCACAATCAAGGTTGAACTCAGGAACATTTATCACATTCTTTTATTTCTCCACATCCACCTTCAGCACCTCTTTAAATTTATCATTGATATATAGTTGAACAGCCATTTCAGTATGATAATATTTCTCATATTCCTTTAATATTTCAATATCCATCCTTTTCAAATCCATAAATATTGGATATTTTATGATCCTCATCATTTATAATCTTGCATTATCCTTTCGAATCAAATCATCAGTCACCTTTTTCACTTTCCCTAGGTGGTAATATATTGAGTAATAATAATATTTAATCAATTCTAACAATCTTATCTTCTATATATTAAACTATTTAAAGGTGAATATATACTTTAAAATTTAATGATTGGTAAATACGTCACAACATTCTCCATAAAGATAATGCATCTATATCTTTAACTAAAATATCACTACTGCTAACTCTAAATCAAATTTCATGTAAATTTTCTTATGACCTTTCAATTGGTGTGAGGAATAAGATATATTAATATCATTTTTCATAAGAA
This sequence comes from Viscum album, assembly GCA_963277665.1. Classification (NCBI taxonomy): domain Eukaryota; kingdom Viridiplantae; phylum Streptophyta; class Magnoliopsida; order Santalales; family Viscaceae; genus Viscum; species Viscum album. Next base: position 1,184,294,764 of record OY728145.1, read on the forward strand.
AACATCCCATACCCTTCTTGGATGAAACAATATAAATCACAAACCCTTCTCTAATGTTGGGTTTTATGAGAACAAGGTCACTGACCAAACTTTTATTTAGTTTCATGATATTTTCTGCACATTCATCATTCAAAAGGAACTTGAATATTTTTTAGGCTAACATGGTGAGTATATTATATATCCATGAGAAATACTTCACAAAGCATCGATAATATTCAAAAAAACCATGAAAAATAATTTTTTTCTTCCTATGGTTGCTATGATCCAATGCTTAATAACCTCTATTTTTGATTGATCCACTGATATACCCTTTATTTAGATTATATAACTTAAAAATAAAAGTTTATATATCTAAAATTTACACTTATTAACTTTTTAATACATTTTATTCTTTCTTAGGGTCATCAATAAAATCCTCAAGTGACCTTAATACTCTTCCTTACTCTTGGAATATATAAAAACATCATCTATAATACTACCTCAAACTGATCAAGGATATATCTAAATAATCTGTTCATTATATCCATAAATATTACAAGGGAATTAGTAAGATCAAATGGAATCACTATAAATTCACAGTGTCCTAACCTTGAATTGAAGGCTATATTAAGTATATATTCATTATTTAAACTCAATTGATAGAATATTGATCAAAGATCAATCTTGTAAATATATTGATCTTTTTGTAATTTATTGATCAAATGATTAATATAGGGAATAATAAACTTATTCTTGATCATGATCTCGTTACATTCCTGATAATCAATGCATGGTTGTATTAATCTATATTTTTTCTTAACAAAAAAACATTTTCACCATGTGGTGAAACACTTGGATGAATAAATACACTATCAATATTTACCTGAAGGTGTTTCTTTAATTGCTAATACTCAATTAGGGATGTTGTATATAGAGTTTTTGAAATAGTTGTAGCACAAGGTATGATTTATATTGAACAATAAACTTCACGATTCAGATAATAACTAGGAAAATCTCCCAAAAATACATAAACTAACTCCCATAAAACATGCATATATTCAATGATGACTTTATCCCCCACCATATGAGATAAATACCCCCATTTAATATGAATCAAGATCCATGAAATTGGTGTAATCTCTATTGTATGTTTATATTTACTCTTGTATAGATATATGGTCTTAGGTTGGTTATGAATATCAAATATAACAAACCATCCTCAAAAATTGATATTGGATTTATATAAAGAAACTCAATATATTCCCAAAATAACAACAAATTTAATTAATGGGATAATTACAAGATTTCTAGGAAACACATTCCCACAAACTTTAACTGGGGAAGAATCCTAGACTAGTGATGTAATCGTCATAGCATTGTGAGTTTTAATACAAATTCAACATATACTCATTAAGATGGTAATTTAAAATCCTTTAAAAATTCTTATGTTATAAAAGAGTGGATTTAACCAGAATCAAATAAGACATTAGAATTTATAGAGTGGATGATAAGTATACCTTTCACCATTTTTTATCATACCCCACCTCAATAATAGTGATCACATGAGATTTTTATTTGTATTTGGGTTTAATAAGTTATTGAAATTGGTCATTTTCATTATCCATTATATTATATCACTAGTTATAATAACTCCAAAACTAATTTTATTAGAAAAATTTGACTATGGGTGGTGATTTCCAAGGTTATTTCTCTCCATGTACACCATTAGCTAACTTCTTCCCCTTATTTCAATACTCGATTTCCAAATTAAATTCCTTTTCACACTTAAATCATTTACTATTCCCCTTAATAAAATTAACTACATGATTCTTTCCACACTTCTGTCATAAAGGAATATCATATTATTCCCTCCATGGATTTTTATTTTAATTCCCTTTGAATTACATCATTCATTTCTTATCAAAACCATGAGATTGATGGGTGATTCTAATTTCTATTTCCACATTGATACCACATGATATTATTTCATCATATTTACTGAATTATCTTACATAAATATACCTTCAGATACATTTTTTAATCCATTAAATAATCAATCAATATTAATTTCTATTTCAATGTTAATAATTGAATCATACAGTGAAAGTCTTATAACATTTTCCTCATAGGTAGTAATGGATTCATCATCCTTTTGATTTAGCTTAAGGAATTCCTTTCCCATTTTCATAAAAAGAATATGGAGAAGTGATTATTGAAAAATAAAATCCTAAAACCATCATAATCCATATAGTTAATTTATTCCCATTGCCTCGTATTCATCATAAGAGTCCACCATTTATAAAATTCTCCTTGAAAATAACAAAAAATAAAAATAAATTTATCAATATATGATTACTTAAGAACAAAAAATATATTTTTCAGTGGTAATAATTCATTACTTACTAATTAGTGGATTAATTTACCAAATAAAAGAATATAAATACTTCCCCATTAATGAATAAATAGCAACATATCCCTTGTATCCTTCATTTGGAGGATCAGTATGTTTTATGAATTGATAAAGTTGTGTAAGCTTAAAAATAATATTCTTCATTAAAACTTCCATAACATGCATCTACAAAAAATATAAACCCTTTAATTATTTTTTACATTTAGTGTAAATATAGTTCCTTCTGGTTCTAACCAATTATTGAAACAAAAAATCATAGTATTACCAACAAAAATCATATTTAGAAATCATATAATCATGAAAATATTTTATAGGATGTCTAAATCTTGACACCTTCTTTTTAGTATATAACACCTTTGTTTTATCCTAGGTCATGCATGTTCATTATCTATTAAAATCAATTATAATATATCATAAATGAAATTTTAACTATCCAAAAAAATCCCCTAGGAGTGTATTATTACATCACAGCCACGCGCCCAGTTTTGATGCAAAAAAACTCTTTATATTTTTGGATTTGATAATAATAAACATTAATCAGTTTTATAAAACCAAGGAATACACCATCAAATATTAATATTGGATCACATACATACATAAAGACCTTTTAGGTTTATAGTTTTAGAGGATTAATAAAAATATTATGTAATAATACCAATGTCTTTAAGTGATATTTTTCCCACTATATATAGATTTTATTTTTTCCATTCTATATATTCATAAATTTTACCACTCATCCTTAATCCCTATAAAAAAATTTTAATATGCGGGATGGGAAACAAATCTTATCAAGGGAGATACATAAATATGGAAATAAACCCATATGTCCATTTCAAAACCATAAGGTCATTAAAGAGTGTTTTCCTTTAATTTAATAAACTTTTAACTTAAATAATTTTCTATTTACACATGAAATCATCTTTACAGCACAAATTTTTTCTATAAACCAATTTATAATAAAATATAAATAGAAAAAAATAATCATTAGAATTTATTATAAAACATGGAAACACATGATAATTTTTTTTTCATAAAAACATACCATTTTACCCTAAAAGCGAATAATGATTCCTTTAAAAGAAAAGATAATTACCTTATATTGTGAAATAAAAATATTTCCATGAAAAGTAATTAGAAATTATAGAAAAGTCATGTAAGTTCCTTTTCACATCACATTCATAGAACCCTTACAATTTTATTAACCAATATGGTCAACTTCCAATATAATTTTCCAGAAATATAATCATTACCCAATGTGTTGGAAATCTATATCGGACTCACTTATTATTATAAAATAATTTCCAAGTACTATAAAATGTATCAAACACTTTAAACATTGAATTTCAATAATTAAAATCTTAAAAATATATTTTTTATCACAAAAGTAAAACATTTTTGGATATTGATATATCCCATTTCATTGAAACACTATTTTCAAAACTAAAACACACAGAACATAGGGAAGGAGGGATTTTATTTAATGAAAACATTGAAGATTTTAAAGTAAAAAAATAAAAAATAATTTTTACAATGGTGGGAAAATAAATCAAAATAATATTCTTTAAAATATAATTTTACTTTATTCCTTTTGTAAATAAAATCAAAGCATTCCATATAAAATATGATTTTTTTTGAAAACCATTTAAGGAAAGTAAAAAAAGAGACATTAAATGTTCTTTATAAATTATTTATATTTTTATAAATACAATCAAAAAGGAATTTTAATAATATAGACATGGAAGAAAAAGTTTTAGAAAATATATCTTCAAAACATTTAAAATAAGGTTTTAATGTAAAGAGTCCCATATCTTGAGTTCGACTTGTCACATACGTTCTTTATCTTACTTCTCTTTGAGAAACCTCATTTGTATTTCTTCTTAAAGACCATAGGGATGATATTTTGGGAATAAAACACCTATAGAATGACACTATTGATGTTGAGAAGGTATTTTATCATGGTTTTGTTAAGCTAAGTGGATTATGAACTATGAGTAAGAGAGGACATGTGGTTTCATTTTATAAGTAAGGGGAGTGATGCTTTTGGGAATACATGAAATCCTATAATATAATATGCATTTAACAAATTTAAAATGGATCCAAAATTACATGGATTCAAATATAAAGAGAAAAAGATCTTAATATAATCACATAATTAAATTTATACATATTTATATATCATTTTAAACCTTATCTTTTGGATTAACCCCTTTGTTAACCATTTTTAACCTTAACTGCGGTAATAAAATTTTCAATATCATGAGATATAAATTTCCCTCTAAGTTAATAATTTTCTCAAATATGATCAAGGGATGATATTTTTGACTATTTAACATCCCAATTGTACACTTTAAATTTTTTATGTTTTTTAAATAATTTAATAAAATACTATTTTTCATAAAATATCATTAATGGTATTTTTGATACTATTCATTTAATTTTACTTTAAGGAAATTAAGATAGTAATGGAACTTGAATATAAATTTTCTCATATTAATGATATGATATATTTATCAAAATAATTTATGTAACTCAATAATTCATCATAATTATATTACTTTAAATGTTTTTAAAATCATTTACTTGAGTTTTTTACTTCTTGCACAAGCTCTTTGTTAGTGTTGCGTAAGTATTTAATGTATTTATTTAATAACAGATTTTAAAATAAAATTCATCATAAAAAAATCATTCATATCTCAAATAAACATTTATAAATGAAAATAAACTCGTTTTATCCCCATCATAATATATTAGATATATTAAAGTAATGAAAGAGGCATTTTGTGTTTATTCATTACTTAAAATAATATAAAGGTAATAATTAAAGATAAATTGAAAAAGGAAATATTTTTAATGTGTATATGATCATGGAAAAAAAATTTAATCATCCAATAAAAGAAACGCAAGTTTTCTAACAAATTTGAAGCCTTATCTCATTAGTTTTAACCCTATTAACTCATTTTACCTTTATCATGGTAACAACTATTTACTATGGTTAATATTCATATTGAACAAAAATAAAAGGGGTATATTTAAAAAATATTAACCTCATGATTCTAAATATGGGATCAATTTTATCAAATTCAATTCACATAATTGGGAGAATATAATTTAAAATTAATCCTGTAAAATGCAATGAAAAGTGATTTTCTAAAAAAATGTCTTCTTAAGTATAAAAAGTATTTATACCAAAATAAAGAATAAAATTTATTTGAGTGAACTTAATAAAAAAATTAATAATATAAATGAACTAAATTTTATTTTAATTTTTTTAAATGTATGTTTTTAAATTCTTGGAATAAAAAAGATAGTTTTTAATAAAAAAGTGTATTTTCACTATCCGTCGAAAAATATTTTTTTATAAAATTATAAAAAATTCACTCTAAGATAATTTTATCATTATGATTTAAAAAGTAAATTTAATATTTTTTAATAAGTTTTCTAAATTATCCTAAATTAATTATAATCCTTTTTCATAAAAATAAATTAAAAACATTTTTGAAGAAAAACACAAATTTTCAAAATAAAATGAAATTACTAAAAATTGAATGTTTATTTCCAAAGAATTAATAAAAAAATTATTCATAAGTACCTTTATATATATATATATTTATCATAATTTGGGTATTCCTATTCATATCTTCCAATTCATTGACTATGTTATAATAGTCATATTTAAATAATAATATTTCATGGATGTTTAAGCTCAGTATTGCATATCCTATATGATATTGAAAAAAAATTATTTTTAACATATTAATTCAATGGTTTAATATTTTAACACCCCTTTATATTAAACCCCCATCATAAAAATGGTTAATAAAAATCCTTTTTAAAAGAAGAAAAATAAAGTATATATGTCATCTATAATATCAAATAACTAGGTTTAAAAATATAAGAACATATGTAGAAAGTCAAAATATGGACATGGAGGGAAAATTAATACCAAATAATGATAGAGATTAATAGAGAACATCGATCACTAGAAAGTGAATGATCAAGAGAAAGTTAATGACCACAAAACCATAAACCAATGATGTGTGAAAAAGACCACCAATTCATTATAAATGTAATAACCCATGCTTTTCTCCATAAATAAATGATATATTAAATATAATGTTTCATACACCATACCAAATTAAAATAAAAGAAAAATATTTCTATATTATGAATATTAAATATGACTGTTAAAATCCATCTTTTAAATTAGCTGATATAAATTGAGGTAACCATATAAAAAAATTAAAAAAATAAAATAGGTGGAAATAGAATCCAGAATAATAATTCTTCCATATTAAGTCCATCTATATCATCTCATAAGGGATGTAGCTTCACTATGTTTTTTGATAGATCGAGCCCAAACTAAAGTTGAAAAATTATGAATTGAGAGAAAATACTTGCTGGAAAAGTTTAAACATGTACAACTCGCTAAAAAATCCAAGCAAGAGAAATTACAACCCATGAATTCGACTACTAGTTATTTTAACCTTAGATCTTTTATGGAGGTTATACAGATTTGTTTGAGTATAAGTTTGTATGGTATCAACATGTAGTTTTATTTATATAATAGATTGGGAATATCAATATAAAATACATATTAAGCATAAAATTATTTGTTTTCCATTTGAGTATTAAAATGTATATATATAACTTTTAGATATGAATATACATAAAAATAAATTATCATCCATTATATATATATGTATTTGTTGAAAATAAATATGAAAAAATAATATTTATTATTTAAAAAAAGAGCTATTAATTAATATAAATAGTTTCCATTATATTTTTTGGACTTTATTTCAATATTGAATTCTTAAATTTTCAAAATTATCATCATCTTTGGATTTATCATGATTGGATTAAAATTTATTTTGGTAATTTTTCTAAAATAATTGATTTTTGGTAAAAAGTTAAAATACCATTTTTTGAAAATATTATGGATTTTGAAACATAAATTTGATATAAGCATGAACTAAAACTTATTAATCATTTTTATTAAACAAATATATGTATTTTCATGTAACATTATATATTTTAAAATATATTGTTTGAATTATAATCCATTATTTGAAATTTTAATACATAAGTAATATTTTCTAACAAATTATTTTAAATACATTATACATTAGTATTTTAAAATTATTTTTTGTCAATTGAATCATGTTACATGTATTTTAAATTTAAAATAAGTGGGTTAAAATTATTCAATAAGCAACACTTAATTTGTAGGCATGGATATTAAGTTACTGAAAGAACCTAGGGCATAAGGGAAGCACAAAAAACAGTCAATTGAAAATTTTGGGTTTGGATTCTTGTTAAAAATATAAAATCCAAAAAACCCACTATTCTAGTTTCTAAAATGATATCATGAAATTAATTTAAGCATAATAAATAAAATCTAAAAAAATTATAAATGGTAACTTGTTCGTTTAAATTTATAGGTCAAATTCTCTCATCGTTGACATTTTATGGCACAAAGGAACTAAGATAGGTGACCTCTAGATCACCACGCATGTAAAAAAATCCAAGATCCTGGATAAATGTTTCATGGGTGATATAATGGTAAATAAAATATCTTTATGATGTCCCTTTTATCACCTAAATAACGTGAACTCTATTGAGAAAGCAGGATCAATGTGGTCTAGTTCTTCCTTTGGAATCTCTCTCTAAGAACTTGAGAGGATAGGATATGAGATATTATCTCACTAAATTCATCTAAATACTATAGTTCTCCATTCAAGAGGCTAAAATGAGCTTTTATACCTAGGTTATATTTTAAAAAATTTCACTTTGGTCCTTGGAAAGTAATAACCTTCATTTTAGACCATTATCAACATTTATAAATTAATAATCTTGTTATATATTTTAAAAATATTTTATCACTCACTCAAAACACTATAAAATGTTTCTTGATGAAATTTGGACCATTATCTTGGACCATAATCTCTTCAATTAATTTAACAAACCTTGAACATATTATGTTTATTTAAAAAAATATATTTTATCATATTCACTTTTATCAAAAACAAATTGTGGATAATTTGAGAAATAAATTCAATCATCATTATTTTAAACTTGAATAATATAATTTAACTAGTTTTACTTGCGATCATTCATACTCAGGAATTCACAGTCTTGCATGTGGGGCCCACATCTTCTTAAACTGTAATTCATTAGAATAGGTGGAACTTGTGGATAAACTTAATGTGTGACCCTATAGGACACTTTATCAATATAAGTAATTCCAATCCAGAGACCAAGAGTGGAGTCTAGAAACCTATCATGGAATCTAAGGAGATAAAGAGTTTCATAGCTATGACTACCTACTATAAACAAGTTCTATGTAATATAATCTCTTCGTATCATGATATCTCATAACATATTATGTTCACTTATGCAATCATACTTTTATTCTTTATATATTTCATGATCTTACTTAACAAACTTACCTTCTTGTACAATGTCCATGGATTTAATGAAGGTACAACCATCCTAGTAAACCTTGTCCAATGATATATCTCTTCCACAACTTGGAAGTGAAAAATTATATCTTAATCATCATACCAATGACATATCACGAGTGATACACCCATCCTGAGTTTCCTCTCCACATATTCAATGTCATGGTTTTTTTCCTTGAATAAAAGTTTGTGATCAAATGGTACACATTGATAATGATCTCAAGTCTAAAGAACAATACACATGTTTATATATTGGAACAATTAATGACACCTAAAAAAGTGGTGCTTCTATTTGTGGGTCTATCCTCATTATCTCATCTAATCAAGATCACTATGTGTGAACTTCATGAGAAGAAGCATCAAGGCTTATGATCCCCCAAAACTTGATAATCAGGCATCATCCATGTCTTAGTAGTATGATGTTTTTAGACTACAGATAATATATTTTATATCACTTTCATAGTATTCTGAGTTTTTTATTATAGCTGGGAACTACAATAACCTTTTTGTATGACACATAATATAATAACATTACCATGTAAATAGTGTATTTAGAAATATCAACAATATTGTGGTAAGAATAAACACATGTATATATTATACTATATATATATAATGGTAATCAAAATTACTATACAATTTGTGTCTAGGGAACCCCCTATTACAACACTCCCTCCTATAATAGATCCAAATTCCTAAACAACCTTGTTAACTCTCACATGATAAGATCATGTTTCTCTTGAGTTATGGATTTAGTCATGGGCCTTCCATATTTCCACTCTGTGGTTATTATTCTACCTGTGACTTTAGCTCTTAGGGTAAGACTTCTCAAGAAATGATATCCACGATTACCTCTATTTTATATACTATATAAGCTTGATATCTTGGAAAGAAACAGTAATAGAATTATCATAAATACAAAAATTTACTTACTAGATGTGATTCCAAGAAATGGAACAAATTGTTGTGTATTTTACCACACTTATTAAGCTTCATTTCAAGATGTAATGAATCCATATTTTTAAATATGGATATCACTAGGTTGATTGATATTTTATTACTCATTTTCTTAACCTAACTATGACATTAGATCATATAGACCTTATAGGAATACTATTTTGTGTCCCCTTATAACTATCTTTCATTATACTCTAAATACTAGGTAAATATATGTTGTACTTTCTCAAGTTAATTAGATAGATATGATTGCTACCCTTGTAGATCTCCTGGATATAAATGATATTTTCCTACCATAGATAATATGTTTGAAATATCACATGTTGTACATATCATGGAATATGTGACAGATCCATTGGTGTAACTTATGGATTTCCACACACCACATTAATCTCCTCCTATTCTTATGAACGTATTCGTAAATAGATTTATTCCATGTGAAACGGGTAACAATTATCTCTAGAATTCCTCTAACTTGTATTTTATCAATAACTTGTCAGTATTTACTTTTGAGTAGGTCTAAGCATGTATTAGATCTACCTTAGTATATCTCATTCCCTATACCTTTGGTTTATACTTTAAGTATGTGAAAAGTTAATATCATCCTAGTATTAACTAAATTTAAGACCAATGGATATAATCTATATGTTAACAAACATATTATACTTGGAAAATAATGACACTCCCATGAAACTCTAGTAGACATAAGGAAAAGATTCCTTCCAAATGAATATTTTATGATCTAGTTTATTTCTTTAATCATGAACTGGATTTCAATAACTTTCATCCTTATTGTAATTCTATGATGTCACTATCCCTTTCTGGTTCCATGATATAGACATATTTCATGACTAGTGGTCTGGACATCCAATGATCAATTTAATAATCATAGAAAGAAGCTATGATATGTAAAATTCTTATGTATTTATTAATAATTACTTTATATTACCTACTGATCCTTACTGGAACTATGCTTGTACCATCCATGTATAATATCACTTGAATACCCACCGTAGTATCCAAAATAATAAGCCTCCTTCATTTTAATACATGGAATCCATTATTAAATTTTAATTGATATTTTAAAATTTAGATAATTTTCATATACTTCTTAACTCTAGGAATTATTATTCTCTATGAATAATGTATTACTATTTATAGTGAATATAATGTATGTGTCTCCAAAACATTCCTTTTGTACAAGGTCTTGTAGAAGTTTTCCTATGTCAACTATTTGTGGATCTATAGAATTGACCAAACCCAATTTAATCTTGATTCAACTATCTAAAATAGATACGTGAAACCTTTAAGAGAAATATAATTTCTAACTTGACTATATTGTTTCTATCAAAGGGATTTTTGTAATATCCTTAAAAAAATTTAGGATGATTACTATTGATGCACACTTTATTTCTACTTCATGCTGGTTTTTTTATATCCTAAAAAATTATTTATAACTAAACATGCATTCATATGATAATGGATTTATATCACACTAAATTTCATATGATATTAATTTTTCATTATAGTTTTCATATGGTTATGGGATAATGTTTCTATTTACAATGCATGTCTCAAAAAATGGAAGTATCTACAAAGCATGAGTTTTAACATTGATGCTCCATTTACTTACATCATGAATTTGATTTTATAAGAAAATTTTATTTCTGGAATTTCTCCGTGATACATGTTAATATCTTAGAGTCATCATTAATCCTCATTATTAGCACCATAACATTGATGTGGGTAAGGTAATATTCATTTAGGAATTTTTCCATACTAAATTATATTGATTGATGAATTTTTAGTCAAGATAGTATTTGGCACACCAGAAAAAATCATATCATATATTCTAAACATGAATATACCTTACTTCACTTTCACATTACTTAAATACTTAAAGGAATCTTATAAATTATAATTACCACTATCTTACCCTTGGAATAGTTCACACTCACTAGCTGAGCTAATTCTGAATGATTTATGGATTAACTTTATTTTTAAAGGTTTACTTTTCCAATCTAAGTATATTAGTGTTTTGATAGTACCTAAGGTATTTAACTACAAAAAACATGTGAGATAATTTTTTTGTTAATACTTAAGAAAATTTCAACTAGAACCATTTACTTAGAAATTATAAGTTGTTTGCTTCTCACCATTGACTTATGAAACACCCTTTCTTAACAACAAAGAGAACATACCTTACTTATAGTAATGTTTATTTACTTAAATGGTTATTATATTTCAATAAATATATGTTAAATTCATACTGTATATAATATATAAGAATAATTTTAGAAACATTATAAATAATGATGAATACACCTGAAGAAGAAACGACTTCTTGCTTCTTCAATTCAGTACATTGCATTTATCTTCCATAGAATCATTTCATGATATTCAATGAAAATCACCTCTTATTTAATTCCACATTTATTTAAGTGATGTTTCAAAGGTTCCTTTCGAATGAAGCTCTCTAATATAATTTTCACCTTGTTTTCATCTTGTTCGATAAATGAACTAAAGATCAAACTTTTCTTAAGTTATTATTTTCTTAATGAACTTTACCCAAAAGGTAATAAAGTGTTTTTTATCTATTTAGTACTCATTTGGAAATCTTAAATGAAACTATATTATATTGGTGGAAATTATATAAAAAGGGGATGTATTGAAATATTGTGATCCATCTATCAATTTACACGTATGTAGTGTGATCATCATCCATTATTATCTTGGTTTACTTTCACCCCACAAGATTCTCTAATATGAGACGAAATGTAAAACCATCAAAGTCCTGATGTTGTATCGACAACTCACATCATATTCTGATGATATCACTATTAAATAAACATCATATTCATTATACATGAGTCTCATGTGATAATTTTTATACCCTATCTTCCTGATGTGGATTAATAAGTATTGGGGACACCATCACCATGAATTTATTATGTATTAGTACTTTGTGCAAGAACCTGTACTACTCTTTAGAAATACATTCCAGTTTTGAACTTTTATTTGAAGAATATGATCAATGTTTAATTCAATTGTTGGTGAAATCCACTTGAACTACATAAAATAAAATTATAAGATTAGTACTTTATCTTGATTACTTGTAGAAATTTTGAAATTATAGATTTTAAATATCCCTAACTATTTTATAAAATCCTATTATCCCTCAGATACTAGATTTGGAATACCCATTTAATTGAGTATTATTGTAGAAAAGATCCTTTATACCCCTCCTCATATTATATAATCATTGGATATTAAACTACTCAAAGAGTCCAAGGTAGGCACTAATCTAACCAATTTTATTAACTCACATATCCTTAATCTATTGAGTGGAATTCCATATCCTAAAAATAATTACTTTGAATGATCAACACTTTTCATCTAAATTTTAAACAATATAGCTTTGGATAATTGTTTTTTTAATATTTCGTTAAGTCAACCCATCATTATCATAATAAATCATCGGTAGAAGGAGTCACCATAAACTTTGGATGGTGATCATCCCATACACCTAGTTTTGTTCAAATCAGAGTAATGGATTGAATTTAATTACTTAATATTTTCTTTGAGGGATTTGATAATTTAATATAGGTGAATTAAATGTTTTCCTATTTAACATTCTTTTTCTATATGATTTCAATCACAACTTAACTATTCTTTTAAATAGAAAACATTTACCACACATGTTCCTTTTATATTTTTATTCTTGTATATTGTTATATTTTATGATTGAACATAATAAATTCACATTACGAAAATAATAAACCATGAAAATTATAAAATAAATACATAATGAGATGATCACAAGACTTTAAATGTTGGTTAATCCATTGAGTGAATAATGGATTAAGCAATAACCTAGGGGAAATACTTAAGTCAATAAATGAATTAAGTTTTACCAACCACAACACCCATGCATTTAATTGTTTTCACACCAGCTCTCAAGTAGAACCACTTTTCCATGAACTCCTCTGATTTTTAAAATGTATACTCACATGCGGGTGAGGGAAACTAAGGGTGAAAAAATATATTTTATAACTTTAATATGGGAACACAGACCCTTATACATATTATAGAAAGAGGGAAGATGCATTGATCATAAAAAGAAAATAATTATTACATTTTTAAAAATTAAAGGCAACAATTAAATAAAATTAATACTAAACCAAACATTCAATGGTCAATATCAACTCATTATCATTCAATATGAAATTATAATGCATAAGAAAAATTAAATTTTCTAAAATTTAACTTGAGGGTATTTGTAATACCTTAACTTGAACTAAAATGATTCTAATTAATTATAGATACATTCCATAACACCTGAAATAGTTTTATTAAACATCATACAACTAAATTTAATTTCTAATTTTTTTTATACATTTTCAGGTCTATTTAGACCTAAAATAGATCCCCAAAAATTAATTTAGAGATTGTGATGAGTTAAATGGGCCTGGCCAATTGGAGTCAAACCAAATTGGTTAATCCCAATATGGGCCATCCTTTTAAAGGACATATATAATAATAATAATAATAATAATAATAATAATAATATAAAATGATAACAATCTTCAATAAAAAATCTTTGACCGTTTTTATATAATTTAAACAAGGTTTCATGCAAAGCATTTAATAAAAATTAAAGGGAAGATTTTTTCCATTAAATTAAACAATATTCCATGGGATTCTATGAATTAGATTCAAAGGGAAGATTTTTAATTTTAATTGAACAGTCTTCTATGGGAATATATAAAACAATATTCCAAGGGAAACATTATCCTTTTAATTAAAAAATCTTCCAGAGAAAACTTGTATTTACATAGACTAACCTAACTAAATTCTAGTATATATGGATAAAATTCAATATATTCACATTGTGCTCTTTCTAAAAATTAGTAACACAAATATCCATTAAAGTGATGAAAAAAATAAATGATTAAATTTAATTACAATTTTTATGCAAAACCCATATTTTTCAATCGACCATATCTTGGTGATATGAATCTATATCAACCTGAATTATTATTATTTGATACTGTATTAAAACAATATTTATAAATCATAGAAAACAAAATTTAAATTTAAAATTTTTAGAATTAAAAATTTACACGTTCCCTAAGATATGAATTGAAAGAACCCAGGGTACAAGAGTAGCATGAAAAAAGAGTAATTTAAAATTTTGGATTTAGATTCATGTTAAAAACACTTAATCCACAAAAAAAATTTCTTTTATTTCTAAAATTACCACATTCAATTCATTTATGAATGAGAAATAAAATCAAAAAATAAATAAATTAAATGGTACCTAGTTCATTTGAAGTTGAATGTTTGATTCGCTCACCATCAACGTGTCATAAAACAGAGGTTCCAAGATAAGAATCTTAAAAATCATATAAACATGAAGTAAAACCCCTAGATCATTGATCTAAATTTACATGGTGTTATCATTGGAAATAATATATCTTTACAACATCCCTTTGATCATTGGAAGAATGAAAATTTGTTCAAGAAAGTGGGATCGATCAAACCTCGTTCTTTCTTTGAAATCTCTCTAGAAGTACTTGGGAGGAGATTATATGATAGATTATATCAATAAATTCATGTAAATAGTGGTTCTATCTATTCAATAGGATAAAATAATCTTTTATACAAAGGATATATTTATCAAAATTGCACTTTGGTACCTGGAAATTAATAATATTCATTTTAGGCCTTTTCACAAATGTGTTGTAATGCCATTTTAAATTTCTATCAGGTATGTTTTAAACATTATTATTTTTTATTTTTAGTTGGGTGAGTAATTATGAGAAGTAATTGGTAGGATACCTAGAATGTTGAAGTTAGGCATTTATCAGAATTTTTAGAAAAAACCCTGTGATTTTTGAAATTTACTGGGCAATGACATGATGTGTAATGGAAATACACAAAGTGTAATGGATTATAATCAAAACTTATGAATTGGATACATAGTGTGAGAATTTTACATGTTGTATAATGATTACACATCATTTAGTGAGAAAATATACCGTTTTAAATAAAAAAGCCATGTTTTTTTGGTGTATGTGAGACTCAAGGATTACATTAAGTGAAATGGGGTTTCAAGACATGTAAATTATATAGGGTTGGTTTTAAGCAAGAGGTTTGGATGAAATTATTATTTCCATTCATACAGGATTCCTTGTTCTCGACATAGAGGCTCTTGCTAGAAATTGTTTTGGGGACTCCCTACCATCTAGATCACTTGGTTCTAAAATTGGTAACCTCTATGGTCAGATTTATTCTCTTAGGGTATGTAATCCTTATTGATCTTCTTTAGTTTTTGTTGTGACTGTGGTTTAGATATGGATTTTGTGATCAGATAGTGTTTTTTATCGATATTTTTTATGTTATTTTCATGCCTTGTCTTCTAAATGTTGTTATCTTGGTTTCTGGTCATCATTGTCAAAATAAATTTGGTCTCTACCATGTTAAGGTAGGTGTTTCTATAAAATGGGTTAATTTTATGAATTACATGTCATTCTTGATAAAATATTTATGGAATTTCATTAATTGAAAATTATAAGTTGTTTTAAATGATTTCATGGAAAGGAAAATGTTTTAAAAAAATGGGGTTTTATTTAAAAATGGATTTTATTAATTTGGAAATGGGTTTTCAAACTTTGAAGTGGATCATATTGGCATTGAAAATGTTTAATGAAATTTTGATCATGGTTTTGAAAGTGTATTGTATAATTACACATTGGGAACCCTTGGCACGTTGGGATAGAGTCACAAGTAGCCTTTATGTGTGCCTCACCATTAGAAGGTAACTTTATGTGATATTAACTTGAAGGACTCAATATCTATTAGATACAATGTATGGTTTTTAGGCTTGATAGTGTCTAGTATGAATTATCCCATTGAATAGTTCCCAATATGAGGTGATTTTTCTTTTTTCATTTATGGTCATTTATCACATGAGTTTTTATTATGGGTTGTTTCTCACAAGTTTTTATATATATGGTTTTATCACATAGCTTTCTATAATAGGTTATTTCATGGATATATTTTTAATTGTATAACTATTGATGCATAAATATAATTTTCTTTTTTTATCACTTATACTTTTCATATTTGTAGATAGATAAAATGAAATTCTTTTACGAAAACTAATGGAATAAAAATTGAAAATGCATTATAAATTGTTTGGATTTATAAAAAATCTTTATAAAAATATTTTGTTTTAAAATATATTTTTAGAACAAGATTGGGATATTCCTAACACTGGGGGGGGGGGGAATAAATGGTGGGGACTTTTTAAACCAGTTGTAACTTTTTATCTCTGTACCTCTTCGCCCTGTTAGGATCTTGATTCTCTTATTCTCTTTTCTAGTTACATGAAAGTATATGAAAGTATTTAAGATAACACATAATATTTTTAAAAGGTTTTCTACTCTACAAGAGTACTCACACCCTTGGTATGGTTAGAAATAATCATGGCTATAGAACCACTAGAAAAAAACCCTTTTAATGTGGTTACAATGGGCAGGATATGCCATTACACTCATCTGGCACTTTGAAAACAATCCCATAATGCATGTTTTACAACTCTTGGATGGATATTTATACTCACTACCAGGAGTGTATTCTCGTTATTGGCAAGGGTTTGTAACAAAAATAAAGTCCTCCACCTATTTAGTCTAGTCTGATGTTACAGTTCTAATTTGTTCTTCAACAACTTTCTTCTTCAATTTGTTACTTGTACATATGTATTCAAGAGACTCCTCTTTCATCTTCCTAGTAATAAAATTGATTTCCGCACTACCTTATTTTTCTTCCATTCACAATAATATGAATTTACTATGGATTAATGAGAACTTTATTTTCTCTAACCTAAATTATAATCAACAAATATCAATTTGATCACCATATCTTCTCCTATTCTTTTATCTTTCTTCTTAAGTCCAAGACCAACTACACCAAGATCCATTCTTCTTTTTCTTACAAGAATAAAAAAACTTACTTTGTGATTATTAAATCAATGAAGATCAGATCATATCGCCATCATAATAATTAATATGGCATGAATAACTGAATATAAATTGGTCACTCTCTTTCTTTTTCCCATGTCCTTCTTCATTGGTGCAGATATGAGTTTAGGTGCATGTATGATTATTCTTTAGATAAAAAAATTATGTGTTCTTTATCTTCTATGTACTTTGTGTATCAACCGGGTATACACACAATTTTACTTTATGAAACATAGTGAGGGTTTTATACCAGAGAACTGGTTAATAGAATCCATCTATGAGAATCACTATCATGTTTATGCGGTATTTCTCCTTTGCGTACTTCCCTGTATCTTTTGTAAACCACCCTACTTCCTTCTTGAACTATCTTATTCAGTGTGACATGAGTGATTCATGGATATCATTATCTCACATAAACTACCTCTTCTTCACTAGCATCCTTTCACTCCATGAACTATTGATGCTCCATAGACCAGCCCTGCTCCACAAATGACCTTTGGTTTGCAGGCCACTTTTAATTATATGAACTGATTATTCCACTATGGACTACCTATAATTCCACAAATCATATTCTAATCTATAGACTGCCTCCACTTTCAAAAACCATCTTCTCTTCCATGGAATTCCTCCACTTCTGTGAACCACCTTCTCCTCTGTGGACTATCTCTACTTCATGGATCATCTCCTCTTATGCATACAACTTTTTCCTTTGAAAAATATTTCCTCCATGAAATTTTTCCCTTCACATAATTATCCATAATGAAATCTTTCAGACTTAGATAAATTCTTCCATCACCAATTATTTCTTCTAATAAAATTATCTATAACTTAATTATCTAATTATGGGTATTTATATAAGAAAATTGATTCAAATATTTCGTTAATATAATTTACCCAAATTTTCAATGCGGTACAGCCTTCTCTGGGGAATTTGCTTCTTCAAAGAACTGTTTTCCCTACTCGCTCCACATACCTCCTTTCTTCCTTCAGGACGACCAATTCTATATATGAACAGATCAACACCTTTATTTTGTGAATGACATGCCTTCCCTATACCGCATGCCTCCCATTGTAACATCCCAAGTAATTAATTAATAGTAGATATTTTTATCTATGTATATTAATGAATTAGATAGTGTTTTAGAGGCTTAAAATGAAAATAAATGCAATCTTAAGCATGTAATACACTAATATTTTTAAAAGATTGTTTTACTGCATTTTGATGGAAATTTTTTTTTGAATCTATCTTTTGACAATTTTATAAACTATGTTTGTCAAAATAAACTTATTCTTTATGATTGAGACATCAAAATTTACTTTGTGTGAATTTTTGGTATTTTTCTGACAATGTTCATTTTTTAATGAATAGTGAAAAATACTGCATTTTACATCAAAACTACTTTTTAATCTAATTTATTTATATGATTATATTATCTTTTGAATTGGTTTTGAAGTGAAATTAGAATATATTTTTACCATTTAATCCAATGGTGGTCATTGGAATCAATTTCAGTTTGAAATTGGACTTAAACTGGTGTCAATCTTTTGATACTTATTGTTTCATAAAAACACGCTATTTGTCATGACAATGGGAATTTATTATTAAATTAATTAATGTAACTTATATGATTTGAATTTTGTAAAATATACATCATTTTGGAATTCAGAATATCAAATATAGCTTAGGGTGAAGTTTTGGTATCTTTCTGAAAAACTTCAATTTTTGATGAATAGTGAAACCACTAAGTGGTAGTTAAAGAAACTTATTTTTCGTTTAAATGAAAATTTAGCACCTCTGTGATTTGATTTTCAAAAATCCGAAATACATGGTTGTCATTAGGAAGTAAAATGTTGTTCAATGAGATTAAAATAATGTTTTGGTGAATAGTAACTTTTATGTTTTTAATCGCGATTAGTGGTAATTAGTGTAGTTTAAGGTAAAAATAATGTTTTAATAGTATGAGATGAGCTTGAAACATGTCCTACTCTCATTTGATGTGTCATGGCCGACCAAGAAAATCCATGGGTCAACTTGGAGACCCCATGGAGCCACTTGGGTTGGGAAATGACATAAATAACGTTTTATTTAATGTAAAAGTAAAAAATGACACAAACATAATATGTTTTACAAAAAGAATTTTTAAATGGGGTTATAAAAGTCATATTTTTGACTATAAATTTTAATTAGAAAGATAAAACGATTCCCTACATCATAGTATTTTTTTTATAATTTTTAGACTTTAAATAAATTAAATTATTTATGACATCATGATGATGCAACGATTACATCATTAATAAAGGATTTAAATAAAATGAGAAGATAATGTAAAATGTATAACCTACACATGTCCAAAACCTATTGGGTGGGTATATTTAGAACCCTTATCACCTTATCCTAGAATTATATCAATGTGGGACCTTTTAAATCTGAAACTCATTTTCAAATAAAGTAATATTTATTTACTTTCAAAGAGTGCCCCTCCTCTCCTCTTATAAAAGGCCCCCACCTCTACCTCCTTACCCACACTTCCAAAGCCTTTGTCTCGGCCAACCCCTTCCCATTTTGTCTCTACACTTCCCTATATTACTCCTTGAAGCCTCAATTTGGGCATAATTCTTCCCAAGGAAGCCTTTGAGCTCAAACCAAAGGGAGTTACCCGATTTTAAGGTAATGTCTTCACTTGAGTCCTTTTGTTTTATTTTGCTTCTCCAACCACCTAAAATATTTTTATTTATTTATTTTGTAACAACTCTAGTATATTCAATATACTAGGATGTTGTTATAAGAAGTATTCAAGCTACACTTACAGACACCTACATCTAATGGTTAAAGAACATACTGTTTCCGTGGATGGTGGATTTATGCCTCCCGAAACGATGATTGTTCAACATTCCTTTAACACCTTAAAAGGTGGCCATTAAGATGTCACTATATTTATATATGATATATAATATATTTATGTTTTCCTTAAGCTTATGTATTTTTCATTTTGGTCATACCTTTATGGTTTCCATTATGGGTAAACGCGATATCTTCATTTAAGGAAGTGCGGACTACCACCCCCCTCAAAGTGATTTGATTTCGTTAATGCCATATGTGGGATGTATAAAGGATTTAATTAATGGTATTATATATGATATTATACTGGAATTATAATATATCTTTATATAATTATGATTCCATTCCATAAAAAATACGAAATAGAAATGAAAGTAGCGTTTATGCGTACGTACGGCTTACCGTCTCCATGAACGATGCATTTCATTTCTTACCTCTAAATGATTATGTAATATTATAAATACACGTATATAATGGATATATATGATTTATATGATATATACATCATGATTATAATTCTGGATATAATGGATACATGAACAACATGTAATTATAAAGGGTTTATTTTGACTCAAGTACCAATGATCATTAAAACGACCGTTATTAACTTAAATAATTACATAGTGTTCATGACATGGCAATAAGTGATATAAAAGGAATAATGAACTTGAAAAAGGTTCTTAAGAAAGTATAAATTAACTCAAGTTTATTATTCAGGACATTAAAGAATGATTGAGTCAAGTCGGACCCGAGGTATGGGACTTCGTCTCAATCTCCTTTCATTGAGGCATATTTTATTTTATACACAACTATCTTTTATACGGTGTATAAACCCCTTTTACTTTTATGTTTATCCAAAAGGAATCTTTTTTATATGAAGCGTTTTACAAAACGACAAAAGGGAATGTTTTTGTTGTACGTATGCTACAACAACGACTTCTCCGCCGCCGTAACCATTATTTGGGTTTCGACTTCCTCTACAAGCCATACCTTATTTTTAAAAGAAAAATAAATACCATGTTTTACTTTTCTTTTATTTTGGTATTGAAAGTGGTTTTCATAATGTTTTTATATCAATGTGTTGTATTGATATATTGTGATTGAAAGGTGGAAATGTTATGTTTCCTTTATGCATGTTTTATGTGATACAATTATGTTGTGGTTCTTGGGAATTATTATGAAGACGGGTGGTTCCGTGATAAACTAAGGGCAGGTGAGACCGATATAGCTCTCCAATGCATTGGGTAATGCGAAGGAGTGAAACATTAAGGTTTATCTGAAGAGATTTAGGGAATATACTGTGATGGGTATTCCAAACGTAACCAAGAGGGTTACTCCCTACGTAAGAATGTTATGAATGCCTCAAGTTACCTTTATGTCTTATGATTTCTATGATTTATTCATAATTTGATGAGGTGTGTTAAAGTGCTTATGTTTTATGGGTAAAGTATGATCTCATTCTTATGTATATATGTACCCATGTTTCCTTTCCATATTTTTATATCCCTTACTGAGCTTTTTATGCTCATCCCAAGTTTTTTGAAATGTTTTTCACAGGTCAAGGGAAAGGTACATGATATGATGATAGTGTCAAGGAAGTGTCAAGAAAGAATCCATGTTTTATTTTAAATATGTCTCCATTGATGGGAATGAAGAATACTATCTTTATGTAACCACTTTGTTTATATGTGGAATGTAATGCAAGTTTTATGATATAATTCTCTAAAACTCTAAACCCAAAAAGATCCTCAATGTGTAATCTTGTAATAACTCAAGATTAAGTAAGGTTTAAGGCCGGGGCCTTATAGTTGGTATCAAAGGTCGGTTTAGATAACTTTAGGAGTTAGAATTATATTAAATTATTATCCAAAAATATTTTCTTTTTGGTCAAATTGAAGTGATATAGTATTTGAAGATTACCATGTTACTTCATCTAAGACATGTTTGTTCAGAATGGTTTTCCGCAGAGGAAACAGGGAAGCAATGCTAGGAAGGAATACAGAAGGAAATAACCTTCCGAATCAGCATCCTGAGATGGTCGGAATTGGAACTGAACAGTTTTTTGCAGTAATGGCGCAGATGACTCAAGCGATAAATGGCGGTGGTATCCATACACGAGATCAACCAGATCAACCGCAGAGGAATATGTAAGTGGTGGAAAATTTCATGAGGCAACATCCCCCATCATTCAGAGGATCACCTGACCCTGTGTTAGCTGAAGGGTGGATTAAATCACTGGAGAAGATTTTCGATGTCATGGGGTGTTCAGACAATCAAAATGTTAGTTTTTCTATTTACCATTTGGAGGGTGAAGTATATCAGTGGTGGTCGATGGTTAAAAATATCAGGGACGCCGATGAGATTGATGCTCTTGACTGGGATGAATTCAAAGGTATGTTTCTTGAGAAGTATTTTCCTAAGGCTGTTCAACTTAGGATGTAAAAGCAATTCTTGGAATTGATGCAAGAGGAAGACTCAGTGGCTTCCTATGAGAAAGGTTCACTCGATTGGCAAGGTATGCTCCAAATTTTATCTGAGACCTTGATAGTAAAATCAATCATTTTTACTCAGGATTAAAGCCAAAATATTGAAGGGCATTAGATTCTCATGAGTTTAAAAGTTATGAAAAGAATGTTCGATGTTCTGAGAAGGTGGAAATGGAGTTTTCCGATGATCAAGTGTTCTATAACAACCAACAGAAGAAGAGACCGAGGTGGAAGGAGAAAGGTAAGAATTCTTCAAAAAAGTCTGATGGTAAGAAATCTAAGTTTCCAGTTTGTGATAAATGTGGCAAAAGGCATGCTAGGGAATGTCTTCTGAATTCTGGAAAGTGCTACCGATGTGGTAAGATGGGACATAATGCTCGTGATTGCACTGAAAAAGATCATGGTGAATGTAAGACCAAATTTGATTTACAGTTAGTGAAATGTTATAAGTGTAATGAGATGGGTCACTATGCAAACGAGTGTCCGACAAAGAGCTTGAGTGATGGGAAGCAGTTAGACTACAAGCATAAAGGGGTGGTGAAATCCTTTGCAACTACTTCAGCAGATGTTGGGCCATCAAATGAAGTTGTATCAGCTACTTTGTTTGTTTTTCCAGATTATTCCAGTGTGTTGTTTGATTCGGGGTCTACACATTCTTTCATCTCTGAAAACTTTTCTAGTAAAATGGGAATACCATCTCAAGAAATGACTCCCGAACTTGTGGTAAAAACACCTGGGGGAAATGTTGACGCAAAAAGAATTTATAATAATCTTCTTATCCTTATATGTGGAAAGAACCTACTTGCAAACCTTATTGTTCTACCTCTAGTAGAGTTTGATGTTATCCTAGGTATGGATTGGCTCTCTATTTACCATGCTAAGATTGACTGTAGAGCTAAAGAAGTTTCTTTTCAGAAATATTTTCAGTTTGTGTACAAGAATGAACCCTTACTGTTGATAACTTATCAAGATTCCAAGAAACTTGTAAAAGATGGAAATGAATGTTACCTTGCACACATCATTGAAAATAAAGGAACTGTTCAGATTAATGATGTGTCAGTGGTAAATGAGTATCCTGATGTTTTTCCTGATGAGTTGCCTAGAATAATACCAGATCGGGAAGTTGAGTTTACTGTTGACTTAGTTCCTGATGCTAAGCCAATTTCAAAACCCCCTTATCGAATGGCTCAAATTGAACTTTTAGAGTTAAAGGAGCAATTGAAAGATTTATTAGAGAAAGGTTTCATTCGACCTAGAACATCACCATGGGGTGCTCCTATTTTATTTGCTAAAAAGAAAGATGGTTCTATGAGACTTTGCATTGATTATAGAGCCTTAAATAACATCACTATTAAGAACAAATATCCTTTGCCTCATATCGATGATTTGTTTGATCAACTCCAGGGAGCTCAGTTTTTTCAATGATTGACCTGAGATCGGGGTACCATCAGCTGAATGTAAAGGAGGCAGGTATTCTGAAGACCGTGTTCCGTACAAGATATAGCCATTATGAATTTGTAGTAATGCCTTTTGGGCTAAACAATGCACCTGCTATATTCATGGACTTAGTGAATAGAATTTTCCATGAGTTCTTGGGTAAGTTTGTGGTGGTTTTCATTGATGATATTTTTGTGTTTTATAAAAGTAAAGAGGAGCATGAAAGACATTTAAGGGTTATCTTGAAAACCTTAAAAGAAAAGAAACTGTATGGAAAATTCAGAAAGTGTTAGTTTTGGTTGCAACAAATTTCTTTCCTTGGTCACATTGTTTCTAAAGATGGGATAACCGTTGATCCTGTAAAAACAAAGGTTGATGAAGAATGGACAAGACCCACAAATGTAATAGAGATTCGTAGTTTCCTTGGTTTGGCAGGCTATTACCGAAGGTTTGTTATAAATTTTTCACGGTTATATATTCCAATGACTAAGCTAACTCGGAAGGGTGTTAAGTTTATCTGGACAAAAGAATGTGATGATTGTTTTCAGGAAATGAAAAGAAGATTGGTGAATGCTCCAGTTTTGGCACTACCTTCCAGGAATGGTGAGTTTGTTATATACAGTGATGCTTCATTGAAAGGACTTGGTTGTGTCCTAATTAATAATGATCAGGTAATTGCTTATGATTCACATCAGTTGAAAACTCATGAGGTAAATTACCCTACACATGATTTGGAATGAGCTGCCGTTGTTTTCCCTTTAAAAATTTGGAGGCATCATTTGTATGGAGTAAAGTGTGAAATATATACGGATCACAAAAGTTTAAAGTATATATTAACTCAGAAAGAGTTAAACATGAGACAGAGGAGATGGATAAAATTAATCAAGGATTATGATTGTACAATTCATTACCATCCGGGAAAAGCAAATAAAGTGGCTAATTCTTTGAGTCGAAAAAGTAATGCTTCATTAGAAATATTGCGTTTGGAACATGATCCTTTGGTTAAGGATTTGATGAACCTTGGAATAGAAGTTGTTGGTGCAGGAAGTTATTCTGTTTTGTTTCAGGTATCAGTGAGATCATCTCTATCAGATAGAATCAAGCAAGCACAGAAGCAAGACAGTGAGTTGCAGAAAAATATAGAGCTGGTTCATAAAGGTAAGTTTCCTGAATTCAAAATTGATAATGATTGTGTTTTGAGATTTGGAAAGAGATTGTGTGTGCCTTGTGATTCACAGTTGAAGAGAGAGTTGTTATGTGAAGCTCATAGTTCTCCGTTTTCAGTTCATCCAGGCAGTACTAAGATGTATAGAGATTTTCGGGAGTATTACTGGTGGGATGGAATGAAAAGAGATATTGCTGATTTTACTGTGAAGTGTTTGACTTTTCAGCAGGTTAAAGAAAAGAGGCAGTTACCGAAAGGGATGCTTCAGCCTTTACCAGTGCCAGAGTGGAAATGGGAGAATATATCCATGGACTTTTTTGTGGGATTACCGAAGACATCTCGAGGTAATAATGCAATCTGGGTTATTGTTGATCGCTTGACTAAATATACTCATTTCCTTTCTATACGAGATACTTTTTCCGTAGATCAACTTTCCCGTCTGTATCATAAAGAGATATTCAGGTTACATGGAGTTCCTCTCTCCATTGTATCTGATCGTGATCCCAGGTTCACTTCTATCTTTTGGAAAGGACTTCAGAAGTCATTGGGTACTGAATTAAATTTTAGTACAACTTTTCATCCTCAATCAGATGGGCAGTCAGAACGAACAATTCAGACCTTGGAGGATATGCTACGAGATTGTTCGATGGATTATCAGGGAAGTTCAGACCAACATCGTTCTTTGGTTGAATTTTCATATAATAACAGTTTTCATTCTAGTATATAGATGGCACCATTTCAGGCATTATATGGGAAGCGGTGTTGAACTCCAGCTTTATGGGATGAAGTGGGTGAAAGGAAATTAATGGGACCATATTTGGTAGAAGAGTTGGCAGAAAAAGTTCAGCTGATACAGAAACACATGAGAACAACTCAGAGCAGGCAGAAGAATTATGTGGAAAACCGGAGGAAGGATCTATCTTTCGAGGTAGGTGATCATGTTTTTTCTCAAAGTCTCACCATGGAAAAGTGTGATGCGATTTGGTAAGAAAGGAAAGATGAGTCCAAGGTTCATTGGACCATATAAAATTCTTGAGAGAGTTGGATCAGTTGCTTACCGAGTGGCTTTACCTCCGAGTTTATCTTAGGTACACAATGTTTTTCATGTTTTGATGCTGAGAAAGTATATTCCAGATCCATCTCATGTTTTGAGTCCAAAGGTAGTTCAGCTGGAAGAGAACCTATCTTATGAGGAACAACCGGTCCAGATTCTTGACCACAGGGAGCAAGTGTTACGTAATAAGGTGATTAACCAGGTAAAGGTTTTGTGGAAAAACCACATGATGGAATAGGAAACATGGGAATCTGAAATCGCAATGAGGGATAAGTACCCCCATTTATTCGATAAGTAAATAAATTGCGGGGACACAATTTTCTAAAGGGAGGAAGGATGTAAAATCCCAAGTAAGTAATGAATAATATATATTTTTATCTATGTATATTAATGAATTAGATAGTGTTTTAGAGGCTTAAAATGAAAATAAATCCAATCTTAAGCATGGAATACACTAATATTTTTAAAAGATTGTTTTACTGCCTTTTGATGGCAAACTATTTTTGAATCTATCTTTTGAAAATTTTATAAACTATGTTTGTCAAAATAAACTTATTCTTTATGATTGGGACATCAAAATTTACTTTGTGTGAATTTTTGGTATTTTTCTGACAATATTCATTTTTTAATAAATAGTGAAAAATGCATTTTACATCAAAACTGCTTTTTAATATAATTTATTTATATGATTAGATTATCTTTTGAATTGGTTTTGAAGTGAAATTATAATATATTTTTACCATTTAATCCAATGGTGGTCATTGGAATCAATTTCAGTTTGAAGTTGGACTTAAACTGGTGCCAATCTTTTGATACTTATTGTTTCATAAAAACATGCTATTTGTCATGACATCGAGAATTAATTATTAAATTAATTAATGTAACTTATATGATTTGAATTTTGTAAAATAGACATCATTTTTGAATTCATAATATCAAAGATAGCTTAGGGTGAAGTTTTGGTATCTTTATGAAAAACTTCAATTTTTGATGAATAGTGAAACTACTAAGTGGTAGTTAAGGAAACTGATTTTTTGTTTAAATGAAATTTTACCACCTCTGTGATTTGATTTTCAAAAATTATACATACATGGTTTTCATTAAGAAGTAAAATGTGGTTCAATGAGATTAAAATAATTTTTTTGTGAATAGTAACTTTTATGTTTTTAATCGCCATTAGTGGTAATTAGTGTAGTTTAAGGTAAAAATAATGTTTTAATAGTATGAGATGAGCTTGACACATGTCCTACCCTCATTGGATGTGTCATGGAAGACCAAGAAAATCCATGGGTCAACTTGGAGACCCCATGGATCCACTTTGGTTGGGAAATGACATAAATAACTTTTTATTTAATGTAAAAGTAAAAATGACACAAACATAATATGTTTTACAAAAACAATTTTTAAATGGGGTTATACAAGTCAGAATTTTGACGATAAATATTCATTAGAAAGCTAAAAGGATTTAATACATCATAGTATTTGTTTTATAATTTTTAGACTTTAAATAGATTAAATTATGTATGACATCATGATGATGCAGCGATTACCTCGTTAATAAAGGATTTAAATAAAATGAGAAGATAATGTAAATTCTATGACCTAAACATGTCCAAAACCTATTGAGTGAGTATATTTAGAACCCTTATCACCTTATCCTCGAATTATATCAATGTGGGACCTTTTAAATCCGAAACTCATTTTCAAATAAAGTAATATTTCTTTACTTTCCAAGAGTGCCCCTCCTCTCCTCTTACAAAAGGCCCCCACCTCTACCTCCTTACCCACACTTAGAAATCCATTGGATCGGACAAAACCTGCCCATTTTGTCTCTAAACTTCCCTCTCTTACTCCTTGAAGCCTCACTTTGGGCATAAGTCTTCCCAAGGAAGCCTTTGAGCTCAAACCAAAGCTAGTTACCCGATTTTAAGGTAATGTCTTCACTTGAGTCCTTTTGTTTTATTTTGCTTCTCCAACCCCATAAACTCTTTTTATTTATTTATTTTGTAACAATTATAGTATCTTAAATATACTAGGATGTAGTTATAATAAGTATTCAAGCTACACTTACACACACCTACATCTAATGGTTAAAGAACATACTGTTTCTGTGGATGGTGAATTTATGCCTCTCGAAACGATGATTGTTCAACATTCCTTTAACACCTTCAAAGGTGTCCATTAAGATGTCACTATATTTATATATGATATATAATATTTTTATGTTTTCCTTAAGCTTCTATATTTTTCATTTTGGGCATACCTTTATGGTTTCCATTATGGGTAAACATGATATCTTCATTTAAGGAAGTGCGGACTACCGCCCCCTCAAAGTGATTTGATTTCGTTAATGCCATATAGGGGACGTATAAAGGATTTAAGTAATGGTATTATATATGATATTATACTGGAATTATAATATATCTTTATATAATTATGATTCCATTCCATAAAAAATACGAAATAGAAATGAAATTAGCGTTCATGCGTACGTACGGCTTACCGTCTCCATGAACGGTGCATTTCATTTATTACCTCTAAATGATTATGTAATATTATAAATGCACGTATATACTGGATATATATATGATATATATGATATATACATCATTATTATAATTCTGTATATAATGGATACATGAAAAACTTGTAATTATAAAGGGTTTATTTTGACTCAAGTACCAATGATCGTTACAACGACCGTTATTAACTTAAATAATTACATAGTGTTCATGACATGGCAATAAGTGATATAAAAGGAATAATGAACTTGAAAAAGGTTCTTAAGAAAGTATAAATTAACTCAAGTTTATTATTCAGGACATTAAAGAATGATCTAGTCAAGTCGGACCCGAGGTATGGGACTTCGTCTCAATCTCCTTTCATTGAGGCATATTTTATTTTATACACAACTTTCTTTTATACGGTGTATAAAACCCTTTGACTTTTATGTTTATCCAAAAGGAATCTTTTTTATACAAAGTGTTTTACAAAATGACAAAAGGGAATTTTTTTGTCGTACGTATGCGGCGACAACGACTACTCCACCGCCGTGACCGTTATTTGGGTTTCGGCTTCCTCTACAAGCCATACCTTCTTTTTAAAAGAAAAATAAATACCATGTTTTACTTTTCTTTTATTTTGGTATTGAAAATGGTTTTCATAATGTTTTTATATCAATGTGTTGTATTGATATCTTGTGATTGAAAGGTGGAAATGTTATGTTTCCTTTATGCATGTTTTATGTCATATGATTATGTTGTGGTTCTTGGGCATTATTATGAAGACGGGTGGTTCCGTGATAAACTAAAGGCGGGTGAGCCTGATATAGCTCTCCAATTCATTGGGTAACGTGAAGGAGTGAAACGTTAAGGTTTCTCCGAAGATATTTAGGGAATATACTGTGATGGGTATTCCAAACATAACCAAGAGGGTTACTCCCTACGTAACAATGTTATGAATGCCTCAAGTTACCTTTATGTCTTATGATTTCTATTATTTATTCATGATTTGATGAGGTGTGTTAAAGTGTTTATTTTTTATGGGTAAAGTATGATCTCATTCTTATGTATATATGTACCCATGTTTCCTTTCCATATTTTTATATCCCTTACTGAGCTTTTTATGCTCATCCCAAGTTTTTTGAAATGTTTTTCACAGGTCAAGGGAAAGATACATGATATGATGATAGTGTCAAGGAAGTGTCAAGAAAGAATCCATGTTTTATTTTAAATATGTTTCCATTGATGAGAATGAAGAATACTATCTTTATGTAACCACTTTGTTTATATGTGGAATGTAATGCATGTTTTATGATCTAATTCTCTAAAACTCTAAACCCGAAAAGATCCTCAATGTGTAATCTTGTAATAACTCAAGATTAAGTAAGGTTTAAGGCTGGGGCCTTATACCCATGAACTGTGAGCCTCCCAATTTTTTTTACCTTACATGGTCTGCGTACCATGCTTCGTGGTCCACATAACACTACTCTATGGAATCCTTCCTTTACCGATTTTCTATCACCGCTCTGCGTACCTACTATGTGGTCCACGAACTATCCTTCATAGTCCATGAACTGTGCTTCATGAACTCCTTTATGAAAACTCCTTCCTTTTCTATAAAATAAATTCTTGTTTTTGAGGCCCAAACATTTGTAACTCATTGGAAAATGACACCACCTAAAATATCTACATCATAAAGAACACTGATTCTAACTCATTGTCATATGTCTTATTAGATAATCAACTACTTTCATCACAAACCTTATATATCATGATTTATAACCTGTTATCAATCATATTTAGCATCATCATATTTTCTATGGAAAGTATTGTAATATCCCTATCTTCCATAAACATGTTTTTTTCCCAATCGAACAGAATATTATTGGAAAATTTTCTCCCCCTTTTATTCATAGAGCCTGCATCACAAGTTCTCCAAAAAAAATATGATATTAGTGAAATATAGATCAGAAAATAATTTTCATATTTTACTAAGGAGAATTATTCAACAATGAAATCCAATATCATATAATGAATCCATAAAAATACTCTAAGCATCACCTTGAAACACAATGTATTCAATTCATTCACACATTTCTTGGAATATCAAGACTTGAATACATTATCTAAGATCCATTAACTTTGGAACTTTTTGATCATATTGGAATAAATGTAATATTACTATTGTGTTGATCATCATTTTCCACTAATTACAATAATTTGATAACAAATACATTCAACACACAAAGTGGGATCTTCTATCTCCACCTTTTTATTTGTTGGCAATACTGTAAAAGTTCTTTCAAATTGAATGTGTCAATATGTGGATCCATTTTCTTCTTTCTCCCCTTTACCTTTCAAAAATTCATTTCAATCTCTCCCCCTTATTGAAAACAAATACAAATTTCATGGTAAAATGGTATAAATCCATACTTAAGTAATTTTCTATCCATTATTTCATTCTAAGTCTACTTGAGTCGTGCTCAGTGTAGAAAGAAAAAAGGAATTGATTAAGAAAAAAAGATTTCAATTACCGACTGATCATGATACCATAAGAAATGAGAACTATTATACTTGTCTTCAAGGATTGTTCAATTTCATTCCATAATTAAATTATTAAATATGAGATGATTTTTTTAAGAATAATCAACCTGAAACTCTTGCACCCACTTCAACAAATAGATCAAAAACATTCAAGTGCAATAGAAAGTATAAGTGACCATGGGGTAATTCCATTATTCTTAAGTCCTTAAATAATTCAATTTATAACACTTTGTAAAATGTTGAAATTTTTAATAACCAAGGATGAGATAATGAGACACATACCTTTTCCAATTACATGATCTTCAAGAAATTTCCCAAATTATTAGATTTTATACTAATTGAAATAATAATTATGGTAGATTCTTCATTTCTCTCCCCCTTAAGGAAACATTTATCATCATCTTCATAATGTTTAATCTTATCAAGGATGGATTTCAAGATATTATAGTATAAAGAATACACCTTAATGGATTTTCCACTTGTGACCATCCATATTTGACAACTTCCACTACTTCACTAAGGATGATCTTTTTGAAAACTTTTTCTTTAGAATACCAAGAAATAAGATCAAACCAAGACAGAATATTCTTTATATTGGATATCCAAAAATGAACATAACATTCTTCAACTTCATCAAGGATGATCCTTCATCATATTAGTATTTAAATATCAATCGAGGAATCTTTCAAGGATGGTTACTTCTTTAGCTTTGCTATCAATAATTGACAACACTCACTAATTCTTAGATTCTCCCCCGAAGAACATGATTCTCCTTTAATTCTATATATTTTAAACACCAATACAAAAAAAAAAGATTTAAAATAAGAAGTTGGATCCTCATTGGTTTATTAATATGAACAACATGGTTGAGATGTTTTTTTCAATTAAGTTTCTCCATTTTATCCAATCTATATTCTTGCATATCTGAACATCCGTTATGATTTATTTTAAGGTAACATGGATATCTTCACATTATCTTCTTATATGTGTGGATAATTTTTATTCTTAGTTGTTTTCATGGATTATACATCATTACTCCTCTTTAGGAATGCTTCTTGTTCTAGTAATAAGGTTAAGCAACCTTTTTCAATGTGACTAGATTTCATACATCTCTCACAAAAAACTTCTCTAACAGTTGTGTTGAATTTTTTTAGCAACATCACATTCCCTCTACCTTCATCATATAGAATCTTTTCATTTAATTTCTCACTATAATTATCTTGTGCATCTTCTATTTTTCTCATTCTTTCCAAATCCTTAGGCCAGATAACTAACATGTCATTAGGATCTATGTTAGCACATTTTGATGTTCTACATGGGTTATTCCAAGTGTAATCCCTCATGGCAGTTTTTCTGGATGCACCACCCTTCAACTTCTTGGATTTATAATCCGAGGTCTTGTCACTTTAAGTATCATTTGGAGAATTTTCGTTCAAAACATTATTTAGATTTCTTTCCAAGGTTTCTTATTTATTGAAAGTCGGATTTTGTGATCTTGTTGTCTTATCAGCTTTGGATACATGTTGATATGAGAATGTACCAATCTTTCGACCACTACCATTTCATAGATCACAAATGTTATCAAGAATTACAAATCTATTTGCAGTATAAAAATTCTTATAGACCTATGGATGTTTCTTCTAATTCTATGGATTTATCATCATTGAGATGGGATTCCTTTGAGATTTTACATTTGGAATATTGAACCAATTGTTTAGTGCACAATAGAATTTTTTTTTGTAGTCCCAACATTGACCCACAATTCTTGATTTCTTAATATTTTCTGTATCATATTATTTGGTCTTCATCAAGATTTGTAGTAATTTATATGGGGAATAAACTACCACATTATTTTTCTTATACACCCTATTAATGGTGGTAGGATTATTCTCACCTTTCTTTATCCATACTTGTTCAAATTTTGTTTTAAGACCTACACTATTCATCAAATTGGTTTATAAAAATTAGTACAAGATGGTATGGATGGTACCTGAATCTTCTCAGCTACTTATATTGTATCATTGAGTGAATTCATGATATTCTTATCACCTGTTTGAGGTCTTTAAACCATAGAATCCTAAAATGAACAGTGAGTACCAGTATCAACTGTTTCTTTATTTTGTGAACACTCAATATATGTCTTCTCAAGATTTCCCAACTGAATTTCCAGTTCTAGGCTTTTCACATTGAGGAAATATTTTTAATTTTCAATCACAATCATCCTCTCTTCACAAAACTTCTTTATTCTTTAAACTTAATCTCCATGAAGCTTAACTTTTTTCTAAATCAAAGATTCTAGTTTCTTGATCTTCTTGGAAATTTCATTTGTTTTTAAACCCTTGAAATAATTTCTATTTTTCAATTTCTCTTCAAGTGCATGAGTCTTTTCTTCTAGAGTCATTGTGACTACCTATTTATCTTCAACTTCTTTGATCCATTTTGTGGAATTTATTTCAAGTTACCTATTTTTTACTTCAAAGGTTCCAACTTGTCTAGAGAGCTTTAAACATTCAACAATTTTCTCTTGCGAGACCTTCTCCAAAACACTAATTTCTTATTTCAATTGGGTGATCTATTCTTGCATACATTGAAAGACTCCAAAAAGAATGGATATTTTGATTTTAGGAATATCATGTATAATAAATCTTAATCTATCAAATGATTATTCTTGAGAAGTTATATATTGATCATCATCACCACTTATGCTAGACTTTTCATATTGAGGAATATTTTCAAATGTACTAACACATTCCTCATGATCACTATAGGTAGGTAGGTTATCCTTTTTCTTGGTGGAAACTTGATCAAAATTCTCATTACTTTCCATATCTGATACGTGTTCATTGTT
Organism: Viscum album; assembly: GCA_963277665.1. Classification (NCBI taxonomy): domain Eukaryota; kingdom Viridiplantae; phylum Streptophyta; class Magnoliopsida; order Santalales; family Viscaceae; genus Viscum; species Viscum album. The sequence goes on from OY728145.1 coordinate 1,184,329,469, forward strand.
AGCAAGGTATGGAGAAAAATATACTTCCACTTCTTTAGATAAGAGGGAATTATTCTGAAACTTTCTCTTTACTTTCTTATTACTGTTCATCATGGTCTTGGTAGATATATAATTCTATTCAAAGGTAACTAAATCTTTACCAAAACTGCACTTCATTGCTGAGTCATGAATGAAACTGAAATCTTAAAAAATAAATAACTTCACCATAGATAATCCAACCTAGGTGAAACTCCCTCTAATACCAATTATATAAACTAGATTGGGATATTCCTAAAACTGCGGGGGGGGGGGGGGGGGGGTGAATCAGTGTTGGGGACTTTTTAAACCAATTTTAACTTTTTATACCTATACATCTTAGACCTGTTAGGATATTGATTCTCTTAGTCTATTTTTGAGTCGCATGCAAGTATATGATAGAAGTAAAGACAACACATGATATTTTTACGATGTTCACTACTAAACAAGAGTAGATACATCCTTGGAATGGTAAATAATAATCATGACCACACAACCACTAGAGAAATATTCTTGGAATGTTTTAATAAAGAGTAAGATATGCCCTTACACTTGTGTGGCACTTTGAAAACAATCCAATAGTGCATGTTTTAAATCTTTTGTATGGATATTTATATTGTCTCCCAAGATATTCATCTCTTTGTTGATTTGGGTTTGTAACACCAAGAAAGTACTCCACCGATTGAGTCTTATCTGATTTCATAGTTCTACTTTGTTCCTTAACAAATTTCTTCATCAATTTTTTACTTGCACAAAAACATGCATGAAACTCCTATTTCTTCTTCCTAGAAGCTAACTTGAAAAATTCCTTATTTTATTCTTAAACCAGTTAAAATAATATGAATGTGTTTTAGACTGATGAACACTAAATTTTCTATAACCCAAATTATAATCAACTAATATCAATTTGGTCACCAGATCTTCTTTTTTTTCTTTTATCTGTCTTCTTCAAAGAAATACCAATTGCACTAAGATCTATTCTTCTTCTTCTTGTAGGAATCAAATAAATTCATTTATGATTATTAAATCAATGAAGACCAACTCAACTTAGCACAATCATAATTAATATGGCCTAAATAACTGAATATAAATTGGTCACTCTATTTCTTATTCCCACATTCTTCTTCCCTGGTGTAGATATGAGATTATGTGCACATATGGTACTTCACCCAAAAAAAACATGTGCGCTTGATCTTCTATGTCTTTTTTGAATTAACCTAGTACACATATAGTTTTACTTTTTGAAACACAATGTGGGTATTATAACCAAGCACTGGTTCACAGAATCATTCTTCAAGAATCACTATCACATGTATGTGGTATTTCTATTCTATGTACTACCCTGTATCCTTTGCAAAATGCCCTTCTTCATTCACGAACTATCTTGTACTATGTGGCACGAGTTCTTTGTGAATAGCCTTATCATCTATGAACTAACTATGTTTCGCGGGTGACCTTTCATTCCATGAACTGTTGATTCTCCATGGACCACCCCTACTCCATATACAACCTTTGCTTCACAGGCCTCCTTTATTTCTATAGACCTCTTCTTCCTCTATGAACTACCTATGCTTCCAAGAATATTCTTCTCCTCCATAGATTACCCCCATGTCCTCGAACTATCTTCTCCTCCACATACTTCCTTTTCTTGCACAAATCATCTTCTCCTCCGTATACTATCTCTAATTTTCAGAACATCTCCTATTCTATAGACAATTTCATACTCTGTAGAATATTTCCTATGAAAACTACTTCCCTTCATAGAATTCTCCCTCATGAACTCTTTTGGACTCAGTCAAATTCTTCCAGCAGTGATGATTTATTTTTATAGAATTTTCTCTAACTTAATGATATGATTAGGGGTTTTATTTAGGAAAATAGATCTGAAAATTATGCTAATATGATTTACCAATATTTTCAATGTGGTACAACCTTCCGTGAAGACTGTTCTTATTATGCGAGCCACTTTCCATATGTTGTCTACATACTACCTTTCATCCTTCATGGAAGCCAATTCCATCCACAAATGGATCACAAAATCCATTCTGTGAATTACATGGTTTCTACGTACCCCAGGACTCCCACAAACTGTGATACTCCCACAAACCATTTACCTTATATGGTCCTCATACCGTGCTTCGCGGTCTGTATAGCACTGCTATATTGAATCCTAACTTTGCTGATTTTCCATCACCGCTCTATATACCACCAATGCAGTCCTTGAATTATCATTTATGGTATGCGGACTGTTCTTCATGAAATCCTTTGATAAATATCCTTTCTTTTCCATAAAATAAATTCCCGATTTTGATGCCTAAAAAGTTATAAATCACTAGAAAATGGCACCACCTAAAATACATGCTTCGGAAAGAACACCCTTGCTTCTTAATTGTTATCTGTCTTATTCAACAATCAACTGATTTCACTATGAACCGTATCTATCATGATTTCTATCCTTTGAAAGATTATATTTTTAATTTTCATATTATATATATAAAATATTGTAACTTCCCTATCTTCCATCAACATATTTATTTCCAATTAGATTGAATACGATTGGAAACACCCTTTCTCCCCCTTTCCATTATAAGGACTGTATCACAACTTCTCAAAAAAACTTATGATATTTGATAAATATAGATCAGGAAAGCATAAACATATTTTAATAAATAGAATTATTCAACCATGACATCTATTGTCATCTAATGATTCCATAATAATTCTCTAAGAATCACCTCAAAACTAAATGTCTTCAAATCATTCACATGTTTCCTGGAATATCTAGACTCAAATATATTATCCAAGCTCCATTAACTTTGGAAAATATTCATTATATTTACATCACTGTAATATTACTATTACGTTGATCATCATTTTACACCAGTTATAATCATTTGATAACAAATAAAATCCATACAAAAAGTGGAATATTCAGATATAATTGTTGCATTCTTGATATTAGACCTTATGTTCAAATTGTTTTGGTATCATACTAGGCTTTGTATCAGACCCTACATGTTCCATCGGGTGTTTTTAAATATTATTTTTTAGGATTCAAGTAAAGAGTAGAGAATATTGTAGTATGATGGATTCTCTTGTTGCTATTTATTTCTATACGGGTTGGTTTGGAGGTGATTTTTTTGTCACATGGAGACTTGACATACTTTTATGTTTATCCTGTTTTAGCTTGGATTGCATGTTTTTTGTGGTATATTGTCTTTTTATTCTTCATACTCTGGTTTTATTCCTTCTATATCTTATATTCAGGACTACTTTTTGTTTTCTTATTTCACCTATATCATGTGTCAGGCCTGTTCGAGTAGATTTTCTAGTTGTCCTAGGTTGGTTCATTATAATTTGGTATTAATGAGATGATCAACTTAAATTGAGTTAGCACCATCTGAGTGCGAATCTATGTATTGGGTAGACCAGAGTTAGGACTATTAGAATTTAGATAGTAGGTGTGGAAAAGGGGCATGTCCAACTCACTTCTATGATTGAAACCAAGATACCATGGGAATTTAGGGACTAATACCAAGTTTGAGACTTGTAGTTTTTGTTGATTTGAATGAAATTTATGGTAAGATTATTTAAATCGAAAAGTTCATTTTTGAAAAAGTATTTTCATGGTTTCTTTGAATTATTAATGTTTTAAAACATTGTTATCAAAACCTGGTGTTGGTTCTAATATTTTGGAATTTTCTCATGACTAATTGATTTTTTTTATTATAAAATGCCTCCAAGAAGATATATTCCAAATTTGAGAGAGGAATCTAAGAGACAGGTTTGGTAGGAGATCCCTCCAGTGGACCCTACCCTGGAAGAAGTTTTTATCCACAATATTCTTACTCTAGGTCAAGTGGGTGTCAGGAACCTAGGACACATAGTGGATCATGTATTGGAACTTATTAAACAACATTCACCAATATTTCATGGTGATAAAGGACCCCATGAATCTGAGTTGTGTCTTGTGAGGATAGAAAGGTTCTTCAACTTATTGAGGACTTCTGAATACTCTAAGGTTAATTTTAACATGTATATGATCAAGGGACCATGAAAAAGATGACAGTAATCTATTAGTCAAGTTATGTTACAAAAGGATCTTACCTGGTTTTCCTTTAATAAAACCATTATCGAAAACAATTATCCAATGACTTTCCTTGCGGAAAATACCTGAGAGTTTTTGAAGTTTTAGTAGGGGAGCATACCATTCTAGAGTATTTTACCCATTTTTTGAGTTGTTTCATTTGGAACTAGATTTTTTCACTAATGAGTACTTGAAGGCTTAAAGTGTTGATTTATGATTGAGGCTTGATATTTAGTCAATGTTGATTCCCATTTCCCTTCCGACCATTGAGGATATAGTTGACAAGGCATCTTTTGATGAGGCAGGCATAGCTGGGAAAACAAGTTTCAGTGGATCTTTAGTTGGTTTAGTGGTTAGACAGGTTATACATTATAGGTAGAAATAGAAGCATAAGAGTGGTTAGTTTTTCTTATGACCAGTCTCAGGGGAGAGGATAAGGAATCAACTAGTTGTCTGCTACCAGTGTAAAAGGTGATTTCACACAAAGAGTAACTGTGTGGAGGATCCTTAGAATTGTCATCTTTGTGGATGATTTGGTCATCTACATCACTTTTTTTAAATGATATATTAGGGTAGTAGAACATCATCCACTCTCACCAAGGGTTTATAGGTTCATGTAGATGCTTCCAAGGGTGGTGGATCCAATCCTTAGGCCAAGGGAGATGTTCATGTGGCTAAACCAAACAAATTTATCTAGAGGAGCATGCACCAAAGGAATCTGATGTGGGACTATATACTATTAGAGTTATGGTGTTTATCTAATCGTATATAGTGCTATATTTGTTTGATATATGTGATAATCATTCTTTTGTATCATTAATGTTAGTTAATGTGTTGGGATTGCATATGGAACTTATGTAATTATTATTGGATCTTTACACACTTTTAGGAAATTGGTCTAAAAAAGGTTTCAAATGTCTTGCAAGTCAGGTGATGATAGTCAACATTGAGGTGGAGTGGGACTTCTGAGTGCTTGATATTGACATCTTAAACTTGATTATTGACATGGATAAGATGATCAATGTTAAGGCATATATAGACTATTATCATCAACAAGTTCATTTCTTATATACTGATGGGGTCACTCATGTTTTCTAGGGTGTGGTACTCTAGATTGGGAAATGCAGGGTCTGTTGTTCCTTATTCTAGTGAAATATCATGCCAGTTTTCAGAGATTTTTCTTGATGTATTTGAAAATTTTGTGGGTGGTTTAATTTTCAAAGTTGTGTGTGATTACCCTGAGGTATTTACAGAGTATTATTCCAATTTTCCACCATAGAGAGAGGTAAATTTTACTATTGATCTACTCCTTGGTATAATTCCCATTTCTATTCCATCTTATTGTATGGAACCTACTGAGTTAGTCGAACTTATGGTAAATCTTGAGGACCTAAAGGCTAAATGATTTATTCTTCTTAGAATGTCACCATGGGCTTCTCCTATCTTCTTTTCTTATAAGGTAGATAGGAGCCTTTGAATTTGTATTGATTATCAAAAATTAAATCGGGTGGCCATTAAGAATAGATATCCATTGCTAAGGATTTATGATCTCTTTGATCAGCTTAGAGGAGCTCTTTGGTTTTATAAGATTAACCTACAGTTGGGGTTACTACTAGAATTTTTACCTTTTGAGGTGGGAAACTAATAGCAACCGCCATTTGGCGGCCACTAATACTATCAACAGCGGCTGCCAAATGGCGGCCGCTACATTTTAATACAACAAAAACCTAATTTTCCCCTCCCTGGCCCCACGAACCAATTTTCCCCTCCCCGACCCCTCGACCCACCCCTCCCCGACCCCGCGACTCCGACCCCCAATGACCCCTCCCCAACCCCCGTATACCCCCACCCCCGGCGACCCCCACCCCCAACTACCCCCACCCCCTGCCTCCGTGATCTGCCACCCGCAACCCCGGCGACCCCCACCGCCTTACCTCCGTGCTGCACCCCCATGACCCCGACACCCCCACGACCCGGCAACCCCCACCCCTACCTCCATGTTGCACCTTTGGACAGTCCCACCATCGTCGTCCCCTCCCAGCCTCGCTGCATCCCTCCAGCAAGTCCTCCTGCCTCTATTTGACCCTCCCGGTTGATTGTGCCTCGTCGTGTAGAACCCTCTCACGCTTCATCCGATGGTTCTGCCCCTTTTGAGTCCAGCCATATAACCCATATCATCAAGTCCTTGCACCGTCATGGATTTGAAATCGAGTCATTCCCCATTATCCATGGTCGAGTACTCTGCAGGTAATGTTTTTTATCCTTCAAAAATGGCTTTTAAATTTTACTGATATGTGTTTTTTTAGAATTTAAATAAGACATTTCACTTTTGATTTTTATTAAATACAGATATGGATAGGAGCTGGATTGATATGAAAGATAGGTTTTCAGGTGAATATTATGAGGGGATTAAGCGATTTATGGATTTCACCAACAGATTTACAAGCGATATGATTAGTTGTACATGCAGAAAATGTGAAAATAGACATCTCTTCAAACGAGATAGTGTTAGAGAACAATTGTTTTTGAATGGGTTTTTGAAAAAATATAAGACATGGACACGTCAAGGATAAGATTCTGTTTCATGTCATAGTTCAGAAAGTTTTCATATGAATGTTGATTCGATAACAGTTGATCTGATGAACATAATGCTCAATGATATGATGAATCAGTTTCATCCTGAAGACAGTAATGTCGTAAATGATGATGTTGGATTGAGTAATCCCCATTCTTCTGCAGATGGAGAAGCATTGATATTATTTGAAATTATTGACGTTGTGCATACTGAATTATACCCTGGATGCACTAAATTTAGTAAACTGTCATTTATCATTGAATTGTTACACCTAAAGGCCATGAACCAGTGGTCAGACACCTCATTCGATATGTTGTTGGTATTGTTGAAGAAGGTACTCCCTGCTGGAGTGAGGATTCCAGAGTCATTCTATTAAGCTCTCAAGTTAACCAATGATCTTGGTTTTACATATGATACAATTGATGTGTGTTGCAATAATTTTATGTTGTTCAAAAAAGAGAATGAACAATTAAATATTTTTACTTTTTGATATACATCTATGTGGAAGACCAATGAGATTAATCAAGGTAGTCAGATTCTTCCTGGGAGAGTCTTGAATCAAGGTAAATAAGTTGCCGCTAAACAGATGTGTTATTTCCCACTAAAACTGAGACTGAAGAGATTCTTGTTGTACACTAAAATTGCTAAATAGAAGACTTTGAATTTTGAGAGAAAGAAAGAGGTTGATAAATTAACTCACCTGATAGATTATTTGGCATGGAAAGAGTTTGATCAAAGACACCAAGAATTTTCCTAGGATGATCATAATATTCGACTGGGTTTGGCAACAGATTTTTTTAACCCATTTAGGTCCATGGTTGGTGTGACACATAGTACATGGCTAGTGGTGTTGGTTCCTTACACTATCCCCCATGGGTATGTATGAAAAAATATTTTTTGTTACTATAAATTCTAATTGATGGATAGAGAAGACCTGGCGATAAAATCAATGTTTATATGCAACCTTTGATTGATGAGCTACAATAATTTTGGGCTGTTGGTGTAATGACTTTTGACTCGGTATCTAATGAAATATTCAGACTTCGGGCCGCTTTGTTATGGAAAATTAAGGATTTCATAGCGTATGCTAACTTATCCGGTTGGAGTACAAAAGGATAATTTTGTTTCCCTTGTTTTAATAAGAGTAAGAAATCTATAAGGATTAAGCACTATAGAAAGTGGGAATATTTTAGTCACAGACGCTTTCTTCCTCCATTGCACAGGTTTAGAAAAGACCGTGTATCATTTGATGGGAATAGAGAGTATGGCCTATCACCACAAATACTGTCTGGTGTTGAAATTTTTGCACAACTTGATCAAGAAAAAATTCAAAAAATCTATGATTTTCAAGATTTATTGGTTCCTACATTGCCTTGTATTCCTGCTGCAAATATACAGCAAAGTCATAATTGGAATAAACAAAGTATTTTTTTTAGTTACCTTATTAGAAATTTAATATTCTAAGACATAATTTGGATGTGATGCACATTGAAAATAATGTATGTGATAAAATATTGTGCACCATTTTAGCGTCAAGGGGAAATCAAAGGATAGTGCTAATTCTCGACATGATTTTCAAGAAATGGGATTAAGAAAACATTTACAATTAGATCTGGGTGAAGGTAATTGGGCATACATGCCTGCTGCAAAGTACACCATGAGTAAAAAAGAGAAACAAACATTTCTATCAATTTTGATGACTGTTAAGGTTCCAGATATTTATTTCTCTAATATTTAGAAGCATGTGAATATGATGTGCAAGAAAACAATGGGTGAGTGAATTGTGAAGTGGTCGAGCAGACGACACGTCAATCAGAGGTGTCGTGTGCCCGCAGTGACCGAGAACGCAGTTCTGATGTCATAAACGGCCAAAATGGGCGTTTAATGGTCGAATCCATAGCTGATCACATTGTATTGACATGAAATTATAGGGAAACAATCTAATTATTATTTGTGATGTGTACACACAGATAGAACATCAATTAGACGTGCGGTTTGTGCGGTACGACTCAATATGCATTTTTTAAGTGTTGGGTGCGCTTCATAAACGCGTGGGGGGGGGGGGGGGGTACAAACGGGCCGAATGAAGTTGGAATGGCCTAAAATAATACTAAAACAACGGTTGAGTGAATTTTGAAGTGGAAGAGCAGACAACACGTCAATCAGAGGTGCTGTGTGCCCGCAGTGACTGAGAACGCAGTTCTGGTGTCATTAACGGCCAAAATGGGCATTTAATAGTCAAATTCATAGAGGAAAACATCATATTTACCTGAAATCATAGGGAAAAAATATAATTATTATTTTTGACATGTACGAGGAGACGACACGTCAATCAAATGTGCGGTTTGCACGGTAAGGCTCAATATGAATTTTTTAAGTGTTGGATGTGCTTCATAAATGCGCATGGGGGGTCCAAATTGGCAGAATTAATTTAGAATGGACTGAAATCAGATGACAATAATGGGTGAGTGAATTTTTAAGTGTTCAAGCATACAACCCGTCAATAAAAGGTGCCGTGTGGCTGCAGTGACTGAGAACAAAGTTATGGTGTCATAAACGACCAAAATGGGCGTTTAACGGTCAAATTCATAGCGGAAAACATTGTATTGACCTTAAATCACATGGAAACAATATATTTATTATTCATGATGTGTAGTGTAGACAGAAAATCAATCGGACGTGCGGTTTGGGTGGTACGACTCAATACGCGTTTTTAAGTGTTGGGCGCGCTTAATAATTGCGCGCGTGGGGGGGGGGGGGGGGTCCAAATAGGCCTAACGAAGTCAGAATGGCCTGAAAATAGACTAAAATAATTGTTGAGTGAATTTTGAAGTGTTTGAGCGGACTACATGTCAATCGGAGGTGTCGTGTGCCCGTGCTGACCTAGAACACAGTTCTCGTGTCAAAAACGGCCAAAACGAGCATTTAATAGTCAAATTCATAGCAGACGACATTGGATTGACATTAAATCATAGGGAAACAATCTAATTATTATTTGTGACATGTATGGGCATATGGAACATCAATTGGATGTGCGGTGTGCGCAGTACGACTCAATATGTGTTTTTAAGTGTTAGACGCTCTTTATAAACGCACGTGGGGGGGGGGGTCCAAATAGGCTGAACAAATTCAGAATGGCCTAAAATCAGAAAAAAATAATGGGTGAGTTAATTTTTTAGAGTTCGAGCATACTACACATCAATCAGAGGTTCTGTGTGCCCATGGTGACCGAGAACGCAGTTCTGGTGTCATAAAAGGCCAAAACGAGCTTTTAACTGTAAAATTCATAGAGGACGGAATCTTATTGAACAAAAATCATAGGGAAACAATTTAATTATTATTCTTCATGTGTAATAGGAGACAACACATCAATCGGACGTGCGATTTTCGCGGTACAGCTCAATATGCATTTTTTAAGTGTTGGGCGCGCTTCAAAAATGTGTGTGGGGGGGGGGGCAAACAGGCCAAATGATGTTAGAATGGCCTGAAATAATACGACAACAATGGATGAGTGAATTGTGAATTGTTCGAGTAGACAACACATCAATCAGAGATGTCGTGTGCTCGTAGTGACCGAGAACGCACTTCTGGTGTAAAAAACAGCCAAAACGGGTATTTAACGGTCAAATTCATAGTGGACGACATTGGATTGAACTGAAATCACAGGGAAACAATGTAATTATTATTCGTGACATGTAATAGGAGACGAAACATCAATCAGACGTGCGGTTTGTGCGGTACGGATCAATATGCGTTTTTTAAATGTTGGGCGTGCTTCATAAATGCGCGTGGGGGGGTCCAAACGGGTCGAACGAAGTCATAATGGCCTAAAATCAGACAAAAACAATGGGTGAGTAAATATGAAGTGTTCGAGTAGACGAAACATCAATCGGAGGTGTCCTGTGCTCGTGGTGACCGAGAGCGCAGTTCTGGGGTCATAAACGGCCAAAATGGGCGTTCAACGGTCTAATTCATAGCAGACGACATTGGATTGATCTAAAATCAAAGGGAAAAAATCTAATTATTATTCTTGATGTGTACACATAGACAGAACGTCAATTGGACATGCGGTTTGCACGGTACGACTCAATATGCATTTTTTAAGTGTTGGGTGTGCTTCATAAAAGCGTGTGGGGGGGGGGGGGGGTCCAAACGGGCCGAACGAAGTCGAAATGGTATGAAATCAGACGACAATGATGAGTGAGTGAATTTGGAAGTTTTCGAGCATATGACATGTCAATCGGAGGTGTCGTGTGCGCTCGGTGACCAAGAATGCAGTCCTGGTGTCATAAACGGCCAAAACATGCGTTTAACAGTCAAATTCATAGCGGACGACATCAGATTGACCTAAAATCACATTTAAACAATATAATTATTGTTCGTGATGTGTATGAGGAGACAGGATGTCAATCGGATGTGCGATTTGCGTGGTACGACTCAATATGTATTTTTTAAGTGTTAGGCGCGCTTCATAAACCCGCATGGGGTTGTCCAAACGGGGCGAACGATGTTGGAATGGCCTGAAATTAGATGACAACAATGGGTGAGTGAATTTTGATGTGTTTGAGTAGAAGACACATCAATCAGAGGTGCTGTGTGCCTGCAGTGATCGAGAATGCACTTCTGGTGTCATAAACATCCAAAACGGGCGTTTAACAGTCAAATTTATAGAGGACGACATCAGATTGACCTTTAATCACAATGAAACAATATAATTATTATTCATGATGTTTATAAGGAGATGACACATCAATCAGACATTTGGTTTGCGTGGTACAACTCAATATGCATTTTTTAAGTGTTGGGGGTGCTTTATAAACGCATGTGGGGGGTCCAAACGGGCCGAAAGAAGTTAGAATGGCCTGAAATCAGACGAAAACAATAGGTGAGTGAATTGTGAAGTTTTCAAGTAGACGACAAATCAATCGGAGGTGTTGTGTGCCCGCGGTGACCGAGAACGCAGTTCTGGTGTCATAAACGGCCAAAACGGGCGTTTAACAGTCAAATTCATAACAGACGACATTGGATTGACCTGAAATAATAGTGAAATAATCTATTTTCTATTTTGAAGTGTATATATAGACGTCACATCAATCGGACATGCGGTTTGCATGGTACGGTTCAATATTCTTTTTTTAAGTGTTGGGCGAGCTTCATAAACGCTCATGGGGGGGGGGGGGTCCAAACAGGACAAATAAAGTCAGAATGGCTTGAAATCAGATGAAAAAAATAGTTGAGTGAATTTTTAAGTGTTCGAGAGTACGAAACGTCATTTGGAGGTGCTGTGTGCCCACAGTGACCGAGAACACAGTTCTGGTGTCATAAACGGCCAAAACAGGCGTTTAATGGTCAAATTCATAGCGAACGACATCAGTTTGACCTAAAATCATTGGGAAACAATCTAATTATTATTCTTGATGTGTACAAGGAGACAACACGTCAATCAGATGTGTGGTTTTCATGGTACGACTCAATATACATTTTTTAAGTGTCGGACGCGCTTCATAAACGCGTGTAGGGGGGTCCAAACATGCCGAACAATGTCAAAATGGCCCTAAATCAGACAAAAAAAAATGGGTGAATTAATTTTAAAGTGGTAGAGCAGAAGGAACATCAATCTGAGGTTCCATATGCCTGCGGTGACTGAGAATGCACTTCTTGTGTCATAAACGGCCAAAACAGGCGTTTAATGATCAAATTCATAGCGGATGACATTAGATTGACCTGAAATCACTGGAAAACAATCTAATTATTATTCTTGATGTGAACTAGGATACATAACATCAATTGGATGTGTGGTTTGTGCGCTATAGCTCAATATGAGTTTTTTAAGTGTTGGGCGCACTTCATAAACACGCTTGGGGGGGGGGGGGGGTCCAAATAGGCTGAATGATATCTGAATGGCCTAAAATCAGATGAAAACAGTGGGTGAGTGAATTCTGAATTGGTCTCGCATGTGGAACATCAATCGAACGTGAGGTTTGCACGGTACAACTAAATATGCATTTTTTAAGTGTTGGACACGCTTCATAAACATGCGTGGGGGGGGGGGGGGGTCCAAATGGGACGAATGAAGTCCAAATGTCTTGAAATAAGACTAAAAAAACAGGTGAGTGAATTTTGAAGTGTTCATGTAGAAGACACATCAATCGGAGGTGTCGTGTGCCCGCAGTGACCGAGAACACAGTTCTGGTGTCATAAACGGCCAAAACCGGCGCTTAACGGTCAAATTCATAGAGGATGAAATTGTATTGACCTGAAATCACAGGGAAACAATACAGTTATTATTCATGAAGTGTAAGAGAAGACGACACATCAATTAGATGTGCGGTTTGCACGATACGACTCAATATGCGTTTTTAAGTGTTGGGTGCGCTTCATAAATGCGCGTGGGGGGTCCAAATGGACCGAATGATGTCGGAATGGCCTGAAATAAGATGAAAACAATGGGTGAGTTAATAGTGAATTGGTCGTGTAGACGACAGGTCAATCGGACGTGTCGTGTGCCTGCGTTGACCGAGAACGCAGTTCTGGTGTCATAAACGGCCCAAACAGGCGTTTAATAGTCAAATTCATAGAGGAAGACATCGGATTGATCTGAAATCAAAGGGAACCAATATAATTTTTATTATTGATGTGTATAAGGAGATGAAACATCAATCGGACCTGTAGTATTCACGGTGCGGCTCAATGTGCGTTGTTTAAGTGTTGGGCATGCTTCAAAAACGCACGTGGGGGGGGGGGGGGTCCAAATAGACCGAATGAAATCAGAATTGCCTGAAATCAGACAACAACAATGGGTGAGTGAATTTTGAAGTGGTCGAGCAGACAGAACATCAATCAGAGCTGCTGTGTGCCCGCGATGATCGAGAACGCACTTCTGGTGTCCCAAACGGCCAAAACGGGCGTTTAATGGTCAAATTCATAGTGGAAGAAATCAGATTGACCTTAAATCACAAGGAAAAAATCTAATTATTATTCGTGACGTGCATAAGGAGATGAAACATCAATCAGACGTGCATTTTGCACCGTACAGATCAATATGCATTTTTTATGTGTTGGGCATGCTTCATAAATGCACGTGGGGGGTCCAAACTGACTGAACGGAGTTGGAATGGCCTGAAATCGAATGACAAGAATGGGTTAGTTAATGGTAAAGTGGTCGCGCATACGTCACATCAATCGGAGGTGTTGTGTGCCTGCAGTGACCGAGAACGCAGTTCTGGTGTCATAAACGGCCAAAACGGGCGTTTAACGGTCAAATTCATAGCGGACGACATCGTATTGACCTGAAATCACAGGGAAAAAATATAGTTTTTATTCTTGAAAAGTAATAGAAGAAGTCACATTAATTGGATGTGCGCTTTCCGCGCTACAGCTCAATATGTGTTTTTTAAGTGTTGGGCGCACTTCATAAACGCGCGTGGGGGGTCCAAATGGGACGAACAATGTCGGAATGACCTTAAATCAGAATAAAATAATGGTTGAGTGAATTTTGAATTGGTTGCATAGACGGAACATCAATCAGATATGCAGTTTTTGAGGTATGGCTCAATGTGCATTTTTTAAAGTGTTGGGCACGCTTCAAAAACGCTTGTGGGGGTGTCTAAACGGGCCGAACGAAGTCCGAATTGCCTGAAATTAGACAACAACAATAGGTGAGTGAATTTTGAAGTGTTCACATAGAAAAAAAATCAATAGGAGGTTCCATGTGCCCGCGGTGACCGAGAACGCAGTTCTAGTGTCATAAACTGCCAAAATGGGCGTTTAACGGTCAAATTCATAGCGGACGACATCAGATTGACCTGAAATCACAGGGAAAAAATCTAATTAGAACCATAGAATTAATAATTTTAAAATTTTAAAAAGTTAATCAAAATTATGAATATATTTTGAAAATAAAATACTTTCGATCTGTTGCAGTAAGTTTGAATTGAAATATGTTAATTTGTTTCAATTATTTGTTTATAGTTTTTATTCGGTACTAATTTTTTTATTAAATTTTGTTATGAAATTATATTTGATGATGTATGTGGAGCTTGGAATATTACTTATGAGATTTATGTGGGTATATTTTATTGTTTAATTGATATTTAAAAAAAAATTAAAAACCAATAGCGGCCGCCATATGGAGGCTGCTATATGGATAACATACAACGACCGCCATTTTGTAGCCGATCTAGGTGTTTCCATCGCTACCTATTGTGGCCACCATTTTTTGGTTGCTCTAACCCATTACATCTTGCCTATATCATCTGCCAAATGGCGGTTGCTGATAGTAACAACGACGGGCCAAAAGCGGCCGCCAAGTGGCGAACGCTAGGCGGCCCCTATAGACCTTTAGTGGTGGCTTTTGGTGGCCACTAAAATGATTGTACTAGTGGGTATCTCAATTTGATATTTTGAGGAGAGAATATACCTAAGAAAACATTTAAGAGTCAATATAGGAATTTCAAGTTTCTAGTTATTCCATTCGGTCTCATTAATGCTCTGATGATGTTTATAGATTTGATGAATCAGATAATTAATTGGTTCTTAGACTCTTTTATTATTTTGTTTTTTGATTATATTTTGGTGTAATCCAAGTAAGATAAGGAACATATGGACCATTTGGATATTATTCTTCAAACCTTGAAAGAACATTGTCTGTAGGGTAAGATTTCCAAGTGTGAGTTTTGGATCTGGTAACTGATGTTTTTGGGGTATGTGATATCAAAGAGGGGTATGTCAGTAGATCCTGAAATGGTATAGGAAGTTATGTGCTGGGAGAAAAGTATAAATTTTTTTGAGATTCGAATCTTCTTGGGTTTTGTTGGCTACTATATACAATTTTTTCTGTACTTCTCTAATCCCACTTCTTCAATGACATATTTAAACTGTAAGAGTGTAATGTTTTAATGGAATAACAAGTGTCCAAGATATTTTGAGGATATTAAGGTGTGGTTGACTTCAGAACCAGTTTCAATTATTCTAAAATTGCATTCAGGTTATGATTTTTTCTGCAATTCTTTTAGTATGTGTTTGTGATATGTCTTGATACATGTGAAAGATATTATGACTTATGAATCTTTTTAGTTATTCCGTCATGAGAAGAACTACACTACCCATGATATTGAGTTAGTAGCTATTATAAATGCACTAAAAATGGGGATTCACTATCTCTTTGGGGAGAGGTTTATGGTATATTTTGATCATAAGAACTTGAAATATTTTTTTACTCATAGGGATTTGAATTTGAGATAGACGAGAAGGGTGGATTATATTCAAAATTTTGAATCTGATATTGTTTATACCCCTAGGAAAGGAAATGTGGTTGCTGATGTTTTGAGCAAAAAATTAATGACACGATCCATAAAGTAATCATTTGAGTAGTGGTATCTAATTATTATTTTTTCTGAGTTGATATTGGAAGTGTTAGAGGCTAGTGTACATGTTTTTTTCGATTTTATGAAAGATTAAATGTATTTTGATTAGCGAGTTTGGATCATGTAGGTGGAATAAACTATGTTACAATGGTTTAATGAAAGTATTCTTGGTGGGGAGTCCTCAGGTGAGTGGTCTCGGTCTCCTAGAGGAGCTTTTTTACTTCTTTAGAGGGCTGGTTATTCTGTTTTCCTTTAAAAATGATTTGGTGGATAGTGTACACCATTCTTGTTAGTCTAGAGACTCTGGGGCTACCAAGATGTATCATGACTTGTGGTGTCAATATTGGTGGAAAGGTATATGATTGTCAATAGTGTATTTTTTTTTCACAGTGCCTTATTAAAGAATTAAGGTTTAACACCAGAGACCTGCAGGGTTGTTGAATCCCTTAACTATTCTATTATGGAAGTGAGATTAGATTTCCATGGGTTTTATCATTAGTTTTCCACAAAAACCTATTGGGAAGTATGTAATTTAATTCATCATTGATTGAATTATTAAATCTGCACATTTCCTACCTATTAAAGAGATAAAAAAATTAGAATAAATTAGAGACTTATATGTCTATGAGATTGTGAGACTCATAGGGTTCCCACTGCAGTTGTTTCTAACAGTGATCCTAGGTTCACATCTAGGTTTTGTAAAGGTTCATAGGAGATGATGGGTCCTATGATTAAATTAAGCACAACATATCATCTACAGATGGAAGAACATACAGAGAGGGATATCCATGTTCAATAGGATATGCTATGGTCTTGTGTTCTTGATTTTAGAGGATCTTGGGAAATAATTTTCCTTTGGTTGATTTTTCCTATAATAATAGTTATCATGATTCAATAAATATAGTGCCTTATGAGGATCTGTATGGTTGTCCATTTATATCTCCCTTGTGCTGGACAAAGTTGGTAGAGTGGTCCTTGGTTGGGATGAGTGTTGTTCAAGAGATGAAAGAGATGGTGCGGTTGATCTGGAATATTTTGATCATGGCATAGAGTCAATAGAAATCATATGTGGACCATAATTGTTAGGCTCTGGAGTTTGAGGTTGGTGATAGGTTCTTTCTCAGAGTTTCAAATCTCTTGGGACATCATTAGTTGTGTATGTTGGGTAATTTAGCATCAAGGATTGTGGGACCCTTTGAGATCATTGGATGATAGGGGAGGATGTCCTATCAGTTACACTTTCCTCTATGTTTGAAAGATATCTATGATGTGTGTAATGTTTTCTAGTTGGGGAGGTATATACCAGATCCTTCCCATGTGATTGGAAGGGAGGATGTTGATATTGATCCCGTAACCACTTTAGTTGAGGAACCAGTTCAGATTATGGATCATAAATATAATGTGTTGCGTGGTAAAATAACCCCACTAGGTTGAGTACTGGGGTAGTTCATATAGGATATCCATGAGACATGAGAGCAAGATTCATTGATGGGGTATCAATGACCTTCTCTTTTTGTGGATCCAGGATCCTGAGGAATTTTTGGGGGAAGAAAGTTTTTATGGTGGGGATATTGTAACACCTCATTACCTTTTCTATCAGGTATGTTTTAGCCTTTTTGTGTTTCCTTTCTCAATTTTTGAGTAATGTCAAGAAGGAATTAAAATGATTACTATAATAGTGAAGTTAGGTATTTTTTAGAATTTTCATCATAAAACCTATAGTTTTTTCTACTCATAAGAAAATTACATGATGTGAAATGGGAATACACGACATAAAATGACCTCCAGATAGAACACATGAAATGGATACAGATAGTGATAATTTTACACACATGTAATGATTTCACATCATGTAATGTGAAAATATTGGGTTTTAAATAAAAAATATGGGTTTTTTCCAGCATATGTGGCACTATAGAGTTACACAATGTATAATTGGGTTACATGTCATGTAAATTCCAAAGGGTTTTTTAAGTAATATTTTTGGCTGAAATTATTATTTCCATTCATACAGGATTCCTTGATCTCAACCTAGAGGTACTTCCGAAGAAATTTTGTGTTGAATCCCTCATATCTAGATTACTTATTTTAGTGATTTATCACTATTTCTATTGGATTGATTCTCTCTAGGTATTTAATCCTTATGGTTCTTATTTTTTTGGTTACAATAGTGATTTGGATACATATTTGTGATCTGCTAGTTTTTTCTATCAATACTTTTCGATTTCTTTTCATTCCTTTTCTTTAAAAGGATGTTCTCTTGGTTTCCAGTCACCATTATTGAAAGAAACTAGGCTTCTACTATTTTGAGCTAGGTGGTTCTATACAAAGGGTTAATTTGATTAATTTCATGTCGTTCTTGATAAATTACTTTTGGTTTCTCATTGATTAGTAGTGATAAATTGTTCTAATTGATTTATTGAAAATGATTGTTTTTAAAAAAGGGAATTTTTTCTTTAAAAATGGATTTTCTTGATTTGGAAATGAGTTTTAAATCTATAAAGTGGATTCTCCTGGCTTTGAAAATTTTTTATAAGATTATGAGCATGGTTTTGAAAGTGTATTAGAAAATTATAAATTGGGAATGTTTGGTGCATTGGGATAAATACATAAGCAGCCTTAGTGTGTGTGTCACCACTAGGAGGAAACTTGTAAAGAAATAAACTAGTAGGAATTGATATTTATTGGATCCTATGTATGCATATCAAGGATTCTGAGTTTCTATTACACATTTTACCATATTCTAGAGACAAATATTAGGTACTTTTTCTTTTTTAATTTATGGTTACTTATCACATGATTTTTTACCATGGATTATTTCTCATAGGTTTTTATAGATGAGGTTGTATCACATAGCTTCACATGATTGGTTATTTCATGGATATATGTTTACCTGTATACCTCTTGATACATGGATATGATTTCTTATTTTTATAATTTATACTTTTAATATTTTTGGATCAAGAATATGAAAGGATTTTGTGAAATCCAATGGAAGAAAGGGGAAATGTTTTATAAATGGTTTGTATTTATAAAAATGCTTAGTACTTTTTTTATTTTAAAAGTTATAATTGTTCTATTCTTGATATTAGACACTATATAGAAACTTTGGTGGTTCCCTAATGGGATTTTTCTCACACCCTACTTATTCCTTTAAGCATTTATAGATATTTTTTTATAAGATTAAGTTAAATGGAAGAGAATATTATAGTATTCTAGATTCTCTTTTTGTTATTTATTTCAATACAGGTTGGTATAGATGTGACTCTTGGTCACATGTGGACTTGAATTACTTTCTATTTTAGACCACTTTTACTTGTATTGCATGTTTTTTGGGGTATCTTGTCTGATTTTTCTTTGTACTCTGATTGTATGCCCTGTATTTCTTATATTCCCAGATGGTTTCTATTTTATTGTTTTACCTATATAATGTGATGGGTCGGTTTAGATGTCTTGTGTAGTTGACTCGGGTTGGTTCATTATAATTTGCTAACCAAGGGATGCTCAACCTAATGTGTGTTAGTAATGCATGAGTTTGGTTTTGTGACTTGGGTAGGCTATAGTTAGGACTATCAAAATGTGGACAGTAGGTGCAGAAAAGGGTATTTCTAGCTCCATTCTGTGACTAAAATAGAGTTACCATGGGTGGTCAAGAATTTTAACCAGGTTTAAGATTTAGAGTTTGAGGTCATTTTAATGAACTATATGATAAGTTTATTTATATTATCTTGTTACTTTTCAAGTAATACGTTTCATGGTTACTTTGAATTATTAATGTTTTATAGCATTGTTATAAATATATAAATTTGGTCCTATGTTTTTTTGGATTTAATTGTGAATGAGTTTTTTTCTTTGGTTATAAAATTCCTTCAAGAAGAGATCTTCTAAATCTACGATAGGAAGCCCCAAGACAGGTTCTGTAAGAGATCCATTTGTGGACCTTAGTCAGGTAGAAGATATTATCCACACTGTTCATACTCTGAGTCAAGAGGGTGTCAGGAACCCTTGATGCGTAGTGGATCATGGATCAAAATTTACTAATTATCATCCACCCATATTTAGTGGTGACAGAAACTACATAAATTTGAGTAGTGGATTGAGATAATAGATAGGATATTAAATTTACTAAAAACTCTTGAAGACTCTAATGTGGGGTTTTCTATATATATACTCGAGGAACAAGGAAGGAGAGGTTGGGACTATATTGTGAAAGTTAAGTTGACTGAGTATCTTACCTAGGATTCCATCAAGAAATTATTAACCAACCATTTTATCCTAATATAGTTTATGTGAAAAAAGACCCGAGAGTTTCTGACCTTTTTATTCGGGTGAGCATATCGCTATTTAGGATTCTACCCATTTTGTTGAGTTGGTGCATTTGGAATTAGATCTTGTCACTAATGATTACCTGATTTCTTAGAGGTCTGAGTTAAAACTAAGGCCTGATATTCGGTTGATGTTTACATTCATGTTACTTATGACCTTTTTAAAGGTATTTGACTAGGAAGATTTTTTTAGGTAGATATATTAGGGAAGATAGTTTTGGGTGAAGCTTTAGTTGGTTTAGTGGTTATCTATGGTGTACCTTCTAGCCATAGAAAGAATTATAAGAGTGGTCAATTTTTTTAGGACTATTATTAGGGGTGAAAATAAGGTAGAAAAACGTTGTCTACTACCAGTGTGGAAGGAAAGGTCATACCAACCCTAACTATGTAGAGGTTCTTAAGAATTTTCATCTTTGTAAAATATCATCCCATCTATAGTTATTTTGTAAAAGGATTTCTCAGGGAAGTAGGGAAAGATCCACTTTCTCCAGGTGTTCGTGGGTTCATGGGGATAATTCTAAGGGTGGTGGGTATAATTCTTAGGCCAAGTGATATTTTCATATGGCTAATACTAGAAAACTTTATGTAGTAGAGTATTCTCTAGAGGAATATGAAGCAGGACCGACTACTATTAGAGGTATGATGTTTATCTCACCTTCTATTGTTTTAGATTTGTTTGATATGAGTGATACTCATTCTTTTATATTGTTATTATTTGATGTTTTGGGATTATATTAAGAACTTATTCAATTATTATTGTATCTTCCCATGACTTTGGGAAAGAGTTCCAAACAAAGTTTCAAATATCCATTGTATTGGGTGATGATACCCAAATTTGTGGTAGTGTCACACTTCTTAGTGCTTGATCATGAAATCTTCAAGTTGATTATAATCATGGATTGGATGATTAGTGTTAAGATCCAGATAGACTACTATAATAGATGTGTTTAGTTCTTATCTTCCGATGGCATCACTAATGTTTTACAAGGTGAGTGGGACTCTAGATCAGGAATGACATGGCCTGTTGTTCTATATACTAGGGTAATATCATGCTAGTTTTTAGAGAGGTTTCTTGATACAGTTGACCCTTTATTGGGTGGTTGAATTCCTATAGTTGTGTGTGACTATCATGAGGTCCTTCAAAATGATTTTCCTATTTTTCCACCACATATAGAGGTTGAGTTTACTATTGAACTACACCTTGGTACAATGTTTGTTTCTATTCCATCTTATCATATGGAACCTGCTGAGTTGGTGGAACTTAAGGTCCAACTTGAGGACCTATAGGATAAAGGATTTATTCATCCTAGCCTACCATAATGGGATTATCCTGTCCTATTTTATAAGAATTAATATTGGATCCTTATACCTTGTATTTATTATTTAATGTTAAATCATGTGAATGTTAAGAACAAATATCTTTTTCCATGTATTAATGATCTATTTAACAATCTTAGAGTGGAAAATTGGTTTTTTAATATTGAAATTCGTTTTGGGTAACACTAGTTGAGATTTAAATAACAATATATACCTAAGAAAACATTTAGGAATCCATATGGCCATTTTTAGTAGCCAGTTATTCCATTCGGTCCCATTAATGCTCCTGTAGTGTTTATTGATTTGATGTAATAAACATTTCATGAGTTCTTGGACTCTATTTTTTTTGTGTTTTTTGATGATATTTTGGAGTTATACATGTTAGAGGAGGAGCATATTGACCATTTGGATATCATTCTTCAAAGCTGGAAAGAACATCATCAGTATGGTAATATTTCCCTGTGTGAGTTTTTGATTTGGGAAGTGAAATTTCTGGGGCATGTGATATCTGAGAGGGGCGCCTCAATATAAAATTAAAAACATACATGATTTTATGCCTTGCTATTATCCCAATAATGTGTTTGAGATCCAAATATTATTATATTTGGATGGTTACTATAGAAATTTTGATAATGAATTCTCCAATATTTCTTATTCGATGACAACTTTAACCTATAATGGTGTAAAATTTTAATGGAATGAAAGGTGTAAGATATATTTTAAGAAGATGAAGGTGAGTCTAGAATCATTACAGGTTTGGATTCTTCTAGAATCGAGGTTGTCTTATGATATTTTCTACGATGCTTTTAATATGGGTTTGGGATGTGTCTTGATGTAGGGGAAATAAGTTGTGGCTTATGGATATCACCAATTTCCTCCTCATGAGAAGAACTACCCTACCCATATTCATGAGTTGGTTCTATTATTCTTGAAATTAAAATGTGGTGGCACTATTTCTACATGGAGTGGTTTATAGTAAATTTTTATCATAAGATCCTGAAATATATTTTTACTTAGAAGGGTCTGAATTTGTGAAAGAGACGCTGGGTGGAGTATGTCCAAACTTATGATTTTGAGATTTCCTATACCCATTAGAAAATAAATGTGGTTGCCGATGTGTTGATTAGAAAATTAATAACACAATATGTGAAGGAATTAGTGGATGAGTGGTCTTTGGTGAGTGTATTTTCTAAGATGAGCTCGGAAGTGGAAGAGGATGGTGGGTGGTTTTCTTGGCTTCTATGAAAGATGACTCATCTTTTGATGAGCATGTTTGGATCGAGTAGTTGGAAAACAATGATTGAAAATGATTTAGTGAAATCCTTTATGGTTTGGAGACCTTGGGTGAGTGGTATCAGTCTCATAGTGGATGTTTTTTCTTACGTAGAAGGTTGGTTATTCTGTTTTCATCGAGATAGGATTTTTTGGATATTGGACACCATTTTTGTTGGTATTTTCACCCTAGGGATACCAATATGTATCAAAACTTGAGGCATCAATATTTGTGGAAAGTGAGGAAACAGTCAATAGAAGATTCCATTTCATGGTGCTTTATTTATCATATAATTAAGGTAGAGAAGCAGGGGCCTGTGTGGTTTTTTATCCCTTACCCATCCTGGTATAGAAGTAGGATGGGATTTCCCTAGATTCCAACATTGGGTTTCCATAGAATCCAAGCGAGAAGGATGCAATTTGGGAGATCATTGATAGAATCATGAAATCTTTGAATTTACTACCTATCAAGGAGACAATGAAAGTGGAATATCCTGGGGACTTGTATATCTAAGAGATTGAGTGACTTAATATGGTTCCCTTGATAGTTATTCCTAACATTAATGCAAGGTTCACATCAATGTGTTGGAAAGGTTTACAAGAGGTGATGGGTTCCTAGATTAAATTATGCATAACTTATCATCTATAGATGGATGGATAGATAGAAAGGGCTATCTAGGTTCTAGGGGATATGCTTTGGGGTTGGGTTCTTTATTTCAAAGGATATTTGAATTTTTTTTTCCTTTGGTTGATTTTTCCTATAACAATATTTATCATTATTTGATAAATATAGTGCTTGAAGATGTTTTTTATTGGATTCCATGTAAATCTCCATTGTGATGGGTAGAGTTGAGAGAGAGATCATTATTTGGGATGAGTGTTGTTCGAAAGATGATGGAGATAGTGCAGTTTATCTAGTGGAATTTTATCACAACACAGAGTCCACATAAATTTTATGTGGACCATCAATGTTGGACAATAGAGTTTGTGGTTGGTGATTGGGTCTTTATTAGAGTTTCAACTCATTGGGACATATCTGGTTGGGTAAGAAGGGTAAGTTAGCCCTGAAGCTTGTGATAACCTTTGAGATAATTGGATGATTAGGGATGGTGTCTTATTAGTTGCAGTTTCTTTCATGTTTGATAGATATTAATGATATGTTTCATGTTTCCTAATTGATAAGGGATATAATAGATCCTTCCCATGTGATTATATGGGATGATGTTTATCTTG
This sequence comes from Viscum album, assembly GCA_963277665.1. Taxonomy (NCBI): domain Eukaryota; kingdom Viridiplantae; phylum Streptophyta; class Magnoliopsida; order Santalales; family Viscaceae; genus Viscum; species Viscum album. The sequence continues at coordinate 1,184,353,658 of OY728145.1, forward strand.
ATCTCGATAACACTTTGGTTGAGAAGACAGTTCATATTATTGATCTCCAGGATAAGGTATTGTGTGGTAAAATGACCCCTTGGTCCAAGTACTATGGATGATAAGATATGATAACCACAATATATGGGAGCATGAGTCATTGAAGAGGTATCATTGACCTTCTCTTTTTGAAGATCTAGGATCTTGAGATATTTTTATTGGCATAAAGTTCTTATGGTAGGGGGGAGAGATTATAACACCCAACTAACTTTCTATTAGAAATATTTCAATTTTTTTGGTTTTCATTTTTTTGGTTGAGTAAGTCTTAGAATGAATTGGAAGGATACCTGTAATGGTGAATCTGAGGATTTGATGAAAATTTTAGCATAAGAACTGCAATTGTTTTCTATTCATTGGGAAATTAAATGACATGTAATGGAATCAAGACTAAACCCATGAAATAGATACATAGCCTAATAATTTTACATGTTTTTTATTGATTACACACTGTGAAATGGGAAAATATGAGGTTTTAAATAAAAAGAAATGTTTTTTTTTCATATGTGGGACTCGAGGATTACACAACTTGTATTAGGGTTACACACTTTGTAAATTTTTGAGGGTTGGTTTTAGGCAAGGATTTTGGATAAAAAGTAATAATTTTTATTGCTTCTCTTCGGGTATGTAATACTCATAGTTCTTCTTTGGTTTTGGTTTCAGCTATGGTTTGGATATGAACATGTGACCAGATAACATTTTATATTTATTCTTTTTTGTTTCCTGGCATGACTTTTCTTTCAAAAACATTTATCTTGGTTTCTTGTCACTATTGTCGAAAGGAACAAGGTTTCTACCATGTTGAGGTAGGTGTTTCTATAAAATGCATTAATTTGATGAATTACATACCATTTTTGTAAATTAATTTAGGTTATTAATTGATTGGAAGTGATAAATTGTTTTATATTATTTCTTAGAATCGATATTGTTTTCAAAAATGGGTTTTTTCTTTGAAAATGTATTTGGTTGATTTGGATATGGTTTTTCAAACTCTGAAGTAAATATGCATAGATTTGAAAACCTTTTATGAATTTGAGAGCATGGTTTTTAAAGTGTTTTGGAAAATTGAACATTCGAAACCTTGGGTGTATTGGGATAGAGATACAAGTAGCCTTAGTGTGTGTTTCACCACTAGGAGGTAGATTTTTGTGATATTGAATGGAAGGAATCAATATCTATTGGATCCAATATATGACAATTTAGGCTCATCAGTGTATAGTATACATTGTTCCATATAAAATATTCCAATAAGAGATGATTTGTATTTTTTCATTTATGGTAATTTATCGCATGAGTTTTTATAATGGATTTTTTCTCAAAAGTTTTTTTATATGAGGTTTTAACACCTATCATCACATTTTATGAAATTTCATGGATTTTAATTTACTTGTATACCTATTGATGCATAGATATGATTTAATTTTTTTTATCACTTATAATTTTCATATTTTTATATTGAGAATATGAAATGATTTTATGAAAACCAAAGGAAAAAAGGGAAAATGTTTTATAAATTTTTTGGACTTATAAAAAATCTTTGTAAAACTATTTTGATTTAAAATATATAATTGTTACATTCTTGATATTAGACCTTGTATTGAAACTGTGTTGGTATCCTACTAAGATTTTTATCACACCCTACTTATGCCTTTTGGAATTTTTAATTTTTTATAGGATTCAGGTATAGGGAAGAGCATCTTATAGTATGATGGAATCTCATGTTTCCATTGCTTTTATTATGAGTTGGCCTAGAGGTGACTATTGGTTATGTGGGGACATGACTTAATTTTTAGTTTAGTATGTTTTGGATTTTATTTCAGGTGTTTTTGTGTCACATTATCTATTTACACTTTGTACTTTAGTTTTATGCCTTGTATTTATTACATTTAGGACTAGTTTAAGTTTTTATATTTTACTTATATCATGTGACGTGCCAGTTTGGGTGGCTTGTTTAGTAGACACAGGTTGTTTCGTTACATGTATGACTTAATAATCTTGTCATAAATTTCATAAATACTTTATCACTCACATGTAACACTATAAAATGTTACATTATAAAATACCAACCATTAACGCTGCTCGTAAGATCCCTCAAAATTTTAACGAACTTTGAACATCCTATGTTCTTTCAAAAAATTATATTTTCCTATATTCAATTTTATGATCAAAAAAATTATGAATACCTTGATAAATAAAGTCGATAATCATTAGTATAAATTTTAATAATATAATTTAATGAGTTTTACTTGCATTCATTCATACACGGATGTTCATCGACCCCGTACATGGGGCCCACTTCATCCTAAACTCCTATTCATTAGATTATGTGGAACTTGTGGATACACTTAGTGTGAGACCCACTATGTCCTTATCTTAGTTACAGTGAATCCAACCCATAGGCCAAGAGTTGGTTTCATCAACCCATAATGGACTCTAAGGAGATAAGTAATGTCATAGAAATGACAACTTCCTACGAACATGTTACGTGTAATATTATCTCTTTTTCTAGCGACATATCATAAAGTAGGATAAACACTTGTTCCATCATCCTTTTATTACATTATATATTTCATCACCTTATTAGAAAGACTTAACTTCATTTACCATGTCCATAGATTTAGTGAAGATTCTAACATCTTGGTCAACTTGTGCCCATGAGATATCTCTTCCTCAACTTGAAAGGTGGAAATTCTATCTTGATCATTCAATTAATGAAATAACACAGATGATTCCCCCAACACAAGATACCTCACCATAATTTAAATGTCATAGTTTTTTTCATTCCCACAAATTTTGTTATCAAATGGTGCATATTGATATTGATCTCAAGTTCAGAGACCAATACATATGTTTTTAGATAGAAACATCCAATGAAACCTGAAACATGTGTAGTTCCTTTTGGTGGGTATGTCCTCATGATCTCATCTACTCGAGATCACTTGGTGCGAACTGCATGAGAAGATGTATCAATTCTTATGATCTCCTAGAACCTAATAGTCTGAAATTATTTATTTCCTATTATTATAATGTGTCTAGACCATATGATATATGTTTAAGACTACTGTCGTAGTGTCTCAAGGTTCCCATTATAGCTGGGAACTGATATAACCTTTTGATACAACACATAATCTAAGGACATTACAATTTAAATAGTGAATATATAAACATAAACATTATTATGGAAAGAATACACACATGTATATATCAAAATATATACTTTTAATAGTAATCAAAAGTACTATTCAGGTTGGGTCTACGGTAACCACTATTACAATAGTTACCTTGGGTAAAGATTAGTTATCTTGGTAAAATGATTATTTTTAAAAGAATTAAACATAATAAATATTTGGTATTTTTAAAATTAAATATATTTTTTTAAAAATTATATCTATAATAAGATATTTAGATATATATAAAAGAAACTAATACTCATTTAATGGGAAATCAATATTAAATATGACTAAGAATAATTAATTATTATACACTATTAAATTATTTTTTTCAACACAATATATATTTTGATTTAAATGTTAATTTTATCATATTTAGAAATTTAATTAGGATAAATAGAGCCCAAATTCATATTCATCAAATCAAAATTATATTTTTAGTAAAAAAATAATTGACATGATTAATATTTAATTAAATGTACTAAGTGTTTAAATAGACAGATAAGATGGATTGATGTTTCTTCAATTTACAATACCTTTTGAACTTATAGAAAAAATTAGGTTTTAAAGTCTTATATATATGTCTTTCCAACCTTTCCTCTCCAAATTCATCTAATATTCATGTCTTTCAATTCTTACTCTTTACCATTTTTTCTATGGAAAAGTCCCTCTTCTTCACTTATAAAAGGGTGATCACTTCCACCCTTCGAATAATAGACTCATATTTAAAAAATTACTTAAAACCATTAATAAATATCCTATACTTGAAGTCAATTACATTCACTAATTACCCTATTCACCATAAATTATCCTATGTACCTAAAATCTAAGTCCTTTATCAAGTGGAATTTCAAGGTCTCATAATTTATGTCACATATTTATTAGCATTTATTTTTTATTAATTCCTTTTTAAACCAAACATAACCATAGTATAATAAAATACTAAAAATAATTATTATGTTTATATGTTATAAGAAGATGGTAAAACCATTACTTATTCCATTCTATCTACTAAGAAAAATAATAATCATCGTTAGTGCGTGTGTGTGGATTACCTCCTCCAAGAAACAATGATTTAAAATTTTACTCACCACCCCTCATGGGTGGTATTAATGATGTAATTTATGAATAAATATTATTTATAAAAGTTATTTATGGTTCTTAAATTTTCACTTATTACGCACATTCATTCCTCCCATTCATTTAGTACCAAAAACTATAATCATGCCTTGTGCAAACTATCACTTCCATGGTGAATCATTTTTTGTTTTTTCTTATTTTGTTTCATCATTTATCAAAATAATAGTTAAATATGTTTTAAAATCCTAATTATATCAAAATAATATCATTATGAATCTGTAATAATTATATTATGTAAATATAACCACATCCTTGACCATAGTCTCCAATCATGTTAAAACATGTTCATGATAGGATTTGTTTGACCACCTACTTGAATAATGACCTGAAATTATGTAAAGGATGATATAAAAACTTAATTTCTAGTAAAATATTATATAAATATGTAAATGATTAATTTTTATTGGTCTTTTAAATGAAACAACAATATTTAACTCCCAAAAAACACCCTCCATAGGTCGAAAACCATAAAAAATGTTCATTGTTGATATCATATTCTAGGTTAAAGACTAGAGTAATCACGTATAGAAATTTAATATATATAAATAATTATAATTAATCGATTACAGTAACATTAAATAACTTTTAATGATGAAATTTGCAGAAAAATAAACACTATCACCACTCTTATGAAACAACTACAAATGAAACCGTAAACTTGTTATTTGAGAAAATAGAAAAAACCTAACAAATATACATATATATAATGATTATAAATTAAAATAATAAATATTTTTTATCTATTAATATGGATATAAAATATTATATTAAGATAGTATTTTCTATTTTATAGGAGGTTATAGTGTATTCGATTAAGACAAGAAACAAGTTAAGGGTTTCCTTATCTCATTTTCAACTTCATAGGACAAGTATGGAACTGTGGACCTTCATGAGACATGTATAAAATAATTAACCATAATAAATATAACATTGTTTCTTTTCATGGACTTCGATTCAAGTGATTCCAAATTTTTTAGAGTTTCTTTGTCTCAAATTTGAATCTCTTGAGTCATGTTCATTCTATACACCATGTTTCATTTTTGATTGGGTAAATTCTACCCTATTTTTAATGTTTATCATGATTTCATTATTTTTCATGAATTATAATATTTTATTCCATGTTCATTCTCTCTTGTAATTTTATTCAAAATAAAAAAATGGTTTCCATAATTTTTATCTCAATTTATATTTATTGAGACTTGGTTTAATGTTTTGCACCAATTTCTTATTTCTATGTTGTATACACTGCACAATAATCTATTTTGACTTACTCCATGATTTAATCCATGGTATTTATATAACTATATTATTTTCTATCTTTCAATTTCTTTTGATTCAAAAATTTCTGAACTTGTAAGGGGTATTTTGGGACTCAAATATGTTCCTTGGGTCATAATTACTCTTAATTGAATATAATATTTAAAGATTGATATATTATAAACTTTTAATATTTTATGTTATATTTCCACCTTATTTTATATGGTAATCATGTTTAACACTAAATTATTGTTCCCCAATGATTTTAATGTTTCTTAGAAATGTAATTTTTTAAGAATAATTTCAATTAATTTTAATGGATTTTTTTCTCCCATGTCCATAGTTTTATTTCCCACCAATATTATATTTTACCCTGTGGAAACTCAAACTATTTTTATCTAAATGATCCTTTAATTTACCTTATTTATTTTTTTTAAAAAATTCTTTATAATTTTTAACAATGTGGGTTTTCTACATAGTTATATCAAAATTTTCGAAGGCTTTTTCTATATTTAAAATAAATGGTTTCATCGTCCACTTCATGTTTTCTTTTAAAAAAAATTATAAAATTTTAAAGTTTCCATTATTAATTATTATTTTTAAAAGTAAAGGTTTTCAAATAATTTCCACTTATTATTTTTAAAACCAGGTGTATTTTTATTATTCCTTATTATAAAATATTTAAAATAAGGTTACACAAACTATTCTATTTCCAATATCAATTTTTTTGTTTTGAAAGTAATTGAAACTTAATATTTTATAAAATATTTTAAAAAAGTTGTTTTAAAATTTTATTCTTTTTTACTTCAATTTTTTCTCTAAGGTTTATCACTCTTGAAATGATTTTTTGACCACCATTTATATGATCACTTTTGTGAAATGAGATTTTGACATCCAATGATTTATTATGATCGTGTTATTTGAATGTTTAAGAAACCTATTATTTTTCCATGGGTTATTCAATAGATGACGATGTTTGATTTTAAGTGAAACACATATGTATTAATGATGATGGGTGATGTAAGATCTGAGATCTTCATTAATGTAAGTTTTGTTTAAGTTTCAGTTTAAGTATTTTATTTTAGATAAATAAGTGTTTTCAAAAGTTAATTAGAAGACTTGGGGTGTTCTGGGGGTCCAAGACACAAAAATGAAGGGGGAAAATGAGTTTTTGGGCATGTTGTATGGTTTGGGCACAGTTATTGAAAACCATGTGGATCATCCCAGGTAAATGTGAAACCTTGGATAGAGGCTTGTGCAGAGTTATCACACAGTTAAGCTAACCATGCAGAATCCCCAGGAAACTGTGTGAATGGGGGATTTTGGGATAGTAGCTCTCACACGGTTTGTGCACAATTTGGTAAACCATATGGGTAAAACATGAATCCCATTAATGTTTAGAAATTTACAAAAACACCATTACAGGATTTTAAAAAAAACATGGGATTTCCTCCTTCCTTCTCCCTTGAAACCCTAGTGATAAACCAAACCTCCCAAGAGCTTCCAAGGGTGATTCTCCCTCAACTCTTGGTCATTTAGAGTGTTTTTGGTTGCGAATTAAAGATCTATGTAAGGTTAATCCACTCTTTCTTCTCTTTTTGGTTTAGGGTTCACATTTATCCCTTATCTCCTTCAAAATCTCTAAAAACATGATTTTTCGGTGATATCTTGGTTAAGGATTCAAAGGGGTGTTGAATTAGGATCCAAGGCCCGGATTAGGTGTGTGTTTCCCAATGGATCCATGGTAGGTGATCTATAAGTTGTATCCCATAGTTTCATTTGAGATTTTTGCATTCCTCGGTTTATTTCATGGGTACTTTTTTTCTTGATTTTGATCCTCTGGTGAGATTTGGTGTGATGTGTGTCTAAATGATGAATGAAAACCCTCATGGTCTTCATGGGACACTTGTAAGATGACTTGACCTTTATAGGGCCACCCATGGGGTGTGCCAATAATTTCTGAACATAGATGTTTGCTAAGTATGAGAAAGGTTTCCTTGTGACAATGTAGATCCCTTGATAAGCAAGTTAAAATGTTGAATGGGAGTGAAAATGAATTATTAATATATGCCAATGCTTAGTAGTGGCATATTGGATTGTTGGCATGGTATTAAAAATGGGTTAAATTAGTTAAATAGGGATTGTGCCACGTAGAAAATTAATTATGTTGAAAACCCTAAGATGGTGGGTGTATGTGAAATGTTAACACATGAGATTGGTAATGGCTTGTGAATTGTTGATTATGGTCAATGGGGTAAGAATTTGGAATAGAATTCGGATAATGGGTTGTGTATTGTAAAATGGAATTGTGAACAGGCTATGGAATAATAGTTAATTCTATGTTAATTGTTTTGAATCATGATTTTTATCTTTATTGGTTATATTGGTTGTGATATGGATAAATGTGGTGAATTGATAAAAAACCATGTTCACATGGCTTGATGGTGGGATAAAGGACTGATGCTCCTCCCATGGGTAGGGTTGGAATAAAGCTCAAATCAACCCAAGAATCATGCGTTGGGGAGTCTAATTAAGGCTCTATTACCCCAATGTTTTTATTTATTTAAAATATTTGGACTGAGGCTCCAAGGTAAGTGTGGTGATTACTTGATATTCTCATTCCTAGTGAGATAAGGACTTAACTTGTTCTCTTATGTGGAATGATAAATGGCTTGAATATTGTGTGAATAAGGAAAATTTATGACTCATGGATTATGTGTTGATGATGAACTAAATTATGAGATGATGTACATAATGAAATTGGCACAATAATCCTAATAGTAATAGGAAAGTAGATAATGGATAACGAGCGTCCCTCGAATTTTTTTCCTTTGCTTTCCATTTATTTATAATTTCATGAAATATCTATTAGACATGATATTTTATAGATACCATTGGTTTTGGCATACTGAGTTTTACTCACACCCTTCTTGGGCCTCCATTGGGAACTAGGGAAAATTTTATTCTTACAGGTCAGGACAAGGGAAAGAACCTTATTCCATAGAGTTTAGTTGGACATGGGACATGCATGTATGAGGTACTAGACTTGGATTTAGGACCATTTTGGGGATTTTAATATATGTTTTTATTTTGGGTTTTGATTCACTTGGCATTGTAGCATGACATGAAATATTTACTGTTGCTTATGGTTTGTACACAGTTTGAGAGATATTTGGATATGCATGCTATTAGGATAGTGTCAGGCCTTGGTAATGAGCTCATTCTGAGGAGTATCTAATCAAAGTACAGGGAAAACCCAAAGTCACCCAGGGTTTCAATTATTGTTCTTGTTTTATGTTTTTAAATTTGATGATATTTTACCATTGGGTGATGCTAATGTGGTGTGATGTGATAGATTTATGATATTTTTCTCATGGATTGAATGGAACGAGGTTGTTCATTCTTGAATCATTCTAGGAACCTATTTATATAAGTGACATGCCTCATGGTAGGCACACGCTCATAGAATGGGTGTGCAGAACATAACGGTTAGAATGCATTTTATTTTCTAGAAAATAGTGAAATTTTGTCTAATGGGATGATATAAATGGGTAATAAGGGAAATAATAATGCTAATTAATAATTAAATAATGATGCTTTATTAGTAAATTTAAGTGAATTAAAATGTTTTGGGAGAAAATTAGGATATGGAAATCATTTTAAAAAAGGTGTAAAAGGTAGGGATTGTGACCACGTGAGTTAGTTACCCCATGTTAGCCTTGGCCTTAAGAAGGATGGTTGAGGGTTGTGTTCTAGATATAATAAATCCCAATGGGAAGTGTATACTAAATGGTCTATTTATGGAATGTGATGAGCCTTTCCTTATGCCTTGTGAAAGTTTCATGGTTGTGTTCTAAAAATAGTTTGGGTATGTAATTGTATAGAAATGATACCATGAAGTCATGTGTTGGTTGGGAGACAAGAAGACGTTGCCCAAAACTCTCCCCAATTAGTGGATTAAGAAGAACCAGTGGTTCAAGATGATATGTAAGAGTAGTTCTGTGAGAAGTTTTTTTCATTTTGTGCAAATGATGGAACGTGGCCTAGGGCAGGTCACACCAAGTATGTTTGAGTTTACTAGGGTCTTTTAGTCATATAACCCTCCAAACTTTACCAAAGGGGGTGTGAAAAAGGCAGATGAGTTATGTATAGAATCTATCCATACAATTCTTGAACAATTGGAGACTCCTTTCAAGAATCTTGTTAAGTTGGAAGCCTATATGTTGTGGGTCCAGGAAAAGCGTTGGTGGGATATCATATCTCAGACTGAACAAGTAGAGGGAATGATGTGGAAGGGTTTTTATAAAACGTTTTTGGAGAATTACTACCCAGAATCTATAATTCTGGAGAAGGCTACAGAGTTTACGAGTTTAACATAGTGGACAATGCCAATAATAGAGTATTTAAGTCAGTTTACAGACTTGAAAAGTTTTTTTCTTGCTTTAGTGGGAGATGAGGTAGCTATTGCAAGGAACTTTTAGGATAGACTTCACCATGATATCAGATCCTAGGTAAATATCTTTCGACTGAAGAGGTTTGTTGAGGTGATGGATCATGTCCTCATATATGGAGGAAACCATAAAGAGGCCACCAAAAGCATACATGCAGTTTCATTAGGGTAAACTAGTATCGCGACTTCTGATAGTAGGAAGTTCCATTTTGAGAATTTCCACTAGGGCACTGTTGGAAAACACAACCAGAAATGGAAACAGTCTCTCAGGTTAGTGATCGAGTTTTCTACTATTATTGTGGAAGGTTGAGACTCATGTGAAGTCAATGTTCCTGACCACCTATTGAGTACAGAGCATGAGGAAAGATGGTCTATATGCAGAGGTTATTTATAAACCCACAACAGATAGAAAGTGTTGGAGGACAAAGATCAGTGCAGAGTGTGGGCAGGGGATCGATTGCCACATATTAGGTAGGTAGTTAGTTCTCCATAGGTTATTCTGGTAGGGGTGGTATATAGGGAACTCTAGGGAGATACTATTCATACTAGCAGGGCAATGCAGCATAGGATACTCAGGCTAGGTCCTAGGGTAGAGGTACAAGCCACCTATACACAGTTCAGTCTACACCTGGAGGAGATGAGGTTGGACCTTCAACCATCTAAGGTATGATTATTCTAGCCTCCACACTTACAAATTCTATATTTGAAATAGGTTACACACATTATTTTATTTCGTCATAGTTTGCAGTGGTTCTAGTTCTAACTATGGAAAGTGCATGTATATTTATGTCACTTGATACTCCATTGGGGGTGTGAGTTGAGAATATAAGGTGGTGTAAAGGTCATGCCTTAGAGGTTGGAGGATGTCATTTTCTATGGGATTTATTTGTTCTGGATATGTCATGTTTTGACATGATCTTAGGTATGGATTGGTTAGTTTATTATCAAGATCGAATCGATTGTTATAGACACTGGGTAATGTTTACATCTCCCAATAGAGACACTTATTCCCTTCGTGGTGATTGGGATTTCCAAGTATTCCATGTTGGGATATTTTTTCAGGTTTTGGGAGATCTCATGGACCAAGTGGCATTTCATGTTCTTGATGATGGAGAAGTATTTCAAAATTCCTTTCCTCTTGTGGTGGACCGGTTCCAAGATTTGTTTCCTGAGGACTTATCAGAGCTACCACCTAAGAGAGATTTACAGTTTACGATCAAGTTGCTACTAGGGGAAGAAACGATTTCCATTCCCCTATATCAAATGGCATCGGGAGAACTACAGGATACTAAGGCTCAGTTGGAAGAGTTGGAGCGAAAGGGATTCATTCAACATAGCATGTCACCATGAGGTTCACACATGATCTTTTCTAAGAAGGATAATGAGTTGTTGAGGTTATGTGTCGATTATAGGAAGATGAATCAAATGAAAGCTAAGAAACAATACCTGCTTCCTAGAATTAATGAACTATTCGAACAACTGAGGGGTTCCACAGTGTTCTCCATGATCTATTTGAGATTGGGATACCATCAGTTGAGGGTAAGACCTTCTGACATACCACAAACAACTTTCTAGAGTAGGTATGGGTTGTATGAATTTTTGGTGATGTCGTTCAGGTTGACCAATGCACCAATTGTGATCATGGAACTAATGAACCGGATATTTCACCCTTATTTGGATCGGTTCTTGGTAATCATTGTTGATGACATCTTGGTGTACTCACGAACTCTTGAAGATCATTCCCAACATCTTGAAATCATCTTGATTACACAAAGAGTGCATCAGATTTACACCAAGCTATCAAAATGTTAGTTCTGGATTGATAAAGTAAATTTCTTGGGATACAACATTTCTGATTCAAGTGTTTTAGTTGATCCGGAGAAGGTGTAGGCTGTGGTGTCTTGAAAGCAACCCAAGAATATTTTTAATATCCAGAATTTTCTGGGTTTAGGCAATTATTAACAGAGTTTCATTAGGTATTTTTATCGTTTTGAAGCACCAATATCATGCTTAACCATGTAGGGTGTTATTTTTGAGTCCTCAGAGGCATAAAAGACTGATTTTTAATAATTGAATAAGTGATTGACTACCGCACCGATTCTAATCTTACCTGAACTTGGTAATAAGTACATCATGTTTTTTGATGCTTTTAGTGTTGGAATTGGGGTAGTGTTGATGCAGAATGATCTATTTGTAGCTTAAGGGTTGAGATATTTGAGACCACATGAAAGAAACTACCCTACACATGATATTGAGTTAGCCGCTATAGTTTATACCATAATGTTTTCTAGGCACTAGTTTTTGGGGGAACGATTCACAATGTTTTATGATAATAAGAGTTTAAATTATATCTTCTCTTAGAGGGATTTAAATCTTCAGCAGCAAAGGTGGCTAGAGTAACTGAAATCCTTTGATTTCGAGTTGGTTTACACACTGGTAAAAGAGAATAGTGTTGCAGATGCTTTGATCTGCAAGACTCAGAATCAGGTGGTTAAGGAGTCCAATTCTGAGTGGAAAATGACATCTTTATTTGCAGAGATGCACCTATAGGAGTAGTATGGGAATGTACAAATGGAACTTGAATATTTAGCATTTGATTATGAAATTTTGAAGTGGTTCAAAGAGGTCCAGTTAAAGGATCCATAATGTTTGGGTATGAGGGAATGTCTTACAGGTGGGGAGTCACCTTCTAGTTGTTCCTTGGGGGTGGTGATGGAATCATCTCTCATAGTGGTCGTGTGGTGGTACCGATGTTTTTGTGTGAAGAGTTGATTCTTGAGTTCCATGCATTGAGGTGGGAAGTGCATCCGAGCTTGATTAAGATGTATCATGATCTTCAAAGGAAATATTGGTGGCTAAGAATGAAGAAAGAAGTTGTGGGTTTTTTGGCATGATGCCTTACTTGACAATAACAGAAGGCTAAGCATCAACATCTAGAAGGTTTGTTATAGTCATTTCCTATTCTATAGTGGAAGTGAAATTATGTAACGATGGAATTCAAAGTGGGTATTATGAGGAATCCTCGAAATAATGATTTAATCTAGATCATTGTGGACTAGTTGACTAAAATGTCTCATTTTTTATAATCAATGAGACTTATGTAGCTAATTAGTTAGGTGATTTGTATTTTTGAGAAGTAGTGTGATTTCATGGTGTGTCAGGAACCATAGATTTGGATCATGATCTACATTTCACATTGCACTTCTGGTAGGGATTACAGAAGGCACTTGGTACCTAGTTTTTGCTGAGTACAACTTATCAACCATAAATGCATGGGTAGTCTAAGCGTATAATTCAATTATTGGAGGAAATTTTGAGAGCTTGTGTCTTGGATTTTGGTGGTTCAAGGGAAAACAACTTTCAACTTTTTGAGTTTTCTTAAATTTTTTTTTCAAGAAATGATTCAGATGGAGCCTTTTGAGGCACTCTATGGGAGACCGCATATATCTTCATTATATTGGTTAGAGGCTACATTGTCTGAGATGTTAGGACAGAGTCTTATATAGGATACTTTAGATAAGGTTCATTTCATTCAGAAGTGCATGATAAATGCTCAATGTAGGTAGAAGTCATATGCAGATCAGTGTCATAGACCTCTCTAGTTCTTAGCAGGTGATAGTTGGTTTCTTCAGGTGTCTCCAATGCTGGGTCACCATCGAATTCTGAGATAGGGAATGTTAGAACCTAGGTATGAGGGTCCATTAAAGATTGTGGAGAGTATTGGACTAGTGGATTACTGATTGTCTCTTCCAAAACTGTATAGTGGGATGCTGTAATGACCCAAACTGTTATTAATGAAAATTACTATTGATATAATTAAATTTCTTATTATTTAAGATGGTTATATAACATATTCACATGCTTTGTTTTATGTTTTTGGATTTTAAAATACCATTAAGAATTGTGATCGTTTCTAATATAGTCGTTGAACTGTGATCAGAAGATTAGTAAAAATATAGGGCTTTGCAAATCCAATTTACTCAGAAAAAGGAAGCTATGGCCTCATCCAGTAGACATTCCCCATACAAAGACCATTTTTTCGGATCTTGGAAAGGAGGTCGCGTCATTGGTCTTTGCTCTTGACCAAGCCCAATCTAAGCTTCAATATGTTAAGCTCGAATAGAACCACCTACGAGAGAAGTGGAAGTTGATAGAAATTACCACCCGAGCAATGTTATCCGAGCCACCCCACGAGTTTATCACCATCGCACACCTTACCCTTCGGTCTTACGTGAGTGTTATAAAGGGTTATGTTACAAGACTATAACACTATGATAATGTGCATTATTTTTTTATATAATAAAGAATATAAATTCATTTTATTATTGTTGTTACCTTGTAAATAGTTTCTAAAGAACAAGTAATAATTTTAGTTAATATTCAATTATGAAATATATTTTGATGAATTAATTTATTTTTAAATTAAATAACATTTTAATAAAATATTATTAATAAATTACTTTTTATTAAATATAAATTATCATATAATTTTTAGGAATACAATTGTAATCTTTATTAAGGTTTGAAATCTATTTTTTGTCAAAACCCATGAATTTTAAATAAATATCAGTATTTATTTGAAAAGTAAAATTCACATATTTAGAAAATTATTTATATAAAATTAATATTATTTTTGGAATCAAGACCTCAAAATTTTCCAATGGGAAATTTTTCATAATTTTCTGAGACAGTCGATTTTTTTGGTAAATATTAAATACTGTTTAAATATATAATGTGTTTTATGACATCATGATGACCCAATAGTGATGTAATAAACAACTATAAACATTATGTTCAGACAATATATGTTTTACTATTAAAATAATGTGATTTCAGTTTTGTTTGATTTATTTTACAATGCTTTAGTGGACCCTTCAATACTTTTAAAACATTTTACCTTTTAAATTGATTTCCTTGAGAGTGTGACTCACCTCCACCTAAGAAACCCTATTATTTTAAAAAGATTGGACATTGGCCATATAAAATATTTTTGTACAATCTACTTTGGAAAAAACTATGGGCAAAAACCATGGGCTAGTTTTTGGTTCAGATTAGTTTAATGTGTGGTGACCCAAACCTAAATAATAAATAATTCCCTATCCTTTCGTATATAAACCCACCCTGCCTGCCTGAATGGCCCGAAGGCCTTCATGTTTTATTGATTTTTGATAACCCCCCTTTAATGGGATGAGGGGGAACCCTTAAAAGGCTCATAGTATTAGAGATTACATGCCCTGTAAGCTTAGGAGATTACATGACCTGAAGGACTTAGGGAATTCAACCAGACTATCTACAAGGAACTGCCCCTCCCCAGCATCTGCATCTTGATAGTAGCTCTTCACCTTTGCATGACCGTCTGACTAGGATTCCCATGCAATCACAGGCTGATACTGATGGCATAGCCATACCCTCTCA
The DNA here is from genome assembly GCA_963277665.1 of Viscum album. NCBI lineage: Eukaryota > Viridiplantae > Streptophyta > Magnoliopsida > Santalales > Viscaceae > Viscum > Viscum album. The sequence goes on from OY728145.1 coordinate 1,184,369,126, forward strand.
TTATGATAGTCCATTTGGCTCTGCTATGGTGAGTGCACCTGCTCTGAATCCTCTTCTGGGGCTCCTCCTTTTTTGTAGTGTGTCTGGGGCCTACATTCATGTGGCCCGAAGTCCATGGGGTGGCCCAAAGGCCCTAAGGTGGCTTAAAGGCCTTGATTATCAACTGGCCCGAAGGCCTTAGGTGGCCCGAAAGCCTTGCAGGACATGAGGACCAAACCGGTGGCCCGAAGGCCTAGATGGATGAATAGTTCTAGCTCATACAGTACCGAACAGTGCCTGCTACAGTACTGCTACAATACTCCCCCGGAAATATGCCTCCACCCAGATTTGATCTCGGGTCTCTTGGATGCACCCAACCAATATCTAACTTCCTCTTCACTCAAATCCCTTGGAGTTCATCAAACCTCTTTCCTACTCTCTCTATAATCTTCATAAGGATCCCCAATCACCCAATAATCCTCTCTTAAGCCTCTCCCAAGCCTTTGGGATCACAATTCCAAGTAAGGGATTCCTTCCATTAACATTTTATCCAAGTTTCTTAATATTGAAATGCCATTTTATTTTCAATTATAAATATTGGGGTATGGTTTCACACCTCCCCCATACTACCCTATTTATGTTTGAATGATGGGATATCCCTTTTTCTATTATTAATTCCTTCAAGGTGCACCAGTTACTATGCCGAAATTCCGTAAACAATGTCTCTCACCTCATTTACATTCAATCAATTCTTTTTTATTATGAATCTAAATTCAATTACATATGTTGGGACATGTATCTATATGACCCCCTTACTGTCCATTTCATGTACATATGACAATACATCCCTTTATCTGTCATCAACCATTTTTATGAATTCTTTCATCACACCGTTATGCTGCAAAAATTGGACCAATTTTCCAAGCTAATGTCATTGTGTAGTGAATACCATGCCCATTTCTCTATAAAGGGTATTCAACTATATGAACATTTACTTATTTTTTATAAAGATTCATGTATATATTCCACATCCCTTTATCGTGGAATAAATTATGATGATTGATTCCATGTTGTGTGATCCATGTGGCGAAGTTATGCCTAAAATGAAATATTTAAGATGGGGGCACCCTGATAGCACTTCAATGCATTTGGTAAAGTATAGTATCATGATACGTCATGTGCAATGGGTGTTTACTCATGCTAATTCAAGTGAAACTAGGCTTTACTCATGCTTCTTGTGCAATGAGTTTTTACTAACGCTCCTTGTGCAATGAGCCTTGGATAATGATAATACCATGTTAAATTTTATTGCCACATCTCCATGTTATGATTACCATACATTATCATTCCTTTATTTTAATGTTTTTATTGTGCTATATTGATATGCCTATTATCTAACATGTATTTTATTCCTCATGTTATTACATATTTATTCCCTTATTGGGCTTTATAGATCGCACCTTTCTTATGTATGTCCTCAGGTTATCCCATGCATTGTTAAGTACGAAGGAATGTTGTGATCATGTAAAGGATGTTTTCAATAAAGATGTTATATTTCATGTTTTATGTCGTTATGTAATGTTCATAATATCCAAAGACACTAGACCTATCGATCTTCTATGTTGTATCAAGTGAAGGTTTTGTGTAATAAATCATGTCTAAGTGTGTAATAAAAAGCAGGGTTGTTATAGTTGGAATCAAAGGATAAGTTTAGTTTATTTTTATATTAGGATTAGAAGAAACTAGTGAATCCCTAGAGACAAGACTATTTATAAAAACATCCATAAATTTTTTTGAGTATTGATTAAGTGGTTTATCAAGAAAATACATCCCTATTTGGATACGAGCAGGTAGAGGCGGATTTGGCACAAATGTACCCCAGAGAGAAAACTCCGACAAGGAGTTTTGGGCATGGCATGAGGTATCCTGGTACATGACAATAATACTTGATGCACTCTTGGTTACAACACTCTCAAGGGATATGATTTGGTAAATTTCACAAGCTTATTATGAACCATTATTAAGGGAATTAAAAAAAACTCCCCTACTAATATAAGTTAGAAAGTAAATCATGTATAACATAGATTAAAGCCTATAGATTCATATGTTAGGGAAATAAAAGTAATATATAAGTCATCCATTTTTTTCCATAGATTACCTTTTATGTATTACCCATAAATTTCCTTTTATTCCAACCGATGGCCAGAAATAAGAGGATCCGGGCTAACAACCAATGTAAAGATTGATGTGATGACTGTTATAATGAGATTCCCAACCTAATTGGAGTGGGAATCACAAAATATGTCACAATAATCTCTTAGTAAAATCCATATTTGAATAGAAACATGGGTTAAGAGGAATGTTCAACCCCCTAAAAAGGAACAAGTCACAATCAAGAGCTTCATGGGAAAAAGGCCTCGTACTTTTAATGGATCATCCAATCCCTAAATCACCGAAAAATGGATCAAATCCATTAAAAATGTCTTCTCTATCCTTAAATGTTCTGAAAAAGAGATGGTTCTTCTGGATGCTTATCATATGGAGGGTGAAGCTTATCAATTGTGGACATTGATCAAAAATATGAATCCTGAGGAGGAGATTGAGGCATTGGAATTGAAGTATTTCCAGTAGATGTGTTTTGATAAATATTTTCCATGCATCCTCCGACTAAATATGGAAAGGGGCTTCCTTGCCCTCAAGAAAAAAGATGATGAATCCATCAGAGCGTATGAGGAAAATTTCACAAGGCTTGCACGATACACCTCCAGCATAGTCGTTATCCCCAAATGCACGGTTAAACACTTCTTTGGTGGTTTGAAACCTAGACTATGGAAATCCCTAGAGATTCGTGACTTTGAAAGCTATGAGGAAATTATTCGAGCTGCCCTTAAGGTCAAAATGGAGATCGGAGAATCTTAGGGGTATCATGGGGATAAGAAACGTAAGGTGGACTTCAATTCTAGAAGTCCAATGGATAAATCCTATGGTGCTAAGAGAACCCAGCACCCCACTTTCCAAAGGTGCGAAAAGAAGAAACCCTTAAATTGTATGAAGGGGACAAGAAAATGTTTTAGGTGTGGAAGTGAAGGGAACCTAGCCATTAACTATAGACAAGAAAAACTGACGGCTGTGACATAGGAGAGGAATGCGCCATTCAACTCTCAATTTACTGTTCATTGCTTCAAGACAAGGGTATTCAGAGGCAACCAACAACCTCCAAGGAAGCAAGGGGGAGATTTTTCCATCAATACTACAGAGATGAACCTCGACAACAAAGTGGTAAAAGGTACACTATTTATTCATTCAAGAATAGTGGACATACTTTTTGATTATAGTTCTATGAATTCTTTTATATCCTGAAATTTTAGTAGAACAATCCCAACACCACCACAAATCGTAGAAGTAAAGATGTCAGTGAGTACGACAAATGAGAAAATCATTGCATCCCAAGAATATAACTCCTACCCTATCATAATTTGTGGATTGAACTTCCCAACGAATCTCTTTATACTTCCTTTTCTGGAATTTGATGCAATTCTCAGCATAGATTGGATTTACTTATATAGAGCCAACATAAATTTCCACGAGAGAGAAATCACTCTCTATATGGAGAATCGACCCCAAATTCCATACAAGTGAAAGGAGGAAGATGAATTTTATTTAGCACCATCATCTCAACTGTTGATATTATTACCCTATGAGCACGTGTATTTAGCTCAGATGATTGAGTCTAGGGAGGAAAACATATTTGAAGACATGCCTATTATGAGGAATTCATTGATGTGTTTCCAGAGAAATTTCCTAGTCTTCCTCCTAAAAGAGATATTGAATTTTCAATTGACCTTATACCTAGGGTGTTGCCAATATCCAAGAATCTGTATTGAATGGCTGTTGTGGAGCTTGAGGACCTGAAGAAAAAACTACAAGAGAATATATATAAAGGTTTTATACACCCATGTGCTTCACCATGGGGTGCACCGGTCCTCTTCATTAAGAATAAGGATGTGTCAATATGGGTTTTCATCGATTATCGCGATCTTAAAAAAATCACGATAAAGAAAAAGTATCCTCTACCTCGAATTGATGACTTGTTCGATCAACTGTGTGGAGAAAAATACTTCTCCAAGGTGGATTTGTGGTCGGGATATTATCAAGTAATGGTGAATAAGGAAGATAACCCCAAAAATGTTTTTCATACAACATAAAGGCACTATGAATTCATAGTAATTCCTTTCAGACTCACTAATTCTTTAGAAATATACATGGACTTGATGAATAGAGTCTTTAAAGATTACCTTGACAAATTTGCAGTAGTATTTAGAGATGATATTCTAATACACTCCAAAACCAAGGAGGATCATGAGGACTATCTAAGAACTGTAATAGAGACCTCGCAGAAGGAGACGCTCTATGAAAAGTACAACAAGTGTGTGTTCTGGTTGAAGGAGGTCTCATTATTGGGTCATATCATCACAAGAAATGAGATATTTGTGGATCCCTCTATGACAAATGCAATTGAGGGATGGTTGAGGCCAACATCTGTTAAAAAAGGGGGTTCCCTAGACTTTATTATGCAGTAATTTTGATTACCAGATCATGTGTATAGTTAGTTATAAAAGATTTATTCTTACCATTATAGTGTATAATTTTCTGTTTCCACTATTATAATGGTAACTGGCACTCGCTCGTGCATTTGCACCATGAAATAACAAAATTCCTAATTTATGTGTACGCACAATGATATGGTTCAATGTTTATTTTTAAGCATATAGTACTATGTTTCAAAGTTAATAATGAACATGAATATTAAATATATTCAAATAAAAAAATAGTGATACTTATTATTGGAAGACAGTTGGTTAGAATTTAGAGATTTCATGATGGAGAGCTTTAAATAAAAAGTGATTCAGAAAATCAGCATCAATCACAGGAAAACGCTGCTTTTAAGACTAAAATTGTGTACCATATTGGTTAAAATAATCCTACAAGTTTATTGAAGTTCATAAAGACATGTTACAAAATGCGAAGCATACATGGGAGTTTTTGCCGAAGTGGTGGCCCACACTTGATTGTTGGCTTCACATTACTGTCCACATCTGCAGTAGGGATTAAACTGGAAAAATCAGAAAATGGGATATCACTTTTACTAGAAATAGGGATAGGGATGAAAATAATGACCAAGACTTTAAGCCATCCAACCTGTGACCTCCAGAAATGAGGCAGCCTTCCATCATGCAGAGAAAGTTGATCATAGAAGACAAATAGATGATAAACTGCCATCCTTCCTTTGAGAGGATGATCCATCCTTAAGAGAGAAAAAATACATCAGGGGTCTTATCACAACCGAACTACCATCTACATAGAGCAGGAAATCAGATTCCCTAATCTTCTTCAAGAAAGCTCAAATAGAATAGCAAGTAGTACAAAGAAGAACATGAGTCAAATAGCCAACATAGATTCAGAAAACGAAGTTGAAATCCGCACTATAGGAGGACTTCCCACACGAACATAATCCAGGCAGAAAAATCAGAAAATTTCCTTTTTCCCAATCAGAAAACACCTATTTTCTGAGATACTGGCTCAAATACACAGCCAAAAACAGCCGTACAGATAAGGGCAGACCAATCTGAAACATCTAGTGATAAGGAGTAGAGAAAAACTTTGAAAGTACCATAAAACACATGAGTTTCATACCTTTTATCATCAATGTGGCCATAGAAAAGATTAATAATGTTCCAAAAGAGAACAAAACATGAGGTGGAACATAGTCTAGCCATATAGCAGTATAAAATTAGAAAAAAAAATCCATCTCATTCAAAAACCCAAACTAAACTCAAAGATCTCCTCAGAATGAAACCAATTTTAGGATTATATCAACTGAGCAGAAAATGGAAAACCAAACCAGAATAAACCTTTGACAATGCAGGAGTATCTATAAGCTCCTAGTTCATCCTTACTGACAGTAAAAGGGCATCAATTCTAAAGGCAACTCATAAATAGGGTGATTGAAGGAAATTGTATACCTGATCATTAGTAGGAACCAACTCAAAATTACAAACCTGCATACTGTGAGTTTATCCTCTCAAACCCCCTAAAGAAGTTTTCTCATCATTAGTATAAAAAATTTGTAAACATCAAGGAAAGAAATAAAATACATTCTCTAGTATATAATTTTTTGGCTGCAATGATAATAAAGGTAATTTTGGATTAAATGTGATATGATGCAGGCCAGAAAAATTAGATAAAAATATAACTACATATAATGATAACATAAGAAATATAATAAAAAACATAAGAATCATAAGGGAGAGGAGGAAACTAAATTAAAAAACCTTAAAAGAAACCAGATTTTAGTGTAGTAACAGTATTAAGGATTCTTATCATGTGAGAAAATAGGGTTTATTAGATTAATACACAAGAAAAAGGCATTAACCAATATAATGCAATAAGTTTTCACATATATGCTTCAAACAAACATGTTCTAAAAAATGGGAAATTCATTTAATTAATAGATGGATGATACTTCATTTGATAAAACACACTAGCTTCATTGGATAAAACAATTTTAGAGATATAGAATGGAAAATTGATATTAGCCATGTATTACATACCATAATATACCTTGTAAGAAGAATTACTCCCTCTGCCACTCCTTTCCCCTTGCCTAGGAATTCCCCATGCACTCCTATAATTGGAAGATCCACTTAATTCTGTACTCTGCATCAAATAATATTAAACTATTTTGCATCACAGTAAACAAGCATATAAAGCATAACTGATATTTGGGACTTTGGGCTGCCAAAAACATCATACTACCACTGAATCTCACTCATGCCATGAGAAGTATAAAAACCACTCTCTGAGAACACCTACAAAAAGTATCCATGTTATACATAATTTAATTGAATGGAAACACATAGACAACATGCCAACATATTTGATAAAATTGCTGTTTGTAGTGAAGGGGTTGACTCGAATACTATAAAACAGAGTCCCCTTCATCCATGATGGTGTATTATCCTCAATCAAGTGACACTCACCATGTCACATTGTATGCAAAGGCCCCCTTCATCCATGGATTTTTAGTATGCTCCATCCATGCATTCCATAGTTCTAAGACGGAGGTAAAATAATCATTAGTTGTTAGATATTTATAGTAGTGATTCATATGAAATGTTTCAGAAATTGTTATAACCTTATAAGAACAAAATAAATACTACTTTTTAGCAGTTTATATTATGTTGTATTGTCTGGAAGAAAAATTTTTCCATCACAGTTAGTATGTGTCCATAATTTACTTGTTAGATAAGAAATATGATTGTTAATATAAAATGTTGAGAATAACTGAATAATGATTGATTTTCAATTACACAGATTATTGTAGTAGCGGAGTTTGGAAAGATTCTTACATATATTTTGTCTTCTTCATCAGCATTTAGCACTGTAAAAATATTTTCCTACATGAAGAATTTGATTTAATGAATAAGTATTACTTAATAATGACAAATGAATTCATTGAAGCAGAATTTTAACAGTTTATAACAGAGAATAAGAAATGTAGTGTATGTGATAGTCAGAGGAAATGCAAATGTCATTAAAAAATTCAGGAATGCTGGTTCAAATGATTATATAAAAGTACTGCTAATTTAAAAAAGAAAACACATACCTTAGTAGAATTAATATTTGTCGCTATAAAATACCCAGTATCAGTGTTGAAAACATATCATAAATTACCTCCATTCCATCACAATCTAAATCAAAGATGTACCATGAACTACAACAGAACAACACATGATAAAATGATCTACTACAGAATTGAACTAGGTCAACAGAACTGCACATGATTAAAATAATGGGAACATCACATGATAATCTACAACAAAACTGTACATTAACAACTAAACTGCACATGATCATCATTTATAAGAGAAATGCAGTCAAGTATGTCACCATTATTTTGCAACTTGTTGATGGCCAACGTCATACCCTGATTATGCAATTGGAGTGCCTAAATTGCAATTCCATCTTTCAGAACATCTTCAACCTTCATGTCATTCTCAGTTGCATCTCTTATAGTTGAATATCATATTTTAGACTATACCCACCATCATAATTAATGAGATATTTATCATTAAAAGCAGTTGAACCTAGTAATAATATATTACAATAAGATAATGTAACCATAACATAATGATGCAGTTTGATGTTATGATATCATACCAAGAATATACTCTAAAAACAACTCATAACAAAATGTTAAACACCAACTGACAAATCAGTTATTATGTACTAAAAAACATCATGATAGAGGAACCTTCTTCCCTCAGCGATTCTTCTACACACGAACCTGCTCCCATTTGTGTGTACTGGTCCTTGTATGATTTTCATTTACTGTATTGAGAAAATGTGATCAATTTAATAAGAAAATATATGGGCTGATGGACATACGATGTAACCCTTATATGTATGATTTTCCCATGAAAAGTAAAATAATATGATGACATTGATATTATTATTATCATAACAGAGAAATTAAAAATTGGAATTCAGTTGTGAAAAAATTGAAATTCATGGAAATAAAGTCACACCTTGAATGTGATATTCATCACATCAATGGGTGAAGTTACAGTTCCATAAATTTTACCAGAAAATGCCCCTGGCGTCACATCAACAAACAGGATCCATGTACACATATAAAAGTATTGGGGATGCTCCAATCAACCTGGAAAAGCACAACTATTTTTCTCTGCCTTTCTTCCACAAATAAGGTAAACCACACATGCTGAATTTAACATTTTCTTAAAATGAAAAAAATATAGAAATACCAAATATAAATAGTTGAAGTAAAAGAAACATTCGCAAAGAGGTATGCTAACAGAACAATATAAGGGTTACATAAAATATTTTCAATTTCAGCAAATGAACAGAAAGTCTAACGTCTACAGAAAAATCGCAGAATAACAGAAATACAGTTTTAGTAATAAAAAATTGTTTGACAACATATACAGGGAAAAAAATTGGCAAAATCTGCAGATAAGTCATGCACACTATAGATGGTGTTAGGAAAATACCCAATCGACAGCCTAGATAGACCCCAGTATCAGCACTTAATTACTACAGTCAGTCCCCCTGTGCTCACTTATCCATCTATGGAACGTCGAGGTGAGTACCACGACTTCATGATCCTAGGGTGTCTTCACATCTCATCATATTATGTTGAATTTGTTCTTCATTTTCAAAATCAGACAGGAGGTTTTTCTACATGTAGAATAATTGAAAATTAATATGTAGGTAACATTTATTGAGATGTGTAATTGGTGAAACAGATGGAAAAAGTGTATAATAATAATGACAGTCACTCGGTCATTCTCAAAATATTATAATAGTTATTATAGGTAAGTTTATTTTACCTGAGTATATGACATATCTGAGCCTAATACATCTATTCCTAAGCTACCATAAGAAGTAGAACACCCATCATCATGTTGTTGCTATAAGGGGAAGTAGAAAAGAGTATTAGACGATGATGTGTCATGTTTTGGTTTTTATGAATTGAATAAATGTAAATGGTATTTACCATCATATTTTCAATCCCACTACCCAACTCTGAAGAACCACTGCTCTGACGTGTCTATGTTTTCACAAAAAGAACAAATAAGTTGTATATAATCAGTGGTATAGTATGTTGAGAGTGCTAAAACAATTTACCTCATTTTGGTCAGAGGTTTCACTAAAGCTACGAATGTACATCTCATTATCATTGATAAAAGTACTTTGTATCTATTCTGTTCAAACAAACGATAATGGTTTTGAATAATAAATGTAGTTACATCAATTGAGAATAAATAATTCTTTGACTTGAATACTTCCAACTAATGAGGGAAACCATACTCATCATCATCCTAATTTAAAAAAGATAAAAAATTTCAGTTATCAGATAGCAGAAATAAGATTAGATGTTATAATAAGATGCTGCTACCTGTATCAAAGCAGCTCTTAACTTTGCAGTTGTTTCATGTATGAACTTCATAACTTTTTTGTTGAACATAACAATTGAAAATGAGCCTGTCTTATTTGTAACCATGAGTTGTACCCTAAATATGTTCAATGTATTTATAAGATTTCATAATGAGTGGACAAAAGTGTATCCCATCAGTAGCACCAAGTTGTAATGTTATAATATTTTAAAACTAAAGAGTTTATGACCTGGTAGTGGTAGTATTTGGAGATATTTTGCATTTGTGTCACCATAATGTTCCATCTAAACTGTGAACCTTTTTCATGCAAGATTCACAGGACTCATAAAACCAGCTATGGGTGCTTTGAATTTTTTGTACTTTTGATGAAATTAAGAATCTTGTAGGCTAGAGTATATTGGGTATATTAAAGAATATTTAATAAAACAAATAATAAGTTCTAGGTAACAATAACTGAATATTGACATTTGATAAGTAATAACATAGTACTTGTTCAAAGTTTTTTACATCAGCAATGTACTTTCTGTTACTCCAATATTGTACTTCTGCAGAGGGGTCTGCATTCGTCGATGGTGGACTATGTAACTGGGATGGAAATATGAACCCAAAACTACAGACATCCATAATAGGAAAAAAATAAACAGGTATCATATAATTAATTATAGAAATGAACAACAAATAACAGTGAACTAAATATACTAAAATATTTACAGTAGATACTAAACCTGTTTCTAAAATTTTCAACTTCTGCAATGTCCAGGCTGTACAAAATCTTTGTTACTTGAATAGTAGTTGTCACAATAACATTTCCTATAAAATATATGAAACCAATTTTACACAAGCCACGGTTGAAGATACATATAAAAAAATTGATGTACTAACAAAAAACTGGTTTATTGTGGATAGATACTAAACTTCTTAATTTTTTATCCCGAATGAGTTGTAAGATAAAAATGTTGGGTGAGTCCTTCTATTGATCCAAATAAGTTGACATTTCAGTAGCATAATTTCCCCATAACCTGCAGTGAACTTACAAAACACTGTAAGGAAAAAAATAGCAGTATCTGTAAATGTCATATAAACTTTCCATGTCATGGTAATACAGTAATGAAAATTTTAAAGCACTTGTCATCCTCAAGAATAATTTACATATGAAGGTTCGAATTGCCCATTGATTGCACTGGCTGGGAGTATCGTAGAAGCCCAATGATTTCTAAACCATAAAACACCGAAAGGAAAACAATGAAGGGGAATTACATTGATTTGGAAAATAGTTTCTTGATGACTATGAAAACATTGAATACAGAAGTATATCAATACACTGCAATGTAAATATACCCATTATATTATCTTCCAATACAATCCTTTGAGCAATTTCATTAAATGAAGTGAAATTAAAACTGAACGGAGGGAGTTGTGCATCAGAAGGATGAAGAAACGTTGTTGATGTGAACATCAATCGGCATGCATGTCGAGTTGCTAAGTAACATCCTTGATTTGGATAAATTTTAAAGTTTTCAATGTAATATCATAATCCTTCATGCATGAGATATTTTAACTTACAGATAAGATTACAGTTAGTAATTGAGAATTGTGCCTTCATTCCCTAAAAACAGTAAATATATTGGTGGTTGTAATAGAGATATAATATTCAACAGAAGACATAGATATAAATGAATTTATTGCACTACAGTAAGATAAGAAAAATAAGGTGTTTTTATTAGAAACACGGACCTCTGCATCTCCAAGTACAAAATCGATTGCAACGAAATTATTGGAGTTTTTGGATGAATAAGTGCACCAGATGTTCAACACAAATACATGTATCTTTAGAGTTTCATTTGACTCTGATGAAATCTCACACAATGGGGTTATTGATGTGGAAATCAGTTTTTTATTATGTACATTCAAAATTAATATATAAATATAAATAAATTATATGATAAAGAAGAAATAGAGTTACACAAATTATAGTATATAGAAAAATGAAAAGATGAATAGTTAAATTTAAATGATACCCAAGATAGGTTAGCAAATATTTTTTTATAGACAATATTGTGTGTGAAATAAGAAGCTATTTTATGGCTATTTTCAACTATTATTTTCAAACCATTCGGTGAGGTGACTCTAGAAACAGCCACATATAATTGCCCATGAAAGAACACAGGCCTGCGTAGAAATAACCCAACTGAATAGAAAGATTGTCCCTAACTCTTATTAATAGTCATAGCATAACATAATATCAAAGGATATTGCTGTGTTTGTAATTTAAAAGGACATCTAACATCAGATTGCATCATAGTTAATCTTGGAATGAATGCAGAGTACCCCAAATGACAACAATTTAAAATTTTGGCTCCGATGACATGGTCTCCCAAGTGTGTAACAATCATGCGAGTGCCATTACACAGACCAACTGATTGATCCACATTTCTTAACAACATTACAGGAACACCAATCTTCAGACTAATTTTATCTGCTTCCAATCCAGAGATATTAATACCATTTAAAAACTCAGATGTGTATATATTTTCTGGCCTATCAAAATCAAAACTGGATTTGAAAACACTGTCAGAGCTGAAGTAGTCTCTGCTTTCTGCATTTGTGAGAGATAACATGTAGTCATCGATTTCTTGAACAACATCACGTATTGGAGCTAGAATTTCTTTGTCTTTTAATTAACAGACATCATTGTAATGACCTGTGAAAGAAGGATATGTGAAGTCAACCATCTTTGCCAATGCATTATTGGTTGATTTCAGAAGATAATTTTCTGGTATATGAATTACCGATTCAGCATCATCAAGCTATCCTGTATTACTATCACCAATATCTAAAACCCACTTTGAAAAGGTTTGTAAGTCATCATAGTCATTATTGGCAGTCCCAGATTGCAGTCGTATGTTTTTTGTTAGAGTTAAAACTCTACATTGTTTCCAAAGATACGATGATTTAATACTTTTAAGAATAATGTCATTTCTGTTGCCACCTAGAATAACTGGTAATATTTGATGTAAATATCCACCCAATACAACTGTGATACCTTCAAATGGTAAAGATGTAGCATTGATATTTTTAGTTTTCATTATATCTCTTAGAGTATGGTCCAGAGCCTCAAAACAGTACTTGTGAACCATGGATGCCTCATCCCAAATAATAAGTTTTGTAACATGTAATAGCTTGGCTAATTCACTAACTTGCTGAATATTGAAAACAAATTTCTCATTAACAGAGATTGGAATACGAAATTTAGAATGCGCCGTCTGTAGTGACCCCAAAACCCAGGGTGCCTCATGAGACATGATATACTTAGCATTTCATTACAACATTTACCAAATAATTATATCATGTCCCATGACTACAGAAGATCGCAAGGCTCAGGATTCTGGGAAACCAGCTGCTCTGATAAACTTCATTAGTACATTCCATGCCTGAAAAATTTTAAACAAAACGTAGGGTGAGCAAAAATGCCCAGTAAGGGGTTTTAAAAAAACATTTTAAGAAAATCCTTTCTCAAAGAAGACCTTTTTGAAGAAAATAAAACACTTTGATAAAACTAAAACATTATCTTTTCTTAAAACATGAGATCCATTTTTCTTTGAAAACCACTCGCACAAAGAAACACGTACTTGAAATGAGCTTTAATATAAAAATGATCAGAGTGCGCAATATAATAAGAATAAATAATGCATAATGTTAAAAACAAAGTCACTTTACTTCTAAAAGAATTCTATGACTAAGCAGGGAAGACATGCATATCATGGTTCATGAGTAAAATGCAGATCATCTAATAGTTTACCATATGAAAACAGTTCTTGTTGCATAAAGTACATTTTCATGATCTTGGGAGCTTTCAACTAGGGGTTGTCCTGTTAGTTGAACTAACCCTTGGTTAACCTTTATCATTACATGCAAAGGGGATGCATAATACTGGACTTTGTCAAGACCTCGCGTCATGACCTTAAAACATAACTTTAGCACAAGCCAAGGCTATTTGACAAGACCGTTGCACATGATAGCACGAGCCAAGGCTATTCGCCATGACCGTTGCACATAACGTCTCATGAGACTCTTGCTTTACCCAATGTATTGGAGCGCTGTATAATTCCGGGCGCACCCGTCCATAAACATTTAAGTCCTATACATCCCTCACATATCTTGACATGGTCATTCATTCATAGGGTTTCATACATTCTTAATCAACCCCCTTTTTACTTATATAATCATAACTTGAAGACAGATCAATCATAAATAATCTGAGACATGCATGCTAAAATACATAATATTCTATAACATCATAACACCCAAATTAAATATGGGCATTCATAACTTATACACATGCTGATAAATGGGAATTGTGGGTGATTAATCAAAACTGTGTGAATATTCATGCAGTTAGGGATACAATGAGTGTAATTAGGTCCACCTTGTGAAAATCAGGCATATATATGAACATATATATATAATTGTGTAAAACTCATTTTTCACTTTAAATATCATGACCATTCCTTTGAAAAAGTTTGCAACATCACAAAAAGAACTTGTATTTGAGGATGACAAATTGTTACAAGGTTATATACCTATATATATATGTATAAATTTAGGTGCGTATACACATGTGCATGGGTTTACCAAATTATCCCATACTCAATAATTTTCTTCACATGTTATACATTAAAAAAAATATGATGCTTGGTAAAACTGAGTGAAGTTCTTTACACATATAAAAAAAATGGATGTGTACATAGTTTTACAAAACCCTTATTGGCATAAAATCATTCTTCGCATACAACATGGTCAATCTAAAAATATGTATATATATATATATAAATACATATATACATATGTAAACTTTTATGAAATTCAAACTACAAACAAAAGCATGAATTTTCAAGAACGTTGATAATTGAAAATCCTCAATTGGAGGAATTATTTTGATGTCAAACTGAACCTCAAATATATATTTATCTATATTTAGAAATTCTTGACATCATTCAAAAAAATAATAATAATAATAATATTTATGGGAAAAATAATTTTATCAAACATCCTGTTATACTAAAATAAAAATTAGAACATAATGAAAAATACACTTCCACTACATAATATGAAATTTTTAGAACGTAATTAAGCAGACGCATGCATATATTTTTATCTATATTTGTGATACTATATATACGTGTTGCAAAAAAAGGGTTTTATCACGAACAATCATAACCTGATATCCTCAATAGAGTGTGGATATGCATAAATATATATATAACATGTACACAAAAATATATACATATATATATACAGATTATATACATAAGTATATACAGGGAGGGTTTCATAAGTTAGATTAAAAAGGAAAAGACCCAAGCCTTTAAAGGTTTTGTTAACCTGTTTGAAAAATATCTGCATATGTAATATATATATACAAACCGAAGCTCGAGCAAACTAAAAAAAACAGCACTCGACCCTTACCGACTCGGAGAGGAGGAGGAGCAAGTGCTCTCGATGGTCTCTGTGGAAGCCGATGAAGAGAACACCAGGGAATCGCCGCCCCGGGCTTCGGTGCAACATGGAGTTAAAAAAAAGAAGCAGGAGAAGAAGCCTCTGCAACCGGGGAGACGTTGAGGGAACCGAGGATGGGCATTAAAGGGGAGGTGCCAACTTCGTGGAAGAAAAGGAGAAGGGGTGACTGTTGTCGGCTCGGGCGGAGGAATCATGTGGCTACGGTCGACCCAGGCGGAGAGAACGAAGCCTTACCCCACTGGTTTGGTGTGCACGCGAAGAAGAAGGAGCTGCAAGGGAGAGAGAGACGCGAAATCGATGGACATCCCAGATTGAAAGGTCCCAGATCGGATGGCCCGCGGTCGACGTGGGGTTTATAAAAAAACATGCGTTTTTGTTCGTTTTTTTACGCATTATCATTTTTTTCAACGTTTTTAAAAAAAATACTGTTTTAATATTTTATTAAACCTGTTATAAATTCACTAATATAACCTTATTAATAGACTATTATTGTCCTAAGTCAAGGGTTATAAATACACCAATATATTAAACTATTAAACCCCTATAAAAAAATATTATTATTCTCCTAAAAAAACAAACACAATTATCAAGATGACTTTTATTATCTTAATAAAAATCAGTGATCAATAAAAATTTTAAATTGATTTGATCAAAATATGTTATTTTATAAACATAAGTATATATATATTCTATTTTTAAAATAACAATAATTTTTAATGACCTTATTATATTAAGTATATTATTTTTAAACCATAATTATTGATCTTTTATTATTATATTTGGAAAAACCAGAGGTTCATTTAATCGATTAAATAAAATATTGGTTTATTCAACATAACATATATATATATATATATATATATTTATTTATTTTTCCTTTTCTGAATTACATAATAATTATCTTAATTTATAATTGGATGAAAACATTCGGATACACTCTTTTAAGAAGAGAAAACTAAATTGGTTGCTTAAAAGTATTTGTGTAAACTTAAAGATGAAAAATTTGTAAATAAAACCATAATTTGACACAATTTCCAAAATAGTTAACAAAGGTCAAATTATAAAAGAAATAATATATCTAATTTGATGCAACATATATAACTCATAAAATATAAATCCATCAGGTTTAATATATTTATAAAATAAAAGTTATTGTTCAAATTAATATGCATAGTGGTAGAAAAACAATAATATTAATTTTTTCTGTTTTGAAACGTAAAATAAAATTATCATTTTGGGAAAACAAGAGGTAAATTAACTAAATTAACATTGATGTCATTTTAAAATATTAAAGCAAAATACACAATTATCATATCGATCTTTTTTGGGGTAAATCATCTTATTTCCAACGGTCAACATAGAGGATAAAGAGACCCAACGGTCAAAAATAAACCAACGGTCGAAAACAAAACATTGGATACTTTGGGCAAACAACGGTCGAAAATATAGCCGTTTGAGGTCCAACGGTCATATTAAGGTGCTTATAAAAAGAAAGGTTTGGTCTCGGGTGTCCCTTACCCCAAGTGACTGAAGGAGAAGCAAAGATGGTTCGTGTGATCCCCTTGGTGCTGAGCACGGTCGCGGTGGCTTCAGAAATCCTTATGTTTCTTATGATGGATGCTTGAAACCCCTACCGCATTCTCAGGATCTTAGTAGTTTTAAGCAGTCTACCCATTATTGTAATCGGGTTCTTAGTTGGGATATTTGGTTAGTGAGCTTTTCTTGTAACCCGAAAATTGTAAGACCCTTCAGTGTTGAGTTCATAAATAAAAGTTACGTGTTTTTATATTTTACAATATGATTGTTTTAAAGAGAGAACTTCAAAAGCACAAAACGCCCAATTTTCATTTAAGAGGTTTGAAAACTTTGGGGTGTTACATTATATCCCCCTTCAAAGAATTGCGTCCCCACAATTCTATCAAAAAAAAGAAAAACTGAAACTCCAAACGTAAAACTCTACCGAAACAGTGGATCTGGCTCGGTAAACGGGACACCAAAGTTGGCACACAACTCTTCAGTTTCCCTAGTCCAGATTCACCTCGAACAGTGCTCCTTGAACTCCTGGTCGTGTGTACTGCACACGGGCTTCCAAAGGGAGGCTCGTGCGATGAAAAGCTCGGATATGTCCAAGTAGATAAACTCCTTGATGACTCTTCTGGACACATCCTGCTTGAGGTAGTCGAGAGGGATGGTGCGGTTGAGGAGACTGATGTTCAAGACTTGGAACATATAAGTTGCACTGAGCTGGCCATCCTGGGCGGCCACGAGGAAACATGCTCTGGCAGAAAAGTTCTGTGCGAGAGTGAAACATTGGAACATGCCCTCAAAGTACATACCCCTTCACATATAGAAGGGGAGTTGAGCAGCAGCGATGAGCTGAAAGACGCGATTATTCTCTTGACATAGCCGAAGAATCTCTGGACAATTTGCTAAATTGAGCAAACGCTGGCAGGAACCTCGCAGGTGGAGAAATGATGGGTAATCCACCATGCATGCCTTGATCAAGATGACTTCTACTAGCTCATCGGGTAGGGATGAGAAGTTCGTTTGTCCAGCCATCTGAAAACAAACATCGAGGGGAAACTCTTAACAACATAGATAAGGTGGAGACATGAAAGGAAACAATAAACTTCCATTTATGAAAAAGTTTACACGGCAAAGTCTGAGTTCACAAGACGTACGCCACAAAGAGTGGAAAAACTTCCTAACTCTTCAAACCACACACAGGATGAACATACAGGACTAAACTCATGGGGACATTTATAACGCCTCCTGAGTTTAGCGTGAGGGGTGTGGAGTTGGGAAACATCGGTGTACACTTCTTGCCTAAGAGACACATGGGTGGACTCATTTTCCAACGCTCCAAAGTCCATTAACTGGCCCCAGAAGCCATAGTGCAGGACCTGGCACAGATAAGCCGCTCGGAGGTCTCCAGCAGCAGCAGCTTCTTGAAAAGGGTTATCAAGCATTGTGCCAAATTCCTCGCCAGTTGTGAACAATCAGAAGAGTCCTTCGTGATACCTTCCCCGACGTGCGTACGAGGGAAACTGGGTCATCATCATTAGGAGATAATCCATCCCCATTCCCCGGTGGAGACTAAGCACCCTAGATGAGTTTGACACATCGTACAAGTGCTTACACGTCATGCGAATTTGGGCATAGTTTAGAAAGTTCTCGCGGCTAGCTAGAGATATAATGTTCTCGAGAGCCTCAGTGGGGAGTGACAAATGGTCAGTAGGTACATCAGCCATCTGAAAGTTATAACATTTTTACTTAGCAAGTCTTAGAAATATATTTATATCACCTGGTTTTCCAGAGTTGCCTGAACCAATCCTCTGATACCAACTGTAGCGACCCCAAAACCCAGGGTGGCTCATGAAACATGATATACTTAGCATTTCATTACAACATTTACCAAAAAATTATATCATGTCCCATGACTACAGAAGATCGCGAGGCTCAGGATTCTGGGAAACCAGCTGCTCTGATAAACTTCATTAGTACATTCCATGCCTGAAAATTTTTAAACAAAACGTAGGGTGAGCAAAAATGCCCAGTAAGGGGTTTTAAAAAAACATTTTAAGAAAATACTTTCTCAAAGAAGAACTTTTTGAAGAAAATAAAACACTTTGATAAAACTAAAACATTATCTTGTCTTAAAACATGAGATCCATTTTTCTTTGAAAACCACTTGCACAAAGAAACACGTACTTGAAATGAGCTTTAATATAAACATGATCAGAGTGCGCAATATAAGAAGAATAAATAATGCATAATGTTAAAAACAAAGTTACTTTACTTCTAAAAGAATTCTATGACTAAGCAGGGAAGACATGCATATCATGGTTCATGAGTAAAATGCAGATCATCTAATAGTTTACCATATGAAAACAGTTCTTGTTGCATAAAGTACATTTTCATGATCTTTGGAGCTTTCAACTAGGGGTTGTCCTGTTAGTTGAACTAACCCCTGGTTAACCTTTATCATTATATGTAGAGGGGATGCATAATACTGGACTTTGTCAAGACCTCGCGTCATGACCTTAAAACATAACTTTAACATGATCCAAGGATATTTTCCAAGACCGTTGCACATGATAGCATGAGCCAAGGCTATTCGCCAAGACCGTTGCACATAACGTCTCATGAGACTCTTGCTTTACCCAATGCATTGGAGCGTTGTATAATTCCGGGCGCACCCGTCCATAAACATTTAAGTCCTATACATCCCTCACATATCTTGACATGGTCATTCATTCATAGGGTTTCATACATTCTTAATCAACCCCCTTTTTACTTATATAATCATAACTTGAAGACAGATCAATCATAAATAATCTGAGACATGCATGCTAAAATACTAAATATTCTATAACATCATAACACCCAAATTAAATATGGGCATTCATAACTTATACACATGCTGATAAATGGGAATTGTGGGTGATTAATCAAAACTGTGTGAATATTCATGCAGTTAGGGATACAATGAGTGTAATTAGGTCCACCTTGTGAAAATCAGGCATATATATGAACATATATATATAATTGTGTAAAACTCATTTTGCACTTTAAATATTATGACCATTCCTTTGAAAAAGTTTGCAACATCACAAAAAGAACTTGTATTTGAGGATGACAAATTGTTACAAGGTTATATACCTATATATATATGTATAAATTTAGGTGCGTATACACATGTGCATGGGTTTACCAAATTATCCCATACTCAATAATTTTCTTCACATGTTATACATTAAAAAAATATGATGCTTGGTAAAACTGAGTGAAGTTCTTTACACATATAAAAAAATGGATGTGTACATAGTTTTATAAAACCCTTATTGGCATAAAATCATTCTTCACATACAACATGTTCAATCCAAAAATATGTATATATATATATATAAATACATATATACATATGTAAACTTTTATGAAATTCAAACTACAAACAAAAGCATGAATTTTCAAGAACGTTGATAATTGAAAATCCTCAATTGGAGGAATTATTTTGATGTCAAACTGAACCTCAAATATATATTTATCTATATTTAGACATTCTTGACATCATTCAAAAAATAATAATAATAATAATAATATTTATGGGCAAAATAATTTTATCAAACATCCTGTTATACTAAAATACAAATTAGAACATAATGAAAAATACACTTCCACTACATAATATGAAATTTTTAGAACGTAATTAAGCAGACACATGCATATATTTTTATCTATATTTGTGATACTGTATATACGTGTTGCAAAAAAAAGGGTTTAATCATGAACAATCATAACTTGATATCCTCAATAGAGTGTGGATATGCATAAATATATATATAACATGTACACAAAACTATATACATATATATATACAGATTATATACATAAGTATATACAGGGAGGGTTTCATAAGTTAGATTAAAAAGGAAAAGACCCAAGCCTTTAAAGGTTTTGTTAACCTGTTTGAAAAATATCTTCATATGTAATATATATATACAAACCGAAGCTCGAGCAAACTAAAAAAAACAGCACTCGACCCTTACCGACTCGGAGAGGAGGAGGAGCAAGTGCTCTCGATGGTCTCTGTGGAAGCTGCTGAAGAGAACACCAGGGAATCGCCGCCCCGGGCTTCGGTGCAACACGGAGTTAAAAAAAAGAAGCAGGAGAAGAAGACTCTGCAACCGGGGAGACGTTGAGGGAACCGAGGTTGGCCATTAAAGGGGAGGTGCCAACTTCGTGGAAGAAAACGAGAGGGGGTGACTGTTGTCGGCTCGGGCGGAGGAATCACATGGCTACGGTCGACCCAAGCGGAGAGAACGAAGCCTTACCCCACTGGTTTGGTGTGCACGCGAAGAAGAAGGAGCTGCGGGGGAGAGAGAGACGCGAAATCGATGGACGACCCAGATTGAAAGGGCCCAGATCGGATGGCCCGCAGTCGACGTGGGGTTTATAAAAAAACACGCGGTTTCGTTCGTTTTTTTACGCATTATCATTTTTTTTCAACGTTTTAAAAAAAATACTGTTTTAATATTTTATTAAACCTGTTATAAATTCACTAATATAACCTTATTAATAGACTATTATTGTCCTAAGTCAAGGGTTATAAATACACCAATATATTAAACTATTAAACCCCTATAAAAAAATATTATTATTCTCCTAAAAAAACAAACACAATTATCAAGCTGACTTTTATTATCTTAATAAAAATCAGTGATCAATAAAAATTATAAATTGATTTGATCAAAATATGTTATTTTATTAACATAAGTATATATATATTCTATTTTTAAAATACCAATAATTTTTAATGACCTTATTATATTAAGTATATTATTTTTAAACCATAATTATTGATCTTTTATTATTATATTTGGAAAAACCAGAGGTTCATTTAATCGATTAAATAAAATATTGGTTTATTCAACATAACATATATATATATATATATATATATATATATATATATATATTTATTTTTCCTTTTCTGAATTACATAATAATTATCTTAATTTATAATTGGATGAAAACATTCGGATAAACTCTTTTAAGAAGAGAAAACGAAATTGGTTGCTTAAAAGTATTTGTGTAAACTTAAAGATGCGAAATTTGTAAATAAAACCATAATTTGACACAATTTCCAAAATAGTTAACAAAGGTCAAATTATAAAAGAAATAATATATCTAATTTGATGCAACATATATAACTCATAAAATATAAATCCATCAGGTTTAATATATTTATAAAATAAAATTTATTTTTCAAATTAATATGCATAGTGGTAGAAAAACAATAATATTAATTTTTTCTGTTTTGAAACGTAAAATAAAATTATCATTTTGGGAAAACAAGAGGTAAATTAACTAAATTAACATTGATGTCATTTTAAAATATTAAAGCAAAATACACAATTATCATATCGATCCTTTTTGGGGTAAATCATCTTATTTCCAATGGTCAACATAGAGGATAAGGAGACCCAACGGTCAAAAATAAACCAACGGTCGAAAAAAAAACATTGGATACTTTGGGAAAACAACGGTCGAAAATATAGCCGTTTGAGGTCCAACGGTCATATTAAGGTGCTTATAAAAAGAAAGGTTTGGTCTCGGGTGTCCCTTACCCCAAGTGACTGAAGGAGAAGAAAAGATGGTTCGTGTGATCCCCTTGGTGCTGAACACGGTCGCGGTGGCATCAGCAATCCTTATGTTCCTTATGATGAATGCTTGAAACCCCTACCGCATTCTTGGGCTCTTAGTAGTTTTAAGCAGTCTACCCATTATTGTAATCGGGTTCTTAGTTGGGATATTTGGTTAGTGAGCTTTTCTTGTAACCCGAAAATTGTAAGACCCTTCAGTGTTGAGTTCATAAATAAAAGTTACATGTTTTTATATTTTACAATCTGATTGTTTTAAAGAGAGAACTTCAAAAGCACAAAACGCCCAATTTTCATTTAAGTGGTTTGAAAACTTCGGGGTGTTACACCGTCCTTCCACCAGGAAGAAGTTGTGATGCTATTCCAATTTAATCTACTTCCAGAACAATACTGCCCTCCGATCATAGCAAAGATGTGAGTACTCTCTAAATAAATGCTTCACTGATCCCTTCATATCCATGCAATAATAAAAAACCCCCACTTGCAGTTGATATTGAAGACAAAATGGCATTTATCACATTTTTTTGTTCATTTGTAATCATATCCTCTAAAGTAATGTAATCATTTCGAAGACCCTCTTTGTAGTAGTTCAGTTCCTCCGCTATTGAATGATTTTTAAGAGTGTCAATTACAGATTCTGGAACAGGCATTGGGGGAAAACTCTGAAGAGACCTACCGTTGCTTTGTAAAATATCTTCTATTTCTTACAGAGCAACCATGTACCTCTGTTCATGAGTGAGAGTGAGATCTATAGAAAATTTGAAACATGTAAAGAGATGTCTGAATGAAATAGTAAAAATTGAATTACAAAACACTGAGTAAATAAATACCATTAGAGAATAGCATGAAATGATAAGGTAAATTAAATTTAGAGAAATAATGTTTAGTACCTTCATAATCTATCAATAAACTACTCAACATTATAATTCGGGATGGTTTATGAATATTATGAAAGATAGAAGTCACATATTTTTTGACCCACACTATAATTAAAATTTGGAGTAATATTATAGACATTAGTTCTAAATGCATTACATACACTAAACATCACTTTTAAATCAATCATAGAACTATGCAGACATATAGAGAACAATATAAATACAAAAGCAGTAGAACCCTTTATTTGTAACATAGAAATGCACAGAATCATTGACAGTAAATGATAGGGACTACTAAAAATGCATGAAATACATGCAGTTTTTTCATAGAACTATGCAGAAACATGTAAAGAACATAACATGGACTAATGGAAAATTTAATGAAGTGTGAAAAAACATGGATGAAGAACCATGTCATTTAGAGTTGTTCAAATACATGCAGTTCTTTATTGTATAATAATGTATTTGGTAGACTATATTGATATCTTTATAGAAACATATGTAAATGGTAAAGTATGAATACATATCAAATTCTTATATATGCTAGATACAATGAAGTAATTAAAAACTGACAGGTACTACACAGAACACCTGAGTGTAATTATATAATCCAGCTACAACCATGTCAATTATAAGTATATGAAAGTGTCTACCAATTGATATTTGTTCACCTAGGACTAAATTTTCACAGATAGACATAATTAACAATATAAAAATTGTTACAGCAATAGCTACATGGATTCATTAAAGTAACAGTTCAGAGATGCAATGTTAGTGTTAGTGATTTTAATAGGTTGTAGGAAGAGTAAATAGATTTGTATAAAATAAAGAATCAAAACATTAAAGTAATGATATAGTTGGAAAAGGTTGTTGATAATTTAAAACATACATTTCATTTGAAGACTTTTTCTTGAAAAATATAAGACATCTTCAGAGAGAATATTTCAAGCTTCATTCAAAACTATATCCGGATGAGAAATGTTATTTGAGATTAGAATTCTTGAAAATAGTCTACGTAGACAGTGGCCCATCCCCCATGATGATACCTATTTAATAGCATCAATGAATTCTTGGTCATCAGCTTGTAGAACCATAGTAGAACATGCCTCCCTAAAAGTTCCATAAATGATACCGTTGACAGTTTTCAAATCCTCATATGATGTGGAACCTCTGATTTTTGTTAGAAGGATCTGCATGTAGTATAGATCTCCAGTGGTAGGAGGCACATATTAGAGTCGACCAATATTGAAACCTTGTTTTTGGGGATGCCAATTCTTTTCTTGACTATGGAAGACGAACCTAGTCAGGTATTCTGCTGAAGTTAAACTTCTACATTCTGGGAATGCCACATTTGATTTAAACTATGATGTGAAAATTGTTTTAGCAACATTTACGCTAGTAAGGACATCTTCAATTCTGTCATCGTCTCTATATGTCATAGTATTTTTCCCCATTAAATGATAATTCAGCTTGTCGACAGGTGGATATCTGTAATGTATATCATAAGAGAAGATCCGCTAGGATGCCTCAAAAGGTGATATGTAGAAACAGTCATAATACATATTTATTTCATCAATAGTGTTGTCATTACATGATCATTTCCCTTGCTTAAATATTTAAAAGATACTTGATGGAAGATGACTGGTTGCAAACTTCAATATTTAGATGTGCTTGATACATGAGTAGAAAAAATGGATTGTATGGTACCACAAAACGATTATCCAACTCAACACCATTTTATGGATTAATCTGCCATCATCCCTTCTATGATATATCTCATGACCATCGTCATCTTCCGTTGTTTGTCCAACAAAGTTTTTAGGAAAGAACTTAGAGCATTTTCCATTTTTTATACAAGGTGAATAATGTATGGAGTCTCTACAAGGGATGTAGAGAATATAGTTTTTAAAAGCTTCATGTGGTGTTGGGTAGGAAATTTTATCTGGAATCTTAGTGGACACCACTCTGTTAACATCTGATGGAGTGATAAGTTTGTTTTCATGACAAAGAAAAAATAAAATTTGGACATGAAGCAAACCTCATTTCTGTAATTCAATGGTTCGAACAACTGTAGTGGAAAAACAAAAATAGATTATGTCTGGTTAGTATTAGGTGATGTAATAATAATGAATAAGGTAAACATAATTAACTATAATAATTGATATTATTAGGTAAACATAATGAACTATAAAAGATAATCTTACCTGCCCTTGATTTTTTAAATATACAATGTTCTCTTAAATATTTTAGAATATGGTCAACCTTTATATTGAAAACTCCAGATAGTAATTGTGGATAGTCTGCTAGTTGAAGATTATTTTTTCTGACGAATCGACTGATTTCCGACCACATTGGGTTACATGTAAACATAAAGAACAAATTTGGATACCCTGCCCAATTAAAATTGACATCGCGTCCTGATAATTTTGAATCTTTTATATTCAACCACCAGTAAAAGAAGAGGGAAAAATGATGTGCTTCCCACAAGAGGAACCTTCTTGGTCACCTCGGTGGAATGAATCTTGCAATCCATTGTATAGGTCGACCCGCAACCGCTTTTGGTTGAAATGAATATATGAGAGTCTTTGAGACTCAATCATTGTGTAAGAATCGACGAAAAATTATTGCAGTAGTCTTCTGGAATGTAGAAAAGTGGATGGTTCAATGTCACGGAATTAAAAGTGAAAGGAGAAATATTCTCTCATTGTAACCTTTCTTAGCTTAGCACTAGTAGTGAACATATTAGCGCGATGCATTACGTTGTCAACATATCCATCCCGGCCACCAGGGAAAATCAATGGATACTGTAATGGCATATACAATGGGTGAAGCTCATCAATTCTTTGCAATGCACCACATTTGGTTTGAATGATGATGTCACATTCTTGGTTTAGATCTTCAACATCTCTAACAATAAGCATGGCAATTTTAGATGTAGTCGGTAAGTTATATGTTTCCTCATTTTTTTTGTCTTTTCTTAAGCTGGTGTAGCTTTATGTTTGGAACATCTTCGTGATTAAGGACATATTTTTCTGATATGAACTGTTGAGCTAAATCATTGATCTCATGTAGCATATGTTTCAAATTCTCAACAATATCGAAGTTAATAACTGATTGAAGATTTTTTCCATCATAGGTGCAAGAGATATTTGTGTCAGAAAAATACAATGAAATTCATCAGATTGATATTCATAGCAATGAATTTCAGAAATACCTCATACTACTAAATCTATTCTGGCACTCATGTTCTATGTCAAACACATACAGTTGGGCAAACCTTGGGGGTTGTCCTTCTACTGAACACAAACTACCTTTGTGGTGGTAGTTCTGTCCATTTAGTCTGAATATAGTTGGGGATCTACCATTGTTCGAAGACCTATCAAACTTCCCACCCATATACGTGAATGAAAACATAGAATTATAAAGATTCATATGCTCTTGGAAAGCTCGTGCTTGGGATGAAGTTCGATTGAAAACCAACATTTGTAGGTATGGAGGAGGTGACGGGAGAAAATTCCAAGCAATATTTCCCATAGAGAAGCAAAGTGAAAATCATGGGGTTTGTTGGTTGGTGCATGTCCTATTTCTCTCGTCATACCACATAGTAGAGTGACAGTACTGACAAACATATGTGGGGTCTTCGATATCTGAGTATCCTGAACGTTGGGGAAAACTATATTAAAAAAAATATTCAGTTTGTAGAGACTATCATCGAATAGTTTTTGATTTATGACATTAATAATACAGGAGTACTAAAATCAATAACCTGTGTTCTCCGCAATGTCCATTTCTAATGAGTTTCCTACAGAAGTTGATGAAATGTAAATATGGGGTGTGCTATCCTATATAGAATGTAATAATATTTGAAGATCAATTTGTTAGTCAACAAACCTATGGAGTTTGCAGTTGTGCTGACGAAATCTGTATTTTTTGAAGAAGTTGATGAAATAAGTGAAGGGAAATACTATTTAATAAAATATCATGGTATGGAAACATTAAGTAGTTTTAATAAATAAATGAAGAAATTGTTATTAATGCGAAAAAAAATTGTAACATACCTGTCAATGATGCAATAGTGTACTGTGGTACTTTAATATTTGGAAGACAGAATCTGTACACAGAGGATAGAGTCAGAACTAAAATTTTATTGACATGTCATATGTAAGTGTATTAGTCATGCATACTCTGTCGAGTTGAGTACTGCAGATTTAGTGAGATTGTTGTCTTCATTCAACAGACCTAATGGAAAAAGTTACATAAGTATTAGATGGTCTGTAATTAAAATTTTTACCCATATTATGGTCATAAAAGTTCACAGACATCAAACATACTAAAAGGTACAGGAGAGAAGGTGTGATGTATCAATTTTCATTTGTTTTTTCCAGCATTCATTGTTAACTCCGTACGACTTGCACTTGGTACTATGAACAAAGAAGTAAAAAATGATGAGTAGTCTTAGTTAGTTAGAAATAGTAATCTTTTCATAGCATTTTTCAAATGAACATACCATTAACAGATAGAGGTGACAATGGTAATCTTCAGACTGTATGCCCGACGCCATTTGCTGATAGTGCCTAAACAATTGGACTACCGGTGCACACGGTAGAAAGCATTGGAGAAACTACAGTGCACAATAATATTGTTACAAAATTGATTGAAATGAAAGTCATATAATGATAGAAGTAGAGTTAGCAATTAAGTTAATTGAAAACTAAGATAGTACTCATGATTTTCTTGACAATGCTACATGAGTAGTCTTCTGTGGATCCTTGATTCTCTGAAGTGGGAAGGGTATGCATGGTTTTTTTGGTTTACTTTGTACAAAATTGTCTAGGTGGCATGAAAAAAATATTTTATGAACAATTGATAATTGAATATAAAATGATTATAAATAGGCAGACAACAATTTTACTATTTAAATCTGAAGATCAGTTTTAATGTTTAATATTAACACAGTAGACATAAAAATGTTTACTAGAGCATCTATAGATTAAAATAAAAGTATTTAATACAATTATTATTTAACAGTAAATATAATGTACAAATATTGGTCATAAAGAACATTTATGAAGTGATACCTTTGTGAAATGATTTGATGCCCCTCAGATGAAAGATGCAAAATGTTGTTGTCAAAGCAGTGATATATTATCACTGACATGAATACAGCTATATGTGTTAAGTATCAATGATGGAATGGAGCAATCAAATATGTCACATATCCAAAGATAGTATACGTCAAAGGAATATTAGTAAATAGTAATGCAAAAAATATCTATCTAAAAAAATTTAACTTTCAATGTCATGTGGAATAGCTATTTCTATATACTCGAAAAGAAAATAAGTATGCAAAGAATGGTGAGTGCATAATAAATAAGGAACTATTTCACAGTAGCTGCCATACAAGTATCAAAATGTTAGATATTGGTATGTGCTGTTATATATTACCAAAGGGAGAGGCCATACACCGATTAGGTTGTAGAAATCCAAAACCAGGCTAAAAAACAGAGACCCAATGATAGTAGAAAACAGATATAGTCTTATTACATTCGCAATAAACATGTAAAAGATGCAGTGCGGAGTGACGTAAAATATGTTACATTGACAATAGACAATGGATCCGTATGGAATACACAAAAACCCTACTCACGAGGTCGGCGATGAAATAGGTGACGAGGTTTGGGATGTCGGAAATGGTATGCCCGAGGCCGTTTTCCAGGCTGGGGATGGTAAAATTGATGCTTCCAGGGATGGTATGCGGGAGGAGATGAGAAGAATTGTCGAGCGGTGTATTGAATCGAGCTTTATCAAAACCCTAATCACACCCTGACAACCTGGTAAAGAATGCGATCTAATAGGAATTCCTCGAGTGGGGAGAATTGATTGATATAACGAGTGTCGAGGTATTAGATGGTAATGGCGATGAATCGGTAGATGATATGCAGGGGGAGATTAGAGGAATTGGCCAGTGGTGTATTGAACCGAACTACCTGGAAACCGTAACCACCACTGGAAAATCAGGTTTACTGAGCGAGCGTAATGAACATTGTCGATATCGTAGAAAAGATTTAGGATGAACTCTACGATTGAACGCAGTTCAGTCGAAACCCTAAGCGTGGAATGAAGATCAGGTTAATAGAGCATCGCAAATGGTAGCCCTCGAGCTCGGAGAAAAAATTTCAGTAGAGAAGCCCAATAGTGTGGGGGTATTTGCAGGAGGAATTTTTTTAGGCGACGTGGCTGCTTGTGGAGGCGACATGTCAGGCTAGAGTAACCCAACATTAGTATATATAGTGGATGTACAAAGGTTAATTGTCATGTAGAGACGTTATAACAGTTCCCAACCTATAATGAGAACCTCAACACACTATGACATTAACCTTAAATACTTGTTCTATAGTCTAGATACATCTTACCGACTGGACACTATAGATGTTTGACTATCAGGTGCTGGGGGCTCGTAAGCATTGAGACTTATTCTAATGAAGTTCAAACTTGGTGATCTCTAGTAGTGAGATCATGGGGACATACCCGATAATAGGAACACCACATGTTTTGGGTGTCATTGGTCATTCATATCTACAGACATGTGTATTGGTCTCCTGACTTAAGACCATTACCAATGTGTACCATTTGATCACGTACTTTGATGTTAGCTAAAAACCATGATATTGAATTTGTGGAAAGGTAGCTTGTGTGGGGTGTGTCATTGGTGGTATGACATTGGTTGAATGGTCAAGAAAGGATTTTTCACTTCTAAGTTTAGGAAGTTGTATATCTCAGGCCTGATTGATCAGGATGGTGCTGCCTTCATAAGTCTTTGGACAAAGCAGTAAAAAGGTAAATCCATCCATTAATATCAATAAATAATAAATAAAGAAGAGGACGATGCTTTATGATATATTTAATGACAAAGAGTTTATAGTACACAGTCAGAGTCCATAGGTTGGTATTTGTTGCTATGACTATCCTTATCTCTTTAAGAGCCATGATGGGTTTCTAGACTCCGCTCTTGGTTTGTGGATTTATTCACTGCTACTGAGCTAAGGGTCTAGAAGGTCACATACAACAGCATATTCATGAATCCGTCTTACTCAGTTGAATAGGTATATGGACATAGTGGGCCACACCATGGGGTCCAAGCATTGTCAAAGTTATCAATCACCAAAATAATTAAATAAATTCATTAATATTCGATTTATGAATATTTGGGATTGAATTTATTTAATGTATTTACAAGTTTAGTAAGTACGAGAATAATATTAACCGAACGAATGTTATTTTAATATTCATGGTTCTTTTAATATTAAGCGGGATAGAGATTTGATTTAAATGAATCTGTTTTATCACATAATACATTATATATATATATTACAAGTATTTTATAGAATAATAAATACTATTGATGTAGTTTAGTTCGTCAAAATTATTTATTTGGTGGACGTTGAAATAAACAGGGTCCGGGGAACCCCACTAGGTATTTCTCAACTCAAATATAAATATAAGAGGAGGCTCTCAATTATGGTGTGCAACTAACTATTCATTCATTCATGGGATGATAAATTTAGAGCCTCTCTCTCCTCCTGCTTCCTATAGAGAGAATCTGTTGATCCAAGATTTCAGATCCTATTCTTCATCAAACTTCGAAGGCATATCGATGTGGTGATCATCGGGACATCAAAAGTGCCTTCAGATCTCTTCTCTAGAACCTAAAATTTGACGATCGATGCTCCTGCAGAATTTTGAAGCGCGTGTGGATGATCTAGAGGGTTCCTGCTTTGGATCCATCAAGCGACGATCACTATCAACTAGTTGTAGTCGACCATGACATCCAATTTTAAATGGAAAAATTTTTATTTTTATTTTGGCCTCCTTATAATTTATGTGAAATCCTCAGACCTTTCTAAGGCTTAGATCATCCGCGAAAACAAGTTCCGTTGTCCTGCTGACGAAAATTTTAAAATCCCCGGACCATCGGCTTCCGCTGTAGGCCCCCGATCCTCATAATGGTATCAGAGGGATCACGTATATTTTCTAAGCCTAAAAATTAAATTTTCATTACAATTAAGTAGAGGGTTAAAAAATGGTCTGATCGGTTCAAACAAAAAATCGTTGCAAACTCGAACGGCCAAGTTATAGCCATTTTTAATTTTAGATTGGATCAAATATATGGTTTATTTTCAGGTTCTAAAATTTTATTTAATCCCACTGAACTAATCAGGTTTCGATTGGTTCATTTTAAATAACCTTAATTTTGAAAATTACAAATTTTATATTTTAATTATTTTAATAATAATTTAATTATTATAACAATATTTATTTTAATATTAATTTAATTATTAAAATAATATTTATTTTATTATTATTATAATAATATAATAATAAATTATTATTTTATTATAATAATGTTATTATTATTAAATTAAAAGGCTAAGTATCCTTTATAAAATTTTCATGTGTGGAAATTTTTGGAGGATGACTTGAATTAAAAAATAAAAGAGGAGGTGACTCAATAAGGGAAGGGAGAAAGACTTAAAAATAAGTCTTCTTGTAATAAAAAGAATAAAGAAGGGTGGAATAAGACTTCAAAAGAAGTATTTTTTTTAAAAAAGGTTAGCAAGTGGAGAGGTGGGCTGATGCATGGATAAAGGAAAAAAACATTTTGGAAGAGAGGTTCATGGACCCCTTTCCATCTCCCACCCATGTCGGGACGCCCTGCTACCAAGCGCCACAATAGGGGCTCCCCACCGCTCGGCCTCCTCTCCCCAACGACCTACTGAACCGCAAAGATCCAAGATTCCCTTGCCTCCTCATCGCCATCCCAAATTCCCCATACGACCCTCACCCCGAGCCACCCTCTGTAGACACCGCAATGCAGGACCCGACCACCTCCCTTGCTGGACGCACACTACCGCCAGACTAGGAGACCACCACCTAAAGGGACTCGACATCTGCCTCCTGTCGAGGCCACCTCTCTCCTGAGCGCCATACCATGTGGTGTGCTATTTCTACAAACTGGATCCCCTGTGTGCAGCATTGGTGAACCCTCCCAAGCAGCACCCTAGGCTACCGAAGGTTCAAAAACAGCACCTCCCTGTGCGCTCCATGCAGTCTCCAACTAGCAGTAGGGCACCCCAAAGTCCCCTTCTCCTACAACCTCCCGTAGCAAGCCACCGCCCGGCCTTCAGGCCTTCTTCCCTGGCGTAGTAGGTGAGACACCCCCTGCACCAGGCACCAGCCACCGACCGCCCCACACGACGCACCAACCAGTGGATGTCGGGATCCTCCCAGTCGGCTTCTCAACATGCAGCAAGCCCCTCGTTGCGACTGTCATCTGCCTCGACATGATCCTATGAAACCATGGCCCGGTTCCAGTATGGGTGTCATAACTGAGTGAGGTAACTCACCCAAAACACCCAGCTAGGGCCTCAGGCAAGTCTGCCTAACCCAGAATGGGTTTATCCAGACCTGCCTGGCCCATAAAACAAAGAACATGTTTTTCCCAACCCGTTACGAGTGTGCGTGTGTCTGGCACAATCCGCAACGGGCCATAGCGGGTGTTCAAGTATTGAAGCAAATTTCAATTAATATAATTAATTAATTTATTTATTTATGAAATTAAATTAAATTAATTATTAATTTTGGTTGAAAATAAATAATTTTTAATACCTTGATAAAATTAATTCAATTCAATTAATTTAATTTAATTTAATTTTGGACTTAAAATTAAATTAATTAACGGACATATTATTAATTAAATTATATGAATTATTTAATGAATATAATTTAATTAAATAAATCCTCATACTTATTTAATGCATTCTAATTTTATATCACTTTATTTTACCTATTTGCTGGTCTTGACCACCAACCCTTGTCTGTCTGTATTTAATTATTTAATTGTTGGGATGATAGTAATTACTTAAATTGACATTCTATGTATCGTCTTAATTTTTTGTTTAAATGTATAAGGGACTACACACCAAATTTTTCCCGATGTACATTTATACTTGAGTTCCCCTCACCTGCGCGTGAGTAATTTTGTACTTCGGGCGAAGATGAAGAACAACGTAGATGATTCAAGATGTGACATGGACCCTGCAAAGATGAGGCGGTCCTCAAAGACATGATGTTGACCACACCAACACGAGGAGATACTTAATATGTGAAGAAAACATACAAGATGAGGGAAAGATGCATCATGAGTCAAGCATCGACTCAGGTATGACACCCTTAGGTCATTTAGATGCTCCGGACTAGTCCGATAGTAGTTTACCTTTATGCATTTATTTATTATTTTATGCATTTTAGAACAGAGGGAAAATACCTAAAATAATAGATAATAAAATGCATAACGAAGCGACGTACATTTTTCTATTAAAGTTTAGTTGTGAGTGCGACAACATAGATGAAAAAGTTTAATAGAAATGGATTACATTAATCAAGAGAAAAAAATAAAACCCTAAAAGAAAATATTAAGTCACAACATTCTTCCATCATCCAAGTTTGAAGAAAATGCGATGTTTGAGGTGCCGGTCATGCCATAGATGAGGGTGCCTATTAATACCAGGGAGTTTTTATTAGGGTGGTGGGTTGACTTAACTAAAATTGCAAAAAATATATAGCCATAGCTAGCTTGATGTAATTTAAGAGGCAAGTGTTGAGTAAATTAGATAATGATTTTATAATCTGAGACATTACTCAACAGATCAAGGAACCGCAAGTTAATGTGGTTGGCCAGCCAAAAGTCTACCTTGGACCCTCCAAGTAGTGGCATAGCCATATCTTCTCAACTACAAGGGAGGTTCAAGGATACTTTCCACTAAAATAGTCAAGAGTATTCTAATTCTATTGTAGAGGGTTCCTAGAATTCGAAAAATTATTGGGAGATATATAATGATTAAATTAATTAGTAATGTCACATTTGGTAATCAACATAAATGGTACAAATCTACTAAAGTTTATTTTTTTAGAGAATGGAATGTAAAAACACAATAACATTGTGATTAATATTGGAAAAAGTTAATGTCTAAACTAATAACTAATTTACAAAATGTAGTATAGGCACTTGTGCACATTAATACTATATCAGAAATTCAAGGTGCTTATATCCCAAACTGTTAATCCACCTTAGCAATAGAGGGTGTAAAACTGCTTATCTGATGGTTCTGTCATAATGCTATCATCAACGTCTGATGTTTGTTGTGATCTCTACATCATGACATGGATGATGTTACATGAAGTCTCATCTCCAAGAATTTTTCAAGGGGAAAGAGAATAAATATTTTAATGAGATGATTGCACTTTTTTGTGTAAAGTTAAATACAATTCACAATCTTTCATGTCATCCCATCCTTATACCTTTTACACCCAATTAATATAGTTTAATTTAAGGATACACACAAAACGGTATAGAGTAAGATCTTCATTAACTTTAAGGTAAAATTCTACAAGTGATAATAATATTAAAGGTAGCACAATATTTGTCTTATGGTGAATATATTGAAAGACAAGGTTGAAAGGCCTATGTAATGTTATGCCAAAGGAAACTTCATCATATCCTTCAAAGAAAAGTGGTTGGTTGTTTAACAGGAGGTTATTTACATCGCATATTGAAAAAAATTTGGATGTTTAAAAAAGGAATAGACTAAAATACTAGAAGCAAGTACCCGCTTCTCATTTAGTTAATATTCATCAAATAAAAGTATTTTTTTTCTCACATACATATTTGGTATTAAAATAAAATATTATTTTCACACATATGTATTGAAATAAAGTATCCAATTAAGTAGAGAAACATTACTAGGAGTAAGGTGTCTTCTCCAAGCAGCTGAGAAAGGATGATTCCTAAGTCAGCAGTGACAAACACATAAATTCTAATTGCCAAGTGATTGATTCAAATTGAAAAAGTTGTTGAGTATAACCAAAACATTTATCCCATTTTCCCATTTGAACATAATGAGACATTATTACAAGTTTTGGAATTATTGTTTTTTGTGGTGTAACATACTCAACAGATAGTTCATACATACTTGAATAAAAGGCAATACATGATGAATATAAAATATAAGACCTACCCAGTTGTGACAATATGATTATTTTTCAAGTAAAACTAAAAGTGGATTTCAAAAATATATCTAGTATGATATTTAGGCTCATAACAACTAAACACATTTTGTATTATAGACATCTTTAGTTCAGACAAAGAAACCTTTAGAAATAAAGGTATGCCTCAAAGCATCCGAGGTTATTTCAACAAGAGAGTGTGAACTATCCAAAAGAAAGCTAGATTTAAAGATACTTCACAATATTTGTTTAAGTCATTAAGGAATATAATAGAGAAGTATATGTTTGTTCAGAAGATATGACTTTATTCAGATCAGAATGCCAAAGAATATATTGACCAAGCATTCACCGATCCTGATAATGTAGCGTGGAGTATTTCTAAATGCATGTTACCTTATCTACATCACTGTATTGATGTTAATAAGGAGGATCGATGATAATGTATTACATGTTTACATTTATCAACCAAATTTAGTGTGGATAAATTCTTAAATGCACATTTTATTCATCAAAGTTAATTGTAAGTTGTATCAATGTTGCAACTTGCAGAACCTTCCATTATATTTGATGATATTGTTTGAAAATAATGGTGTAAACCCATAACCAATATGCCAACTAAAATTTCAAATGGATATAATACGAGTCATAGTATGATGAAAATCCATTATGTCATAGATTATGTGTTAGGATGCAAAGATTTTGTCAAGATATAAAAAACATGCATCAAGATGAACACATGGTGCATCTAAGTAATTATCCTAACAGTTTCTTAGGATACTATATAAATCCCTAATATTGAAAATATGTAGTCACGTATTAGACTAAAATTCTATATAAGGGTGAAAATCTCTTTTAGAGATAGTGGGAGCTGAATTGAATTGTACATAGTCAATGCTCTAGATGAACAAATGGTTGACATAGGAACAAGTTTCACAAGTTCACATGGAAGAGGCATGTTCCAGTGACACATACTGTATAAGAAGAATGAAACCATGGGGATGGATTTATATTCACCGCAGACGGTGATATACTTTTCATTAAAAATAATAAATCATACAAGTAAGAATTATGTGTAAATTCGATATGATTGAAAAGATTAAATTCAATAATGGATTCCACGTATCAAATTGAAATGGGGATTATAAATTGAATATTGCAGTGGGTATTCAAATGAGAAGATACATGAATGGTACAAGACTGGTACCAATAAGGTTTTATTGGTTATACCAAGTCGATATACCTAAATTTATTAGAATTTTACTTGTCATATCTAAACTTCCAAGATCATTCTATTGGTCATTGGATGTCAAGATCATCTTTTGTGGATGGTGTCTATACAACGCAACCAGAAAGTGATGATGACACCATTGAATGCCAATGTAGATTGAAAGTTACTAAATTCAAGTTATGGATTATAGTAAGAAAAAAGATCTTAGAGAATTCATTTCAAATGAATCTTTTCCTTGTGTATACAAAATGTTAGTGGGAGCACCCATTTTTTCCATGAGAAATATGTTCCGAAACATATGAAAAACAGATCTTGGTCTTACAGTTATATAAGATCAAATTAAAATTAATTCTACAATGATTGAATTAAATTAGAAATGTAAGTTCTAGGGAACTGGATCTACTAAGGTAGATCTAACGGTTTATTGGACCTAGTCAATCATACATAAAGTGACATGTACTGAAAAATAAAAGTTGGAACAATTCATCTTCAGAATTGTTTCCAATGTCACATGGCTTAATCCCTCATGGTTAACATGCTCAGAACATGAGAGGAGATTAAAGATGGGTATTGAGCACCATACAATTCAGAGATGGATCAATCACATATTCCATGTTATGTACAAGAAATGATATTTCTAGGATATGCTTTATAGTTGGCAGATATTAATTATATCCAGGAGCACTATAACTGAAGCAGTCAGAACTATCACTTTGTACTTCAAAGAGTATATGTAACACCCTGAGATTTTATAAGATATATTCCTTTTAATTTCTTTCATATCTTCTGTTGTATGCTACACCAAGATTCTCTTGTGCTATACTAAACACCGTATTAGCTTGGAGTATACGCAACACTAATATTGGATCGTGTTAGACATAATTTCAAGTTTTTTTGATAGAAGTTATTCTACGCAACATTGAGTGTATATATATATATATATTCAATGTATAAATGAAATATGATTGGATTCTATTATACTCAACAAAAATGGAATATTGCACTATACGCAACCTTGACTTGGTTTTCATTACACGCAATCACAACCTTCCACAATAGCATGTGTTTTACGCAATACTGAGCTTCACTAAACAACGATATGTTATTAAAATATTATATAAAGTAGCTGTTATGAATAGTAATACCCACATTGTAAAATTTTATAAATTTTAACTTTCAAAATGGCCTTTATTTTTTGATTATTAATATCAAAATTATCCTAGGGTGAATTTTTTCTATTTTTTTGTAAACTTTCAATTTTTGATGAATAGTGAAAACACTGAGTTATTGGTTAAAACCAACTTTTTATTTGAATAATAATTTATTTTATTTAAATTTATTTTAGGTCAAAATAGATACATTATACCTATATATGTTCAATGTAATTCATTGGAGTCATTTTATAATAATATAGAAATATAAAAATTTTATTGAACTTTTTACCGTCTTTTACCCACCTCCTAGGAGCATTTGCAATTGTACATAAAACATAATTTTACCACTTCTGTGAGTTAAATTTCAAAACTCCTAGAGACACAGTAAATATTAAGGAGTAAAATGTGGTTCAATAAGATAAAAATAATTTTGTGAATAATAACTTTTTACTTTTATTTACCACGGTTAAAAGTAAATAGGGTAATTAAGGGTAAAAATGATATTATTATTACCCAAACACATGTACTAATTCTGTTGGATAAGTTTAATTAGAAAAAAACAACCTTAGGAATAAAATATTACCTTTTAGGTCCACTTGGATTAGATTAGGACACTTATTATTATTTTATTTAAATAAAAGTTAAAAAAGTTAAAATCAAAGTTTAATAACTAAAACAATTTTAATATAGGGTTATACATAAGATAAATTCGACTATAAATATTCATTATAAATATAAAAATATTTCATACATAATGGTATTTTATTTATAATTTTTAGACATTAAATAATTTAATTTATTTATGACACAATTATGATGCAGTAATTACCTTATCCATAAACTATTAACATAATAGATATTATAAATACCCAAATAAATGTAATTTGAGACTTTTTAAGAATTATAATAATTTTATAGGTTAATATGAAATGTTAATATTTATTTAATT
This sequence comes from Viscum album, assembly GCA_963277665.1. Taxonomy (NCBI): domain Eukaryota; kingdom Viridiplantae; phylum Streptophyta; class Magnoliopsida; order Santalales; family Viscaceae; genus Viscum; species Viscum album. Next base: position 1,184,408,034 of record OY728145.1, read on the forward strand.
AACTTTTTTCAAACTAATCATTCTGTTATTAGTTTAACAAAAATCAATTAACAAATAGTGTCAAAATTGACATAAAATAGTTTTTAAAACAAATATTATATTATTAATTGTTATTTTATTCCTAAAAATCTAAGGTTCAGCCAAATGACTTAGATAAGGATATATATATTAATAATGAACCACATGGGGTTCGTTTGGATTGTTATGGTAAGTTTATTAACCATATAGTGTAAGAAAACAAGAAGACACGATAAAAGTTAAATTATTTAACTTAGAATTAAATCTAAATGATAAGGTTAAAATAGTAACTTAACTTTTATAAAACCTATTGGTTGAGATGGCTTCGACCCATACCAACTTTAGATTCTAAATAAATCAATTTTAAGCTATTATAAACCAAATATGACTTTATTATAAAATAATATTTTATGTTTTTCCTAAGGTGCCCCTCTCCTCCCTTATAAAAGGGCACCTCCTCCCTCTCCTCTTTACCATCTTTTTGAGCCTTAAATCTGAGACAAAACCTGACCATTTCCCTTCTCAACATCCCTAGAAAAATAATAGGTGTTCTGGTATTCTTCAAAGACCAAATTTAGTTCCATAAGAAGAGGTTTATAAGACGCGCGTCAAAGAAGAGGTAATATCCTTTACCAATTCTTTCAAATTCATTTCTTCTTATACTTCTTATTCTTTGGTTGTTTCATAATAAAGTAATAACATCAGTATCAATCATATACTGATATGTTATTATAAATATGAAACAACCCTATTTCACCTTCTATTCATCCTACGAAAAACAAAATCACTGCGCGTGCGTACGTACGGAATACCGTCTCCACGCCGTGGTGTCATATGTTTTTCCACCACCACCTTAATTGGATGGGTATAATGGTGTAATTAATAACTATGTATATTTATTATAAAAACATACTGATTCTGAGATATTATATCATCCAATCCAATTCAATTCAATAATTATGGTAACGATATCATCGCTCCTGCGTACGTACGAATTACCATCTCTACAACGCGATGGGATTCATTCTCCAAGTTAACCACTCAAGAATGATTATAAAGTATATATAATGAATAATAATGAAATATATGACATTAAAAAGCTACTAGATTTATGTATATATATATATATGTCATCTACTTACTTCCATTCAAGTCAATAAGGAAAGGAAAACATCGTTCATGTGTACGTACGACCTACCATCTCTATGAACGGTGTATTTCATTTCATTTATCTATCTATTATATATATATACTAAATATATATGATATATAAATCATGATTTACATTCTGTAATTATGTAAATCATGATATAAGTAATAATAATATCAATTACAATAAGTCCACACACGTACGACAAATAAGACGATTTTACCCAAAACACTGCTTTAACATGAAATTTACAAAAGAACGGGTAATATAAAGTCATAAGTGAACCATATATGATATCATAAAAATTAATATGATTTTGTAATAAGTCAATGACATTATTTAAATCATTATATAGGAGTTTTAGATACATACGAAGCATTTCAAACCTAAGGTAAGGGATAATTTTGAAATCTCATTTTTATCGAAGATTGCTTATATGTAAGTATTTACTGGGGTTATATTTTTCATCCATGTCCATAAAAATGTTTTTCATAAAGTGTTTCATATTCTTCCATGTATTTTTAAAGTCATGTTTACCCCTCTTTGACTTTTTCACTGTGTTATGGAAAGAATCTTTCTTTTTTTTTACCATACAAGGAACTTTTTGTCTTTTCCAGCAAAAGTACGAGGAGAATGTTTTTTTACTTATACGGCATGAACGAATTTTTATGGTTTCATAATGCATAATTTCCATGAAGCTTCCTCTACAAGTTTTAATGGTTATTTTCAAGAAAATCATTTTCTTTTAAAATTGTGTGGCATTTTGTGAAAGGAAAATGATTTTGAAGAAGAAAGGATATTTTCCTCAAGATTTCATTTCAAGTATTTTATCAAAACTATTTTCCATCTAAGATGACATTATTTATAATGTTTATGTTTCAAGTATAATGTCTATATTATTTACATGGTGTTATTTTTCTTATGAAGAAATGACATCAATTTTTTTATATGGATTATGTGATGATGTTTATGAAACCCATTTTATTCTTTTAGGTTATGATAAATGTTTTAAGTTTATTTTGTGGAATAAGTAAGAATGATTTAATTATGAGATGTGTGGGACCTATATCTCCCTCCAATTAATTGGGTAAAGATTTATATCTCATGAGATAGACATGTCTGGAACAGTAAGTTAATCCAATTCAGTGATATAGGGCTGGAATGAGGAGTGAACTCGATTCAGAAAGGGACTTTGTCTGCTAAGATGGTCATGGAAGAAATTCCTTGGATACTATGGAAATCTTATCATGTGCTTAATGGTTTTACACAATTACATGTTTTATTCCCATGATATTTTACCATGATTGATATTCCTTTATGATAAATGCCTTAAGTACTTCCAAGATTTATGTCTTTGCTCAAGATTTTGAGGTTTAGATTTTATGATCAAGTTTTTGAATTCAAATATTTACAAATTCTTTTATGTTATATATGTTTACCCTTACTGAGAATTTGAGCTCACCCTTTTTATGTTTTCTTTTCCCCAGGATATAAAGAAATGCTTTAGGTAAGAAAACAAAAGGGGAAGATCTTTATGGGAGATGTTGAAGATCTTTCACAATGATTAGAAGATTATTTTTCTGAGTTTCCAAAGACACTAAACTATTACAGTCCTTGTGTGTTTTTTTGTTATATATTATGTATTCTATAAAAATAATGTAACATCCATGTACATAAAGTATGGGTACCTATAGCTGGTATCAGAGGAAAGGTTTAGTTATCCTTTTGAAACTAGGATGTGAAAACTTTAGTGAGATCCCTAGATATATATCTAAGGTCTATCTAGGGTTGTCCCTAAGGTTAAGTATAAGTGTAGGTTATAGTCCTAGAATTATGGTAATGATCTTATAATTTAACCTAAGATGTTAGATATTAAAGGTAATCCCCATTGATTGTTATTATTTCTTCTCACACTATTCTTTTTGGGTTTTAGAAAATGGTTGGAAACAGGAAGATTCACGATAATGGAGGATATTATGGATAATAGAATGAGATTCTTCATGAGAAACCAATGAAATTGGATCTGGAAGTCAATATATAGTTATTGTGCCTAATCAGAAATATCATAATATGATCAATAATTTCCACTTTGGTAAGTTTCCCGACTCAGATAATAAGAGAAAGATGGAGTTTGATGATGATCATAGAGGAAAGAAAGTTCAATTTACCTCATGTAAATCATGTGGGAAGAGGCATCAGGGAGAATGTTTTAAAGGGACTATAAGATGATTTTGGTGTGGAAGAGAAGGACACAAAGTTAGTAATTGTAAAGGAAAAGGTTTAGTTAACACCATGGACAAGGATAATGGTATTACAAAGACATCAACAATAGTTAAATGTTTTAAATGTGGAATGTATGTGCATTACGAAATCCAATCACCTAAAGGAAAATCTCATGAAGAGAATCAGCATGGCTATATGGGTAGTATTTATTTGAATGATGATGAAGAGACTACAAATGATATATGAGATGAAATAAATGATGAAGCTCAATCAGTGGTTTAAGAAGGTGGTGGAATGATTGTACGTTTATCAAGAATAATGTAAGGTACTATGGAATAAAGAAAAATCTAAGGTTTGTTACACTGTTGTCTTTCCTTGTGTTTTTGAAAGTATATGATGAATGGTACTGGTAACCATGAAAGGTTATTCAAATATTTTTGGAAGGTATATGATATGTTCATAATTAAAGGATAAATATATAATGAGATGTTTGATAGTATTAATGAGCTCATGACTGATATAAGATCAAACTGATATCATGGTTTGAGTATATAGAATTTTTGGGGTTTTGGTATGTGGAAAGAGTTACCTTTTGACAACATTCATGTTTTCACTAAGGTTCTATGGTAATTCATGTTCCAACAGAATACAATATTAAGGTATTCACATGTTTGGAATACGATCAAAACAATATATCTTATGATATATGAGGGATAAATGATGGTATTCACATGATTGGTTGATGACATTTCTAGTAATCGTTTTCTTTACACTACGAGATTGGACAGATGTATTTTGGATAAGTCTAAAGACTGGAATGGATTATTTCAGACATTAGATAGTATTTTTTAATGCTAGAACTTTTTTTGATATTATTTCTGTAATGTCATAATAGTGAAGTTTTATAAAAAATGGACAACCTGCAGGACGAGCGACAATCCATCGCATCAGACAAGGTTGCAAGAATCGAACCCACAACCGAAGTGAGACAGGCCTTTATTTCCTAACACTGGCCTACAGGAAGTCCCTGGTTAGTAGAAAATAGTTTTATTTTATTAAGTGGTATGATAGATGAAGTATAATTCCACTGTTGGAATCATATATGATTAATCTCACCATAGATAGACTTATGTATATTTAATAACTTATGCTAACGTTTTTGGGATAGAAAAAGATTGGATGACTTATCATTCTATCACATGATCTGCTAACACTTCATGAATGGAAAATTCAACTTCATTTCTTTAAATAGAGATGAAGTGGAAATTGTTCATGGAATGACCAACAATGATATTACACTGAAATAAAGTAAGTATTTTTCTTTATGTAAATGTTCATCAATGTTAGGGAAATGATTTTGAAATCCAAAAATTTTGTCTTAGTACTCTCATATCTGATGAATTAGATGGTACCTTAGATCATCACAAATTTATGGCTTTGTGATTGTTGGCTTTTTCATAGCCATGTTCTCTACCACTCTCCATCAGAACTTGACGATTAGATTTCTCTTCCATATACATATTTTCACCTATGTTCTCCTATGTGGAAACCCAACTATAAGTTAATTTGGGTAATTGATACATTTCATACATTAGTTTTTAAAATTAAGTTTTAGTATTCCTTTTTACGATGTGGGTTTCTATGAAAGAAACTTTCAAGTAGTAAATTATTTATAACCCCGTAGAATTTCAAGGACAAAATTAATTTTAAGGGGGGTAGAATGTAACAACCTGAGATTTTATAAGAAATATTGATTTTAATTTATTTAATATCTTCTATTGTACACTACACCAAGATTATCTTTCACTATACGAAACAACGTATTATCTTGCAGTATACGCAACACTAATCTTGGATCGCATTACACATAATTTCAAGTTCGTTTGATAGAAGTTATTATACGCAACATTGAGTATATATATATATATATTCAATGTATAAATAAAATATGGCTGGATTGTATTATACACAACAACAAAAGAATCTTTCACTACAGACAATCCTTAGATGGCTTGCATTACATGCAATCGTGACCTTCCACGATAGCGTGCATTGTACACAATACCGAGTTTCACTAAACAACAATATGTTATTAAAATATTATATAAATTAGTCGTTATGAATAGTAATACCCACTTTTTGAAATTTTATAAATTTTATCGTTCAAAATGGACTTCATTTTTGGATTCTCAATATCGAAATTAGCCTAGGGTGACTTTTTGGTATTTTTTTGAAAACTTTCAATTTTTGATGAATAGTGAAAACACTGAGTTATTGGTTAAAACCAACTTTTTATTTAAATAATAATTAATTTTATTTAAAATTATTTTAGGTCAAAATAGATACATAATACCTATATAAGTCCAATGTACTTAATTGGAGTCATTTTATAATAATATAGATATATAAAAATTTTATTGAACTTTTTACAGTTTTTTACCCACCTCCTAGGAGCATTTGCAATTGTACATAAAACTTAATTTTACCACTTATGTGAGTTAAATTTTGAAAATATGAGAGACACAGATAATATCAAGGAGTAAAATTTGGTTCAATAAGATAAAAATAATTTTTGGTGAATAGTAACTTTTTACTTTTATTTACCGCAATTAAAATTAAATTGGGTAATTGAGGGTAAAAACGATATTATTATTACCCTAACACATATCCTAATTCTATTGGATAAGTTTAATTCGACCAAAAACAACCTTAGGAATAAAATATTACCCTTTAGGTCCAATTGGATTAGATTAGGACACTTATTATTATTTTATTTAAAGAAGAGTTAAAAGGATTAAAATCAAAGTTTAATAATAAAACATTTTTAATATAGAGTTATAACCAAGATAAATTCGACTATAAATATTCATTATAAAAATAAAAATATTTCCTACACAAGGGTATTTTATTTAAAATTTTTAGACATTAAATAATTTAATTTATTTATGACACAATTATGATGCAGTAATTACCTTATTAATGAAATATTAACACAATTGATATTAATAATACCCAAATAAATGAAATTTGAGACTTTCTATGAATTAAACTAATTTTATAGGTTAATATGACATGTTAGTATTGATTTAATTAAATGTTTTCAAACTAATCATGCTGTTATGATTTAAAAAAAATCAATTACCAAATAGTGTCAAAATTGACATAAAATATTTTTTAAAAGAAATATTATATGATTAATTGTTATTTTATTCCTAAAAATCTGTGGTTCGGAAAAATGACTTAGATAAGGATATATATATTAATAATGAACCACTTGGGGTTCTTTTGGCTTGTTATGGTAAGCTTATTAACCATATAGTGTAAGAAAACAAGAAGACATGATAAAAGTAAAATTATTTAACTTAGAATTAAATCTAAATGATAATGTTAAAATAGTAACCTAAACTTGTCTAAAACCTATTGTATGAGATGATTTAGACCAATCCCCACTTTATCCTTGAAATAAATCAATTTGGTGTTATTATAAACCGAATATGACTTTATTATAAAATAATATTTTATGTTTTTCCTAAGGTGCCCCTCTCCTCCCTTATAAAAGGGAACCTCCTCCCTCTCCTATTTACAGAATTTTGAGCCTTTAAGCTCGGAAAAACCCTTCCCATTTCCCTTTTCAAAATCCCTAGAAACATAATAGTGGTTCTGGTCTTCTTCAAAGACCAACTTTAGTGCCTTAAGAGGAGGTTTAGAAGATGCGCGTCAAAGAAGAGGTAATATCCTTTAGTAATTCTTTCAAATTAATTTCTTATTATACTTCTTATTTTTTCATAATAAAGTAATAACATTAGTATCACTCATATAATTATATGTTATTATAAATATAAGACAACCGTATTTCACCATCTATCCATCCTACGAAAAACAAAATCACCGCACGTGCGTATGTAGGGAATACCGTCTCCACACCGTGGTGTAATCTATTTTTCCACCACCACCTTACTTGGATGGGTATAATGGTGTAAAAAATAACAATGTATAGTTATTATAACATCATACTAATTATGAGATATTATATCATCCACTCCAATTCAATTAAATAATTATGGGAACGATATCATCGCTCATGCATACGTACGGATTACCGCCTCCACGACGCGATGAGATTCATTCTCCATGTTAACCACTCAAGAATGATTATAAAATATATATAATGAATAATAATGAAATATATGACATGATATAGATACCTAATTTATGTAAATATATATATATTTCATCTACTTACTTCCATTCATGTCAATAAGGAAAGGAAAACACCGTTCATGCGTACGTACAGCCTATCGTCTCCATGAACGGTGTATTTCATTTCATTTATCTATCTAATATATATATATATACTGAATATATATGATATATAAATCATGATTTAAATTCTGGGAGTATGTAAATCATGATATAAGTAATAATAATATCATGAACAACAATTCCAAACACGTACGATAAATAAAATGATTTTACCTAAAATGCTGCTTTAACAAGGAATTTACAAAAGAACGGGTAATATAAAGTCATAAGTGAACCATATATGATATAATAACAATGAATATGATTCTATAATAATTCAATGACATTATTTAAATCATTATAAAAGAGGTTCAGATACGTACAAAGCATATCAGACCTAAGGTAAGAGATAATTTTGCAATCTCATTTTTATTGGAGATTTCTTATATGTAAGTATTTACTGGGGTTATATTTTGCATCCATGTCCATAAAAATGTTTTTCATAAAGTGTTTAATATTATTACTTGTATTTTTAAAGTCATGTTTACCCCTATTTTACTTTTAAATTGTTTTATGGAAAGAATATTTCTTTTGTTTACCATACGAGGAACTTTTTGACTTTTCCGGAAAAAGTACTAGGAGAATGTTTTTTTACTTATATGGCATGAATAGTTTTTTATGGTTTCATAATGTATAATTTTTATGAAGCTTCCTCTACATGTTTTCGTGGTTATTTTCAATAAAATCCTTTTCTTTTAAAATTGTGTGGCATTTTGTGAAAAGAAAATGATTTTGAAGAAGAAAGGATATTTTCCCCAAGAATTATTTTAAAGTGTTTTTAACAAAACTATTTTCCATATAAGATGACATTATTTATCATGTTTATGTTTCAAGTATAATGTATCTATTATTTACATGGTGTTATTTTTCTTGTGAAGAAACGACATCCATTTGTTTTATATGGATTATGTGATGATGAGATGATGTTTATGAAACCCATTTTATTCTTTGGGTTATGATGAATGTTTTAAGTTTATTTTGTGGCACAAGTAAGAATGATTTCATTATGAGATGGGTGGGACCTATATCTCCCTTAAATTAATTGGTTAATGATTTATATCTTGTGATATAGATATGGATGGAATGGTAAGTTAATCCAATTCAGTTATACCTGACAGAAACGAGGAGTGAACTCGATTCAGAAAGGGACTTTGTCCACTAAGATGGTCTTGGAAGAAATGCCTTGGCTACTATGGAAATAATATCATGTTCTTAATGGTTTTACACAATTACATGTTTTATTCCCATGCTATTTTATCATGATTTATGTTCCTTTATGATATATTCCTTACATACTTCCAAGATTTATGTCTTTGCTCAAGATTTTGATGTTTAGATTTTATGTTCAAGTTTTTCCATTCAAATGTTTATGGATTGTTTTATGTTCTCTATGTTTAGCCTTACTGAGCATTTGAGCTCACTCTTTTTATGTTTTCTTTTCTCCAGGATATAAATAAATTTTTTAGGTAAGAAAACAAAAGGGGAAGATCTTTATGGGAGATGTTGAATATCTTTCACAATTATTAGAAGATTATTTGTCCAAGTTTCCAAAGACACTAAACTATTAGGGTCCTTGTGTGTTTGTTTTTTTATGTATTAAGTGTTCCGAAAAAGTAATGTAATGTCCATGTACGTCAATTATGGGTCTCTACAGTACAAATGATACATAATTGGTATATGGAGAAGATGGTATAATAGTAATGGTAAGACACATACTAGTAATCTTTAGATCAATTTGATCTAGTATCGCAGTTGGGAAATGGTGATGAGCGAGGCAAGATCATAAAATCTAGTGGTAGATATACCTAAAAATACCGAGTACATTGCAGGTTCTAAGGTAGCTAAGAAATTGTTAAGTGAAATTATTTTTTTTCTAGTTCTTGGTATAAGGACCAGACCTTAAAACATTATATAATCTTAAATTAAATGAAGAATTCACATTGAGGATCTTTTCAGGTTTAGATTTTTAGAGAATTAGGCCATACCTATTACATATCAACTTGAAAATTACATGTGGACACTACTACTCAGTATCCATTTTTTTCATAAAATAAAAACACTTAAAATGTAACATGTATAGTTCCATGTTTTATACAACATGACTTTTTCTTGATCCCACCATTGACCCTATTCATCATTAAGTCCCATGGAAAACATTTGAAAAACATGATATGAGAATAAAAAGCTTAGTAAGGGTTATATAATAATGGAAGAAAACATTATACCATAAATAAATAAATTCAACGAAACCATACTTTCAATCATAACGTTCCTTATGAAATCATATTATTTATTAGTAACACACAGAAATCATAAATCATAAAGGTAACTTGTGGCATTCAAAATATACTTACATTGTAGCTATCACAACTATACAGTGAGTTACACTTGAAATACCCATCATAGTATATTCCCTAAATCTCTTAGGAGAAACATTAATGTTTACCTCCATCACGTTACCCAATGCATTGGAGAGCTATCTCAGGATCACCCACCCTAGGTTTATTACGGAACCACCCATATACGTAAACAATGCCCAATGACCATAACATAATCATAACACATAACACAAGCATAAAGGAAAGATAACATTTCCACAATCCAATAACAATATATCATATCAAGATATTGAAATAAACAATTCTTTATCAAACCATTTTCAAAACCATTTTAAACATTTAATAAAGATATTTTTGAAACAAAGTTTCCCATACCACTTTGAAACTTTTAAATGAATTATCCTCTGAAAATAATAATTTATATATAAATAATTCCTAAAAACCATTTTGAAAACATGGAAATTAATGATAAATATTTAGATTAATAAATCTTTAAAACATTTTAACCGATATTTTAGTTAAAGGGTTTTTAAAAAAAACGATAGATGCTTGAATAAAAATAATTGAGGAATAAAATTTAATCAAAACTTTATAATATCTTGAAAATAAAGGTATTCATGATATAATATTCTAAAGGACAGTATATACACTATATAAGAGTGAATTAGGGCATAACAACAATGAAGCCCCAATGGAATTTAAATTGAGACGAAATCCCTTATAAAAACCATATCCTTAGATTAAGGATAAATCAATTACATAATAATGTGTGAAAAATATAAATACAATCAATATGATTGTATTTTCTGTGTAAATTAATCATAGAAAATTCACACATATTTTTGTAAAAAACAACACCAATGACTTGGATGTTTAACTCAATGAATAGAAATTGAGTTAAAATTACTCGTATCAAGTTCAATATGATGACATGAGAATTTATAAATGGAGTGATTATGTGTATCAAAAGTATAACCACATAAAGGGGAGTGCAAATTACAACATAAATAAATAAACAGTGTTTTTACTCATAATCATAGCATGACATAATTATGAATTAGAAGATTAACCCAAGGAATGGAAATTAGGTTAAAAAGTTCCCTTACAGATTTGGTACCTTACGAAACATAAACCACATGAAAGACGGATCATACAATAAAGATATAAATACCCATAAATTAAATTATATTATATAAATAATAAAATTTAGGTCACGAAATACACCACATAAAAGGAAATAGTGGCAAACATTGCATGAATCTCACAGGAATAAAAAGTGAGATGAAAACCCCTTACCAAGTTGTAATCAATCGAGTCGTATGAAAAAAAGTTAATAACCACCAAATAAATCACAGAATACCATGAATATAAAAATAATCATGATAATATATATCAAATGGCAGTATACAATACATCACATGCAATAAATATGTGGCAAACAATGGAAATCTAACGAAATTAAAAGTGAGATAAGAAATCCCTTAACTCGTGTCTAACTTGACGAGTTCTTTATTTAATCTCTTGAATAATAAAATAAAGTTAATTTATACTTGATTAATATTTTTTTCAAGTTTATTATTCCTTTTATATCGCTTATTACCAGGTTATAAACACTATGCAATCATTGAGGTTAATAATGGTCATTTGGTCGATAATTGGTACTTGAGTCAAAAATGAATTTCTTATAATTACAAGTTGTTCATGTTGTAAAAAATAGGGCAATGAAGATGCGAGGGTCAGGCTATTCCGGCCCCACAAAATTTATTAGAAAGAAAAAGAGACACATAAGATAAGGGAGGGGAGGGGTCAAACGACCAACACCCAAAAACCCCTTACAATCCAAGACGAAAAAGACCCCAAAAAAAGAAAAACAAAAGCAAAAAAAGTAAAAGCACACAAGGCCAAGCAGCCACCACTATCATCCAGCATCAACAAGCATCCAACATCTCATAGCTAAACCACGACCAGAATTTAAACTCAACCAGCAATCAACATCCAACAACATCACGATCATAAACCACAACTTCAACAACTCCCAGCTCAGCTGCAACCAGTATCCAGCATCACAATTTCCATCATCCAACGCATTCCAGCATCCAGTAGCACCAAATCCCATCATCACAAAAACACAACAGTAGCAACACGTCCAAACCAACCAGCCCTAGCAACCAACATCACCAAAGCTGACATCACAACCACTCACAACCAGCAGCATGAAACCACAACACGAGCACCGAAACCAAACACGACCATCATCACCTCCCAGCAAACTACAACCAGCAACTCCATTCACACCATTTCTAGAAACTAGCATGTCCTCCCCAGGAAGATCCACTGCCAGTGAAACGAGAAACAAGCAGTAAACTCCAACGAACGACAGCACCAAAACACCAGCATCAACAACAAAAGTATCACCGCCTCCTTGCCGACCAACTCTTATCAACTTGAAGCTCATAAAGCAACAACCAGCACATCCTAAACCATCGTCAAACAAGGAATCGTAGCTCAACAACCAGCAGTCTTGGTCTTCAAACCAAACAACTTTCATCATTCCACATCTCATAGCATAACAAACCGCATAACATTAGCAATTGCACAAAAATCGCCAAACCCATCTCAGAAAACCCAGAAACGAGCACTCATTCATTACTAAAAACACAACCAAGAAGTAGGAGGACATGGAATGCCTAAAGGTTCGATCAAAACTAGCATCAATAAACTAAAGAAAAGGTGAAGCCGACAGACTAGGTTGAGCACGCACCTGCATCTACTTCGCGAACCGACAAAAGAATTGAACCAGGGCATAGAGAAAACCTCCTTCTGCAATGTAGGATCGAGAAGGATTCGACCAGTGCTGCAAGACCAGATTGTCGTACCATCTGCAGAAAAGAAGCGCCTTCCGAGTAAAACCTGGATGCCGAAGCAACCAACTCTTCCATTGATCCCCTTGACCGCGTTGACCCGCCTGTAGAAACCGTAGATCTGAAAAAGTGACCCCGACCCGCGGATGCTGGCAGATGTCAACCAATTCAAGATCAAGAAGATCTGAAGACATCACAGCCACCATAGTCGTTGGAGGTCAGACTTGCCAGCAACGGAGCAATGCTGTGTCAAAGTCTGAAACCTAGAGCAAAGGAACTCGGGGAAGTCAAAGCCGTCAAAGCGCGAAATCCGACAACATCTTGAGGACAAAGATCACATCCAGGGCATGCCATCACCAAGAATGGAGTAAGGGACTGAAGCAGAAGCTCTGATCTAGATCCAGGGGAAGGCCTGGAAGAAGCGTTGAGCGAGAGAGAATCCCAGGGGAGTGCGCCGCCATCTTTGGGATTTTGTTCATGTTTTTCAAAAATCAAATTCTAAAATGAGTTGTGGGTACTAAGGTATTAATTATTGCCACACCATGCTTATTCTGGGCCCCATTCACCACATGCACACCGCTCTTCCCTAGCTAAATTCGAGTGTGGCTAGACTCAAACCTGCGCCAGTTCCGTTGCCAGGGAGTGGCCGCCTTACACGGTACCACTAACCCATCCCTGATCGGAAAATGAGTTGTGGGTAACGAGGTATTGGTCATTTCCACACCACAGTTATTCTAGGCCACATTCACCACCTATGCACCACTCATCCCCAGCTAAATTCGAGTGTGGTGAGACTCGAACCTGCGCCAGTTCTGTTTCCAGGGAGTGTCCGCCTTACACGGTACCACTAAGCCATCCACGGTCAGCAAAAGAGTTGTGGGTAATGAAGTATTGGTGATTGCCTCACCACACTTATTCTGGGACCCATTCACCACCTGCGTGCCACTCATCCCCAGCAAAATTTGAGTGTGGCAAGACTCGAACCTGCACCAGTTCTGTTCCCAGGGAGTGGCCTCCTTACACGGTACCACTAAGCCAACCCCGGTTAGCGGTTATCTACAGAATGATATTCATGATTTATATATCATATATATCATATATATCCTGTATATATATGTATTTATAATAGTACAAAACATTTGGAGATAAGAAATTAAATGCACCGTTCATGGAGACGGTAAGCCGTACGTACGCATGAACGATACTTTCATTTACATTTCATATTTAATGGAATAAAAACATAATGATACATACGTATATTATAGTTCTAGTATAATATCATATATAATTTTATTAAATCCATCCTTTATACGTTCCATGTATGGAATGAAGGGGACAAATCACTTTGAGGGGCTGGTAGTTCGCACTTTGTCAAATGAAATTATTGTATTTATCCACTATGGAAACCATAAAGGTATTTTGTAAATAAAAAATATGCAAGTATAAAAACAATATAAATATAATATATATCACATATAAATATAGTTCCATATTAGTGGCAACGATGAGAGGTGGTTGGAGAAATTTGAACAATTATCATTTTTTGAGGCAGCAGTTCACCATCCACATAAACAATATGTTCTTTAACCATTAGATGGAGGTGTGTGTAAGTTTAGTTCGAATACTTCTCATAATAAAAAACTAGTATATTTATGATACTAGTGTTTTTATAAAATAAAGGAATAAAAAGAGTTTATGGGGCTAGAGAAGTAAAATAAAACAAAATAACTTAAGAGAAGACGTTACCTTTAAATTGGGTATATCCCTATTGTTTGAACCAAAAGGTTTACTTGAATTTCCTTCTACCTAGGGGAATGATTCTAAGAGTAATATTGGGATTTGTGGAGCTTAATTGGGTAAATTTTAGGCAAACCAAGGGGCTTGAGAAGTGTGAGGAATGGGTTAGAAGTGAGGGATTTTTTAAGAGGGAGGAGGGTCTCTTTAGGAAAGATTGAAAATATTATTTTATTATATAATGATATTCGGTTTATAAAGGTCCAAAACTCATTAAAGTAGACTATAAGATGAATCATGTTAGAAATAAAATCATCCAATTAGAATTTTATAGGTTTTTTATATTGTTTTAATTTTTATAATCTTATTTAATTAAATCATTCATTAACGAGGTAAACACTACATCATTATTGTGTCATAAATAATTTTATTTTTATGATTTATAAAAATTATAAAACAAATATGATGATTTAGGAAATATTTTTATCTTTCAAATGAATATTTATAGTCTAAGTGATAACTTATATAACCCAACTAAAAATTTATTTACTAAAAGATATATGTTTATGTCATTTTTTTCTTTACTTTAAATTAATTAATATAGTGTCATTATCACTCCCAATTGGATCTATGGGGTCCCAAAATAGACCCAAGGATTCCCATGGTCAGAAATGTACTAACTAATAGGTTTATGACACATGTTGGGCTAATTGTATATTATTATAATAAAATTCTGTTACCCTTATTTACCGGAATTACCCTTTAACCATGGTAAATAAATTTTTTTCTGAAGTAAATATTAATATTGTCTAAATATAAAAGTTACCTATTTACAAAATTTGGACCTCCTAATTCAAAATATGGAACACATTTCTTCAATTTCAAAATATAGATGTGGTAGAAATTAATTTAAAATTAATTCCCATTGTCAAAACAAAAATCATGTTTTTATGAAATAATAACTATCAAAAGTTTGACACTTATTTATGTCCAATTTCAAAGTGAAATTACTTACAATGACCAAAATTGTATTAAATGGTGAAAAAATAATATAATTACACTTTGAAACCAATTTAAAAGATAATCTAACATAATAAATATATTATATTAAAAGGTAGTTTTGAATTAAAAAACAGTATTTTCACTTTTCATTAAAAATTGAATTTTATCAGAAAAATACCAAAAATTTACCCAAAGTAAATTTTGATGTTCAAATTATAAATAAAATTTTATTTTGTCAAATAGAACCTATAAAAGTGACCAAAACTATATTTAATGAGGGTTCTCCATCAAAATGCGGTAAATCAACTTTTTCATGAATATTAGAGTATTTATGCTTAAAATCAGATAATTTCTTATTTTAAGCCTCTAAAATTTATTGGATAAATGTAAAAATAATTAAGAAACATATTTAATCATAATATGGTAAGTTTTTTTCATTCCTCCCAATACAATATCTATGTGTTAACTACCATTTAAAATATTAATATTATATTAATATTTTTCAGTATAACTCAATGTTGTGTGAAACCTATGTTTTCAATGAAACCTATTGTGTATCATGTATGTCATCAAACAAAGCATCCACTTTCAGTTAAAATTAATATTTAATTCAAAATTTTTAATAAATATAAAAAATTTATATTCTTTATTTACCTAGGATGTTACATCCTTCCCGCCTTTTGAGAATTACGTCCTCACAATTTTAAAATTGGGCTTGGAAACATCATTGAAAGTTACACATCGGAAAAAAAGTCAATAAAAATATCACTTTAAAAGAAAGAAAAAGAAATAAAAAGGTCACTTGAGATATCCCATACTAGGATTCTATGTAGGAAAACATGGATATTGAAGAGAAACAAACCATCAAGGTTTGATAGAGAGTGGAAGAAAACATGATTAGGAGAAAGTTAACCACAAGAAAATAACCAACTTGAGATGGGTTAAATGGTCTTTGATTACCCAGTAGAAAAAGTTAGAAAAAAATGTTTTTATTTTAAGTTTGTCATGTCCTGTCCCATGGGGCCCATGCCATGATTATCCCAAGCTCGCATTCCATAGGCCAGGGGTCAGAGACTAGCATCAAAAGGTGTATTCCCTAAAAATGAGAAGGAATTTACTTTAAAACCTATAAACCCACGCAACCAAGCACAAAAAAGATACTAAAACAATAAAACTGTATAGGAAAAAGAGTGCGTATAGTAAAAGGGGCCAGAATACAAGACCAAAAATAAACGTAAAAGTACAACTGAAATACAATACAAATAAATAAAGAGAAAGACAACTACTAAGTCATCCTCCGAGGTTCCTACTTGAAGGGTAGGTACAGATCGCCACCTCAGCACTCCACGTCCACCCATATCCTTTACGTACCAACACGCCTTATGGTTTACCTCCAGGCACTGTCTAGTCCTGGTACCCTCATCCTTGATCAGTGCTGTCCGTCGTCTGCACCAAACACAACAAGGTGCAGGCATAGCCCGTGCAGGGGTGAATATAACGATAATTAGTAGGGACCCCGCAACCCACAAGGTCTCACAAAATCCACAAAGGATAAACCAAAAAGCATTAAATAAACTGAAAAACCTACTTTGGTATATTACAATACATATATATAAGTTATCAAGTATACCCATATCAATCATGAGGAAACACACGGTCCAACCCAAAAGCCCAAAGCTCAAATATTCCACAAAGGAAGGAATACCACAAAGGTAAGTACCACACATGTATGCCACACAGAAGAATACCACCAAGGTATTACCACAAAGAAAAGTACCACACAGGTATGAAATCATCTCACACCAGGTTTAACTTAGGCATAGTAGTGGAGATGATTAGATGTAACTACTAATTAATCTTACTTTGTTAAGAGGCAGACCCACGAAGGATCCTAAATTGCAGACCCACACATGATCCTAATACATCATCAGTACATATTTATACCCACACAGGATCCTAGTATATCTTCAGTACATCTTCATACCCACATAGGATCCTAGTACATTGTCAGTACACCGTCATACCCCCACAAGATCCAAGTACATTGTCAGTACATCATCACAACTAGCTACAGGGTTCCCGCACAAAGCTTGGTCGTCTCTGGTAGGGTCTTCTCCTCAATCCATTGGTCAATAAACAAAATAACACTAATTATTATGAAGAAGAATCCTAAAGGACTTCCACATCATAGGGGTATCAACACAACAGATGGTGCGTCAATCGGACGCCCAGTCTGTAAGTTATCAGCCTTTTAGTCCCAAGGTCCTAGTTGGATTCATGCTCGATCCAACCTGACCATTCCCCAAATTTATCTAAATCAATATTGAGGTATACCAAATGGACCGTCTCACTCCAAGGTTTTTAAAGCCGCAGATAGTTTATCGAACGGACACTCGTTGCCAAAGTTATGACCAAAAGAGAAGAAATGGGTCGAAGATGGTCTGGGTCCGGTCCGACCCGGCCCGACCCGGCCTACCCCGACCCCACCTGTTTTGGATCGACCCAGCCTGTTATGTTCGGCTTGGACCACTGGGTCTGACTCGGCCCGTGCTGGGTAGCCCGACCCGAGCTGGGGGCCCAGCCCGCCCTGGGCGACCTGGCCTGCGCCGGGCGACCCGACCCGGCGGCAGGGCGGCCGCGATGCAGCGTGGGGGCCACCGGGTGGTACGAGGGCTGTGATGCAGCATGGGGCCCGCACGGGGACGCGAGGCCGTGTGGGGGTGGCGGTGCGGCGCGCAGGCCGTGGGGCGGGGCAGGGGCCGTGGGGAGACGCGGGGGCCACGAGGTGACGTGAAGGCCGCGGCGCGGCCGTGTGCCACGCCTTCATTGGGGGTCGGCTCGGTTGACCGTCCCCCCTTCGCCACCATGGCACAAGCCACGGTTCTCTTCCGTCAGGCGGTGCGGGTGCACCGACGCCTTCATCGCGGCCAACCATGGTGCCGAACACTGTTCTCATGACCCACCGGTGTTGGTTGTCATCCTCCTCCACCACGAAGAACACAACAATTAATCACAAGAATTTTAGAGAGGTCAGGCCATGTTTGTTTGGCCCACACTCTTCGCATTAGAGAAGTAGAAAGTGACTATAATTTATTCTTGATTTACAAAGAATTGTTAAGAATGGGTAAGGGGAAAAATTCAAACAACCACCCTACAACCCCTGACAATAATTATTCCTAAACCCACAAAAGAAAATATCCACGGATCAACTAGTTAGAGAGTTGATCTGCGTTATTTATTTAGAAAGGATGAACATGGGAAAACAATTAATCACACATAAATAAACCCCTACCTTGATGGTTTGTTGACAGAGGTCCTGAGATGGAAATAGTGAAGGTAAAGAGGATTCCAATGATCGTGGATTCCGCAAACACTCTTCCAAAGTTAGTTTGAACTTCGTCCTCATTCCTGAATTCCAGAGTGCGTTCTTCATTGAATAGGTTCTTCATTGGATAAGAGTAATGTTTGTCCAAGTGTTGGGCATCACAGAACTTTACCAACACTTCCTCTCTTGGTGAAACCGTACCAAATCCACCTCCCAAGGTCCATATAAATTGGATAGGGGGAAGGTAAGTAACAATCATGGAATTTATGTCGGTTCATTTATTAGGAACCTTCTAAAATTCCAAGGACATTGTTACTTAGTATTTAAAAAGGGGCCAAGACAATTAATTTACGTTGGCACAATTAATTGGGAGGATTTCAAGGGACTTCACCACATTTAAGAGGGATTCAGGTGGTCCCCACCACCATGAATTCACAAAAGGGGTTTTAGTTCAGGTGGTCCCCACCTCTTTAACAACAAGTGGGAAGTTTTAGTTTAGGTGGTCCCCACTTATTTAACATTCACATGGGTGGTTTCCACAAATAAAACGGTTAAAAATTTTTATTTTTATTTTATTCTTTCATGAAAAACAGAAAAACTAACTTTCACCCTCAACCAGCTGTCATCAAGGTGAAAGTATCCTTAAGCGAATACCGGTGCTGCGAGTTCAACGGTGACCTCGTATTTCAATTTCGAGCACCGGTTCAAAAGTTACAAAAACCCGCTCACACATTTTCTAAATGTACCCAAAAAAAGGTTCGGAAAATTATTAAAAGTCACCCTTGACCCGCGCCGGTCGAGGTTAGGCTCTTCGTAAGTGAGATATTCCCCCAACGAACCAAATAGTACTCTTGGATTACTAATGTAAGTTACCATTTAAAAGTTACGGATTTTACAATAAAATAATTTCACTTAATTATTTTATTTACAGCCAAAAACTAACTTTCACTGGTGGCCCGTGCCGACCAATGTCAGTATCTTGTTAAATAAAGCATGCCCTCATGAGTTCAATGATGGTCTCATATTTTCAATTCGAGCTACTATCTGTGAGTTATAATAATTTGAAAAAAATAATTTATTTAATTATTTTATTTATGATTATGCCATTTTTGGGTTTTCTCATAGGAGGCCTGTGCCGACCAAACTTAAGTCGTGCCTAATGTAAAACCGCCATTCTGAATGCAACAGTGCCCTTAGATTTTTGATCTGGGCAACCATTTAAGAGTTATCCCACTTTTTCTAGAAAACTGCATACTTGCGCTATTTAAAGCATAACTAAACTTCGACAGATTATTCCGAGCACTCCATGCCTTGGAATCATGCCCCGTTAGATTTTCCGATCTTGAAATAATTCCATATAATTAAAAAATTATATGGAAATTCTCGGACATTACGTTCTCCCCACCATAGGGATTTATGTCCTCGAAAGCCAAAACAAAGGCAAAACAATCAAAAGAAGGTACTAAGCATGAATCTGAGCCTCCTGCTCCCATGTGCTCTCCTTAATGTTCTCATGCTACCAGTGTATGTACCCCAGAGGTGTCAACTGCCCATGAAGGACCCGATCCTGTCGATCCTCAATCTCCACTCGAACCTCCGTAAACGTCACCCCATCATCGAAGTCCAGCTTCCCATGGTTGATGATGTGAGATGGTTCGTGTATTTATCTCCTCAGCTGAGATACGTGGAATATGTCGTTCACCCTCTCCAACTGCGGTGGAAGATCCTAACAGTATGCTACCTTACTTATCATTCAAAGTATCAAAAAAAGGACCAATAAACCTCAGTAATAACTTGCTATATCGGCCAAATATCCTTATTCCCCGTCGAGGAGAGACTTACAAGAATACGTGGTCCCACTCCTGGAACTCCAAGGGTCTCCGTATCCTATTAGCATAAGACTTCTACCAACTCTGTGCTATATTCACTTGCTGATAAGTGAGATATCGTGATACAAATTCTTCCACTACATTCTTCATCTCTGGAAACTAGTACTAGCACCATAGGTCCTGGTACATCTTCACCACACCAAGATGTACCACCATAGCGGACGTATGGAACTCCCTCAACACCTCCTACCGAAGCACCACTGGTACCATGGTACGTACTCTGAAGAGGATTTCATTCTCGTCAACTTCATAAAATCCATCAGGTGCCTATCCTATGGATATCTGAGCATGTAGAGCCTTGCAGTCAATACCCCCCAAGTTGCACCTACCCAACAATATTTAGAAGTGGGGGAGTGATAGTCATAGACTTGATGTAATCACCTTCATCTCTATCCACGAAGGATATCTGCAGTGCGACTAGGTACTCTAACAGATCACTCAACATCTGCTGAACAAACCTCTTATAGAGTGCATCTGGTACTACGTTCCCCTTCCTAGAAGTAAAGATTATATAAAAGTCATAGTCCTAGAGTAACTCTAGCCATTGTCACTATCTCAACTTCGAAAATCTCTGCTAACACTTATTTGTACATAAGAAAGGCTCCTCCTTCGTCAAATTTGACAAGGGTGCTACTACCCTGGAGAAGTCTGGTCCAAAACTTCGCTAGTACCCAGCCAAACCAGAGGTCCCTCTCCCTATGTGGGGTAATCCTAGAAACATCTTTTGAAAAGATGTCCCCATTCTCCGCCACTTCTATTTGGAACTAAAAACTAAAAACTCCTGCTGCCCAGAGGGTAAGTCTGGCCAACTCAAGAGTGATTGGTTGCACCCTCCTATGCATGAGTTTATCCTGTGCTGCCCAGGTTTCCTTTTTCGCCGACCAAGGAAAACCCCATTCCATTGTTGTAGAGAAACTAAAAACCTTTTTTCCTAATACAGTCAATCTGAGTATGAACTGTGGCTGTCTAGTCCATACCCAAACTAACACCGTAATGCCTCGATGCTACCACCAAGATGTTCCAACCAAAACTCTCGCCTTAAGGGTCAGATCACACTATCAGCGTAAGTGTGATTATCGATTCTCCTCCCAAAGGTATCACCATACATGAGGGCCAAGTCAATGGTTTAACCAGAAACTCTAGGTCTTGGACAAGATTTCTGGAAGCAAGGAATGATTGGTTCCTATGTATATTGATACGACAACTGGTAGTAGACACATACCGTACCTCGAATCATTCCTAGAGCCCTTGGGTCGCACTCCTTGACCGCATGCAGCTACTCCCTTCCTCTGTCCTCCATCTCCCTGAGCCTGGTGGGAACCACATGGGGGTGGTGGTTGTAACATGTCCAAATGTAAAATAAATCATGCTTCTCTACAAGATCTACTTCCATGTCTACAGCCCTGAAGATTCATTTTTCCATAACAATTCCTCTTCCTGAAACATTTTACACACCAAAATCTCTAAGACTGGCATCCATTTCTTGCTTTCCCATTGCAAACATTCACTCGCTGCATCCGCTCAGCCAAAGAAAATTCAACCACAAAGGTTCTCTCCAGCACCATAACATAAGTAGGAATGTATAGAGGAATAGTGTTTTCTTGGATGTCCCTAAACACACCACGCTCAGCGGTCCGAGACATGAAGCACTACTCATACTATATTCATCGAGTAATTGATATGTTTGACATGCATTAATGAATACTCAGCCACCAACATGTTTTCCTGCGAAAGCTGTAGAAGCTATAGAGAACTCTCAACCACCTCCTTAAGCCAGTCCTCAGCCACCTATGGGTCAGGCTCAACTCAGAACCTGAGGGGTATCTTATACTAAAACATGTGTAAGGTGATAAACCTACATGTTTCCTCTACCGATACCATCAGTTACAATTTCTAACCAACTGGTTGTGATATAGCAGGCACACTAACTGAAGGTATCATATCTGGAAATTGTCCACATACCAAAGCCTCATCACTATGCAGACCATCCTCAAGGTCACTCACTGGAAAAGACTAGTAGCTAAGATCACCATATTCCTTACTGGTGTCTCAACTAGGCAGAAAACTCTAGAAACTGCCTCCAGCTAGCCCTCAGCTGCGTGGGAATCTGTCTCGCCTCAAAACCTCATAGAAATATACTGTTGTAACTCATGCAACACGCTTAGTCAAGGTGCACTGCCTGCCAGTGTGGCTGGTGGTAACTACTTCCCAACGGGTAGTGGTGATGTTGGTATACCACCCAGAGGTGCCAACATAGTAAGAGGGCCCTACACCTAAGCCTCATTGCTCAGTGGGCCGTCATCGTGTACTCTCTCTGGAATCCTAGATGGATGTCTACACAGTGGCATCCTGATAAAGAATCGGTGCGCCATGATTATTATGTTATACCTAGTGATATGACTCAAGAAAACAGAAGAAAACTTTTCAAAACCCACATGCAATCAGTGTTTTCATACACTGAGTCAGAAATCATAAGTCAGGGTCCTGGTGTATGCATACATCGTCCACCGCACCAACACTGGATTCCCTAAACTGATAACCACACTCACTACACATAACACTATTTCCATTAAAAATACTAGAGTCCAATGTTCTATGGTAGAACTGACTCCTCTGATAGCAATTTGTCACAACCCGTCCCCCGAGGGCCCGTGCCGTGACTACCCCAAGCCCGCCTTCTATAGGCCAGGGGTTTGTGACTAGCACTGAAAGGTGTATTTCCTAAAAATGGGAAGGAATTACCTTAAAAAACTATAAACACACGCATCCAAGCACACAACAAGATACAGACACAAGCAAAATGTATAGTAAACAGAGTGCGTATAGTAAGAGGGGCCGGAATACAAGGCCAACATTAAAGGTACAAGTACAACAGAAATAAAATACAACTGAAGAAAGAGAAAGATATCTACTGTGTCATCCTTCGAGGTTCCTACCTTAAGGGTAGGTAAAGATCACCTCCTCAGTACTTCATGTCTGCCCGTCTCCTCTGTATATCGACACACCGTATGGTCCACCTCCGGGAACCATCCAGTCCTGGTACCCTCAGCCTCGATCAGCGCTATCCATTGTCTACACCAAACACAACAAGGTGCGGCCATATCCCATTCAGGGGTGAGTATAGCGATACTCAGTAGGGACCCCGAGACCCTCAAGGTCTTAACAAATCCATAAATGATAAACCACAAAGCATGAAATCAACTGATAACCCTACATAGGTATAAGACCATACATATACCTAAGTTATCAAGTATACCAATCTCAACCATGGGGAAACACAGGGTCCAACCCAAAATCCCAAAGCTCAACTGTTCCACAAAGGAAGGAATAACACAAAGGTATGTACCACACAGGTATGCCACACAGAAGAATATCACCAAGGCATTACCACAAACGAATGTACCACACAGGTAAGAACTTATCTCACACCAGGTATAACATAGGAATAGTAGTAGAGATGATTAAATGCAACTACTAATTGATCTTACTCTGTTAAGAGGCAGACCCACGAAGGATCCAAAATTTCAAACCCACACAGGATACTAGTACATCGTCAGAAACACACAGGATCCTAGTACATTGTCAGTACATCATCAGACCCAGACAAGATCCTAGTACATCGTCAGACCCACACAGGATCCTAGTACATCTTCAGCACATTGTCAGACCCACACATGATCCTAGTACATCGTCAGTACATTGTTAGAGCCACACATGATCCTAGTACATCATCAGTACGTCATTAGACCTATACATGATCCTAGTACATTGTCAGTGTAACACCCCAAGATTCCATGGTATGCTTCTGTTTGAATAATATAGTAGCGTGTGTTGTATGCAACCTCGAGTTCTAACACACCGCGACCAATCAAAGTAGCAGTTATGAATAGTAATACCCACTTTTTGAAATTTTATAAATTTTAATTTTCAAATTGGACTTTATTTTTGGATTTAGAATATCAAAATTAGCCTATGTTGAATTTTTGGTATTTTTCTGAGAACTTCCATTTTTGATGAATAGTAAAAAATACTAAACTTTAATTAAAAACAACTTTTTTAATCAAAATAATTTATAGTAATAAATTATACTATTGAGTGGTTTTAAAGTATAATTAGAATATATTTATAACATTTTTTACTATGTTGGTCATTATAATTAATTTCACTTTGAAATTGGACATAAACAATTGTCAATCTTTTGATTGATATTGTTTCTTAAAAACATTGTATTTGTTTTGACAACATGAATAATTTTTTAAATTAATTACTGCAATTTTTTTGATTAGAATTTGGTAAAATGGATTCCATATTTTGAATCATAAGGTCCAAATTATTTAATTAATAATATTTAGTTTTTGGACATTATGAATAGTAACGATGACAATTATCTTTAATTATCATGATTAATTAGTAATCGGGTCGTTAAGGGTAATGAAATAATATCATAATAATATAAAATGACCCAACTATGTGTCATAATGCTATTGGTTGTGTAATTTCCGACCATGGGATGACTTTTCCAACTTAGGGACCCCATGGAATCACTTTTGTGTGATACTGACATTTTATCATTTTAGTTTTTAAAAAGGGAAAATATAACAATAGTATGTAACACTTAAGTAAAAAAAATTTAATTTTGTATACATATATGATATCTTAGACTATAAATAGTAATTGGAAATATAAAAAGATTTTCTACATCATGGTATTTGTTTTATAATTTTTACACATTAAATAAATAAATTTATTTATGACACCATGATGATGCAATGATTACCTCATTAATGAACGATTTAAATGAAATGAAAAGATAAGGTAACATATAAGACATACACTTGTATAAAGCATATTGGATGAGTGGATTTATAACCTTTATCACCTTATCCTAGAAATATATCATTTTGGGACCTTTAAAATCCAAAAATCAATTCATAATAAAGTAACATTTCAATCATTCCAAAAGAGCCCCTCCTCTCCTCTTATAAAAGGCACCCACCTCTACCACCTTATTCACACCTTCAAAGCCATTTGGTTTGACCAAACTCTACCAAAATACTCTCTAAACGTCCCTCTATAACTCCTAGAAGCCTCAATTTTGGCAGAAGTCTTTCCAAGGAAGCCTTTGGCTCAAATCAAAAAGAATTACCCGATTTTAAGGTAATGTCTTCTCTTAAGTTCTTTTGTTTTATTTTTCTTCTACAACACCTTAAACCCTTATTATTCCATTATTTTATAACAAAAAAAGTATATTAAATATAATAGGATGTTTTATGATAATTGTTTGATTTAAACTTACACACACCTCCGTCTAATTGTTAAAGAACATGTTGTTTCTGTGAGTGGCAAATTACTGTCTCACGAAACGATGATTGTTCAATCTTCTTCTAACACCTTTCATGGTGGCCATTAAGATGTCACTATATTTTTATATGATATATATTATATTTATGTTTTCATTATGTTTATGTATATTTCATTTATGTCATACCTTTATGGTTTATATTGTGGGTAAACACGATAATTTCATTTTAGGAAGTGCAGACTTCCGCCCCCTCAAAGTGATTTGAATTGTTAATGCCATATGTGGGACCTATGAAGGAAGGAGTTAAATTATATTATATATCATATTATATTGGATTTATAATATACCTTTATATCATCATGATTTCATTCAATTAAATAGGAAATAGAAATGAAAGTAGCGTTCATGCGTACGTACGACTTACCGTCTCCATGAACGGTACATTTCATTTCATACCTCTAAATGTTATGTAATATTATAAATGAACATATATAATAGATATAATAGATATATATGATATCAATATAATTAATATAATTCTAGGGATAATGGGTATTTTACCACATGAACAACTTGTAATTATAAGAATTTTATTGTTGACTCACGTACCAAAGATCGACAAAAACAACTGTTATTAACATAAATGACTACATAATTTTCATAACATGGTAATAAGTGATATAAAATGGCTATTGAAATTGAAAATGGTTCTTAATAAAGTCACGATTAACTCTCGATTATTATTCAAGAGATTAAAGAATGATCGAGTCAAGTCAGACACGAGGTAAGGGTTTATTTCACAATCTCTTCATTATCCGAGGTAGTTTATATGTAATTATCTACTGGGACCTCTTAATCATCCACATCCATGTTTTGTAAAAATTTATTTCAAAACATTTATACTATTTTATATAATATGGGTTAAAGTCATTTATACCCTTGTTTGAATTTTTATAATAAGTTTATAAATGAATCTTTCCGTCATTTTCCAAACAAGGTCCTTTTTAACCTTTTCGACAAAATTAAGGTAAGAATGTCTTTTTTAACTTATACAATAGTTGCAGCTATTTTCCGCCATTATAAAATAGTTTAAGATTCCCTTAAAATCTTAAAAGAATATTTTTAAAGTAAATTTTTTCTTTTATAATTATGTTACTTTTAAATGATTAGAAAAGGGATATTTCTCTCAAATAGTTTTGATTTCATCTATATCAACATCCTTTGATGGATTTTAAGCTTATTGGAAGTTTATTTATTATGATAAAAAACTTCTATATTGTATTTATGGTTTTGTGATATGTTTGACTGTGGATGTTTTATTTTTATACCATTCATGGTTTATGGAGAAAGTATTGACATTTCGTTTTCTAGTTTTAATAAGAATGTTTAAGTTATGTTTAGACCTGTTCATATGAGGAATGAATTGGACTTAATAAGTGACAAGTGGAGCCCTCTATAGCTCCTCGATGAATCGGTAGGTCTCATGATAGTAACTAGTGTCTTGACACAAGGCCTTGACAAATTTTATTTTTATTCTTGGCACGAGGCATTGGCTACGTGGTTATGATAGTCTGGAATTATGCATTCCATCATTATTAAAGTGGTTATTGATATTTGATGTGATAATTCGACTAGTAGAATATCCATTTGAATAATTAAATGGAATTATTTCATTTTATCTCTGCCATATTATGCTGGAGTTCAAGTTTAAAAGGTTTTTATTTTAGTTATACATTGGGTTAAATGTTTATGTATGAAGGTTTTCGCTATATTGTTATCCTTACTGAGCATCTAAGCTCACCCATTTCAATGTTTTAATTTTTCCTAGGATGTGAAAATGTATTTTATGAATTACCTATAGGGATAGTATGAGGGGATATGAAGACAGGTTGTTGTTGTATTTTTTTTCACTTTATGATGTAATGTAAGACTTATGAATATATCTAGTGTTTCCAAGGCTACTAAACTAATCGGTCTTTCGAGACTTGATCTTTTGTGATCATGCCAATGTTACGTAATAATGCACTGACTCTGGGTAACTAGGGTCAGGGTGTTACAGTTTGTATCATAGGCAGTTTAGTACTAACCTTGAAATCTAGATTTAGATAAACTCTGATTAGAGCACATATCCCTAAGATAGACTTTGAGGATTAGTATGGATGAACTTCCTAGAATTTTGGTATTATATAGATTTTGTGAGTTTTCTAAGAAATAAATCCCTGTCTGGATACGAGCTGATAGAGGAGGCTCTGGCACAAATGTACCTAGGGGTAAAACCTAAAAACACCGCTTTGACCTAGACTCGAACGAGAACTGGTGCACGACAACGAGCCTTGCTGCACTCTTGGTTACGCCACTCTTGGGGGATATGCTTAGGCTAATTATCATTTTCTTTAAAAACCATTATGAAGGGTTTATAAGTATATAATTCCTCAAAGAAAACATTTTTATGATTATGGATTATATCCATAAATTGTTCAATTTATGTTAAGTGTTTTTCAAGTATGGAATTATGTATTTTGATTCAAAAACTGATCTAGTTTATGCCATTGTTTAGAAATGGCTCCTAGTAAAAAAAATGGAAACCATATCAATACATGCACTCCACGTAGGGATTTTCCTCCTACTCAAGATAATTATAATGGAGATGGTTATACAACTGGTGCTGATCAGGATATCACCATACTAGGACAACTCACTCAGGTTATGAATAAATTTACTCATATGGATCACCCTGATCCAAAACATGGAGGATAAATGTTAGAATGCTTCATGAGGAAACAAACACCGAAATTTAATGTGGGTACAAATCCATTAGTAGTTGAGCAATGGATAAATTCCCTAGAGAAATTTTTCAGGCTTTGGGGAGTAGTGAAAGGGAAAACATTGTCATGGCAGTTTAACGCCTCACTGGAGATATTGATCAATGGTGGTCATTGATACAAAACATGAAGGAAGATAATGAAGTATCAAATATAGAATGTAGGGAGTTCAAAGATCTTTTCATAGAAAAATACTTTCCTCATGACCGTTGAGCATATATGGAAAGACAATTTATGAGTCTGAGGCAAAAGAAGGATGAGAATGTTGCAAAGTATGAGGCTAACTTTACAAGGTTAGAGAGGCATGTAGCATATTATATACGTAACCCAAGAAGTAAGATTGATCGTTTTTTTGTTGGGTTAAAACCGTTTATCCATTTATCCTTATTCTCACAATCTTTCTTGTCGTACGAAGATATTATCTCATGTGCTATCAAGACTAAAAAGGAATTTTCTAAGTATTACGACTTTAAGAAAAAAAGAAAAGAAGAGATCTACTAACCACTCTGGAAATGGAAATAATGGGAATAAGGGAAAAGTTGATTATACATCCTATAGTAAATGTGGGAAGAAATGCCCTGGTACTTGCTTGAACGGAATGGGTGTCTGTTACAAGTGTGGTGAAAAAGGCCACCAAGCTAATGATTGCAAGGGAAAGAGAGTTGCTATCAATGTGGAATGTTATAATTGTAGAGATATGGGACATTATTCAAATGAATGTTCTAAGAGTCAGGGGAAATTAGCTTAGAAAAGGACAAGGGAACAAGGACATGCTTATGCTATCACTACAACTGAGGTAGAAGCTTTGAAAGACGTGGTGGTAGGTAATTTAATGGTTTCCTCAAGTTTAGAAAATGCATTATTTGATTCTGGGTCATCACATTATTTCATATCTTCCAAGTTTTCTAAGAAAATTAGATATTTCCATTTTGATTTAATAAGGGAGTTGTCAGTCAAAACTCCTAAGGAAAGTAACATTGTAACAAGGTTTTTTGAATCAGTTCCCATTAGAGCACATAAATGTTATTTATCTGTTGATCGCATCATCATACCCATGATTGAATTTGATATAATCCTCGGTATGGATTGGATTTTGGACCATGATGCGAATATTTATTTTAATAAGAAAGAGGTTATGATTTTTGATGATGATGATATGGAACACCTTATCTTTAGAGAAGAATTTTCACCACCTAATTCTTATCTAGATCCACCCCCAGTAACTCAACTAAATTAACTTATTGGGGAGGAAGAGAATGAAATAACTGTGGTTGAGGAATAGAATATTCAAATAGAGGATGTACTTATTATGAGAGAATATGTTGATGTGTTTCTAGAAGATTTACCTAGGCATCCTCTAGAATGAGAAGTTGAGTTTCTATTGATTTAATGCCTGGTTCAAGGCCCATATTGAAGACCCCATATAGAATGGCCACTGTGGAATTCAGGGAACTAAAGAAACAACTAGAGGAATTGAGATATAAGGGATTTATTCGCCCTAGTGTTTCTCCATGGGGAGCACATGTTATTTTTGTAAATATAAAAGATTGATCTATGAGGTTGTGCATTGACTACAAGGAGATCAATGCTATAACAATAAAGAAAAAGTATCCCCTACCTCGCATTGATGATTTATTTGACCAACTGCATGGAGCTCAATACTTTTCAAAGATTAACCTTCGATCTAGATATTATCAGTTGTGTGTGAAGAAGGAAGACATTCCTAAGACAGCATATTGAACCAGGTACGACATTACGAATTTACTGTAATGCCTTTTGGGATGACTAATGCACCCTCTATTTTCGTGGATCTTATGAAAATAGTTTTCAAGGGATATCTTGATGAATTCATAGTGGTATTTATTGATGATATATTGGTATTCTACAAAAGCTATGAAGATCATGAAAATCACTTGCGCATTATTCTAAATACTCTTAGAAGACACAAATTATATGGGAAGTTTAGCAAGTGTGAATTCTGGATTCATGAGATTTCGTTTCTTGGCCATATTGTGTCTAAGGATGGAATCTATATTGATATTTCTAAGAGAAGAGTGATCCAAGAATGGCCGGCACCGACGAGTATAACTGAGGTACAAAGTTTTATTGGTTTAGTTGGTTATTATCAATGTTTCATCTAGAATTTTTCCCGACTGGATAACCCATTAACAAAACTCACACGTAAAGAAGTTAAATTTATTTGGAAAAAAGAGTGTGAAAAATGTTTTGAAGAACTAAAGAGAAGATTAGTCAATACTCCTATATTGAATCTACCATCGGGGAATGATGGGTTCATTATTTATAGTGATGCCTCGAAGAAAGGACTTGGTTGTGTCCTTATGAAGAATGATAGGGTTATTTCCTATGCATCATGACAGTTGAAAATTAATGAGAAAAACTATCCTACACATGATCTCGAGTTTGCAGCTATGATATTTTCTTTGATGATATGGAGAAAATACCTCTATGGTGAAAAATGTGAGATTTATAATGATCACAAGAGTTTGAAGTATATTTTCTCAAAAAAACAACTCAACATAAGGCAAATGAGATGACTTGAATTACTGAAGGATTATTATTGCACAATACACTTCCACTTGGGGAAGGAAAATAAGGTGGCAGATGCTTTGAGCAGAAAAGATCATGGAGTTTTGAACAATATGAGAATTGAAAGGGATCCTATTTTCATGGATCTAGTGAAGATGGACATGGGAATAACTATGGAAGGTAAAACATCAATGCTTTTTCAAATGTTTGCCAAACCATCTTTACTAGAAAGGATTAAGAGTTCTCAGACCGAAGGAATGATTTGGAATTTTAGGTAGGAGATCATGTTTTCTTGAAGGTATCTCCATGGAAGGGAGTTATACGATTCAGTAAGAAGGGAAAATTAAGTCCCAGGTATATCGGACCATTCGAAATTCTAGAACGAATTGGGGCTATAGCTTACCGTTTAGCAAAGCCTCCAAGTCTCTCTAAAGTTCACTGTAACGACCCAAATTTTTTGAATACTATATTAATTTACTCTTAACAATTTAATAGAGATACTAATGGTTAATGCAGAAAGAGGAGTCGATGGCTTCATCCAGTAGACTCGAACCATATGAAGCCCACTTATCAGACCTTGGGAAGGAGGTGGCATCTTTGGGCTTCGCTTTGGACCAAGCCCAAGGTGAGCTCCAGCGTGTCAAGCTTGAACGGAAACGCCTATGGGAGAAGTTCAAGTTAGTAGATATTACTACTAGGGAAATGTTATCTGAGCCTCCCTCAAATTCTCTCACCATAACACACCTTACACTTAGGTCATATGATGGTGTTATAAGGGCCTATGTGACGAGACCGTAGCTACATAGTGTAATCTTTTGGGATAAATAAATTGAGATTTATTCCTTTAGTGAAGTTTGTGAATTTTCAAATGTCTGAATAATTTTAGGATGTGTATTATTGATGAATTTTTGGAAAAAAGGGTATTTTAAAATATTTATGTAAACCTTAAATAATTAATGATGTGTAATGATTTTCAAAAAATGGTCTTCTATAAATATGTTCAGAAAGAAATTTAGAGTCTAATAAGATCAAATTAATTTTTGGTGAATAGTAATTTATGAATA
Source organism: Viscum album (assembly GCA_963277665.1). Lineage (NCBI taxonomy): Eukaryota > Viridiplantae > Streptophyta > Magnoliopsida > Santalales > Viscaceae > Viscum > Viscum album. The sequence goes on from OY728145.1 coordinate 1,184,440,612, forward strand.
GTAATTTTACGCTTAGGATTAGTAATGTGACCAAATGGATTAGTAATCTCACTTAAAGAAAGTATTAATATAATTTAGGCACCTTGATTTAGTAATGTGATTCAATAAAATAGGTAAATAACAGTTTCTTAAATTATTAGTTTTTTTGGGTGAATAGTGTTTTTTATTTAAAAATTAAATTAAAAATAATAGAGAATTATTTTTATAAAATGGAGTTCATTTTTGAATTCAGAGCATTGATATTATGTTAAGATGAATTTGGGGGATTTTTCTGAAAAAAATTAATTTTCAGTGAATAGTGAAAGATTAGTTTTAGGGTTTCAATATGTTTAATGAAATCATAACTGCATCATGATGATGTCATGAGATATTTTAAGGGATGATCGACTTGTGAATAGTAAGATAAGGTATGAGGTGTCCCAAGTGGAAAAAACCATGAGGAAATACCACTTGTTTTTCCAATACCACAAATGAGGTGTCCCTTGGCCATTAATGCCTTTTCCCCTCACTTTCCCTATAAATACCAATCCATTCTCTCATCTTCTCCATCCAAAAATCCTCCTCAACGAAGTTATGGTGTCCTTTCCTAAAAAGGAGTCCTCCCAAGGTGCCCTCAAGCCCTCAAGGTCCCAACCTTTGAGTTTTCAGAGTTACGTTCTAAGGTAAGGGATCCTACCTCTCTCTTTCTTTCCAAGTACTCGCTTTTATGTCATATCGTTTATGCTGCATGTTATTATGTTGAATGATGTTCTTTTATATTCATCCAACTGTCCTTTTCATTTTCATATTATTAGAGAACCCCTATTTCTCTCATCAATTCATTTTAAGAATGTTTAAGTGGCGCCGTTAGCCTACCGAATTTTTAAGGGATTCTTTCACCCTTCTTGTTTTCATGATCTATTTTCTTGTCAAGTCTTTCAAGTTTCTTTTTATTATGTTGGGGGTATGATATCTATATCAATAATAATGATATTTTATGTTCATATTATGAGAGACCCTATTTGATCTCATCAATTCATTTTTTTAAAGTTTTAAGTGACGTCGTTAGGCTGCAAAATTTTCATAAGAAAAATCTTATTTTTGTCTTCCTTCCATGTTTTTCATTTCATATGGTATGTATTTTAAATTTCATTACCATGTTATTATATCCTTTATATTATTTCTATCTACTATTTTATGGATCATTTATGAGTGGGTGACCCATGTCCCCTCTCTTTTCAATATTTTCTAAAACCCTGTAACATAGCCGTTATGCTGCAGAATTTTCGTCTCAAAATGCCTCTCTCTTTTTCTCAAATTCTTTTATTTTATTAAGTGAATACTCAAAGATATTTATTTTATAGGGTTATTCACATATATATCAAAATTTTCTATTTTAAATTCTGGGATTTACATACATGAAACCCTCTTTCCTTTTCCATGAGTTTAAAGTGACATAAAGATCATGTCTTTAAAGAAGTTTTTAAAATGTTATGACTATGAAATGAGACCCATTTCTTTTATGCTATATGGGTTGTTTATGAAATGATTGATGATTATATATGTGGATTACATGATAATTAAGACAAACTAAGGGTGTGCCCTGATAGTGCTCCAATGAATTGGGTAAAGAAGTAATCTCTAAAGATGACCATTTTTTAATGACGCCTTGGTGAATAACCTTGGTAATTTTTAATGACACCTTGGGGATGAACCTTGGTGAAACGGAAATGATTGTATATGTTAAATGTTGTAGCCACATCTTCATGTTACGAAACACGTTACTTTTATTATGATATGCCTCTTGATATCTTTCCCATGCCTTAAAGTTATTTATCAGGACCTTATTGATATATCTCAAGTTCACATGTAAAATGTTTCTCTTGTTTCCCTTACTGGGCCTTCTACTCACCCTTTCTTTTGATGTATGCTCCCAGGTTATGAGATGCTGTAATGAACTTAGGTTGAACAAATTTTGAATACTTTCAAGTATTTAAGAAGAATGTTTTATGTTGTCATGTACTAAGTTCCTGGTTTCAATACACTAAACCTTAAAGATACTCGGTTTTGTATAGTGTAATAAAAGTTTATGTGATAAAAAGCTGGGATGTCATAGTTGGTATAAAAGGTCAGTTTAGTTAATTGTGGAAATTTGGATATGAAAACTTTAGGAAGAACCCTATAGAATAGTTTAAAAAATAGGAAATCTTCCTGGTAATTTGGTGAGTATTGAGGTAGTGGTTTATCAATCAAATACATCCCTGTCTAGATACGAGCAGGTAGAGGTGGCTCTGGCACAAATTCACATAGAGGTAAAACCTAAAAACACCACTTTGATCTAGACTTGAACAAGAAATGGTGCATGACAATGAGACTTGCTGCACTCTTGGTTACGACACTCTCGGGGGATATGTTTGGTTAATCACAATTTTTTATGAATAATTATGAATGAATTATAGAGAAATATAATTTAAGCATGTTGTTTTAAGGAATATAATCTTTTATAGTCAAAAGATTTGTAAATAAAATAAGTTTCTCACTAAGTTTTTATTCTTTTAGAAAATGGCGGGCAATTGGAGGAACCGTGCAAATGGTGACCACAATTCACCATGTGCTGACGGACCTCCGATGGAATCCAGAATGGAAAAATTCATGTGCATAATGAACCAATTGACTCATGTTATGGGAAATAACTTGAATCAAGCTGAGAGGATGATCTCACCAAGAAGGGAACAACATTCTGTTGAGTCCTTTATGCATTAACGACCACCAAACTTCATTGGATAGACTGACCCATTGGTTATAGAACAATGGATAAGCTCTATTGAAATGATTTTTTCTGTACTCCATTGTTCAGAAGAAGAAAAAGTCACCCTTTCTGTTTACCACCTAAAGGGAGAAGCTGATCAATGGTGGTAACTGTTCAAAAACAAGAATCCAAGAGGAGAGTGGAAGCTATGGATTGGGAAGTGTTTAGGGAAATATTATTTAATAAGTATTTCCCTCATTCCATGATAATGAGAATGGAGAAGGAGTTTCTCGAGCTGAAGTAGAAGGAGAACGAATCTGTCAGAAGCTATGAGATGAACTTCACCCGACTTTCACGATATAACTCTAGCATTTTCATGGATACAAATGGTAAGGCTGATAGCTTCTTCGGTGGGATGAGACCTCATCTGTGGAATAATCTAGACAACTGAGACTATGATATCTATGAGGAAATCATGTGGAGTGATATGAAAGTCAAACTGGAGTTTGGTGAGACACAGTGGTCTCACAAATCTAATGAGAAGAAGAGATCTCTAAAACCAAGACTGGTAAGAAGCTTTGATTAGGGAAGAGTTGGAAAGCAAATGCAACTTTACACATGCAATAAATGTGGGAAGAAGCATTCGGGGTACTGCTTGATCTGAAGTGGAAAGTTCTACAAGTGTGGAAGAGGAGGCCATATTGCCCGGAATTGTCATAGTGAGGTGAAACCTCAACTCCCCAACACTAATGATAGAGGAAATATGGTTTTTTCCCTACCTGAAGTCCAATTCTTCAAGTGTGGACAGCTTGGACACTTTGCTAATCACTGTCCCAATCCAAGGGAAGTGGAGGGGAATCACCATCAACCTCAGCAAAGGCCCGGGGAGCAAGGTCGTGCTTTTTCTATCACAACAAATGAAGTTGGAGCTCCGAATGACGTGGTAGCAGGTACTCTTGTTGTCCTCTCAAAACTAGCAATTACTTTGTTTGATTCTGGTTCTATGTATTCCTTTATTTCTTCCAAGTTTGCAAAGAATATAGAATCAATCCCCGAACTGCTAGAGGTAGTGTTGTCAGTCAAGACTCCAAGTGGGATTATCCATGCAACAACACTATTTAGAGACTCTAGTGTTTACATTAGTGAGCACAATCATATCGCAAATCTAGTAGTAATTCCCATGATGAAATTCGACTTTATACTAGGGATGGACTGGCTCTCAAAGTATAATGCTAAGATCAAATGCAGAAGTAAGAAAATCTCAGTAGTTTCGAATGAACGACCTACAATTATCTTCCAAGGAGAGATATTCCGACCCAATCCTTGTCTAGAAGCACCTTCTATAGCCTCCTTTATAGAGTTAATCGGTGCGAATGAAGAAGAAAAAGGGAGTATACAAATAGAAGATGTTCCGATTGTTTAGGAATGCATGGAAGTATTTCTTGAGGAGTTACCCGAACCTCCCCTATAAAGAGAGGTAGAGTTCTCCATTGAACTTGTACCTGGATCTCAACTGATATCAAAGACCCCATATAGAATGGAAAATGTGGAGCTAGAGTAGTTAAAGAAACAACCTCGGGACTTGTTAGAGAAGGGGTTTATCCGACCGATTGTGTCTCCTTGGGGAGCACCAGTTCTCTTTGTGAAGAAAAAGGATGGATCAATGCAGCTATGCATTGATTATAGAGAACTGAACAGGATCACAGTGAAGAATAAATACCCTCTTCCAAGAATTGATGATTTATTTGACCAACTTCATGTGGCACAATTCTTCTCCAAGATTGATCTTTGATCTGGTTATCATCAACTGAGGGTGAAGAAGGGAGATATTCTAATGACTGCATTCCGATCAAGATATGGACATTATGAGTTTACTGTTATGCCCTTCAGATTGACTAATGCTTCTGCTATTTTCATGGATATGATGAATAGAGTATTTAATTACTTCCTTGATAACTTTGTGGTAGTTTTTATTGATGATATTTTGATATATTCAAAAATTGATGAGGAGCATGAAGATCATATAAGGGTAATTTTTCAAACTCTGCAGAAAGATAGGCTCTTTGGAAAGTTCATCATGTGTTAGTTTTGGTTACAACCAGTGGCTTTATTAGGGCACATCATAACCAATGAAGGAATCTCAATTGAACCTGCAAAGACAATGGTTGTGTAGGAGTTTCCTCAAACCACAACAGTAACTAAGATTCGTAGTTTCCTTGGTTTAACAGGATATTATAGAAGGTTTGTGAAAAACTTTTCATTGCTTTCTAATCCACCAACCAGGTTGACTCGAGAAGGGGTTAAATTCATCTGGAAAAAGGAATGTAAGGGAAGTTTACAAGAGATAAAGAAGAGATTGGTTACTGCACCTGTGTAAACACTACCCTCTATCAGAGAAGGATTCATTATTTTCAATGATGAATCTCCAAAATGGCTTGGGTGCGTCCTCATGAAAAATGACAAGGTCAATGCTTATGCATCTCGAGATTTGAAGATTCATGATCAGAATTATCCTACGCATGATTTAGAGATAAAAACAGCTGTTTTTGCTCTAAAGTTATGGAGGCACTATATTTATGGGGAGAAATGTGATATATACAATGACCACCAACATTTAAAGTATATTTTCACGTAGAAAGAATTTAACATAAGACAAAGGAGATGGTTGGTGCTTATTAAAGACTATGATTGTTCAATTCATTATCACCCTGGAAGAGCAAACAATGTCACAGATGTGTTAAGCAGGAAAGACCCTGTTGTTCTGACAACAATGAGGATCCTAGGAGATCCCTTGATTAAGGATCTAGTAAAACTAGACATGGGAATTGTAAGGGAAGGGACATCATCAACCCTATCCCAAATTATTTATCAACCTTCATTACTAGAGAAGATAAAGAAGGCTAAAAAAGAAGATCTTTTGTTACGGGAGAAGTTTGAGGCTGTGAAGGATGGGAAGTTTTCTAATTTCAATATTGATCAAGAAGGTGTATTGAAATTTCGTACAAGACTATGTGTTCCATCTATTCCGGTGAAAAAGAAAGAAATGATGAATGAAGCTCAAATCTATACTTTCTCTATACATCAGGGAAGCACTAAAATGTATAGAGACCTTCGTGATCTTTATTAGTGAAATAACATGAAGAGGGAGATTTCTGATTACACTACAAGGTTCCTGGTGTGTCAACAAGTTAAGGCAGAGCAACAACTTCCTAAGGGGGTATTACAGCCACTAACCATACCAGCATGGAAGTGGGATAATATCCCTATGGACTTTGTCACTGGTCTTCCAAAAAAAATCCAAAGGGAACAATGCGATATGGGTTATAGTGGACCGTCTCACCAAGACCGCCCATTTTATCTCTATTCGGGAAGATTTATCTCTGGATAAACTTTCCAAGATATAAGTAAAGGAAGTGGTAAGGCTACATGGGGTACCACTATCCATCGTATCTGATCGTGATTAAAGATTCACATCAAAATTCTAGAGAAGTCTTCAACATGATCTGAATGCTTAATTTAATTTTAGTATGACCTATCATCCTCAAACTGATGGCTAATATGAAAGGACTATTCAGAAACTTGAAGAAATTATGAGATTATGCTCAATGGATTTTAAAGGTGGATGTGATCAACAACCCCCATTAGTTGAGTTCTCATACAACAACAAATTCCATTCGAGTATTCATATGGAACCTTATGAAGCTCTGTATGGAAAGTGATGTAGAACTCCTACATGTTGGGATGAAGCTAATGAGAGAAAGATTCTTGGGCCTAATCTTATGCAAGAGATGACAGAAAAGTTTCATGCCATCCAGCAGCACATAAAGGCTGCTCAGAGTCGGCAGAAGAGATATGCTGAAAACCATTGAAGGGACTTGGAGTTTGGTGTTGGCGACAAAGTCATTCTTCGAATTTCTCCATGGGAGAGAGTCATGCGGTTTGGGAAGAAAGGGAAGCTCAGCCCCAGGTACATTGGCCCCTATGAAATCCTTGATCGCATAGAAGCAGTGGCCTATCATCTAGCACTTCCACCGAACCTAGATCAAGTTCACGATGTCTTCCATGTATCTTTCTTGAGGAAGTACTTACCTGACCCTTCGCATGTACTGAACTCAGATGTGGTACAACTAGAACATGACCTCTCTTATAAGGAGCAACCAGTGGAGATCTTAGACCGTAGAGACAAGGTTCTAAGCAATAAGATTACCCACCTTGTGAAAGTGTTGTGGAGGAATCATAAGTATGAAGAAGCGACTTGGGAGCCTGAGGAAACAATGAAGCGAAAGTACCCTCACCTTTTCAACTAGGCCTTAAGTATAAAATTTTTGGGATGAAATTTCTTAATGGGGGAATAATGTAATGACTGAAACTTTTTGAATAGTATATTAATTTACTCTTAATGATTTAATATAGATGTTAATTGTTAATGCAGAAAGAGGAGTCGATGGCTTCATCCAATAGACTTGAACCATATGAAGCCCACTTATTAGAATTTGGGAAGGAGGTGGCATCTTTGGGCTTCGCTTTCGACCAATCCCAATCCAAACTCCAGCGTGTCAAGCTTGAATGGAAATGCCTGCGATTGAAGTTAAAGTTAGTGGAGATTACTACTAGGGCAATGGTATCTGAGCCTCCCTCAGATTCTCTCACCATAGCACACCTTACACTTAGGTCATATGCTGGTGTTATAAGGGGCTATGTGACGAGACCGTAGCTACTTTGTGTAAAAAATTGGGATAAATAAATTGATATTTCTTTCTTTAGTGAAGATTATCAATTTTCAAATGTCCGAATAATTTTAGGATGTATATTATTGATTAATTTTTGGAAAAACAGATATTTAAAAATATTTATGTAAACCTTAAATAAATATTGATGTGTTAAGATTTTCAAAAAATGGTCTTCTACAAATATGTTCAGTAAGAAATTTAGAGTCTAATAAGATCAACTTAATTTTTGCTGAATAGTAATTTATGAATAATGATTCTATGATTAGGATTAGTAATGTGAACAAATGGATTAGTAATCTCACTTTAAGAAAGTATTAATATAATTTAGGCACCTTTATTAAGTAATATGATTCAATAAAATAGGTAAATAATGGTTTCTTAAATTATTAGTTATGTATAAGTTTTTTTGGGTGAATAGTGTTTTTTATTTAAAAATTAAATTAAAAAAACATAGAAAATTATTTTTATATAATGGATTTCATTTTTGAATTTAGAGCATCGATATTATTTTAAGGTGAATTTTGGGGATTTTTCTGATAAAAATGAATTTTCAGTGAATAGTGAAAATACAGTTTTTGGGTTTTGGTATGTTTAATGACTTCATAACTACATCATGATGATTTAATGAGATATTTTGAGGGATGTTCAACTTGTTAATAGTAATATAAGTTTTGAGGTGTCCCCAGTGGCCAAAACCATGAGGAAATACCACTTGTTTTGTCAATACCACCAATGAGGTGTCCCTTGGCCATTAATGCCTTGTCCCCTCACTTTACCTATAAATACCAAACCATTATCTCTTGATTTCCATTCCAAAATCGTCCTCAACTAAGTTATGGCCTCCTTACCTCCCATGGAGTCCTCCCAAGGTTCCCTCAAGCCCTCAAGGTCCAAACCTTTGAGCTTTAAAAGTTGCGTTTTATGTCATATATTTTATTCCCCATGTTATTAAGTTGGATGATGTTCTTTTATATTCATCCAACTGTCCTTTTAATTTTCATATTATTAGAGAACCCCTATTTTTCTAATCAATTCATTTTAAGAATGTTTAAGTGGCGCCGTTAGGCTGCCGAATTTTTAAGGGATTCTTTCACCCTTCTCGTTTTCAAGATCTATTTTCTTGTCAAGTCTTTCAAGTTCCTTTTTATTATGTTGGGGTATGATCTCTATATATACCATACTTATATATTATGTTCATATTATGAGTGACCCTATTTGATCTCATCAATTCATTTTTTTGAAGTTTTAGGTGACGCCGTTAGGCTGCTGAATTTTTATAAGAGAAATCTTATTTTTGTCTTCCTTCCATGTTTTTCATTTCATATGGTATGTCTTTAAAATTTCATTACCATGTTATTATATCCTTTATATTATTTCTATATATTGTTTTATGGATCATTTATGAGTGGGTGACCCATGTCCCCTCTCTTTTCAATATTTTATAAAACCCTATAACATAGCCGTTATGCTGCAGAAGTTTCGTCTCAAAATGCCTCTATCTTTTTCTCAAATTCATTTATTTTATTAAGTGAATACTCAAAGATATTTCTTCTACAGGGGTATTCACACACACACACACATATATATATATATATATAAATTTTCTATTTTAAATTCTGAGATTTACATACATGAAACCTGATTTCCTTTTCTATGGGTTTAAAGTGACATAAATATCATGTCTTTAAAGAAGTTTTTAAAATGTTATGACTATGAAATGAAACCCATTTCTTTTATGATATATGGGTTGTTTATGAAATGATTGATGATGATATATGTGGATCACATGATAATTAAGACAAACAAAGTTTGTTCCCTGATAGCGCTCTAATGAATTGGGTAAAGACTTAATCTCTAGAGATGACAATTTTTTAATGATGCCTCGGTGAATAACCTTGGTAATTTTTAATGACACCTTGGGGATGGACCTTGGTGAAACAGAAATGATTGTCTATTTTAAATGTTGTAGACACATATTAAGGTTATGAAACACGTTATTTTTATTATGATATGCCTCATGATCTATTTCCCATGCCTTAAAGTTATTTATCATGACCTTATTGATATATCTCAAGTTCACATATAAATTTTTTCTCTTGTTTCCATTACTAGGCCTTCTGCTCACCATTTACTTTGATGTATGCTCCTAGGTTATGAGATGATGTAATGAACTTAGGATGAACAAATGAATAAGCATTTCAAGTATTTAATAAGATTGTTTTATGTTGTCATGTATTAAGTTCCTGGTTTCCAAGACACTAAACCTTAAAGATCCTCAGTTTTTTATAATGTAATGAAAGTTTATGTGATAAAAAGGCAGGATGTCATATTCTTGATGTTTTCCACATATCATTGTTGAGAAAATATGTGCCTAACCCAATGCATGTACTCACTTATGAGGAATTAGAACTGAAACCCGGTCTGTCTTATTGTGAAGAGCCTATCAGGATTATGGATATGAGAGAACAAGTGCTGAGAAATCGGACGACTCGTCTGGTAAAAGTTCTATGGAGGAACCATAAGATGGAAGAGGCAACGTGGGAACCCGAGGAACTTATGATGAAGAACCACCTGAGTCTTATTATGCAGTAATATTCTATAAATTTTGAGGTTGAAATTATTTGAAGGAGGGTATAATTTAATACCCCAAGCTTCCATGGTACACTTCTCTTTGAATATTACAGTAGCGTGTGTTGTACGCAACCTCGAGTTCAAACACACCGCGGGCAGTAAAAGTAGCCGTTATGAGTAGTAATACTCAATTTTTGAAATTATATAAATTTTATTTTTCAAATTGGACTTCATTTTTGGATTCAGAATATCAAAATTAGCCTAAGTTGAATTTTTTGTATTTTTCTGAGAACTTCCAATTTTTGATGAATAGTAAAAAATACTAAACTTTAATTAAAAACAAAATTTTTAATAAGAATAATTTATAGTGATAAATTATATTATTGAGTGGTTTTAAAGTATAATTAGAATATATTTTTACCATTTTATATAATTTTGTTCATTAGAATTAATTTCACTTTGAAATTGGACATAAATAATTGTCAATCTTTTGATTGATATTGTTTCTTAAAAACACGCTATTTGTTTTGACAGCTGGAATAATTTTCTAAATTAATTACTGAAATTTCTATGTTTATAATTTGGTAAAATGGATTCCATATTTGTAATCATAAGGTCCAAATTATATAATTAAGACTCTTCTATTTTTGGACATTATGAATAGTAATGACGACAATTATCTTTAATTATCATGATTAATTAGTAATTGGGTAGTTAAGGGTAATGAACTAATATAATAATAATATAAAATGACCCCAAAATGTGTCCTAATGATAATTTTTGTGTCATGGAAGACCATGGGATGACTTGTGCCAACTTAGGGACCCCATGTAATCACTTTTGTATGATAGTGACATTTTATCATTTTATTTTTTAAAAAGGGAAAATATAACAAAAGTATGTAACACCTAAGTAAAACAATTTTAATTTTGTCTACATAAATGATATCTTAGACTATAAATAGTAATTTTAAATATACAAAGATTTACTACATCATGGTATTTTTTTTAAAATTTTAGACATTAAATAAATAAATTTATTTATGGCACTATGATGATGCAGTGATTACCTCTTTAAGGAATAATTTAAATAAAATGAAAAGATAAGGTAAAATCTAAGACTTACACTTGTCTAAAGCCTATTTTATGGGTGTATTTTTAACCCTTATCACCTTATCCTCGAAATAGATCATTATGGACCTTTAAAATCTGAAAATCATTTCATAATAAAGTAACATTTCAATCTTTCCAAAAGAGCCCCTCCTCTCCTCTTATAAAAGGCCCCCAACTCTACCACCTTATTCACACCTTCAAAGCTATTTGTATCGGCCAACCTATGCCCAAATACTCTCTCAACTTCCCTATCTTACACATAGAAGCCTCAATTTGGGAAGAAGTCCTCTCAAGTAAGCCTTTGGATCAAATAAAAAAGAGTTACCCTAATTTAAGGTAATGTCTTCTCTTATGTTATTTTGTTTTATTTTGATTCTCCAACTCCTTAAACCATTTTTGTTCCATTATTTTATAACAAAACACATATATTAAATATAATAGGAAGTTGTTATGAGAAGGATTTTATTTACACTTACACACACCCACGTCTAATGGTTAAAGAACATACTGTTTCTGTGAGTGGCGAATTACTGCCTCACGAAATGATGATTGTTCAATATTCTTTTAACAAATTTAATGGTGTCCATTAAGATGTAACTATATTTATATTAGATATATATTATATTTATGTTTTTCTTATTCTTCTGTATTTTTCATTTATGTCATACCTTTATGGTTTCCATTATAGTATAACACTATAATTTCATTTTAGGAAGTGCAGACTACCACCCCCTCAAAGTGATTTGAATCGTTAATGCCATATGTGGGACATATAAAGGAATGAGTTAAATGATATTATATATCATATTATATTGGAATTATCATATACCTTTATATCATCATTATCTCATTCCATTAAATATGAAATAGAAATGAAAGTAGAGTTCATGCATACGTACGACTTATCGTCTCCATGAACGGTGCATTTCATTTCTTACCTCGAAATGTTATGTAATATTATAAATACACATATATACTGGATATATATGATATATATGATATCAATATAATTAATATAATTCTAGATATAATTTATATTTTACCACATGAACAACTTGTAATTATAAGAAGTTTATTGTTGACTCAAGTACCAAAGATCGACAAAACGACCATTATTAACTTAAATGACTACATAATTTCCATAACTTTGTTATAAGTGATATAAAAGGGATAATGAACTTGAAAAAGGATCTTAAGCAAGTATAATTTGACTCTAGTTTATTATTCAGGAGATTAAAGAACGATCGAGTCAAGTCGTACACGAGGTAAGGGTTTATTTCACAATCTCTTCATTATCCGAGGTTGTTATATGTAATTATCTACTGGGTCCTATTTATCATCCACATCCATGTTTCTTAAAAATGTATTTCAAAAAATTCATAATATTTTATAGAATATGGGTTAAAGTCATTTATTCCCTTGTTTGACTTTTTATAAGAAGTTTATAAATAAATCTTTCCATCATTTTCCAAACAAGGTCCTTTTTAACCTTTTCGACAAAATTAATGTAAGAATGTATTTTTTAACTTATACGGTGGGTGCGGCTATTTTCCATCATTATAAAATCGTTGAAGCTTCTCTTAAAATCTTATAAGAATATTTTCAAAGTAAATTTTTTCTTTTATAGTTATGTGACTTTTAAATGATTAAAAAAAAGAGATATTTCTCTCAAATAGTTTTGATTTCATCTATGTCAACATCCTTTGATGGATTTTAAGCTTATTTGAATATGATTTATTATGATACAAAACATACTTATTGTATTGATGTTTTTTCAATATGTTTGACTGTGGATGTGTTATTTTTATACCATTCATGGTTTATGGAGAAAGTTTTGACATTTTGTATGCTAGTTTTAATACAAATGTTTATGTTATGTTTATACCTGTTCATATGAGGAATGAATTGGACTTAATAAGTGACAGGTGGAGCCCACTATAGCTCCTCTATGCATCGGTAGGTCTCATGATACAAACTAGTGTCTTGGCATGAGGCCTTGACAAAATCTTATTTGTAGTCTTGGCACGAAGCCTTGGCTACATTGTTATGATAGTCTGGCATTATGCATTCCATCATTATGAAAGTGGTTATTGATATTTCATGTTATTATTCGACTAGTATAATATCCATGTGAATAATTAAATGGAATTATTTCATTTTATATTTTCCATATTATGCTGGAGTTCAAGTTTAAAAGGCTTTTGTTTTAGTTATACATTGCCTTAAATGTTTAGGTTTATTTATGAAAATTTCCGTTATATTGCTATCCTTACTAAGCATATGAGCTCACCCCTTTCAATGTTTTAATTTATCCCAGGATGTGAAGAAGTATTTTATGAATGACCTGCAGGGATAGTATGAGGGGATATCAAGACAAGATGTTGTTGTAGTTTTTTTTTCACTTTATGATGTAATGTAAGACTTCTGAATATATCTAGTGTTTCCAAGGTAAACTAATCGGTTGTTTAAGAATTGATATTTTGTGATCATGCCAATGTTACATAATAATGCACTGACTCTGGGTGACTAGGGTCGGGGCGTTACAGTCAGTATATTGTCAGACCCACACATGATCCCAATACATCTTCAGACCCACCCAGGATCTTACTCCATCGTCGGTACATCGCCAGACCCACATAGGATCCTAGTACATTGTCAGTACATCATCAAACCCACACAGGATCCTTGTACATTGTCAGTACATTGTCAGACCCATATAGGATCCTAGTACATTGTCAGAACCACATAGGATCCTAGTATATCGTCAGTACATCGTCACTGCCAGCAACAGGGTTCATGCACTAATAGTTATCATCACTGGGAGGGTCTTCTCCTCAAGCCACTGGTTAATAATCCAACTTCCATGAAGTCCCACAAAGAGGTATCCCAATGGACCACCACTTTATAGGGATCTCAACGTAATAGACAATGCATCAATTGGACACCCGGTTTGTCAATTATCATCCTTTTAGTCCCGAGGGCCTGGTTGGATTCGTGCTTGATCCAACCTGAATGTTCCCCAAATTTATCCAAATCTCTAGTGTGGTATACCAAAGGGGCCTTCTCACTCTAAAGTTTTTAGCACCATAGATGGTTTGTTAAACTGACACTCGGTTCCAAAGTTATGGCTAAAAGAGAGGAAATAGGTCAAAGCTGGTCCCAGTCCGGTCCAACCCCATCGGACCAACTCGGCCAAGGAAGACCTGACTTGGTTCGAGTCGACCCAGACTGTTGGGTCTAGCCCGGCCTGCTGGGTCCGAGTCCGTTTATGTTGGGCAGCCTGGCCCGCGTTGGGCGGTCCTACTCGGTAGAGGGGCCGCCGCGGTGCGGCGCGGGGTCGCAGTTCGGTATGGGGACACGGGGCGGCGCGGGGGCTATAGGCGGTATGAGGGATAAGGTGCGGTATGAGGGCCATGGGGCTGCACGATGGATACAACATGGCGGTCCACCACGGTGGTCCATATAGTCGGCCGTCCTCTCCACGCGGCGTGGTCGCACGCCGTGACTTCGCCGACAGCCAGCTTGGCTGGCCATCCTCCCTTTGCCACCGCAACACAAGCCACAATTCCCTTCTATCGGACGTCATGGTTGCACTGATGCCTTCATCATGGTCATCCATGGTGTTGTCTTCCATTATCGTGCCCCACCAGTGTTGGTTTTCATCCTCCTCCATTGTGAAGAACACAACAACTAATCACAAGAATTGGGGGGAGGTCGGGCCATGTTTGTTTGGACCTCAATCTATACATTAGAACGGTAGCATGAAACTATAATTTCTTCTTTATTTATGAAGAATTTTCAAGAACTGGTAAGGGGGAAAAATTAAAAAAACCACCCTATAACCTTCAACAATAATTATTCCCAAACCTGCAAAATAAAATATTCGCGGATCAACTAGTTAGAGAGTTGATCCGCGTTCTTTGTTTAGAAGAGATGAACTTTGGAAAATAATTAATCACACATAAATAAACCACTACCTCTATGGTTTGTTGATGGAGGTTGTGAGATGGAAACGGTGAAGAAAAAAAGGATTTAAGCGATCGTTGCTTCCACAATCATGCTGCCGAAGTCGGTTCGAACTTCGTCGTCATTCCTCAATTCCGGAGTGCGTTCTTCATTAAAGAAGTTCCTCGTTGGAGAAGCGTAATGTTTCTCTAAGTGTTGGGCATCGCAGAACATTATCGGTGCTTCGTCGCTTGGTGAATCCATCCCAAATCCTCCTCCTAAGCTCTATATAAAAAAGAGAGGGGGAGGTAAGTAACGATCGTGGAATTTATGACGGTTCATTTATTAGGAACCTTCCAAAATTCCAAAGACCCTGTTACTTAGTATTTAAAAAGTGTTCAATAAAATTAATTTACATTAGTGCAATTAATTAGGAGGATTCCAAGGTACTTCCCTACATTTAAGAGGGGTTCGGGTGGTCCCCACCACCATGAATTCACAAAAAGGGGTTTTAGTTCAGGTGGTCCCCACCACTTTAATAACATGGGGGAGGTTTTAGTTCAGGCAGTCCCCACCTCTTTAACAACTACTGGGAGGTTTTAGTTTAGGATGTCCCCACCTCTTTAACATCCACATGGGAGGTTTCATCAAATAAAAATGTTATAATTGTTTATTTTTATTTTATTCTTTCATAAAAAACACAAAAACTAACTTTCACGCTTAACCAACTGTCGTTGAGATGAAAGACACCTTAAGCAAATATCAGCACTACTAGTTCAACGATGTCCTCAGATGTCAATTCTGAGCCCCAGTTCAAAAATTACAAAAACCCACTCGCACGTTTACTGAACGTACCTAAAAAAAGTTCAGAAAATTTTAATCAGTCCCCCTTGACCTGTGCTGGTCGAGGTTAGGCTTTTACCAAGTCAAAAACACCCAAATGAACCCAAACGTAATCTGATTTACCATTTAAAAGTTATGGATTTTACAATAAAATAATTTCCCTAAATTATTTTATTTATGGCCAAAAACTAAATTTCACTGGTGGCCCATGACGACCAAAGTTAGTATCTTCTTAAATAAAGCATGCCCTCATGAGTTCAATAGTGGTATCAGATTTTAAATCTGAGCTACCTTTTGTGAGTTATAATCATTTAAAAATATAATAATTTATTTAATTATTTTATTTATGATTATTCCATTTTTGGGTTTTCTCACATGAGGCTCGCGCCAACCAAACTTAAGTCGCACCTAGGGTAAACCAACCATTCTGAATGCAACGGTGCCCTCAGATTTCTGATCCGGGAAAATATTTAAGAGTTATCCCACTTTTTTAGGAAAACTACTTACATGCGCTATTTCAAGCATAAATTAATATTGATGGATCATTTTGGGCACTCCAGGCCTTGGAATCATGCACCGTTAAATTTCATGGTCTCGAAATAATTTCATATAATTAAAATTTTTTTATAGAAATTCCAGGACATTACAAAGATACTTTTCATAAAGTTGAGGAATTTATTTATGAGTGTAACTAAAAACATAAAGAAACATACTTACTTGTCATATAGACTTTCATCCTTTAATTAAATTTCTACCATAAACTCATATTTTCTCCAAAATATGAGTATTGAAATTGACCTGGTCATATTAAAATCACATGAATCAACATATAGATTATTAGAAAATCCACAAAAGATGAACTATGTATTTCCCCTATCTTTGGACATCTACCAAAACCAAAATTGGCTTGTAGAAGATCAGATAATCCCCAAATATATAATCTTTTATAAATACAAATACCACTCTTAAGCTTTAAAATTCAACAAAAAGAATCCAAAGTTCAAGAAAGACCATTCAATATACAATTGTACATAATATTCTTCAAAGTAATCCAAACAAATATTGAAACCCAAAACTCAGAAGGATTTAATCACATAGTCCTTCCACATTAAATCTTAACATTTATCTCAAAAAACATCGAGTAGTCTAAAAGTCTCATATTGAAGGGTAATTAACCTAAACACATATTCTCTATGATGGATTTATCATTTCCATAAATAACCCAAATCACCTTATATCCACAATAAAAACATAGATTCTTCCAAAATAATATTTCAACCATTACTCCACAAATGTATCCCATAGTATTCTATTTTCTTTAAGCATATAGGGTTCCCAAAAGAGAAAATGTATTCCAAAATAACCTTTATTAATTAATCACCAAGTCATTTTTCTATACTAAGGATGTCCATTTGATAAAACATAAGATACAAAATAAACTTATTCTGGATCCATAAAATCATTTAATATAAAAGAATAAGTTATACTAACCAGGTACATCATGTAGGATAGTGGTAGGCGATGCGCCCTTGTCCCCCTTCGTTTGAGGGTTCTATGCCTGTGGCCTTGTTGGGCACGATGGGTTGTCACCCATCTTACGGGTTGCTCTTTTTATAAAACTCTAAAATATCCCCAACATCTTTTAACCTAAAATTTTTTATTATACCTTTCATTTTCATCCCAATACATTAAGACCTAAACATCTTATATATTGTCATTTATTTTACCTCCACTTGATAAAATAAAACTATTCCCAATAGATAGAACATTATACCTTGATCATGGTGTCCATATGGTTTCATCATCATCTTGTTCACATAGGTAAAAGTTACATGAATTGAAACAATGATTTAGATATACTTCAAAATCATTTGCTTACTTCATCAAAATACACCTTACACAACTTGGGTCATATGGGTGTTCGCAGAAAAATAGTTTCGGAAAATAATCATGTATGACATATAATTTTAAAACATCTAATAAAACATGATTTTTATAAAACAATCAGACCATGTTTGAGTTGAAACTTTCAATAAATGGTCCTTATAAAATACCATAAGTATGTGTTGAGAGACTATATTGTAAAAGAAAATATAAATAGGTTGTGCAAGGGCCTCATTATTCAACACCTTTTTCAAAATCATAATATGATTCAAAATTATGTGATAAAGTAAAATATTTAAAAATACCATGATAATATTAAACTTTCTTGAAAATATAATAATATTGAGAAAATATGATTTCATTAAATACATCCCCGGAACCATGATGATATCTAGGTATAGTAGAGGTATTTGATAACTCAAACAACTACTTCCAACTAAGTTTTATTCTATAAAAAATTTCATAATCATATGAACATGACTTTTCAATAATTATTGAAAGCATGTCATCTAAAATAGATAGGAATGACATTTGAGATCCTCCGCCTTCCATTTGTAACAAAATTTCCATGATCTATAAATTTTATAAAACAAGGATTTAACTGAAATAATAGACATAGGGACTAACCATGTGTTTAATAAAAACTCATAATCCCTAATGTTTTCTGAACCATCCTTTGAAACATTTTATAAGGACCTAAACTTAAAACATTACATAATCTTGAATTAAATGAATAATTCACATTGAGAATCTTTTTAGGTTTATTTTTTTATAGAATTAGGACATAACTATTACATATCAACATGAAAATTACACATTGACACTACTACTCAATATCCATTTTTTTCATCAAATAAAAACTCCTAAAAAGTAACATGCCTAGTTCTAAGTTTTAGACAACATGAATTTTCCTTGATCCCATCCTTGACCCTATTCATCATTAAGTTTGGTGGTAAACATTTCAAAAACATGGGATGATCATAAAAAGCTCATTAAGGGTTATAAAATAAGAAAAGAAAACATTAGCCCAAAAATAAATACAATTCAATGATACCATACTTTTCAATCATAACATACCTTGTGAAATCATATGATTTATTAATAACACAAAAAAATCATAAATCATAAAGGTAACCTGTGGCATTCAAAACATACATACATTGTAGGCATCACAGCTACATAGGGAGTTATGTTTGGAATACCTATCATAGTATATTACCAAAATTTCTTTGGATAAAAATTAACATTTACCTTTGTCACGTACCCAATGCATTGAAGAGCTATCTCAGGATCATCCGCCCTAGGTTTATCACAGAACCACCCATATGTGTAAAAAATGCTCAATAACCATAACATAATCATAAAACTTAACACATGAATAAAGGAAAGATAAAATTTCCACATTCCAATCACAATATATCATAT
This sequence comes from Viscum album, assembly GCA_963277665.1. Lineage (NCBI taxonomy): Eukaryota > Viridiplantae > Streptophyta > Magnoliopsida > Santalales > Viscaceae > Viscum > Viscum album. The sequence continues at coordinate 1,184,459,850 of OY728145.1, forward strand.
CAATATATTGAAATAAACAATGCTTTATCAAACCATTTTCCAAACCATTTAAAACATTTAATAATGTGATTTTTGAATCAAAGTGTCCCATACCACTTTGAAGATTTTAAATGGATTATCCTTTGAAAACTATAATTTCCATATAAATAAATCTTAAAACCCATTTTGAAAACATGTACATTAATGAGAAATATTTAGAAGAATAAATTTTTAAAAAATTATAACTGATATTTTAGTTAAAGGGGTTTTTAACAAAATGAGAGACACTTGAATACAAATAATTGAGAAATAACATTTAATGAGAACTTTATAATATCATGAAAATAAAGGTATTCATGATATAATATTCCAAAGGATATTATATATACCATATAATTTTTAATTAGTGCATAACAATAATAAAGCATCAATGGAATGTAAATTGAGACAAAATTCCTTATAAAAATTGTATCTTTAGATTAAGGATAAATCAATTACATAATAATGTGTGAAAAATAAAAATACACTAAATATGATTGGATATTTAGTGTAAAACAATTAGAGAACATTCACACATATTCTTGTAAAAACAACACCAATGACTTGTATGTTTAACTCAATGAATGGAAATTGAGTTAAAATAAGTCTTATAAAGATTATATCGATGACTTGAGAATTTATTAATAGAGTGATTATGTATATCAAAAATATATCCACCCAAATGGGAGTAGAAATTACAACATAAATTAATAAATAGTTATTCTAGACATAATCATAGCATGGCATAATGATGAATTAGAATATTAACCCAAGGAAAGAAAATTGTGTTAAAAAGCTCCCTTACCGATTTGGTAACTTACGAAACATACACCACCTGAAAGAAGGATCATACAATGAATTTTTAAACACCCATAAATTAAATTATGTTATAAAAAGAATAAATTCATGATCAGTACATACACCACACAAAAATAATTATTAGCAAAAATATCATGAATCTCACGGGAATAGAAAGTGAGATGAAAACCCCTTACCACGTTGTAATTAATCGAGTCATTTGACCAAAAGATAATAACCAAAAAATAAACCAGAGAATACCCCAAATATAAATATAATAATGACAACATATATAAAATGGATGTACATAATACAGCACATGAAATAAATAAGTGGTGAACAATGGAAATCTCACGAAATTAAATGTGAGATAAGAAATCCCTTACCTCGTGTCTGACTTGACTCGTTCATTCTTGAATATCCTGAATAATAAACTAAAGTTATTTTATAATTTCTTAAGAACCTTTTTAAAGTGTATTATTCCTTTTATATCACTTATAACCATGTTATAAACATTATGCAATCATTTAAGTTAATAATGGTAGTTTTGTCGATATTTGGTACTTGTGTAAAAAATGAACTTCTTATAATTACAAGTTGTTCATGTGGTCAAAAATAAATTATCTCCAGAATGATATTCATTATTTAAATATCATATATATCATATATATCCCACATATATATATATATATATATTTATTTATAATAGTACATAACATTTGTAGATTATAAATGAAATTCACCATTCATGGAGACGGTAAGCCGTACGTACGCCTGAACGATAATTTCATTTATATTTCTTATTTAATGGAATAAAAAAATGATACATAGGTATATTATAATTATAGTTTAATATCATATATAATTTCTTCAAATCCATCCTTTATACGTTCCATGTATGGCATGAATGAGTCATATCACTTTGAGGGGGCAATAGTCTGCATTTTCTCAACTGAAATTATCGTATTTACCCACTATGGAAACCATAATGGTAATCTATAAATGAAAGATATAGAAGTATAGAGACAATATAAATATAATATATATCACATATAGATACATTTACATATTAATGTTCACCATGAGAGGCAGTTGGAGATATTTGAAGAATCATTGTTTCGTGAGGCTATAGTTCGCCGTCCACATAAACAATATGTTCTTTAACCATTAGATGGAGGTGTGTGTGAGTGTTGTTCAAATAATTCTCATAAAAAAACCTTTTATATTGAGGATACTTGTGTTGTTATAAAATAAAGTAATAAAAAGAGTTTATTGTGTTGGATAAGTAAAATAAAACAAAATAACATATGAGAAGACGTTACCTTTAAATCAGGTATCTCCCTTTGGTTTGAACCAAAAGGTTTACTTGAATTGCCTTATTCCTTAGGGAAGGATTCTAGGAGGAAGATAGGGATTTAGGGAGCTTAATTTGTCTGAGTTTAGACAAGGCAAGGGTCTTGAGAAGTGTGAGTAATGGGTTATAAGTGAGGGCTTTTTATAAGGGGGAGGAGGTTCTCTTTAGGAAAGATTGAAAATATTTTTTTATATAATTATATTCGGTTTTAAAGGTTAAAAACTCATTAAAGTAGAAGATAATATGACTCATGTTCGAAATAAAATCTTCCAATAATAATTGGACAGGTTTTGGATATTGTTTTAATTTTTAGAATCTTATTTATTTAAATCATCCATCAATTAGGTGAACATTGAATCATTATTGCGTCATAAATAATTTTATTTATTTGATGTCTTAAAATTATAAAACAAATATCATTATGTAGGATATATTTTTATCTTTAAAATGAATTTTTATAGTCTAAGTGATAACTTATATAACCCCATGTAAAAATTTATTTCCTAAAAGATATATGTTTATGTCATTTTTGTCTTTACTTTAAATTAATTAATATAAAGTGTCATTATCACTCCCAAGTTTCTCCATGGGGTCCCAAAATCAACCCAAGGATGACCATGGTTTTAAATGTGTTAACTAATATGAATAAGACACATTTTAGGGTAATTTTATATTGTTATAATAATATTTTCTTACCCTTATTTACCGGATTTATCCTTTAACCATGGTAAATAAAATTTTTACTGAAGTAAATATTAATATTGTCTAAAAATAAAAGATACCAATTTTAAAAATATATAAACCCTAATTCAAAATATGGAATCCATTTTTACTAATTAAATACACAAAAGGGGAAGAAATTAATTTAAAATTAATTCCCATTATCAAAAGAAAAAGCGTGTTTTTTAAAAATAATAACTAACTAAAGATTGATACTTATTTATGTTCAATTTCAAAGTGAAATTACTTACAATGACCAAAATTGGATTAAATGGTAGAAAATAACATAATTAAACTTTAAATCCATTAAAAAGATAATCTAACCATATAAATATGTTATATTAAAATGCACTTTTGGATTAAAATACAGTATTTTTCACTGTACATTAACAAATGAATTTTGTCAGAAAAATACCAAAAATTTACCCAAAGTAAATTTTTATGTCCAAATTCTAAATAAAAGTTTTATTTTGTAAAAGAGAACATATAAAAGTGACCACAACTGTTTTTAAATAGGGTTCACCATCAAAAGGTGATAAATCGACCTTTTTATGAATATTAGAGTATTTTTTCTTAAAATTAGTTTATTTATTATTTTAAGGCTCTAAAATTTATTGGATAAATGTAAAAACATATAAGAAACATATTTAGTCTTAATATGGTTAGTTTTTTTTCATTCCCTCCAATACAACAACTATATGTTAACTACCATTTAAAATATTAATATTATATTAATATTTTTCAGTATAACTCAATGTTGTGAGCAACATAAGTTTTCAATGAAACCTGTTGCGTATCAGGTATGCTATTGAACATATCATCCTCTTTCAGGTAAAATTAATATTTAATTATATTTTTTTAATAAATATAAAAAAGTTATATTTTTTATTTACTAGGGATGTTACATTTGGAACCACACCTAGTGAGAAATTTTTTATCATAATGTAAATTATGATATTCTTACTAGCTAAGTTGTCAAGTTATGACATTGGACAAAAGAGATACACAGGGATGCCATCGCTTGATAAGTTCCACTCAAGGAGATCAGGTTGCATACAGTAGATATGCCACGTAGCGGAAACACGAAAGACCCAATAGTTAAAGCCATAACTCAAAAAAAGCACGATTTTTATCAAGTGAGTAGCTAACAAGTTTCGTTAGAAAGTTAGCTCTAGTTTAAGTGAGTGTGTTGAAATAGTGGGTTACTAGGACCCAACTATGTAGTAATTTTTATTACCAAATCATGTGTATAGTTAGTTATACATGATGTCTTCTTACCATTATAGTGTAGAATTCTCTACATCCACTATTATAATGGTAATGTCCAAGGATTAATTGTTGTGTCGAGAGGTTATAGCAGTTCCCGGACTATAATGAGAACCTCAAGATACTATGACATTAACCTTAAATATATGTTCTATAGTCATGATACATCTTATATACTAGAAACAGTATATGTTTGACTATCAGGTGCTGGGGGATCATAATCATTGAGAATTCTTCTCATGAAGTTCGCACATGGTGATCTCTAGTAGTGAGATCATGAGGAAAGACCCGCTAATAAGAACACCACATGTTTTGGGTGTCATTGTTCATTCTTATCTATGGACAAGTGTATTAGTATCCTAACTTGAGACTATTTCCAATGCATACCATTTGATTACATACTTTGATGCCTGGAGAAAACCAAAATATTGAAATCGTGGTGAAGTAGCTTGTGCTGGGTGTGTCATAGGTGGTATGACATTGGTAGAATGGTCAAGAAAATGATTTTTCACTTTTGAGTTTAGGAAGTTGTATATCTTAGGCTTAGTTGATCAGGATGGTGTTGCCTTCATAAGTCTTTGGCCAAAGTAGTACAAAGGTAAATCCATCAAGTAAGATCAATGAATAATAAATCAATAAGAGGATAATGACCCAAGTGTACGTCCTTCTCTATGAGATATTTATTGACAAAGAGATTATAGTACATAGTCAGTGTTCGTAGGTTTGTAGTCATTGCTATGACTATCCTTATATCTTTAGGGGCCAAGATGGGTTGATAAAATCTGATCTTGGTCTATGGATTTATTCACTACTGTTGAGATAAGGGCCTAGAGGGTCACACAAAATAGCGTATTTAAGAATCTGTTCTATTCAGTTGAATTGGTATATGAAAAAAGTAGGCCTCGCCATGGGGTCTGACCATTGTCCAAGTTATCGATCACCAAATGAATTAAATAAATTTATTAATATTTAAGTTATAAATATTTGTGATTTAATTTATTTATGTATTTAAAATTTTAGTAAATAAGATAAAAATATTAATCAAACTAATATTATTTTAATATTCAAGGTTTGTTAAATATTAAGTGGGATAGAGAGTCAAGTTAAATGAATCTATTTTATCACGTAATATATTTTATATATATTACAAGTATTTGATAAATTAATTAATAATATTTACACTATTTAGTTTTTCAAAATTATTAATTTAGTGGATGTTGAAATAAACGGGGGCTGAGGAACCTAATTGAGTCTTTCTCAACTCCACTGTAAATATAGAGGGAGAATTTATCTTATGGTGTGAAATAAACTATTCATTCAGTCATGGAATGAAAAATTGAGATCCACTCTCTCGTACTTCTTCTTAGAGAGATAATCTACTGATTTAAGAGTTCATATCATGATCTCCATCAAGCATTGATGGCATCTGGATGCGGTGATCGTCGGGACGTCGAAAGTGCTGTCAGATCTCCACCCTAGCACCTGAAATCCAATGATTGAGGCCCCCAATGGTTTTTAAAGCTCGTGTGTATGATTTAGAGGGTTCATGATTTGGATCCTTCAAGCAAATATCGCCATTGACTAGTTTCAGTCGTCCGCGACTTTAGATTTAAAATGGGTACATTTTCATTTTTATTTTGTGCTCTTTATAATTTACGCGAGATCCTATGACTTTTCTGGGGCTCGAATCGTCAGTGTAAACAAGTTCCATCGTCATGCCGATGGAAATTTTGTCCCCAGCCCACCGGCTTCTGGTGTGGGCCCCAGAATCTCACAATATCAGTAACAGATGTCTATAGCTTCTCGGGGTTAGCTGGATATTATCACCGATTTGTGAGAAATTTCTCACGATTGTCCAACACTATTACCACGCTAGCTTAGAAGGGAGTAAGGTTTGATTGGAATGATGAATGTGAAGAGAGATTCAAGATGTTAAAAAGGAGGCTTATCAATATGCCCATGATCACTTTACCCACATGTGGAGAACTTTTTGACGTATTTAGTGATGCTTCAAATAAAGAATGTGTTATGTGTTGATGTTGAATGATAATGTGACAACCTATGCCTCATGGCAGCTGAAAATACATGAGCAAAACTATCCCATGCCTGATTTACAGTTGGCAGCTATGATATTTGTGTTGAAAATCTAGTGGCATTATCTCTATGGGAAGAAGTGTGAGATATATACTGATCAAAAGAGACTCAAATATATATTCACACAAAAATAGTTTAATATGTGCCAATGAAGACATATATAACTCTTTAAAGATTATGAATGATCAATCCAATACCATCCTGTTAAGGCAAACAAGGTCTATTACGCTCTAAGTAGAAAGGATCCTGCATCTTTATCAGTGATTAGAATTAAAAAGGATCCAATCTTCTTATATTTGTAGAGGATGGACACGAGAATCATTAAGGGAGGAATATCATCAATCCTTTCTCAAATGATTTCTCAACCTCCCCTCATGGATAAAAAAATGATGCTCAAATAAATTATGTGGAAATTATAAAAAGGGTGGAATCTATCAAAAATGGGAAATCCTCAGAGTTCATGGTTGAAAAGGATGGAATTGTCAGATTTGGTTCACGATTATGTGTACAATCCAATCTAGAGGTGAAGAAGGAGATTATGAATAATGCACATATCCCAAACTTCTCTATTCACCCCGGGATAACAAAGATGCATCGAAAAATATGATAAATCCTTTATTGGGACAATATGAAAAAGGGAGACTGCTGAATATACATAAAAGTTCATAGTATGTCAGCAAGTGAAGGCTGAGAGGAAAAAGACTAAGGGGATGATGCAACCATTACCCATACCAAAATGAAAGTGGGGAAACGTTAACATGGACTTTGTCACTGGACTTCAAAGGAAATCTAGAGGAAACAATGTTGTATGCGTCATTGTGGATCATCTTACGAAGAAAACTCACTTTATTGTGATTCGAGAGGAATTATCATTAGATCAAATTGCACAGATTTACATCGAATAAGTTGTAAGGCTGCATGGAGTACTACTATCTATTGTATCCGATCGTGATCCGTGATTCACCTCAATGTTTTAAAAAAGTCTCAAACATTCTCTAAGCCCTGAACTGAACCTTAGTACAACCTATAATCTTCAAACTGATGGAAAATCTGAGCAAATTATTCAGACACCAGAAGATATGTTAAAATTAGGTTATATAGACTTCAAAGGAGGATATGACCATCATCTTCCACTAGTTGAATTCTCTTACAATAATAATTTCCACTCGAGCATCCTAATGGAACCATATGAATTCCTTTATGGAAAAAGGTGCATAACACCGGCATGTTGGGATGAAGTTGGTGAGCATAAGCTGCTAAGACTTGAAATAGTCGAAGAAATGGTGGAGAAGGTGAAAACCATTCAGCAACATATCAAGGCAGCCCAAAGTCGACAGAAGAGTTATGAAGATAACCATTGATGAGACCTTGATTTAAATGTTAGAGAAATGTTATATCTACACATATCTCCATGGAAGAAGGTCATGAGGTTTGGAAAAAAATGGAAGTTATGTCCTAGGAACATCGAACCCTTTAAGATTCTCTATCATATCTGGGTTGTGGCCTATTGACTAGCACTTCCACCTACCATTGTCAAAGTACATGATATCTTTCATTATCCCTATTAAGGAAGTACATACTAGACCCTTCACAAGTACTCTCTTTAGAGGTAGTATAGTTAGAGGATGATATTTTTTACGAGGATCAACCAGTGAAGATCTTATATCACTAATAAAAAGTTCAACGAAATAAGACAATGTCCCTCATCAAGGTGTTGTGTCACAACCAAAAGTTTGAAGAGGAAACGTGGGAATTAGAGGGAGTGATGATGCAGAGTTACCCACATCTGTTTTAGGGTAGGAAAAGGAAATGTTTAGGGGGGATTTTCTCTAGGGGGGAAGATTGAAATGACCCAAACTTTTATTAATGAAAATTTTACTTGATCTAATTAAATGTCTTAATATGTAATATGGTTTTATATGTTTTATGTTTTTTTTTATTTTAAAATTCCATTTAGAATTGTAAATGTTGCTAATATATATATTGAACAATGATCACATGATTAGTATAAATATGGCACTTTAACAAATCCAATATACGTAGAAAAAGGAAGTGATGACCTTATCCCGTAGACTTGCTCTGTATGAAGCCCATATTTCAGGGCTCAGATAGGAGGTGGCACCATTGGGATTTTCTCTTGATAAAGACAAGTTAGAGCTTCAACATGTTCAGCTCGAACAGAACTGCCTATGAGATAAATGGAGGTTGATAGAGATTGCCACCTGAGTGATGTTATCCGAGCCACCTCAAGAGTCTATCACCATCGCACAACTTACCCTTTGGTCTTATGTGGGTGTTATAAGGGTTTATGTAACAAGACCTTATAAATATGATTAAATTCATTATTTTTGTATATAATAAATAATATACATTCATTTTATTATCATTGTTACTTTCGAAATAGTTTTTAAAGCACAAGTAGTATTTTTAGTTAATATTCAATTAAGAAATCTATTTTGATGAATTAATGGATTTTTGAATTAAATAATATTTTAATAAAATATTATTATTAAATTAAATTTTATTAAATATAAATGATTGTATAATTTTTAGGAATATAATTGTAATTTATATTATGGTTTGAAATCCGTTTTTGTCAAAACCCATGAATTTTCGATAAATGTTAGTTTTTATTTGAAAAGTAAAAATTCAAATATTTTGAAAATTATTTAGATAAAATTAAAATTATTATTGGAATCAGATCATCAAAATTATCCAATGGTGAATTTTTCATAATTTTCTGAGATAATCAAATTTTTGGGTAAAAATTAAATACCGTTTAAATATATAATGTGTTTTATGACATCATAATGAACCAATAGTGATCTAATAAATACAATAAACATTATGTTTGGACAATATAAATTTTACCATTTAAATAATGTAATTTTAGTTTTGTTTGATTTATTTTACAATGCTTTAGTGAACCCTCCAAGACTTATAAAACATTTGACCTTTTTAAATTGATTTCCTTGAGAGTGTGACTCACCTCTACATAAGAAACCCTATTATTTTAAAAAGTTCGGACATTGGACTTATAAAATAATTTTTCCACCCCCCTTTTTCCAAAACCATGGGCAAAAACCATGGTCTGGTTTGTGCGTTGTATTAGTTTAATGTGTGGTGACCCAAACCTAAATAATAAAGAATTTCTTCTCCTTTCCTATATAAACCTACCCAAGATCCCACTTCATCTTCACTAAAATACCTTTGAGTTCATCCAACCTCTTCTATCCTCACTCTATAATCCTTACAAGGCACCCCATGCTCCCGAGAAGACTCTCTCAAGCTTCTCCCAAGCCTTTGGGATCACACTTCCAAGTAAGGGATTCCTTCCATTCTCATTTTATCCACGTTTATTAATATTGTTATGCTGATTTATTTTCAATTATAAATTTTGGGGTATGGATTCAAAACTCCCCAATACTTTCCTCTTTATGTTTGAATGATGGTATACCCCTTTCTCTCTCATTAATGCCTTCCATGTACACCCGTTACTATGCTGAAATTGCATAAGGAATTTCTCTCTCCTCATTTACATTCAAGGAATTCTTTTGTGTTATAAATCTAAATTACATTACATATTTTTGGACACGTATCTATATTAAACTATTAATTTCAATTTCATGTACATATTAAGATACACCCCTTTTTTTCTCATCAACCATTTTTATGAATTCTTACGTCACATCGTTACGCTACTAAATTGCACCGATTTTCCAAGCCAATGTCATTGTATAGTGAATTCAATGCCCATTTATCTATTAAGGGTATTCACCTTTATTAACATTCACTTATTTATTATAATGATTAATTTATGTATTCCACATCCCTTTATCATGAAAGAAATAATGATTATTGATTCTATGTTGTATGATCCATGTGGCACACTTATGCATGAAATGAAATGTTTAAGAATAGTGCACCCTGATAACACTCCAATGCATTGGGTAAAGTATAGTATCATGACAAATCATGTGAAATTGTTTTTTCTCATTCTAATTCAAGTGAAACTAGGGTTTACTCATGATTCATGTGCAACGAGGGTTTAATCATGCTCTATGTGAAGTGAGCCTTGGCTCATGCTAATACCATGTTAAGTGTTGTTGCAACATCTACATGTTAAGATTATTATAATTTATCATGACTTTATGTTCATGTTTCTCTTGTGCTCTATTGATATGGATATTTCTTAACATGTATTTAATTCATCATGTTATTCCACGTATATTCCCTGAATGGGATTTGTATCTCACCCCTTTCTTATGTATGTCCTCAGGTTATCCCATGCAATGTTAAGTACGAAGGAATGTTGTGGTCATGTAAATGAAGTTCTCAATTAAGATTTTTTATATCATATTTTATGTCATTATGTAATGTTCCTAATCCCAAAAGACACTATAACTCTCTATCTTCTATATTGTATCAAGTGAAGGTTTTAAGTAATAAATCATGTCTACGTGTGTAATAAAAATTAGGGTTGTTATAAATGCACAATGTTTTTCATGTTTCATAACTTTGATAGTATCAAACTGATCCATCTCATGTGATAAACATTGATGATATAGAGCTTGATCCAGACACATCCTTTGAGGAGCATCTGGTTCGTATTGTGGATTATAGTGAGAAGGTTTTTCGGGGTAAGGTTTTAACTTTAGTTCATGTTCTATGGCATGCTGGAAACATCCATTTGAAACATGGGAGTGAGAGTAAGATATACCAACCCAGTGGCCCAATCCCTTTACTTTGGAAACTCAATGAAGCTCTGGAAGAGTGGCTCAAGGTTGATCCGTCCTAATTGAGGGAGGTTTTATGATCCGATACCTTTCTTAAGGCATGTATTGTTTATATATCAGTTTATGTATTTTGCTTTAGTTAAATATGTGTGTTCTAACGTTCATGAGAAGAATCGTGTGTTACGAGGGTTTGAGACATGAAAATAGAGGAATAAGATGTTTTTGGGCATGTGTCATGGTTTGTGCATAGTTAGGTAAAATAGTGAGGATCCTCCCAAGTAACTGTGTATAATTAGATAGAGGCTCATGCATGGTTATCACACAGTTAAGATAACAACAAGGAATCCCCAGGAAACCATGAGAAAGGGGGATTTTTGGGACAATATCTCTTGTACTGTTTGGAAAATTGTGTGCATAAATCGTGCATCCTAGTAATGTTAAGAGATTAACAAAAATTCCATCATGATATTTTAAACCCCAACATGGGATTTACTTTTTTCTTATCCCTTTCAACAATAGTGATGAACAAAATCTCCCAAGATCTTGCAAGGGGTACTCTCTCTAATCTCTAGGTCATTTGGAGAGTTTTATATTGTGAATCAAAGATCTGGGTAAGGCTAATCCCCTTCTTGCTTATCTTTTTGGTGTAGGGTTTACATTTCTCCCTTATATTCTTCTGAAGCTCTAAAACCATTTTTTCCAGTGAGATATAGGTTTAGTCTTGAAATATGTCTTGAATCAGGATCTAAGTCTCTGATTCGATGTGTGTTTTCTAATGGATCCAAGGAAGGTAGTCTAAAAGTTACATTCCATATAGTTTCATTTGATATTTGTGAATTATTGGGTTTATTTCTTGGTTACGCCTTATTGTGACTTTGATCCTTCAGTGTGATTTAGTGTTATGTGTGTCCAAATGATGAATGAAAACCCTTATGGTACTCATGGGACACATGGAGGATGACTTGACCTTTGTAGGGACACCCATGGGGTGTGTCTTTACTTTCGAGACACAAAAGTTAGCTAAGTATGGGAACGTTTTCCATGTGATAATGCAGAGACCTTGATAATCATGTTGAAATGTTTTATGGAAGTGAAAATGAATTATGGGCATGTTCTAATGCTTATTAATGGAGTAATGGATTGTTGGAATGGTAATAAAAATGGGTTAAATTAGTTAAATATGGATTGTGTCTCATGGATAATTAATTATGTTGAAAACCCTTAGATGGTGGGTGTATGAGGAATTTTGACATGTGGGATTGGTAATGTCTTGTGAATTGTTAAACATAGTTAATGGGGTGAAACTTGGGAAGAGAATTGGGCAAATGGGTTGTGTATTTTAAAAGGGAATTGTAAATGGGATATGAAATAATAGTAAATTACTTGTTAATTTTTTTTGAATCATGATTGTTACCTTTATTGGTAGTATTAGTTGTGATATGGATAAATGTGGGGAATGGATAAAAATGAATGTGCACATGGCTTGGTGGTGGGATAAAGGACTAATTCTCCCCCCACAGGTAGGGTTGGACTGATTCTCTAACCTACCCAAGAATGCATGGGTTGGGGAGGCAGATTGATGCTCTATTCCCCCAATGGGTTTATTCAATGAAAATACCTTGATTGAGGCTCTAAGTGTGGTGATTAATAGATTTTCTCATCCCTTATGAGATAGGGACTTAACCTCTTATTTTATGAGGAAAGAAAAATGCCTTGAATATTGCATGAATAAAGAAAATGTATGGCTCATGGATTACATTTTTATAATTAACTAAATGATCAGATTATGTACATGATGAACTTGGCATAATAATCATAATTTTAATAAAAAATAATAGAAAGGTTAATGAGTGACCCATGAACTGTGTTTTCTTTACTTTACATTAATTTATACTTTCATGCACTATATTTTAGGATGAATAATTTTTAGACACCATCGGTGGTGGCCCACTGAGTTCTACACACACCCTGCTCGAGCCTCTATTGGGTACCCAAGTAGATTTCATGCTTGCAGGTTAGGGCAAGGGAAAATACCATATTCTAGGGAGTTGAGTTGGACATGTGACATGAATGGATGAGCTCCCAAACTTAGAGTTAGGAACGTTTTGGGGATTCTAATGTTCACCTTTATTTTGGGTTTTGATTCACTTGGAATTGTTACAAGACATGTCTTATTTACCATTTATTGTGGTTTGTACCTAGTTTGGGAGATGTTTGGATATGCATGATATTTGTTTTTTCTTATTATCTCCACAATTTAAATTGTGTTTGATTACTCTATATATATGGTTATAGTATCCCCAAATAACTAATATAGACCCTCTCTATTAGTTTGAAACCTCTAGCGTATGGGGAGGCATGCTTGAGGTCATGTGATGAACCAACTTGGGGCACCGATTTAGTGGCACTCGGTTCTGGAAATTACATGTGAGGTCCTATATATCCCTCCGTTGTATTGGAATAAACATATATTTCATGAGATTGTTTAATATGAACATAATGGGTTTTTTCACATAAGAATGGGAATGATGGTTTTGTTATAATTTTTATGTGTGGACATAATGAGTTCATTTACTTAATCAAGGGAATAATGGGTTTACTGACACATTTTTTCTATACATATACTTATTCTACACTTTCAAATTGTTCACCAAGTTATTAAAAAATTTTAAGATGCATTTATTTTCCACGAAATGATTTTTTATCAAGATTATGACTTATTTTTAAAGTATTATGATGTGTGTTTTGATCCAAGTCACATCTTTCATGTTTAATTAATGATATTTTTTTGATCTTATTATTTTTATACATGGTATTATGATATTTTATTAAAATATTTATATCTTCATCATTTTATATTTCATGTTTATGATCTAATACTTTATGATATGTATTTCTCCTTATTGAGAATTTAAGCTCAACCCTTTATTATGTTTATATCCCCTAGGTAATAAAGATGATTATATTATGTAAGATATCTATAAAAGGGTATATAAGATCATGATTATGGAAAAATTTTCAAAATAATTGTAAAATACTAGGTTTATATAGCTAGTCTCCATGACACAAAACCTTTCAACATTAGGGTTATATGACTGTTTGTGAGATGTATTATTTAGATCATGAGATTAATGTATTATTTATTTGATATTTGTCTTGGGTCACATAAGTTGTTTTTAAAGGATGGTTTATTAATTTTTGGATACCAGTTCAGTTATTTTGGAGATTAGTTTATTGGAACTTAGTGAAAACCAGATATATGAGTCTTGGTATAGGATGATATCCTATAATATTAATAAATTCTTCAGTATATAGTATTCCATAGTTATACATACCTATATTTATACTACACGTGGATATGAATATGAAATAGAGACACCTAGGGGTAATCACCATGAAAAGGGTTGGATGATCACTAAATCAATACGCACCTTGGTGAATGATGGTTGGGCCTAATAATGCACACTTAGTTTAAAACTCCTCAGGGATATGATTTGGTTAATCACATGCTCATTAAGTACCACAATGATGGATTAATTTCCTTTTTATATTGAGGTATTAACATGATAAATGTAATATAACCTAAATTAAAGTAACTTATACTAAAATAAGACTGAAATAGGTCATATAAAAATGTGATAATATAAAAGAATAATAAATTTTAAGGGGTAATATATTTTTTGATTATGATAATTCCCCGATATTATTATTTTTTCACTCATTTCAATCCTTTTTCGTTTTAGTGATGGCTTCAACTAGAAAGAACTGAGTTAAACTTGGGTTTGAAAGACCATGAGATGATTACCTCAATAGTTGACTATTAGAGTGGGAGAAAAAATAACAAATTTGGTGATTTTTCTAAACCAACTATTGTGAAACATGAGTAAAAATGCAACAATATTTAAAATACAATGCTAACCAAATAAGATAAGATAGAGGCTCATGAAAATTTAGGCAATGAATATGATGAAAGAAGGGATATTTAACAACATATATGTCAAAAATGTGAAAATAATCACTAGGGGTATTTCTTCCAGGGGGTAGGAAGACAATTTAATTTTGGTAAAGGAGGCCATCAGGAATCAACCTAATGAGGGAAAATAAGGAGTTCAGTTAACAATAGGAAAGATGATAGAACTCGTACATGTGCACCATTAACAATTAAATGCCTTATATGAATATAAATCATGAATTATCCAAGATAATTCTCTAATACAAGGATTGTTGAGTATGGTAGGAATCCACAACCTTCTAGACTAAGGGAGTAAGGAAGAACCTATATAATAAATATCAATAAAGAGGATAATGGTAATTAGGTGTTAAATTTCCCTCCAACCTGAATTTTTGGATGCATATTGGTTATATAAACATTATTTTATCTAGGATTCTTTCAAATAAAATCAAGTCACCTCCCTCATTGATTTGTATTATAAGAAAAACATTTAGTGGTATGACAATTATATTTTTTTTGGAAATATATTTTTTGAAAATCATTATATTAACCTTTTAGGAATTAATTCTATTTTAGAAATTGAGTTTCTATCTTATTTTTTTTCTCATCATAAATTTTTATAATAGGGAAAAAATGATTTATAAATCAATTGTCACCATCTATTAGTAAAAGTAAAACTATGAATAATCTAATAAGAAAACTGAATCCTTAAAATAGGCCTTAATACCTAGTTATGAGATACATTTCCTCAAAATGGTTTGGGAAAATAAATGTTTTCTAGTCTTCCATATGATTTTTAGGATCATATATTGAGGCATGTCAATGTTTTCACCACCTTTAGATGTTCCTATATTTAAATGATAATTAAATTACGAGTAAGTAATTTATTTAAGTGGTAGAATGTAACGACATGATATTTCCTACTTAAATAGATTATATATTAAATCAAAAATTTCACACTCTATACCAAATTAAAATAATAGAAAAGGATTTACATGCTTTGAATTTTTAATAAGATCATTAATACCTAGTTGTTAAATTATATATTATAATTGGAAGTAATCATATCAAAAAATAAATAAACAAAATAGGATGAAATGTCATACAAATGAGAACTTATTTAATAAGAATGACAAAAGGGAGGTAGATTCACTAAGGTTTTCCATGGTCTAATCCCAATCTAAACATGATCAACTATGACTTAAGAGAAATCGCTTTTGGAAAAAACATAAGCTTGTAGAGTTTGCTAAAAAATCCATACTAATGGAATCACACCCACAACATCCAATACCAATTATATTGACCTTAGATATTATATGAGGTTTATAAGGTTTTTTCTTGATTATAAGTTATTATGATATAAACAGGTATTTTTTATATATAGATTCGAATGGGAACATCAATATAAGATCCATTTTAAGATTATAATTTTTTTTTTCAGATTCATGTATTAAAATGAACCTATATCACTTTTTGATATGAATATACATAAAGATAATTTATCATCCATTTGAAAAATATATTATTTGATAATTAATAATAATAAATATTAATTATCATTTTTATTAAAAAGGATATATTAATCAATATGAACAATTTTCCATTATATATTTTTTGATTTTATTTAAAAATTTAACTCTCAAATGTTATATATTTATTTATTCAAAATTAACATAATTTTTTGATTTATCATGGTCATATTAGATTAATATGAACTTTTGTAATTTTTTTTCTAAAATAACTATTTTTTGGTAAATAATGTAAAATAACAATTTTTGAAAATATCATGGATTTTTTAAAATCACTTGTATATAAGAAAAACATATAACATAGGAAACATTTATCTTGATAAAATATATTTCTTTCATTTAACATTATATATCTATATTTTTTTGAATTACAAACCTATATTTGATATTTGAAAACATAAAAAATATTTTGTCAATTTTCTTAAATACATTATACATTAGTATTTTAAGATTTTTTTTATAAATTGAATCAATGAAATGAATTTCAAATTTATAATTTTTGGGTGCAAATTTTCTAATAAGGGAAACCTTATTTTTAGGCATGAATATTATGTTACATATAGAAAATATTAATTACCTTGGTAAAATAATTCTTTTTTAATAAATAATACCTCTATAAATATTATGTATTTTTAAAAATAAAAAAATCAATTTTAAATTAGATATATAATATTATTTTTAAAAAAAATATAATAAATAATTAATAATATTATAGTGGTTAGTAAATTTTAAATAATTCTATGAACACTTAATGGTTAAAATGACATTTTAAAAACAACTTTTTCAACAAATTATATGTTTTGATTTAAAAGTTAATTTTTTCTTATTTAGAAATAAAAATAGGAAAAATGGGGACAAGATTTCGATTTAGTGGATATAAATTTTATAGAAAGGGTATAATTATATTTTTATTAATCAAGTAATTAACCTAATTAATATTTAATTAAAAGTAATAAGTATTTAAATTCCTAAAGCAAGGTGGATAAAATTTTATAAAATTAACCTAAAATTTAGACCTTATATAAAAAATTAGTTAGGTTATAATTTCTTAATTACACATATTACCAAACTTTTCTAACTTAAATCACATAACTTTCATTCCTTTAATTATTACCCTTTACTTACTATTATTTTCCATGGAAAAGTCGCTCTTCCTCACTCATAAAAGGGGGATCACTTCAACCATTTGAATACTCTAATTCTATTTATAAATTTTCATTAAACCAAACCAAATTTACTCTCCTTAAAGTCATTTACGAATCCTAATTTGATTTGTCACCAAAATTTATCCTAAGTCCCTAAAATCTAAGGCCTTCATCATGAGAAAGTTTAAGGTATCAACACAGGTGTCACATCTTCCTTAATGTTTCTTTATTATTTATTAATTTCTAAACCAACCATAATATTTTAATAATAAAAAACTCAACATAATTAGTTTTCTGTGATGTTATTATAATAACTATAAACCATTATTTATTCTCTTTCATATACTAATGAAAATAATAATCATTTTTAGTGTGTGTTTGTGGATTATCACCACCATGAAGAGACACTTAGTTTTTCATCACCACCCTTAATGGATGGAATTAATGATAGAATTAATGAATAAATATTATTTTTATAATTTATTTATGTATCTTAAATTATCACTTACAACACATCTTCATCACTATCAGTCTTTGAGTAATGGAAACACTAATCATCTGTTGTGCAGACTACCGCCTTCATGAAGAATTGTTTTATCATTTTTCTTATATTTTTTCATTATTTATCCAAACATAGTAAAATATAGATATCCATAATAATAATATAAAAATAACAACATTATTCTTCTATTATTATTAAATTATGTTAAAAAACAACTCCTTTACCATACTCACCAATTAAGTTAAAGTGTGTTTAAGTTTGGGTCCGTTAGACCACTTACTTGAAAAATGATATGAAATTATATAATGGATGAATAAAAAAAATATTATATAATATGAATTATATATTTAAGTTATTATTATTTATTTGTTTTATAATTGATACAATAATATCTTACTCATTAATTTAGAAAACACCCTTCAAAGGTTGAAAATCACAAAAAAAAAATGTTCGTTGATGATTTCAACTTCTAGGATACAGAATAAAGTAATCATGTAGAGAAATAAAATATATATAAATAATTATAATTAATATAATATATTAAAAGTAGTGAAATTTTAATTATTAACCTTGGAAGAATAATAAACACAAACACCACTCCTATGAAACTACTATAAACAGTCAAAACAATAAACACCCGTAGTGGGAAAATAAGAGAAAAAAAAACTCAAACACATATATAAAGTGATTATAAATGAATATTATAAATATTTTTATATATTTATATAGTTACTAAATATTATATTTAGGTATTTATGTTTTTTATAGAATTTTATTGGACATTTTACTAAGATGGGAAATAAGGTTAAGGTTTCTTTGTCTTATTTTAAAATTCATAAGACATGTCTGATATTTCACCCCATCATTTATTTTATGTTGCGTGATTAATAATTATTGAATATATTTTAAAATATTTATTAAATTAATGGTGTTTTAATATTCAGATCATATTATTTTTTACAGGGCCTTCGATTCATAATATACAAAAGTATGTAGGTTTCTCTTTCTTATATTTGAATCCCATGAGACTTGTTCATGCTATACACCATGATTCATTTTCAATGGTGTAAATACTAACCAATTTTCACTTTGTATCATTATTTTTCTTATATTTAATGATTTATATTGTTTTATTCTATTTCCATTATCTATTGGGGTTTGATTTAAAAGATACAATGGCCATAAGAGTTTTTATCTCTACTTCTTTTGATTGAGTCAGGTTTTAAATGTTTAGACAAAATTCTTATTTCTATTGTTCATATATTACATAATAATATATTTTGACCTAATACATGGCTGAATCCACGGTATTTATAGAACCATATTATTTTCAAGATTCTAATGTATTTTGATTCAAAATTACTAATGCCATAATGGGTTTCTCAAAAGTCAAACCATTTCCTTGTGTCATATTAAGTATTATTTGAATATAATATTTAATATTTGATATATTATAGATTATAAATATGTTATGTTGTATTTCTATAATGTTTTATCTGGTTATTATGTTTTAAAAAATAAATTTATTCCTTGATTATTTTAATGTTTCATTGAAATGTAATTTTGATAATAATAATACCTATTAATTTTAATGTTTTTTATTTTGTGTCCAAATTTTCACTCCCGACTAATGTTTTATTTGATATATTGTAAACTTAAAATGTTTTTATCTCAAATTATCCTTTTATTCCCCTTGTATCATTTTGAATAAAAATTTTCTTTATCATTTTTTACTATATGTGTTTTTGAAAATGTTATATCAAAAAGTTTGAAAGGTTTTTTATATCCTTTTAAAATAAAAGGTTTAATCATCCACTCCACATTTTCTTTTGATAAAATTTAAGATTATTATTTTTTGATTCCATTATTAATAGTTATATTAAAAATTAATAGTTTTTACAGTTTTTTTACTTCACGATTTTGAAACCTTGTGTCTTTTAAAGGAATTTTTATCTAGACCTCTTTATATTAAGGTTTTCAGAAATTATTTTCTTTACATTCGTAAAAATGCGTTTTTTGGAAGTAATTCACACATTATATTTAATAAAATTGTTTAAAAAGGTTTTATGAAAAACGTTTTATTTTCAATTCAATTTTCCCCTAGGGTTTATCTCCCATGAGGTGATGTTTCCCCCCTCCATATGATTACGTTTAGGAAATAAGATTTTTATATCCATTGATTTCTTAAATTCATGTTATTAGAATGTTTAATACACCTATTTTTACATAGGTTATTTAATAAATGATGATTTTTGATTTTATGTGGCACACAGAAAAATGTATGACGAATGGTGGAGTCTTAAATTTCCCTCAAAGTTTTTATTATAATCTTATATCTCATGATACAATTAAGAATTTACATAATAGGCTAGTTCACACAAGTGTTGGCATTATGAGTTTTCTCACATTTTCAAGGATGGACACAATGAGTTTATTTACATAAAAATGGGAATAATGGGTATTCTCACACTTGATTTACTATTCATATGTTTATTCCACACTTCTAGGTTGTCCAAAATGTTATTTTAAATTTATAAGATGGATTTCATTTACTTGAAATTCTATTTATTAAGATTATTCTTTATTTTTAAAGTATTATACATTTTTATGTTGTATAATTATTGATATTATTTTTTACCCATGTTATATTATTCATGCTTCTTTAATGAATTTTTATGAATATATGGCTTTCGTACATGGTCTTATGATCTTTTATTAATAAATTTATGTATTAATCATATTATGATTTATTTTTATGGCCTAACAGTTTATGATATGTATTTTTTACACTATTAATTTCATCTCAACCCTTTCTTATATTTTCATTCCCCAAGTTATGAATATGGTTATATATTGTGCGATATCTCAAAAAGGCCTATAGGATCATAATTATAGAGAAATGTTCACAAGTATTGTAAAATAAGATGTTTATATAACTAGTACTGAAGACCCTAATCCAATTAATCCTTGGTTTATGTGACTATTTTTGAGATGTATTATTTATATCATTAGATTAATGTATTCTTTACACTATTTTTATCTTGGTTCACTTCAAAAATTTATCTTAATAGGAAAAAAATTTCATTTCAATGTACCTTTTTAGAGTTAGGGATTCCATTATCATATTGACTAAGAAAATAAGAAAATATACTTGATAATTAGAATTTAATCCTTTAGTAAATTTGTAACACAATCTCATATTTTTTTTCTAAAAGATGAGTATTAAATATAAACTTTTCATGCTTGAAGCATTAAAATAAACTTCCAATAGATCATAAGGTCAATGAAAGGATCTCAAGTTATTCCTCCTAACATTATACTTTAACAATAAAACCCTCAAAAATAACACCCAAAATTCAAATTAAATAATTTGATAAATTAATAACATTAAAATTAATCAAATAATTTCTACCCAAGTTTGAAACACACAAATATAAAGGATTTGATAACATATTCCTCCAAGATAAATTCAAAATTTATCTTCAATCAAAATTTAGTCGCTTATAAATTCATATACCAAATATATATATTATTTATTCATATTATCTTCAAAATATATTAATATTTTCATTAAATTTCATATATTACTAGAAATCCAAAAATAAAATCATATATACTTCCAAAATAAAATTACACCATTATTCCTCAAGTAAAAACCAATTTTATCCAAAATAATTTCCATTTAATATAATCATATAACATTACCAAAACAGAGAACTTCAAAAATAATATAAATCAAATATCCAAAAAATAACTTTTAAATCTCATGGTTACTTATATGTTAGATAATATGTTCCCGACATATAATAACCATTTTATCCTAATTAATGACAATTAACTAACAATAAAAGATCATATTAACCCTAAATGTTATAAATAACTTTTAACTTATGTTCATAAAATATAGAGGGATTATTTATGAAATATATTTTTTAGTTAAACATTTACTAACCCCTAGGGTTATATTAGCATAAATGTCTCCCAAAATATTCTTAATAATCTTAAAATCTCCTCAACTAAACCCTAAAAAGGGTATCTATGACTTTAAACTTTTTATCCAATATAAACTAAAAACTTTTTGTTATCCATAACTCTTATGCTAATCTAACAAAAAAACATTATAATCTCTAAATTTATCTGAACCTTTATTTGATATCAATTATAATATCCAAGAACTAATATTCCTGGTTTCGTTGTTGGAAACATTGTGTTTAAATTAATGTATTCGATACCGAAAAACATAACCCGGTTTTACCCATCCATGAAATACAACATCAAATATAACTATTGGATAAATTTCACACCAAAGGAAATTTTATCTCTTGAGTTTTATGGAATCAGATAAATAATATTACATAATAACACCCATGTATTTAAGAGAATAATTCTCCCTCTATACCTATCTTTTTTTCAATTTCGAGTCATTATCATTATTACTGCTAATACATAAAACCTATGAAAAAAATTTATAAATGTGGTATGAGAAAAAAAGAGATCAGTAAGGTACTTAAGAGAATAATAAAAGAAACATGTTATCCCATTTCAAAACCATGATAACATAAAAGAGAGTTTTTATTTAACATAATAAAATTTGAGCCGAAATAATCATTTACAAAAACATAAAATCAACTTTACTTACCCAATTCTTGATAAAACACATTATAAGAAATTTTAATGTAAATAATAATAATCATGAGGGTTTCTTAAGTAATGTGAGAACTTAAGAAATATATTTTCTTAAAAACAAACCTTTTCCCCTAAAGTGTCATAATCATTCCTTTAAAATAAAATGTCATTATCTTATCTTACGAAATTAAAATATTTTCCTTAAAAAACCATTATAAAGTATAGAAAATTCATGCAGGTTTCCTATTGAATCATCTTTATAGAACCCTTAAAAGAACCCTTATATATTTAATGACTTATACAAACATATTATAAAATAATTCTTCAGAGAAAATCATCATTAACTAATGCATTAAAGAGTTATTTTGGGCTCACCCATCCTCATAAAAAATGTACAAGGAAACTAATGTACATAAAACACATATATGTTTGTATTTATATCATCCAACTCTTAATAATATACTATTGAGAATATAAGTAACACATTTTTGGATATTTGTATATCATTTTTCTTTAAAACACCATTTTTGAAACAAAATAACCCTGAACAATGGGAAAAGGTTTTTTCTTGGAAGAAAACATCAAATAACTTAAAGGAATCCAATCATTAAATAATGATTATGATGGTGGGAAAATATGTTGATGGTGTATATGTAAAAATAAAACATTCATTTTTTTATTTTTAAAGAAAGGAAAAACATTCCATATAAAATACAGAAAAATATACCCTTTTAAAACATTTGAAAGAAAGTAAAAAAGAAATTTAGGAATATGTACATAGAAGAAAATTATTTAGAAAATAAATCTTTGAATAATTTAAAATGAGGTGTTATGGAAAATTTCACTTACCTCGAGTCAAACTTGACATGTACGTTCTTTATTTTCATTCTATTAGGGAAAACTCATTTGGATCTCTTATAGAGGACCTAATGAATGCTATTTTAAGAATAAAATAACCTCTATAATGATTATATGTAAGTTTATAAGGGATTTTAGTAGGATTTGTTCAAGAAATGTGTCTCATGAAGTGTTAGGAAGAGAGGAAAGGTGGTATCATTTTGTAAGTGAGGGGAGGGTCAGTTTTATAAATAAATGAAATATTATACTATAATACATGTCTAACTAATGTTAAATAGTATTAAAATGATATTTATTTATATATAAGGAGAATTTGGCATTAATATAATCATATAATCCAATATACACATGTTTATATATTATTTTAAACCTTATTGTTTTTGTTTAACACCTACATTAACCATTTTTAACTATAATCCCATAAATAATATTTTCACTCCTAAAGGGTTATAAATTTACTTTTATTGTAAAAATTGGCTCAAATATGATCAAGGGATAATTTTGTAAAGTCTTAGCACCCCAATTTTCATATTATATATTTTCATGATTTTAAAATAATTTAATTATTTTTTTCATAAAATATCATTAATGTCATTTTTAATACTTTTCTTTTTATTTGAATTGAAAGACATGAACCTAGAAATGTAATCTCAATATAAACTTCTTACCCATCAAAAATTTGATATATTTTTATAAAAAATTATTGGAAGTCAATAATTCAACCAAATTGTTTTATTTTAAATGTTATAAAATTATTTACTTGATTTTTCTAATGCTTGGACAAACACGTTCTCAGTGTTACCTTTGTATTTAAGGTAATTATATAATCACTAAAGAAAAATTTCCATAATAAAAATAATTAATTATTATTTAATGTAACTAATTACAACTAATAAATAAATTCTCGTATCCTTATCATAATATATTAGAGATATTCATATTGTGAAAGTAATATTTTCTATTTATTATTTAGATAAAATTATATAAAATTCATAATCAAATATAAATTGAAAAAGGGAAAAAATTTCTATGTTAATATGGCTATTGATGAAATATAATAATCAAATGAAATAAAGCCAGTATTTGAATGAATTTGTAGCTGTATCACATTATTTTTAACCCTAATCAACCAATTTTACCTTTAACGTGGTAAAACTATTTACTATGGTTACAATACATTTTGAAAAAAAATGAAAGGGACTTATTTATAAAATTTGAACCTCATAATTAGAAATATTTAATATAGTTTATCAAAAGAAATTCATAAATGTTTCACAATTTAATTTAAAATTTAACATACAAAACACCATAAAAAGAAATTTTCCATAAAAAATTAATTCTTAAGTATAAAATTTTTGAATACTGAAATAAAGAAATTTTTTTATTATATTTCACTTAATTGGTTTATTAAAAATATAAATTAACTAAATTTACTCTTAAACAACTTTATAACAAAATGGTTCTTTAGAAATAGTTAAAATAAAAAAAAAGTTATCAATAAAAATCTGTATTTTTTACTATTCATTAAAAAAATAAAACTTTTCAGAAAATTTATAAAAATAAAACATAAGATATTTTTGATATATTGATTTAAAAATTTAAGTGAATTTCATTAAATATTTTTTTTCTTGAAATTAGTGTCAATTAATTATATTTTCTTACAAAAACTAATAAAAACCATTTTTGGGGAAAAATAAATTTTTAAAGCATAAAATTACATTAATAAAAATATAATGATTATTTCTTAATAAATAATAATTATATTTTTTTTTCAACTATACACTTTATTTATATATATAGACATTTCATACTGTGGTTATTTCTATTCAAACACTCCAATTCAATAACTAGTTTATAGTAATTATATTTAAATAATAATATTTTGTGGTTGTTTAAGCTAGGTTTTGTGTGCCATTTATGCTATCAAAAATAGTTTTATTTTTAAAATATAATGGTATTTTAGAGTTTTTATAAAGGTGTGAAGTATTATTACCATACATCATACACAAGTGAAAATTTATTTAATACCCAATCTTCCCCATTCATAATTATTACCCATAAGTGCATCAGTTCCACAACCACATAAAATTGCTAGTATCTATAAATGAATGTATTTATATAGTAAACACACAATATATTGTCTACCATAACATAGGATATTAGTATATACTTATTATTATTTTAAGGGTTCCAAATTCTATTTTCTTATACTTGTTTCCAAAAATATCTAAACCTTACTCAGATACCTATAATAAAAACCCAAACTTTATATACATAAATATTACATCTAATTAGATCAATATTAATTACCTATTATTATGATAAATGAATTAACAATAAAGGTTTTGTGTCTTTGTAAACTTGGATACATAAAAAACTAGTACCAAAAATATATATATCATCTCCCACTAAATTTTTCACAATTAGCACACTTCTTAGACACGTTATTATTGAAAGATTTCTTTATAAACTAATGATTGAAACATAAGAAAGGGTGAGCTCAAATTCTCAAAAGGGTAAATATGGGAGATATTATTCAATGATTATAAGGAATAAAACTATAAGAATAAGGGTATAATATCACAATATTTACATTATAAAATCATTACTAATAATGTATAGATCATAAACATGAATCATGGAATAAAGATTTGGTATTTTATAAGACATAAAATATAAGATAATAAAAGAATGTGAACTAAGAGTATATAAATTTTGTATAAGAACAGTTCATAATAAAGTGGCATAAGTTTTGGCATACTCGTAATAATATAAAACATTTTTAAAGGTTATCTACCAAGATATTCCTCACATGTTGGGATTGGGATAAGTACTCTTGAACCCTCTTTAGGCTTGAGATAACATCCCATATACCATATTTTGGGATTGGGATATCTTCCCATTCACAAAATTTGAGGTATTAAGGCAATAATATTTACCCAATTAATTGGAGGGACATAATAGAACAAATGATCACATAATCATAATTCAATCATTTTTATAGTATAAGACCATAAAAAAATTTATCATTATATCAAATCTTTTCTTGTTCAAAATAAAATGGGGTTAAAAAAATATTTTTTTACCATTACCATAAACTATATAGAAAAATAATAAATATGGTAACATTTGATCACATTAATAGTAATAAAATAAACATCTAGGGATTTTTTTATATATAAGAATACCTTTAAACAATCATTGGAGTATTTCATGATGAAAACACACTTTTCATTTTGAAATCAATTATTTAAAATATAAAAATATCAAAAATAATAACAAAAAATTTTACTTTAAAAATAACAATGGAAAATTTTAAATAAATCTTAAAATAATGGTAAATTAATGATGATAGAAAATCTATTCAGGCAGTTTATGTTAAAATAAATAATCCATTCATATTTTCGGTAAAAAGTAAAATGTACATCATTTAAAAAAGATAAGAAGATTATTTTTAATTTTTTTGTAGAAAATAAAAAAAGGTTAAAAATTAAATTATAAAATCATTGGGTAATAGTAAAAAAATTCTTTAAAAATTTTTAAATAACATATATATATTGAAGAAAAACAATCCTCAACCAAAGTGATAAATAATGTTGGTTTTCATAAACTTTTTTAGTCTCATTAGTAATTAAAGAGAGGATAATGAAAGGAAGAATTTTAATTTCCAGAAATAACTATAGGAAAATAAAATAAATAATTTTTTTCTGAATTATAACATCTTATCACTTTCTAATTAACAATATTTCATTATCATCATCATTATAGGTGTTAAATGCTTGGTTTTTCATATTTGTTTTGGTTTAAAAGTTATAGTCCTTGAAATTTAACTGTGGTTAATTCACCTCAATAATTTTAAAAATGATATAAATGTTACTTATTTTAATTATATAAATATTTAAACCAATTCATCTAATGTAGTGATAATAGATTAATTTCATCATTATGTAGAGATGGTAGTCCGTATATTTTCATGAGTGATGTTTGCATTTTTTGATGGACGTAATGAAAGAAAGGTAAATAATAATTTTCTTTTATAGAAATATATTATATAATAAATATTGTATATTTAATATATCATTAAAAACAACTATGAAAAATAGATATGGAAAACGATTCATATCGCTACTTGGAGGTTGTAGTCCACACATTCACACGAGCAATACTTTCCTCTCCCATATGCTAAATAAGAGACGGTAAATGTTTTTAATTTCATAATAATAAAATATAAATATATGGATGAAACTGGATTACAAATATTATGATATGTACAATAGTATTATAGGGTGCATAAGAAGAAATACAATTGAAATAGTTCAGATAAGATTTATACCCATTCTTTTAGAGACCTCCTTTGGATTACAACTTAAGTCTTGAAATATTGGACTTAGGAGAAGAAAATAATCTCTAGGCAAAAGGGAATAAATATAGGAAAGTTTTTATTAGGTATTATTTGTTATATAAGGCTCAATTTGTTTTAATAATGGATGAGAAGTGGTTTTCTTCTATTTTTGAGAAGGACACACATGGAATTTAATAAAAGATTTCAATAATAAAAAGTCATTATCCATTAAAAGTGGATCTAAATTGAAAATTATTCCAATGTAGGATATTATAAGGTTTAAAAATATTAAAAAATTAGATAATATTATGTGTAATTAAAACCCTTATCTCTTTTTTTAACATTCGGTAAACTTATTTTAACCTTAATCGTGGTGAAACAATTTTAATACTTTTACACTTCAATATTTCCAAAAAATCAAGTTTAAAAAAATAAATTATATTAAATATTATGATTAAAAATATAGAATTAATTTTACAAGATTTTTTTTATAATTTATAGAAAACAATTTTAAATAAGAACATAAACAACAACAAAAACCCGTTTTAGAATAATGCATTTTAAAGCATAAAATTGAATTTAAATCCATTCCAATCCTTGTAAAAAACATAAAATTAATTTTTTAATATTTATTAAATATATAATAAATATATTTCATTAAAAACATTAATAAATAGAGAATAATTTAATTCATTAATATAAAAACACATTTCTCACATAAAAATAGTTTTTAGAAAAATATATTTTTAAGACAAAAAATGAACATATTCAAAATTCAAGTATAAATATAGTAACTATATAACTTATTATACTATATATAATTAAAGGATATTTTTTTTAATTTAATATAAAATTAAAAAACATAATTGAACTTTTACTTGAAAAAGAATGATGGTTTTTATAAAAATCAGCATTTCTCATTATTCACTGAAAAATAAATCTTTTTATAAAAATATTAAACATTTACCCAAAGAATATATTTTTAATGATGATTTGAAAAATGATAATAAATTAATAAATTCAAATCTCTCAAAATTTTATAAATTGATTATAATTTCTATAGAAAAAAATGAATTAAAAACTATTTTTGAAGAAAACATATTTTAAAGCATCAAATAAATTTACTAAAGCTTTAGGAGTTATTTATTATGAATTAATCAATAAATTCAAATTATTTAAACCTTTATATATATATATATATTGGTAATGTAGTTATTAATATTATTACATTCCAATTCAACTAATAGGTTATAAAGGAGTATAATACCATGGTTTTTTAGACTTTGTGTTACATATAAATAAAAATATTGAATACTTCCTGTTTATTTCAAAGGAAATATATTTAAAATCTTAGGGTGTTACATTGTATTTCACAAAGAGTATCTTACCTGATGTATTTTGTATACTATGGGTGCATGTTTTATTTTGTATTCCCCTATACCTATAATTAGAGGGATACCAAACACGAGTACCATTATACTTTTATACCATTGTTACATAAGCCTTGCAAGTTTGTTAATAGGGGGTTAATTGGGTTAGTTGTTAATCATGAAATCATTTAGAGAATAACCATAATGATATTTTTCCACTTGTATGATGAGTTTGGAATCTGGGCCCACAATTGATATTGACTTAGGAATAGTATGAGAGTACTTAGTTAATATAATTAATGTGCTTATCTATCAAATGAGAGGAATGATATATTTTCAGACATATGGGTTGAAGGAATGGGATGTATTCATCATCTAAATATGTTTATACTTATAGAATCAATAATATATAAAGAAGTGGTATGGTATTTAAAAACTTCATTCCCTATGATCACTTGATTTCTTAAAAAAATGATCATATGAAAACAATTACTTTTATATGATTTAGTTTATGGGAATATGTATAGAGATACCTGGGTTTTATGGAGATCAAACTTGATCCATTTGTTTCTTGAGTGGAACTAATGATTTTATAAAGGAAACTCTATTCTTGTATTTTTGGATTTAGAATTTATATATGTTTTTAAATTATAAAAAGGATTTAGGGGTTACACTTTTGGTTAACTGAATAGGGATTAAGTTTATAAAAACAAAAAATGTTTATAAAAAAGTGTTTTAGAGTTTTCCAAAAATGTGTTTTTGATGGGTATTCACATGAAATTTCATATGATGTGATATATAGTGAGTTTGATGACTGATTTCTGATTATGTTTTGGAATATATCCAAACAGGTTTTCAGATATTGTTTCATCATTTATGGTATATTATACAATATAAGGTGAAATGGTGTAATATCTAAAAGGATTAAATGTAATTGAGAGACTATTTGAGATATACCTTAAATATGTATGCATATTATATTTATTTTGGACATATAATAAGAGATGGCACAAGTGTATCATAAATAATGATATTATATTACATGCCACTAACTTCAACCAATCATAGTGTATGACTTGGATATATTATAATGCACTTAATTAAAATATTATATTCTATGATATGAGTATATCATAAAGAATTAAATCATAGTGTATAATTAATATTACTTCATATGATTATTCATGGTAGTTAATTGGTAAATTATAAGGATCATATTTATCTTATATGTAAGGTATTATAACATGATTCATAAGATTAAATGAATTGTATGATGAACGTTATATTAAAAGATGAATTTATGAATGACTAAAGAATTAACTCATATATTATATATAGTATTAATTATTTCATGGTCTTTTTAGGATCATACCTGAGGTTTATATTTTTAGGACCACTTGGGATATACTAAATACTTAGAGGGAGAGTGAATTAGTGTTTGAAACTTTTTATCTAATTTAATATATTTATCTCTTAATCTTTTTGACTTATTAAGATCTGGATTCTCTCATTATATTACTTTTACTTTTTTAATTAGCACACACACAAAGTGGGAAAGTTATTTTCATGGTTTAAATTTCAATAAGAAAGGGGATTCCTTGGTGAAATCTAGAAATAATCTTAGATCACATAGGCCACTCTAATTAGATACATTTTACAATAATTTAGCTAGAAAATAATAAAAAATAAAGTGTGGTACCATAAACTCAATAGGGGGAATCCTATGTCCCTAAACTTGTGACAACATGATCTACCTATATCATATTACTCAATATTTATACGTACTATTTAGATAGCTTTCAATTTATTTAATTTCTTTGTAAAACCAATTACTCCACTAGTTGAGGCATCTATTGAATGACATAATGTATCTTTTTTATTCTATTTCCCTTTCTTATTCGG
This sequence comes from Viscum album, assembly GCA_963277665.1. Classification (NCBI taxonomy): domain Eukaryota; kingdom Viridiplantae; phylum Streptophyta; class Magnoliopsida; order Santalales; family Viscaceae; genus Viscum; species Viscum album. The sequence continues at coordinate 1,184,491,062 of OY728145.1, forward strand.
TTTCACATATTGAATCATGTAAGTGACTCTTATTTTTATTATTCTTTTTTACTCTCCTAAATTTAATGAAATATATATATGTGACAATCTCTTCACTTCTTCTCCCCTCTCTATATTTTTCATCCTTTTCCCTCTCTCTTATTCACTGAAAAATATATTTCACTATATCTATTTTTAGTTCTTCAACACATTAAGATGTATATGAATGAAAAAAGTTGGGTATCTCTATTTTTAGTTGATACAAGAAAAATATTATCTAAATTTTTTATATAGAATCTTCATTATGAAACTAAAATATTATCCCTTGAATAATATTTAAATAAAACCCTATAATATACTATAATAATATAGATAATAAAAGAATATTGAATTTCAACTTACTTATTTCCCATATCTTCTTTATTTCTATATTCACTACTCTACATGAATACTTGATTATAATAACATGTTTATTGATAATTCAAATCCTCCTGGATCATTGGATAAAATATATCCATAGTTTCTTACAACAACGTCTTCTCATTTAAGATACATGAAAGATTGACATTAACTGCTCCCATGATAATAGACATTATTGCACAACTTATCCTATAAAAAATGTACATAATAACTTTAAATTAATATAAATTAACTAATATGGATCCATTATTCTTAATAAATTATCTATCAATACATGATAATTTGTATGAGTTTAATATTAATATGAGTATTTATCCTTCTTAAGTAACTGAATTTGTGGATCCTTCTATATTTGTGTCATAAAATAATCCCAAAAATCCTTCATTCAACACTAAATGAATTCAGATTCATATTTAAGGGAATGCATGTAAAAAAGTATAAAATTACTACAATTCTGGAACCTCCCTCATGAAAAAATCCCAATGTTATTCTCTCAATTCATGGAAGAGGAAAAACACATATAATCCTTTGATCGTTATGTCTACTAGAATCAAAAATTAAACCAAATCCTCATGATTTTAATTTCAATGAATTCCATCATACTTGGAATCTTCTAGATTATATTCTTTTTGTACCTCACTTATGAATTCATATACATATGGATTCATATACATAGATTTATATATGAAGATTCATGAAGAATATGTTTCTATATGTGCATTAAATATATATATTTTTTATTTTTGTCCCAATCACATATACATTTTCATTCTCATATGTGGTCTATTCACATAGACATATTTGTTAACATATATTGTCCATTTGTATATTATGATTCATTTACATACATGTTCCATTCACATATGAGTATTTATTCACATACATAGTCCATTTGTATACATAGATATGCATATTTTGGGAAACAAACTCATACATGGATATTCTTTTACATCAATCACATATATAGATTCATATATATAGTTATGTACTTCTTCAATTAGCTTCCCAAACACCTTATTCAATGTTCTTACATCTCCCTTATTTAAAACTTTTTCATTTTCTCATTTTTAGGGGATCATGATGACCAATATCATGATGTATGATTCTTTAAAGAACATTATACAATGCATTTTTAGGTTGTTTCTACCATGTTATTTGGGTAATATACAAGAAAATTTCAATGTGATAATAATAGTATATCCTCATACTAGGTAACTCATAGTCACTTATGGAAGGACCATGCATCTCTCATATAAGCATTGGAACTCATGGATGATCTATGGTTCTTATGCAAATGATTCTATCCATAGAAACTTTATTCCACGAAATATCTTCATCTTATCTTTTTTTCAGACTTCATTCAATACATGGATATAAATACTAATATATTTAAATTATATTTCACTATAAATAATATATATTTCTCCAAATCTTTCAAATGAAACAACACTAAACACTAAATCCTAGATGTGTCTTCTAATTTTAATTCACTTAATATGATTGGACACAATTGATGGAATTTATTTTTTATTAAGATTGTATTCCTCATAATACATTTAATATCCTAGTTACTTTTACTTCATCAACATATTTACATTGCATAAAAATCATTCCTTGACAACAAATATAACTTACACATACTGTTTTGAACAATAAAAACGAAACCACCACAAGGACATGGCATTCTTTCTTGCCTAAGCCTCTTATATATTCAACTTTCATAATAGCTCTTATCTTATTCCTACTTTAGCAAGCGAGGAACTATATTTCCATAGAGTGAAGGAGTGTATTTCCTAATCATCGAGCAATTAATAGCAACTTGTGGATACACTAAGGAAGAGGGAGTCGTTCAAATACCACGAAGGGATACTCATCAAGAATCATGATCAAAGGTAGAAAATAATTCGATCTATGATGTAAGGTACACATGATTTCATTATTTAGTTATACATTGTTTTGGGTTTCAATCATTATAGATCTTGGGTTTTAGGATTTTTAATTTCTTTCACTGTTTTATTTTATTGTAAATAAATCCTAAGAAAAACATCACTTAAAAATATAATTATTTAATATTATGGGTTGCATAATGGTTCACTTGGTAATAGAGATATTAGTTTGATAGCCAATATATTTAAAAAATATTCACTACATTGAATTATTTATAATGATATTGAATGTTCATATAAAAAATAAAATACCAAAAATGTTATATTATGGAGCAATATATTTTAGAATAATCTATTGAATGTTTTACAGATCACCTATCTGATATCGATAGTATTGTTCATCCCAAATATATTCATGATGAGTGAATAAAACTTAAAAGAATTTTAGTAAGAGAGGATATTTTAATGCTCATCACAATTTTGGAACCTGATCATTCAGATGTTTTTCATAATAATGAAGATGTTGTGTTGTATATTTAAATATATAAGGGCATGCCTAGGAATAGAAATCTAATAAGGGTTGAAATAGGATATCAGATAAAAATATTAGATAATTTATTAGTAGGTTTCAAGATTACATTTATAAATATATATCTGTAATTTCTCAAATAATATTTTGAAAATTATGATGGTTATCCAAATGACCAAGTGTTCTTGTATTAAATTATAATGGCTAAATAATTAATGGTTATACATTTTATACAATGGAACATGAAGAAAATAGTATATTTCAAAATAGTGGAGTCACTGTTATGGTTTATGTAATATATATAGTTTTCATTATGGGGATCATATTTATATGAATATATATTACTTTTGGATAATTGAAAAAACATGAGAGCTAGAATATATGATATTTGATGGGCTAACCTTGTGATGTAGTAGGGTTAATAATTAGATTGAAATAAAATTTGATAAAGTAGGATTAATAATAATTAATTTTAACAATTATGTATAAAAATATGATCCCATCATAATGGAATCAAAATTAGAATTAATATTTTATTCAAATAGTCATATATATAAATATTATTCCACTATAATTTTATCAATGAATATTAATATACAATCAAGTGACAATTAAAAGGAGGAATATCATTTTATTTGGAAATAAATTCTTTTTGTGCCGAGTTTGGAAAATGCCTCATATTTTAGTGGTGTCCATATAGATGGAATTTAGATAATTTTTGTTGGGTAAAAATATTAAATAAGAGAAAAAAAAAGATTATAAAATAATGGTTTGTTTCAATTGAGTTTATATATATATATAATATTCTATATATATGATATGTGTTTAATATAAATTTTATATAACATAATTTATTTACGAAACATGATATATAAACTAAATCATTATATTACTCACCCATATTAAAAACATTTTTGTGATCTCAAGAGTGAATGAGAAATTATTGTTTTTCAAAAAGAACAAAACAAGATCGCTTTAGATAATTGTTATAGAAAAAATAACTAATGAAAAAGTATATGATGGAAATTTTAGTTTTTATTAAATGATTATTTTAACACCTTGAGAATTTATTTTTAAAAAATATTAATCTTGTTAGCTTTCTTAACATGCAATACCGAGATTTAAGTGAAATGATATATATTATAAAAATATAAATATTTAAGTGTGACTGTTATAACATAGCTGGTGAATTGGTGGGTATAAATATGAATAATAAAATTATTAAATATATTTATAATGTTCTTATTCAATAATTTTTTTGATTAATTTTATAGAAATAAGGACACAATTTTTAGTGAAGTTGTTTGTTTCTTTAAAAATTCATTTTCCCAAAAATGATTTGTATTTCATTTTATGATGTGAAATTATAATTAATTTCTAAAAAAATTTGTAATTAAATTTTATAAAAAAGATTTTTTTTAAATCATCATATAAAAATTAACTTAGGATGATATTTTGGTAATTTTCTAAAAAAGTAAAATTTCTATGTGAATAGTTAAAATTCCAATTTTTAAGGAATACTATATTTTATTTTCTAGTATTTTTAATATTTAAATTTAATTTAGATTGGATTTAAAATAAAATGGGTTTTTTTGTTTAAAATGATTGAATTTATACCTTTATTATTAGCATTTTACTTGATCGTGGTATAAAAATACTTTTACACTTAAAAAGTCATTTTTTAGAAAATTATTTTTCATCAACCATTAAGGGATTATTATAAATTGAATTTATGAAACTTATAGAGATTAAATTTGATAAAATGGATTAAATAATTTTAATTTTTAAACATAGTATTATTTAATCAAGATAATTTATTTTTAGGTAATAATAAATAGTAAAAATTATAAAACTTTTACCCCACAGTAGAAGAGAAAATCTTATTAACGTAGGTTAAAAATACTTGATAAGACAACAATTTTTAATATTATTTATTATTTGATTAATTTATTTCTAAACTTATCAACTTATTCTTGATATTTAATTTTTTATGGGATAATTTTCATTTAAAGTTACCTATATAATGTATTAAGTTAAGAAAAAAAAATGTCACTCTCTTGATTCTAAATTTATCCTACATGTTATCATATGGATAAAAATACGTTTTGAATGAATATTAAGGGTTATTTTAAAAATAATTAAATTATTTTTATTATTATAATTTATTTATAAATTTTATTGAAAATATAATTACCTTAAACAATTATAAAACATTAACAAAATTTTTGTGAAATAAATGAAAAACTCAAAGTAAATAATTTGAAAAACTTTAGAAGCAATGTATTGGAGAAGAGTCATCTTTACAAAATAATTTTATTATTAATAATAATTTATAATTTATTGTTTAGTAGATTATATTATTATTATATTACAATCCTCATGTTTTTAAATTCATATTAAATGAATAGTGTCAAAAAATGACATTAATGATACTTTATGTTAAATAATATATTAGTATATTTTTTTAAAATCCAAAAAATATTTAAATAGTACATTTATTATGATAAATGTTATAAAATTTCATATGATTTCCATTTATTATCCAATTGTGTCTTTATAAGTAAAATTATCACTCTTTTATACTGAAATTTTCATTATCACAATTAAGGTTAAAATGGGTTAACCATGATGTTAAACAAAAATAAGGATTAAAATGATATGTAAACCTATATTTTTTAATTATTATATCAAGAAAATATGCTCCTTATATTATTATACATATAATTTTTCAACCATTTTACAAGAGTTGGACAAATATTATATTATAATATTTTATGAATCTCCAAAAGTGACCCTCCCTTCACTTATCAAAGGACTCCCATCCCCTTTCTACTTTACACCACTTTGAGAAAACTAATGAAACTAAACCCTAAATAATAATCTTAAAAACTTACCAATACACATATTAGTATTTATGTTATTCTTAAAATATTATTCCAAGGGTCCTTAAGAAGAGATCTAAGGGAAGTCTACCAAAGAAGAGGTAATTGTCTTTAATGACTCTTTCAAATTTATTTATTCTTCTAATTCATAAAACTATATTATAACCATAATAAAATAATAAATTTAGCATAATATATATAATAATATGTTATTATTATTATGGTAAATCCATTTTCCATCTATTTTCCATCCAATAAAAACTGAAAACACTGCTCATACATACATTGGACATATCGTCTCCATATATCAATGTGACATGTTTTCATCATAATTTTACTTGGGTAGTTATAAAGATATAAATAATGAATATTTTTTTTATATCATAACCATTATAATGGAAATATAATATACCAGTCACCTTATTACTGTTCCACTCATTAATAAATGATAACGTCGCTCATGCGTATATGTGGACTACCACATCCAAGAAGTGATGTAATTTATTTTTATTATCTTCCTTTAAAGTTTGATTTTAAATATGTATATAATTATTATATACAATATTTACATCATTATTAAAATTATTAATAATACGGATCCATGACCAAGGTGGAACTTTCAAAACCATCAAACCGAAGCCTTCATGGAAAATGGACCAGTTTTCACCTGAATGTCCATTTAAAGAGAAATTGTTAATAAAAGGATAATTGAAAATTATAAAAGAAATATACATGGAAATTTATGCACGAATATATTTATATAATAGATGTATATTAAATTTATATTTTTTATATTGGATTATTGGACATGTATGAAGAAATATACTACTTGAGGGAATTGTTTATCTAAAAATCTCATCCATATTTGGGATTATTTATGTTTTATGATTCGATTGAAGGAATAATATGATAATTAATTCTAAAAATAAATATTTTTTTATCCTATGTTTATTTATGTAAATTAAAAGTTTTGATTTTATTTTACTCTCTTTATGTACTCAAGATATTGAAATACTATTTTTATGGAAAACCAATTTTTTTTTCTTTTTAATCAGGTATATTTTTCTACTATGTCTATATTTTAATTAAAATATTTTCAATGATGTTTATAATATTATCCTATGATTTTTTAAATTCATTTTCAACCATGTTTTACATTCTATAAATAATGTTTCAAGGGAATATTCTTACAATTTTCTAAATGAGTTGCTTTTAATGTTTTACCAAAAATGTGAATAGAGTCTTGGTTTTGATATACCCAACAAAAAAACAATTTCCCACCATCATGTCCCAATAATGTTTTGAATCTTAGTTTATAATTTTCCAGATTTATGTACAAATAAAATTCATTTTATAATATTTTGTAAATTTCTATATTTTGAATAAGTAATTTCAAAATGAAAGTGTATTTTCCTTCCAATGATATTTTTAAAGTATTTTCATATATGTTAACATCCATTAATGAGTATTATGATTTAATGAGGATATAATTTAATGATTCTATCTAATATATTTATCTGGATGGTTTATGATCATTTTGACTGGGGAAAGTATTGAAATTTGTTATACTAGTTCTTTCAATATGAACAGTTGTTTATCATTAAGGATTGTTGACTAAGTTGTACTATTTATTATTATAATTAATTCATTAGAATCATTAAGTGATGGGTGTTGTTTGAAATTAAAGAGTCCCTCAATGCATTAGTAGGTTTCACAAGACAAAACTATTTGAGTATTTGGTTGAGGCCTTACTCATTTATTTTTAAGGTCTTGGCATGAGGCCCTGATGATATGTTTATGATTTCTAGGAAAATGGAATTTATGGTATGTTTATGGCATATTGGAATGAGTCCTATATAGTAAGTTTAATATTTCCCAAATTATGCATTCTATCATTAAGAAAATTTTTGTTAACATTTATGTGATTATTTGAATATTTATTTAATCCAATGATATATTTTAAAATCAAGTGACTATTTATATGGAATTATTTAATCAACATTTATACCTTCTATATTATTCATTACTTTTATATTCTATGTCATCTAATTCTATATACATTCCCTTACTAAGCATCTAATATCACCCCTTTCTTATGTTTCTTTCTCCAGGATTATTAAAATTTCACAATGAATGATATTCATGGATATTATAGATAGAAATATTATGTTATAAAATAAAATATTATTGTGAAATTTATATTTTCAAATTTAATTTTGGATTCAAATATATATATAGTTTATCAATACTATTAACTATTCAGTCATTTGGGATGCAATCACTTGTATTGAGTGCTAATGTAATAAAGTAACCACTAGATCTAGGCTATTAGGGTCAGGGTATTTATAATTTTGTTCATCAAATTGACCCAAAATAATAAATATTCAATAGTTATATTAGTTCTAGTACCATATTTAACTTGTTAATCAACATAGATTCCTGGAATAATGTTTTACCTACAGTGAAAGTAATCATTTGGGAAGAAATTCTAATAAAATACTATTATAATTTCCATTATTTTCCATTTAGATAATGTCATGAAATACTTATTTTTATTTTTTGATCCATATATTTATTCTCTTGGGATATATAGAGATTTTTTCATAGTATATGGAAAGTATCATAAATATTTCTAAACAAAATTATCCAATATACTAATTGAAACACATCCCCCAACCATTTTTTATATAATCCAACTTAATATCCAAAGAAACATTGAATTATTTCATTTTCTGACCCAAGGGGGAGGACATAATTTTTAATACGATCTACTTTTTAATTTATTTTAATGGAAACTATGATGTATTTAATTTCATATATGTTTATTTTTTTTAAAAAAATAAATCAATTAGGGAATAAGAAACATACATTATATATATCATACAAATACTATAAATCAAGGACAATTCAATTTAGAAAAGAATAGTATATAAATAAAATTTCTAAAAAAAAATATTATTTGACATCATAAAAAATATTGTTAACATAACTACATTGGAAAAAATATTTATCAATGATAGACTACAATTATCTCTACTCCACATCATGTGGTGTGAAAGGAGGACCATGATAATAATATTAGACAACTAATTGATGAATAAAAACATGGGAGGAATGTGTAAGTATGAAAGAAGTGATATTTTTAGATATTTTAATATTTTAGGAGATTATAATCTATGATAAGTATTGTTTTATCAGGTTAGACAGAATATAATAATTTCACTATATTTGAATTGTGACTACATTATTAGGTTTTGTGTCATCTATAATAGTATAAATGTGTTATTGGGGTGTGTATTGGAATATCATTGAGAAAATTCAATAAGAAAGTATCTTCATAGATTTATTTTAATAATGATTACAAATAATTTAATTAATAGGTTCATAACATGGTGGAAATAAATAAAAATGAATGTTTATTATTTTAAACAATGAATTATTTATGTAAAAAAATGGGATATCAATGAAACAATAATAATTAATTCTCTAAAAAAACATAATTAGGCCTATAAACTGTATGTTTTTAAGGTATTCCCCCCCTAATTCCCTAATATACTAGATGTTATCATTAAATTTTCATCATTATATAGTATTATCCAATGAGAAAAGTATTTATTACACACATGTTTTAAAATATTTCTTGGTAAATTTTTTTATGAATTATATTTATCCACACCCACATACTGTATCATATAAATTGACATGAGGTATAATATTCATTTTGATTCCATTAATAATACACCATTACTAGTAGATATCTTCAGAGTTGATATTGAAGTAACCCTTGAGACAATATATGAGCTATATGCTTTAATGATGATGTCGATAATCAAATGGATGAGCAAGTTATTTAATATTTCCTAAAATGGATTACCATCATTATAAATCGACACGATAAGAAATGGGTATATTATTTCCAATATGTATTATATAATATACATTTTAAGGTGATTTTTTTAATATAATATTTTTAATAAAAAAGTGGAAACAAATAATTGAGTAATGATATTCAAAGGGATTAAGAGATTCACCATGAAAAAAATTAGAAGACCCTATGTTTTATCTACCAAATACCCTAAAATATTTAATTAAGTTAAATGTCTACGAACATATTAAATATTTAATAATACCTTTGAATTTATATTTGGAGAATACATACATAAAAAAGATCATGTTGGCTAAACTGGAAATCCCTTGGAAAATAATTTTTTGTAAAATGATTATTGAATAGTCTCTATAAAAAACTTATATATGAGATACATTTTCAAAATTATTTTATCTAATAATCAATATACTATTTATTTTTCAATTATAAAATTATTCTTTATTATATTTCTTTATAATACCATATGGTATTCATGGGAGAAGCGTATAATCTTTTTTTATTTGTAAGTCTCAATATGCATTCTATACAAGAATAAAAGGATATTATATGTAAATAAGAACTTGTTAGAAAAGTGATTGAATCAAATCTAAGAGATGATATGTTATTTTTATTTCCAACCATACAAAGGTAAAACTATGAACTAAATTATTGTTATGATAATATTTTTCTTAATAAACAATACTCATTAATTTTTAATTTTTTTTGGGATTGGTGGAAAATAATTCTAATAAATCTATTTAATTAGATGATATATTTTATATATCCAATATTCATATATATAAAAAATCAAACACATAAAATTTACTTAATAATTAATTACACATTATATAATAAATATTATATATAGTCCTACAGTTATTTTTTTTATAATATTTATTAAAATATATGTTTTCCTTAGTAGTGCAGCGCTAATGTATCAAACATCAAAAGGTGTAAAGAAAATGAACAAATTAATAAATTTAGGGACATTTATAGATGGAAATTTATTTTGTTATATATAATAGTTGTTTAGTCTTGGTGAATATATCATAATTTTTTATAAACTATCATTGTTTTCAAAGTTTTCAAAATAAAAATATAACTATGATTATGGTTACTATATTTATAAATTTATAAAGGATGTCCCAATACATAAAACACATAAAATACAGCTAAAGGTATTTATTATTTGTGTATACTTTTAATAATATTCACTATGATATAAAATAATGTTAATATATATTTCTATAAATATAGTAGTGAAAAATAATTTAATGAAGATTAAATAAATGCATTTATGGATTATTGGGAAGGTTATTCTATGTTGCAGTATTTATAATGTTCTGGAAGTTGTTTTTTTTTAAATTTATTTATTTATTTTTAGTATCTAATTCATTACATCTATTGATTACTTATGGTGTATATAAGATAACTAATAGTATAAATTTTTATTTTAAGAGTTACATATGTTAAAAACATAGGTTATATACTTAATTCCTGAAAAATTAACTCTTATTTTTATAATTCATTTTTGACCTCTAGGATTGAACCATGCCACATTTCACTTTATGGTGCTTTCAAAATGACCAAAAGCATATTTTTTAGTTTTAAGTGTTTTATTAGTTCAAAATTCACATAAAATGTTTAAAACTAATTAAACAAGATCATATTATTAGAAACTATTATTAAAATCATAATTAATTAATTTTTTACATTTATGAATGAACCACAAGTCATTATAATGTACAATGTTGTAAATAATATAGAATATACATTTTTTCAATTAAAAAATAACATTTTAGTTAAAATATATGTATCATGTTACAAAAAACAATCAAATTATCTTGATGTTTCATGAAAATAATGGTTATATTCCTTTCATTGATGATATAAAATAACAAACCACATGTTTTTTTGACATGTTAAGTTTTTGAAAAGAACTGTAATTCTTGTTTTCATTTTAAGATGTGCTGTGGTAGAAAATTACCTAAAGTGCATTTTTTAAAATTTTTGTGTTATAAAATCTTAAAATACACATCACATGATCATAATAAAGAAAACATGATTATCATTTCAATAAAATCATACATATAGGAATAAACCAAATATCATTAGAATGAACCATGTGGTTGGTATTACAAAAAGGAAATATTTTCTATTTAAAAAGGATATATTAGTTCAAAACATATGTATCATTATCAAAATAGAAAAAATAATATTATATTTCCATAAAACTCTAGAAAAACATTTTTCAATTAAATTTTTGAGATTTGGGATTGAATAGAAAGTCATTCTTAATTATGGTGTGGTTGGAATGAACTTAAGTTCATTTTTTCATTTTGAGTGTTATATAATTTTAAAATTTACATCACATGTTTAAAGCTATAAAAACATAATGAAGTTCTCATGAATTTCTATTAAAGTAATTTTATAGTCATTTGTAACAATTTAGAATGAAATGAGTGTCATTTTAATGAATAATATGTTCAGAATAACCCAAATATGTGTTTTGAATTTAAAAGTGATAGTTTTTTTAAAAACACTTATCACATTCTAAAGATTTTAAAATTTGTAATGTATCATTTTGAAAGTCTAGGAAAATAATATTTGATTAATTTATTACATGTATGAGATAACCACACATCATTCCAACATGTGGTGTAGTCGAAATAAAAGAATATGCATGTTTTATTTCTTAAATTTATATTGTAGTAAAAACATATTTTACATGCTCCAAACAAGGAAAACATGACTTTGGGACATTTAGTATTTTTTCTACTTGTCATTCCTACATATGGTGTGGTAAATATTACCTATGTTACATTTTTTCATATGTCATTAAAAAAACATATTATTTATTATTACTCATATTTGACTTTTTATTCTGTTATAGGTATGTTACATAGGTTGGTTAAAATTGAAACTATTTTTAATTAATTGAAAAAAATTTCATCACATGTGTCATTATATAAATGATATTTTTTTTTATTTTTTCAATATATAATTTTTTTTAATTTAAAATTTTTTGTTAAATAAATAAATATACTAATTTCTATTATTATATTTATATTTATTTATATTATTATAATTGTAGTGGATTTTTTTAATTCTTTTTTACTATAGTTATTAGGCTTCTAGGGAACTAAATAGTAGCTATAATAATCCTTGGGGACCTTTCTCAGCATTAATAAAGTATTGACAAACAGACTTGTATTTTCTCTATATAAGAAATTATATCACTTTATATTCACAATGAAATTCCTTTTCTAGTGAAAAAAAATTCCTTTTTATTATAGTGTTATTTAAGAAGATAATCTCTATTCTATGTCTGATATGTTATTATATTTACTAAAAACCACTTTATGGATTTTATGACAAAACATGATATATAAATAATAATATCTATCCAAATAATAGGTTTTTTTAAAATAATATGCTAATAAAATAAATAGAATTTATTTTATTAAAATTGGAATAAACTCATACATTCCAGAGAAACAAATTAAGTAAATAAGATTTAATGGGTTTTCTATGGTGGGGAATAATATACACGAGGTAAAAATAATTTGTTCCATGTGAAGAGCATACATGGTTGGGATTAAATATTTTAATTTAGGAAGACCAATATAATCTTATATGTGGAGGATAAATACTTCTCTGGGTAATTTTGTATATCCTTTCATATCATTAGAATAAATATTAAATAAATCATGTCTTGTGATGATAGTGTGATACAGAAAACTACATATATGAATTGTAGAAGTTATGTTTTTGTGTGTAGTAAGAAAAAAATATTATTTAGAATAAAATAAATGGATATATTTACTATTGAAATATTATTATTTTATTCAACTAAATCAAGAGAAATGTTAAAGTATAACATTTTTATATAATTATAATAACATTTCATAATTCATTATTGGAGATATTTATTTAAAATTTAGACTAGAATTGTATGATAATTTCAATAGAAATATAGGAATAATTAATTATTAGGAATTTGGATACTTTATATGAACCTATGTAGGAGAAGGTTTGGTAGGGGAATATAAGATCAATGTTTTCCACATAATTATATAATAAGGTGAATCTAGATGGGATATAAATTAAGAAAATAAAAATTTTATTTTCACAAAATGATTTTATTTTCAAAATAGATTGATTTTAGTGAGAATATATAATTAATTCTACTATTCAAAATAAAAAAATTCATCCACTTTTCTAAATAAAAATACACCGAGTTTTAGGAGGAAGATCTATTCGGGTAGTTGGATAGTTTTATCTATAATTTTGTTAGGTTTAATAAAATTTATTCACATATATATCAAATTGAATTAGATAATATTATATAGATAAGGAATTATTTTATATACCTAGTCCATTAAGATTTAAGGAACTATATTTTTGTTCATAATCACGAGGTTGTTAATGATAAAAAAATTCTTAGTTTCATATTATTCAAAGGTCATTTTAATTATTGATGAATATTATTATGTTTGATGTTATCTAATGTATTTTTTTGAGAGAATTCATTCTCACTCAATGATAAATTGTTAAGTAAACCCGGGATAATATGATTTTTAGGTGTAAGGACATATAAAAATTAATGGAAAGAAGAGGAAATAACATGTTTTATAGGGTGTTCTTGAAATCACTACAAGATATTGTATCATTTTCTCATAACTACACATATTAAAATATGTATTAAACAAAAACATAGAACCTAATAGTTTAGTTTCATTGGATATTAGTTATATATTACATATCATAATAAAAAATTATAGTTTTAATTGATTTGAAAAAACAATAATTTTTTTAAAAAGAATAGACATAAAATTTCACACTATTTACACACCCAAAAAACAATTTCAATTACAAAATAATTCATATAATTTATTCTTTTATCTGATAATAAACATCCCACAACATAATAAATCATTTTTATGTATATAACTAATAAAAATAATGATCTAAAAATCTTTAAAAGGGAAGAAATATGAGTTACTAATAAAATATATATGGGAAAGTTTGAGGTATATCATAAAGAAATGAACATGTGAGAAAAATGTAATATTTAAGCATAAAAATTACACCTGGTGTATTATGGGGGAACTTATATTATGTCATGACCCTAACCAGGTAACCTATAAAACATGGCTCCAAACTAGATCATGAAAAGACAAAAATGGAATTCTTGATCTTCACTGGCCATCAAATTGCTCACAGAGATTCCCCAACAATGTAAAGGAATGGTTTTATCTACATGAAAGAAAATATGGTATATATATAGATAAATATAACATAAAAGGAAATATTACACCACTATAAACCTATCACAGTAGTGATATAACTAAGGAGACAAGACAAATCCAAATACATGTCCGAAAAAACAAAACAAAACAAAAGGGAAGTCCAAACTACAAATAACTACTCTATGTGATATAAGGGAAACATCTCACCATGTCACCACTAGATACCCATACCAAAATAACTTGAAACCAAACTTCCTCACAATAGTTCCTTTCAATTTATTATATCATAAAAAACAAGGTCTACACACCCCAAGGGAGTGTGTAAGGTGTGAGCACTACAATCTCAGTAGGATCCCACATAAGTGTTCGATAGAAATTATTTTTCGAAATATCCCAATATGATCAAAATATGTAATATATAGAATGATAAAGCATTTTTCACATGTATACTAAATGTACGGTAAAATATTTCCCCATTTTAAAGTTCTAAAACAAATTCCATATAACATAGGTAAAAAACCTTTTCAAATAAACCAATTATCAAAGCACACATATTTTATCCATATCAAATTCTAATTCAAAAAATAAAGAAAAATAGATATAAACATTAGGATAATATAGGTATTGTAAATATGGGTCTCTCATTCCTCAATAATAAATCAAGACTTACTCCACTAAACAAGTCCCTTGGAAACATGGACTAAGAAATAGAGGAACACCCCATTAATGATCCCCTAATGTGTCAGATAATCGAGTTCATTAGACACATGTCCTAGGGGATAGAGGAACACCCCATGAAGAAAACCCAATATTGAAACAAGAAAAAACCAATACTAAAACCCCCTCTTAGGTAACCAAGGATCCCATGTGCTTTGTATGTAAAAAAAATTCAAAGGATTATAAGAATTGAGAATTAATATCCAGTCAAACCTTATTCTATCAAAGTTATTAATTGAAAAACAATTTCATAAAAAATTTCATAGTTATTTTGACACCTATTTATTTAAATAAAACATGGGTAAACAAATATTTTATCATCAAACACTTATTAACACATATCAATAACATCAAGGATCAAACTAATCATTTTATATAAGAAAGTTTAGAAAGAAAAGAGTATACATGGTTCTAAAAGCAAAGAAACGAGACAGAACCACCCACCTCACAATTGTGTTCTCATGAAAAAAAATTAGATCCATTTACCAAAAGGAAAGGGAATACATAATAATGTTATAGGAGTCCATATACATCCATTTAAACATCTTAAAACCATGTTTCTATAAGAATAATGTTAGATGAGAAGGTTTGTCAATACATGCCTCAACAATCACATGTTCCACACCACACCCAACATTATATCTAGACTTAGACTATCAAACAGTTAAAATTTTTATAATAAATAGAGAATAAAACAACATATAATCAATATACTTAATCAATATAGTATAGATTCAATTCAAATTGTAATAAGAAAATAAGAATATGATTAATTACTATGTTTAGTTTTAGAATTTTATAATTATGATTATGTTCCCTATAAAATATCTGTGATTTAGATGATCTAAGGGTTCCCAATCTAACGATAAAAGTAGGATTTTGAAAAATTAAAAAATAATTTTGAGGAAAGAAGAGTAGGAAGTGATTCAATTAAACCTAACAATTTGATGAAAACCAATCGATTTTAGATCAAAACACTAATTATAGAATTTAGAATGAGAAAAAAACACAAAAGGTAAGCCTCTCCAAGATACCTGGTTAGATTAGTTTAAAAAAGAGATATTAAGGGGATAAAATATGGGTTCTAGGGAATAAAAATACCAAACAACCCCTATTTAACAAGACTATTCAGATACCATCGGTTAGCGACTAGATACCACCAGCTACTCAGAGGTTCTAGGCAATGATTTTGTACCTATATAAACACTATTGGATGGATATTTGGATTCTTATAGGAATAAATTATAGATATCATTTGGTAGAATTTCCTATGGCCTTCTATAGACTCCATTATGGGTATGCCACTCTGAAACTCCACTAAGTCACCTTCACCACTAATGTCGTTTAATTTCATCACTTGTTTCCACGTCTGTTTTCATGTGTATTTTTATGTAATTTTAATATAAAATTTTATTATAATGCAGAAATATTTAATTTTGAATATTTTTGGGTGATAAATATTATTATTTAAATCTTTGATGAAAAATAATGTTTTTCATTTCTTAATGATGAATCATTTAATAGAATAATTAATTCTTTATTATATTTTTGAAGTGTTAATAATATTATGTAGAATGTGGTGATAATTATAGTATTGGATTGTAGTAATGGGGATTATTTTATTTTATTATATGTAGTTGATATAGAAATTTAGGAAACACTAAAAATGTTTGATTATATGTTAATTTTTTAGCGTGATAGTTTATAATTATAATTTAAAATTAAGAGCGTGTAGCTGAAAAAATATATATTTAATTATAATGGAATAATGTTATATAATTAATGATTATTAGTTGATTATGAATGATATATATTTTATTTTATATATTTTTATTTGTAATTAATTCATTTTATTTTCCTTGTCTTTTTATTTGAAAAATGACATTTTTATAAATAAATTATAAAATATAATTTTTAATTAATTATTTTGGGAACATGAATATATATTTTTGATGGATTTTTAATTCAATGGTTTATAATTAAATTTTTATTGAGTAGGATATGTAATTGAATTTTATACAACCCACTTAGCCATGTTCTTATGTAGATATATATTTTTAAGTGCACGCAATCAAAATTCTCAACTTCCCATGTTTCCAAAATAAAATATGGATACGACATAGAAAAATTATGGTTTGAACACATACCAAAGTTAATATATAGAAAAATATTTTCATATGAGTTTGAAATTTTCCACCAACATAAATGAACATGAAAATGAGATTGATCTTGGACTCTTGAGGTTCATAACTCTATCAAATTAATTTTTGAAGTTTTTTGTAGATCTAATTGAGTTCTCTTGTCATATTAGAAGGTTCCAAATGGGGAAGAGAAATCAATTGATAAGAAATGTTGAATCAAGGATAGATTATTCATTAATGATGATGTGAGACAAGGTCGATGAGTTTAAGTGTGTTGTGGAGTTGATCTAATATCTATTTTGGGAATGAAAATGTAAACCTATACCAATCAAAGGTTGAAGATATCCTAACTTATAACTTAACAAAGATTCATTGAGAAGAATAGTGGCTGATCAAATTAGCTCATACCTTTTAAGGAAGATGATTTTTTTTCAATCGAAGTTGAAGATGAACTAATATTTTAAGATGTAATCTAATCAAACAAAGTCATCAGGGTCGAGATTCATTAAAAAAATTTCTAGTTGAATCCATATTTTAATTGATGAATATGAAGAGTTTTCTTGTGGGTGTTCAAACTGAAAATTTTTGTTTTTTAGCGTTTGATTTCAAAGAATATAACCATATGAATTAGTAGGTTTAATGGTTGAAGCTCATTTGGAAATGAAATTTTTTTATTTCGATGGTAGTTCTATGATAAATCTATATAGAATATGATAGATGGGTATGGTGTGATTTGAATTCTATGGTAGCATAAATAGGGTTATTATCATGAAGGTTTTTCAGTTTTGAACAACATAGAGTATTTAAGAGTTTCTAAGTGAGTTTTTTAAGAATCATAATTAAACGAATAAGGTATTGGTCTTCTTGAGTGGATGTTTCAATCACTTAAATAGGGTGACATAGATATCGAGTTACTGTTTTTGTGTATGTCCAAATTGTTGTTAGTGGATTTAGATTTTACTATGATTCATGTTTAAAGTCCCTATGTTTTTTTAGGATTAATGGTTGAAAATAAGTCACTCTAAGAGTTTTTATAGAGAATATCATGTGGGTGCTTTCTACAAAAATGTGTATTTTGAAAACTAAATGATTTCGAAACAAAGACGAGAAATTAAATTGAGGTGATTATTGGTGGAAATTAATGACACTAGGGTTGGTGGAAGAGTTTTTTGGGGGAGTTTTGTTAAAATAATAGTTAGAGTGACTGAAGGTGGGATTATTTTACCTCATTTTTTACAATCACCAATCTAAATTAGTGATTGTGTAACCATAAGTTAGTGGTTTAATTCTATAATTAAAATGTATATTTTTAATAAAATATATGGGGGAGAGAATTTATTCAAATATGAAAACATAAAAGCTTCCAACTAACACCACGACACTAGGGGGATATATGAGTTCTAGAGTAAGATATTATTACACAAGACTGAGCCAGAGGTACATTGTGAGAGGAAATTGAAGAAAAATAATAAGATATAAAATTCCACTCAAGAGATAATATTTATATTTCTTTTATCTTATCTTCATTGAATCTAAATTTTATTAATATTTTAATTATACTAACCTTTAATAAACATGCACTATGAAAAATTACTAGGATAATTTTTGCTACCTTTGTTTTATTACCATTTTCTTGCTCTGTCTTCTACTTCATTTTTTAACTCATTCTTCTTGGAATTCACACTTTCAATCTAGTTCATGTTTTTCTATATATCAAGAGGAGAATGGTGACTTTAGGAATAAATATAAAAAGTTATATAGTTTAAAATTTAGAGATATAATCAACAAAATAGTTGGACGAACTTTCATTGATGTAAAATAGTTTTTTTCTCTTTGAATTTTTTTTTGAAAAATATATTTCTTTCATTTTTAAAAGTTAAAAACTCTTTCATCCAAAACAATCAAGTGGAATCTCTTAATTTTGTTTCTATATTATATTTATCAATAAATTAGGTTATAAATAACCCCTATAACACTTATTCCACTCAAAATATCCATTCAACCACATTTTTATAATTATTTTTTACAATATTTAGTCCCAATATTAGGTAGAATTGATCAAAATAAAGTCCTTAAAACATCTCACTAGCCTTCCCTACGGATCAGACCTTCACTAAATTACTAGTTCAAGATTATAGAGGAATATTTAATGGTCTTGATGACCTCTATACTATATGTATTTTGGAATTATTTTTAGGGAAGGTGTTCATTGAGTGTCTAAGGTTTTATTGGTTTTAATATATTTTTTAAAAATAACACAAGAAGCAATTTTTTTAAAATTCCAATATAATAATGAAATAATTTATTATGTTGATTTTAAAATCCTAATATTTTGTGTATTTTAGCATTAAATATATTTTTGAACTTGCTAACTTTTTCTATGGAGATTTTTGAAATTTTTTGTTCTACTTTAAAATGGTAAATAAAAGGGGATCGTGTCAAAAAATTACATATACAATGTTATTTTATCATTTTTATGGGAACACTATTTGGTAGTGCATTTATAACTAGCCACAACATCTTGATCATTATGAAGAAACATAATAATTTTATAAACCTGAACTTGATGAGCAATCTAAATATAAAAATGTTTTTAAAATTTATGACTAAGTTTGAAATACTTGAAGAAGAATATAAAACCAGAAATTCATAGACTTAAAATTGGGAATTGGGTTAATTTGTTAAAGAATAATAATAAATTTAAATGATGTTAAATGAAGAGAATGAATTTTTTGAACTGGATATTTTTAATTTTATGGAAAGGGAAGAAGAAGACCAAATTTGTGAGCTTTAAATTCAAAAGGATGAAAATTTAAAGATATTTTTCCAATTTGTTAAAGAGGTTTATGAGGAGGAAGAAGAAGAATATCCCATTTTAATTTTTCTAATTTTATTTCAAAATGAAGTGAAATTCAATACATTGGGAAATTCAAAATTTTATGAATAACAACTTGAAATAATAAACTAACCTATTTAAAAATACTATTTTTGAAAATATAAAGATTCCTTTATAGAAATTAGTTTAATGAAATTATGAATCAACTTGAATTTGAAGAGGATTTGATGATAATTTTCATGGATCCTATGGTTGAAAAGCTTTATTATATATGATCATTGAGTGTGTGGTTTCTCAGGTTTAGAAAAAAATTTGAAGAAGAGGAAATAAATCTTATACATCCATTAATCTATTTTACTAACAGAATAGGAAACACACTAGAGTTAGAAGCTAGGGAACCTTTGGAGAAAAACATGAAAATGGAATTTTATATTTTTTAAATTATTAAAATTGATTTTAAATGTAAAATCATTATATTCAAAATGAAAAACCCCACAACCTTTGAACTGGGTTTCTATGAATATCAAGAGGTAGAAGACTTGAAATAGAAAAATAATGAATAATTTGTTTATAGATACCATCATTGGTGATTAACCCCACCTATAATTAATTGATAAATTGTAATCAAGTGTTAAATAACTTTGGAAGAGTGATTTAAATCTATAAATTTCATGTTACATGTTCAATAAGACTTAAATGGAGGCCCCTTTACCTAATGTTGACATGTAAACCCCAAAATGAAGTAAGTTTTTATTTAGTGATGATAATTTAGAACATGAACCTGAGATAATTATTCATCCTATAAGAATTCATTTAAGAATATTTTGTTTTTCTAAAGTTGTGACTTATGATTTCATGTCAAAATTTGTAGGAATTTTGGATGAAAATCATAGTTTTATAAAACTTAAACATGAATGTATTCTGAATGAGTTAAAATAATACATTATCGGTATTTAATTATTGAACTCAATAGTTTTTTGTGCTTGAATTCATATAAATTTTGAGAATAAATTTATGATAAAATTTATTTAATTACCAAATAATTTAATACAGTTATAGACATCATTGAAAACCATCTTCCTAAATATGATTTTCAAAACTTAGTCTTTAAGAGTTTCTTGTAGAATTTAGTTATTGAAAATGAATAAGGGATATTTGAGGACTGTTCCACAACCCTAGATACAACTTTATTATTATTGTACCATCTTTGAAATTTTATGTTTATAAATTTATGAAAAATTATAGAACTCAATAGTCAGATAATAATAGCCTCAAAAGGGTATTTCTAGGGGCATGGTTTAAGTTTAAATGGTTTAAAATGTTTTATTTGAATTTTTTTATACAAAAATATCATTTCCCACTTAAAAAAATATTAAATACCCATGTGGTGGTTCTTACATAACAAAACATTTCCACTTAGTGACTATGGTTAGTTTCTAAGAATGTTTGATTGGAGACCATAAATATATAACTTGATGGGGGGGGGGAAATCCATGATTGAATAAAACCAATTTTTTAATTTGATTTTTTTTTGTAATAAAATTCCTTCATTATTTTTTGTGCATTATCACTTGAACCACTTATCCACTTTTCCCTAAAATTATTAATGGTAAGTCTTTTCAATTGGTTTGGGATTTTTACTACCACTAACTCTCACTCCCACTAGTATCATATTTTATATTTTAAAGGTGGATGGTTTTAACAGTTCTTATTTATTTTCTTTGTAAGTGTTGTTATGGAAAGACTAGGTCGATCATAAAATGTTTTGTAGGTGATTACATGGCTAAGATTATGTAAATAAAGTAACAAATTTTAGGGGATTTTCTCTTTAATTCTTCTTGAGGGTATACTTATTAAAATATTTTTAGGCTCCCAAAAACATGATTTTTTTTATATTCTTAAAATATATATATTTTTCAAAATTAAGTGTGGGAGAATGATTCCCCTTGTTTTCTTTTTGTTTTAAGTGTATCTAATTTAACATATTGGGGGGAGGGTATACTTATTTGAATTGTTTCTATTGAAAATCCTTCAGAACTAATTCTAAAAAGATTTTTTAAAATGGTGTAAATTATTTATTTCTATGTAAATCATTGTTCAAAAAGGAATTTATTTAACTTGAAGTAAAATTTATTCTTTTATGTTTAAAGAGACAAAGAATGTTCAATTTAAAATCTTTTTTTTGGAAAAGTGTTAGACATTTTTGGAAGACAAGTGATTGGAATTTAAGTGTGACCCTTTAATGTAATGCCCCAACCTTGATTACCTAGAGTTGGTGCATTATTACGTAACATTGGAATGATCACAAAAGATCATGTCTCGAAAGACCGATTAGTTTAGTAGCCTTGGAAACACTAGATACATTCATAAGTCTTACATTACATGATAAATTGAAAAACTAAAACAACATAGTCTCCATAGTCCACACTCATATCCCCTTAGACTATCACTACAGGCCAGTCATAAAATACTTCTTCACATCCTAGGAAAAATAAAACATAGAATGGGGTGAGCTTAGATGTTCAGTAAGGATAACAATATAGATTAAACATTCATAAATAAGTATAAACATTTAAGGAAATATATAACTAAAAAAAATAATTTTAAACATGAACTTTAGAATAAAATGGAAAAAATAGAATGAAATAATTCTATTTATTTATTCACATGGATATTCTACTAGTCGAATAATCACATACAATATCAATAACCACTTTCATAAGGATATAATGCATAATTCTAGATTTTTATAACCACATAGTAAAGGCCTTGTGCCAAGACTAAAAATAAGATTTTGTAAAAGCCTTATGCCAAGACACTAGTTTGTCTCATTAGACCTACCGATGTATTGAGGAGCTATAGCAGGCTCCACCCATCACTTACTAAGTTCAATGAATTCCTCATATAAAAAGGATTAAACATAACATAAAAATTCATATTAAAACTGGCATAAGAAATGTCAATAATTTATCCATAAACCATGAATTGTATGAAATAACACATACATAGCCAAACATATCACAAAACCTTCAATACAATATTGAAGTTTTGTATCATAATAAATCAACTTCAAATAAGCTTAAAATCCATCAAAGTATGTCGACATAGATGAAATCAAAACTATTTGAAAGAAATACCTCTTTTTTTTGAAATCATTTAAAAGTCACATAATTATAAAAGAAAACATTTACTTTGAAAATATACTTATAATCCTGTAAGGGATGCTTCGACGATTTTATAATGGCGGAAAATAGCTACACTCGTTGTATAAGTTAAAAAAGACATTCTTACCTTAATTTTGTCAAAAAGGTTAAAAAGGACCTTGTTTAGAAAAAGACAGAAAGATTACTTTATAAACATCTTATAAAAGTCAAACAAAGGTATAAATGAATTTAAACCAAAGTTTATAAAATAGTAAGAATGTTTTGAAATACATTTTTAAAAAACATGGATGTGGATGATAAAGAGGTCCCAGTAGATAATTACGTATAAACAACCTCAGATAATTATGGGATTATGAAATAAACCCTTAAATTGTACTTTTACTTGGTCAAGGGTAGGTTAAAATCCTTTATAATGGTGAAATAATGGTTATTAAATTATACAAGAATATTATACATTAATATGATATCACATATGATCTTTTAACATTGCTTTGTTAATAATATCTTATCATTATCGTCATTTCGAGTGTTAACAGATTCATTTTCCATTATATTATTTGTTATATGAGTTATATTATTTATTACTGGGATGTATCTTATTCATATCTGGAATGATATCTAGTCTTTTAACATTATTTTTAATCATGTAATGAAATTTTTTCTTGAATGCATTTGATGGGGAATGAATCTCATCGCGTTCGTGGAGACGGTAATCTGTACGTACACATGAGCGAAAATATCATTCTTTTGATATTAAAATAATATATAATTGGATGTTATATCATATATAAAGAATAATTATCATGTTATATTTATTATTTACATGAACTACACATCATTATTATACCCATCCAAATAATAATGTATTGAATAATAATTACACCACAACGTGGAGACGGTAATCCGTACGTACGTACGTATGGTGACATGTCATTCAAAGGATAGATAGAATAATGAATATGAATATACCATATTTATAATAAAATCACAATACATTGAAGATACTGGAGTTATTATTTTATAATGGAAATAACAATCAAAGAAGAAGTGGAAGAAGAAAAGAACTTGAAAGAGGTTGGTGAAAATATTACCTCTTCTTCGGGTTCTTCCTTTTGATTTGATAAAAAGAGCTCCTTAAGTTGGATTTCTAACCAAAGGAGGGACTCTAGGATTAATTTATGTCTGTTGAGAAGATATTTGAGTAGGGGTTGGCCAAGCCAGAAGGCTTTGAAGGGGTGAATTAGAGAGTAGGGGGAGTGCCCTTTTATAAGAGGGGTGAGGGGCACCTTAAGAAAAGCCAGAAATATTATTTTATAATAAAATCATTTTCGGTTTCTAATGGATAAAAAATGAATTATTTAAAGGATAATGTGGGGAAGGGTCAAAAACCACCCAAACAATAGGTTTTATACATGTTTGGGTAACTATATTAACCTTAACGTTTAGATTTAACTCTTAGTTAAATAGTTTGACATTTACGATGTCTCATTGTATTTTTATATTATATGGTTAATAAAATGACTATATAATTCCAAGTGAACCCCAAGTGGTTCATTAATTATACACCTATCATTATATAAGTCATTTTTTCCAAACCTTAGTTATTTATCAATATGAAATCAATTAAGTATATAATATGTTTTTTAAAAACTCTTTTATCTCAATTTTGACACTATTTGGTATTTTGTTTTTTCTAAATTTATAACAGCATTATTACTTCAACAAAATTCATCAAAACAACCCCAATATTTCATAGTAACCTAGAAAATTAGTGGAATTCATAAAAAGTCTCAAATTACATTCATTTGGGTATTTAAAATATCAATTATTTTAATATTTCATTAATAAGGTAATTATTGCATCACCATTGTGTCATAAATAAATAAAATTATTTAATTTATAAAAATTATAAATAAAATAAAATTATGTAGGAAATATTTTTATCTTTCTAATTAATATTTATAATCGAATTTATCTTATGTGTAACCCTATATTAAAATGTTTTATTTATTAAAATTTGATTTTAACTCTTTTAACTCTTCATTGAATTAAATAATAATAAATGTCCTAATCTAATCCAATTGAAAAAAAGAGGTTCAAATTTTATTCCTAAGGTTGTTTCTGGTCGAATTATACTTAGCCAATAGAATTAGGACATGTGTTAGGGTAATAATAATATCATTTTTACTCTTAATTACCCTATTTACTTTTAACCGTGGTAAATAAAAGTAAAAAGTTACTATTCACCAAAAAATTATTTCTATCTTATTGTACCACATTTTACTCCTTGAAATTAACCATGTCTCTCGGATTTTCGAAATTCAACTCACAGAAGTTGTAAAATTATGTTTTATGTGAATTTGCAAATTCTTCTAGGAGATGGGTAAAAGACGGTGAAAAGTTCAATAAAATTTTTATAAATCTAAAATTATTATAAACCGACTCCAATGAATTAATTTGAAGTTATATAAATATTATTTATCTATTTTTAAATAAAATAAATTTATTTAAAATAAATAATTATTTAAAAAAAATTTATTTTTAAACTAGAACTCATTGTTTTTCACTATTCATAAAAAATTGAATGTTTTCATAAAAATACCAGAAATTCACCCTAAGTTAATTTCTATATTTTGAATCCAAAAATGAGGTCCATTTTACCAAATTCAAAACATAGAAGTTTCATTTATTAGTTTAAAATTGATTCTCGTTGACAAAACCAAAAGGAATATGTTTTAGAAATAATATCTATCAAATGATTGAAACTTGTTTATGTCCAATCTCAAAGTGAAATTACTTAAAATGACCAGCATTGGATTAAATGGTAAAAATATAATCTTTTTATACTTTTAAACCATTAAAATGTAAAATTTAACAGTATAAATTATTTTGATTAAAAAATTTGTTTTCGGTTAAAATATACTGTTTTCACTATTCACCCAAATATGAAAGTTATCAGAAAAACACCAAAAATTTATTAAAACTAAATTCTTATGTCCCGATTCTAAATAAGAATTTTTTTGTCGAATAGAATATATAAAAGTTTCCAATATTGGATTTAAAAAGGGTTCATATTTAAAAGGTGGTAAAAGTGCATTTTTTGAAATAAATACTTCTTTTATCTAAAAAAATGAATTTGTTCTTACATTATGTCTAAGAAACTCATAATATGTATTATTAAATTATAAGTACTATATATAGTTCAATATTGAGATAATAATATTCATAACCACTTTTGAACGACTAGTTTGGTAATCTTGTTGTGCGCTCAAACCTGGTGTTGCGTGTAGTGCAAGTTCTTGAATTACTTTGAAGAAATAACGTACTATGAAATCTTGGAGTGTTATATTTAACATATCATATGACCACTAAATTTAACATTTTATTTTAATAAAAATGTATAATTATTTTCTTTAACCTTAATATTCAAAAATGAAGATATTTTTGGGTTTTACGTGTGGGAGAGAGGGTCTTATTCAATGAGATAAACTATGTATTAATGAAAAACCCATTAGAATTCCCATGAATGTTTTCAAATTTGTATGTTCTCAAGATTAAATTAATCATTTTTAATGGTTAAAAACTTTTCATAAGTCTAAATGTTTTGTATCAACTTTTATGAGGTTAATTATATATTAACACATGGATTAAAATGAGTTTACATTTATTTCATCTCTTGAAATGAATTGTATTTGGAAAGAGTTGGGATAATTGTTATACTATAATTATTGTAATTGAATTTTTTTAATATGAATTTAATATAATAAAATATGCATAAAAATGAAATAATAAATGAAAATATTAATATAGGATGAACATTTATTCATGCATTTATTCTTTCTTTTATTTTTTTAGCACTTGTATGCGTTATTTATACTTCGTTTTAAAAATTAAATTTTTTCATCAATTCAAAGTGTCAAATTTTTATGACTTTTATTTATGCGGGTTTGTTGTCATACAGGTTAAGAAAAGATTTTTAATTTCATTTGAACATACTTTTTTTCTTTTTTTAACTCAATTCAAAAATTTTATAGACAATATTTTTTTCATAAATTGGGAATCTAATTTTACACAAAAAATTTTATTTTTTGGCTATATCCATTAAATGATCAAGGAAAATACAATATGGAAAATTAATTGGAAAAACATTTTTTATGTCCATTCACTATTTCAATCGTTATGATTAACTTTATTCCACTAAATTTGACTAAATGATTTCTAGAGGACAATCAATGTTTTAAGTGTAAGGAAATTTTATGAAGATCTATTTCATTAAATACCACCACATCCATTTTCATGTATTTTTATAGGATTTTAAAGTAAAATGTGATTATAATGGATAAATATTTAATATTCATTAGTTAGAGTGAGAAATATTATTCTTGGAATATTTCATAAAAAATGATGATTTTATCTACTTAATTATGAATCATTTAATTATAGAATTAATTATTATTAATTATTTTAGGAGATAATTATATAATATAGAATTTGGAGATAATTATAATATTGGATGATTAGTAATTGTGATTATTTTGTTTTAGTATTTGTAGTTGACATGGAAATTTATGAAATATAAAAAACAATTGATTATAAGTAAATTTGTATGTGTGATATAGATTATAATTGTGATTGAAATTTAAGAGTGCATAGATGTAAAAATATATATTTAATTATTAATATATTATTTTTTATAATTAATGTTAATTAGTTGATTATGAATGATATATGTTGTATTTAATGGATTTATAATTAAAATAATTTTGTTTTATTTTCCTTGTTTTTTATATACAGATGAAAATTTAGGAAATAAATTTTAATTTTAATATTTTGAATTTGGTTATTTTAGGAATTTAAAATTATATCTTTTATATTTTTTTAATTTAATGATCTATATTTTATATTTTATTAATCATTCCACATATCCAAATTTTCTACAACTCATGTAGCCAATTTTTTATATAGCCATATTTTCTTGTGGTACACATAGGAAAACTTTTCCACTCCCAATTTATCCAAAATAGGATATGGAATCCACATTTCATGATTATGGTTGTATAATGTACTAAACGTTTTACATAGACAACTATTTATTTTTGGGTTTTAAATTTCCCAACCAGATACCCTGCCTTGAAAATAAGATCGAGATTGGACTCTTGAGGTGAAAACATCATTAAATTAGTTTTGTGACACTTTTGAATATATCTTTGAGATATCCAATCATATTCAAAGAATTTGAATGAGTAAGTATTATTGAGTGAGTTGAGACTTTTAATCAATGATAGATTGTTAATGGGAGATAAAGTGAGCTGAGATCGATGTATTTAAGTGTTCTGAGGATTTGATCATATCATTAATCTGTGTATGAAAATGTTAACTTGTGCTGATAAAAGGGTAAATGTGACCTAAACTATACATATATTAAGCTTCATTAAGAAGAATAATGTCCAATTGAAATATCTTAATCCTTCCAAGGAAGATGTTCTTTGATGATAAAAGTTGATGATGAACCAAGCTCTGAAGAGGAAATCAAATCAAACTTGAATAATTGGGGACATGATCCATTCACTAATTTTATACATGAATCCATATTTTCATAGGTAAATATTGTGAATTTTATTTACGGTTTTAAAAATTAAAGATGATGTTGTTGGTTTTTCAAGTTTCATGAATGGAACCCTTTGAATTAATGAGTTTTGTGATTGAATCTCATTTGGAGATGACATTTTTTTCTACTAGTGGTTGTTCTATGTGCGGGTTATATGACAAAATGATGGTTGGGACTAGTATTATATGAATTATATTGTTTAAATCATAGGATCATAATAATTTGGGGTGTTTGAAATATTTATTTAATGAGTCATTCCTTATTTTTAAGAGGGTTTGTTTGTTTTTAAGAATCTGAATAGAACCTATGAGGACTAGGTCTAGGGTTTTGTGTTATTTTTGGGTTGATGTGCCAAGAACTTGAAGACGGTGTTGTAGATACCGAGTAATGGGTTTTTAATGGACACATATTTAACACCCTATTAATTTAGTTTAAATAATAATAATTTTTATATATTTCAAAACATGCAATACCGAGATTTAATAGAATTGAGATATTTTATAAAAATATTATTATTTAAATGTGACCATTATAAACAACCACTGAATTTGAGGGTATTAATATGAGTAAAAAATTATAAAATAATTTATAATTTTCCTATAAAATAAAAAATTATTTATTAATTCTTAATAAATAAGCACTGAATTTTTAGTAATGTTATTTTATGCTTCAAAAATGCATTTCTAAAAAAATGATTTTTATAAATTTTGTTCCTAAAAATTATAATAAATTATTAAACTTTTAGAAATTATATTTGATAAAATTTACATATATTTTGAAATCATAACATCAAATTTAACATATGGATTTTTTTGTAATTTTATGAAATAATTTATTTTTTACTCAATAGTGAAATATACCAATTGTTTTTTCAAATACTCATATTTCATTTAATTAAATAATGTATTTTAAAAGTAACATTTTATTCATTTTTTCTAAAATTGAAATATTACTTAATTTATTTATAATAATCTAATTAAATCCACTTTAAGCCTTAATATTCATGTTTTTATATAAGTTAATTTTTACACTTAAAAACACATTTTTTCAAAAACAATTGTTTTTAATTTCATTTTAGTCATTCATATTAAACTTTATTTATTCCACTAATTGGAATTATATTTCATGAAGAATAAAAAATTATTTTATTTATCATGTAAAATTCAGCCTAGTATTTATTTTTGAGATTTTTTAAAGAAGTTATTTTTTTGTGAAAAAAATATAATTTTTATTAAATATGAAGTATTTTCTAATATCTTAAATATATAGATACAATATAAAAATTTATTAAAATTATGGAATGATTCATTTTCGGTGATAGACTAAAAATATAATAAAAAATTAATTATAAATATATAAATTATAATTTATTTCAAGATAAATATGAAAATTATTTTCAATGTCGATGTAGTGTTTGCGCAACACTTGAAATGTCCAATTTGGTGCCCTTGAGATCACATTTGGGATGGATAAAGTCTTTGATCTACTTGGTAATTATATTTTAATTATTATTGGTTATTTTTAGGATATATTATTTTATATAGCTAGTGAATTATTGAAATGGTTGTGTCAATCTTGCATAAGGCTTAAAAATCTAAAATATCGTATTGAATAATTTGCATGAAATATGTGTGAGTAAATAATTATTTTAATAAATATAAAGGTTTATTTTTCAAATTAATATATTTATTTTTATGTTGGTAATTTATTTATAATTTTCAGTTATTAAATAATCTCCTTAAATTCTTATGCATCTTCGACACAGTACTTGTGAATGCAGTAAAAAAATCACGTAAATAATTTTAGAAAACTCTAAAATTAATATAATTTCTGTGAGTTAAAGTGTAATGAATTTTTTTAAGAAAGATAAAACATATTAAATATTTTTAAAAATTTTACATTCTAATTCCATTATTTTTATGTTTTTTTTTCAAATTCAAGTCATGCAAATAGTTCGTAATATGACATTATTAGTATTTTATGTTAAAATTTTTTTATCAAAAATTTTAAAAATAATAAAAAAATTGAAATAGGATAATTAGGATTTTATATTGTCTTAAATTTTTTCCCTTTTTCAATTATGAGTTATTTGCGACCTTATAACTAAAATTATAAATCTTTAATATTGAAAAAGTAATTACCATAGTTATGGTTAAAATTGGTTAACCAAGGGGTTAAACCAAAATATAAGGTTTAAAATTATATATAGAGCAATAAATTTGTTATTTTATTTTTATATTAATACCATCTATTCCTTATATTTGAATATATGCCATTTTTAACAATTTTATTTCTGTTAGACACATTTTTTAATATAATATTTCATGTATTTCAAAAAAAGCTATTAATGTTTTTTATGATAAACAATATTTTATTAAATTATTCAAAATTACTAAAAATATCGTTTTTATAATATTTAATGGTATATTGTTTAAAATATAAAATAGTTTCCATATATGGGTCACTTTCCTTTTTATGGTAACACTTTTGACAATTAAAGTGTAAAAAACATTGATACTCTGATAATTGTGAAAATATTTAATTAGGGGTTAAAACAAAGTGGTAAGGGTAAAAAGATAATCTAAAGCTTTTAAAATTTTATTGGATGAGATTATTTATATTTATAATAATCCTATATTATAAATATTTTAATTTTGATCCACTTGAACCTAAAAATTAACTTATATTAATTTAATACATTAACTAATTCTAAGACCGCCCACACCTCTATAACATCATGTTACCTTTTTTAGGTATTCCATGACTCTTATATTTATATCCTTTATGTTAGGTACTGGTTTGGCCATTTTATAGGATAATTTGAATAATTCTACATGCCTTTGGGATCACCCACAGTTGGTGCACAGTTAGGGAAGACCGTGCGGTTCAGTCTAGCTGACCATGAACCCTTTGATGTTACTCAAGAAGGTGGTACATGGTTTGACAAAACAGTGTAGCCTGGACCTCCAAAACATGTGGCCTTAGGTAGTGGTAATATGAATTGTTGGTGCGTGTTTAACCAAACTATGGACACACCGTAGGGAAAACATGTACCACATACAGTAGGGGTGCACAACTACGGTGCCCAATTTGTTTAACTATGTGTCCCTACCCAATAGACCATGTAGGTGGGTTTTAATTCCTTTGATAATTATTTTAAAAATTAGAAACCCCTTTTTAAAGTTTCCTAATCCTCTCATTCAACTCTAACTCAAATTTTTTAGTTGTGAATGATCTCAAGAGGTGATTTTTACTCATCCTAACCACTTTCTTATTGGATCAAAGTTACATTGATCTTGATCTATCTCATCTAGTTAACTAGATATCCAATCATGTGGTTTCTAATCATCTATATTTTTATTATCCTCAGAGTTTTGAATATTATCATCAAATTAATGGATATGAAATTGGTTTTTTGGTTCTTTATTATAGTTTTTTCCAAGATCATCAGTGCCTTCATTCTTTTTTAGCATTCCCCATTGCTGGTGTCATGCATTGTGATCCCTTGGTTTAATGTTAGGTGGTTCCATAAGTATTTTAAATTTAATTTTATCCCTATATTTCTTGATTTTTTTAAAATATTTTTAAATGATTTAAAAACATGGATTTGAAATGATTTGTTCATTGATTTGAAAAAGGAAATGGAATTGATAAAAAACCCCAATTTCAATAAAACTAAATTTTTTGTGGAGTTGTGAAAAATGATGGCTTCATTTGGACATCATTATTAAGAAATTATTTGATGATTATATTGATAAAGTGCCATAAATTGAAAGATTATTTGAAAAGGAATTAAATGGTGAAAACCTATTATTCGGTTTTGAAATGAGAAAGTTATGTTGAAAACTAAAATTGGGAAATTATATTTTGATCTGATTTTAAATGATAAATTTCCAATTTTATTGATTTATTGATTGACTGAAGCACATGTAATTCTAGGTAGTTATTAGGTAACTAATAAAATCATGTTTTGATCTTGAACCCCAAGGAGTGGAGTTACAATGACTACACTTACTCAACCAATATTAGCTAGTTTTATCATAGTGGATCCCTTAGTGGGGTGTAGTTTGATTATCTGTAGTGGTTCCCTGAATTGGGTGATGATTTGAGTGTTCAAAACATCTATATTTTTTTTTAAAAAAATTATAATTTTTAGGATGATATTACGATGAAACTAATTCAGCATATGGATCTTTCACATGGTGCTTTCTTTACATGATTTGATTACACATGTCATTAATTCATTGAACCATTTTGTTCACAAATATTGATTTATATAAAATATTTTATATAAAATGTTCATTAAATAATGTTTGAAATATGTTTTATTATATCCTCCATCATTTGATCATGAAATCAGGTTTTTGTTTAAAATATGAAAATGTAATTCTGTGTCTTATTTTATTTAATCTGATATAAAAAATGGTCAATTGTTATTTTTTTGATTATGAAACACTTAGTGAGACCATATTGGGCCTTATATATCTAATACTACCTTTGGATTTAAGTGTTTTTAGACTTTATTATTCCAGGTTTGACTAAAGTGAAAATGACACTTGTAGGTGGTTTATGTTATTTACACTTTAGACCATGGAGTGTTGATGGTGACTGGTCGCACCATTTTGCACTGGTTACATAGGTCTTTGGGAAATTATTCTGGTTTAATTTTGTCATATTTGGATGATATTACTTTTGGATATTTATATTTATGTTGGGTACTATTATACTTATTTTTAGATACTTTCTCCCTTTGGAAATGTTGAGCAAGTTTAATTGTATCTTATATCTTCTACTTTTTTTTAGAAAATTCATTATATCTTTAATATTGCAAGATTCCAGGTGCTAGTTTCCCTATTGTGGGGATTGGGAACACCGTTAAAGATATGTTAGAGATAGATCTGGTATCAGGGTACCATGGTATCCGGGATGGTTAATGAAAAAGTGAAATCACAGGGAGGTTAATCATCCTTCCTTGATGTCAATATGAATTTAGGGATGTCTTGATGGACTTAAGAGGTAGCTTATAGTGATTTCATTTATAAATTTCACCGTAATAAGACTTAAGTAACCTTGGGTTTTTGGGAGAAGTGTATCTGAGGAATGTTTTTATATGCTTATGGTCTTGTGCTAGACTTTGATCTGCATTTGATGAAATCCCAATACTAAATTTCTCCTTGATGGAATTTATATTCTTATATCTCTTTTCTGATTTGTTGATCTATGTAATATTTCTAATGTATTTGGTGTTTTTATTAATTTTCTATTGAATCATGCCTCCCTGAAGACATGTAAATATGCCGTAGGAGGAAGCTTCCGATGAACCATAGTGAGAAATCATTTTAGTGGACATGAATATTGTAGAGATAGTGGTGTGGGATATACAATCTATAGGGAATGTACTTTAACTCATTCCCAGTAAGGATCTAGTAGTGTAACCTCAATGGGATTAATCTTGAATTTTTCTCAAGATTTTATTCTCTAAAATCCTCCATCATTTCAAGGAACTAATGAAATTCAAGAGGATGAGGACTTGTTGAAAAAGAAAGAGATTCGTTTTGATTTCTTGGAAATTGTGGATTCTATTAAGGTGAAATGTGCTACCTTAAGGTTGGAAGGGCATAGTTAGAGATGGCATGCCCATGTCTTTGTTTTTAAATCAATTCACTGATATTTTTCAGTATTCTCTTAATGTAGTGACTAATGAGGATTTTATGGAATCGATATTTGAGATAGGTCTTAAATCATAAATTTGATCTCAGTGTTTCTTGCTGAAGTTGGATGCTTATAATGATGTGTTGTATTGGGAATTGATGGTTGATCTTGATCTAGATAAACAGTCAAGGTTTTCATAAGTACCTTTTTCTGCCATTGTAAGTTCTATGAGTTAATTAAAGGACATAGGAAGATTTATGAGTCTCATGGTAGTTCTAGACAGTAGGTTTCTTTTACACCTCACTTAGTGAATAGAAAAGGCCCTTTAACTTTCTTTT
Organism: Viscum album; assembly: GCA_963277665.1. Classification (NCBI taxonomy): domain Eukaryota; kingdom Viridiplantae; phylum Streptophyta; class Magnoliopsida; order Santalales; family Viscaceae; genus Viscum; species Viscum album. The sequence goes on from OY728145.1 coordinate 1,184,526,331, forward strand.
AGTGCAAAAAAGTTGTGAATTCAAAATGGGTTTCCACTAAGGCACCGAAGATATATAGTTCATGTAATCATTCATAGAACCTATAGAAATTCTTCCATATCATTTATACTATATACAGTGCTACATGATCATCAATGCCTAAAAAATGATGTGCAATCAGATTCTTCGAGATATATGGGGTTCCATACACATATATTTAAAATGAAAATCCTTCATGTAGTGGAAGTGACTCTAGAGGAATCTAATATAGGTCTCGGGACTGTGAGAGGTACTATCATTATAACTTCATCTTTAGTGACATCTTTATTTGATACTTTTTAATCTCCTCATTTATATGAACTCATATTGCAAACTTACTAAATCTTTATAGGGATATTTTTCACATGTGATGGATATTACTACACCCTCTACAATGAAGAGAGTTAGAGGTTGCTATTATTTGGCTTTTGTCTTATCTTTATTACAAATCAATAAGACCTATAATTTATAGAAATTGACATGATACCTCTTGATGTTATACTTGAGATAGATTGGATAATTTTGAATAAGTAATAAATTAATTATTACCTTTGACAGGTCTCCTTTACTATACCCGATGGGGTGTGGAGTGTCTTTTAGGGAGAATGGGACACAAGGATGGGTAGATCTGAACCATATTTTCTGAATTTAGGTAGGGTAATATTGGTTTTTTATTTTTAAATGGTGAAATAACCCTTGAATGATGATCTCCCTCTATTCATCATCCAGTTTATCAATGTGTTTCCTTATTATTTGTCTGGTCTACCACAAGTAAGAGAGTTAAAGTTCTATAATGATTCCATAATTGTTACTCAGCTAGTATCTATTCCCTATTAACATATTTCACCTATAAATTTGATAGAGTTAAAGACTCAGTTGGATGATCTATTAGAGAATGGATACATACTCTATAGTGTTTGACCTTGGGAGTTGACTTTTCTCTTTGGGAAGAAAGCTATCAGAACACTTCTCATATGTGCTGACATCTAACCAATAAACTGGATTACAATAAATGACTAGTATCCATTAACATGGATTAATGATATGTTTAACTAGTATAAAAAGAAAAATTTGTTCTCAAAGCATGTTCTTCAATTTGGTTTTCACTAGTTGAAAATCAAAAAATCTAACATTACAAATATTGCTTTCATAAGAAGGTATTTTCACTTTGAGTATCTTTTTATTTCATTTCAGCATGATCAATTCTTCTAAAATCATTATAGATTTGTTGAACATAATTTTCCATGAGTACCTTGACATGTTTGTGGTGCTTTTCATGGATGGAATTCTAGATTTCTCTAAGTTAGATGAGGATTATGTGAATTATCAGAGAATATTTATAGAAATATTGAGAGATCAAATACTTTACATGAATAATCTAAAATGTAATTTATGGATATGATAAGTGAACTTATTGGGAACCATAGCCTCAAAACATGGCATCTCAGTCGATCCTGGGAAGGTGGAGGCTATTATGACATGGGAACAACCACACAATGTGTTTAATATAAGAAGATTCATGGGCATGGTGGGGTGTTACCGTTGGATGGTTAAATATTTCTCAATGTTGGATTCTATAATGACCATACTCACTCATAATGGAGTGAAGTTATTATATAATGTGAAATTTCATAGTTATTTTGATGGGTTGAAAATTATATGAAATTCTACACCACTATTGACTCTTTTAGAGGTGGGGTATGGCTATGTGGTCTTCTATGATGCATCAGATTCAGGTTTTGGATGTGTTCTTATTCAGGGCGATCACGTAGTATCTTATGGCTCCTGAATACTTAGGCCACATGAGAATAATTATCCAACCCATGACCTTGAGCTCAAAGCTGTGATACATTCACTTAAAATTTGGAGACATTACATTTTTGAAGAAATTTTTACTATTTATTCAAATGAAAAAGATTTTGTTATATCTTCTATGAATAATATTTAATCATCCATCAGAGAAATTTATTAGAGTGCCTATATTTTGTTGACTTCAACATCACATACACCCCATGGAAGGTAAATTCCATTACTAATGATTTGAGTAGGAAAATACCAACCCAATACATGAAAGAATAATTATAAGAGTGTAACTTGATAGCTATTTTGAAAAATTTCATTTTGTAGTCCTATAGGAAGAGGCCAATGTTGTATTTGAAAGTGTTTAGTTGACCTCTACTCTTCTTGAGATGATCCTTTAGAAACAACAACTTGGTGATGAATTTCATGGAATTAGGGGATCTCTTTATGGTTGGGAGACCATTAATGAGTGGATATTTTAATCTATGAGAATCCTATGTTTTTTAAATCGTTTTTTGTTCCTTTATTCATAAGGAATGATTTAATGGTGTATTTTTATATTTAAAAAAGGAAAGTTCACAATTTAACCACAAATATGTTTTTGATATGCACTGCTAATTTTGGTTACCATAAATGAGATGAGACATCAGTGAATTTTTCGCACATTTTTATACCTAGAAGTATGTCAATGATGAGCATTAGAGACCTTTGAGTTTTCTTCATACAATTCTAGTACTGACATGGAAGTGGGATTTTATTTCTATGGAATTTGTTATTGGGTTTCCATGTACCCCTCAAAAGAACAAAAAAATATAGGTTGTGATCAATCAGTTGATGAAATCGTGTCACTTCTTACCCATTTGTGATACAACCAAAGTTGAGGAATAGGGATGTATATATGTGAATGATGTTATCAAATTTCATGGAGTTCCTTTGCCTATAGTCTCAAATAAGGATCCCAATTTTACTCCTCATTTATAGAGAGGCCTCTAGGAGGCACTGGGATCTTAGGTATGTTTTAGAATGACATAACATTCATTCGGATGGATTGATAGAATGAGCTATGAAAATTCTTGGCGAAATCATTTGTTCATGATTCCAAAATTTTGGTGGATCTTAAGATTTCTATTTAAAACTAGTTAATTTTTTATGAAATTATAGTTTCTAGTATACATTGTAGTTGGATACTTTTGAGTCCTTGTACATTTAGAAATGTCAATTGTAGTTTTACTGGTTAGATATTGGTGAAATTTATTTGGTTTGGATGAGTTTGGTTCAAGAAATATCTGAAAAGATCAAGTAAATTGTTAAGAGGATGTTGGAAATACATATAAATTATAAAAATTATTTTGACTATTATAGATGAACATTGTAATTTTCAGTTGGGTTCTACGTATTATTGATAGTTTCACCCTGTTTAGGTCATCGATGTATTGAGAAATAGGGGAATCTTTCACCATGTTTTGTGGTACATTTTCAGGTTATTGAGAAGGTTGAGAAATTTGATTAATATTTAAAACTTCCATTATAGCTGATGCAGATACAGAGTGAGTTCCATGTATTACAAATTTAGAATCATATTTTTGACCCATCTCATGTCTTTATCTAGGAGAATTTTGATGAAAATTTAAATTTATCTATGATTGAGTATCTGTTCCGGATTATTCATTGTTAGAAAAAGGTTCTTCATGGGAGGAAGATACCTTTAGTCGTTGTTCTATGAAATTATGGTTCTAATTTTCATCAGTCGAGGTAGTGTGAGGCATTGATTCGAGAGGAGTGTCTTCACCTCTTTGGTATGGAATCCTTTTGACATGATTTGTAAAGATAAAAAAGGGTTTATGACGGGGAAGTTATTATACATTGTTACATTATTTTAGGTATTTGATGACCCTTGTTTTGATATTATTTAATCTATTTATATTTTGGGGTCATTCTGTAATAATTTGGGTAATTTTTGAGTCCTTTGGGACTATGCACGGTTGGATCATAGTAAGGGAAAACTGTGTGGTTCAGCCCAGTTAACCATGCACCCTTAAATGGTGCTCTAGAAGGGGGAGCACGAGTTTTCCAAACTATGAATCTAGACCATCCAAATAGCATGTCCAAGGGTAGTGGGAGTATACATGGTTAGTGCCTAGTTAACCAAACTATGTACTCACCAAGGAGAAACCTTGCAACCCAGATTTTAAGAGAGCACTGTTTTGTTTAACCATGCAAACCTTCCAAAAAAAACATGCTTATGGGTTTTAATTCCTCTGAGAATTATTTTAAAATTTTTAAACCCCGTATTTAAGATCCCTAATCCTCCCATTTCACCCAAAATTTAATTCTTTGGTCATAGAAGATCTCAAGAGTTTATTTTCACTCCTCCAAGCCCTTTTCTTGGTGGATCGAAGAAGCGTTGATCTCGTTCGATCTACTTTGTATAAGTAAATATTCTCTCATGTGGTTTCTACAAATATATCTTTATATCCTCCTTAGAGTTTCATATATCATCATATAATTTATTGATATAAAGTATATTTTTTTATATCTTGATTTTAGGTTTTGTTCTTGGATCTTCTGCACCTTTGTTCTTCATTGGCATTCCCTATTATTGGTGTTTTGAACTACGATCACTTGATTTAAAATTTGCTGGTTCCATGAGTATTTTATATTCAATTGAAGCATTTTTATGTTTTATTTTAAAAGAGTTTTTAACAGATTTCAAAACATTTATTTTGGAAGATTTGATATTTTATTTGAAAAAAGGAATGGGAATTGAGAAAAAACCAAATCTAATGGAATTGAAATTATTAGTGGAATTGTGAAAAGGTATGGCTTGGTTTAGAAATAATTTTAATGAAATGATTTGATGATGGGATTGAAAAAATGTTTTAAATAGAATTATGATTTGAAATGGAATGAAATGATAAAAACCTATGTTTTTTTTAAATAAGAAAGGCATATTGAAAAATAAAATTGGGTAATTATATTTTGAAATGATTTGAAATGATAGATTTCTAATTTGATTGGTTGATTGATTGATTGAATAACATGGAGGCATGATTAGTTAGAAGGTAAATAGGAAAATCACACTAATATCTTGATCCTCTAGAAGTAGAGATAAAATTACAATACTAAATGAAATAAGATCAGTTAGTTTTTCCATAGTGTCTCTGCTAATGGGGTGTAGTTTGATTTCCCATAGTGGCTCCCTGAATGGGTTGATGATTTTAGTGTGTACGTATATCTAAAGCCCTGTTGAAAAAAGATTAGTGCGGGGATTCTATTACCATGAAACTAATGTACCTCATGGATCTTTCAATTGGTGCATTATTTACTTGATTTTATTAAACATTTCATTGATTCATTGAACTTTTTTATTCATGAAAACATATTTATATAAACTATTTTATATAAAATATTCATTTAATCCTGTTTAAAAACTGTTTTAAATATATTTCATCCTTTGATTATGAAGTCATGTTTTTTATTTAAAATATTAAATTATAATTCCATGTCTTGTTTTATTTAAATTGACAAAATAAAAGGTTAAATGTTATGGTTTTTATAAGGGAATACTTTTTGAGACCCTACTGGTATTTATAGATAACACGTTACCTTTTTCTATTGGATTTTTTCGACTTTATTATGCTAGGTTTGACAAAATGGAAATAACTACTTGGAGGCATTGGATGTTATTGACCCTATAGACCGTAGAGTGATGATAGGGACTGGTGGAGATGTTTTCCACTTGTTACATAGGAGTTTAAGTCTTTTTTAAAATTTGATGTTTCCATCTTGGGATGATATTCCTTTGGGATATTTATCCAAATGTTGGGTAATGTTTTACATATTTGACTCTAGTACCATATCCCTTTTAGAGTGTTGATCATTCTGACCTATATATTATATCATCAACTATTATTATTTAAATTTCATTCCCTCTTGGAACTCTTATGATTCTAGGTACTAGTATCCAACCACATGGGTTGAGAATTCCCTCCTAGATATGTTAGATACATCTTAAGTATTAGTGTAGTAGGGTATTAGAGTTGGTTTTTAGAATACTCACTTATAAAACTATACCTAATCTCCTCACTTATTCACACCTATTGAGCCTTTTTTCTCATCAAACCCTTGATAAATTATCTTATAAACTTTCATAGATATGTATCTGAGGTTTTTTATTCATAAAATACCATTCCAAGAGTCTTCAACAATAGATTTAAAAGGAAGTGTACCATGGAATAAGTAATCATCATTAGTATCTCTTTCAAGTTTATTTCTACTTATACTTTTTATAAATTTATTTTAACTATTAAAAAATAATAATTAATGTATCAGAAATAGACTTAGATTTTAGTATTTATATTAGAAAACCATTTTCTATCTCTTTTCCATCCTATGAAAAATGAGAACTTCAATCATGTATACGTATGTCATACCATCACCACATAGCAGTGTAATTCATTTTCAATCACCACTTTAATTGGATGGTTATAAATATGTATATAATGAATATATATGATATTTTGATATAATTATTTTTTTATAATTATAATATCAAATCTAACATCATACCTTATAATCCATTAGAAAACAAGAATGTCGCTTGTGCATATGTGTGGACAACCACCTCCACTATGCGATGTGTTTTTCATTTTTCATTTCCACTTTACATGAATAGTAATAAGGATATATTTAATCAATATATATGACATATTTGATATAATAATTATTATATAAAGTTTAATTATTATTTATCATTATTTCATTCCATCCATTTAAATGTGAAAACAATGTTTATGCATACGTACGACCTACCCTCTTCATGAATGGTGAAATTAATTTTTAAATATCCATAGATGAGTATATATATATATATATATATATTCAATGTATATATAGAATATTTATATCATGATTAAAATTATGAATACTATGGAACAATTATCAATGTACAATGACCAGAAATACCAATAAAATTTTCCTAAGAAAATAATAATAATTAACACACAGAAACCGTAAATTTAATAAGAAATTATTAATAACTAGGTGATGAAATGTTATAAGTTTTTCATATATGATATTATTAATATATATATTAATCTGGTATAAAATCATAATAAAATAATATATATTATACATGTTGTCAAATCGCTTTTAAATAAAGTTGAACTTGAGGTAAGGGATTTTCTCAATTTCTACTCCATTGAGACATATTTTGTATTATGAACCTATTTATTTATATGTGGTGTATAAAATGACCCGTTGGTGTATTTAATAATAATATATATTTATTCAAGATTATTAAAGTTTTAATTTAATTTTATTCTTTCAAGGGGTTTCAATTTTAAATTTAATAATGATGTAAGAATTTATTGTACAATATCATTTTTAGGATTGTTCTTATTTTAATTAATGTAATATTCTAACATATAATTCATAAACACCATCTATTTTATTATACTATTGATATTTAATTATTGTTAATATTTTTTCTTTATTTCCATCTATTTAAAACTTAATTAAAATAATGAAATTATTTATAAGAAAATTTGATCTTGTTTATGTTTGGATAAGATATATTATTCTTCCATATATATTTTTTTCAAAATTATTTTACAAAAGTAATCTTTATTCACTCAAAAAAATTATTAAGGAAATTTTATGTAATATTTGACATTATAAATGGTGTCAAAAGAAAATTTAATTTTTTTACAAATGTTTTATTTTTTACTTTATTTTACTTAATTTCAAAACAATATTTCTTTTTAAATTATAAAAAATTAAAGTATTTTCCCACCACCATAATAATTTTAGCTATTTAACTTATTATACAAGTTTTAAATGGGTTTAAAAATAAAAATATTTAATAAAATATTATTTTAATGCTTTTATTCCATTTTTTATTTCTCCATAGGACATAATTTAATTACAAAAAATATATTTTTGATGAATTGATATTCATATTTTAACTCTTATTAATTTGATAATCATTAAATCTCCATTGAAACATTTAGTTTCTTATGATCATTTTTCATTAGAAATTAAATTTCTATTAAATATAAATATTATTTTTATTATGACCATGATTTTTTCTTAACCATACACTATTACTATATACGTTTTTTTACTATGAATGTTGTTCAATTGACTGGGGGAGATAATAATCTTTCCAATTCTTTATTCAATATGGGTACTTATTGATAAGGAATTTTATTTTTGAGTTAAATTTATCATCTAGTTTATGAGTAACAAATTACACATGCTAGATGTATGGAAACTAGAATTATATAACTCCTCTTTACATCTATTGGTTTCATGAGACAAATAATTTTTCTAGCCTTATTAAATGTGTTTTTGGTTTATACCAATCCATGAATTAAACTGCCTTGGAACATGGCCTTGATGGTAAACATATCATGGTATCTAAGATCATGAAACCAAACATTAAAAATTTCCTTCATTAAGAATTAAATTATTATTATCCAAGAGATTATTTCATTTATATTATCCATGGATTCATTTAATGCTCAAGTTATTGATTAAATGGAACATGTTTTTAGTTATTTACTTCAACGTATTAATTACACCTTATTTATTTAAGATAGATCCACTTGTACATAATGATTATGTACTTTTCAAGCTCAACCTTTATTTGTCTTCCTTTCCTTGGTATATGAAGAATGACGCTTTGAGCGAGCTCAATGATATATAATAATTAATCTAAATATGAATTATATTTAATATATAATGTAAAATGGGGAGAATGTGTGTATATAGATTAACAAGTCTTTTAGAATATTTGGTCCTTTCAGATGTGATCACTTGTATCTAGTGAATATGTAATAAAATAAACACTGACTCTAGGATATAGGATTCAAGATATTTATAGTTTTTATTAGATTAATTTTATTAAAATCCTTCGAAACATGATTTAGGAAAACATTAATTATGAAGCATAACACTATGAAAGACTTTGAGGATATGTCTAATTGTAGGATAATATCCTAATAGTTTTTGTAATGTAAAGACTATATTGTTTTCCAAATATTTAATCCATGTTTGGATACTAAAACTGGACATGGGTTTGGAACAAATGCATATAGGGATAACAACTTCGAAATGAGTTAGTCAATTATATCCCAACTATAATTTTGGTTCATAGTGAGAATTACATTATTGGACCCCTATTTTGAAGCTCTCAGGTGAAATTATTGGGCCAATTAACATTTTATTTATGAACCATTATGAAGGATTTCAATGCATGGTGACCATATATGGCTTAGGTTAAACATAAGGTGTTATTATTTAGATATTCTATAAATTGTTTTTTCATGAATTATCACTATAAATATTGTTTCTCACACTATTATTTTTTGTTTTCATTAGTGGACATAACCATGAGGAATCATGTTAAAGAATAATGTGATAGATATTGGAATGAATGTAGTCATGAGCTACCAAATGAAATGAGAGTTGTAAGGATAAATGTTGTGATTATTATTAATCATCTATCTAATTATTTGATTAACAATATCAATTTGGGTCAGTTTACTCACAAATATTTTAAAATAAATAGAATTTAATGAAGACCATGGAGGGATTAAAATTTAATTTCATACAACTCAATTATGTGGGAATAATAACTAACAGAAATTTATTAGAGGAATGATAAGATGTTTTATCTATGTAAAATAATTTTATAGGGAAGGTAATTGCTGATAAAAAAGGAAGAGTTCAATTGAGGTATATAAAGTTCATCCTACGAAACCATTTATAGTTCAATCTCTCATGTTTTGGGAACCAAAGAATTATTTGAGTTGATATCATAACCCAAGTGTTAACTCCTAGACCAAGGAAGGGCCTATGATATTTTAATCATTGAAGTGAAAGTGTTGACATATTTATGTATTGGTATTATAAGATTTTGTTTTATAAGTATTATATTAATAATATTCAAGTTATAATAATAAATAAACATTTATGAATTTTTTTGAAGTAGTTTTTATTTAAGGATTTGAAAACATATGTTGGATGATACTGATAACTAAGAAAAATTATTTAGTGGTAAGGTGATACTATTGGAGAACACATGATTAAAGAAAATATAAACCTTAATATATACCAAATGTTGAGTTAATAATGTTTAGTTTTGATAAATAGATGACTAAAATTAATAAATAAAATTTGATAATATTGATGACCCTGAAGTTTATTAGTGATTTTATGACAGAGTTTTGTACTTCTTTTTTAGATTTATGGAATATATCCAATAGATTGTAATTTTATTTTAGGAATAATTATTGTGTTAATTTTTAATTGATATATTCTTCCATTGATGTTTTATGTTGATTTAGGATATTATTATTCTTGAGTATAATATATGATCCATGAAATAAATTGATTGGTATATGAAATTATGAGATAATTTCTATTCTACTAGGATAAAAGTATAACAATAATATTTTGTATTTTTAGGTTTTGAACATTTTTCAAACATATTTTGTAGGATTATTAAGGTTAATTATTTATGGAATGTATTATGTTGAACCTCAAAGTTTTTTTCAAGGGGCTTTATATATTATTTTATTATATTCCTCTATATTGGATAAATTTTTCTAACCATTTTGGTTTTGTAAAATATTTTGAAAATAAGGAATAACATGTCATTTTTTATAGATAATATGATCTACAAAAAGATAATTTTATTCCTTAAAGAATGAAAATTTAATCTTGAATATTCATTTCATTGTGTAAGATATGAAGTATAATTGACTGAAGTACAACCAAAGGATGAAATTATACTTATGAAATAGAAAGAAATTAAGTTAGTATATTTTACGACATTATATATCTTGATAGTAAAATAATTCTTTAACATTAAAAAAATTATCATGAAATAAAAAATTTATCCCCTTTCCTTCATTTTTGATGAATTGATGATCTTTTAAACACTTTTTGATTTATGATATTGTGGTGGTTAAAATTCTCTTGAACATCTTTCGGGTCACTCTATTTTATTCCTTGGATGTTAGTTTTATCCTCCGTGTATATATTTCAACTTCTCATCAATGTTATCTTTATTTAGGAATAAGGATATGTGATATTTCATGTAACCTTTATGTTTCCCACTTTCCCTTTTCCAATTATATTTTTTTAAGCCTCTATATGATGTTTAGTTTCAACGACATTTAAACCTTTGATGACCTTGGTAAAATTGTGGGGGAACAATTTATTTCATGGGGAGATAATTTAACACCCTAGAAATTTAGATTAAGATAATAATTATCTCGATGTCTTACTAAAAAATGCAACACATATCTTTAAAATAACTGAGATGTATTATAAAAATATTATTATTTAAATGTTACGGTTACAATCAATCCATTAAATTAGTGGGTATGAATATGAGTAAAAAAATTATGAAATAAAGGTATAATTTTCCTAAACAATTTTTTTGATTAATTTTTAATATATAAGAACTCAATTTTTAGTAAAGTAATTTTATACTTTAAAAATGCATTTTCTTCAAAAATGATGATATTGCATTTTTGTGTTTAAATCAAAACTAATGTTTGTTACTTATAGAAATTTTAATTTATTAAATCAATATAATTTTTAAAATCAGAATACAAATATTAACATAGGCTGAAATTTTGGGATTTTTCTAAAATAATTGATTTTTTAGTGAATAGTGAGAAATACCAATTTTTGTAAACACTCATTTATGTTCATTGAATAAATTAATTTAAAGTACTGTTATGTTATAGATTTATTATTAAAGTGAGATATAATTTATTTTATTTAGAATAATCTTATTAATTCCATTTTAATTAGTAATATTCATGATTTTTATATAAGTTAAATTTTATTGTGAAAAATAATTTTTATAAAAAAATGGTTTGTGTTAATTTTATTTGTTTATATTAAAATTGATTTATTCTACATAGAGGAATTTAATTTGATGGAATGGAATTTATTTTTGTATTTATTCATTCAAAATTATCCAAGGAATAATTTTTTTCTGAAGAAGTTAATTTTTTGGTGAATAATAAAAAAACAGTTTTTATGAAATATGATATCATTTATGATATCAAAAATATATAAATAGAATATAAAAATTTATTAAATTTATGGAAAAAATAATGTATGATAATATAGAAAAATAAAATAAAAATAAAATTCAATATATATAAATTATATTTTTTTCATGATAAATTTGAAAATCATTTTCAGCACTAGATAATTTCTTTCATAACACTGGAAATGAAAATTTTGTTATCCTAAGGATAATATTTAAGATATAGGAATAATTTTATCAAATTTTATATTAAATATAATGTTTTATTTATTATTATTATTCAAATATTTGACTTTTAGAGATATATAACAAGTGATATAACTAATTTCTTGTGCAATGCTAGTGTAAGGCTAAAAAAGTCAAAATGAAATATTAAATACATTTTCATAAAAAATCTGTGAGTAAATTTAAAATTTGAATAAATATACAATTATATTTTAAACATAATTTTTTTTAATTTTTAGTGATTAAATAATTTCCTTAAATGATTATGCAATACAAACACTATGCTTGTGCAAGCAGAAAAAAAATTGATTAAATTATATAAAATATATATATAAATGTAATATTGAATGGATGAGTTAAATAATCCCACAAAATTTTATGATACCTATAACATATTAGATATTTTTTAAGGTTTATATTAATATTCCACTATTTTCATGTTGTTTTCAAAGTCAAATGATGTGTATAGTTATTCAAATTACTTTAATAGTATTTTTTGTTAAATTCATTTTATTAAATTAATAAAAAAATTCCAAGATGACAAGTATGAAGTTAAATCTTTTAAAATTTAACTCCCTATACATTTATGAACTACCTTTCATCTGACAAGTAAAATTATAAACCTTTAATATGAAAAAACTCATTACCATGGTTAATGTTAAATTGGTTAACCAAGGGGTCAAACCAAAAGACGTGGTTTAAAATAGTATATAAACCTATAAAAAATTTATTTTGTTAATATATCAAAAATATATTGTACTTATCTTATAATTCATTTAATTTTGTAATAATTTGACATGATGTAGATGTATATTATATTATAATATTTCATGCATTTCTAAAAATGACATCAATGATATTTTATAATAAATTTTTAGTAAATGATTTAAAATTCACAAAAATATTAAATTTATCCAATTGAATCGGATATAGTTTAAAATATATTCTAGGTAACATTTATGGGTCACTTTTATTTTTATAGTGGTACTCTTGACTCTTAAAGTGTAGAAAACTTTGGTACTGTAGTTATTGTCAAAAGGGTTAACAAGGGGACAAAAAATAAGATAATTGTAAAAAAATATAACCTAGTATAAATTTTATTTTAGGAGAATGTTTATACATATACTCATCATATATTCAAAATATATCAATTTGGATCCACTTAAACAATACAATTAATTAATATTAATTTTATACTTTAAGAAATTCTAAAAGTACCCCTCCCATCACTAATAATATGTAACCGCATCCCCTCACTTATTCCTATATATTGAACCATTTATCTCTAAAAAACCAAAAAAATAAATTATTTTTCACTCCCCTAGGCATGAATTAGTGGTTCCGGTCTTCTTAAAAATATAATCCCAATAATTCTTAAGAAGGTATCTAAAGGAAGTCTACCGATGAAGATGTAATCATATTTACAGGCTCTTTCAAACTTACATAAAATTATTATTCTTATAAATATGTTGTACCTATCCTAAAATATAATTACATTATCATAAATAATCCAATATTTCATTATGATTATTTAACAACCATTATCCATCCCTTTTCCATATTATGAAAAGCAAACACATTATTTGTGTGTATGTACAACTTACCCTCTCCACAGAGCGGTGTAATTAAATTTTCATTACCACTTTAGATGGATGGTTATAAATATGAAACTAGTGAATATATATCATTTTTATTAAATAATTATTCTTTTGGAACTATAATATCTTCTCTAACTTCTTACCTCCCAATTTATTGAAAAATGATAACATCATCCGTGCTTAGGTGTGGATTGCCACCTCTATGATGTGATGTGGTTAGTTTTTCATTTATACTTTACATGGATGATAATAAGGATTTATTTATAAAATATATAGAAAATATATGATATAATAATGATTCTTAAAAGTTGAATTATTATTTATCTTTCTTTTATTCTGTCCATTGAAAAGTAAAAATAGAGTTCATGTGTACATATGACATACCATCTCCATTAACACTATAATTAATTTTTCTATCACTTCCTTTTATGGATGAATATAAATATAAATATAAATATATATATATATATAATTAATATATATATAATATTTATATCATGATTAAAATTTTGGAGATTATGGAACAATAATCAATTTATAAAGAAATAATACTACCAAACCAAAATTCTTATGAAAAAAAAGTTAAAACTAGTGCAAAAAACATATACCACATCTGTGTTTTTTACGTTAGTAATATATAACCAATGTAAAAAGATCTAAAAATTTGTTTATCATGTCGATTATAAAATAACCGATGTGGTAAAGTGCTAAGAATCAATTCATGACATCAGTTATTTTATAATCGACTTCAAAAACACCTAGATTGGATTTTTCACGTCGGTTATATTATAACTCACATGAAAGATCGAATCTCAGTGCATTATCACATCATTTATATTATAACCGATGTGATAAATCAAATCTTGAAGATTTGTCACATCCGTTATAAAATAACCGATGTGAGAAATGGTGATTCGTCACACCGTTTATAAAATAACCAACATGATAAAGGCTTTTCTTTGTTGGTTATTAAATAACTGACGTGATATGCATTAAATTTTTTTATCATGTTGGTTATTAAATAACCATCGAGATAATGATTTTAAATTATTTATCAAGACCCATATTCTTTCATTCAGTTTTCTCTGATCGGGTGACCTATGACTCGTCTCTATCATGCGAGAATCCTAGATAGGATTTTTTGAAGTTGTTCCCTAGAACCTCATTTTCCCAACATCATTCATCATCTTTATATTCACCAAATCTATCAGCTTGACTCCCAACACTCAAGTAAGTCTCACACGCCTCAGTTTCATTTATTATTTATTTTTGTGCCCTAAATTTATGTATTGATATTTTATTTTACTATCATTGTTCTTTATATCATGGAAAGTATCATAGTGTTCTTTTATACCATACTAGGTTGTTTTTTGGTAAAATAAACCATGGGAGTGTTATCATAGAAGTTCTATGATTTTTTTCTACCATGTTTGTTTTATCATGTGTGTGTTCATGTACTTCCATGTGTGTGCTACCATGGAATAATTATCATGCAAGTTCTTCCCTATAACCTTACAATCAATGAAGTTATTCAATACATTTTTTTACCATCAATAATTGTATCATTATTTAATTATAAATTTTGGTAACATATTCAAATTAAAATTCCATCTATATAAAATGTTTAATTTTTTCATATATGATAAAACTCTTTAATTAGTGTTTGAATCTCAAAAAAAACATACTCTACCATTCTATTTAAATATAATCTTGGTTGGACACATCCCCCCACCCCCTGGATACCCCACCCCCTGAACACCCCCTACCCCCTTGGACAACCCCCACCCCTTAGACAGTCCTCCACCCCGAGAACAGCCCCACCCACAATGAAATACCCCATACCTAGATAACCCGACCACTTGGACACCCCCACCCCCTAGACACCCCTACCCCCTTGGATATCCCCCAACCCCAGGATAGCCTACACCCCCTAGAAACCTCCTCCCCCTAGACAACCCTACCCCCATGGACATCCCCCACCCCTAGACTGCCCCCACCCCCTAGACAACCCCACCCCCAGACACCCCCTACCCCCTTGGATATCTCCCTCACCCCCTTGTATAGCCTCCAAACCCCTTGGACAGCCCCCACCACCTTGGACACCCCACCCTCCTGGACACCCCCACCCCCATGGATATTCCCCCCACCCTTGGACACCCTCACCCCCTTGGATATCCCCCACACCCCATGGATACCCCATGGACACCCCCACCCCCTTGGACATCCCCCCACACCTGGACACCCCACCCCTTGGACAACCCCACCCCCTGGACAACCTCACCCCTTGGACAACCCCACCCCCAAAAACCCATACCCCCTTGGATAGCCCCATCACCCCCTTGGACAACCCCCCTCACCCCCGTGGATAGCCCCCAACCCCTGTGGACACCCCACCCCCGTGGACATCCCCCCCCCCCACTCTTAGACACACCACCCCCTTGGACAGTCCCCACACCCCATGAACACCCCCTGGACACCCCACCCCCTTGGACAACCCCCCACCCCCTGGACACCCCCTCCCCCTGGACACCACCCCCACCCCCTAGAAACCACCCCACCCTCTGGAAACCCCAAACCCTTAGACACACCACCCCATGGACAAACCACCCTGGACAACCCCCCCTATTGCAATAGATTATATACTAGAGAGTGTATGCCAATGGTTCTTGAACCGTAGGTATACATATATCCCAGCAGTTTCCATGAAGCCGTTGTAATTGATTATATACAAGACAACATGTATACCAATGGTCCTTGAACCGTTGATATATATATATATATATCCCAATGGTTTCATTAAAACTATTGGTATATATAAACTTCAGACAGTCTATACCAATGGTTCCTGTCGAACCATTGGTATTGGGCTATTGCAATGACCATCATGCCATCAGTTTGTGAAACCATTGGGATATTATACCCCAATGGTTTCATGTGCTCTCAAAATGGTTTCAAACTACTGGGATATGTATAATTTTAAATAGTGAATTTATACATATTTTAATATTTATACTTCATATTTCATGTTTATGTAAGGGTGAATTTGGGATCTAGTTGCACCAGGATGCATTATTTGTGCACCTTAAGAAGAAAAGATCCAAGATGAATTTGTACTATTATATCATGATCCATAAGAGAGCTATATGTAATCCTAAAATTATTTTCATATAAATATAAAACTATTATATCTAACTATATATTCCTTTTAAAATAATTTCCATGCATAAATTTTTCAAATACACATATATATGTTTTATATTTCATTTTTTTACATTAAAATTATGATATTTATGATATAAATATAATATTTTCTTATCATAACAAGATGTATCCTCATCCAATGTCACTTTTTTATTTTCAGAACTATTTTAAAGGGGGAAGTGAGAATCCTCACAGGATTAAACACCAAAATAGATTACAGCTTTGTTGAAAAAAAGTTTAAGCCCATTGGAATCTATCTCCCTAAACAAAATCCATGGGATTGAATTTACCTGTGAGTCCGAGGATCCCTTAAAGAAGCCTTCATTTTGATTCACCAAGTTGTCCCAAGCTTTAACAAATTCCTCCATGTTGATCTTCCCCATATTGAAGCCTCTCAACAGAATGCAGGTCTGCTTATCAATCCACTCACCAACCTCCTTAGTGGTGGTCACACAAATCGTTCTTCCCATCTTCCTCAGAGCATTCAAGTCCATTGATTCTTCTGACATTTCTTCATCTAAGTGCATAAGTAGTTCCATGTGTTCCAACACTGAGCATATCTGGTGATGCGGGTCTCCAGTGATGTTTTACTCATGTTGCTGTCCAGGATCCCTCATCTCTGTTTCACTCGGGTGGTTGACCAGGACAAAAGACTCACCACCTACAGACACCATGTCACATGATGTATTGGGCACTGTATGAAGGTTTCTCATAGATATGGGAGCTTTTGGGGGTTCCTTTCCCTTACTTTCAGATCTAGTTGTAGGAGGACTAGGAAGGTTGGAAAACTTCTTCTTACGGCGCGCCCTCCGGTTGTTCTTAATAAAGCCATCCGAATCAATAGATGTTTACCTGCCTTTCCTTGAGAAGGATATGAGATATTCCTCCGCAATAGCCATTTACTTGGATTCAGTAGGGAAATCCAAAGGATATTCACTCTCCTCATGGGAATCTCCCTCATCCTCCAAATGTGCCTTCACCTCTCTATGGATGCCCTCCATCCCATCTCGTTCTGCACTAGCTTGGCGGTTTTCCTCTCCCAACACTATAAACCAGTTTTGATAGAACATATTTGTTCCCCCAGCTGTAACCTTCTCAACATAAGAAGGGATCTCCTACAGGACCTGACTTGGCCTCTCAGAGACTCCTTCCTGATGAAATCCTCATCCCATAAACTGCATTGAGGTATTCTCCAGATCCAAATGCTGAGATCCCCCACCAGTGTCTTGGTCCTCGTAGACTCCTCTGATCACCTTGGTAACCATGGCTGCATTTTCTGAAGCCAACTGGATTCCCATATCCACCTGAAGGACCTCATTTACTCGGTCACTTTTACCACTATGTGAGCCACATTCCAGAGATGTGTGCAAGTCTTTCACTGCCTCTACACTGCAACCTAGAACTACTTTATAAAGTGATACCACCTTGCCCGCACTCATGTATGATGAATAGAATTTTCTCTCAATTACCCCTGGAGTGCGCACCCCCATATCACTCTTCAGTCTGTCAAACAATTTTTCAACACTCAGGTTTGGATTGTGGACCTGAACGTGACTCAGAGAACCTAGAACTGCAATACCTGGACTGTGTCCTGGCACCCCCATCACCAGTTTCTTGCCAGCTTTTGGACCACTGTTGGCGCACACTAGTTGGAATTCCATAGTTTTATCGCTAGCTTCAACAATGCACAGCCCCCTTCTACCAATGCATGGATCCTCAACCTGTAAAGGAGCTGAATTCATCCCCAGTCGTTTATAGGAAACCAAAAAATGACCCAGTCTCATGCAGTAATTACAAATGTCAAACCATGTTTCATAGCCTACATGTTGTTTGTGTCTAACCTCTCCCTCTACTATAATCCACACATACTCTGGGGGAATTTTCGAGACATCACGTTCCAAACATAACTACGGAAAAATCAGATGACCGAGTTCCCTTGTTCTCAAATCAGAGCACAAATATTTACCAAAAAGATTTCCTACCATCCTCAAGATAACGAGGTTCTGAAAAGGCAGATAGAGTTCTGGGAAACTAACCCAAATCACAGCCGTAGGGGAGTCATGCTGCAAGTGGAGGTTATACGACCATCAAAAGAGATAGAAACGATGACCATCGCAACTACATAGAGCACTGGACCAAGCTCTAACTAGATCCTCCTATGAAGAGAAGCGAATCTAGATATGCTTGGAATCAAGAAAACCCATCATTGCTCTGTCTCGCAGGTTCCATGACCAAAATTTGTTTCTGTCGAAGGAATCCATCGAGGAATGCCACTATTTAAAACGTGCAATAAGGGAGGGATTCGGAAAACCTGAAGCCTTGTTGAACTATGAGGGAGAGATAAAATGGTTCGAAAGGCCGTTTATCAGATTTGAGACTTTAGGGATACGAGAAATTGGAGGGAAGGAGGGAAGAAGAGTGGGATTCAAGAAGGTGGAGAAAGATGAAGCCATCGTTAGAGATCCCTCCCCCAATGGGGGAGGAGGGACCTTCCCAGGATTCGCCACCATCACCGGTGGGGAAATCCCTCATGAATCATCCAATGGGATCCTCGCCCTTTCATAACACATGAAGGTTTCCATAACAAGATTTATAATCTTGATATTTGTTATAAGTAATAATTAGTTGATGTTGGATTATGACACATCGAATGAGTAATTAATACAAGGAAGGTGTTGATTCCTTTTTGGAATTTTCTAAATGAAATGTTACGAGCAACATTTTTTTCTGTCCATACCAGAAATGTTTAAATTTGAAGAAGTTGAAAAGTATATAAATAAAAGATCATTTGATTTTTCATGGTTTTAATATGAGTTACATCCCTTGGATTTGGCATGGTGAAACTGGACAAAATGTTAGATCTTTTGATGATGATGATTTGAAAGATGGTAACTCCAATGGAATTGAAGAAATGATTCATGATATTGTAGTAGAAAAAATTGAGATAGAATCGAAAATTACGCATTTTTATGGTGATGCTGAAAAACCCTTGTATCCTGGTTGTAAATATTTTATGTTTTTTCGGTGATGTAATGATTGATTAACCTGAAGGTGAAACATGGATGGAGTGACAGAGGTTTTATAGAGCTGCTACACTTGTTGAAATATATTCTTCCAAAAGACAACGATCTTCCAGATTCATATTATAAATCCAAGAAAATATTATTCCTGATGGGTTTGGGATATAAGAAAATACATGCCTGTCTGAATGACTGTATGATATATAGGAAGGAATATGAATTTTTTTCAGAGTGTCCAAAATGTGGGATGTCACAGTATAAGTTTAAAAAAAATCACAAGTTGATGTAGAGGTTATAGAGATCCCTACCAAGTTATTTTGGTATCTTCCTATAATTTATTATTTGAAATGTTTATTTTCTAATTTACATGATATAAAAAGGTTAAGATGGAATGTTTATGAGGAGATAAGTGATGCAAAGATACGTCATCCTGCTAATTTTCCATAATGGAAGAAAATTTATGAGTATTATCCTACATTCAGAAATGAAATTAGAAATATCATACGTGGGTTTTACATAGATGGAATGAATTCATATCGAACCCTCAGTAGCACAAATAGTTCATGGACTATTTTATTAGTAATTTACAACCTCTCTATTGAAGTTTTTATGAAGCAAAAATATGTCATGTTGAGTATAATTATCTCTGGTTCGAAGAAAATAGAAAATGATATTGACGTTTTATCATCACCATTAATAGATGACTTGAAACTTATATGGGAGGATGGTATTAGGGTGTATAATTCTTATAAAATGGAATATTTTCAACTTCATGTAGTGATTATGTTCACTATAAATGAATTCCCAACGTATCGAAATATTTCCGGATACAATGTTAAGGGGAATAAAGCACGTTCAATTTTTGAACAACAGAATTCATATTGTTAATTTCATCATAGGAGGAAAAAATTATACATAGGTCAATGAAAGTTTTTTCCTATTGATCAATCTTATATAATACTAAAAAAATGCATTCAATGGCTCACTGGAATTAGATATTACTAAAAAACAATTAACCCACAATGTGTATTTTGAGAGGGTGAAAAACCTTGATGTGACATTAGGAAAGACACATAAATCTAGTAATTATAGACATATTTGTAAGAATAGGTCAATATTTTTTTAGCTACCATATTGGAGATATCATAATGTGAAACATAATATTGATGTCATGCACATGGAGAAGAATATCTATGATAGTTTGGTAAGAACATTATTAGATATTAAAGGAAATAATAAAGATAGGATGAATGCAATATTAGACTTACTAACAATGGGAATATTTTTGGAGTTAGCTCCCACTCCCAATGAAAGATGAAAATTTCTTCCCTTGACTTGTCATACATTATCCAAGATGGAAGAAAATTAGCTTTTTTCAGTGTCTTCATGATATCAAAGTGCCTCAAGGTTATTCTTAAAATTTTAAAAATATTGTCTCTTTGATGTATTTGAAGTTTTTATGTATGAAATCTCATGATTTTCAAGTCATTATACAACAACTTCTACTGGTTGCATTGTGTGGGAGATTTCCCATCCATGTCAGAAAGACTATAATAAAGGTGTGTTATTTTTTAATTCAATTTTTAATAAGGTGGTTGATGTGAATGCTTCACAAATTTTGAAAAAGGATTCTATTTATATACATTGTAAATTGGTAATGTATTTTCCTCCATCTTTTTTTAATATAATGGTGCATTTAATGGTTCATCCAGTTCAAGAAATAAAACTTTCTAAACTTTTATATCTTTTTTGGACGTATCCTCTTGAAATGTAAAAGAAAATATAGAAGGGGTATGTTAAGAATCCATATCGACCAGAAGCCTCTATTATTGATAAGTATAATTCTAAGTAGGTTTCAGAGTTTTGTACAAGCTACTTGGCTGCAGCGGAGCACATAGATTTGCCTCTATCTCACCATGAATGAGGTAATAATGAGGGAAAGGGGATTAGTGGCTTGAAATTCAAATCATTGTCAGCTGAACTGATAAATAAGGTAAAATTATACATCTTTAATTACATAGATTTTGCTCAACTATATATCACATTGAATATTAATGAGTAGAAACAATGTCATCCAAAGAAGAAAGAAATGTGAATTTTGAATGAGCACAACAAAACATTATTTCCATGGTCTAAAAAGACCTTGATTAGTAGATCAAATGTATCAGAGACATTAATATGGTTAGTGGGTGGTCCAAGTTTAAATGTGATAACATGGTCTGGGTATGACATTAATGGCTATACATTTCATATGAAAGCTCAGGACAATAGACGTCCAGTTGAAAATAGTGTTGTATTGGTGTTTATAGAAGAAATGATTTTTTTGAGTTCTAAAGGAAAATGGCCAATTTCTTCATCAAGTACATATTATAGAGTCATTGAAGAAATATGGGAGGTTGATTACTTTAAAATTAAAGTTCTTATTTTTTGCTAAAGATGGTTTATTGGTAAAAATAATGTCAGACGAGATGAATTCAGAATGTCAGTTGGTAATGTGAATAGATTGGAAGATAGAAAATATTATTTTATAATAGGACCACATGAAAAACAAATTTTCTATGTTGTTGATCAATCAGATATGTAGTGGTCCATTTTTTTATAAGAAAAAAAAACAATATGTTGGTGGGGATCAACTTGATGAAGATGCTGATTTATGTGAAATCCCTACTTCCATTGAAATATTAGCAGAAAATAATGATGACCATATTGAAGACATGGTTTGTGCCATAAGGAATGATCACGACGAATGAATTTTGGAAGAAAATTCATTTTACATTCCGAATATTTCAGGTAACATATGTTTATTTCTATTTTACATTTATTAATTTCATAAAATGTTGGATATTGTTATTTTTTTCTTTATTAAAATGCGTATTAAAACAAATATTTTGAAATGTTTGTTTATTTTAATTTTTTTAGTTAATTTTATCATGTTTTCCATTACATTACTTATATATATTGATTTTGTTGAATGAAAATTAATTTACCATATTTACCATGTTTACCATGTTTACCATAGTTTACCTTTATATAACTTATATATTTATTGATTTTATTAAATGAAAATTACACTACCATTTTTACAATCTTTACCATTGTGTAACAGGCTTAGCATATTTATCTTGTTTACTATTATGTATCTTAGTTAAGTTTTTCATTTTTTGTTTACATCAGTATTGTAATATTTTAATTTCTATATTTGTGAACTTTTGTTTGTATTTTTGATTTGAAGGATAATGAAAGATCAATCATTCGGTCAACCACATGATTCTGAAGATGAGAATCATGATCATACCACTAAGGAGGAAAATTCACATGCTCCTCTTGATATTCTTAAATCTTCCCCATGTGATCCCATAACGACAAAAAATATTTCAAGAGTTGGTAAATGTGTTGCTACACACATTTACCAAAATTATCACTTGCCCGTAGCTAGAACCAAAGGATACCTATTGAGTTTGATGAGAATTATATTCCTAGAGGTCCAAATGAAAAATATTTCAAGAGTTTTTTTATCAAATAAAGGTAATAGAAAATTAATAATTTTGTATAATTATTGGAGAAGTATGGATAAAGTTATAATATCTCAGTTGTGGTAGATAATTTTGGTAATATATTTTTCAATTGTATGAATTATCTTTAAATTTTTATATCATAATATGTTATACCTCTTCTTCATGAGAAGAAATTTGATATTACTTATATTGGAGGGGTTAGGAGGAAATGTTTAAAGATGGATTATAGGAGATGGAGGGATTTAAAATAAACCCTCAAATCTGATTTCATTTTTGGTTATATGCAACAAGACAACCCATGTCATATATATCCTTTCATAGATGAAGACACATGGAAACAATTTTTTTAAAGTTGAAGAAAAGAATAATTTTTGGTAAGAAAAATGTAATTTTTTATAAAATTTCTTATATAAATAATCTTATTAATGTTCTATTAAATATTTATTATTCTTAATTTATAGCAAACAAGGACATCTTAGCATGAGATCTCATATAAAAATATATACCTTCATAGATTATCTTGAGGAGGGTATAGTTTATTAGAAGGAAAAATGATGGAAGAAATTTTAAAAAAGATTAGAGCTAAATATTCAAACTCTGGAGAGGTTTCCCCTCAATCCCCTCTATCTAGAAATGAAAAATGGAAGAGAGATCAGATGGGAAAAAAGGGGAAATATCTTTCAAAATAATTGAGAATCATATCTGAGAGGATTGTTAGATATTTATTTTATTTATTTAATTTAACTCTATTCTTTATATAATTTTAATCATTACACAGATGTTCAATTAATTAATACATCACTCTCTTGGGGATCAGAGCTTATAGGGGGTATTTAAAACTATTTAGAGGAAAGATATTTTATCTATAGTATTGGGAAATCCCCAACACCCTGGTCGTGTTTGAAAATACATGCTGCTGTATTAGTAAGAAAAGTTTTTCTACATTCTTCAACATATTCCATTGAGGGTGTTTATAAAAAAATATAATCCTTAGAGAATGAAGTTTATAATATTAATGAGAAAATTAAGGAAAATATTAGAGTGTCGGTATAGTCTATGTTTTCATACATGCAATCAAAATTTTAGACTGTAACTCCCACTCCTCTACCTCCCACTATAGACCCTATTATTTATCCTCCACCTCGTCTAGTAACTCTCACTCCCCCACATCCAGACCCCATTATTAATCATCCACCATAGCCTTTAGAACCCATTTTTTTATCCTACTCCTCCACCACAACTTCTTACTTATTAGGAGTTGGGTGTTGATGATCCTCACTATCATATAGTTACACATGGGCTGGTATATTGTATAGGATATATAGTTCATCATCAACAGTTATAGGTAGAGCATCATATGGTCACTATATAAGATATTATAGATAGATCATCTAAAGTACAATTACCAACAAATGAGGTGACAACAGTTGGACATAGTATTGGATACTTTTTAGTTTAGCCATCCAGACTTCTTTGACTCATTACCATAGAGGTATGTATGCTATATATTTTATTTAATTTTATATTAATGTGGTTTTAACATTTTAAAACTAATATATTTTTCTATTTATTTATAGGAATACTTCATAGGTAAAGAAATACTATATAGACAACAACAAAGACAAATGGGTATGACATCAGATATAAATTCTAGTAGTCTTGACAGATTGTCATGATATTCAAATTTATTGGCGGATCATTATTCATTTACAATGGAAGCTCATGTTTTCGGAACATGCATTAAATATAGGGATTTAGAAAACTGATAACATGGATCTTGTTACTGGAGATAAGTAGGGCCTCAACCTGGTGCATATTTTTTCCATGTAAGTCTTAACACATTCACTGTGTTATTTTTATTAAAAATGTATACTTATGTCTGTATTGTGTTTGGTATCTTTATAAAATGTTTGAGTAGAATTATCAGACATATTTATATAGATTCCTGGACCCAAATATTTTTTCTACTATAGTAAAAGCATTGGATGAGGAAAAAAACACATTATATTGATGAAAGATTTGAACAGAATATAATCACATAATGTTAGATGCTACCTTTTTGTGAGAGGTATGAAACATATATCTGGAAAATTGTTCTTTATCAATTAACATATAAAACCACTAAACTTTAATTTTATTTTATATCATTGATCATTGTTTGTTAGGTGTTTTTTTCCAAGTGAGAAAACACTTTATTGGATATGCTCGATCCATGGAAATGTACAGGGAAGTTTTGAGTATATATTTAAAAAGTATATTTCAATTTCTTAATATTTTTTTTATTATAATGAATTTTAAATTTATACCATTCATATTATTTTATAATAGGGTATGTGTCTACTTTTGAAAAAAACAAAGAAAAAGAGTTCCAAGATCAAATATTTTAAAGTAGAGGTATATATCCATTTATAAATTTCACATTTCAATGTATTACATAAAAATGATATTTTGAATTGACACTCATTTAAAAAAAATTTTCATGAATAAAAAAGAGTTATTGAATGTGGATATTATATTTTAAGATTTATGTATGAAATAATTACAAATGGAACAATTATAAAGATTGAATAGTAAGATTTCATTATAAAATTTTCCATAATATTTCATTTGATTTTTTCTTTATACATGTTAACTAATTTCATTTTAATTTGTAGCTTTTTGATGACCCTCAACCCTATAGTGCTCAAGAGGTAAAACACTTACAAGTAGAATGATCAAATTATTTTATAGGATTGATTGGATTTTAGTGTGTTTGTAGTGTAAAATGTAATTTTGAATATTTTAATTGTATTTGTGTATTTGGTAGTAGTTTTGGTTGGATTTAGGTTTTTTATTTGACATTGTATGTTTTTAATGTTATATATGTGAATGTTTAATTTTTTCTGGTTTTTCTTTTATTGGTCTAGTACTAATGTTTTTCTAATATGGATTTTGCTCTGGTTTTGGTCAGCTTTTGGTCTTCTTTTGGTCTGGTTTTTTCTTGTTTTGGGTCTACTTTGGTAGAGCATAGTAACAGTTTCACTATTTTATTAAAAAAATCTGATTTTTATGTTGGTTATTTAATAATTGATGTAATAAATTCCTAGGGGAATGGTTTTTACATCAGTTATTAAATAACCAATGTCATATATTGTTTTTCACCTCGGTTGTTGTATAATTGATGTAAAAACTACTTAGAAGATAGGTTATTACATCAGTTATATAATAAATGATATAATAAATGCCTAGGGATGGTTTTTATATCGATTATTACATAACCGATGTAATAAACTCTATACCACATCGTTTATTAAATAAATGAAGTGAAAAACCCTAAGGAGGCTCAATTTATTATGTCAGTTATTTAATTGCAGATGTAATAAACTATATACCACATCAGTTATTAAATAACCGACGTAATAAATCAAGCCTCTAAAGGGGTTTTCACATTGGTTCTTAAATAACTGACATGAAAAACTTTTAGGATTTATTTTTTTACTCTGGTTTTAATGTAACCGATGTAAAAACAATATTTACAATGTATCCTTTAATAACATCGGCTAAAAACCAACGTAAAAAATAAAAATTAACCGACGTAAAAAAACATTTTCTTGTACTAGTGTTACACCTAGAAAAGACAATTTGAATAAGTAATTATCAATAAATGGGTGTTGAAATTATATAAGTAGATCATATATGATAGTATAAAAATGTACCGGTAGCTTCCTAACCTAGGTGCCATACAACGGTGCCCAAAGCCGGTTGCTAATAGGACCTCAGGCCTACCTCCCTATATGGCATATGCTTCTAACTAACAATGTGGGTCTAATATCAATCATGGGGAGATTTTACCCACTTTATAAAAGTAGAACAATAATAGAAATAAACAAGAATAACTAAACGATATAACAAACAAAATCCACTATCACTTAATGACCAAAATAGGATATAAAATATCCTAAACTAAATAGTAGATTTTTCATTCCAAATAGGTGTCAAGTATCAATATGAAAAACCCAAAAAAATAAAGATATTAGAAACACCCAATAAGGTGTCAAATCATGTCTGTTTCCATTATATATGCTTGGTCACGAACCAAGACGGGTCTCCATCCGACCCGGTGCTCGACCCTGTCCGTGGAATGAACCAAGGGGTGTTCTCCATCCCCATGGATTGACAACTAGTACCTATGTATGAATAAAATGATTTGGGAATGATTTTAACCAATTTTATACATGTAAAGAACCAATAATTTTAAATATTCTAAAACTAAAATTACACAACCAAAAAAGCCCTTAAAAATTTTGAAAATTAAATTTTAAACTTTAAAAAAAAATCATAAAAAGGAATATAACAAAGAAATATAGAACTCTAACCTAAAACTTTATGACACATGAGGGACCATATCCACAAGCTTGTACCACCAAACCCACAAGAGAAGACCGCTAAAAACCCACACCATGATCACTGAGTATCCTAGATTTACCAGGAATAAACACACAACAAGATCTACATATACCAAAGGGTGTATATAGGGTGTGAGGAAAATCCCAGTAGGACTCCACCCAATAAATAGGTTCCATTCTATTATATTAAAAGATAATATTACAAGAACATATAAATTTAATCTTAAAAAAGAGGGAAATAATTTTTAATGAGATGGAACGACCACAAGGTTAGTCTGTACAGTTTTCCAAACCATGTAGAGACCATGTGACAACCTCATCCAAAGAATACCCAATCGTACACTTACTTTGGCCGAGGCGCATGACCATGTGGAGGTAGTGTGGTCGGTCCTGTCTCCAACCGCATGGTTTCCAGTGTCGGGTGCACTGTAATGACCAAAATTTTATTAATGAAAATTATTATTGATCTAATTAAATGTATTATTATGTAAAATGGTTATATAACATATTCACCTCTTTAGTTTTATGATTTTTGATTTCAAAATACCGTTAATAATTTTTACCATTGCTAATATTTCGATTGAGCAGTGATCACATGATTAGTATAAATATAGAGATTTAACAAATCCAATTTACTCAGACAAAAGAAGCGATGACCACATCCAGTAGAATTGATCCATACGAAGCACATTTTTTGGAGATGGGAAATGATTTGACATCATTGGGATTCACTCTTGTCCAAGACAATTCCAAGCTTCAACATATTAAGATCAAATGAAAATGCCTACGAGAGAAATGGAAGTTGATAGAGATTACCACCCGAGTGATGTTATCGGAGCCACCCCTAGAGTCTCTCACCATCGCACACCATCCCCTTCAGTCTTTTGTGGTTTTTATAAGGGGTTATTTAATATGACCATATCACTATGATTATGTGCATTATTTTTGTATATAATAAAGAATATACATTCACTTTATTATTGTTACTTTGCTAATGTTTTTTAAAGAACACATATTATTTTTAGTTAATATCAAATTAATAAAGCTATTTTTATGAATTAATGGATTTTTAAATTAAATAATATTTTAATAAAATATTATTAATAAATTAATTTTTATTAAATTAAAATGTTTTTAAAATTTTTATGAATATAATTGTAATTTTTATTAATGTTTGAAAACTATTTTTGTCAAACCCTTGAATTTTTCATAAATGCCAGTTTTTATTTTCAAAAAAGAATCACATATTTATAAAATTATTTAGATAAAATGAATATTATGTTTAGAATCGAGATGTTGAAATTATCCTATAGTGATATTTTCATAATTTTCTAAGACAGTTTTATTTTTGGGTAAAAATTAAATACTGTTTTAAAATATAATGTGTTTTATGACATCATCATGAACCAATAGTGATGTAATAAAATACTTTAAATGGTATGTTTGGCCAATATATGTCTTAACATTAAAATAATGTGATTTTAGATTTTTTAGTTAATTTTATGGTTCCTTTGTGAAACCTCCAAGACTTATAAAACATTTTATCTTTTATAAGTTGATTTCCTTTAGAGTATGAATCATCTCCACAAAATAAATCCTAACATTTTAGTAATTTCTTCCATTGCAATTTTAAAATAATTTTTTCCACTCGCATTTCGCAAAATCTATTGGCAAAAACCATGGGATGGTTTTTGGTTTGGATTAGTTTAATGTGTGGTTCCCAAAACCTAAATAATAAAGAATTCCCTCTCTTTTCCTATATAAACGTACGCAAGCTCCCACTTACTCATCACTCATAGCCTTTGGAGCTCGACCAACCCCTTCCCTCCTCTCCCTGGAATCCTCCCATGTCACCCAAGGCACACAAGAAGCCTCTATCTAGCCTCTACCAATCCATTGGGATCACACTTCAAAGTAAGGGATTTCTCCCTTTCTCATTTTTGTCCAATTTTGTTTATCTATTTATACACTTTTTATTTTAATTAAAAATGTTCGGGTATGATTTCAAACCTCCCCTATTATTCCCTCCATATGTTTGAATGATGAGATACCCCTTTCTCTATCATTAATTCCTCCCATGAACACCCGTTACCATGCTGAAATTCTATAAAAAATTTCTCTCTTCTCATTTACATTCAAGCAATTATTTTGTATTAGGAATCTAAATTTCATTACTTATGTTGAGACATGTATCTATATGAACCCCTTATTGTAAATTTCATGTAAATGTGAATAGAATCCCCTTTCTCTCCCACTAACCACTTTTATGAATTCTCATGTCACGACGTTATGCTTTCGAAACTGCACCGTGATTTTCCAAACCAAAGTCATTGTGTAGTGAATAGCATGCCCATTTCTCTATAAATTGTATTCACCTTTATGAAAATTTAAATATTAATTATATAGTTTTATTTATGAATTCCACATTCCTTTATCTTGGAATAAATTATGTTGTTTAATGAATCCATGTTATATGATCCATGTGGCACACTTATGCATGAAATGAAATGATTAAGAAGGGTGAGCCTTGATTGAGATCCAATGCATTGGGTGAAGATTAGTATCAGGGTACGTCAAGTTCAATGAGGGTTTAATCATGCTAATTCAAGTTCAATGAGGGTTTAATCATGCTAATTCAAGTGCAATGAGGGTTTAATCATGCTCCATGTGCAATGAGCCTTAGATCATGCTAAAATCATATTAAATGTTTTTGCCACATTTCCATGTAATAATAATCATTATATATCATGCCTTTATGTTCATGTCTATTTTACGATCCATTAACATTCCTATTGCCTAAAATTTACTATATTCTTAATGTTATATCTTTTTTACTCCCTTACTGGGCTTTATAGATCACCCTTTTCTAATACATGTCCTCAGGTTATCCAATTCAATTCTATGTACAAAGGAATGTGTATGGTCGTGTAAAAGAGGTTTTCAATAATTATGTGTATTTTAAGTTTTAAGGCATTATGTAATGTTTTCAATCCCCATATACACTAGAAATCTTGATCTTCTATGTTATATCAAGTGAAGAGTTTTATTTAATAAATTATGTTTAAGTGCATAATAAAGAGAAGGGTTGTTATAGTTGGTATGAGAGGATAAGTTTAGTTATTTTTGGGATTAGGAGTAGAAAACCATAGTGAAATCCATAGTGATAAGACTATGTATAATAAAATAATCTCTAAATTTTGGTGAGTATTGAGTAAGTGGTTTGTCAAGAAAATACACTCCTGTCTGGATACGAGCAAGTAGCGATGCCTCTGGCACAAATGTATGTATGGGTAAAACCCGAAAACACCGCTTTGAGCTAGACTCAAACAGGAAAATCTGTATGAAAATGGGCCTTACTGCGCTCTTAGTTACAACACTCCCAGATTATATGCTTTGGTAAATTCATAATCTTAGTATGAACCATTGTTAATGGAATTAAAAAAGGCCCCTAAGAATATATTTTGTGAAGTAGATTATGGATAACATATATTGGATCCTATAAATTCATAAGTTGAGGAAATAAAAGTAATTTATAAGTTATTTGTTTTTTTCTTTGGATTACCCTTTATGTGTTACCCTTAAATTTACTTTTTTTTTCATCCAATGGCTGGTAATAGGAAGACTCAGGTTAACAACCGATGCAAAGATCAATGTAGCGATTGTACTAATGAGATGCCCAATCTGATGAGAGTGGGAATCACAAAATTTTTCATAATACTCTCTTATTTGACACATGTTTTGAATAGAAACATGGGTAAGGAGGAACATTCAACCCCCTTAAGAAAGAACAAGTCATAATCGATAGTTTTATGAGAAAAATGCCTCATACTTTTAATAGATCATCTGATCCCTCAATCTCAGAACAATGGATCAACTCAATTGAGAAGATCTTCTCCATACATAAATATTCTGAACAAGTGAAGGTACTTCTGGCTTCTTATTGTATGGAGGGTGAAGCTGATTAGTGATGTACAATGATAAAAAATATAAATCCTGAGGAGGATATCAATGAATCAAAATGTAAGTAATTTTATAAAATGTTTTTCGAAAAATATTTTCCTCGCACCCTCTGACATAAGATGGAAAATGAATTTATTTCTATCAAGAACAAAATATGACAAATTCATTAGATCATATGTGGAAAAATTCACAAGGCTTGCACGATATGCCTTCAGATTTGTCGTTACCCTCAAGTGCAAGGTTGACCGCTTCTTTGGTGGGTGAAAACCTAGCCTACCGAAATCCCTAGTGATCTATGACTTTGAGAGCTATGATAAAACTATCTAATGTTCCCTCATAGTCGAAATAGAGATCAAAAAATATTAGGGTTATCATGGGAATAAGCGTAAGGTGGAATTCAATTCTGGCGGTCTAATGGATAAATCCAACGTTGCTAAGAAAATACAGCACCCCACATACCAAAGGTGCGAAAAGAAACACCTTGGAAATTTCCTGAAGGGGATGAGAAAATGGTTTAGGTGTGAAAGTGAAGGGATCCTGGACATTAACTGCCAAGAAATAAAAAACCATGGCTATGATAGGGGAGAGAAAATCTCCGTTCGAACCTCAATGCATTGTTCATTACATCAACTGCAAATAATCAGGGCACTTTGCAAACCAGTGCCTTATGCCAAGGGTTTTCATAGTCAACCAACAATCTCCCTGGTAGTAAGGGTGAGTTTTTGACATCAATACAAATGAAGTGATCTCTAAAAATGAAGTGGTGATAGGTAAACATGTTATTCATCCAATAATAGAAAATTTAATATTTGATTCTGGTTTTAATAATTATTTTATTTCCCAAACGTTTATTAGAACTATCCCAAAACCACCACAAATCATGGAATTAAAGATGTTGTTGAGAAAAACTAATGGGGATATCAATGAATCCCATGAATATAAGTCCTCCCTTGTTATAATTTGTGTATTGAAATTACCGTCCAACCTCATCATACTCCCTCTGGTGGAAATTGATGCAATTCTTGGTATGGATTGAATTTCCTTATATATAACCAACATAAATTGCTGTGAGAGGGAAATCACTCTCCATATGGAGAATATACCCCCAATTCTGTACAAGTGCAAGGAGGAAGATGAATATTATTTAGCACCATCATCTCAATAATGAATATCACTACCCTATGAGAATGCATATCCGGCTTAGATGATTAAGTCTATGGAAGAAACCATCCTTGAAGACATGCCTATTGTGAGGGAATCCACAGAAGTGTTTCCTGAGGAATTGTCTGGTCTTCCTCTTAGAAGAGATGTTTAATTATTGAATGATCTTATACCTAGAGAGTTTCCAATATCCAAGAATCAATATAGAATGGTTGTTGTGGTGCTTGAGGAGCTGAAGAAAAAACAACATGAGAATCTGGATAAAGGGTTTATACGCCCAAGTGCTTCACCATGGGTTGAAACAGTCATCTTCATCCATAAGAAGCATGGGTCAATGCACCTTTGCATTGTTTATCGTGAGCTCAACAAAATCATGATAATTAATAAGTATCCTCTACCCCTAATTGATGACTTGTTTGATCAGCTACCTGGTTCACAATACTTCTACAAGGTGTGTTTTTGGTCGGGATATTACTATGTAAGGGTGAAGAAAGATGATATCCCCAAGACCGCTTTTTGTACAAGATATAGGAAATATGAATTCATAGTAATGACTTTCAAAATCACTAATGCTCTAGAATTCTTGTAGACATGATGAATAGAGTCTTTAGAGATTACCTAAAAATATCTTTGGTAATATTTATAGATGATATTCTAATATACTTCAAAACCAAGGAGGAGCATGAGGGGCATAGAATCACTATACTAGAGACCTTGTGAAAGGAGAATATCTATTAAATGTACAAAATGTGTGAGTTCTAGTTGAAGGAGGTCTCATTCTTGGGTCATATCATCAAATGCAATGGGTTATATGTGGATCCCTCTAATACAACTGCAATTGAGGGATGGATGAGGCCAACATCGGTAACAGATATCTGTAGCTTCCTCGGGTTTGGTTGATGTTATTATAGATTTGTGAGAAATTTTTCACGATTGTCAAACACTCTTACCAAAATAAATCTGAAGGGAGTAAAGTGTTCTTGTAGTGATGAATTTGAAGAGAGCATCAAGGTGCAGAAAAGGAAGCTTATATTTTTTCCCATGATCACACTACCCACAAGTGGAGAACTCTTTGTGGTATTTAGTGATTCTTCGAAGAAGGGATTAAGATGTGTGTTTATGAAAAATCACAAATTCATGGCCTATGATTCAATTCAATTGAATGTTCATGAGAAAAATTATCCAACACATGATCTAGAGTTGGATGTAGTAATATTCACATTAAAAATTGGGTGGCATTACCTCTTTGGGGAGAAGTGTGAAATATACACAGATCACAAAATCCTCATGTATATATTCACATAGAAGGAGTTGCATATGCACCAATGAAGATGGATAGATATAATCAAAGACTATGACTGCTCAATGCATTACTTCCCTAGGAAAGAGAATAAGGTGGAAAATTCTCTAAGAATAATGGACCCATAAATTCTATCATTGATGAGAATTGAAACGGATCCAATCTTATTAGATTTGATGAAGATGTAAATGGGAATCATAATGAATGGAACATCCTCAATACGTTCACAAATTATTTATCAACTGTCTCTTTTGGAAAGGATAATGGATTCTCAAATTGATGAGGTGGGAATTCAGAAGAAAGTGGATACTATCAAAAAAGGGAAATCCATGGAGTTAATTATTAATGAAGAAGGAATTGTGAAATTTTGGAAAAGAATATGTGTCCCATCATGTCTGGAGTTAATGAAAAATTTTTGGATGATGCACATAGTTTGAATTTATCTTTTCAACTAGGAATCACAAAGATGTATCATGATCTATGAGGGAATTATTCGTGGTGTAACATGAAGAAAGAGATCACTGAGTATACATCAAAGTATTTGGGATGTCATCAAGTGAAGGCTGAGAGGCAGAAGTCTAAGGGGATGACGTAACCATTACCCATAATAGCATGGAAATGGGAAAACATCACCATGTACTTTTTCACTAGACTTCCAAAGACATTCAAAGGAAACAATGCTATCTGGGTTGTTGTGGATCATCTTACAAAGATTGTACACTTCATTTCAATTTGAGAGTATTTCTCATTGGATCAACTGGAACAGATATATATCAAAGAAGTGGTAAGGCTGCATGGAGTACCATATTCTATTGTATCTGATTGAGATCCAAGATTCACATCTATGTTTTGGAAGAGTCTTCAACATGCTCTAAATATTGAGTTGAACTTCAGTACGGATAAACATCCTCAAACTAATGGAAAAATCTGAGCAGACTATCCAAAAAATTGAGGAAATGTTGAGAGAATTCTCAATGGACTTCAAGAGAGGATGGGATTAACATATTTTTCTAGTTGACTTCTCTTACAATAACAGTTTCTACTCAAACATCCAAATGGATCCTTATAAATCCCTTTATGGGAAGGGATGTAGAACAATGGCATGTTGGGATGAAGTTGGGGAGAAAAAACTCCTAGGTCCAGAAATTGTCGAAGAGATGGTGGAGAAGGGCAAGACTATCCAATAACACATTAAAGCTTCTCCGAGCCGACAAAAGATCTACGACGATAATCATCAACAATACCAAGAGTTTGATGTCAGAGAAATGTTATTCCTTTACATATCACCATGGAAGAGAGTTACGATATTTGGGAAGAAGGGAAAGAATTTTCCAAGGTACATCTTCCCCTTTTATATCCTTGATTGAATTGGAGCAGTGGCCTATAGACTATCACTCCCACCAAACCTATATCAAGTACATGATGTATTCCATGTGTCACTTCTGAGAAATTATATACCTTACCAATCACTTGTACTCAAAGAAAAGGTGGTACCATTGGAGAATGATTCTTCCTATGAAGAGAATCCGGTTAAGATCTTCGATCATAGGGAAAATGTTTTATGAAATAAGACAATTCCCCACGTTAAGGTGTTGTGGAGAAACCACATGTTTGAAGAAGCAATTTGGGAATCATAAGAAGTAATGAAGAAGAGTTAATCTCATCTATTTTAGTGTGGGAAAAATAAATTTCAATGGTGAAATTTCTTAATGAGGGAAGATTATAATGACCCAAACTTTTATTAATGAAAATTCATATTGATCTAATTAAATGTCTTATTATGTAAAATGGTTATATAACATAAGTATTTATTTGGATTTATGATTTATGATTTAAAAATACCATTAATAATTTTCACCATTTTTAATATATCTTTTGGATAGTGATCACACGATTATTTTAAATATAGGTCTTTAAAAAATCCAATTTACTCGGAAAAAAGAAGCGACAGCTAGATCTAGTAGGATTGCCCCATACGAAGCCTATTTGTCAGAGCTTTGAAAAGTGGTGGCGTCATTGGGATTCTCTCATGAAAAATCCCAAGCTGAGTTTCAACACATTAAGCTCGAACAGAACCACCTATGGGGGAAGTGGATGTTGATAGAGATTACCACCTAAGTGATATTATCTAAGCCACCCCAAGAGTTCGTCACTATTGCACACATTACCCTTTTGTCTTATGAGGGTGTTATAAGGGGTAATGTAACAATACCATTGTCGACCCCATAAAACGCATCCCCAAAATTTTCCAAACATTCACATAAATGATCTTGGAGCATAGAACATTCCGAAAGCTTCGATTTTACCAGTCGTGGAGCCCGATCGAAGTTACGGATCAGAAGTTATGGCTGTTTGAAGTCGGGCTGCTGGAAATGGAAATCCAGGAAGATTTTAGGGATAAGTATGGATTTGCATGTAAAAAGGAGTTTCGTGTGTAAAACTATTTGCACGCGCGGAATATTACACACCCAACTTTACATGCACAAAATTTTACATGCACCACCTTGCACGCACGCAATTTTATGCGCCCCACCTGGCGCGCGAAAAACCCTTTTCACGTGCGGAATTTTACGCGCACCGACGCCCGGGTTTCTGCCTATAAATAAAAGGGCACCCCCTTTTTCGAGAGGACCCTAGTGGTCGAACGCTGCTCTAATGCGGGTAAGTCCAGATTTTTTACACCTATATGGAAAATTCCCCTCTGGCGCTTAAAACATTATATTTGCATGGAAAAGGGACAACCTGCCCCTTTTTCCGCGCAACACATAATGTTTGCGCACAACAGGGTCGTTGAGCCCAGTTTCTCACGTTCCAGTGCTGCACCGGTCCTATTTCACACAAGCCTTCCCTATTCTGTGCCCCACTTTCTTTTGTGTGTAAGGCATCCCTATTGCCCGCAATTCCTCCCCTTTTGCATACGTCGCCTCCTATTGCGCCTGCCACGTCCTATTGCTCGCCCACATCTATTATTGCGCGCCCGGCTCCGGTATTGCTCACCCATCTCTCGTATTGTGCGCCCGTCGCACCTATTGCATTCGCTGCACCCCTATTGTGCGCTGACCCGGTGTTTTCTTCACAACATCCCTTATTGCATGCATGCCTTCCCTATTACATGCAATAGTGTTCAGGCCTACACACGCTGGTCCATACTGCGGGGGATTCGCCCTCGCACCCCTACTCCAAGTCACTGCCGAGCTATGGTCCCGTCCCTACGGGCCAGTCCCTTCACTAATGTTAGAGACCCCCATGAAAAATGGAGAGTGGTACCACGAACTTTTCGAGCTGGGACGTCAGGATTTTCCATTGCGCCGTTATGCACAACCTCTTTCCGCCTATGGAATAACATGATTTGAGATACTCCTCCACACACCATGAAACATCTTCAGTTGATACATTCCTCTTGGTTAGTTTCCTGTGTCATGAGTTGAGATTCTCATCATCAATTCCCCGAGTACCTTGAGTTAAATCATTCCTCTAGAAGATCCTCCAAACCCTATCACTTGGCTCCCATGCTAGGTGAAACTAGAAAGGACCACCCTTACGTAAGACCCAACACCAGCTGTTCAAGGTGCCTTATGGAAATGGTCTTATATACATGACTTAAAACTATAGTAATCCCTATCCTTCAAACATAGGATTCCTCTTGTTCCAAATAAGAGACGCCTTATGCTCCAAGTATAAGATGCATTATGCCATGATCACAGTGGAATACCTTCAAGAGCATTGGAATCTATTCAATCATTCCATCACCCCGCCCCACACTTTGCGTGTCCTTCATTCAGATTTTCATCCACTTCCATGTCTGAAGGGACCCCATAATAGTATGGATGATTGACATGTGATCCGCCTACTATCCTGGGCCAATGCCCCGGAAGACTGAGGGATGATATTTGGGTTAGGTCCTGTGTTTCAAACACGGTCAACAGTTGGACCTCATTTGTTTGTCCTCATTTCTAGCTAACATGATATGGATGCTGTGTTTTGAACACAATCAATAGTTATCCTCCATCACCATGCCACCCTCACCATATTCCGAATTTCAGGCATGTGATTCACACTTTTCATCTCCCTTTGTTCGGACCGGTTCCAATGCCCTTGGCATTATCCCTCTTGTGCGCTAGTGCATAGGTGGTAAACTCAACCCACCGGTGAGTTGGGATGCCCTCATGGCCAGATATGAGGAAGACACCACCATGGGACACCTCAGAGCATAAGCCCCATACCACCATGGGCCGCCTCATAGCGTAATCCCCATCCACCATTGCCGCTCCATAGCGGCACATGGGCAGTACCCTTACGTAAAACACATACCCACCCAAACTACGTGGACTTTGATCCATGCTAAGGAATGGTACGTAAGAAGACTCCAAGAGGTTCTATCCCACCACCCGGTCATTCCGACCTCTTCACGTTGGTTCACCAACAATTGTGGGCCGCCTCAGAGCGTAAGCCCCATCTATCCATCATTACGGGCCATCTCAGAGCATAAGCCCCATACCACCATGGGCCGCCTCCGAGCATAAGCCCCATACCATTATGGGCTGCCTCAGAGCATAAGACGCATACCATTATGGGCCACCTCAGAGTGTAAGCCCCATCGATTCAACAACCATTGTGGGCCGCCTCAGAGTGTAAGCCCCATACCATTATGGTCCACCTCAGAGCATAAGCCCCATCCACCATTACCACTCTATAGTGTCACACAGGCAGCACCCTTGCGTAAGCCCCATACCATCCCGAACTATGTGGACTTTGATTCCCTTCCACGGGGATACGTAGGAAGCCTCCACAAGGTTCAAGCCCACCACCCGATCGTTCCGGCCTCTTCACGTCAGTTTACCAACCACCATGGGCTACCTCAGAGCGTACGCCCCATACCATCCCCAACTACATGGACTTTGATTCCCTACCACAGGAATAAGTAGGAAGCCTCCACGAGGTTCAAGCCCACCACCTGATCGTTCCGACATCTTCACGTCGGTTCACCAACCCCCATGGGATGCCTCATAGCGTAATCCCTATACCATTATGGTTTTCCTTAGAGCGTGAGCCCCATCCAGCATTGCCGATCCATAGAGGAACACGGGAAACACCCTTTCTTAAGCCCCATACCATCCCAAACTACGTGGACTTTGATTCCCTACCACGGGGATATGTAAGAAGCCTCCACGAGGTTCAATCCCACCACCCAGTCGTTCTGACCTCTTCACGTCAGTTCACCAACAACCATGGGATTCCACAGAGCGTAAGCCCCATACCATCATGGTCCACCTCAGAGCGTAAGCCCCATCCACCATTTCCGCTCCATAGTGGCACACAGGCAACACCCTTGCGTAATCCCCAAATTCCATCAAACTACATGGACTTTGATTCCCTGCCATAAGGATATGTAGGAAGCCTCTTTGATGCTAAAGTACAACTACACCATCACCCTTGAGATGGTCCCATTTCATTCCCCCTCCATTTAATTAATCCATACACCACCCATCATGATTATTACCTGGGCCGCCACATCCCAGTGAGATCATTCCATTCATCCTAGCGCCACTCCTTGCGGCACCCGGGCAGCTAACCATGCGTAAGCCCTAGCATGTCTTTGGGTCGTTGTCCTTTGTGTACACCCCGGACCATCGCCCCTTCGAACTACGTGGGTTTTGATCCCTTTCCTACACACAGGGTATGTAGGGAACCTCCATGAGGCTCAATCACATCCCATGGTAAACCCTTGTGTCCCCCATATTGGGGTGCACTCTCCCTGCTCCACCCTCAGTGGTGTTCAGATCAACCATTACGGTGTGACATCTCACCTACATGGGGAACACCACCTTGGATCTATCCTCATTGGGAGTTCTGATCCATTAATCATACAAGTGTTCCCTCCTTGGGATATACCAATATGATCCATCTCTATGGGATGTTCTGATCACTCTCGTACTGTCTCAGCAAGACGTTAAACTCGCGGTATACCCTGTGTTAAACATGGGAAGATGAGGAAAACCTCAGAAGACATGCCATTGGCGTAACCATATCTGCAAGATGTTAAACTCATAGCATAACATGTGTTAAACATGGGAAGCTGAGGAAAACCTCAGAAGACATGCCCTTGGCGTAACCATCTCCTCTAGACATTAAACACATGGAATACCCCGTGTTAAACATGGGAATCTGAGGAAAACCTCAAAGACATGCCTATGGCATATGATTCCCCGAATTTGATGTGGGATGCCTCAGGTTATGAACCCTTGAGATGCCCTATTATGAGGAAGAATATAGGTTCCCCAATGTCTACGCATCCAGAGATGCCCCTACATGCCTAATGTTATAATCTACTCTGACCAAATGTTGCTGCCCCGACCAGACCCCTTTGAGCGTCTCGACGGAAGAAGCGTAATTAACTGGTGTCCATGAAGATATAACACTGGGAATGAGATTCACGAATATGTCTTAAATCTATAAGGGAGACCCGGACTAGGTGACGAGCTCCGAGGAGGAATCCACGGAAGAAAGAACTGACATCCCATCATCCCGGTTTCGATCAAGGAGCTGACGTCCCTGAATAAGTAATGGATGCCGCCTGCCTTTGGAAAGCGGGAATGCGGGTCAATAAGCAGCGTGTCCTCACAAACGGATGCAAACGCCCCGAAAAAAGCATAAAAAACCACCATATCACTATGGTTATGTGAATTATTTGTTTTTATATAATAAATAATATAAATTAATTTTATTATTGTTACTTTGTAAATAGGTTTTAAAGCACAAATAGTATTTTTAGTTAATATTCAATTAATAAATATATTTTCATAAATTAGTGGATTGTTGAATTAAATAATATTTTAATAAAATATTATTAAAAAATCAGTTTTTATTAAACATAAATGATCGTATAATTTTTATGAATATAATTGCAATTTTTATTA
Source organism: Viscum album (assembly GCA_963277665.1). NCBI lineage: Eukaryota > Viridiplantae > Streptophyta > Magnoliopsida > Santalales > Viscaceae > Viscum > Viscum album. Next base: position 1,184,567,506 of record OY728145.1, read on the forward strand.
AGGTTTGAAAATAGTTTTTGTCAAACCCATGAATTTTCGATAAATGTGGGTTTTTATTATAAAAAAATTTCAAATGTTTAGAAAATTATTTTATAAAAGGAATATTATTTTTTGAATAAGGATGTTTAAATTACCCAACAGTTAATTTTTCATAATTTTCTGAGACAGTTGAATTTTTGGGTAAAAATTAAATATCGTTTTAATATATAATGTGTTTTATGACATCATAATGGCCCAATAATGATGTAATAAAAAACTATAAATGAGATGTTAGGCCAATATATTTTCTAAATTTAAAATAATGTGATTTTAGATTTGTTTGGTTAATTTTATGGTGCCTTAGTGGACCCTCTAATACTTATAAAACATTTTAACATTTTAAATTGGTTTCGTTGATAGTATGACTCACCTCCACATAAGCAAGCCAAATATAGTAATAAGTTCAGGAACTGGCCTTGTAAAATAATATTTTACACTCCCATTGGGAAAAAAACATTGTCAAAATCCATGGATGGTTTGTGGTTTTGATTAGTTTAATGTGTGGTGCCCAAAACCTAAATAATGAATAATTCACTCTCTTTTCCTATATAAACACACCCAAGCTCCCACTTCCTCTTTCCTGAAAACCTTAATAGCTTGACCAAAATCTTCCATACTCTCTCAATAATCCTCCAAAGTAACCCCAAGCTTACATGAAGACTATCTCAAGCCTCTCCCAAGACTTTGGGATCATAATTCCAAGTAAGGGATTTCTTCCTTTCTAATTTTTGTCCAAATTTCATAATATTGTTATTCCTTTTTTTCAATTACAAATGTTGGGGTATGATTTCGCACCTCCCCTATACCTACATCCATATGTTTTAATGGTAAGATAACCATTTATCTCTCATTAATTCTTCTCATGAACACCCTTTACCATGATGAAATTCCATAAGGAATTTCTTTCTCCTCATTTACATCCGAGCACTTCTTTTGTATTATAAATATAAATTTCATTACATATGTTTGGAAATGTATCTATATGAACCTATTACTTTATATTTCATGTACGTATGATGAGACACCCCTTTCTCCCTCATTAACCATTTTTTTTGAATTCTCATGACATGCTGTTATGTTTCTGAAATTGCACCGCGATTTTCTAAGTCAAAGTAATTGTGTAGTGAATACCATGCCCATTTCTCTTTCAAGGTTATTCAACTTTATGAACGTTTAATTATTGATTATATAGTTTCATGTATTAATTCCACATTCCTTTATTGTGGAATAAATGATGATGTTTAATGAATCCTTGTTATATGATCCATGTCACACACTTATGCATGAAATGAAATGATTAAGAAGGGTGTGCCCTAATAGCACTCCAATGCATTGAGTAAAGATTAGTATCATGATAAATCTAGTGAAATGAAGGTTTATTCATGATAATTATAGTGTAATGAGGTTCTACCCATGCTCAATGTGAAATGATCCTTGTATCATGTTAAAATAAAGTTAAATGTTGTTTCCATATTTCCATGTTATGATAATCATGCTATTTCATGCCTTTATGTTCATGTTTTCCTTATACTCCATTGATATGACTATTTCCTAACATGTACTATATTCTTAATTTTATTCCTTTTTTACTCCCCTACTGGGCTTTATAGCTCACCCTTTTCTTATGCATTTCCTTCGGTTATCCCATGCAATGCTAAGTACGAAGGAATGTGTATGGTCATGTAAAAGAAGTTTTCAATAAAGATGTGTATTTCATGTTTTAAGTCATTATGTAATTTTCATAAGCCCCAAAGACACTAGATCTCTAGATACTCTATTTTGTATCAAGTGAATAGTTTTAGGTAATAAATTATGTGTAAGGGTGTAAAAAAGAGTCGGGTTGTCATAGACACAGTTACCACTAACCGTTCGCCAAACGTGCGTAAGAACCTACCAACCTAAAAATCTCTATTTTACTCTGAAAACATGAAGGAAAATTATGGGGTAATTCTAGAAAAAGGATAAAAATAAATAATAAACAAAAATTTAATCCCATCACACCTAATTCCCAACAGAAATGGACAAGAACCCAACCTGAACCGGAACAAAGTGACACTCAAAAACCCAGGTGTGACAATTCTCCCCACCATAATGCTTTATTCCAACAAAAATCCATCCCAAAGTAGATTTTAAAGAGTTAAATGGTACATATTTACAACCTAAGGATATTACCAATGAATGAAAATGAAAATATGACCAAAAAACTACCATCCATAAAAAAAGGTTTACGAGTCTAACCCAGGAGACCAAAAATAGACTTTCTACTAAGTGTAAATCACTGCCAAAAGACAAAACAACACAAATTGATCAATGAAGGAAAGGAACTTACACACACACACACATAATCCAACCTATAAAACCAAAACCCATCATTCATTGTTAAATGGAACCCTTGGAACTTGTTTGAAATGAACAAACAAGACCAAACCACACCCGGGGAACACTCCCATAACCTTAATTCAATGAACCCATTAGGCACACTCCATTCATAAAGATAACTCAATGAAGTAGATTAGGGACATATAGTTCTAAATAATACCACCTACTACCAAACCATTACTAGGAATCAAACAAACTATCATCATGGGGAGGCCTGAACAGGCTCCCCACCATAAGAAACAACATAGTACTCAAGACAAAACTGGGATACTAACATGGGGAGGATTGAATGGACTCCCCATCATAATGAATAGGATAAAATTGATTTAATCTTTGAAAATATCAGTGAGTTCCACAGTGAGTCTCCAAATCATAAGAACTAACCACAATGTCCAATTTATAAAAACCAACAAAAAATATACCTGACATGGGCTCACTTGGGAGCATCCAACACAACCAAATTCCCCATCGCTAGGGACACGATCAAGAAACATCAGACCCAACATAAGAAATTACGTGGTTCTCCACTCCCATGGGAGTTACCATCCCTATATGCTCATCCAAAACTAAAATTGAAGTAGACTTACAAGGTCGTTCATACATGAACAACCAAAGGGAGAGTTTCCCCCATAAGGGTTCATGCATGGGGGTTTGAGAAAACCAAACCACATCACCATCTAATAACTAATAAGGGACTCTACCAACAATATAGATTAGAACATTGAGTAGAAGGGTACCCATTTCCCTTTCCACCCCATCAGACAACATGAAAATTAACTTCCACATCAAATGCTTAGACTGCCTCCATTCCCAACACTGGAGAAGGAAATAAGACCAAGACCCCTTATACCCTTGGGGATTACTAACAATGAAATAACTTCACTCTGTGACCTATAAATGGATATTTTTTAATTGATGAATCTCCTACCTCATAGAGAGGAATTAAATCCCCCAAATAGATCTTCTTTTTCTATTACCTCAAGCAACCATACTACAACCGAGACATTACCATCAGACAAAACACACCCCGACATCCACTTACTCCCACATGACACATTCACCAAAAACAAGGGATTAGATGGTTTACACACATCCACCGATGTTATTTCAAACAAGAAACATATTGGGGAAGGACACACAGTAGAAAACTTCCACCAAAATAGAGGAATTTGATATTTCGCAAAACCAAACACACTTCTGTCAAAACAAGGGTTCTCAGAAAAATTTCAAAAACTATACCCTTACAGATGGGTGAGAACATGACACTGCAAGGCATAACCTAACATGACCATTGTGACTAGTAGAAACATTATATGGAGAAAGACCTTAATCCAAGTCCCAAATGGCACATAATTCCTACAAATGGCCATATCATCCTTTTATTACCAGACTTTATACGCTGGTGGTATAACATGAATCCTTTATTATGTGAGACCAATAAAAGAACCAAAGGCCCTTAAAGATAGTAACCAACAACTCTAACATTGGACTATTCACCCATCCTCAATGAAATTCCCCTCATCATTTTCAGGTAGGATCTTTAGACACACAGACTCAATGAAACAAAAACTTATTTTAATTCCTCTCACATATTCCATCCACAGTAAGAGGTATCTTTTAACCGAGAAAAAAAATAAGAAGAATCATCTTCCAAAATTCTAGGAGAGAGTCCTTACATGGATCAAATGGAGGACCTTCCACTGATGAATCACTTGTGGATGTACATTAATTATGCATTGACTTCTTTATGGGGGTGTACACTATATATGAAGATAAACTAATGAACCCATCAAATAGATCCATTGGCCAAAATGTTCCCCAAAATAGAGCCAAACACACAAGGAGAACCACCATAAAGGATTCATAAAACACTTCGTGGAAAAGACCACTAACCAACATTTCGAACCAATTTACCTATAAAATACAAACCCAAAACATCATTCAAAAAAGGGAGTTTTACAAACCCAAGACACCCCATGAAAACATTCCCAAAAACTGAAAAGACACACCAAACATTTTTTTTCAAAAATATATTTGAAGATAAAACTAGATTGGTGAGTTGTGCATTCACCAATGGTATACCATGGAGCCTCTAACATGTATTTTTCTCATGCCAAATCAGGGACCCATTCACTTATCGCACATATCCTATGCATGTGACCACTCATGGGGATACCGAACATTAAATAAAAACTACTACACTTCTCAAAAAAAACATTCAACTCAAATTTTCATCTTGTAAATTCACAAAAGCTTGTTTTTATAAGTTACTTGCCACAAAAATTAAAAAAAATTCTATGTTTTAGAAAACTTTTTAGAGAAACACATACCATTAAAACAAAAACTCATTGTAAAACCTTACACATCAACCTCAAAACATTTCATTTTACTTTAAAACACTCTCGATTTGACAAAAAGAAACAGAATTTCATCAATACCCTATTCATTTAAGGACTCATTTATCCTTGCTTAAAAAACATTTCCAGAAATTCATTAAACATTAAAAAACAATTATTACTAAATCAAATTCCATTTCCAAACATCACTCATAGTCCACAAAACATTTCATTCGATTCAAAACAAAATTTCCCGAAACCCTCTTTAACATAATTCATGATTTCTAAACAACTGATTTCAATTAACCACAAGTTTATGTTATGAGAATCCAATCCTGATAAACTGATCCCCATCCACTAAAAACCATTTCCATTTTAAAATCTTGTATTTTACAATTTCTGAAAAAAGGTTTTCCAAAAGGCTTTCAAAAACCCAAGGAGACACAAGACCACACAAGAAGAAATTAGTGCTGGTGAGTGTCTTGGAAATATGGTTAAAGGCCATAATCCAGTCACTCCAATATAACAGATAGTGTTCAAAAGAAATGTACCTAGCTCCATATGGATTTCTAGGTGCTTCGAGCTCACAGAGACCATTAAAACAACTCTATTTTCATTTTCCCATACATCGAATGACTAAAAGGATGGAAGACTCAAATGAATCACAAATTTCCCTAGAAACTCAAGTCCTGCTATGAGGTGTGCTATATGGGAACCTTAGTAGTAACTAGAACATCCAGTTCCGAGGACCTTATCTCTAGTCTACCCAGGCTCTTTCTGAAGGAATATGACCTAAAAGAGCTGACTAGCTTCAATAATTTTTTTATGAACCAAGAGGTGTTTCCATCTGACTCGATTCCTGACCCAGTCTGTGGCACGAACTGAGGGACATTCCCAATCCCCATAGGCTAAAAACATGTACCTGGGTATGAATAAAATTTTTTTCTAATGAAAGTACCCAATTGCATTCATGTAAACAGCCAACAATTTTAAATATTCTAAAACCAAAATTACACAACCAAACAAGCCCTTAAAAATTTTAAGAATTAAAGTTTACAATTTAAACAAAAATCCAAAAAGAACTACAATAAATAACTCAAAAAACTCCAACCCAAAACTTCATGCCAAATGAAGGACCATATCCTCAAGTCTCTGTAACAAAACCCATATGAGAAGACAACTGACAACATACACTATTATCACCGTGTATCCTAGTTTTACCTCTAATAAACATACAATAAGATCTATATACGCCCAAGGGTGTTTGTAGGGTGTGATCTGAAGCACAGTAAGATTCCAAACAAGAAATAGGTTCCATGATATAACATTAAAATATAATATAAAATTCTCATCTAAATTCAATCTTAAAAAACACATCTAATAAAAACATTTATAAAGTAAACATTCAAAAAGGGACAATTTAAAGGGACACCTTTTCACAAAATCTATGATAAATGTGAAAGGTATTTTATAAATAATACACACAGTCATGTGGCCCTCCGTTTGCCGAAAAATGGCACCACATCATATATATAAGTTCACAATGGGTGAATCCAGCAGGGTTTATCTAGTTCAAGTGGGACCTTGGAACCTCATACCTTGGTGAAAGGATGTACAATAACCACACCATCAGTATCCTCATGCACGAGCCACTAGATAGATGGAAAAGAAATCCAAAGTTCTAGTGGTGGTAAATCATCATCATAGTTTAGTTAGTGTTATAAGTTTCAATCCATATAGGTAAAACCAGGACAATCCACATCCGAATCACTAACACACTAGTTCTAATCTATGCACTAAGATACTCTCGATTCCCTTGTGCTCGAGTTGATGTTCACATGACACACATACCACCACTCTCACAAAAAAGCCAATCATTTCAATGGGACCTCCCTTCTTCAATAAACAATCCATTTACCATTTTACAAACACCATAGAAAAACCTAAATTTAATACCTTTACCATCACTAATAAAATTTCCTAATTTCCTAATCATAACTCAAGAAAAACACACAATTAAAACTATCTGAGTCAATGGGAAATAACCCTTAAAAACCCAATAATACTATAAAACCATTTTTAAAACACTATTCTCAACATTCAAAAAATTGATAAATTATACTCAAAATTCATAACAAGGCTAAAATGCCCAAAATGATCCATTTTCCATTGAAAATTTCCATTTAAACATACACGCACTTCATGTTCATTTAAATATACATTATGAACATTTCAAGAAACCCATAAACCCTTTTTAGAAACATTTAAATATAACACACACAAAAATAGCCAATTCCTTTTTTAGATTCCATTTCAAACTTATAAACACAACAATCACTTCAAAAACATGCTTCAAAACACATAATCAAACAAAAGAACACATTTATAAACTCTAAAAACATATTATATCCATCTAATAATTTTAGGGCATAGAACCACCTACCTATCATGAATTAAATTTCAGAAAAATGATTGAAATCATATTCACACCTCATTCACACCATGATGAGGCAAGGATAAACTCGAATAAAAAATATATAACCAAAAATCCCAAGATTAAAACCCTAAATCAAAACCCATAACATCTAGAAAACTAAAACCCCTAAAATAGAAGAGGGGAAAAACTAAAGGAAGAGGAAAAATAGAGAGAAGAGGACTTACATGAGAGACCATGAAGTATTACCACAAAAAACACCCAAGAATCAAAGCCCAAGGAGAGGAGCATATGGAGGAAGACACACCTTGAGATGAGGTGTCTGAGGGGATCAGTAAAGGGGGGAAAAGGGGTTAACATAGGGGAGATAAAAAAAGGTAAAGCATTTTTAATGAGTTGTCATAACCACACAGTTAGTCCACATAGTTTTCTAGAATGTGTGGAGACCGTAAGACTACCTCTTCATAAGAAGACCCAACTGAACACTTACCTAGGTCAAGGTTCATAGTCTTGAGGATGCTGTGTGGTAGGTTCTGTCTCCTACCATATTGTTTCTTAGGTTGGGCACATGGTTACAACTAACTATGTTCCAACCGTGTGTAGGATCCTACCCACCCAATACTCTCCATTTTAATCAAGAAAATAAAAATAAACTAGAGGGGTAATGCTAGGAAAATGATAAAAAAATACACCAAAAATTTAAACCCCTCACACCCCATTCCCAAGAGAAATGACCAAGAACCTAACTCGAACCCAGAAAAAGGAAAACTAAAAAACCTGAGTGTGACATGCTCCATCCCGACTCATCCATCTTACATGGGGATCTTTCAATTTTCATGTCTTGAAAACATTAAGTATATTTGGGTACCAATCAAGAATCTTGAGTAGGGTGTGGGTAAAACACATTAGGTGACCACCAATGTCATCTAAAAAAAATATCCAGTCAATAATAGTGTATGAAGATCTATAAAGAATAAAATACATGAAATAAAGGAAAAAAGATTACATATATTCAAATATAATTTATTTAACTAGTTAAACCCCCAGGTTCATAAGGAAACAGAAAACAAAATACCTTATTTGGTCCTTGCCAGAGTTTGAACCAAATTGAAACAACATGGTCATAAATGACCAATGCATTTTAATTCATAGTACAACAAATTGGAACTGTAGTCTAATGCCAACATTTTGGGCCTAGAATTCCATGTCTAGCACATCGTGGGTATTTGAAACAATAGTCTATGACCCACAATTCATTTATCTTACAATCACATAAGTAGTATTTTGAAGGATTAGTCTACATCCCACACTTAATTATCACTATAGGATTTTGAATCATTAGTCAATGTCCCAAACATGTATATCGGTTTATCACTATAGGCATTTTAAGAAGCAGTCCACGTCCCACACAAATTTATCAATCAATCACACAATGAAATATATCACACCAATCAATATTAATCAATATTAATACCTTTAATAACATTTCACATCACAGTGCCATCAAAATTTATCAAAACAAAATCTTTATTCTATTTAATTACATAGAAAATAGGAACTACTCACTATTTACCCATTTTGTATTATTTAAACTATATAACCCATTAAACCATTATGGTTAATCCAACCATATCAAAATTCCCAATTGTCAATTAATTGATACCCCATTAATTTTCCAATTACACAATCTTAATTTCACAGTAATTCCACAATTGCAATATCCCATTAATTAAATCACCAATTAATTAATACAATTCCAAAATAAAAATATTTCATTAATTCATTCATCAACTAATTAGTCCAGTTCTACAATTCCTTAAACTAATGAATAAATTAATTTATTCAATTAAAGTTAGAAATGTCAAATATTCCAATTGAAATTTTACAACACATAAAAAAATTGGAATTCAATACTATGTGATTTGAATTTAGACCGCCTACCTCAATATTGAAGATAAAAACGGGCCAATAGAAATCCCCAATGGATTTTGAACAATCAAGATCACAATGAAGATTGAGATATAGATTTAAAACCTAAATCCAAGATAAAATGAATCAAGATCCAACAAAAAAAGATCTAGATCCATCACAAATAGAAGAAAACATCCCTTTAAAGGATGATAGAAAGACGGGATAGTAGAATGAAACCATACAGGATGGGAATTTCTTACTAGGAGAGGTGAATATCATCAATCTGGTTTACAATTCACCACAAACAGTGGTTTGGAGGACATTTGATCTATCTAGAAGCCTCAAGAAATTATATAAATCACTCAGAGTCAATTTCAGATCGATTTAGGGTGAATTATTGGGGTTTGGGTATTTTCAATCTAATTTTATGTGTATTTAATTTCGGTGTGCATGGTTTCTTGTAAAAAAGAACATAGTTTCCCAAACAATGTGCCTCTTCTAGGGGCATTGTTACTCCTAAGAGGGAACAAAGATTGAAAAACTATTCTCTAGCTGTGTGAATCCCCTCTGTCTATGTTAACAAGGATATTGGGGTTGGGTGCACAATTTGGGAAAACTATGCACCAATCACGCATTTCACCTCTTCCATCAATTTTTTTATAATTTCAAGAAAAAACTACCAAAGGAAAAACCCAAAAAGTATATAAAAAAAGTCAAAAGATTACTTGTAAATTCACTTGAGATATATATAGAAAAGGTCTGTATCTTATAATCTCCCCACCTTATAATAACTCACCCTAGAGCTGTACTCCCAAGATTCTTTAAGAATATGAGGAAAAGATCTTGGACCATCGATCCCACATATTCACTTATCTATCCCATGTTTCCTCCTATAAATTCCCATGTTTCCCCAATATATAAACTATCATAATGTAATTTCTCTACAAAACATTCTCACTATGATCCAACACATGTATCTTATTCTCCTCAAAGGATGCATTAGTCTCCAGCTCAACATCATCCACATCGATCACATGAGAAGGGTTTGGGTGATACCTCCAAAATTGAGACAAATGAAAAATATAATTAAAAGTACTTTACCTATGTGGAAGAGCCAATCGATATACCACTAGCCCGATCCTAACCATACCCTCAAATGGTCCAACAAACCTGGATCCTAGCTTGCCCTAACTCTATATACTATAGCGACACAATCTAGGATATAACTGCAGAGACACCATGTCACCCAAATAACATCATTATTCTAAGGAATCCTAAGTAGATCCACCACAATGTCTATAGTAACATTTTCCTACTATCACTCAAGAATGAGCAATGACTATATTAAAACTCTAGGTCCTTGGTGCTTGAAATTCACCTATTTATAGGTGTACCATCATGTAACTAACCCTAGTATCTTTTTTTTTCAATTCTATGAACTAGAACTGTTGTTGTTGGTCACTATAATTTTTGGTCACACCTGGATGCACCACCCAGTTCGAGGCATGAAACTAATGCATCACCTCTTTTCAAAAGCTCATATGCACATCAACACGATTAGAGACATAGATGATCTCTTCCTCATCTATGGTCCAATTTGAAGGTGACTTTAACCTTCAAGGCCTTCCATTCATTCCATAAATTCTAGATCCTCATACCAACTTTCCCTGATCTGACTCAAAAGTGTGGACTCCACTAAAACTTGTACGAGAGTAATCTGATATTCAATATCCTAAACCAAAACATGCATATCATCCAGTAAAGTAATTATTTTCCATTCAACACTAGACTCACGAACTACCTAATTTTATGTTTTCTTGAATAAATTATCATCAACATTGTTTCCTTTTCCAGGCATATATTCTCTCTCAAAATCAAAGGACTACATATACTCAAGCCACCTTTAATTTAGATGATTCAAATATCATTTAAAAAAAATACTTTGATCTCTTCTGGTAAGTATACTTAGTAAACTTCTCACCAAATAGATAATTCCACTAACACTAATAAAATCACAAAACATTGTGTACTCCTCACATGGATCAAGTAGGATCAATATTGGTTTCGTCATCAAGTGCTTCTTCAACTCCTAGAAAGAATTATTACATGATCTCGAACACTCGAACTTCACTCCCTTATTGGTAAATCTTTAAAGTGGAATTGCTAAGAAGGAAATGTACTGGATGATCCTATGATAGTATCCTACCAGCCATAGAAAGCTATTAATATCGAAAACATTCTTGGGATGGTCCTAAGAAAAAATTGTAGAACATTATATGGGTATACTAACACATATTCCTCTGAGATGATGTGACCTAGGAAGTGTACTTGTTAAATTAGGAATAGACACTTATATAGCTTAGGTTAAGGCTGATTCTATATTAGTGTACTCATGATGATGTCAAGATGTTGGGAATGATCTTCATCAGTCTTAGAGTACACCAAAATTTCATCAAAAAACACGAAAATAGTTTGTTCTAGGTATGGGTGGAATATTTAATTCATCAAGGCCATAAACACCTCAAGGGAATTCATCAACCCAAACAACATTATGAAAAACTCATAAAGGCCATACCTGCTTCTAGAAATAGTATGTGGTATATCAGAATACTAAACTCTCAACTGATGATACCTTGATCTCAATTCGATCATTGAGAAAACACAATCTCCCCTCAACTGGCCAAATAGTTCATAGATACGTGGAAGAGGATACTGGTTCTTCACAATCATCCAATTTGACTTCTGTTAATCAAAGAATAAGCATATTGTATAGTCATCCTTATTAGAAAACAAGAATAGAGAAAACCAAGGAGTTGTAATCAGATAGATAAATGCCTTATCCATAAACTATTTCAGTTGAGTCTTTATCTCTTGAATGGTTGTTGGTACCATTCGATATAGTAAAATAAACTGGCTCAGCCCCCGACATGATCTCAATTATAAATCTTCCATCTATCTTATGTGGAAGTCCTGATAAGTCTTTAGTAAATACATCTTAAAACTAGTCCAATATAGGTGTAAATACATGCATCTTTATATCTATGTCATCCAGAAAAAGACTACCGACCTAGGTAGTGAGCTGCCCCAGTTGCATATTAACTGGCCCTGCACAGCCTGCCTGGATATCCCACTCTCCATGGTGACTATACTTTTCACCCTCTGGATTTGTAAAAGACACTCTTGTTAGGTAATTATCTATGTGGTATTGATATTTTACTAACTAGTTCATACCCATAATTATGTCAAATCCTAACATGTCAAGGATATAAAGATCCCAACTGAAATGATACTCCCCAACCTCAAGAGAACACCCTTTGCACAAATAAATGTCTCTTGATTGTACTCCCAATGCTGTATCTATTGTAATAACCCTACTCATGAACTCCACCACCAGGATCAAACCATTCTCAATTTGGGATGATATAAAAGAATGAGAGTCACTGGTATCAAATAAGACACTAGATAGAATAGAAGCTACAAGAATAGTAACTCCAACTATCGAAGATCGAACCTGACTACCTACCAATATAGATTTAAAGACATGTAATAGTTCTTTCCCTCTTATGATACAATATAAGTACCCTGAGCAACACCAATCTGTTGATACATGCACTCTTTCCTAGAATCAGCTCATCCACTACTTCTGTCACCATGGCTAGCAGAACTATAACATCCACATTGGTATGGTGTAGAAGATACCCTTCCAATTTTCTGGTTCTATCTAGATTCTCTATCATTACTAATCTATCGTGGGTTCTTATAGATCTTACGTAGGTATACCATCTCGCCACAAGCATGAAACTCTACCAGTGGTGAAGGTAACTGTCTAAGAAAGTGACTGAACCTACCACCCGAGTGAAAGATCACTTGAGTAAGGTTCAGTGTAACAGATCCTTCCCCCTGGCCACTCTGCTTTCCATTGATCTAGTCAACACTCTCACAATGATGTTTTAGACTCTCAAATGTTGTACCTCTAAACCATCCAGTAGAGACCACCCATCCTCTTCCAAAAGATTCCTCTAGTTTCCCTTCAAAAATGAGAGTTGGATCCACCACTTCTAGAAACTTATTCAGCTTGATGATATTCACCTCGGACTTAATTTCACATTTAAGCCCAACTAGAAACCCATTTTCTGCTGCCATCTCATATCCTTCCAACACAGGAAAAAAGTTCTATAAATCTATCATGTGAGTAGCATAGTCCATTATAGACATATTCCCCAAATTCAACCTTATAAATTCAATTTATCTCTCTTTCCAAGGCATCTTACGGTAATTTTATCTAAAAATATATCCCTAAAGTCATACCACTCCATATTATCCAAAAATCCATATTGAGTTTGGATTTCCTAGTAATGATTTTCTTGACCATGTAAAATATTATAAATCAATTTCAATATATTATTAAAAGAATAATCTATGTGGTAAAGTATAGTCTAAATAGACTCAATCCACAACTCAGATTGCATAGGTCTACCCTCTCTAGTTAAAGTCAGAGGGTGATCTAAATAAAATTTTTAAATCAGACCAAACCTATTTTTACAAAACCCACCCTTAGTCTCTTTCCATGAACTTGATTAACCATGAAAAATTCTCTCATAAATCCTCTCCAAATCCCTCACCCGACACTATCATTGTTTTAGGTTCCATTGATGGAGGATTGTTTCCAACTATAATTTCATGTCATCCCTCTACAAGCATCGTCATAGATGCTTATCTATAAAATTAAAAACACACATCTTAGGAAACATTTTAAAACCGAAACACATTTTAAAATTGGGTTTTACAATAATAAATAACAAGTCATTCCATCTTTTCTCCCCCACATGGTCTAAAATGAGGTGCTATCACTTCCCTTAGACATCTTATATCCGGGTCATGGTGACAATGGTATCAATATTATCATTAGTCAAGTATCTTATTAACACCCATATTATTCCCATTTTTCATTATTTTAAATATTTCAATTCATATTAGGAAACATTTTTTTTAATTACACAGCAAGGAAAACAATTTAAACACAACAAGTTTCCCAAAAACCTATTTTCCCCATTCATGCTTAAATATGATACCTTTCACACAATATTCCTTAGTACCTTGAATGATTCATGGAAACTAAACTCTTTTACACTCTTTTCCACTAGTCAAATCTTATAAAATCTAAAAAACTAACCACATCACACAATAAGTGCATTACTGAAGGTGAAATAACATCCAACTATAAATGTACACAGAAATAATAAGAATTCCACCTCGGGTACATTGATTTTATCATCATTCATTGTTTAGCTACTCTCATGAACAATCATTTAACCAAGGCCTAACTCATCCTATTACCCTCTATACATTTCCCAAATAGTAAGTCAAAAGAAAAAAAACTCCTATAATAACACTTTGTAATATCCTGAACAGGGTGCCACACACCGGTTCCCTAAGCTGATCAGTCATAGGACCTCAGGAACTCCTCCCCATACTCTAGTGGCTACCGAATATTAGCAAGGGTCAAATATCAGTCATAGAAAGGCTATAAATTCTGTATAAAAGAAGAAAAACTTCAAAAATAAATAAGAATAACCAAATAATATACCAAAACCAAACTAATGTCACATTATTGCTGAAACAAGAAATTGAAAATTCAAAACTAAACAATAGATATGCCAGGCCCAATATATGTCAAATTTTAATATGAAAAACCCAAAATAAATAAAGGCACTAAAAAATCCAAAGAAGGTCCCAAATCACATCTGGTTCCCTCATCCATGCTCCATACGAACTTATCTATCTAACATGGGGGGTCTTTCCTTTATCAGATCCTACAAACATGAAGACTATTTGGGTACCGATTAGGAAACACGAATAGGGTATGAGTACAACTCAGTTGTCCACCACCAATGGTTTCTAATACAATAACCAGTCAGTAATAGAGTATACAGCTGTATAAAGAATAAATTAAAATCAATAAAGTAAATAGGTTACATATATTCAATTATTATTTATTTAACAACATAACCCCTAAATTCCTAAGGAAACCCAAACCACAATACCTTCTTCGTTCCTTGAATAATTCAGAGCCATATGACAACACCATGGTTATCAATGAAATATGAATTTCAATTCATATTATGGCTAATTGAAACTGTAGTGAACTTCCAACATTTTTGGCCTAAAACATCATTTTTGCACACCATGGGTATTTAAAGTAGAATTTCATAACCCACAACTACTTTATCAAATAATCACACAAGTGTAATTTTGAATAAATTGTCCATTTACAACACTCATTTATCACTATGATATTTGGAAGCATTAGTCCATGTCCCATAGAAATATATTAGTTTATCAATATGGGTTTTAAAGCACCAGTCCATGTACCACACATGTTTATTAATCAATTACACAATCACATATATAAAATCAACTAATATTATTCAACATTAGTCCTTTTACAAATATTTCACATCATGATACCATCACAATTTATCACAACAACATGGTTGTTCAATTTAACCACATGAAAAAATATGAAATATTCACTATTAACCTATTTTCCATTATTTAAACCATATAACTCATTAACCCTTTAAGGTTAAACAAATCATATCATAATTTTAAAATTTCAATTAATTACTATCATATTAACTGACAAATTACACAATAAAAAATGTCCATTAATTCCACAATCACAATATCCCCTTAATTAACTCACCAATTAATTAATCCAAGTCCACATTCCCAAAATCACATTAATTAATTCACCAACTAATCAATCCAATTCCAATATTATGAAAATTAAGTAATCAATTAATTTATTCAATTCAAGTTTTAATTTAAAAAAATTCCAATTGAAACTTAAAAAAACTACATGAAATTGGAATTCAACACTATGGTATTTTAATTTGGATCACCTACATCAATATTGAAGATGAAAATTTTCCAATATAAACCCCTAGTTGTTATGGAACAATCAAGATCATTACTAAGAATGTGATCTTGATCCTAAACCTAGATCTGAGATCAAATGAATCAAGATATTGAAAAATTAGATCTATATCCATCTCAAATAAAGGGAAAACCACTTCAAAGAATGGGAGAAATATGGGAGAGAATAAGGAAACCATATGAGATGAGAGAATCTTATCGGGAGAGGATCATATCGTTAATCTAGGATTTGATTCGCCCGTATTAAAGGTCAGTAGGCCTTGGAAACTATCCATAAGCCTCTAAAAAATGAGGGAAATTTCTTAGGGTCAAGTTGGGGTAAATTTTTGGTGAATTGTAGGGGTTCAGATATTTTAATATTTTTTTATATTTTTTTCTCTACATGCATTGTTTTTTAGGTAGGGGAATATGATTTTCCCAACTATGCACTTCTTGGGGGGGGGGGTGGGGGTGCATGGCTATTCTTAAGAAGGATACTAATTTGAAAAACCATATTTTTGCCATGAGAATCCCATATATATGGGTTCACATGGTTTAACGAAATGGGTGCACGATTTGGAAAACCAATGCCCCAACTGTGTAGTGCCCCTATTCTTTCCAAAAATTTCTAATTTTCCAGTTTAATTCCCCAAGGTAAAACCCATATAAGATATACTAAAAACAAGGAAAAAGATTACCTACAAACACACTCAATATATCTCTATAAAATTTTGACATCTTATAGTACATGACTCAGTAATAGAATTAAAATAAATTCAAATTTATTTTATAGGAGCTTATACCAATTTCAAAGAAAGTTGAACATGAGATTAGGGATTTCATGTCAATTCCCACTCCATTTTGAAATTTTATGTATTATGAACCTATTTATTTTTATGTGGTGTATATACATCCCATTTGATGTATTTAACAAGAATATATATTTATTCATGATGGTTAATGTTTCAATTTATGATTATTATTTTAAGGATTTATAATTTTAAAGTTACCAAAGAGGTAAGAATTTATTTTATAATCTCATTTTTTTGGGATTTATCTTATTTAATTAAAGTAATATTATATTATATCCTTCATAAAATTCATCTATTTTCTTATCCATTGGATGATTATGTATTTTCCATGTTTGATTCTAACTTCTTGTCTATTTATAACTTGAATTAATTATAGGAATGTTTTAAAATAAAATTCAATCTTATTTAGCTTCTAATAAGATATATTTTTATTCAATGTCCATATTTTAAAAAATGTATTACAAAATACCACTTTATTTACTCATAAGATTTATGAAGGAAATTTTATATTATATTTGGGTTTTTATAAGGTTTAAAGGTAATGTTTTTAATATTTTTGAAAGGCTTATTTTGGAATTTATTTTACAAAACGTCAAAATTAATGAATCTTAAAAATGTATATCATATTAATCTATTTTCCCACCACTATAACTATTTTATGAAATTGATAATTTTATATATGTTTTAAATGGTCTTAAAAAGGAAACTCCTTAATTTAATCTTATATTAATTTTCTCTCCATTTTCTTTATTTATCTAAAGGATATAATTTTTATTGCAAAACCAACATTTATGATGAATTGATAGACTTATTTTATCACTTATTAATTTTATGGTCATTAAATTTATATTGAAACATCAAATTTCATATGAGATTTTTTCATTGGACATTAAATTTCTCTTAAATATCCATATTCTTCATATCAAAGAAATGATTATTTCCTAAACCGTATAACTTTTTTATATAGGATATTTTACTGTGAAAGAAATTCAATTGAATTAGGAAATTTTAATATTCTATATTCTTTAATACATAAAAATATTTTTTGGTAGGACATTTTTTTATGTATTAAATTGGCCATTCAATATAGAAGGATTGAATTGGACATGTAGTTATGGATGGGGATTGAAATTTTATATCCCGTCTAAGCATCAACATGTATCATGAGAGAAATAAGTTTCTTATCCTTATTAAATGGGGGTTTTGGGTATTCTAATCAATTAAATTGTATTAGCACAAGGAATTTATGGTAAAAATATCATTATTTATGAGATCATAATGTATAACACCATGAATAATTTATTAATAATTTAGTTATTATCATCCATGTGATTATTTCATTGATATTTTACATGGATACATTTTATGCTCATGTTATTGATTAAATGGAATGTGTTTTTAGTTATTTACCTTTCCATATTGATTATGCCACATTTACTCAAGATATATTTGGTTGTATATAAACTTTTTTGAGTATCTGATCTCAAAATTTATTTTTTTCCTTTCCCCATGATATAAAGGACTTTTTTTAATTAGTATAAGGATGAAGAATAATTACTCAATCTATGTTTTATATTTCAAGTCAATTTGAAATGGGAAGAATATATATCTTATATTTACTAATACTACTAATATTTTTTGGACCATTTTGATGTGATTACTTTTATTAAGTGAAACTTTAATAAATTAAACAACAAATCTATGTTACTGATGTTTTTTTATTTATAGAATTATTCTTAGTTATGTTATTTTTTTGAGACTCCTGTTGGATGTGTCTATATTTTTCCAAGGATGGATAGTTGAATAAAATTAATTTCATGGGGTATCTTAGAGAAGCTCTCATGGGTATTCTGGAGATATGTGGTTTATGAAAATTGAAGGACTTAGAAACAAATATGAGAACTTAATTTGAGGTGATTGTTGGTGGGATTATTTTCTCTCATTTTAATTATCACTAATATAATATAGTGATAGTTTGTCCATAATTAAGTGGAGTAATTATAAATATAAAAAGAATATTTTCATCAAAATAAATGGTTGGAGGGAATCCAGTCAGATATAAATACATTCAGGATCCCGAATAGCGTCACAACACCATCGAGAGAGAGAATATTCAGAGTAGTAGATCATTCTTCATAAATGAACCCATGATATATCATGATTATAAATTGAATAAGGTGTGGGAGGATGTGAAAATAAAATAAAGAGAGAATAAATATATATATTTTTTCTTATATTCATTAAATCTGAATTTTATTATGTTCCTGCTTTTTACTAAACATTGTTAAACGTGAATTGTGTGTAATTGATGTTGTAATTTTAGTCATATTTTTTTGATTCATCATTTATTAATCTATTTTCATCATCAGTTATTCAACTCCTTATTCTTTTATCTCACACATTCAATTTATTCCATGTTATTACTTGATGTAAAGAAAGGTGAAGAGTCACTTTAGGGCTAATTGAACAATTTTTATATGGTTTTAAATTGAGATATTTATTTATAGAACCTATTAGATGAGATTTCATAGATGAAAAATGTTTTCATTTGTGTTTAAACACTTTTGTTTCCAAAATATATTGATTTAATTTTTAAAATATTATCACCATTTCATGAAACATACTCAACCGAAATCTCCTCATATTTTTCTCCATGCTCAAACTCACCAAACATTTGTTATACCTAACCTCTATAAAACTTCTTCCACTCTTTATAATTTCCATTATCACAAATTGATACAATCATTTTTTACCACATTTAGTCGCTCTTTTTAGTATATTAGATCTAAATAAAGAGTATAAAACATCTCTCCAGCCTTACCTATGGATTGAACCATCACTAGTTTATTATTTTAGGTTTGTAAATGACAATTTATTTATTGGGAAAACATATATCCTATTTAGACACATCACAAACCAAAAATAAATCTCTTAAATTTAAATTAGTGATATACCTCGACAAATATGTTAAATTATCCACACCATATGACTTTTTATCCCCAAAAATTCATGGAGATTAATGATTCTATGAAAATACGTGAGGCCAATACTCCCTCACTCGTGATTCATTATCCAATATCACATGATAATCAGATCCATTCCACCATAAAACTCTAACCAATGGAATATACCTTCGATGTTGAAATTTTATCTAAGAGCCGATGATCTCTATTTTCTACTCTAAAGATGATATGTCTAGATCAATCTCAGCTTCCACCCAATTAAAAACATGGGAAGGATCAGGATAATACTTATTTTTCATGAGATATGTGGAATACATCATGAATACCGGTCAACTTAGTTTGAATTTATAATTTATAAGATCCTATAAAATCTAATCAATAATTTAAAATTTCCCAACATATATTAGAGTTAATATCCCCTCCTCCCTAGCCGATGGTGACCCACCCAAGGGGAAACATTAATGAAGACCCATTCACTAACATAAATATCCAATGGATGGATTCGATGATCCGTATAAGATTTATTTTGAATCTAAGTTAGAACCAACCATCGATGAATATCTTGAACCCTCAATGACATATCTTGAATAATACTTGGTTCCATTATAGAGGACTATCCCACATATGACCAATAAAGAGGTGAGGTACATGAGTGACCATATAAATCTTCAAGATAAACCATTATAAAAGAAAAATGATAAATGTTTTTATAATAAAACTAAACTAGTCCCTAATGGTTATCCTAATATCCTTTTAAATCTAAAAAAATTCATAGATTATATCTTATCGAATCTGAACACCATGATCCATATGGATATCTTTCAATAGATGATAAACTATACTCAACTTGACATGAGTATCCATCACCACTCAAAGACCCTTATAGAATCTAAAATTATGCTTTAAATCTATTTTAGATACAATGTCATAGGTAAACCCATGCACCCTCACAATTTACTACATGTACTACTTTTTCAAATCCTCAACCATGGTTGTGTCCCTAATTAGAATGAAATGCACCAATTGTTTCAACTGATCAATCACTAAGAAGACATAATTCATTCATTAGTGAGTCCATGTTAATAAAATTATTAAATCTATATATATCTCACCCACTTTATCTAATAACATGAGATTAAAATAGAGAAAACCAGAATGCATTAGGTTCTTTGAATTAATTTACCAGTAAGTGTAATTGCGTGCAACATAATCTAAAAATTCATGCTTTATACCTAGCCACTAGAAATTCCATATAATGTAATCATACATATTCATAGTTATAGGATGAAAGAACCATTAAAAACAAAGAAAATCATGAATCAAATAATTTATGATAGATAAATGGATGAATAATGAATCCACTAAGAAAATAATTCCATCACAGGGGAGAGACTAGATAGGGGTGGTCTCCCCACCATATAAGGATTACATGATTCCTTTGAAATCATCATCGTGATCTTATTAATATATAATTAACTGAAGGAGAGATGATTAAAAATGAACATTGTTCAAGAAACATACAAGAATCATCATCCTACACATCCAAATAAAATTTATATAAAATCCCTATATGATTCCACTCCTATATCAATTCTAAGATATCATGAGAAGGAAATTTTATATTGAGAGAATTAGTAAAAACATTCAATTTATTAGGGATATAAGTGATGTAAAAGTTAAATTTCTATATGTAATCTATCCATTATATCTTCCCTAGTTTTATATCCTTTTAAGAGAAGACAAAACTCAATATCTTGTAATGATAAGAGACTATTAACCTTTCCCTAAAAGGGAAATGGGACCAACACTTAAAGGTATACATAAAATTGGAAATTTAAAAATCATTAGTGGGATAATTATTCTCTTGTATCAAATATTATGGCTAATGTATGCCACAACTTGATCATCCTGTATAAGAACACTTCCTAAACTCAAATCAAAAGTAGCATAATAACCCACATAGCCATTACTGTGTTATGGAAAGATCATAATACGAGATGAGGTTAGGAATTATTTAAACTCATAAAAAGATTCTTGACACTTATAATATCATGATAATTTTATAATTTTCTTGGAAAGATAAATCAAATATAATTCTACCTTTTAAAAATATTCTACAAACTTCCAATAATACCTTGCTGGGCCTAATAATATTCATATATCAATTACATTTTTTGGTTGTTCCCATGAAATGATAGTATTTATATTTTTTGGATCAAATTAGAGGCCATTTTTCAAAATGGTTCAATCTAATTGTTTCACCTCTTAGATTTAGAAATTTCATTTGGATAACTTCACATATTGACAATGACTCCTCTTGATTTAAAAAAACATAATTAATATTGTACTCATTCTATTTAATAGTTGTTAAATAGAATATGATATCATCAATGGATTACACAAAAAATGGATCAAGATACTAGTGCTATATATTTTTCACTAAATCCATAAAAACTATAAAAGTGTTAGTCAGTAAAAATGGAATCACGAGATAGTTATTGTACCCATAACATCTCCTAAAAGTGGTCATTGGGATATGAAACTATATAACTTTAAGCTGATGATAACCAGATCAAAGGTTGATTTTTGAAAACCAAATTTCCCCTTTAAACTGATCAACCAAGTCATCAACATGGGTCAAATGGTATTTATAATAACCTTTTATCAGATTAATATTCTCATAATTTTCACTAAGGCAAAGTGAACCATCAACCTTCTTGTAAAAGAGAACATGGGTTTCCCATGAAAAAACAATAGGATAAACAATTCCATTATATAACTAGATATCCAATTATATATTTATATATTTTAAAATAGTATAATCCATGCAATAAAAGGCTATAGAAATTATATTCATAACATGATCCAAATCGATGGAGGAATCTACCACAATTTTTAGAGGAAGACAAGATAAGTCATCTAGGAAAACCCTTGAAATGTCCTAAAAAACCAAGGGTAGATCCACATGAGAAGATACAATATCAATCTCTACCAAAAAATAGATAATATATTACTATGATTAAGATGAGATCACCCTTCATGAATATACCACTAATCCCACTATCCTCAAAACACATGGGAGCTCCCATTGATACGATATAACAAAACATGTTGATAATTAAAATCAATATTTTGATGGTGAGAAACAACCCAATCCATATCAATGACATTGTTGAAAATATTAAGATAAATAAAAAAATTTCCAATTATAACAAAGTATTAACAATCAAAATTGAACATGAAAGAAAATAAAATCCCTATTCATTCCTCTTTTCATGTGGTGTTATTGAATCAATTATATTGTACATGAGCATTGTCAAAAGTTACAAAAAATCAAAAAAACTGGTTGATATATTATTTTATGTGGATCCATTATCAAATAACATAGTTTTTATTGAATATTAAATAAAAATGATACCTCTCACTATAACTTTTCACAAATCCAATCCAACTATATAATCCTCTACTTTATGAAATTACATCACTCTATATGATGGTGGCTAGATCCCTATTGAATTTGGATATTCTTATTCTATGTTAGTTATCTTTGGAGCCGATGATCCCTAACTATATCAAGTTATAAATAGAGAATGAATGAATCTATGAAAATGAACTCGATGACTACATGCATTGTAAGTCTTTGGAGGTGTGGGAAATGATTATCGGGTGTGTTTTACCATTACATACATGTAGAAATTCATGGGTTCACTACTAGCCACTTATTATGTATTAAAAAATATTACTACTTATAACTACCTCTACCAACTATATGTATATCATTTCACTTTATCTTCTTCCCACGTGTTTAACTAAATTTTCAATGGGGTGGAAGGGGAAACTGAAAAAGCCAAGCATTCCATCTATATCAATATATTAACTAATATCCCTACTGACTAACTTGGATTACATGGTGAGATATAAATATACACCTATGATCATATTTAAGGTCAAAAGACATGAAGGTACTTTTTGGCCTTTAGCGTGTTCATCAACGCCTCAGGAGAAATCTGAACCAACTTAGAAAAATAGTTAGATTACCTTTCCACCGAACACTCCGTATTGAAATGGGAAAATATATATATATTTATCCATAATCAAGGATTTTTGGAATAATTTTTAAAAGAAAATGTCTTTATGTTCTTCCATATAACTCACATGATGATTAACTTGAAACATATAATACAAATAACTCATTCGAATACTCTAGAACTTAAAATTCATAAACTACATGATCAATTTTTTCTAGTCATCCCACAACCTCTTGAGTTTCATTTGTGCCATTAAAATACATGGGATTCTGATATTAAAAATCATGCTGTCTATCCCTATCAACTCCAGCTTCTAGTTATGCCTTTTTATATTTCTCTTGAATAGAAAAAAAATTCTAATCCATGAAATAATATCCCTACATGATATCCTTAATGATATTTTTATTATGTTTAGGATTACCTTGATTAGAATTTCCCACTACACCCTGCTAAGGAACCATTTGAATAAATCCCAGAGGCATGGTTCAGAATTACCAAAAAAGGAAACACTCAACAAATAAAAAACACCCAGTTCATAATTAAAGAACATAATCACAAATTGAGATTTAAATAAAAAACAATATAGGATACAGACAATCCAATAATCCCCTAGTGAATTAAGGCTCAATATGATGATATATTTTTAGAATATCACTCGTAACCTAAACCTTATACCTTATCAACCATATCTACCTCCTTCAAAAAATCCCAAGACAATAATACTTGAGGATAAATCTATCCCATGATACCAAATTGTCTTCACCCGACCAAAAAAACACATCAAACTACACTTCAAACCTGACCACAAAAATACTTGAAGGGAATTCCTGATCCACATGGGCTGGCGATGAGCACCCAGACATCTAACAATAAATTGAGGGATTTTTTTACCAACTAGAAAAACCAATATTTAATATATAAAGGGAAAGCTAATATGAGAGTAAATGTTCGATAAATAAAAACAAAAAATGATAGTGTTAAAAGTAAGACAACAAACCAAAACCATAGTACATGTAAAAAAGAAAAGAAAACAAAAGGGTGAAAAAATACTGATAACTACTCCATAGGATATGAGGATTACCTACCACCATGTCATCACCATCTACCCATACCCAAATATAATGAAAATCCACCACCTCATTACAGAACCTTTCCCTTTTCTGCATTAAAATAAACATGGCTTATACACCCCTAAGTTATTGTGAAAGGTCTGATTACAACAATTTTAATAGGATATCACCCATTTTTTCCATTGAAAAAATTTATTAATCAATGTCAATATACTTAAAATATGAAAAGAATGGAATGATAAAACCATATTCATATTTATATCAAAATCATGCTAAAAAAACTCCCCATTTTATAGTTCTAAAACAAATTTCATATAATAATGATCGAGAATATTTTAAAATAAAAAAATTATAAAATCATGCATCATTTTTCCATATAAAATCCAAAGTCAATAAAAGAGAATGACAATGGGGATCAAACCTAGGATAAAATAGGTCCATGGTATCTTGGTTTCTCATACATTAGTAATAAATCAAGACATAGTGCACTAAACAATTCCCGGGGATATAGGGGCTTGGGAACATGGGAAAAACCCATTGATGAAGCCCCTACACTAATAGATAATCAAGTCGCTTGGACACATAAACTAGAGAATAGTGGAACACTCAATGAGTGTGCACCCTATTAAAAAAAGTACAAGGCCTAATACTAAATGCCCCTCTAATATACCAAAGTCTCTCATGTTATATATATACCAAAAAAATTTAATGAGCTCATATCATTTCAAAAATTATTTCTAGAAAATAATTTTTCCATCAATATAATATTTTGAAAACCAGTTTGATAAAAAAATATATTAGTTCTTTGAAAACATCTTTATTTTACCAAAACAATGGGAAAACCATATTTTTCTAACAATATTTCTGCATTACAATAAATTATATCAAGGATAATTCCAATCTTATTTTTGAAAATAATTTAGAGACCAAAGAGGATGCATGATTCACAAAGAAGAGAATTAAGACAGATCCACCCACCTCACACTTATGTTTACATGACAAAAAAATGGGACCCACAAATCAGAAGGAAAGAGACTACATAGTAATGTGGAAGAATGACCTATACCTTGATTCCAACTACTTTTAATTGAGTTTACATAACCACATGATCAGAAAAGATGATAGTTCAACACATGCCTCAAAGGGCACACATCTCACAGCATGACCAACGTGAGAATTGAATTCCAATTATTAAACATATGAAATATATTTAGGAAAAATAAAAGGAAACATCAAACCATCAATATACCATATTAACACAACATATATTCACAGAAAATTTCTAATAGGAAGGTAGAACGAGATGATGTTCAATCAAAATTACCAATTTGATGAAAAATAATCAATTTGAGATAAAAAATACAATCAAAGAAGTTTGAAGGAGACAAGAATTCCAAATTGAAGCCTTTATAAGAGACATGTTCATAGTAGGTAAAAAAAGATATTAAGGTATTAAAATGGGTTTTGGGAATAAAATGATGAAAATAACCCCGTCAAACCATCCCAACCCCACACCACTAACTATCTACTGGATACCATCAGCTAGCCAATGGTGTCGGGTCGTGAGCCTCCACATTTGGAACCACCACTCGATAGAAGGTGGGATTCCTACTGGAAAATCATACTTCTATCATGCCACCAATTTTAAGGCGGATTCCCCCTGACTAAGTAACCTTTTGTGGCCCCCATTATGGGCATTCCACTTTAAATCCCCACTAATTTGCCTCCACCATCTTCCAAACCCAAAATAAAACCTATTAAACCTTCAATATTGATGCAAGTTGGTTGAGATGTTAAACATTAAAATCATATATCATGATGATTAATAAAGGAACTCTAACAAGACATCTTAACATAGTAGACTAGGCTGTATACTGATGTCCTACATAAAAATTCACTTATAATATAAGAATTACCAAATTCAGTGGGGGAATACATAAATATAGTACCACACATAAAATAATATTAATTATATATAAAAAATTCACACATTTTAATATGATAATTATTGTTTAACATCAATCATGATTCAACATGATTATCTCATTAAAAATGAAAATATACAAAACAGTTTCATATGTTATCACGAAAGAGTAAATTAAAGAGAGTATATTTTAGAGAGAATATAAATATATAGTACCAAGGGAAAATATCATAAGTGATTTTTAGTGAATTGGATATATGGAACTTAATTTTTTATACTAAATGGAATATCTTAGAGAGGACATTAAGAAGGTTTTATAAAATAAAAATAGAATTAACTTATTATATTTTTAATGTGACAATGAAATGAAATTATATAGGGGATGAAATATTGAAATATAAATAATCATGATATATAAAAAATATAGTAATATATGATATTTAGTGGATATTCCATTAAAACCATTACAATAAAGTGAAACTTAGGATGTGATATTTAAATGTGAGAGTGACTGAGTGGAAAATAAAAGAAAAACATAAAAAAGAATGAATTGGTAGTTAATAATGTGAATCATAATGAATATATACAAAAATAGTCCTAAAAACATAATATAAGATACATTGTAAGTTTAATTAGTAATATAAATAATTATTATAAAGAATGATTAAAGAATGAAAGTGATATTTAATGAAAAATGAAGGAAGTCCCCTTAAAATATCACATCAGATCAAATAGAGGATAATGAAAGGGAATAAAGATACTAATGAAAGCGGAAGAAATTTGAATAATATAAATAAAAAGTAAAAAAATTAAATGTTATAAATAAGATATATTAATAATAGATAATTGTCCTAGGCTAACACCATGTGTTGAGTATCAACCTAGCCTTACTGGAACACAATGATCCCACCTTAATTAGTTGTATAGGAATAAAAATAAATCGTAAAGATAGCTAATAGGTTTCTTGAATCCTTCATATTTACCCCAACTTAGATAAATACATGTATAGGAGACCTAGGGTGATGAATAATATTGAAGGATCCTAAATTAATATTCAACCTTAACACAGATGGTTCCATATCAAGGGGTATCAGGAATGATGGTGGAATTATTCATGAAACCATAGTATCAGTGGTGTTATATTTCAATACTTACAATGATGATAGAAATACCCTCGTCATAGATGGTCAGACCCTATATACTAGTCTCACTCTAAAAGGAACCAATATGATTTCTCTATTGGTCATATAATTGGGCATTATTCTTTAAGTTATGTTTTTTACTTGAGAAATATATTATTCTTCAATTAGTGGTTTATACTTTATGTATATAAAATAATCACATAAATCAAGATATTATTGTACAATATACATGGTATGTGATAAACAAGTTGGTGGATCTCTCAGCCTCTAGGGGGGGGGGGTAATAATATGACCTTAAAACCTACTTTTTTGGGTCGATAACCCATTATTTTAATGGAATATTTAAAGGGTATTCCCTTAGTATTCATCAATATCATCATATATGATGAGTGATTTGGAATATTTGTCACACATAATAAATATTTTACTTCTTAGAAAAATATATTGACGAAATTTCTCATTATATTAAGCCCCAACTAATCTGAATTAACTTATATCTCAATGTATAACAAAGTTTGGTTACTTAATTATCTATTTTTTAAATATATATATATAGTTCATTTATTATTATCCACATGTGTTCACTTATTAATTATTTTCAATCTTTCATAATTCATATGAGTTATTTGAAAATATTTATTCAAAATATTTTATGGATGATTTTGTATCACCATCACAACCATTATTCATTTTTCATGAGTTATTTATCACTAAAATAGTTATGGTAATGGGTTTTAAATAATTCCATGATATTAAAAGTAATTATGTAATTTCATAATAGGAATAATACAAATTTTCCATATCGTTGATTCTTGTTTTATTCAATCAATATGATTTTATAAATCAATATGATTTGTTTTAATTGTTATTTTCATTATAATCTTTCCAATATATAATATAATAAAAAGATTAAATGAATCACTATCCAAATAATTAAACATTATTTAATTTGTTTTGAAGGTGATGATAATTATAAAATAACAGTATCTTTAAAGGTTGTTAATAAAATCAAAATTTAGAAAATACAAAAGTAATGAAATAGTGAACATAATTATTATGTGATGATTATATTAATTTTATAGCATCATTTTAAAATACATTTTGTGTTATAATAATGATTAATTATAAATAATCAATGTGAGAACAAGAAGAGAATAAAAATAATATGAGAAGAAATATTTATGAATTAAAAAAGATATGCCTTAACTTTTGTGTCTTCATTATGTTGATGAATTTTGGGCTTCTAGTGACCATAATATCCTAAAAATATAGAAAATATTAATATTATAACATGGTACATTTGTTACCTCACTTTATTTATGGGTAACACTAATTTCCACCCCAAATCCCACATCTAATTGATTATGGGTTCAAAAATAGAACCAAGTCTACAAACTCTCATACATGTGAGGTATTACCCTTAATATATAAACTAAAACCTCAAATAAAAATATATCATTCTTAAATATAATAGATAAAACCATAAACAATTCCATACATATATTCCTTTATTTGACCTCAATGCATTCTTAGCTCATTATCTACTCATTTATCTCTCTGACTCCACAATAATTTCCTAAACAACAGTATCGAAACTCCAATAGAAATATACAATAAACCACAACAACCTATGGAGTGCTGTACATGATGTACTCAATTGAATCATTTCATAAATAATAAATAGCTTTAATATGTAATTAATAAATTAATGAAAATAAGTATGAAATAAAAAAATACCAAAATACCCTCACAGGATACCAAAAAACACTCAATACTAATCCATTTAATAAATCAAAAATAGCACTATATACACAAACAAATCCATTAAAATAAAACCATTATAGAACCAAATATCATAGTAACATAAAAACTATAGTAAATATCAATTATTATAAAAGCTCCCTAAATAAAGACAAGTACTTCAAAAAACACCAACAACCAAAATCTAACAATTGTACATATACATCAGTCAAGAATATGTTCCTGTCTCTCGAGTAGCTAACCTCAGGATAGTAGATCCTAATAAAATATCTAAAATTACTTCAAATAACATCAACAATAATAATAAAATTAATGTATCAACCATAATTATTTCTCCATAACATTGGAGAATATATATATTTATAATAAATCATTCCTGTTATGGATAAATAATCATAGTTGGTTAAAAACATCCTAAAAATATGAATATTCCAAACCATTATATAATTTTATATTTTCTCATCATCCTATCATAAATATAAATAAATATAATTTGACATCATCCTATCCAATGATCATTATTTTCTCATAATATTATGGAAAGTAGTTTGTATTCACATTCAATACTCAACTATTATCACTAATAAATTCATAGAAAATAACAAATTTTTATTGCATAATTATGATGACTTAACTTCACTGGGAACCACTGTTGGACATATAGTGAAGATGATAGTGACCCCAAGGTCTGCCTCAAATATTCCATTTGGTTGGAGACTATCACCGAGTGTATAAAACATGAAAATGGGTGGTAATGATCTCATAAATCCTAGGATTATAAGAATAAACCTCAAATAAATACTATAATATAACCTAAAAATAATATCCAATAATAAAATATAGTTCATGAAGTTTATTAAAATAAAATTCTCTAAACAAATAAAAATATAAAATTATTGAGGAAGCATCTTTAACCACATATATGAGCTAGTATCATCCAACTTAGTCACCAAACTCACACTGGAAATAAAAATAAAAATATATTTATATATAAAGGGGTGAGCATACATGTATACTCAATAACATACTCCTCAAGACATCTTTGGAAAATATCGAAGAAGCATACTAATGATTTAGTTAATAAACAAAATAACCCATAAGAACTAACTAGGTCAACTACCAACCAATATTAGAAATACATTCTCACCTATCATTGAATCCATGTATAATAGAAAAACATAAAAATATATAATGAGGTACCTCACAACCACTTCCCTAGTAGGTTGTCACCCTCACACCCCAAAACCAATGTCTTGATTCACCGATCCCTCACATATCATCATAATCACATCCACATTTTTTAATATCACATATAAACATCATACTATGTAACCACATATCCATGGATTCATTTTACATATCTATATTATAATTGTAGTTCTCTTTTTAATTATAGTAGTGGGTTGTGACCATGAAAGACATGAACCTCATACTCTACTCCTTCTATAAATGACCCCCACCATATACCATATCCTCTAACACATCACCATCATACCACACTAGGCACACCAACATTTGACAATTATAGTTTGTGCCACATATAGAAGAAAGAAATCTAAGGAGGGTGTAGCCAACAATCTATTCCCTTATTAACCAAGATGTTGGAGAAGAAACTCAAAAACCAAAACCTTTGGGTATTAATAAGGTTATCCGAATCTGGTGGGGTGTACATAAAAATATAAAGGTAAATTCATCAAATATATATCCACATACTAGATCATTATAATTGGATCTCCTTAAAATAGAACTACTAAACCATCAAATCATCACTGCCTCACACTACCACCATTTTTTCTATATCACAATAAAACCCCACTTTTCAGAAAAAAAATATACATTATAAAAAAACAGAATACCCATTTAAAAGAATAGTTTAACTATTTCCTTTATTCACCATTCAAAATATACATATCATTCATTAATCTACTCAATTACATATTTATTGACAATCCATTCTTAATCCATTAACAATTTTTAATTTAGTTATTACTATTCCCTTTCAAGTATTAAAATTCTTTTTATTTCCCATATTTAATTCGCCACAAGAATTAAAAATGTTCACTATTATAATTCATATTCTATTACAATCTGGAAACTATAAAATATTTCCACATTAACCCTACATCCAACACACTCACCTCTACATATCTAAAGAAAACATACACCACAACAACTACACAACACTTCCACTTTCCACACTAGAAACCATGCATCCTTAAAAATGATCAATCATATCTCAGATTTCCAACCATATTCATCTAGTCATATCCTTGTTAAATAATCCAAAACAATAATCATAGGTTATACACAATGATCCACTCAAAACAACACAGAAACCAAAACAAGGGAAAACCAATCATAGAAAGAAACTATAATAATACAAGTATCAAATAATATCTATCAAACTCTTTTTAGTTATTATTTCATAAAACATAATTATAGAGTACATGTGAATAATTATTAATAATACCATTTTCCAAACAACCAATTCATTACGATATTTAAATGATTAACCTTTAATGATAGGTGTGTTTTTTATGCTTTCGTTGGGGCACGTGCATCCATCTTTGAGGACTCACAACTGTTGCCCCACATTCCAACTTTCCAAAGGTGGGTGACATCTATTCCTTTTTAGGGAAGTTTGATCCTTGATCGAAATAGGACAATGGGATTTCAGTTCATCCTTTTGTGAATTCCTCCTCGAAACTCATCACCTAGTCCAGGTCTCCCGTAAAGATTATGTCGTGGTTCATGAATCTCATTCCCTGTTCCATATCTTTTTGGGAACTTGTTAATTACACTACTTCCATCAAGACATTTCATAGGGTCTGGACATGGTAGCAACCTTTAGTCATAGTAGATGAAAACATCAGGCAAGTCGGGGCATCTCTGGATGCATGGACATTAGGGAACCTGTATTCTTTCTCATAAGAGGGCATCTCAAGGGTACATAACCTGAGGTATCCCACGTCGAATACGGGGAATCATATTCCATTTGAATGTTTCTGAGGTTTTCCTTAACTTACCATGTTTAACACAGGGTATGCCACCAATTTAACATCTAGTAGAGATTTGTTTTCCGAAGGCGTGTCTTTTGAGGTTTACCTCAGGTGTCTCATGTTCATCACGAGGTAGGCTGTGAGTTTAACGTCATGCAGAGATAGAATAAGAGTGATCAGAATGTCCCATAGTGATATATCAGATTGGTACATCCCAAGGTGGGAAAACTTGGAAGATGGATGGATCAAAACACCCAATGAGGACAGATCCAAGGTGGTGCGCCCCATGGAGGGGAGATGTCACACCGTAATGGCTGATTTGAACAACATTGTGGATGGATAAGGGAGACTGCAACCCAAAAAGGGGGACACCAAGGTTTACCATTGTCTAGGATTGAACCTCAGGGAGGCTTCCTAAGTACCCTGTGTAGACGACAGGGATCAAAACCCACATAGTTCGAAGGGGTGATGAATCAGGTTGTACACAAAGGACAACGACCCTGAGACATGCTGGGGCTTACGCATGAATTGCTGCCCAAGTACTGCTAGGAGTAGTGAGGAGGTGGATAACATGATCCCAACGGGATGTGACGACCCAGGTGAGAATCAATATGGATGATGGAGAGTTTCATGGAGTGGAGGGGGAATGAGATGAGACCATCATGAAGGTGATGGTAGTGTTAGTCTAGATCCTTGAAGAGACTTCCTAAGTATCCCCATGGAAGTGAATCAATGTACGCGTATTTTAGTTGGATGATGGGATACCTGAGGAGGCGGCCCATGAGAATGGATGCATGGATGGGAACCAAAGGAAGTATAACCTCTGGGTTGGTGCATGATCTTCCCGGAACACATGGGATCGATGGATAGATCAGGATGAGACATGGGTACTTTTCTTGAATCTCATGGAGGCTTCCCACATATCCTACCTTGAAAAGGATCAAAGTCCATGTAGTTCATTTTGATGACGACTTACCGTCGATTGGGGATTTCAACTACATACCACTGAATGAGGTTGACAATGACTTACCGCTGAATGGGGGAACAACAACTTACCGCTGATTGAGGTCCACCGTTTAACATCATGTAGGACGGGGGTGAACCAATGTGAAAGAGGACCTAGGGACCAGATATATGGAGGTCTTGAACCTCATGGATGCTTCCTACATACCTTTCCTTGGCAAGGATCAAAGACCACATAGTTCAGAATGGGTGAGAGCCGACGTGAAGGTGGTAAGAACCAATGGGGTGTTCGGCTTGAACCTTAGGGAGGCTTTGTACTTACCTCGCCTTGACAAGGACCAAAGACCACATAGTTCATGTAGGATTGGGACTTACACCATAGGCTGTACAAGGTGTTGGTGAACCGACGTGAACGTGGTCAGATTGACCGGATGTTGGTCTTGACCTTGGGGAGGCTTCCTACATACCTAGCCTTAGAGAGTATCAAAGAACACATAGTTCAGGTGGTGGGAACTGATGTGAAGGTGGTCAGAACCAATGGGGTGTTGGGATTGAACATCAAGGAGGATTCCTACGTACCTAACCATGGCAAGGATCAAAGACCACATAGTTCAGGATGGTGTTTGCGACATACACTCTAGGTTGCCCGAGGTGTTGGTGAACCGATGTGAAGGATATCAGAATGACCATGGTGGTGGGATTGAACCTCATGGAGTGTTACTATGTACCATGCATTGGCAAGGATCAAAGTCCTCGTAGTTTAGGTTGGGGTTTGGGGCTTACACTCTAGTCTTACCAAGGTGTTGTTAAACCGATGTGAAGATGGTCGGAATGGCCGGGTGTTGGGTTTAAACCTCAGGGAGGCTTCCTACGTACCTAGCCTTGGCAAGGATCAAAGACCACATAGTTCAGGTGGTGGGAAACAATGTGAAGGTTATCTAAATCAATTGGTTCTTGGGCATGATCCTCAGAGAGGTTTCCTACATACCTCGCCTTGGAAAGGATCAAATAGCATGTAGTTCAGGATGGGTTTTGTGTACAACAGATTACCACTGACTGGGGAAACAACAGATTACCGCTGATTGGGGTCCACAGTTTAACGTCATGCAGGACGGGGGCGAACTGACGTGAAGTTGGTTGGAGCGATCGAGTGTTGGGATTGAACCTCTTGGAGGCTTCCTATATACCTCTCCATGGCAAGGATCAAAGACCTCGTAATTCCTGATGGAGTTTGGTGCACCGTTATGAAGATAGTTGGGACCAATGGTTGTTGGGCTTTAACCTTAGGGAGGCTTCCTCTGTACTTTTCCCTGATAAGGATCAAATAAAACGTAGTTTAGGTGGTGTGGGAACTGACATGAAGGGGGCCAGAATGACTGGGTGTTTGGATTGAACCTCAGGGAGGCTTCCTACATACCTCTCTTTGGAAAGGATCAATGACCAGATAGTTCAGGTGGTGGGAACTGACGTGATGATGGTCGGAATGACCGGTTAATGGTGGGCTTGAACCTCAGGGAGGGTTCCTACGTACCCTGCCTTGGAAAAGATCAAAGACCACATAGTTCAGGTATGGGTGTGGGGCCTACACTCTAGGGTACCTAGAGATGATTTCATGGTCGATTCTTGCTACTCTAAGCCCATGTGAGTCATTCTTGGTGTGAGAAACATGAGTCAGAAAGGACCTAATGATCATAGTGCAAAGGTGTTCCCATGAAGGGTGGTGAATGAGGTTATGAAAGGAATCTGCCTGGGTGCCTCTATGGAGCAGCAATGGTGGATGGGGCTTATGCAACAATGCTGCACGGGTGCCCCTATAGAGCGACAATAGTTGATGGGTCTTACACAAGGAAGCTGACCGGGTGCCGCTATGGAGGAGCAATGGTGGATGGGGCTTACACAATGAAGCTACTCGGGTGCTGCTATGAAGAGACAATGGTGGATGGGGCTTACGCAAAGAAGCTACCCAGGTGCCACTATGGAGTGACAATGGTGGATGGGGCTTACACAAGGAACCTGCCCGGGTGCCACTATGGAATGACAATGGTGGATGGGGCTTACACAAAGAAGCTGCATGGGTGCCACTATGGAGAGGCAATGGTGGATGTGGCTTAAGAAAAGAAGCTGCATGGGTGCCGCTATGGAGCAACAATGGTGGATGGGAATTATACAAAGAAGCTATCCGGGTGACGCTATGAAGTGGAAATGGTGGATGGGGCTTACAGAAGGAAGCTATCCATAATGTGTTCCACATGTATAGCCATGAGGGCATCCCGATCCACTTGTGGGTTGAGGCCTTCATCTTTGTTCTAGTGAACAAGATGGATAATGCCAAGGGAGTTTGAATCAGTCTAAAAAAAGGGAGATGAAAAGTGTGAATCGCATTCCTGAAATTCAGAACGCAATGAGGGTGGCATGGCGATGGAGGATAACTGTTGAACATGTTTGAAGAACAACATCCATATCACGTTATCCTAAAATGGGGACAAGCAAATGAGGTTTGAATGCTAATCGTGTTCGAAACACTTGACCTAACTTGAAGCGTTGTCCAAAGTCATTTGCGGCATTGGTCCAGAATGTTAGGTGAGCTGATGCAGAATGAGGCCTGGCTGTTAGGGGGTCCCTTTTGTCATGGAAGTGGATGAAGATCCGAATAAAGGACACACAAAGTGTGAGGTGAAATGATGGAATGTTTTAATGGATTCCAACGCCCTTGAAATTATGCCACTGTAATCATGGCATTAGGAATCTTATGCTCAGAGCATAAGGTATCTCTTGTTTGTAGCTAGAGGTATCCTATGTTTGGCACATATGGTGTAATTCAATTTATAGTCATGTAGATAAGACTATTGGCATCTTATGCTTGGAGAATAAGGCATATCTTGTTTGGAGAAAGAGGCATCCTATTATCTATCAGATAGTGAGTATTACAGTTTATAGTCATGTAGATAGGACTACTAAAATCTTATTCTTGGAGCATAATTCATCTCTCGTATAGGGAAAGAGGCATCCTATGTTTGGAACATATGGTGAAATACAGTTTATAGTCATATAGTGGGGACTGTTTGGAATAAGGTGCCTATAAATTGTTGGTGTTGGGACTTATGCAAGAGCGACCCTTTCTGGTTCAACCTGGCATAAGAGCCAAGTGATAGTGATTGGAGGAGTTTCCTGAGGAATAGTTCAACTCAAGTTACAAGGGGAATTGATGATGATAATCTCAACTCACGACATGGGAATGGAACCAAGAGTAATATGTCAACTCAAGGTGTTTCATGGTGGGTGGAGGAGGCTCTCAACTCATGGTATTCCATAGGTGGAAGGAGGAAACACATAATGGTGCAATGGAAAATACTGACATCTCATAGCATGGACTCGCGGAGCATGGACTCGTCGAGCACGGATCCACAGAGAAGAATCATGAAGTATGATACTTAGGGATAAAAGACTCATGGAGAAGCTTCATGAAAGAAGCTGCTCACGGGTCATGGCCTCATAGAGCTTCTTCGCGTAGGAAAGCGGAGCTCCACGAACTGAGAGATCGGCCGCCCAAGGGGCGAACTAACCAACTGGAGAAGGGGGGTTAAGCTAGGTATTTATTGGCAAGGAGTTCCATGAATAAGTGCTCTCTTGGCGTGATGATGGAGCTTGCTCCATGACAGGTTCGCAAATGTCAATAGGATTTGCGGAGACGTCCCGCCTCCTTGCATCGCGGCTGGTCGTGAACGTCAAACGGGCTTGAAAACCATTCTCGCTTCCTTGCTTTGCGGTGGGTCACGAATGTCAAAGGGGCTCGCGGAGCTGTCCCTCCTCCTTGCTTTGTGGAAAGTCATCACGGCGGGCTGCGAACTTCAAAGGGGATCGTGGAGCATCCCGCCTTCTTACTTCGTGACGGGGCTCCACGATCGCAGAGGGGGGCTTCACGAATTGGATTTGTGAACCACTTTTCTAGCCCAACTTCAAATGTCCATAACTCATAATCCGTAAATCAGTTCAGGACCTACGAACTACCAAATCAAAGATTGATAAATGGGATATGATCTTGGATCATCTATGAAAGTATTTGAAAAATTTTGGGGACGCATTTTCTGGTGCCAAGAAAGTGATTCCAACAATTCAATCCCAAAAAAATTTCAAGAATCATTATAGAAACAATAAATAAAAATCAAGGGTTACATATATTAGCAAAGTCATATAGAACATGTTAACCAATATTATTACCTTCAATTTACCTCATTAAATTTAATTATATTCATTAGGTTAATAATTATCATCTACCCAAGGAAAAATATCAGGCCAATTCAACCAATTTAACATAAATAAAAGATGATTTATTGAATCCCCTATCTCAACAAGTGCTTTAAATTTTATTTTTCAAGAATAATGGAATGAGAGATATAAGTGACTAATCCTATAAAAGGGAAACCTAGATCAACCTAAATCACCACAAAACCAATTAAAATACATAACCTGATATCTATCGAATTGAACCATAATCACAAACCAATGTTACCAATATAATAACATAGATGAACAGAAGTAGATGAGGAGGAAATATAACTTTCGATCATGAATAAGGGATCTTTTGGAGCCAAATATAAAGGATAAGAAAAAAGGAACAAAATAGACACCTAGAAGTGAAATTATGGTCAACCAATTTCAATAAAAAAATGAATTTAAAATTAATCAGAAAGAATTTTGGTTTTATACACAAGATATAAAATCGCAATACCCTAGTGTTATATGTGACACCACAATTAGGATAAATCAAATGAATATTTTTGAAATCAAACATTATATCTACCATATAGTTCCCCATTTAAAATAGAACAACCATTTAATTTTATATATTCATGGGAGGGTCCATAGTGAACATATTTTAACCATTCCATAATCTTTCAATTAAACAAATCACAAGGAATTCCTCAAATCAAATAAGGGTGAAACACAAGCATCATGTGTAGCAATATCAAAAAGTACATAACCATATAATTAACCACTCTAGGCCTCATGCCACAATAGTATTAACCATGTTGTTAATCTATAGAGTTCTCTTCATTAAAATCATACCAAGATTATAACAATCACATAGACAAAGGATTATGTTTTGGGGACCCCTTAAAAGGAATAACAAAGAAACTCGACCCCATATATCCTTGGAATAACTTAGACACCATGATAAAATGACTCTTAGGATAGAAAATACATGGAACATAACCTCCAGGGTTCTGTGCTATGGTGTCCAATACCATGATGTACTGACAATCTATAGAATAATAAATAAAACCCCAAGAATATTCCACACCACAACCAAACCACCCACACCACATGCTGACTCTAACCAATCCATTTATAGTGAAATACATAACTCCATGTTTCAACACAAACTATCCTAGTATAAATTTAAATTTTAATATACCACCTATATCTCCATGTTATTCTTGAAACCCAAAATATCTAAACGATTTAAGGTAATATTACACAAGGTTCATACAGTTGAATTAGATACCTATCAAACAATAATTATTCCCAAGATTAAAAAATAAACCCCGAAATATCCAACAACCACTAACCTAGATTCTTCCCTAGGGAGATACATTAAAAATGGAACAATGCTATCAAAAAACATAAGAAATACAAGAAGAATTCAACTTAAGAAAAATAAACATAAAATTACATAATAAAAATTTAAAAATAAATAAAAAAATCATTAAAACTAAATAATGAAAAAAATATCTCAAAATTGATTTGGATACTAATTTTGAATATAAAAATTTCAATCCCAAGTACATTCCTATATCCTTCCATGCCTTCATAAAACTCATACCATAGAAATAACTCACCCAAATGATACCTTATCCCAATAATACTGGATTTAGGCAATTTTCTCCATGAATATCATATTTAACTCCAAAATAACTCTCCCCAATCAATGAAATGTGAGTCATCATGAAGGTACAAAATGAAGATGTGACACATGAATGAAATAAGGGATTTAGACAAACTTAATATTTACTTCTAGATGCTATTCTACCTTTCTTACAAGCTACAAAACCTAAAAGGGAATACTACAATATTAATAAATATTACTTCCATAAAAAATATATATAATTCCTATAATGAGGGGAAACCCTAAAAAACACATTGTCCCATACCACAAAATCTATAGGTCTCCTCATCTAATATCATAATATTTATGGAATTCACATGTCACCTTCATCCAATGTTGAATCATTATGATTTTATTAGTAGTTCCCTCCAACACATTTTTCCCAAGGGATATTGACTCCCCAAACTTAGTATAACATAACAGAGCTATGTAGGATCATTTATACAATGCCTCAAATAATAAAATTCAAATGGAAGAGTGGTAAATATTATAATAATAAAACTCCAACAAGGCCAAGTGATTTACCCATGATCCACTAAAATCTATATCAATGGGTAACATCATATCCTATAATGTTTAAATGATTTGTTTTACCTATATATCCATATAAGGGTGGAAATATATGATAAGGAATAGAAGAAATGTAAAATAATACTGAAGACCTCCATATAATCATTGGGTAAAATTAGGATCCGGATCAAAGATGATATTCTAGGGTACCTAGTAAAGCATCATCACTTCTCCATATTCTACCTCACAAAAGGAAACATAGCACTTGACTCCCTACTCACATGGAAATTAATCAACTTAATTAACTAATCCAAGATCACCCAAAAAATGTAACACCCTCCATGGGAATGCAGTTATACTATGATTAAATCCAAATAAATATCCTCCCACCTCTACTTGGGGATAAACAATGGCTACAAAATATTTCATATAACATTATAATCAACTATCACCCATTGAAAAACCATTCATCTCAACACTAAATCAGATATTTACTACTTCAACCTAGACCACTAAAGCCGATTCCTCAATGTATGATTCATATTAGAGAAAAAATGATGTAATTCCAATGTTAAACCATGGGACTCTTGGAAAAAATACCTTTACACCTATAAAAGAATAGAGAATATCATTTGAAAAAAATAGGATACTAACAATCATCCATCTCTCTATCAAGGGCGTCACGATAGAAGATATGAACCCAAATCATATCTACCTCGGAATTTCCATAGTGAGATTCTTCCACCCACTACAATAATGATTATTTCACTATAATATGGTACGATATACTCTACCACCACATCCTCCATATCACGATGCATCACCAAAATATAATCTACTACTATTGAAGTATATTTAGACTCCTGAAGGACATATTCTATCAACTTCCTACTCAAAACATCAGCAAATAAATTAATTTTCCTTATGGTTCATGATATATAAAAGTTTTAATAATTAAATAACACCATCCACCACCACTAATACATATTTAGATCCCCATGTTTGAAAATACACCTCATGCTCTTGTTATTCATGAAGACCATAAATTACTCACCAACGGGGCAATGTCTCCATAGCTCTAGAGAAAATAGAACTGTCTAAAAATTGAGATCATGGATGACATAGTTAGTACCAATGGGAAATAATAGTAGAGACACTTATAAGATTCCATACCTCTAATACATCAGAAAAAAATCTAAATGAGGTGGGAAGCATCACAAATTACTTCAAACACCACTATATTTTTCTTTAATTAAAGAAAATGATCACTGATCAACTATCCTTTTAGTTAGTTGAAAGGTATCTTACACTAATGATTCTATATGAAATCTTAGACTATCCAAGATGTGGAATTCAATAGGGTTAATGTATAAGAGAAATCAGACATGACCATCCAATAATATTCCACAAGGGTAAGAAAAACATGAACCTACACAACATCCTAGTGTTCTTGCCATGAATAAATTGCCTAAATATTTAATTAATCAACCAATAATCACAATTGGGAAACCATATTACTAATAAAATATAGCTTACACATCCATAACGTTTAGTTGTAAAACATTACATAAATCCAATGGTGCTGAAAGACCTATAAAAAACCATAAGAAGATAAAATTATCTTACCTTGACATCGATTATATAATAATGTCATCAATGAAAACTACCATAAATTGATACATGAACTCATGGAACAAGTCTTTTATGAGTTTATGAGAACATTTAGTTCAATATTGACACTGAATTACATAGCTACAGACATTAAATTTAAATAATGACAAAAAAAGTATTTTTAATATCCTCCTCCTTCACAATCATCTGGTGATACCTGAACCAAATATAAACCTTTCAAAAATAAACGGATTATATCAACTATTTGAAAAAATCATTAATCCTTATAAGAGGATAACATTTCTTATTTTTCACTATATTTAACAATTTTTAGTCTATACACAATCTAAGACCATCATCCTCCTTCTTGATTTACAATTTTAAATAATACCATTATTACACAATATACCACATGAAATCCTATTATATCTGATCATCAATCATAATCCTTAAATCCCAAAGAAAATAGGGTACCATTTGATATGGATCCATTTATATCATGGAGGAATTGTGATGGAACTCTATCACAAACTTGATTTCTTATTGAGGGGTGGTGATATAACCGCTCCATGAAATACATTTGAATACTACTCAATGAATATATGGAAATCGACCACTGATACATATATAAAATCCAAATATTGCACAACCAACAAATAAAATGATATATCTAAACACCTATATCTCATATGATGATAATTATTTCAAATAAATATTACACACCGATCCTTATAATCATAGAACACAACTTTTGGAGAAGTAGGAAGAACACTGACGATGATAAATTCTTGACAACCAAAACTATGAAGACCCTAACTTCCAAGACACTCCTTATAAAAAAAATCCCGTGGTAAGACCTAATAAGTACCCTATTAAGATAAACCTAGTTGCACATGAATTTACTTGATCACTCGAGTCTTCTTTTATACCTATTTATATATAAGAAATCTAAATGAAATTATTTAATATTGAAAATTTAGGAATAACAAATCCAATAAATACTTCACTCTAGACACTTAATTAGGGAAAATATCATGGGTGACACAAAGGGCATACTTAAATCTGATCCTGATCTCCCATACTTTCATTAACCATATATGAAGGGAGAATAGCACCCATCCCCTTACCGCCGCATTAATTGACAACAGAAACCTAGCATAAAAATAACTTTGGATATTTTCCCTTGAAATATCCTCCTTCTTATTCTTACCATGACATAAAATCAACAACAAGCACACTAACCATCACATATAACTGAAATCTATAAAACCCCGATACTCTTCTCTGAATTAGGTCTGACTAAAGGGGATCTCTTTTATCACCATTTAGTGCTTAGTCAATAACTATGTGACACTCTGATCATACTTTTATAGAACCTCTCACTAGAACATACACATGGTCCTCTTCCATGTCATATCTTCCTTTTTTAGGTTGACCCTCCAATAGCCTAATGAATCATCTTTTTACACCACAATAACCTGAATCCTGCATGGATGATGACTAGGAATCATTTTTTAAATAAAATTAATAGTCTTAATTATGATAAAATGAAATTTATTTATGAATCATTTAATAATTTTCATATTAATTATCTAAAAAAGTACCCCAATTCAAAAATAATTCAATCAAGATTGATATATATAGATCTCTGAGGTCTCTACCACTCAATAAGAATGATCTAACCAAGGGTGTTTAATACACTTAAGGTCTTTTTACTAGATAATAAGGGCCCCAAATATCAAGTGTCCTATTAGTTTTTCATTGCTATATCATACAATGGGTTTGATTAACACTATTTCACTTAAAATCCCATACTATTGTCACCAATTCATAACTATGATATCAATGCTATCTCACAACCATAGATATCAGATAACTTATGTAGGACCATCCCCCACTAGGAACCCATCTCGGGCCTACATGGAAGATGAGAGATACCCCCTAGGATGATCTACAGTCATCCATATGTTTAATACTATCACCGAAGGTATAAAACATGAAAATGGGAGGCATTACCCTCACAAATCATAAGAACATAAAAAGACCATATTGTAAAAGAAAACTAAGATCCAACAATAAATCACAATTCCAAATTTTTATAAAATACAAGCATCAAAATAAATTATAAAATAAAATTCTCATGCTGGAAACTATAAATGTAGCTCTAGGTGTTTTTCATCTTTACGAGTCACCAAAATTTCACCAGAAACCTGAAAAACATACATATATACAGGGGTGATTATATATTTATACTTAGTAGGATACTCTTAAATACCTCTCCTAAAAGTTTGAAAAAATTATACTAATTAAGAAGTGAATAAATGACAGAACCAACAAGCACCTACCATGTCAACTATAACCCAACCTTACTAAGTCTCTCTCACCCAACATCACATCCCAGTACAATGAAATAATAATAGAAAAATATATCAATAAGTACTCTAAAAATAATCCCTCATTGGGTTTTCTCTCTCAATTCACAATTATGAACGTCTTGATACTCTCATCTCTTTAATATATTCAAATACACATCCATATAACCTCATACAATATATTTTTATTATACCTACCTGCAAATCATTTCTTTTGATTTTCTAATGGCCGGTATTAGGGTAGCCGGTTCCCATGAAACCGATTTAGGGGTTGCCGGTACCCAAAACACCTCAAATCCACATGACCACAGCAGGGAATTCAAAATACAAACGAAACACTTCAAAAATTTTAAAAACACCACCTTCAACACCTCGAGCCACGCAACGCCTCGGGCTTCGTCAAATCACGTGCTTACCTCGGTCCGCACACCTCGAGAAGCGTGGAAACCTGTGGTGTGAAACCAACGTCGGAGCTGCTCTGCGCCACAGCTAGACGCCGGTGAGTCCATTCACCAGCAGCC
This sequence comes from Viscum album, assembly GCA_963277665.1. NCBI lineage: Eukaryota > Viridiplantae > Streptophyta > Magnoliopsida > Santalales > Viscaceae > Viscum > Viscum album. The sequence goes on from OY728145.1 coordinate 1,184,612,086, forward strand.
ACCGCCTCCATCCCTTCACCAGCGCACCAACACCCCTTCACAGAATTCAATGAGGCAAAAACCGTCATCACCGATTCCAGTGAGGCAGAAACCCTCATCGCATCGCAAAGAACATCACCAGATTTCCATGAAAATCCGGTGAAAGAAACCACTAACTCACAGATTACATCCCACAAATCCACCAACAACAACCAAACATCTAAACCCTCAATGATGAACAGAAAAACATCCATGGATCTAAAAATCCTGCCGCCACCAAACACACCAACTGCAATAGAGACAACGAAAACCCCATCGAACTCACCTGAGAGGGGATAGAGCCCAAACTGCCGATGCAAGAGCGCAACCCTCGAACGCGAGTAAAAACACCACCGGTCACCAGAAAACTGCCGAGATTTGATCCAGGAGAACTCTGTAGAGTGTGCCGTCGACAAGACCGGTCGTACACCCGTAGACCAGAGCCAACAACCACTGAAGCCCAAGAGCATCTCCATCTCCAGAGAGGAAACCACGTAGCGCCGCACAACAGAGGTCCACCACCAACCCACCGAGCGTGAGAAGGAGTCATCGTGCCTTCAGCAGCGGAGGAGCTGGCCGCGGCAAGATGGAGGAAACCCTAGGTCGAGAGCCCCTTATGGGTGCATCCCTATGTAAAGTCTAATGACATTCTCCTTTTATTATTATACCTCATAACCACATATCCATGAGAAGATAACACTTATCTATATAAAAACCACACATCAATTTTTCATCATAGTAGGGTATTGTGAACCCGAAGGACATAAACTTCTTGCCCTAATACTATAACACATGAACCCCACTATATACCATATTCACTACCACATAACCATCACACTACACCATAGATACCAATTTCTATTCATTACAGTTGGTTCCGCATATGGAAGGGAGAGCGAGGGAGAGGGGGAAGTCTGCCAAATCTTGCCTTAACAAATTTTATGTTGTAAAAACACCTATAAACTAAAACCTTTATATGTTTTTATGTTTATCCAACTCAAGTTAGGTTCCAAACAAAATCACATGGAAAATAAATCATATATATGTCCACTCACAAGCCCATCCTAAAAGATCTTCACCAAAACAAAACTTCCACACTATAATGAAGCTCAATCTATCACCATCATATAATACCATTGTTATTAGATTTTTCTATTTTAAGAACCATCAATACCATCCATAAAACAATATACACAACAAAAAATTACATTAACTATTTAAAAGTATCATTAAATTATTTTCATATTTATAATATACTAGCTATATTAAATTCATTATACAAATAAATTCTATATATAATGACTAACCATACTGAATCCATTATCCATGTTTAGCATAGTCATCACCCTTATATTCACCATATATTTATATCCCATCTTTAATTGAATTCTAGCCAACACCCATTACAATTTTCTCTATTACATGTCATATTATATTACTTTGGTTATCTAGAAATCCCCATGTTAAATAAACATTTAATACACCAGACTCTAAAAATATCCTTCCCAAAACCACCATAAAAACATAAAATTTCTTATTTACACACCATAATCCATTATATACTTCCAAATCAAGAACAATATATCTTCTTGATAACTATGGAAAGGAAGACACAACCCTGCTACATAATCCACACCAACATTAAAAAAAATACACAATCTTTTTCTCACAAAACCACTCCAATCATAAAAAGGTAAAAGAATTCATAGAAAAAAACCATAATAATACTAGAAACCAGTAAAATAAATCAACTTATTTATATTAATTCTTAAATAATAATTAATTATGAAAAACATATACATTATTACCAATATTCTAGATTTCAAAAAAATGGATTCAATACCATATTTAAATGATTAAAATTTTATGATAGGAGACTCCAAAAATTAAATCCCAATATGTGTAGATGACCCAAAAAAATCATGGATAGATAATAAAAATCATGAAATCATATAACACATATGATTCAACAATATTCCCTTCAATTTAATTTAGTATGTTTCATTATATTTATGAAGATGATCATTACCACCCACCAATAGAAAAAAACATATGAATTTTTCCATTACATATCAAAAAAATGTGTATTTATTGACTCCCATACCTCAACCAGTGATACACAACCAACGATGCAAGAATTATGGAAAGAGAAGTACATAAGAAAAAAACACAATCAAAGGAAATCATGATCATCCTAATTCATCATATACCATATAAACATACATGGACCAACATAGAGTATATCTATCCATTGTCACTAGCTTATAGAGACCCTATTTTATCCTTATAAGATGTTTCAATATATCTGAAAACATTTTTGGATCTAGTAACTAAGACAAAGAACGATTATGATGCTCGGAGAAAGGTAAATTAATTTTATAAATATATAAAAAATATTTTATATTACTTGTGCACATTTTTCAAGAAAAATGGGATAACTCTTAAAAAGAATCTTGAATTAGAAATCCAATACCATTATTGTTTATGTAATGCATGGTTTTCCCTAGTCATGAACTAATGTTGGTCAAGGTGGGACGTTTGGATAAGGAAACCATTGGAAAGTGTGTTTAAATTAAATCAATTTATTAAATTAATAATTTAATTTAAATTTCCTAATATTAAAACCAATATAAATATACTCTTATAGAGAATTTAAATGTTTATCCACGTAAACCTAGTTTTATTTAGAGTATATCTCTACCACGTCTCAATTAAGAATTGATATTGATAGATTCTGTATTCTTAGATCATGGATACTCAGGATTTAAAAAATAAAACAGATCTTCCTCATTCAATGGAGAGCATGTTCTTCATCCATGAGTGATCCAATATCATGGTAAGACTCCTCATTTGGGGATTATTCCCTATATTATTAAATGATTGATCACAATAAATTCCATGTCACTGAACTCCATTTTTAGGATCCTTTTAATGATCCTAGGTATTGGTTTAAATTTTTTTATTCAATTTATTAAATTTTTCTCACCGGAGCATCCCAATCTTTTTCTTTTGGACCAGAACTCTTGGAAAAATATTTTTGAACCTTATTTATATGCATTTACATTCCCATTCTTTGTGTTATTATATGTTGGCCTATGTGGACATGGCTCGACATTACCTACCAGGATTGAGCTAGATCAAACCCCCAGATTCACAATAGATTCACGTGTGGTGGACATTTTTTAAATATAATGATGAAAGGGGATTAATTGTGGGATGTGGGTGATTTTTTATTGATTTATGATCTGATAAAAAGAATTAAATTTCATAAGTGGTTGTTGAGGTGTGTACACGATTTAAATAGACCATCCGAGATTTGGTTTATAGCCACTGGTGGGCCAGAATCAATGAATGAAGGCTTCCCCTTCATTTGCTAGTGATCCTTAGGTGGGACTCGATGTGGGGTAAATAAATCAAATACCCATGGAGTATATATTGTATATTATAAAAAACCCAACTATTAACCATGTAATGCGAGTAACACATGACATGTAGCCCCGTTGCTTTGGCGTCTAAGGTTTCCAGGGGATTTAAATATCACACGCCATGTGGTACTCCTACAAGCCATTTGAATTGGTGATTGAAACTTTCCATGTAATTAGAGAGTACAATAGAATGGGAATGGCCAGGCACATTCCATGTACTATCACTCTGCTAGGTACATGGACATGACCAAGTACACAGACATGACCAAGGTACATGAACATAGCCAAGACATTGGGTAGGACCTCAGTTGGCTAAGGCACACTCTGTAGTCCCTTTATATTATGTGTAGGTCTACATGATTTGTAATATATGTAATAGTGAAGGAAATATATAGTAATCGAAGTGGGACCACATGTCATGTGGGTCCCCTTACACACCATGTTCCCTCCATTTTGTGTAGAATTATACCTCTCATATCTCCTTATTTTAGACTCTTATGTTGGCCTATAAGTAGACTATACTAAGTTTTTTTCATGTATAAAGAGATGGTGGTCCTCATAGTGGATTTTGAGATACAATTCTGGGTGTTTTGACTGTGGATTTTATTTAGGTGGTTCTTGATGATGCATGTGATCAGGCTTGATCATTAGAGTGCCCCCCTAATAGATTAGGGTGAAGATCCTCTAAGTACTGACTGGTACCCCCTACGGATAGGTAACATGTCATACTTAAATTTAGTGGAACCCTGTAATAAACTAGGATGGGGGTTCTCTTCCTACTGAGTGGTACCCCCTATCAGATAGCGTCTAGGTTCTCCTTACTTTGAGTGATACCCCTATGATGGACCCAGTCATGCTTCACCCACCCATTGAGTGGTACCCCATATTTGATAGGGTGAAGACCTTCATTACACTGAGTTGTACCCCCTGATGGACTAGGGTATAGGTCCTCTACCTATTGTGTGGTACCACATATTAGATAAGATTCAGGTCCTCCTTACATTATCTTTAACCCCCTATCAGATCAAGGTGTAGGTCTTCTATCTACTGAGTGGTACCCTAATGTCAGGTAGGGATCGATTCATCCATACACTGAGTGGAAGACCTTTGACACAGAAGGACATGAGTCATCTTCTTAGTGATTGTTCCCCTCAATTGTGTGCCACGGTTTCGAGGTGTGGACCCTTCTCATATTTACTTCTATGGATAGACATGAGAGATTCTAGTCATCGATGATAGACCCCTTGGAACTGAAAGAAGACACCTTTCATGGATTATCCTATGAGATTGAGATCCCCTTTCTCTCTTTTTTGGGTTAATTTTGTTGGGAATATATACATATGTATCCTTGTTGTTGGATTGTGTTAATCTCTTTTTATGGGTTGAGATGTCTACTAATTTTTGTGTCTCTTATAGTTGTTCCTTAATATTTTAGGACATCCTACTAGGCATGTATATACTCACCCCTATATGAGTTTTTATGAAAATCCCGTGTCTTATGAAGAAAATAGATATGTCGGTGATGATTACAGAGGAGCATAAAGATACACTGGTGTACTAAACCATGTAATGTGGTTGGGGCTTGGATATATATAGCTAGGATCTCTCTATAGTTTACTATTTTTTGTCATGTTGAGACATATTTCTAGTTGGGTGTGTATTTTTCCCCTTTAATTTTCAGTTTACACTATCATACTCTTATACTCTTTAGAGGTTTTACATGCATGATTTATTCTATAGATGTGTCATATTATACTATTATTCCTCCAAACATCTGTATGGATATTTTTGAGTGTATACGTACAGGTACACTTGGAAACAAAATCTCATTTTAGTTATTCCTTTCAACACTTTTCTTCATCCCCTAGCCTAAGGAGGCAGGATTGGGGTAGCTATGTCTTGAACCCCATTGGGCCAAGTCATGACAGATTGGTATCATAGTAGTTCATTCCATAGGTCGGTGTTTGTATTAGTAACCTTATGAGGATATTTTTGGGATTTAGGGAAATCAGGTCAAAGTGTCTTGAGTGTGTCTCTTAGGATAGATAACCTAGTGTTGATGCCGAAGCCGACATACCCATACAACATAAATCTAACTACCTCCTTTTCGACTCGACATAATAATACATTGGTTTTAGGGAAGTTTGTTACATGAATCATATAGGATTGAGTCTTTGCCTTTTACTATTGAGTAGATCCCCATAAATATATTGTCATCTTGCTATGGTACATCTTGATTAAATTTTCAAGATGGATCCACAAAGAGATCCATACAGGTTTCCTATTTTAGCCCATGATGACAATTTGATGAGTGATGAAGCCCCACTTCAAGGTCCATCGAGTGAGATTATTCCTCCAAGTGGATAGGTAGAAACAACATGCATGTTGACTAGCATATTATACTAATAGAGTAGGGTAAGGATGCATGCATTTTTAGCATAGTTGGTGAGTTCCAATGTTAGAGGATGTTGAGGTTATATAATGAGACAGATCCCTAGGTAGTGGTGTATTTTCTAGAGTCAGTGATCCTAGTTTTCAAGATTTTCTAGACACCAAATAATCATGTGGTTTCATTAACAACCAACATTTTCCATAGAGTAGTTGGGTGCGGGTGGAGCCTAGTTCAAAAGATTCATGATGATCTAAAACACTCATTAGATGAATTACAATAGGTATTTTTTTAGGAGTAATACCTCTCCTGCTTGTGCTCAGTTCATATTTTGAAGCATGTGGGGCTTCATCAGTGAGGGATGAAGTTGTAGAGAATACTACAAGGTTTACAGAACTTATCAAATAATGAATTAACATGATTTAAGATGGATACTTCCAGACATGGAAGTTTGAGCAGGGACTCTGTGGAGACATCTGAGATAGTTTTATACCCCTATGAATTCCAATTTATGCCTATGTATTATATAAGTCACTAGTGATAGATATTTTCCTATTGATGGGATTCCATGAAGATGGATATGGTAGTGGGCGTTAGAGTGATGTTTCATCGGAAAAAGCTAGTAGGCACTAGATGACAGGGTATCGGTATAGGAGACCTCCATAGGACTAGACTCTAGCATGTGGGTTTGTGAAATAGGGACCACAGAATAGAAATTTGAAGCACCGAGAGGGGTGCTGCTATGCATGTGATGGGTGAGGTTACTTGGAACTTGATTTTCGAAAATAGATGTGATGAGGAGGTCAGGTATATTGCTGATGGACCCCTAAAAAATAGGTAGCACCATGATGGATCTCCTAGGTGGTGGTAGCATGGCCCCCATGGAGGTGGATATAGATTAGAATAAATATGTGGTCTAAGAGGGGGATCTATGTGTGGTGGATGACACTCTGAGCTACTTCCACTAGGAGCACCCAGAGGCCAATGGAAGGCTCAGGGAGATGGTTGTTGGGGTTTCATACCACATCATGCTACAGATGTGTATGAAACAACAACACATAAGATGATTATAGGTACATCATATATTTATTATACTATTTATTCAGTACTAGTAGACATAGGTGTAAGTAATTCCTTTATCTATTTACTCCCATTGAATGATATAGGGCTCCCCATATAGTATTTATCCCATATTGTTTTGTCTTCAGGTTCCTATGATGATTTATTATTCTATATCTTTTATCTGCTGATAGCATGAGCTATAACTTGGTGGAGAGAGTTTCCCATGGGACCATTTTCATGTCATGTTGAAAACTTATGAAATCACTTAGTTATGGATTGTTTGTCTATTGCCTGATCCCATATTTACTATCATCACAGCTAATACAATTCCTTCACATTAATGGGAAAAGATTCTATTTTGTGGGTGAGAGAGATATCATGGAGAGATGAGTCGGGTTTCAAAGTATGAGGTTATTTCCAATTACTCTTCAGTTAGAGATTATAGTATTTGGAATTGTAGGATCTTTAGGCATATGGATTTCCTCTTTCATAAAGAATTTTATGGATGTATTCCTTGATGATGTTCTTGTACTACCTCCAAGGTAGGATATGGAGGTTTGAATCGTCTTGAACCCCAAGATTACTCTAATATATTATATAGTATATCATATTTCCCATAAAAAGATCCACAAGGTTGAGCTGCTATTGTAGGATATTGAGAGAATGGTTTTATCAGACCTAGTGTGTCACCCCCTAGGCAGCTCAACTATTATTCATGGAAATGTCAGATTAGAGTTTGAAACTTTGGGTGGATTATCATCATGTAAACTAGGACATAATAAATAACACATACTTTTTTCTGATTATTCACTATATATTCGAGTAGTTCGAAGGTTTTATTTGGTTCCTGAAGATAAAACTCAGGTATGGGTACCAATAGTTGAGATTTGATGACGTTGATATTCTGAAGCTGGAATTCCAATGTCACTACGGACACTATGAATTCATTATGATTCCTTTTGGGGAGATGAATTTCTCTGCTATGTTTGTGGTTCTAATGAACCATATTTTCCATCCATTATTGTAATGATTTTTTATTGTCCTCATTGATGACATACTTATATACTCTTCATCATCGGAGGGGAAAATAGAGCACTTGGGTATGGTCCTAGATTTTCTTTAGGAGACCTAATTTTATGGTAATATCTCAAAATTACAGTTTTGGATACATGATGTTCAATTTCTGGGGCATGTTATTTTTGAGTATGGATTTTTTTATAAGACGAGTGAAGATCAATGTTGTTCTTTCTTGGGAGCCACCCAAGATTGTGTTGGATGCGCAAAGTTTTGTTGGATTGGTAGGTAACTATTGTATGTTTTAGGAATACTCCTGTAGGATTACATCCCCTCTGACCTCCCAGATATGGAAAGGGAATATGTTTACCTGGACTGAGTAGTGCTAGAGATACTTCAAGGAGTTGAGGGTAAGGATGATGAGTTATCCTATTTCTAGGCCACCGAGTGGGTATGGATTACATAGTATATTATGATTCATATGGAGATGGGATAAACAAAGTTTTGATGTAGAGATAGGAAGTTATCACAAATGGATCAAGGATGTTGATTCCCCATGATCAGAACTATGTGACTCATGACCTAGAGATGGTATTCTTAGTTTTTTCTCAAAGGATAATGAGAGACTATCTTCTTAGATAGAACTTTGTTGTTTATTCAAAATATCAGAGTTTCTATTATTTCTTCATGTAGAGATACTCGAGCCTAAGATAGAGGCACTAGTTAGAGTTTGTATATGACTATAATTTTGAGATTGTCTTTAATCCACAGAAGGGAAACATAGAGATAGATTCTATTAATAGGAAGTACAAGACTTGTTTGGTGTAGGTGATGTCTGAGCAATTGGTTTCCTTATAGTATACCCAAATTTAGGAGGATGGTGAATCTTTTTTTAGTCTATGGGGTTGAATCATCCATTCCTCCAGTGTGTGAGAGAGTCCCATTTTGGAGAAATTTACTATGAGGTCTTACATTAATAGATATCCTTAGGAGATTCTCTTGTTGGATATTCTGAAGGAGGGAATCACATCATCCTTTTTTAGGGACTGATAGCATTCTTAGTCATGATGTTGGATGATTTGATGAAAGTGTTTTAGAAATATACTATTTATTTACATCCTACTATAAGGAATATTTATATATAACTTCAATGGAAATTTTAGTGGGGAGGAATTAGATGAAGCATCGATGAGTTCATCTCTGAGTGTATCACCTGTCAGTAGGAAAAGGTTGATCCCTTGGTTATAGAAGGTTTATTATAGCCACTTGATATCCTACAATAGAAATGGGATGACATATCCAAGTACTTAGGTATTCCCTATACAATGAGAGTCCATGACACCATATGGGTAATAGTTGACTAACTTATGAAGTTAGTGAACTTCCATTTTATCAGGGATCAGAGTTTGGTTGAGATTTTGTAGAAGTTGTACATATTAGAGATATTTTTCTTCCATGTGGTTCCATAAACTATTGTATAAGACTCAATTGTTCTATTCACATCACATTTTTCTAGAGGAATGCATGATACATTTGAGACCTAGATGAGGATGAGTACAATCTTCCACCCCCAGACAAATGGGAATACCGAGCGCACTATCAAATTGTAGGAGTATATGTTTGGGAATTTAATTTTACACTTTATATAGAGTTAGGAGGATTAATTTCCAATAGTAGATTTTGTGTACAATAACATCTACCACTCTATTATCAACATGAAACATTTAAAGGCCTTGTATGGAAGACCTTGAAGGTCCCCCATATGATGGATTGACATGGGTGAAGAATCTCTTATTTGGCTAGATATGGGGTTAAAAATGATGGAGAAGGTCTATGTCATTCATGAGTATATGTTGAAAGCTTGAATTAGGTAGAAAATATTATACAGGTCGACATCACAGGCACTTGGAGTTCAATCGGGGAGTTTATATTTTCCAAAGAGTCCTTCCATGAAGTAGATATATGATATTTCACTAGGGAGGAAAGTTATCCTAGAGGATCACCTATCCATTCGAGATCTGACATAGGGTTAGTGAGGTTTCTTAGCACCTTACCGTACCCCCATTGTTAAAGAATTTGAATGACATCTTCCATGTTTCATAGCTGAGGGATGCGTGAATGAACCCACATACACCATTTACTAGTCCATGATAGTCATCAAGGATGGAGACACGTTCATAGAGCACCCGGTAGTGATTGAGGATTGTTAGGAGAGGAACCAATATGGATGGACCATCCCCTTAGTTCTTGTATTGTGGTAGCTTGGGAGAATGTAAGAGAGCTATTGGAAGAGAAAGAGCTTGATGCAGGCTCATTATCCATTGCTTTTTGTTTAGTTTTTTTCTTTTCAAGGATGAAAAACATAATGGATGGAAAAATATAGAGACATTTGTTCCCCTGTAATACTTTGAAATATATATAGAAATATTTTGAAAGAAATCCATTGAGATGATGTTGGATTCTAAGGTGTGGTGTGATCATAATTAATTTTATGAAAATATTAAAAATATTTTATATTAAGCGTACTTAGTTTTCAAAAAAAGGATACCACATAAACTGAATATCATATCCAAAACATGTGACTATGGTTGAGTCTATAATGTAAGGTTTACCCTAGGAGAAACCTAAATTTTGTGATCATAGAGTATTGTATTTCTACTGCTGGTGGGTGCATTTAAATTAAATTAATTTATTAATTTAATTATTTAACATAAATGACCTAATCCTAAAACCTCTATAAATATCTAGATATATAAAATCATTAGGATTAGTTATATAACCATAGGATCATTGGGAGGAGAGTTCCACCACGGATCATTAGAAAATTGAAATCAATCAATGATGAGCTCTCAGATCAAGGAAAATTAGGATAAAAAAAATCAATAGATCTTTTTCCTTCACGGAAACCACATTCTGCATCAATGAGATATCCAATATCAATGAAGGACTCATAATCTGTGGATTATTCACCATATGATTAAAATATTTAGCTTTATCAATTCCTTATCTTTGATCTTAATTTATTATGATCCTTTTCTTGAGCATGTGTATCAGTGTAATTGTTTTTAATAAATTCATACCATGTTTCTCACCCTAGCCATCTTAATCAGTATCCATTTTCTAAGAATGCTAAGACAATTTTTTTGGGACCTTATTTTTACTTATTTTCCCCTACCTTTCTTCATGTTGTTCACCATAGGCCTATCGGTCAACATTTCAACATTTTTGGGCTAGATCAAGCTCAATTGAACCCCCAAATTCATAATAGATTTGCTTGTGATAGATGGTTTTGAAATATAAGGATGAAAGGAGATGAATCATGGGATGATGAATCTTTTTTATTAGATCTGGTATCTAATAAAAATTAATGTGATGGCAAGGTAGGTATGTATGAACTACCGATAGACCATCCGAGATCAAATTTCTGGCCACTGGAGGGCCAAAATCGACGAACCAAGGCTTCCCCATTGATTTCAGGTGAACCTAAGGTGTGATTTGACATGGAAGGTGTGTATTAGTGATACATTGAGTAGATATTAGATTCTTTAAAAAAACTGACTACATTGCATGTAGTCATAAGAACACACGGTGTGTTTCCCCCTAGTTGTGATGATTAGTATTTCCAAGAGAGTGAAATATCACATACCGCGTGGGACTCCTACACACTATGTGACTCGTTGTTGGAAACCCCATGGGTACTCATGAATTACATGACCATGAGAACATCCAAGCAGAAGACGTGTACTGGAACATATCTAGGTACACGTACACGACTAGGTACATGTACATGGACAAGGTAGATAAATACATCATAGATCAATAACAAGACCCTAGGTCGCTGAGACATGCCATGTAGTCCCCTTACATTTCATGAAAGGATACATGTTCAGTAAGACCTGTATTGGAGAAGGATACTACCATGAAATGGAGCTATACCACATGCCATTGGGTCTCCTTACATTTTGTGAAACCTACTTTTTGAAAAACAATTATTCCTATCATATCTCATTCTTTTGGACTCATATTTTGACATATGAGAATATTATCTTGGTAGTTTTCCATATATAATGCAATGCTAACCTTAGAAGTGGATTTATGAGATATGATTATATCTATTCTAAGTGTGAATATTCTTTAGTCAATGCTTGATGATGGTAGTGTTTAGGAACAATCATTAGAGTGGTAGCCCCATAATATATTTTAGAGTGGGTACTCGACCTAATTAGTGGTATCCCCTATTGAATAGGGTGAAATTCCTCCTTTAATTGAGTGGCACCCAAAAATAAACTAGTGTGTTGTTCCTCTACCTACTGAGTGGTACCTCCTATCGGATAGAGTGTGGTGCCTCCTTGTATTGAGTGTACCCCCTAAAGGACTATGGAATGAGTCAGATAACAACTGAGTGGTACCCCATATCAGATAGTTTACAGACCCTCCTTACAAAGAGTGATACCCTCTTGATGGACTAGGACATGGGTCCTCTACCTACTGATTCATACCCAATTATTTGATAGTTTGGGAGTACTCCTTACACTGAGTGGTTCCTCCCTATTATGTTAGGTTTTGTGTCATATATACACTATCTAGTGCCCAAATTGAATAGGGTTTTGGTCCTTATTACTCTAAGTGGAACCCCATGACGCACTGGGGAATGTGTCCTCTTCTTAGAGATTGTTCCCCCTCAATTGTGTTGTATAGTGGTGCTGTGTGGCCCCTCAAAATAGTTAATCTTATGGAAATACATGTGAAATGTTGATAATAAATGATGGACCCCTTGGAATAGATTGAAGATTATTTTCTATACTGCTCTGGGAGCTAGAGATTCCATTTTTTCCTCCCATTTGGGTTTATTTTTTTGAGCATATATACATCTGTATCCATATTGTTGGATTTTTTCTCAATCCTATTATAGATTGAGTTGTCCACTTATATCATGTCTCTTACTGCCCCTTCATATTTCATAGAATCCTACTGGGTATGTATACAATCACCCATTCATGGACTTTTCCCCCATGTGTCATGTCATATGTTGACAAAGATTAGGTCGGTGGGGATAACTGTAGAGTATAGTGATACCCTGGTTTACTAGACTATGTGTGGTGGTTAGGGCTTGGAGATATAAAGCTGGGCTCTCTCATCACATTACTTCTATAGTTTTTTCGGTGATGATATCTTTCTGGTCGGGTGTGTATTTTCCCAATTAATTTTCAGGTAACACTTTCACACTCTTATACTCTCCAGAGGTTTTACATGCATTGTTTATTCCCATGTTGTTGAAACTTTTATCATTATTAATATGTCATTCTATAAGGATATGGTTGGGTTCATGCATATAGTTACACTAGTATAAGTACTCACAATTTAGTTATTCATCTCAAGACTTATCACTAGTCCAAAGCTTATGAAGGCATTCTTGGGGTAGTTGCAGCTCGAGCCCCGTGGGTTCAGGTCATGACATGTCCCAAGATCCCATGAAAAAAATTATTTCAAGAAGGAGAAGAAGATGATGTTTCATATTGGATCAAAAATAAGAAATTTTATGTAGTAGATGATTAAGGCTAAGAAAAGGAACACTCAAAGCTCTCCAAAAAAACACACTTATAGGCACCCAAGGTTCTAAGAAATAAATGGATTAAAATAATGTTTTAAGGGATTTGTAATTAAAACCTATGCTCTAAAATCATAACTCCAAAAGACAAGGGGTATTGGTCATTACATAATAGGTTTAAATCAAACATGTCTCTAGAAATACTACAATGCATCTACCATATTTATCATTTATTAAATTATTTCAACCATTTATGCTCATATAACCAAGGAAATGGACATGCAGGAAGGATTATCAACCTGATGAAATCTTATAATTCTCAAAATCTAATGTAATTCCTCAAATCCAACCCCGATACACCACTGACACTATGAAACAACGAAGTTAAAAAGAACATAACCATAGAATCAACCACTCCAATATCTATTCCATTGCAAGTATAACCACCTCGAAGATACCTAAACATATAATCATAAAAATCAACCTATTAATAGAACTACAATGTAGAAAAAGGACCACAGTTCTTCGACTACAAAAAGGTATAATTAATAATCTTAACACCATAATTTCCATGAAGTAGTTCATGTACCATAGAAAAATGACATTCAATAAAGAAAATCTATGGAACCTAACCTCCACATATTCATTCCATGGTAGTCATGACACACTATGTAGGCTATATGAAAAAGAATAAATAAATCCTTAAGAAATATCAACATCATATCCAAACCAAACATGAAGTATCTAGACTATAAAATTGGAAATCATTATGAAACACATAAATTTACACCACAACACACCATATTCTAGAAGAAATATCAATTCTAATAGCTCTTATCTTCATCCTTCCTCTTTCTAAAACCTCCATCATCCAAAATATTTAATGTAATGAGCTAAGAAGGTCCAAAACATTAAAATAATAATCATATAAACCTTAAAATAGATTATTATTAACATATTTAATTCAATAATATAATGAAATTACAATATATAAATTAATAAAAAATAACAAACTACCATTATATTGACAATTTCTATGAAACATTCTTTCTATAAATTAATTTTATTTAATATAAATATTAACAATTTTGTTTACAATGTTAAAATAGATGATAAATAATATTTTTTTACTAAAAATCCATTCAATATTGAATAAAAAAGTATTTATATTTTAATTTTGAATAATAAAATTCTCATATGCTCCTCAAATTTGAAAAATTATTATTTTAATTATATATAGTTCATTTAAATTCCTAACAATTAAATGTTATGAAAAATAAAAAATAATTAAAATGAATTATACGAATACATTTAAAAACTACAAATAATTTTAGATGGGACCATGTATCAAAAATTTAGTCTCATGTAATACATTTAAATGGTTGAATGATGATTTTAGGAAAGTGAACTCAATATAAAATGTATTTTCTTTTTTTTGGAAGCTTTGAAGAACAAATCAGCATTAGCGATGTTTGAACATTAATTTTATATTTAAAGGAATGATTTAATTTTAAATAAAATCATAGGATAATAATTTCTTGGTTATTTCAAGACCTTAAGTACTTAAAAATTAGTTAAATCTATCTATCTTTCACTTTTTGGAAGAATTATTTTGGTGAAAGTTGAAAAACCCTAGATTATTGTGGAATTAAAAATTAATTTTTTTTATATTAGGTAATAGATGATTATACTAATTATATATGGTTATTAAAACTTAAATTTTTAATACATGGAGGGTATTCTTCTTTCAAAAGTACTTGGTAATGTAAATTTGTACCTTGGAGCTTTTACTTATGAAAATTGGAACATTGTTTTAATCCATACACTATAATCGTACTAATTCACAAAATTGGACATGTTTTAATTGAATTGGGTAGGTATTTTGGAACATAATATTTCATATTAATATAAGTTCATGTATAAGGGTTACTTTGAAGATTGTTGAGAGTGAAATTGGGAAAAAGATTACTTATTTTGAAAAAAATTATTAGATTCTTGTATGGAATCTGCATTTCCTGAATCCATTACCCTTATAGAAAATGGTTTGAATCTAATTTTGGATGATGAGTACTGTTATATTACACTTTTATTTAATTATTTCATTGTAGTGGGTGACATAAATTCTAGTTATGGGATTTTATAGGGTGTAGAAATGAATAGAACATCTAATTAGACTAATATATTTTCTAAGAGGAAGAAGAATCCCTAGAATCTTGTAACTTGGGAAAATAAGGCATTCTAAAAAAGAGATTAATATAATAATTATAATGATTTTATAGTTAAAAATGATAATATTTAAACTAGAAATTATTTGATAATTCACTTAAATGATAAGGAGATTGGTTTACATGTTTAGAAGAAGGATAATAGTCATGATTATTATAGTCATTGAGTAAGTTCATCCAAAGTGAATCTTTAACAAATTATAGATATGTTTATATGGTATGTTTTTTAGCATCATATGGTCGAAGAGAAATATTTATAATAAAATAATTTTTTATAGAGAAACAAATTAGGTTATGTGATGTAAATAATGATAAAAAGAATAATAATTTGGAGGACAGGAAATATTAAAAAAATGTTGATGGGGTTTATAATGTTTTTTATAGAAAACTTATTTTCTATAGAATCACCATGTAGTCGTTTAAATTAAATCCGGAAATAAATAAAATTTAGAGAATTTTTTTATAAAACTCTTTCTAATGGGTGGAATAAAACTAATTTTTACAAATGATAATATAAGAAAAAACAAAGAGGTTTATTAGTAAAAAGAATCCAACAAATTATACTGGTAGAAGGTTTAAAAATACCAATTATATAAATTGAATATCTTATTTTTGAATTATCAGGATCTATCTTATCCAAACACTAAAATAACTTTGAGTCATGTTATTTTAAATAAGAAACATATATTTATTTATATTATAAGTCCTTTAGTTCATTTTGATAACCATAAAGGATTAGATCACAATAAAAATTAAAAAACATGTTTTCATTAAATAAAACTAATACAACTATGGGACCCCTTGGGGTTATTTCATTAAAAACAATGATAAATCTTTTCCCCTTTAATTTAGATCATCAAATAGTTACCAACATATTTACGTTTGATGAAAAAAATAAGTTTTTCTCTATTTCTATGCCTATAAGTTATATTGGAATTGAAGATATCAATGGGCATAAATAAGTCAAGAGAAGATATTAATAGATGATTATTGGATCATTTCAAGATATTTCAATTAAGTGATATTAAATATGGAGAATATTGGACCTAATTATACTTCAATTTAATCAATATATTCCATGTCTTTATTTGAATGTTTCTATCATATATAGGTGAATATTTTATGTGAAAAATTTACTTGGTATAAGATTATTGGTTTGTGAATGGTTGAAAAAAATTGAATATATCTTTTTTTATATAAAACATTAATTTAAAAATGGAAATGTGTGACTTATAAGAGACTTAATAAGTCAAAATATGATCAATTTAAAAATTTATGATCTATTAAAAGGTAGATAAAAAATATCTAAATCCATTCAGCTTTATTAATTCATGTATTGAACATAATAAATGTGCTTTATTGGTTTGAGATGTTTGGAAATACTATAGCATTAATAATATTATTTATTTATACTATAAAAATTTAAATATTATTAATTACATGCTTAATGATTAGGGTAAAATAAAATTTGGGAGAATGGAGTAACATATTGAATTACTATAGAAATAGTTTTTTGGATTTTAGACTATTCATACATAGAACATGTTTGATAATGAATTTTTTTTAAAAAAAATTAAATTTCATGAATGCTAAAAACTATTGTGAAATTGAAAATATAGTTATTAAGTAAAATTATAGTTTATGATGGATCAAATAAGGTTATAAGAATACACCATTTTTTAAAATACTTAATAAGGATATATTTTTGCAAAAACCAATCAAATTTAATACCTAAAAGAGGGATTATTTAAAAAAATGAAATTGGAGGTATATATTTACAATAATATAAAATTAGTTTCAACTCAATTGATTATGAGAAAGATATTATAAGTACATACTATATTTATTATACTATTTATTCAGTACTAGTAGATATAGGTGTAAGTAATTCATTTATCTATTTACTCCCAGTGAATGATATAGGGCTCCCCATAGAGTATTTATCCCAGATTGTTTTGTCTTGAGGTTCCTATGAGGATTTATTATTCTATATATTTTTTCTACTGATTGCACGAGCTATAACTTAGTGGAGAGAGTTTCCCATGGGACCATTTTTATGTCATGTTGAAACCTTATGAAATCACTTAGTTATGGATTGTTTGTCTATGGCCTGATCCCATAGTTACTATCATCAATGCTAATACAATTCCTTCACATTAATGGGAAAAGATTCTATTTTGTGGGTGAGAGAGATCTCATGGAGAGATGAGTCGGGTTTCCAAGTATGAGGTTATTTCCAATTACTATTTAGTTAGATATTATAGTATTTGGAATTGTAGGATCTTTAGGCATATAGATTTCCTCATTCATAAAGAATTTTATGGATTTATTCCTTGATGATGTTCTTGTACTACCTCCGAGGTAGGATATGGATGTTTGCATCGACTTGAACCACAAGATTACTCTAATATATTATATAGTATATCATATTTCCCATAAAAAGATCCATGAGATTGAGCTGCTATTGTAGGATATTGAGAGAATGGTTTTATCAGACCTAGTGTGTCACCCCCTAGGCAGCTCAACTATTATTCATGGAAATGGCAGATTAGATTTTAAAACATTGGGTGGATTATCATCATGTAAACTAGGACAAAATAAAGAACACATACTTTTTGCTAAGTATTCACTATATATTCGAGTTGTTCGAAGGTTTTATTTGGTTCCTGAAGATAAAACTCAGGTATGGGTACCAATAGTTGAGATTTGATGTCGTTGATATTCTGAAGCTGGAATTACAATGTCACTACGGACACTATGAATTCATTGTGATTCCTTTTGGTGGGATGAATTTCCCTACTATGTTTATGGTTCTAATGAACCATCTTTTCCATCCATTATTGTAATGATTTTTTATTGTCCTCATTGATGACATACTTATATACTCTTCATCATCGGAGGGGAAAATAGAGCACTTGAGGATGGTCCTAGATTTTCTTTATGAGCCCTAATTTTATGGTAAGATCCCAAAGTTACAGTTTTGGATACATGATGTTCAATTTCTGGGGCATGTTATTTTTGTGTATGTATTTTTTATAAAACGAGTGAAGATCAACATAGTTCTTTCTTGGGAGCCACCCAAGATTGTGTTGGATGCACAAAGTTTTGTTGGATTGTTAGGTAAATATTGGATGTTTTAGGAATACTCCTCTAGGATTACGTCCCCTCTAACCTCCCATATATGGAAAGGGAATATGTTTACCTAGACTGAGTAGTGCTAGAGATACTTCAAGGAGTTGAGGGTAAGGCTGATGAGTTATCCTATTTCTAGGCTACCGAGTGGGTGTGGAGTACATAGTATATTATGATTCATATGGAAATGGGATCAACAACATTTTGATGTAGAGATAGGAAGTTATCACAAATGGGTCAAGGATGTTGTTGTCCCATGATCAGAACTATGTGACTTGTGACCTAGAGATGGTAGTTGTAGTTTTTTCTCAAAGGATATGGAGACACTGTCTTCTTAGATAGAACTTTGTTTTTTATTTAGACTATCAGAGTTTCTATTATGTATTCATGTAGAGATACTTGAGCCTAAGATAGCGGAACTAGTTAGAGTTTGTATACGACTATAAATTTGAGATTGTCTTTAATCCACAGAAGGGAAACATAGTGGTAGATTCTATTAATAGGAATTACAAGACTTGTTTAGTGTAGGTGATGTATGAGCAACTGGTTTCCTTATAGTTGACCCAAATTTAAGAGGATGGTGAATCTTTTTTTAGTCAATGGGGTTGAATCTTCTACTCCTCCAGTGTGTGAGAGTGTCCCATTTTGGAGAAATTTACTATGAGGTCTTACATGAATAGATATCCTTAGGAGATTCTCTTGTTGGATTTTTTGAAGGAGGGAATCACATCATCCTTTTTAGGGACTGAAAGAATTATTAGTCATGATATTGGGTGATTTGATGAAAGAGTTTTATAAATATACTATTTATTTAAATCCTACTATAAGGAATATTTATATATAACATCAATGGTAATTTTGGTGGGGAGGAATTAGATGAAGCATGGATGAGTTCAGCTCTGAGTGTATCACCTGTCAGTAGGAAAAGGTTGATCCCTTGTTCTAGAAGGTTCATTATAGCCACTTGATATCCTAAAATAGAAATGGGATGACATATCCATGTACTTAGGAACTCCCTATACAATGAGAGTCCATAACACCATATGGGTAATAGTTGACTAAATTATGAAGTCAGTGAACTTCCTTTTTATCAGGGATCAGAGTTTGGTTGAGATTTTGTGGAAGTTGTACATATTAGAGATATTTTTCTTCCATGGGGTTCCATAAACTATTGTATAAGACTCAATTTTTCTATTCAAATCACATTTTTCTAGAGGAATGCATGATACATTTGAGACCTAGATGAGGATGAGTACAATATTCTACCCCCAGACAAATGGGAATACCGAGCACACAATCAAATTGTAGGAGTATATTTTTGGGAATTTAATTTTACACTTTATATAGAGTTAGGAGGATTAATTTCCACTAGTAGATTTTGTGTACAATAATATCTACCAATCTATTATCAACATGGAACATTTAAAGGCCTTGTATAGAAGACCTTGAAGGTCCCCCATATGATGGATTGACATGGGTGAGGAATCTCTTATTTGGCCAGATATGGTGTTCAAAATGATGGAGAAGGTCCATGTCATTCATGAGTAGATGTTGAAAGATTGAATTAGGTAGAAAATATTATACTCATCGACATCACATGCACTTGGAGTTCAATCTGGGAGTTTATATTTTCCAAAGAGTTCTTCCATGAAGTAGATATATGATATTTGACTAGGGAGGAAAGTTATCCCAAAGGATCATCTGTCCATTAGATATCTGACATAGGGTTAGTGAGGTTTCTTACGACCTTACCGTACCCCCATTGTTAAAGCAAGTGCATGACATCTTCCATTTTTCATAGCTGAGGGGATGCGTGAATGAACCCACATACATTATTTACTAGTCCAAGCAAGTCATCAAGGATGGAGACACTTTCATAGAGCACCCGGTAGTGATTGAGGATTGGTAAGAGAGGACCCAATATGGATGGACCATCCCCTTAGTTCTTATATTGTTGTAGCTTGGGAGAATGTAAGAGAGCTACTGGTAGAGAAAGAGCTTGATGTAGGCTCATTATCCAAACCTTTTTGTTTAGTTTTTTCTTTTCAAGGATGAAAAACATAACAGATGGAAAAATATAGAGACATTTTTTTCCCTGTAATACTTTGAAATATATATAGAAATATTTTCAATGAAATCCGTTGAGATGATGTTCGATTCTAAGGTGTGGTGTGATCAGAATTAATTTTATGAAAATTTTAAAAATATTTTATATTACACGTGCTTAGTTTTCAAAAAAAAAGGATACCACTTAAACTGAATATCATATCCAAAACTTGTGACTATGGTTGAGTCTAGAATGTGAGGTTTACCCTAGGAGAAACCTAAATTTGGTGATCATAGAGTATTGTATTTCTACCATTGGTGGGTGTGTTTAAATTAAATTAAATTATTAAATTAATTATTTAACATAAATGACTTAATCCTAAAACCTCTATAAATATCTTGATATATAAAATCATTAGAATTAGTTATATAACCATAGGTTCATTGGGAGGAGAGTTCCACCATGACTCATTAGAAAATTGAAATCAATCAATGATGAGCTCTCAGATCAAGGAAAATCAGGATGAAAAAAAATCAATAGATCTTTTTCCATCATAGTGACCACATTCTGCATCAATGAGATATCCAATATCAATGAAGGACTCATAATCTGTGGATTATTCCCCATATGATTAAAATATTGAGCTTTATCAATTCCTTATCTTTTATCTTCATTTATTATGATCCTTTTCTTGAGCTTGTGTATCAGTGCAATTGTTTTTAATAAATTAATACCATGTTTCACACGCTAGCCATCCTAATCAGTATCCATTGTCTAAGAATGCTAAGACAATTATTTTGGGACCTTATTTTTACTTATTTTCCCCTACCTTTATTCATGTTGTTCAGCATAGGCCTATCTGTCAACAGTTCAACATTTTTGGGTTGGATCAAGCTCAATTGAACCCCCAAATTCATAATAGATCTGCATTTGATAGATGGTTTTGAAATATAAGGATGAAAGGGGATGAATCATGGGATGATGAAACTTTTTTATTAGATCTGGTATCTAATAAAAATAATGTGATTGCATGGTAGGTATGTATGAAC
Organism: Viscum album; assembly: GCA_963277665.1. Classification (NCBI taxonomy): domain Eukaryota; kingdom Viridiplantae; phylum Streptophyta; class Magnoliopsida; order Santalales; family Viscaceae; genus Viscum; species Viscum album. The sequence goes on from OY728145.1 coordinate 1,184,633,995, forward strand.
TTCCGATAGACCATCCAAGATCAAATTTCTGGCCACTGGAGGGCCAAAATCGACGAACCAAGGCTTCCCCTTTGATTCTTGGTGAACCTAAGGTGTGATTTGACATGGAAGGTGTGGATTAGTGATACATAGAGTAGATATTAGATTCATTGAAAAACCTGACTACATTCCATGTAGTCATAAGAACACACGGTGTGTTTCCCCCTGGTTGTGATGATTAGGATTTCCAATAGAGTTAAATATCACATGCCGTGTGGGACTCCTACACACCATGTGAATCGTTGATGGAAACCCCATGCGTACTCATGAATTACATGAGCATGAGAACATCCAAGCAGAAGACATGTACTGGAACAAAGCTAGGTACACGTACACGACTAGGTACATGTACATGGACAAGGTAGATAAATACATCATAGATCAATAACAAGACCCTAAGTCGCTGAGACATGCCATGTAGTCCCCTTACATTTCATGAAAGGATACATGTTCAGTAAGACCTGTATTGGAGAAGGATACTACCAGGCAATGGAGATATACCACGTGACATTGGGTCTCCTTACATTTTGTGAAACCGACTTTTTGAAAAACATTATTCCTCTCATATCTCGTTCTTTTGGACTCATATTTTGACATATGAGAATCTTATCTTGATTCTTTTCCATATATAATGCAATGCTAACCTTAGAAGTGGATTTTGAGATATGATTATATGTGTTCTGAGTGTGAAACCTCTTTAGTCAATTCTTGATGATGGTAGTGTTTAAGAACAATCATTAGAGTGGTAGCCCCATAATATATTTGAGAGTGGGTACTCTACCTAGTTAGCGGTATCCCCTATTGAATAGGGTGAAATTCCTCCTTAAATTGAGTGGCACCCAGAAATAAACTAGTGTGTTGGTCCTCTACCTACTGAGTGGTACCTCCTATTAGATAGAGTGTGGTGCCTCCTCATATTGAGTGTACCCCCTAAAGTACTATGGAATGAGTCAGATAACAACTAAGTGGTACCCCATATCAGATAGGTTACAGATCCTCCATACAAAGAGTGATACCCTCTTGATGGACTAGGACATGGGTCCTCTACCTACTGATTCATACCCAATTATTTAATAGTTTGGGAGTAATCCTTACACTGAGTGGTTCCTCCCTGTTATGTTAGGTTTTGTGTCATATATATACTATCTGGTACCCAAATTGAATAGGGTGTTGGTCCTTATTACTCTAATTGGAACCCCATGACGCACTGGGGAATGGGTCCTCTTCTTAGAGATTGTTCCCACTCAACTGTGTTGTATAGTGGTGCTGTGTGGTCCCTCAAAATAGTTAATATTATGGAAAGACATCTGAAATGTTGATAATAAATGATGAACCCCTTGTAACAGATGGAAGATTATTTTCTATACTGCTCTGAGAGTTATAGATTCCATTTTTTTCTCCCATTTGGGTTTATTTTGTTGAGAATATATACATTTGTATCCATATTGTTGGATTTTTTCTCAATCCTATTATAGATTGAGTTGTCTACTTATATCATGTCTCTTACTACCCCCTTCATATTTCATAGAATCTTACTGGGTATGTATACAATCACCCATTCATGGACTTTTCCCCCATGTGTCATGTCCTATGTTGATAATGATTAGGTCAGTGGGGATAACTGTGGAGTATTGTGATACCCTGGTTTACTAGACTATGTATGGTGGTTAGGGCTTGAAGATATGAAGCTGGGCTCTCTCAGCACTTTACTTTTGTAGTTTTTTTGGTCATGATATCTTTCTGGTTAGGTGTGTATTTTCCCAATTAATTTTCAGGTAACACTTTCACACTCTTATACTCCCCAGAGGTTTTACATGCATTGTTTATTCCCATATATTGAAACTTTTATCATTATAAATTTTTCATTCTATATGGATATGGTTGGATTCATGAATATAGTTACACTAGGATAAGTACTCACAATTTAGTTATTCATCTCAAGACTTATCACTAGTCCCAGGCATATGAAGGCAGGCTTGGGGTACTTGCAGCTCGAGCCCCGTGGGTTCAGGTCATGACATGGCCCAAGATCCCATGAAAAAAATTATTTCAAGAAGGAGAAGAAGATGATGTTTCATATTGGATCAAAAATAAGAAATTTCATGCAGTAGATGATTATGGCTAAGAAAAGGAACACTGAAAGCTCTCCAAAAACCACACTTATAGGCACCCAAGGTTCTAAGAAACAAATGGATTAAAATAATGTTTTAAGGGATTTGTAATTAAAACCTATGCTCTAAAATCATAACTCCAAAACACAAGGGGTATTGTTCATTACATAATAGGGTTAAATCAAACATGTCTCTAGAAATCCAACAATGCATCTACCATATTTATCATATATTAAATTATTTCAACCTTTTAATCTCATATAACCAAGGAAATGGACATGCAGGAAGGATTACCAACCTGATGAAATCTTATAATTCTCAAAATCCATTGTAATTCCTCAAATCCAACCCCGATACACCACTGGCACTATGAAACAACGAAGTTAAAAAGAACATAACCATAGAATCAACCACTCCAAGATCTATTCCATAGAAAATATAACCACCTCGAAGATACCTAAACATATAATCATAAAAATCAACCTATGAATAGAACTACAATGTAGAAAAAGGACCACAGTTCATGGACTACAAAAAGGTAGAATTAATAATCTTAACACCCTAATTTCCATGACATAGTTCATGTACCATAGAAAAATGACATTCAATAAAGAAAAGATATGGAACCTAACCTCCACATATCCATTCCATGGTAGTCATGGACACACTATGTAGGCAATATGAAAAAGAATAAATAAATCCTTGAGAAATATCAACATCATATCCAAACCAACCAGGAAGTATCTAGACTATAACATTGGAAATCATTATGAAACACATAAATTTGCACCAAAACACACCATATTCTAAAAGAAATATCAATTCTAATAGCTCTTATCTTCCTCTTTCCTCTTTCTAAAACCTCCATCATCCAAAATATGTAATGTAATGAGCTAGGAAGGTCCAAAACATTAAAATAATAATCATGTAACCCTTAAAATAGATTATTATTAACATATTTCATTGAATAATATAATGAAATTACAACATATAAATTAATAAAAAAATACCAAAATACCATTATATTGACAAGTTCCATGAAACTTTCTTACTATAAATTATTTTTATTTAATATAAATATTAACAATTTTATTTACAATGTTAAAATAGATTATAAGAAATATTTTTTTTACTAAGAATCCATTCAATATTGAGTAAAAAAGTATTTATATTTTAATTTTTAATAATAAAATTCTCATATGTTCCTCAAATTTGAAAAATTATTATTTTAATTATATATAGTTCATTTAAATTCATAAAAATCAAATGTTATGAAGGATAAAAAATAATTAAAATGAAATATACGAATACATTTAAAAACTAGAAATAATTTTAGATGGGACCATGTATGAAGGATTTATTCTCAACTAATACATTTAAATGGTTGAATGATGCTTTCAAGAAAGTGAACTCAATATAAAATGTATTTTCTTTTTTTGGAAGCTTTTAAGAACAAATAAGCATTAGCGATGCTTGAACATTAATTTTATATATAAAGGAATGATTAAATTTTAAATAAAATCATAAGATGGTAATTTCTTGGTTATTTTAAGACCTTAAGTACTTAAAAATTAGTTAAATCTATCTATCTTTCACTTTTTGGAAGAATTATTTTGGTGAAAGTTGAAAAACCCTAGATTATTGTGGAATTAAAATTTAAAAATTTTATTTTTTTATATTAGGTAATATATGATTATACTAGTTATATATGGTTATTAACACTTAAATTTTTAATACATGTAGGGTATTCTTCTTTCAAAAGTACTTGGTAATGTAAATTTGTACCTTGTAGCTTTCACTTATCAAAATTGGAACATTTTTTTAATCCATACACTCAAATCGTACTAATTCACAAAATTGGACATGTTTTAATTGAATTAGGTATGTATTTTGGAACATAATATTTCATATTAATATTAATTCATGTATAAGGTTTACATTGAAGATTGTTGAGAGTGAAATTGGGAAGTAGTTTATTTATTTTGAAAAAAATTATTAGATTCTTGTATGGAATCCTCATTTCCTGAATCCATTACCCTTATAGAAAATGGTTTGAATATAATTTTGGATGATGAGTACTATTATATTACACTTTTCTTTAATTATTTCATGGTAGTGGGTGACATAAATTATATTTATGGGATTGTTTAGGGTGTAGAAATGAATAGAACATCTAATTAGACTAATAGATTTTATAAGAGGAAGAAGAATCCCTAGAATCTTGTTACTTGGGAAAATAAGGCATTCTAAAAAAGAGATTAATATAAGAAGTATAATTATTTTGAAGTTAAAAATGATAACATTAAAACTAGATATTATTTGATAATTCACTTAAATGATACGGAGATTGGTTTACATGTTTAGAAGAAGGATAATAGTCATGATTATTCTAGTCATTGAGGAAGTTCATCCAAAGTGAATCTTTAACAAATTATAGATATGTTTATATGGTATGTTTTTTAGCATCATGTGATTGAAGATAAATATATATAATAACATAATTTTTTTATAGAGAAACAAATTAGGCTATGTGATGTAAATAATGCCGGAGACAATAATAATTTGGAGGACAGGAAAGATTAAAAAAATGTTGATGGGGTTTATAATGTTTTTTTATAGAAAACTTATTTTCTGTAGAATCACCATTTTGTCGTTTAAATTAAATCCTGATATAAATAAAATTTAGAGAAAAATGTTTATAAAAATCTTTCTAATGGGTGGAATAAAACTAATTTTTACAAATAATAATATAAGAAAAAAAGAGGTTTATTAGTAAAAAGAATCCAACTAATTATACTGGTAGAAGGTTTAAAAATACCATTTAAATAAATTGAATATCTTATTTTTGAATTATCAGGATCTATCTTATCCAAACACTAAAATAACTTTGAGTCATGTTATTTTGAATAACAAACATATATTTATTTATATTATAATTCCTTTGGTTCATTTTGATAACCATAAAGGATTAGATCACAATAAAAATTCAAAAAAATGTTTTCATTAAATAAAACTAATACAACTACGGGACCCCTTTGGGTTATTTCATTAAAAACAATGAAAAGTATTTTCCCCTTTAATTTATATCATCAAATAGTTACCAACATATTTACGTTTGATGAAAAAAAAAAGTTTTTCTCTATTTCTATGCCTATAAGTTATATTGGAATTGAAGAAATCAATGGGCATATATAAGTCAAGAGAAGATATTAATAGATGATTATCAGATCATTTCAAGATATTTCAATTAAGTGATATTCAATAAGGAGAATATTGGACCTAATTATACTACAATTTACTCAATATATTTCATGTCTTTATTTGAATGTTTCTATCATATATAGGTGAATATTTTATGTGAAAAATTTACTTGGTATAAGATTATTGGTTTGTAAATGGTTGAAAAAATTTCGATATATCTTTATTTATATAAAACATTAATTTAAAAATGGAAATGTGTGACTTATAAGAGACTTAATAAGTCAAAATATAATCAATTTAAAACTTTATGATCTATTAAAAGGTATAAAAAGTATCTAAATTCGTTCAGCTTTATTAAATCATGTATTGAACATAATAAATGTGCTTTATTGGTTTGGGATGTTTGGAAATACTATAGCATTAATAATATTGTTTATGAATACTATAAAAATTTAAATATTATTAATTACATGCTTAATGATTAGGGTAAAATAAAATTTTGGAGAATGGAGTAACAGATTGAATTACTATAGAAATAATTTTTTGGATTTTAGACTATTCATACATAGAACATGTTTGATAATGAATTTTTTTAAAAAAAATTTAAATTTCATGAATGCTTAAAACTATTATGAAATTTAAAATATAGTTATTAAGTAAAATTATAGGTTATGATGGATAAAATAAGGTTATAAGAATATACCTTTTTTTAAAATACCTAATAAGGATATATTTTTGCAAAAACCAATCAAATTTAATACCTAAAAGAGGGATTATTTAAAAAAATGAAATTGGAGGTATATATTTACAATATTATAAAATTAGTTTCAACTCATTTGATTATGAGAAAGATATTATCCTATATGATTTTATTTAGTATATGGACAATTGTAACATCCCAACCTGGGTGCCACTTGTAATTTTATAAGACATTAATCAGAAGGACATAAATATCATGAGCCATGAAATCATAAATGAGGAATAAGACATTGGATTTGTGGAATAAATATAAGAATAGAAACTTTTATGTTAGGGATACCTACTAAGACCTTTATAACATGTTAGTCTTGAGATACAACTTATGTACCTACTTTTATCTTAGGATAGCAACCCATGTACCAAATTTCTTTTAGTGTTGGGATAAAAAGTTTTTAATTTCTCATTTTTGGGCTTGGGTTACAACCCATGTACCCTCTTTCTTTTACGATTGGCCTACAACCCGTACACCCTCTTTCTTTTCATGCATGGGCTGTAACCCATACACCCTCTTTATTTTGGGGCTTGGGATAAAACCTATATACCCTTTGAGCTCATATTAATCATATCATTACCCAATGAATTGAAGGGACATATATATCCCACCCATCTCATAATAAAATCATTCATACATGCACCGCAAGATAATAAAACATTCATCATATCATGACCCATAAAAAGACATAGGTTTTATGAACATAAAATCATAACCCATGAAATCAAATGGGTATCACTAAAATTTCATCACATAATAACCATTTTAAAGTTGATAGGTTCCAAAAGCATTTCATCAAATCATTTCCCATGAATATAATCAGGTTTCTTAAACATGTAACTCGTGAAAGAAATAGATTTCGTAAAGACCCTGAAATTAAGCATAACAAATTCATAGAAGGGATATGAATGGATCCGTTAGATCATTTCTTATAAATGGATGAGTAACATAAACAGATGTCATCTCATATAGGAAATAATTTTGAAATATTCTCTAAAAATTTTTATTGAGTAAAATATCCTTTCTTGTTTGAAATTTTATTTAATACATGAAACCACTTGAAAATTATTTTCTTAGAAAATACCTTGAAATTTATGAAATAATTTTGAAAAAAAATTTCCTTGGAAACATAAAAAATACGATTTAAAACATTTTAAAAAACCTTATTCATTGAAAACACTTTTTGAACCATTAATGGATTCATTATAATGTTAAAAAAACCTTTGTACTTTAAATCTTATAAAATTTTCTTGAAAATGTTTTGAAAAACATTTTTCTTGAAAGCATATAAAATAATATCTAAGACATTTCAAAAAGAATTTTATTTTGAAAATATATTTTAAAAAAATTCATAAATATTATCCTTTGAAAAATGAAATGAGGGATTCAAAGAAATAATGTTTGGTAAATCCATACATGTCCTCGGAGGTCAAAAGAACATTCCTTTTTCATGGTAAAAAGGGATAGAAAAGTGAAATGTTTGGAAAGAGACAAAAATATTCCATTGAATATATTGGTAAAAGAAAAAGGGAAAAAATTCCTTTTAAATCTTATAGTATAATGTTATAATATTCTTGGAATCCCCTTTTAGAAAGCATAGATTTCCGATTGAATAAAGGGTAATATCAGGCTTTGCAACAAATGATTTCCTAACTATCTTATATACCAATAAGTAGAAAATGGTACCCATACATTATTATACCATGAAATAATATATGATAAAGAAACTAATGAATATTATTGAGATATGTATAAAAATATTTTATCAAAGGAAGCATAAATATAAATAATCTGGAAAAGTAATGAGATTGTCTCAACAAACTCTTATAACATGGTATCCTGGGATCATTCTCTCCATGTAAGGAAAGGAAATTAAATTAATAATATAATATCAAAAAAATATTTATATTCATTATATTAAATTTAAAATGGAAGTATATAAACCTCAAAAAAGTTTTTAGGTGCATAACAAAATATAAGTCTCAAATAAGGAAAATTAAGACAAAACCTTTTTACCGATTTGGTAACTTTTGAAACATAAAAATCATGAATGGAGGATAATAAAATGGTAATGTTAATAACCCAAAATTTAATTAAATGATACATATAATAAAACCATGTTAATTGAATTCACCACACAAAAGTAAAGAGTGGCGAACATAACATTTATCTCACAAAATTTAAAAGTGAGACGAAATCCCCTTACCTTATGTCTTGACTCTCTTCGTACTCATGGAATATTCCTATATATTAAATATAGGTTTATTATAAATATTTTGAATATTTATATTATTATATATATTACTATATTTTTTTATTATGACCTTATAATGGCTTCTTGTTAACAATCCCATGTTAAAGTTGCACTTCGGGTAATATTCACTTTGTTCTTCTCATGTGTTTTAATTTGTTACATCATTGATCCTTATACTTATATCATGATTTAATAATTTTTAGAATCATATAAATATCAGTTATATATATAATATTTATATTATAATAATCTATATCATAATAAATTATGTAATAGAATACACTATCCATGGAGATTGTAAGTCGTACGTATGCTAGAATGGTGTTTTCTATTTTTACTGCCGTATTGAAAGAATGCAAATGACACACACACACACACAGACACACACAAATATATATATATTATTATTCAATTAGAATTAATATATTATATATAACATATAATCTCACTAACCACATACTTGATATATTCTATGTGGTTTGTGAACGAATCACATCGCATTGAGGGGGTAGTAGTCCACACATCCTCAAACGAGATTATCATCTTTAAAAAATAGAAGGTAAACATATGTGTTTTGTAAAAGTAATAATTAAGATTAAATAAATAATAAATATAATACATTACATTTATAAATATATTTTCCACCATAATGGCCACCATGATTGGTTGTAAATAAGAAATGAACAGTCATCGTTTCGTGATGCAGTAGTTCATCATACACCAAAATAGTATGTTTAACATCCATTAGATGGAAGTATTTGTAAGTTTAGGTCAAAATTATTGAATAAAAACATCCTAGTATATTAAAGATACTGTTTTTTTCAGTCAATAATGGAATAAAGAGAGTGAGGTGGTGAAGAAGGAAAATACTAGAAAGGAGCTTGAGAGAAGACGTTATCTCTTAATCATGTAACTCCTTTTGTTTTATGAAAAAAGGATTCCTTGAGAAGCTTTCTGCCCAATGGGAGGCTTAAAGTTTTAAGGGAGTATTTTAGGGAGTCTAATTTGGAATATTTTGTATGAACTTAAAATCTTTGAGTGGTGTGATGAATGGTTAGATGTGGTGGCCTTTTATAGGGAAGGAAAATGATTCACTTGGAAGTTTTTGAAACATGTTTGGTGTGCACATGTTCTTACCCAAAAAAGTCATAAATATTATAAACAAAACTTAATAATGTAAGGTTTATGGACAAAGTTTTGTAATAAAATGGGTTCTAGACAAGTGTATAGGTCATTTGGCCACTTAATTTTAAGGTTTTGTCCCTAATTAGGCTAAATTTGGTCTTAACAGCTGTGGTTAATTTTAATCACTTTTACTTATCTTTTTGGTAAAACATTACTATGGTATTATTAAAATAAAAATTTAGACTGAATGAAATGGTGTATTTTAGTTTTTTTAAATTCAAATCATAGAAACTAAAAATTAAGATTAGTGCTAATCCTGCAAACGGGATGAAATAACAATGTTTTAAAATAGAAAAACGTTCAAACGTTTGTTAGGATTTTATGTTTATTTTCAACATGAAGTTGATTATAATGAATTAAATTGTATTATTAGATGTAATATTTACATAATTAAACCTTGAAATAATTTATAATATCATTTATCATTAATAATTAGTTTGACAATCGGCAGTTTTAATTAAAAAGAAGTATTTTTCACTATTCATCAAAAAATAAAATTTCATTAAAAAATCCCAAAAATTAATCCAAAGCTAATTTTGAAATTATAAATTCAAAAATTGAGTTTATTTTATGAAATTAAATTTCTAAATGTGTCTAAAATTTCTTTTATTATTATAAGTTGTTTATATGAGAAAACATTGTTTTTAAACATAAAAGGACTTTACCAAAAATCATATATTTCATTATCAATATGTTTTATTTATATAAAACAATTATAAAAAATATATTTGGGAAGTAGTTATTAAAATTAAAATAATTATGTTTAATGGTTAGTTTATAATTTAATAATTTAATTAATTATATATATATATACAAAATATGATTCATAACAAGTCAGTGTTGCGTGCATTGTACAAAAAGTAGTTGTTTATTGTAGTGCCATTCATGTTGGTATTGCATGTAGCACAAGCCCAGTTGGTATATTGGGTGAATGGAATGTTTGAATTTGTGTTTTAATATTGTTGGTGCCAAAAATGTGGCCCGAATGGAAGGGACAAAAAAGACAGTCGGCGCGCTGCCTCGCGAAGCACAGCCGCGAAGCACAGCCGCGAAGCCCCGCCGAGAAGCGCCCCAACCATGGCGACCCCGCGAAGCTCCAGAGGCGGTAATCCTCCGCGAACCCGTTTGACGTTCGTGAGCCGCCGCGAAGCTCCAGAGGCGGTAATCCTCCGCGAACCCGTTTGACGTTCGCGAGCCGCCGCGAAGCTCCGGAGGCGGTAATCCTCCGCGAACCCGTTTGACGTTCGCGAGCCGCTGCGAAGCCCCAAAGGCGGCGCGCGAGCCCTGCTTCGCGGCGCCCCTTCCCTATAAATACTCGACTCCCCCGGAGTCCCAAGGACGGACAACCCGACCTTTCAGCTTCTCCTCTCCCGAATCACGAAGCACGCTTTGCCCCGGGAATAATGAGCTCCGCGAGGTATTTCTACTTCGCGAGACGACTCTGATTTGTTTCGTTTTGAGCCCCTCTCCCGAGAGGGATGCCCTTCGCGAAGCTCAAGGGCGTTCGCAAAGGAAGTGGATTCCCAAGAGAACCTGGGCAGCCGCGGAGCACTTGTGCTTCGCGAAACACCCAACCGATACGAGTAATCCCTATGCTAAGGCAGGATCGCTCCACTTCGCGAAGTACATTGCTTGGCAGGACCCTGCTTCGCGAACCACTCCTTCTTCGCGAGGCAGTGCTCCGCGAATACTGTTTCACTTCGCGAAGCACCTCCCACTTCCACCTATGCCCCATGCTAAGGCCAAGGCACCCCACTTCGCAAAGCACACTCCTCTGCTTAGCGATTCCTCTTTCCGTGCGACCCTCCAGGTTTGCACGATGCGATTTCAAAGTCCCATGGACAACACCTCCCGTAGCGTTGCTTCGCCTAATGCTTCTTCGCATAGGCACGCTAACGGCTATTGCTTCTTCGCATAGCCACGCTAACGTGGACCCCTCGATGGTTCGTCCCACGACCCCCCTTTACCATGGACTTACCGGCACCTTCCCTTCCCCAAGGACCAGAGGGTACCAGTTATGTAAGCCCTAGGGGTGTGGAGTAAACCCACCTCGTCCGAGCTGCAGGACGTTAAAATACCAAGCACCACGTCCTCAACACATGACGTTAAACTGTGACCCAACCTCGTCTCCCTCACGAAGGGTCCCCCCAGCTCGAACATTCTTCACACCACTCGTCTCCAAGGGAATGGAACTCTTCCGCACATGGAATGAGATCCTCCTTGTCGGAGTGGTGTATGTTCGCAGGGGAAGGGCTGCCTCAGAGCGTAAGCCCCTAACCTTTGGTACGGATGATTTCACCCGTGCATCTCTGTACTTCCCCACTACCAAGGTCAGTGGAGGACGTGATAGGGAACGAGGCACCTCCCATCGTCAGACCAAGGTCCATCTTTCCCGTGCTTTGTCGCTCCATGGGCCTCCATCCTGGAGTAAGTCCCAACACCATGGGCCGCCCAACGCGTAAGCCCCTATTCGATTCTCACGGACGCACCCTTCGCGACGTGATCGTCAGGTCCATGCTACCTCTTGTTTCTCACACCGAGCATGACTCACGTGGGCTTAGAGTGAGCACCGACCCTGACAAACCCCTTCTGAACTACGAGGTCTTTGATCCATGTCAAGGCATGGTACGTAGGAAGCCTCTATGAGGTTCAAGCCCACTCGTCTTTCACGTCGGGTTTCACCCCCGTCTAGCATGACGTTAAACTGCAATTCCGGTCCAGTGGTAAGCCATTGCGACCCACCCCTCCTGAACTACGAGGTCTTTGATCCATGTCAAGACATGGTACGTAGGAAGCCTCCACGAGGTTCAAGCCCACCAATAGTGGACCAAGGTCTACTTTCACGTCGGTTTACCGGCGAAACCCACCTGAACTACGAGGTCTTTGATCCATGTCAAGGCATGGTACGTAGGAAGCCTCCACAAGGTTCAAGCCCACCACCTAGTGGACCAAGGTCTACTTTCACGTCGGTTCACCGGCAAACCCCATTTGAACTACGAGGTCTTTGATCCATGTCAAGTCATGGTACGTAGGAAGCCTCCATGAGGTTCAAGCCCACCAATAGTGGACCAAGGTCCACTTTCACGTCGGTTCACCGACACACCCACCCGTCGTTTCACGTCGGGTCCCATTCTGGTCCAGTGGTAAGCCATTGTGATCATCCCCTTTTGAACTACGAGGTCTTTGATCCGTGTTAAGGCATGGTACGTAGGAAGCCTCCACGAGGTTCAAGCCCACCAACAGTGGACCAAGGTCCCTCATTTACGTCGGTTCGCCGACACCCATCGCCCGTCGTTCATTCACGCCAGGGTTCACTATCGTCCCGCATGACGTTAAACTGTATTCCCTGAACTACGAGGACTTTGATCCATGTCAAGGCATGGTACGTAGGAAACCTTCCCAAGGTTCAAGCCCACCATTAGTGGACCAAGGTCCACCTTCACGTCGGTACGCTGACGATGCCCATCGGACCGAGGTCCACCTTCAAGTCAGTACGCCGAGAATGCTCATTGGACCAAGGTCCACCTTCACATTGGTTCGCCGACGACATTCATTGGACCAAGGTCCAGCTTCACGTCGGTTTACCGGAACCATCCCGAACTACGCGGACTTTGATTCCCTGCCACAGGGATACGTAGGAAGCCTCGTCAAGGCTCAAGCCCAACTTCACTGTCGCCCCCCCTTCGATGGTTCCACTTCACTCTCCTTTCACTCCATTCACTGTCACCCACGGGCTAACCCCGGTGTCGATATCCCTTCAAGGAGGATCCCTCAATCCGATTTATCCCAGCTAATGCTCTGGTTGGGTTGATCCGTCTCCGCTGGACGTTAAACTCGCGGAATAACCTGTGTTGAACACGGGAAGCTGAGGAAAACCTCAGATACGTGTCCATGACATGTAATTTCCTGCGCTCGATGTGGGATGCCTCGGGCTTCCACGCCCTCGAGAAGCCTTGTGGTCAAGGATAACAGACAGACATGCCAGGTAACCCAGCATCCTGACACGCTACTGATGCCTCAACGTGACTACTCCCCTGACCGAAGGTTGCTGCCATGACTGGACCCTTTGGAATGTCCCGACAGAAGCAGTGTAATTAACCGGCGTCCATGGAAACATGGCATTGGGAATAGTTTCACGAACTACGTATTAAATCTATGAGGGAGACCCGGACTAGGTGATGAGTTCTGAGGAGGAATCCACAGAAGGAATAACCGACATCCCATCATCCCGTTTCGATCAAGGAGCAGACGTACCTGAACAAGGAACCAATGCCGCCCGCCTTTGGAAAGCGTGAATGCGGGGCAACAAAGCCGCGCGTCCCCCTGACGGACGGATGTGCGCGCGCCCCGGCGAAAGCGTCGGAAACAGAAATGGTGAACCCGACGTGAAATTATTCTCCTCAGCATGGAGATTAGTAGCGTTCGAGACACCAGTAGATTGACGTGTCACCGGATCCAGATATCCGTTGCCCGGTCCTACTAAGCAAATAGCGGGCCTGTCATGAAACTCACCGGAAGTCGGGGTAGTAGAACGTGGGGCATTCCGCTCTGCAGCGTGTTGGCGTGGATCCTTCTCACAGACATGGAGAATGGAAGAACGCTGGGGCACTGGCTGTCGATCCTTTTCCTCTCAGTACTGATGAGCTGATCCCTTCGTTTCTCAGGAACCAGGTTGCTATTTCGGAGATGCGATCACCATCCGCTCCTCGCCCGCGTAGGGGCAGGGGCAACACCACGACGGCCACTCCACATGGCGCCACTACCGCCACGACGGCTGCCATATCACGGAATACGGGACGTCCACGTCCCCTTTCCCCATCAGAGGTCATCCAACAAAGGGTGATCAACAGCCTCGTGCGCAGGTACGAGGAGGAAGGGGTCATCCCGACCAGGGATATGGCCCGCCTGGACCTGGAGGCCTCCAGGCCCCGCCATCAACGCCGCCCTAACCGGCCGCGCAGGGAGCCCCTGCTCCCCACCCAGACGTTCAACCGTTTCGGGAGCCTATCTCCGGAACGCCTTGACGACTCTTCGCCTTACACTGAAGAGGCAGGCGCTGTCCGGCTCAGTCCGCTCAGGGCCCCGACCCGGGGCCCCCAGGTGAGAGATCCTGTCCGGCCACGTCAGCGCCGTCGTCCAGCCCCGCAGGAAGAGCAGGCAGACTACGTCCCTGCACCACCTGCACCGGCCTGCCAGACCCGACGTCAGCGCCGGGCCCGGGCTGAGGACGCTCGCCTAGGCGCGTCCACGTCGACAGCTACAGTGGCCCGAGCCACCGCCGACGTACATTATGAAGCCCCCGCGTACATTGAGCAGGGGCACCCCTTCACCCAACCAGGATCGAGACCCCAACCGCCCCATGGGCAGGCTGGGTTGACTCTCCAGGTTGCAGGTCCCAGTGGTGATCGCCGCGAGCTAGCCCGCGGTGATGCCACCCCGTACGGAGGTCCTCCCCGTACCACTACTCCACAGAGCGTGGGCCTTCCTCGCTCCGAGGTTCGTCATGGAGGCATGCCTCGTGCTACCCCCATCCTGCAGGAAGACCTGCCCCACGGCAGTGGCGCTCAGCGCGGAAACATTTCCCGCGCCCGCTATACAGGGTATGAAGATCATCCTGCTGAAGGCACCATCCATCCGGTCCTCCTACAACGTGGGGGACCTCCCTACGTCCTCTCTGCAACTGGCGAAGGTCTTCCTCGCCCCAAAAACTCGAGGAGTGAAGGCCAGCCTCGCTCCACTCGCATCGACCATGGAGGTCTTCCCCATGCTCCTGCCAGTTCCGACAGAGGCCCCGCCCACATGGGTACTGTTCATGGAGGTCCTCCCCATGTAACCTTCGACATTTGCCCTGGTGCCCCTCGCACCCCGGCTGTCTCGAGTGGGGGCCCTCTCCGCCACGGCGCCAGCGCTGCCCCGAGGCTGCCTGATAGGGGTCAACCCTGTCCCAAAGAGCCACCCAGGGGAAGAAGAGCGGGTCGTCACCACCACAAGAAGAATCCTGGGAAGGCCCAGGTGGAGATCAAACCTGCCCGCTTCTCCGATTCGGAAGCGGAATGCGATTCAGCGATGGAACCTTCTCCCAGCTCCTCCGTATCAAGGACTGGGGTAGGAACCAGACGCGTCAGCCTCGTTCTCCCAGAATTTGAGGTCCACCGGATTCCCGTCTCTCTCCGCAGGTACATCCAGGAGGAAGAGATTCTGAGAACTTCGCAGGTTTCGACCACGCAGTCACCGCCATCGTCACCCGAAGCGCCCTCTACCTCTACTCGGGATCACGAGGAGCTGTTTTGGGGGTCAATGGCGGTAGAGCCACGACATGACCGGACACCGGTAACGGCGATTCCCGTACCCGAAGCAGTGGCTGTTAGCCCGTCCTATCGTGACATTGTGGTAAGGTCACCTCACTGTTCAGAGGAAGGCCCAGAATTCGGTGGCCAGTCTGCTCGCTCGCCGTATTCTCCACCGTCGAGTTTGCTATCCCAGAGGTCCGCCTCGGTACCGCTACCGGCCCCTCAGCCGCCCCCGGTTGATGAGTGGGGTAATGTAGGGCCGGACCCCGAGGACGAACCCAGGAGCTTCTGGAGTATTCTTGCAGCGGACTACTTCCCAGAGAAGTTCTGGCCCACGGCGGCGCTGAATTTCCGCATACCCGAGTCGCTTACCCCTGAAGAAGTGGGATTCTTTTGTTGAACCCTGTGGGCGACGCACTTCCGCCTCCGCTGTGAACGGGTAGTATACCCCAGGAGTCGAGAGCACTTCGAGGAGATTGGCAAACAGTGCCGCCTGATTGATGCAGCGGTGCTCCTTGTGGCCCAGCACCCCGAGTCGCCCGGTCACCAGAGTGCCCTCCAATGAAAATGCGTTCAGAGTTTCAAGGCACTCCGCAAGATCGTCAGGGAAGCCACCCCCCATGTGCAAGTCCGTGGCTGGGGACACTATGCTGCCCTTCTGTTCGATCCTATTCGACGACAACCCGATTCACTATGCGACATCGAGGACATGCCCTCGAGAGGAATCGCGGTCCACATGGCCGACATTGTGGACAGGGAAGATGAATTGGAACTCCTTGATGGAGACTTCCCCCTAGAGGGTGCACCGCCACTACTCGACCCATCAGAGAGACTCACCCGTCAGCAGAGGAACATGCTAGGCCTCCCCGTACCCACCGAGTCGCTGGTACTCAGTCGAAACACCGACAAAGGTAAAGAGCACGTCGGAACCGTCAAGCACTCCGACCCGTCCGCCTCTGTGCAGAAAACAGACGAGGATCCTGAGAAGGCCGCGTTACGCCAGCAGCTTGCTGAGCAGAAGAGGCTGGTTGACGAACTATTGGCTGAGCGCGCCGCGGAGCGGCGACCCGACTATGGTAATCCCAGGCCGGGGCAACAGGGGCAGGAACAATTTCCCCCGGCGAGATGCCTCCAGGCAACCCTGATCATGCCACTGCCACGGACAGGGCGGAAGACGGAACATACGGCAAGAGGGCGCGATACGTCTCGCCAAACCCCCCTGAGCGACGGGGCAATCTGAAGAATCCAACCCGGGTTCCCCCAGTCGCCCAACAGGTCATTCAGCCAGCCGGACCCGCTGTGCATCCAAATGTCGAACGACCTCCTGTAAGCAGAGGTTCACGTTTGGCACGAAAGTACGATGTTCTGAAGCATCTGGACGGCATCCCGGCGAGGCTTTCCATCCTCGAGGCCCTTCGCCTGTCATCTGAAATGCGCGAGGCACTTGCCGAGGCCCTAAGGAGCCCCCTCCAGTTCGAGACGGAAGTGGCAGCTGCGGAATCCTTCCATACCGAGACGCTTGAAAACGCCGAATGTCAGGCGGTTATCTCGTTCTCCGGCGAAGATGAGGACCCCCCTATACAGGGGCACATTTGCCCACTGTATATCACTAGCCACTTCAACGGTGTAGAAGTCCGCCGATGCCTCGTTGACACGGGTTCTGTAATCAACTTAATTCCGACCCGGACGCTGCGAAAGCTGGGTCTGTCCGAAGGTGATTTGACTCCCTCTGACATCAGGATCCAGGGGTACGACAGGACAGAGCAAACCCCGGTCGACAAGATCCGCCTGAAGACCCAGTTCGGTGGCTTAATTGCCAGCACCGAGTTCATGGTTGTTTCTCAGGACACCGCCTACAACACATTGATGGGTAGGCCATGGCTCCATCTGCATGCAGTGGTCCCCTCGTCGTATCACCAGTGCCTTAAGTACTCGCTCAATGGTCGAGCAGGCGTGCTCCAAGGAGACGCGTCCCCTTTCGCTTCTTGTGAGGCCCGCTATCTGGATGCGGGTTATTACAAAAGTTAGGACAAGAAAATCCTGGTAAGTGAGGATGAGCCTGCCCCGATCACAAGTGATCCCTGGGCAAGCATGGATGACGCCTACATCCTCCCGATCCACCGGTTGGAGGCCACGACCCCCGATATGGGGCAATGTTTTGTTGTTTCGGGTACGCAAGGAAGGCATGTTCCTGTGTCCAAGCGACGGCGGAAAATCACCTCGTACTCCTACATCAACTAGGCTCGGGTCATCCCGGAACCTCCTACCCCTGTACGGTACCGGGACGTCAAGCTGATGACAACGGCGGTGCGCCATACGTGTCTCTTTCACCGGGCTGGAATTAACCGACTCAGGCCGACGCGTCACCACTGCTTTGATGTCATCAAACGTGGCCCCTTAGGCCGAAGGCCAGATGGGATCGGATCAAATGCATTCATTGCTATGGTCTCAACGACAAGTGAGTCTCCTGATGTGATGACCGCTGCTGCCCAAGCCGGCACCAGCTGCCCCTCGGGTTTTGAGAGCCCAGAAGTATCTTCCGTCGCAGGAAGTCCCCCCACGGCTGGGGAGGAAGACTTGGAGGATGCTCCCCCAGCCTTTGAAGAAGGCATCTCTACCACGGTTGATGAACTGGTACAGGTGAACCTTGGTAGCGAGGCAGATCCAAGACCCACAATGATCAGTGCGGCCATGTCCCTCGAGGAGCGGCAGCGGTATGTAGACTTCCTCAAACAGCACCGCGATGTGTTTGCCTAGAGTTACGATGAGATGCCAGGGCTGGATCCCCAAGTGGCCGTCCACCGTCTGGGCCTCCCAGCAAAACATTGTGGGTTCAAGCAGCCTCCCAGGAAAATGCACCCTTCTCATGGCGCTATGGTTGAGGCCGAAGTTGACAAGCTTATTAAAGCCAACTTCATTAAGGAGGTCCAGTACCCCAAATGGCTCGCCAACATTGTGCCGGTCAGGAAGAAGAATGGGTAGATCAGAGTCTGCATCGACTTCCGAGATCTTAATCGCCACTGCCCAAAGGATGACTTTCCACTCCCGGTGACGGAGCTGTTGATTGACGCCACGGCCGGATTCCAAGCCCTCTCTTTCATGGATGGGTATTCCGGGTATAACCAGATCCGGATGGCCCCCGAAGACGAGGAGTCCACTGCCTTCAGGGCTACCCAGGGTATCTTTTGCTACCAGGTAATGCCATTCGGTTTAAAAAATGCAGGTGCCACTTATCAGAGGGCCATGCATCGCATATTCAAACCGATCCTCGGGACGTTGGTGGAATGCTACGCGGATGACCTTGTAGTCAAATCACGCCAGCGCCAGGACCATCTCAAAGACCTTGAGAAAGTGTTCGGTTTCCTCCGTTCCCGTCACCTGAAGATGAACCCGCTGAAGTGTGCCTTCGGGGTCACCTCCGGGAAGTTTCTGGGCTTCGTTGTCAGATACCGAGGTATCGAGATCGACCCGGAGAAGATCAAGGCCATCAGCCAAATGCCTCCCCCGAGCAACATTCGGGAGCTTCGAGGCCTTCAAGGCCACTTAGCCTATATACGCCGATTCATTGCGAATTTGGCTGGCAAGTGTAAGCCCTTTTCCCGGCTCATGAAGAAAGACGCTGCCTACGAATGGGATGAGGAGTGTCGGGCCGCCTTCGAGGAAATCAAGCAGTTTCTGGGCTTCGTTGTCAGATACCGAGGTATCGAGATCGACCCGGAGAAGATCAAGGCCATCAGCCAAATGCCTCCCCCGAGCAACATTTGGGAGCTTCGAGGCCTTCAAGGCCACTTAGCCTATATACGCCGATTCATTGCGAATTTGGCTGGCAAGTGTAAGCCCTTTTCCCGGCTCATGAAGAAAGACGCTGCCTACGAATGGGATGAGGAGTGTCGGGCCGCCTTCGAGGAAATCAAGCAGTATCTACTCCAACCTCCGGTCTTGATGCCACCCGTCTCCGGAAAGCCGCTGGTCCTTTACGTGACCGCCCTGGAGAGATCCCTCGGTGCGCTGCTCGCCCAAAAGAATAACGAGGGCACTGAGAACAGTCTCTACTATCTCAGCCGCATGCTTCTCGATACGGAGGTTAGATACTCCCCTATAGAAAAGAGCTGCCTCGCGCTCGTCTTCACCATGCAGAAGTTGCGGCACTACCTGCAACACCACGAGGTACAATTGATCTCTCGGGTAGATCCGCTGAAGTACATCCTGAACCGCCCCATGCTGACTGGCCGACTAGCACGGTGGGCGGTGATTCTCCAGCAGTTTGATATGAGGTTTATACCTCAGAAGGCCATTAAGGGACAGGCATTGGCAGAATTTTTAGCTGCTCATCCAACCTCCGCGGATCAATCCCTGGACCTGGATTTCCCCGACGAGACGATCCTCTCAGTCGATCATGCTGCCCCATGTTGGAAAATGCATTTCGACGGCGCCTCCCGGAGCCCCACCGGTAGAAGGCTCAACGACCCCAAGCTCAACAGAGTGGGTCTGGGTATTGTTTTTATTACCCCGGCACAAGCCGTCCTGCCGTACTCGTTCCTGCTGTCAGAAGGTTGTACAAACAACGAGGCAGAGTACCAGGCTCTCATCACCGGCCTCGAGTTGGCCCTTGAGATCCATGTTCCCCATCTACATGTGAAGGGAGATTCCGAGCTGGTAATCAGACAGGTTAATGGCGACTACGTCGTCAGGAAGCCAGAGCTTGCACCGTTACTAGAGTACACCCTCCTCCTAATGGCCCAGTTCTCTCCTCGGCCAGAGGTTACCCATGTTCCACGATCGCAGAACGGACAAGCGGACGCCCTGGCTGGCTTAGCCGCGTCGCTCGCAGAACTCGAGCAAGATGATTTGTTCATACACGTGGCCCACCGGAGAGTCGTTTCTCCCGTCACCAAGAGGACTGTGATAGCCTGCGGGTAAGTCATCTCACCGCCGGACCCTCCATATCGGGAGACCCGGGTTCGTCAGACGCAGTGGTTGAAACCACCCCCGACTGGAGAGCACCTTTTGTCGAGTATCTCCAAAATGGTCAGCTCCCGGACGACCGGGCCGAACGCGAGTGAATACGACGCCGCGCGCTGCAATTTACCCTCCAGAGCGGCCCCAGTCTTGAGCAGATCCTCTATAAACGGAGTTTCGATGGTGTCCTCCTCCGTTGCATCCAAGGAGTAGAGATACCTCAAGTTATGCAAGAGGTTCATGCCGGTTCCTGTGGTGCCCATCAAGCTGGGCCGAAGCTGTCCCAGCAAATCCGGAGGTTAGGGTACTTCTGGCCCTCCATGATCCACGATTGTATTGGATATGCCAAGAGATGCCACGCGTGCCAAGTACACGCCAACTTCTTGAATCGGCCGCCAGAACCCCTCCACCCCACCAAGTACTCTTGGCCATTTGCGGTATGGGGACTTGATGTAGTGGGACCGTATCCGCCAGCAACAGCCCGCCAGTGCAGGTTCATCCTGACTGCTACAGATTTCTTCTCCAAGTGGGCAGAAGCAGTTCCGCTCAAAGAGGTCAAGGCACGTTCCATCGTTGACTTTGTGAGCTCCAACATTATCCACCAGTTTGGAGTCCCTCACGCTGTCCTCACCGATAACGGCACCAACTTCCGAGCAGCTGAATTGAGGAAATTGTACGCTAAGTACGACATCCGGTCAAACCATACCTCCCGCTACCACGCATAGGCGAATGGACAGATCGAGGCGTTCAACAAGACCCTCTCTAACATTCTGCAGAAGATTGTTGGTCAGAACAAGAAGAGTTGGCCGGACAAGCTCCCCAACGCCCTTTGGGCTTACCGGACGATGACTCGCAACTCTACCCAGGTGACCCCATATTCCCTGGTGTATGGAGCTGAGGCCGTCCTACCCATTGAGATCCAGCTGCCGTCGCTGCGCACTGCAGTTTATGATCACCAGACATCAGATGAGGTAGTCGAGATCCGTCTAGCTGAGTTGGAAGCACTAGACGAGAACCGGCTCCATGCCCTGCACAATCTGGAAAGGCATCAGGACAAGATAGCGAGAGCCTTTGACAAGAAGGTTCGTCTCCACTCTTTTCTGCAGGGTGACCTGGTATTGGCCCTTCGAGCGCCAATGATTCCCGGTAGGAAACCACCCAAGTTAGAACCCAAATGGGAATGGCCTTATATCATCCATAAGGTTTACCCCAACGGAGCATACTACTTGGTGACCACAGATGGAGAGCGTGTAACTCCTCCCACCAATGCCAAATTCCTCAAGCGATACTTTGCCTAGGGCAAAAAAGTGGTCCTGCACGACCCTAAACTGCGAGAGGGTCCTGCATGACTCTAAACTGCGAGAGGGTCCTGCACGACCCCAAACTACGACTTGGTCCCGCATGACCTTAAACCGCCTCTCCGTCCTCACTACAAGACGTTAAACTGCAATCCAGTCAGGTCTTCTTGACCGAGGCCCAGCCTCAGGCCTCTTGGCCTCCTTGGGCCCCTGGCCCCGTCTCCACCGCGGCTTGGCCTCGGGCCCCCCCTTGGTCTTTCCCCGACTTACCCTCTTGCGGGATTGTACGACATGGTGTAGGACTATGTCCCCATTCACGTCGGATTACTTGTCGTACCGTACATATCCCCAAAGGAGGTGCTTCTCATCGTCCCGCATGACATTAAACTACATGTCAAGAACTACGTATGGCTTGATTCCCATCTTCATGGGATACGTAGGAACGCTCGGACGCCTCGTCTTGAGCCCAGCCCCAAGATTTTCTCTTCCGCTATCCCCCCTGGGGATAGTCTCCTTGGAGGATCTTTGTGTAGCAGGGAGTAGGCTTTCTTGGCCCCGCTCATGCAACCCCACTCGCGCAAAGATTGTAAAGGTCGCACCATGTGCCCACTCCCGTTCTTCTATCCTCCCACGTCCTCACCGCATGATGCTAAACTGCATGGCCTTCAAGAACTACATATGGCTTGATTCTCATCCTTATGAGATACGTAGGAATGCCCAGACATTTCGTCTGTTGGCCCAGCCCAAAATCCAAAATCTTCCCCTCGGGTCAAGACATGGCAGGGTGCACACTTTTGCCCCGACCCACGTCGAGCAAGCCTCGACCTGGCTGCACATTTTCCCCTGGAGATGTTTGCCCCTTTCGTGGATGGATACAGCTATGCTTCACCCACTCCTTGACTGGGATCCCATCATTTTTCATACCCGGAGGGACCCCCAAGAACGGCCTGGATACTACGCCCAAGGGCTCTCCTACCGATACGGGCCAACGCCCCCGAGGGTTTTTCTCAAGCAACAAGTCGATACAAGTCCCGCGTTGCGAATTTGGTCAGCGGTCGACACTCATTTGTTGCCCCCATGCGGGTCACCATAGGAACGCTGTGTTTTGAACATGGTCAACAATGTCCTGGATCTTCGGGTCCACCCCGAGATGCCCCAGGCATCGAGAACAGTGATTCATTCTGCCCCATCACGAGGTGGAAAACTTCCTCAGGGAGGTGCTAGCAATCGGGCCCACGGCTCTGTTTCCCCATAGGAGTGTATGGTGTGGTGTGGGACTATGTCCTCATTCACGTCAGGATCATGTACCATGCCGTGAAACTCCCTTTACGAGGCCCAGCCTCAGGCCCTTTGGCCTCCTTGGGCCCCTGGCCCCCCGTCCTCATGTAAGACGTTAAACCACAAACCAGTCATGCCTTCCTGATCGAGGCTCAGCCCCAGGCCCCTTGGCCTTTCCGGGCCGCGGCCCAGGACCTGTCTTATAGGATCGTATGGTGTGATGTAGGACTACGTCTTTATTCACGACGGCTTCTTTACCATGCCATACACCTCCCTTGTTTAGGGGTATATTACTCCCCTCCTCGTCCAGTATGACGTTAAACTGCATTTCAAGAACTACGTGTGGCTTGATTCCCATCCTAATGTGATACGTAGGACCACCTGGATGTCCAAGATCCGGGTCCAGCCCCATCTCTCGGGAATCCTCATCCCATCTTGGCCCCTTGGCCCATCATTCCTCCATGAGGGGATCATATGGTGCGGTGTGGGATTATGTCCGCGTTCACGACGGTCTCGTGATGACCACGCCATGCTCCCACCCCCTACCGAGTTGTTTCGTCGATCCCCCTTTTTCGGCGGTTCACCAATGTGCTTAAGAGTACTCTGGTTTATTACCTGGAATGCCAAGCTTTACTCGGACACGTCCGCACTCGCTTTCCAGGCTTTGTGTATCCTCGCATCAGGGCTTTCATCATCTTTCACACCCGGAGGGACCCCCAAGAACGGCCTGGATACTACGCCCAAGGGCTCTCCTACCGATACGGGCCAACTCCCTCGAGGGTTTCGGACAACAAATCGATAAAATCCCGCGTTGCGAATATGGTCAGCGGTCGATGCTCGTTTTTTGTTCCCACCTCAGGCTAACGCGATACAGACGCTGTGTTTCCGTCATGGATAACATATTTCCTTTGTCGTCACGCCAACCCATTAAGCCCAAATGTCGGGTACACAATTCACACCCTTCATCACTTCATCATGTCCAAGTAGAGTGTCGGAACTCTTGATACTTTTCCCCCGTGCACGTCTGCGCGTTGGAGGAACAAGCTACGTCAAAAGTGTCCTTCGGAACTCTCTGCTGACTCCCCTTCGGTGGACGCCCCAAGTATTGCGATGAGGATACCCCCCTTGTTTCCCACACCGAGTTTATCTCACGTGGGCTTAGGGATTGGGTTGACATCTGTGCTTACTCGGGAGTTTTCACCACCCACGGTCCGAGCTCTAAGACCATAAACTAAGACTCTCATCTGGAACTACGTCCAAGACCCCTTGTCTTTGAGTCCAGCTTGAGTTCAGCTAGTTCACCTCTCTCGGGTCCCACCATTGGGACCCCGATCACAGGACTGTGTGGCGCAGTGTAGGACTACGTCCTCATTCACGTCGGGTTTGCAACAACTGCACCACGCACGCCCCCATTCTGAGGTTCAGTCCTCCTATTCCCTGTCCTGCATGACGTTAAAAGGCACCCTTCAGAACTACGTGTGGCTTGATTCCCATCCTAATGGGATACGTAGGACCACCTGGATGTTCAAGATTCGGGTCCAGCCCCACCTCCTGGTGATCTCCTGATCTCCCAGTCACCTAGGCCACTTGGTTTATCCCTTCCCCCGGGGACCTGCCATCTCTTGGTCACCCTCAAAGTTGAGTCCCTTGACTCCTTGCAGTGGTTCACCCATGTATTAAGAGCACTCTAGTCTAGGACCAAGAGTGTCAGATTCCACTTGATCAAGTTCCTTCCACTTTTCAAGCTTCGTGTTCCCCTCTATTCGGACTTCCATCATCTTTCACACCCGGAGGGACCCCCAAGAACGGCCTGGATACAATGCCCAAGGGCTCTCCTACCGATACGGGCCAACACCCCCCAGGGTTTCGGACGACAAATCGATAAAATCCCGCGTTGCGAATATGGTCAGCGGTCGATGCTCGTTTGTTAGTCCTCATTTCAGGCTAACGCGACAGGATTCTGTGTTGCGAACATGGTCAGCAGTAATCCTCTGTCGTCACGCCAGCCCCTTCAGTCCTTGAATGTTGGTTGCATGATTCACATCATTTTCCACCCCATCATGTCCAGGTGGAATCTTAACACTTTTGGCACTATCCCTCAGTGCACCTTTGCATGTTAGGGGGACAAAGCTGCAATCTAGCGCCCTTTGGGGCTCCCATGGTCCGAGCTCTAAGACCATAAACTAAGATCCATTCGGGACTACGTTCAACTTGATTCCCATCCTCATGGGACACGTAGGACCGCCCAGACGCCCTGTCTCTGGGTACAACCCATTCATGAAGCCAGTCTCTCTCCCTGTTTCACCTCCGTGTAGGCCCCTCGGCCTAAGGTTTCCCTCTCCGGATGGCGTACAGTCTGATGTGGGATCATGTCTCCGTCAATTGTGTTTTATAACACTGCGCACATTTCCCGCCTAGCATCGTCTCTGCTACGTCTGTGCTGCATGACGATAAAATGCATGCTTGGTCCTATCATACGACCCTAAACTGTGACACTATCGTCCTGGCCACACGACGAAAAACCGCACTGCATTGTGGTGACCTCGCTGTAGAGGACATCACGTTGGGTACTGGCCACGCACCATGCCATTTGTCAACACCCATCGCGGCTTAATCCTTGTGGCGATATCACGGCCTACTATTCTAGGCCTGTCGCTTCACAAAAAAAAACCATTCACCTTAAAGAACAAACAAGATACATTAAATTACGCTTCTTTTAGTGCAAGGGCCACGTCCGCACTCCCCTTTTCCCCTGGAACTGGTATCCTACCATGTCACTTCCAGAACTACGTATGGCTTGATTTTCATCCTTATGAGATACGTAGGAGCGCCCGGGTACTTCGCCGCGGGCCCAGCCTAACCCTGGTGTTCGGTCCCTCGACTCGAGCATTTCCTCGGAGAACGCATAGTAAGTAGGACTACGTCCTCATTCACGTCAGATTTTGATGTCATGCGTCCCCTGATCCCTTTTCCCATCCATGGTCTGAATCCTATGACCCTAAACTAAGATTACCCCAAGGGAAAGGAATCTGCTCCCCCTATCTAATACGTTTCGTTACCGTATTCAGATGTGTTTTGACAAAAAGCCCGAAGCATGGGATTTTCACAGGGACATTCCCCTCACCTCATGACCAAGCTTCGTGAGCTCGCTATTTGGATCCTCATCCTCTTCCGCATCCAAAAGGACCCTCGGACGACGTGGATACTAAGCTTAAGGGCTCTCCATGAATGTTGGACCTAAGGGCCCTTCAATCGTTTCGGGCCAACGTCCCCATGGATATCTGACAACATTTGTGACATGGTCCCATGTTTCGAACATGGTCAACAGTTGACCCTCATTTGCATGTCCCCATTCTAGGCTAACGCGATAGGATGCTGTGTTGCGAACATGGTCAGCAGTAATCCTCCATCGCCACGCCGCCATCATCGTGATCCGAATCTCGAGCATCATGATTCACACGTTTCCACTTCCTTATGTTCAAGTGGAACTTCATCATACTCGGCTCTTTCTCTTCGCGCATCTAGGTGCGCTAAATGATTGTGTTAGTGTCATCGGGCCGGTAGTCACCGAGCATCCCTTTGCCCCAACCTGCCCCTCTCTGCGTCGGGAAATTCCCACCACTACTGCTTGTTTCCCACACCGAGCACGAGTCACGTGGGCTTAGTAGTTTTGGCTGGATGTGTACCGACATGGTCAGGCTACTCCTCGTCCAGTATGACGTTAAACTGCGCTTCAAGAACTACGTGCGGCTTGATTCCCATCATCACGTGGGATACGTAGAGACACCCAGGCATTTCACCTAGGGTTCAGCCCCTGGAATCCCGAAATCTTGTTCCTCCCCATTTCCAGCCCTCGCCAGAGGCCCTGTCTGGAAGAAAGAATGATCCGTGAACAGGACGATGCGCCCATCTGGCGTACTCCCACCACAGTGGTGCAACTACCGAAGTTTTGGATTCTGTTTGAACAAACCACAACTCCATGTTCCACGCTTTGCGTGTCCCTTATTCGGACCCTCGTCCTCTTTCATGTCTGAAGGAACCCCCTAACGGCCTGGTCTTATGCCGCATCGGCTCACCTACCGTCCTGGGCCAACGTTCCGGAAGACTGGTCATGTCTGGAAGGACCCCCTAACAGTATGGATGTCTGACCTATGGTCCACCAACTGTCCTGGGCCAACGTCCTGAAAGATTGATCGACAACAAATTGATAAAATCCCGCGTTGTGAATATGGTCAGCGGTCGATGCTCATTTGTTGTCCCCATTTCAGGCTAACGCAGTAAGGATACCGTTTGTCCGCCACGGTTAGCGGTTGTCCTTTATTGTCACGCCATCCCCACAGTGTTCCGAATTTGGGCATCGTGATTCACACTTCCCATTTTCATCTGTTTGAACCGATTTCAGCGCCCCTGGTGTTGCCCCGTTCGTGCATAAGAGCACGTTGGAGAAACGGTAATTCGGCTATCCTGGAAGTTCCTCCTCCGATCAAGCCTTCCCCATCTTTCGGGAATCTGGACTGGTTTGAGGGAATTGTCGTCAAACGTCCCGCAAACATTGTAGGGATGTAACAAGGCAATTCAATAGTGGAAATCGTGCGTGCCATGGAACTCAAAACAAAAGAGAAAGAAAGAGTTGAAGCAAAAAAGTGTTAATAAAAGTTTCTTTCGGGTTTGTTACAATACTCGGGGGTTGATTTCCCCCATGGACGGGTTGACTCCGTCAAAGGAGCGTTGCAGCTCCGCCACCCGTTGACTTGCGGCGTCCAAAGCCTGTTGCCGCTGATTCAACTCCCGCTCCTCTTCAGCAGCGGCGGGGCGTAATTCGTCAACTCTAGCCCTGGTCCTTTCTACCTCGGCCCAGACGGCATCCATCCTTCCAGAGGTTTTCCCCATATGTTCCTCAGCCTCCGCTAGCTGGGCCTTCAATCGTGAGACCAGCTCGGACTGCGCATCGAGAGTGGCTGAAAGCTCGTTGGCCCGGATCTGCATCTGTTGGACCTCGCCTTCAGCCTCCTGGAGCTTCCTAATGCTGGTCGCCTTCCTCCGCTGCCATCCCACGCTCAACCCACGATCATGCTCCCGGATCTTCTCAGCCATGAGGTCTTGGATGAGCGCGTGAGGGCGTTGGGCTTCCACTCCCCCCTCGCGATGCTGCATCGCGAACCACCGACAGTTTTGGCGATTGTCCCTCAGACTTCGACCCTTCGCCCTCCGCGGCTCCAAGTCTGAGGGGGGGCATTTGTTGGTGCCAAAAATGTGGCCTGAAAGGAAGGAACGAAAAAGACAGCCGGCGCGCTGCCTCGCGAAGCACAGCCGCGAAGCACAGCCGCGAAGCCCCGCCGAGAAGCGCCCCAACCATGGCGACCCCGCGAAGCTCCGGAGGCGGTAATCCTCCGTGAACCTGTTTGACGTTCGCGAGCCACCGCGAAGCTCCAGAGGCGGTAATCCTATGCGAACCCGTTTGACGTTCGCGAGCCGCCGTGAAGCTCCGGAGGCGGTAATCCTCCGCGAACCCGTTTGACGTTCGTGAGCCGCCGCGAAGCCCCGAAGGCGGCGCGCGAGCCCTGCTTCGCGGCGCCCCTTCCCTATAAATACTCGACTCCCCCGGAGTCCCAAGGACGGACAACCCGACCTTTCGGCTTCTCCTCTCCCGAATCGCGAAGCACGCTTTGCCCCGGGAATCATGAGCTCCGCGAGGTATTTCTACTTCGCGAGACGACTCTGATTTGTTTCGTTTTGAGCCCCTCTTCCGAGAGGGATGCCCTTCGCGAAGCTCAAGGGCGTTCGCAAAGGAAGGGGATTCCCAAGAGAACCCGGGCAGCCGCGGAACACTTGTGCTTCGCGAAACAACCAACCCATACGAGTAATCCCTATGCTAAGGCAGGATCGCTCCACTTCGCGAAGTACATTGCTTGGCAGGACCCTGCTTCGCGAATCACTCCTTCTTCGCGAGGCAGTGCTCCGCGAACACTATTTCACTTCGCGAAGCACCTCCCACTTCCACCTATGCCCCATGCTAAGGCCAAGGCACCCCACTTCGCAAAGCACACTCCTCTGCTTAGCGATTCCTCTTTCCGTGCGACCCTCCAGGCTTGCACGATGCGATTTCAAAGTCCCATGGACAACACCTCCCGTAGCGTTGCTTCGCCTAATGCTTCTTCGCATAGGCACGCTAACGGCTATTGCTTCTTCGCATAGCCACGCTAACGTGGACCCCTCGATGGTTCGTCCCACGACCCCCCTTTACCATGGCCTTACCGGCACCTTCCCTTCCCCAAGGACCAAAGGGTACCGGTTATGTAAGCCCTAGGGGTGTGGAGTAAACCCACCTCATCCGAGCTGCAGGACGTTAAACTGCCAAGCACCACGTCCTCAACACATGACGTTAAACTGTGACCCAACCTCGTCTCCCTCACGAAGGGTCCCCCCAGCTCGAACATTCTTTACACCACTCGTCTCCACGGGAATGGAACTCTTCCGCACATGGAATGAGATCCTCCTTGTCGGAGTGGTGTATGTTCGCAGGGGAAGGGCTACCTCAGAGCATAAGCCCCTAACCTTTGGTACGGATGATTGCACCCGTGCATCTCTGTACTTCCCCACTACCAAGGTCAGTGGAGGAAGTGATAGGGAACGAGGCACCTCCCATCGTCGGACCAAGGTCCATCTTTCCCGCGCTTTGTCGCACCATGGGCCTCCATCCTGGAGTAAGTCCCAACACCATGGGCCGCCCAACGCGTAAGCCCCTCTTCGCTTCTCACGGACGCACCCTTCGCGACGTGATCGTCAGGTCCATGCAACCTCTTGTTTCTCACACCGAGCATGACTCACGTGGGCTTAGAGTGAGCACCGACCCTGACAAACCCCTTCTGAACTACGAGGTCTTTGATCCATGTCAAGGCATGGTACGTAGGAAGCCTCTATGAGGTTCAAGCCCACCCGTCTTTCACGTCGGGTTTCACCCCCGTCCAGCACGACGTTAAACTGCAATTCTGGTCCAGTGGTAAGCTATTGCGACCCACCCCTCCTGAACTACGGGGTCTTTGATCCATGTCAAGACATGGTACGTAGGAAGCCTCCACGAGGTTCAAGCCCACCAATAGTGGACCAAGGTCTACTTTCACATCGGTTTACCGGCCAAACCCACCTTAACTACGAGGTCTTTGATCCATGTCAAGGCATGGTACGTAGGAAGCCTCCACGAGGTTCAAGCCCACCACCTAGTGGACCAAGGTCTACTTTCACGTCAGTTCACCGGTGAACCCCATTTGAACTACGGGGTCTTTGATCCATGTCAAGGCATGGTACGTAGGAAGCCTCCACGAGGTTCAAGCCCACCAATAGTGGACCAAGGTCCACTTTCACGTCGGTTCACCGACACACCCACCCGTCGTTTCACGTCGGGTCCCATTCTGGTCCAGTGGTAAGCCATTGAGATCATCCCCTTTTGAACTACGAGGTCTTTTATCCGTGTTAAGGCATGGTACGTAGGAAGCCTCCATGAGGTTCAAGCCCACCAACAGTGGACCAAGGTCCCTCATTTACGTCGGTTCGCCGACACCCATCGCCCGTCGTTCATTCACGTCAGGGTTCACTATCGTCCCGCATGACGTTAAACTGTATTCCCTGAACTACGAGGACTTTAATCCATGTCAGGGCATGGTACGTAGGAAACCTTCCCAAGGTTCAAGCCCACCATTAGTGGACCAAGGTCCACCTTCACGTCGGTATGCTGACGATGCCCATCGGACCGAGGTCCACCTTCAAGTCAGTACGCCGACAATGCTCATTGGACCAAGGTCCACCTTCACGTTGGTTCGCCAACGACATTCATCGGACCAAGGTCCAGCTTCACGTCGGTTTACCGGCACCATCCCGAACTACGCGGACTTTGATTCCCTGCCACGGGGATATGTAGGAAGCCTCGTCAAGGCTCAAGCCCAACTTCACTGTCGCCCCCCCTGCGATGGTTCCACTTCACTCTCCTTTCACTCCATTCACTGTCGCCCACGGGCTAGCCTCGGTGTCGATATCCCTTCAAGGAGGATCCCTCAATCCGATTTATCCCAGCTAATGCTCTGGTTGGGTTGATCCGTCTCCGCTGGACGTTAAACTCGCGGCATACCCTGTGTTGAACACGGGAAGCTGAGGAAAACCTCAGATACGTGTCCATGACATGTAATTCCCCGTGCTCGATGTGGGATGCCTCGGGCTTCCGCGCCCTCGAGAAGCCTTGTGGTCAAGGATAACAGACAGACATGCCAGGTACCCCAGCATCCAGACACGCTACTGATGCCTCAACGTGACTACTCCCCTGACCGAAGGTTGCTGCCTTGACTGGACCCTTTGGAATGTCCCGATAGAAGCAGTGTAATTAACCGGCGTCCATGGAAACATGGCACTGGGAAGAGTTTCACGAACTACGTATTAAATCTATGAGGGAGACCCGGACTAGGTGATGAGTTCTGAGGAGGAATCCACAGAAGGAAGAACCGACATCCCATCATCCCGTTTCGATCAAGGAGCAGACGTACCTGAACAAGGAACGAATGCCGCCCGCCATTGGAAAGCGGAAATGCGGGGCAACAAAGCCGCACGTCCCCCTGACGGACGGATGTGCGCGCGCCCCGGCGAAAGCGTCGGAAACAAATATAAATATATATATATATACATATAAATAACTATTTCCAGTGTCAAGTGAAGTGAAAAAATTTGACAAATATATTAAATTAAAAAATAATAATTCACAAAATCTAAGGGTGTTACACTCCCCATATGATTGAGGATACCGACTAGTAGTTGGGTCCTAGGGTTTGAAAATTTTGAAAATATTCTCTCTAGATAGATTTGAACACAATGGATGCATATAAAATATAATAGATGAATAACTTTAGAGGAATAATAATATCAAACAACAAAAGCTACATTAAAAGATAATTATAATCAACCAGATAATAATAAAAAACACAAAATATAATCAATATAATATAAAAAATGATGATTAAATTTTATATATCTAAAAATTAAGAAGATATGGATCGAAAGAGGTAGACAATATTAATGTACATACTATAAAAAAATAACCAAAAAGGGAAAAACTATCAAATAATCTTGAGATCTGAATCGAGAATCTACTAACTAGATCCATCATAAAGTAGGAAAAAAGTCTGGTGTCCAAATCAAGATACTTCCCCTTATCAAAACCTTCATACATATAATATACTTAGTCACCATCGGTGGCCCAAATAGGGTGATTGATAAATTGTAGTAGGTCACTACCAATGACTTATAAACAATCCAGACTATGAATATAAACAATGTAGTGTACATGTATATGGTAATATAGAGCAATGCCAAAATAATAAATCATACCTACATCATCCTTAGTTTATAATGTCTTTGAACATGAGATCATTTAATAAATTTATTTAATTTCATTTTATTTAGACATTCGATATGAAATTTTCAACAACACTGGAATAAATTGTAAAAATAATAAAAGAGGATCTAAGGTATGAATAAGGCATCTATGACCATAGGGGTCATCCAACTCATTATGTTAACTCATGAAGTCTGAAATTAATGGAGATTGAGTGTAATCATAAGTAGGACACCCAAAGAATTATAATGTAAATGATTCCAACAGAGCCCATGTATATCTTATGTAGTATTCTCACGCTAACCGTGACAGGACCCAATAAGGAAAATCCTTAGGGTCGTGTGTATGAAGACATCAAGTTGGATCTAAGGTGTGTGTTTGAGGCATACTAATAACTAGAGAGATAGTGATGGGATCCCATGAAATCATCCCATTAATACTCTAATATACGAGGACCATGTTTTAAAGTGGTTATCTCCCTAGGAAACCATCTCCTTGAATCAGAATTGAATCCTTTGAGTGCTCAAGGCATTCCCTTAGGAATATAAGGATGGATCAAATCTGAGCACTCATATAAAGATAAAAAGGTCCCTATTAAATAAGAACCTTATACATATTCCATTTATTAATATAGGCCATGTAATACTCATGAAATTAAATAAGTCATTTATTAGGTTCATTCTGTTCCCATTCAATAATCAAGATAAGGAAAATGTGGTCATGAAATCAATTTCAATTCAATTATATTTAAAAATTCCAAGTGGTATATAAATATAATTTACATTAAAATTTTATGATTAATTTATTAAATTTAAAGACTTACCTTAGAGGGAGAAGTGATGACTATATACAATATACATGTGATATAAATTGTCAATTCATAATTAATTTTAATTATAGATGACTTACCATTATCAAAGCCAAGCTAAAAAACCCAAACAGTGGGTCAAATATTTATAACAAATGTCATAACGGCATAACATGGGAATCACCCTACTAGGGGTGGGTGGTGTTAAGGTCACAACCATCAATGGCATGAAGAACATGTATAGAAAGGGATCTTTATTATAATCACAATGATTATAATAAAGTCATATGAATTTTAATATTCAATACCCTATGAAACCAAAATGCCCAAAAATAAATAAATGTATAAATGAAAATAATTCTAGTGAAAAGTTATATAACACCTTCCTTATTCCTACAACACTTTCCTTATCTAGTATCAATAGTTAGTTTGGCCTGGATTGGATGAAAATGGAAGAATGGAAGAACACCATGAAAATAGATCAAATGAGCCTATATCAATATATCATATTTTAGAGTAAGGTGAATGAAAAATTGATCATATGGATTAAAGATATTACTTGGAGGAATCTAATGAGACAAAAAATCTCAAATCTGAGCTCAAATGATGAAACGAGATCAAAACCTATGAAGAGAAGATTGGGAGGTCATCCGGGAGAAGAAAGAAGCCTATGTACACTAGAATTTAAAAAGGAAGATATGGGGGTGGGTTAATATATATTTATGGTAAAAAAATTAATTTCATCCAAAAATTATTGGGTCACATGGAGTGGATGCACAGTTCACTAAACCATGTTCCAATCATCCACACCTCACTACCTTAAGAATGAACTTTCATGGTTTGGGCGTATGGTTTAAGAAACCTTGTGATGAACAAGATATTTGGAAATACGAAAATTCGTAAACAACCCACATGGTTGTGAGGTCGTGGATGCATAGTTAGGGGAAAAAATTCCTACTTATTTTCCCTATGAAAATCCCCTCATGGTTATAAGAAACCATGTGGGTTGGAATGCATAGTTTATACAATCCAAGAAACCCAGTCCTTTCTTCTACATGTAGGGGTTATGAGTTCCAAACACTCCATAAACACCACTAAAATTTCCATAAACTCAATAGGTATCCATAACAGGTCCAATATAATTAATTTGAACAAAATTTAAATGATATACACCTCATAGAAAATCCTGTTTCTTAAAGTCTTCCACATTAATGGAACTCATCCCCAAGTTATCTTTGAAGGGAGGAAAATCCTATTTGAGAACAAATCCAACCACTCAACACTTATGTCAGAATCCCAATCCCAATTATTATCTAGTACAAGTATATGTTGTCTTAACTCTTCTACTAGTGGGATGAAACGAACTCTGAGATACTTCATGCTATGGTCAATAATTCATATGGTATAATCCTTAAATCAAGCATCAACATCTAACTCAACCTCCTCGGGATCAAAAGTACGAGACATGTTGGCATGGTATTTGTGAAGCTATGAAATGTGGAATACATTGTACATTGAATGGTACTTATGAGGTAATTTCAACTGATAGGCTACTAAACTGACTCTATCCAGGTTCTCAAATGACCTGGAAAAATGAGGCGACAACTTCCATTGACTTTGTATCTGTCTATGAACACGTATTATTGGTATGCATAAGAAAAAATGACCCCTAAAATAAAACTCTAAAGCTTGTAGATGATGATCAGAATAAAATTTCAATCTAGATTGGGATGTAAACAAACACTTTCTGACCATTTGATCATACTCTTAACTCTCCTACATGAGATTAGGATATAATAGTGCCACCACCCATAACTCTATCTATCACATGGGTGAATGCCACAACCTACAATACATGGCATCATAAAAACCCCCATGAATTTTCACATTTAAGCTATTATTATATGAAAACTTTACAAGAGGGATATGATTCACCTAAGAACCACCAGAACAAAGGATGCATGCCTAGAGCATGTCATCCAACAGTCGTACTATCTGTTTTGACTTGACCTCAGTCTAAGGGTGAAAATTTGTTCTCAAAAGCACATGTATACCAAATTATTTCTAAAATATATTCTATAACCATGAGGTGAAATAAGAACCCCTATCTGAAATGAAATTATGAGGGGACCCATGTAATAGATAATCTCATTGACATATAGTTTTCCCAAATCATCAACTGAGGAAGTCGACCAGATAACAAGGAAGTGGGATACCTTCATTTGTCGGTAAAAGAATAACCAAACCATATATATAACTTGAGGAGAACTCAGTAATATAATAAAAAAAATCATCACAACATCCACCCATTTTCATTCTGGGACTCTTAATGGTTGTAACAAGGCACAAGGTCACTGGTGCTCCACCTTCACCTGCTGATAGATGGAACACCTAGTGATAAAACCTCCCAATGAGAAGTGTGAGAATCCTGCATTAATTTCTATATCATATATATAGGTACCCAGACACACCCATGTATATGAAGGATTTCATCTCCATCAACAAACTAATCAAGAGGCATATCCTCACAAAAATACTCTCCAGGAGAACCAACCCTTCAAGATCTGAAAACTGTATACTCTTCTCCCTATAATTAAGTGAAGAGTAACTTCTAAGGCTATAAGAATAGGCTGATTGTGAATCACGTGATACTTTCGATGACACTCACAAAATAAGGCCATCAATTTCCATTCATCACTAGAAATCTATATAGATTTTTCTCAAGTCCTTCCACTCAGCACACCAGCTACTATATTTCCATTTCCAGGAATATATTCATGCTGAATGTTATAGGAATGAAGGTATTAAACCCATATTAAATATTTTAGATACAAGTTACACTTTGTAAAGATATATTCCTTTATTTTGTAGTCTGTATACACCACAAAATTCCCACCCATCAGATAATGTATCCAGGCACATAAAGGAATGAGAAACTGCCAATAGTTCAAGGCTGTGAATCTGGTAATTAAAATTTTTATCTTTCAACTTGAAATAATGTTAATTAATGATTTTAACTTCCTACAAATGCATCAAACCTTTTGTGATAGATAATACATCATCAGAAACTATAGAGCATCTACTTGGCTCAAGAAGAATAATAATTGGTGTTAAAGTAAGCCTTCAATTTAACTCATGAAACGAATTATGGAATAGTTCATACCATAGGAACTTCACACCACTATTTGAAATTCCTGTAATATTTTTAACAAAGAATGAGAATTTATATATGAAATTCTAGTAATAACCAGAACCTCTTAAGAAACTTATTATATCAAACATGATTGTTGGATACTGGAAGGAAACTACAAAACTCAACTACTATGGGTAAACCAATACCTGTAATTTTGATATAATATGAACCAAAAAGGGAACCATATCATTCCATAATTGAAACTTTTCAAAAACATTATACAACATATTCTATCTCAGTATATTCAAGTTTATGTCAAGGTGTTTGGCATAATCGTGTAGTGTCTGTGAGTGCACAATGATTTTTTTCCATGAATACCATAATAAAGGAATCAAAATAGGCATTGAAAACCCTATTTATCAAGTCCCTGAAAATGGAAGGTGCATTTGTAAGGATGAATGGAATAACTAGATACTCATATAAACCGTACCGACTTAGGAAATCCATTCATGACATATCTGATGTCCTGGATCACCCATGATGATAGAACAATATTATTTCAATCTTATAGAATACCCTAGATCATTGGAGATGGTCAAAGAGAACATCTATTCAAGGTAGTGGATGAATGTTATTAATTGTAAGCTAGTTCATATCTTAGTAATCGACACATAAATGAAGTGTCTCATTCACATCATCTGTGAATAGCATATGTGAACACCAAGAAAATTTTCTAGGTCAGATAAAACCCTTTAGTTATAAATCCTCCAATGATCTATTATGCTTTTAGATCTTAGTTGGTGTCATCCTGTATTGTGGTATAGTTACAAGAGTTATTCCTATAAAAAGATCCAAGATAAACTCTACCTATCTCTCAAGAGGTAACCAAAAAAAGTCATCAGGAAATACATTCTTGAAATGATCCATTATATGAAGAAAATATATCATAATAATTATATCCTACTACAAGAATAGACTATAAATTTGTGCCATTAGTCCACCTATCCCATGATATTATGGTCTATCTCTACTGGTATTCACATTCCTCTCACCCTTGTGTAGATAACTACCACTCTTTGGTGATGTTAATGAAACTATAAAATGATAAAAGTCTATATATCTGTGATTTTTAAGTATTCAATCCATTCAAAAAAATTACATAAAAATATATCATCTAGGTCATGACAAGGTTACATAAGAAGGGATAATTTCTTACCTCAAGGGGACAATCCCTGAATTGGTGTATTCCCTTTGTCCGTACTTCCAACGGTGTGTTTAGGGTCATCCCCCTATAGATTTCCAGAATTTATATCCCATGAATCTCCATGACAGAAAAAAATATAAAGGATTGGGAAGAATTTATATCAAATAAAGTAGATATAATAATAGAGGCTACTATAATGGTAACTTGTACAGTCGATGGTCTTGCACTTTGGTCCTTGGGTATTGACTATAAGGGGTGAAATGGACTGATCCAAAACCCTATGCTATAGCTTGAATACCCTAATAATGTTCACTCTATTGTCACTGATAATTATAAGTATGGGTACCATTACCATGTCCTCCTTATAAGCCTATCCTTCTGATGATTCTCCAACTCCCCACCGAACACAACACAAATGATCCTTAACCTAAATGTAGAGCTTGTGTGGATCATATTCCACTAAAAGTGGGTGGAAAGGACTGAAATAATCTCTAGAGATGACCCATATGGCCACAAGAATGACACTAAATAGGGTCTCTATAACTAGAGGGATTTATATGAACCTTCTATCCACACATATGTAATATAATAGGGTTTCAAATGTGGATACTCTGACCACTACTGCTCGGAAGATAAACCTTAATGCTATACTTCTTACTATCCTAAGGACCACTACCATGTCATGTCACTGAGCCTCTATTACTAATACTTTCAAATTATCTCAAGTGATGCTCAGTGATAAGATCCCGATTAATGGTCTCTAAAAAGTTTGGTTGGTGAAAGACATTCACATATGAGAGGATGGAATCCTTGAGCCCATAATTGAAGCATCCCCCTCAGGATATCTCTTTACTGGATAAGAGCAGTGCAAAGCATTGAAACTCAGTAAAAGACTATGAATTGTACATGATGGATGTAGAACTCTGATCTAGGTGAATCAACACTATATCTCCTTCATCTATCAATGTCTGATTGAAAAGGAAATCATAGAATAATTTTGGGTGTCTGCCCCGATCATACCCTAGTTACTACCAGTCCATGCAATCAAATTCCACTAGAACATGGAGGAATCACACAACATATAGGTTAAAAGATTGACCCTTCTAGGTAGAGTAATTTCTAAAATTTAAAATATATAAGGAGTGGCCTCCAATCTAGAAAAAGTGGAATAGGGACCACAATCATCGAAAAATATGGAAGGATGTTGCAGCTGGAACTTACAAGTTAGATGAGCCATTATTGTTGTAGGCCATAGATCACCCTATATATATGAAATCAAACAAAGAAAAATCTCTCGAAGCTAATAGTTAGTTTTGAGTTTAGGTATCATAGGTAGTTCCTCAAGTCTCACTCCTAGTGGTAGGATAGAAAGATCAGGGATCACCATCTATGGAGTATGTTTGTTGCTATCCTCAAAGTCTATGACTCGAGGATGTCATGGTGGAATAAATCTATAAATTAAAATCACATTCCTCATATCAATATTTTTGAGTAGGTATATGCACTAGATGAAGCATATAATAAGAATAAGGTCTCACAACCCAAGGTAGTACCCTCACTACCTTCTTAGAAATCCAAGTTATTAGTAAGTGTTCAAATTTGATTTACAGTGCTTCTAGTAGGTGAAGGGTCAATTTCACTTTTCCTATTCATTTACTAGAAACCACATCATTTTATAAGGCCAGATTTTCATTTAGAGTTTGTATTTTCTTCTATACATATATCAATGTTTGATTAAATGGATCATCATTCCCATATAATAATGGTACATACACTTTATAACTAAAAGTGATACCTGTTTAATTTCATTAAACCTCCAATAAATTTAATCTCATAATGTAACGGGTAATATATTATGGAACAAATTGATAAATTAAGCATTCTAATTTATGAGGGCCTATACACCTCATAAATTAAAATAGGTAGTCAATAAATTTCATCCAAATCCCATCTCATGTAACCAAGGATATTTTTCTAATATGGGTAAAAACTAGCTATTTTAGATTCCACTATCAACCTATTTAGTAAAAAAATATGTAGATTAATGATAAAACTTTAAATAACCGATTAAATTACCCTATAGTATATGTTAGTATAAAACCCATGTCTCATTCAACAATAATTGGTAACATTGAAAATTCAAGTAATAAAATGCACCTATATGGCATGTCATATGCATGGAATGCGAATTATAGGGGCCTAGAATACTGCATGTATCAATGCTCTTTTCCATACCCAGGCAAGATAAAATATCCATAAATAATATCAAATACCTCAATTCATGTTCATCAACCAATGGTGAATCGATATAACCTATAATAAATAAAAATCATAACAACATTTTCCCATTCCTAGGAACCTTGATATTTACCCTGAATATGGGTTAGCTACTCCTAGGCATGACTTAGGACCAAATTCCAATATATTCCTAATTCATATATATATTTCCCAAATAATTATAAAAAATAAAATAAATAATGCCTCTAATATCACTTTGTGATATCACAGCACAAGTGCCACTCAATCGTGCCCCAATCCTGTTGAAAATATGGCCCCAACCATACCTCCTCATAAGATAGAGGCTTTAAAAATGTAGTGGGGGACTAGGGTGTGACAACGGGGAGAATATTACCTTTAGTCAGATTTGAGTACAATAAATGTATATAAAATATAACATATGGATAACATTTGATGAAGCATAATAGAAAACAATAAAACTAACTGTGAAAGATAAGAATAATCAACTAGAAAATAATAATCTACTCGAATTCTATATAGTATCATATTCAAAATGTTGATGGAATGTAATGTCTCTAAAAATTTGGAAACCATGGATACAAAGCAACATGAACCAAAACTATACATGCTATACAAAAATATTAATAAAGGTTAAAACTATACATGCATCTGAATCCCCTGCTCAATCATCTTTTACCATGGTCCACTCTAAAGAAAGAAAGCAAGTTAGGTTTCAAAGGAGAGATAATTACCCTTATCAAAACCTATATATATATATATATATAATATTTTTTATTAGCATTGGTGACCTGGATAGGGTGTGAGATAAATCTCAGTAGGTCACCACCGACAACATCTATATAATTGGGTTTGAGAATATAAACTGAGCATTGGGAAGATATATGGAAATGTAATTAATTTCCCAAATAATAACTCATACCTGTTTTAGCCTCAACTGTTAATGTTTCTTAATAAGAGATCATTTAATTAATTAATTTATTTTCATTTTATACTAATATTTCTTATGAAAGTGTAAAAAAACTAGAATATATAATTATAATAACCAAAAAGGATGCAAGATATAACTAAAGAGTCCTTGACCTTAGGGGATGGCCAACTCATAATAGTAACTCACGATGTCTTATGGAAATATGGTATGAGTGTATTCCATGGGGTGACAACCAAGTATTTACACATAAAAGTTTTTCTAACTGAGTCTATGCATCTCATTCGTAGTAATATTAAGCTAATAATGACAGGGCCTAATGGAGAGAATCCATGACACCGTGTGTCTAAAGGCATCAATATGGATCAAAGGAGTGAATCTGTGGCATCATAATATTGAGAGAGAGAGAGAGATAGAAGAGATCCAACAGTTTCATGTCAAGCATAATTTAATTGATAAGGATCACATTCCAAGGTGGGTATGTCACTTGGAAACTTGATCCACGAATTAGATTGTCATACTATAAGTTCTCAAGGCATTCCCTCAAGAATCCATGCCCGAACAAGTGTGGCCACTCCTATAAAGATAAAAATGTCAATATAAAATAGGCACATTATACTTATTCCATTAATTAATATAGTACATGTAATACTCATGCCTTTCAATATGTCATCTATTAGGTTCATTTTGTTCCATTTGAATAATAATGACAAGGAGAATGTAGATATGCCAGAAATTTCTACTCAATTAAATTTTTCTAGGCCATGTGGTATATTAATGTATTTTCCATTAAAACATTTATATTTCATTTATTAAATTGAAAAACATACCTTAGTAGGGTAAAGTGATAACTATATAAAATATTCCTGTTATATATATTTTTAATTAAAAATTCATTTTAATCACAGAGGACTTAACATTAGGAGGTTCAAGAGAACACACCTGAACATTGTCTTAAATATTTATAACAATGGTCATAATGAAATAATAAGGGAAGTACCCTACTAGGGTAAGACAGTGTCATAGTCACAACCTCCAATGGCATTAAGAACGTTTATATAAAGGGATCTATACTACGAGAAAAAAAATTATAATGAATGAATAGTAATTTTAATAAGAAACAACTGGTGAAACCTATATTCTCCAAACGAAGAGAATTTATAAATGTAGAGAATTTTAAAGAAAATTTATAGACCACATACCTTACGATTGTGGAACTATCCTCACCCAGTATTGTCTATTTGTTTGGCATATATCAAAAGAAAATGGAAGAATGGAAGAACACCTTAAAAATAGGTCATAATGGCCTGCTTCAAAATAACATCATTGAGAGGAAGACGAATGAAAAACCAAGACTTAGGATTAAGGAGCTTCCATGGAGGAATATAATGAGACAAACAGACCTAAAAAGCAAGATCATATAATAAAATGAGATCAAAACCTATGAAGTGTGTTTTGAGAGATCATACCGAAGATAAAATAATCCTATGTACAATGTAAATGAAAAATAAATATGTGGGGTGAGTTAATATATTTTGATGGAAAAAGTAGTAATTTTACCCAAACATTAGTGGGTCACAAGGTTTGGCCACACAGTTGGCCAAACAATGCACACCATAATGCCTTTTGAGGGAACCCACTTGGTTTGAACATAGGTTTCTAGAAACTATCTTCTAACTATACTATTTGGAGTTGCTAAAAGTTTCAAACTACCAGTACGGGAATGCGGCCCTGGGTGCATGATTAGGGGAAACCATGCATCATGATTTTTCATATTAAAATCACCGCACATTTATGGAAAACTATATGGGATATGATAAACAGTTTTTGCTAAAATTGTGGTCTCATTCATTCATTCACCAGCCATGGTTATGAGATCCGAACAAGCCTTAGACACTCTCAAAACTTCTATGACCTTTTTAGGAATCTATAAAAGGTCTAAAAAAATAACCATACCAACATTTTAACGATCTTTACATCATAAAAAACCAGGTTCATTCAACAATAATCTTAAAAATGATATCCTTTTTGCCGATTTAAATGTACAATAATTCATAATTTCGACCTTTTATTTAAGGCCTTATTGTGCAATAATTATAAATTCATTCATAAACAAAATTTTCTAAGATCATTAGAATATTTTTAAATAGGAAATAATTTTTTTCCAAATCATCCTTCTCTAAAATATATATCCTTGTTAAAATTTCTCAAAATTTTTATTTTTGTGTCACAATAATAACAATGATGATGTGATTATATGATTTAGACATACTACAATGACAAATTTACCATATTAAATTTTATACAAGGTGCATCAAGAAATTTAATTGTGGTATAAATTTTCCCTCCCAACAAATTTGGATTCATCTTGGTTGAGTCAGAAACTGCCCAATTTGGACATCCAATATGTGTAAAATCTTATTTTTGTATTAGAGTAGTTGTATAATAATTTAATATTATTTATTGGTCAATGATTGAATTACAAATTTACTATTAGTTTATTATTTTCAGTTTAATTATTATTTAAATCTAGTTGTCGAGATCTTCTCTTCCCCTTCTTCATTTTGACTCAAAAAATCTAAAATGGATTAATTAAAAATGAAGAATATTTTATTAAC
Source organism: Viscum album (assembly GCA_963277665.1). Lineage (NCBI taxonomy): Eukaryota > Viridiplantae > Streptophyta > Magnoliopsida > Santalales > Viscaceae > Viscum > Viscum album. Next base: position 1,184,677,684 of record OY728145.1, read on the forward strand.
TCATCTAGAGGTTATGATTATTAAATCCATATATCACAAGATTAAGGATGAGTAACCCATAGGTAGACATCATGCACCTATGTACACTACACTCGGACGAGCCATAATAAATATAGGTTTGAATTTATTTATTGACACATGTGGTGTATTAAATATGCACTATATATTGACTAAGTCATCCCAAGACATGGTTAGCATGACCAATAACTTTTGAACCTTATTTTATAATATTTAGTTCTTGAGTTAAATAATGAATGTGTATTGAAAAGTGTATTTCAGGCATACTTTTTAGGGTATTTTAATGTGTTGATTTTATATTGAAATGAGGAATCTTTCCAATTTTGAAGTGAATTGACTCATTTAATAATAAATTCTATATAACTTGTTAAAATGTTTTTCATGCATGTATTATTATATAGAAATAATTTTTTTATTTAGAAATTATAAGAAATAATTTATAACGGTTATAAATTGTGATATAAGTTCAAAATATAATATTTTTATATTTAAATTATGTATTTTAACATAATTAATTAAAATTAATTTCAAAAACTAAAGGGAAATTATTTGAATATTTCCTATATTGAAACAAAATGTTTTTTTCCAAATGATATGATAATTTTTAAAAAAATGATTAAGTATATGATATTTATAATAAGTAAAATGTTTTTATAATAAAAATATATATTTTAAGTTGTTTATAATTGATAAAATATAATATATTTAAAATTGAAATTCCATATAATGATGAATATGAAAGTTTTCATGTGGGAATGAATAAAAATTTTTACATTCAAATTTTTGGAATTTCTATAACGTTAAATGTGAAATTATAAAAGGGTTTATGTTTTTAATGATTTTTTCATGAAAACTTAACACATTTAAAAATATTGGCGTCATTAATTAATTTAAAAGTTTATTCCCTTTTATATTCATGTATAGTAAATGTTTTAAGATATTTTAATATTTTCTATGTTTTAGTTTAAACTTTTAAACATTCTATAGGATAGAGCCTTGAATTACATGTTAGGTATTTTGAATGAATTTTGTTATTCATCTACCTTGACCTTAGTTTTAATTTTGTGTAATTAGAATTAATTTAATAGCTAGAAATATTTTTTTTCATATTGGGTATTATAATTATAATGAATTGAATTCTCTCTTGAGTAATTTATCTTGAATAGAGGGACTTGGGTTCAAACTACCTACTTACATGGAGGCATGTTCCTTTTCTGGGAAAGTGAATGAGGTTGGCTATCTATTACTCTTGGATTACACATATTGATTTTGTGGAGGGAATATGATTAAAAGGTAGTTTAATTAAAGCACGAGTACATAAAATTAGATAACATAAGATTATATGATAAAATAAAACCCCCTTCAAATACTAAGTTTGATATTCCTTCAAAAGAATCCTTTGTCAAGACCTGGATCATTCAACTGGGTATTGTATAACCCCACATGAGTACCCCTATATAATCACTTGTGAGGCAAGTGAGTTATTGGCGACTTTAGATTCTATTGATTGTATTTTATAGATTAACATGAATATCCCATTATTATCAATTTTTTATTGTTACAATTTTATTTGGGTTATACTTGCTGGGAAGCCCTAACAGTTATGGTACCATAAGAATAGAGTTGAATATATATATATAATGTATTGGAAAAATAGTTTTCCTCTCAAAAATTTAAGATTCATATATGATATGATTTATAATTGTTATATAATATATATAGTAAAGGATTATTTACATGATAATAAGTTTAAGTCATGGTGAAACATTTATATTGGGCTAATAATAGATATGATGGGGCCATATTTTTAGTGGGATATCATTTAATAAAATTCCTTATTAAATGATTAATAATTATTGATACTCATTTTATAAAATCTTATATTTTAGATAATATCATCATTATCATCATGAATATTTTTTGATCAATACTTAACATGAATATTACTAATTTTGGTAGATCATATTACAAGTAACTTCTGAATATTTCTTAAGAAAGATTGGTGATTTAAGACAAGTTCTTAAAAAACTTCTCTATGTTAGAATAGTTCCCTCCAAAGAAACCACATGTAGAAATTTTTTAAAAGATTCAATCTATAATCTTATGGAAGTATATATATATATCTATTAGATGTTTAAAGGCATTATATGAAAAAATGTCCAATGGAATATTCATCTTCACTCATGTACTCAATACGAAGTGGTAAATCAATTATATCTGTAATTTTAGTCTCATACTCAATATTATTGGGTATGTAAAATGATATTCATTATAAAAAAATATGTTTATGACTCAATAAAAATAAAGGTTAACACAAATCATTTTTTCTGATATAAATCAATTCTATTATTTTTAAATATATACGATTTCAACTATATGTTTTTAAAGTAATATATATATATATCCAAGGTCATAAGATTACAATTTTTATGCTTGAACTTTTATTTCTAGTAATATAGAAAAAGATTTGCAGCATTGATAACATGAATTCTTCAATCATGGATAAAATTTTCATAAAATGTGTATTTTTATCTCTTTTATCTCTTGATAAGAGAATGTAAACAAAAAACAGTTTAAATGAAATGAGATGGGGTTTTTAAATTCACATAGTGTATGATTTGTTTGATTAAATAATATATTTTAATGGATACTAAAATTGGATTATTCTTATTATGGAATTTATATTAATTTCATATATGGAAATGTTATGATAATATGATTAAATTAGAATAATATTAAGCCAATATTCTCAAAGTGTTGGGAATATATATAATCTAGAGATTTGATGTCTAGGTTATAAATTACTTTATAGATAGTACAAGTAAGTAAAATTTCACAATAGAAGAATACAAATTAATGGGAATGTTTAACAATTTTTCATCAAGAATCCAATAAAGCTCATTTAATCCTTGGAAAGAAAAATAACAATTCACTATGATTGGATTATCAATGATATACTTGTAGTTTTTTTTAAATGAATAGAATTTCTATGTAAGGTGTGGGTATCATGGAGACAAAATATTCAATTTTAAAGGTTATGTGATATCAAATATAAATTTTATAAATTTTGTTAATATTAATGATTCAAAAATAAAAAGAATAATTATTTGGTCCTATAGTTTACATTCATTAAGAAAAGAGTTTGTACATCAAGGTTTTTCAGGTGAAGAAATGTGTGAAGCTAAGACCAGTCATAATAAAAGGGTTCATATTTTCTTCATATATGTTTTTAAATGTAATGTGTATATGTTTGATAAAAAATATTTTTTTTGAAAATTTATGACTCGATAAAACTTATACATGTTGTTTTTTATTTATAGACTTCAATAAAATGATTTTAGAAAAATATATAGATTGAAATAATTTATCCTGGATAAAATTATAGCCCTAATTTTTATTTAAAATATGTGATAATTTATTCCTACCACCCATAAGTGGTATATTTTTGTAATTTATAATTTTAAAATAAAAATATTGAAATTTATTTAATTACAAATGATTTCCTGAAATGCGACATTAATTATATTTGTAAATAAAATTATATAGTGGAAGTAATGGTCGATCCTTAGAGAATGGTATTTAAATTACATATAATTTTCATAAAAATTAATGACTTTTTAAAAGATCAGTTTTATTTTTGAATTACGAGATGAGTGTACTAAGATACTATAAATTCTGGTTCATGCAACTAGTGATGAAAATAAATATTATTGGGTTTCAATGGTGTCAGAATTGATCTCGAGTGAACCTATTCTCAGAGTACTCACCTTTAATTATATAAATGACCCTTTACACTCCTAGTTACTTGGTATAATTTATATATACATTTTCAATCCTAAATTTATACAAAATTAGCCACTCTATTTATTTTTTGTTCTATAGTAACGATGAATTAGTTTTTACTTTCAAAGGTACACGTTTCTTAGATATAAATGGTCTTGCATGAAAGAGGAAGTATAATTATTAGAATTTAAATATAGATATAATAACTCATTTAAACCAACCATAAAACCCAATCAAACTATGTTTTCTCTCCTTTATCTTCTCTAAACTGGTATATAAAAGTTTACCCATTCATTTTTTTAATAACTGGATACAAAAATAAAAAGGGACATGAATACAACATCACTTCCACTATATGATAGCAACACCACAACTAGATCTAGACTCAAGCTATGTTAATGTATTATTCCAAGAGATCATGTACACCAATTCCTCCCATTATTATTTTCAGGCAGAGTCTATCCTTAAAAACCACCTACTTTACATTTTGAATTTCTTCTTCTCTATCCATTTTCTCCACATTTATAGGGCCATCACCCTATTTGTGATTCCTCCCCTAAAATCACGTTTGGATGAATCCTACTAGTTTTTGGTTTTTGAAAAATTAAATAGAGGTAGGTACAGACCCGTTTTATTTAAATGTATTCAAACCTTCCCTAAAACTAGCTTGTATCATGTGTATAGCCCAAAGATGTTGTGGTTTTCAATTTTTTGTTGAAAACACTTTGTAGTGTAGGATATTTATTATGACATAGCCTTAATAGTGCATGTGAATGGACATGAGAGGCAATTTGTTGCCATACTATCTATTTATGAAGGCTCCCTATTCCTCATTTCAAAGCTAATACTCTTCCTTACACCTCGACAATATTCTCGAAACCCTGTAGCGTAGATCCTTTATTATTTCTTATAACTTTATCCACAGTGTAGTGGTAAGAATTATGTTGTAGACTCATTTCCTCCCACTTTAGCTACAAAAACCTATTAAATGATAGTATAAATCATTTTAATATTTATTAATATGAATTATATAGTTATAATAGTTATAAAAATTTTAATTAAATTTTCAATAAAAAAACAAATATATTTAACTAATTTTTTCATATAAGGATTTATTTTTAAGAATAATATCTAAATTTTAAAATTTTAATTTGAAAATAGGAATATTATTTTTTAATAATTCATATAAAAATTTAATTTGGGTGGAATTTTTTGATTTTTTAGAAAATATTTATTTTTCAATGAATAATGAATAATACTATTTTTTATTAAAAGTATTTTCTTGTTAAAAAATTAATAATTTAAAAGTATAAATAAATTTTGAATATGTTATAAATTAACCTAATTATTATTTAGTTATATTTAATCTACTTAATTAATTTTGAATCAACTTTATATTGGTTTTCTGAATTAGTTGTTTTTTTTGTTTTAAAACATGTTTTTATAAAAACAAATTTAAAATAAATAATGTTTATACATTTTAATTAAATAAAATAATACCAAATACTGAATGATTTAAATAAAATTTACATATTATATATCAATAAATGTTAATTTCCTTTCATACGATTATTAATATTAGTCATAGAGTTAATAATCATCTATTTCTAAAAAAATACTCTTCTTAAAAATCTACATTATCACCACTTCTACAAGATTAATATTAAATTGGAATTTTCCACCTCCATGAATTGAATTTTGAATAATGGATTCCATATTCAGAATTAGAAACTTTAACCTATCTAATAATTCTAAATTAATTTTCTGCCATATTGATTTGTGAAAACGTTAAAAATTAATTACAACAATTAAGGTAAAAACAAGTTTACTTAGTTGTTAAACATAGAATATAAGGTGTAAAAATGTCCCAAAACTATACAAAAACCAATTTTATGGAAATATTTCGAACATATAACATGTATTATTTATAAATTACCCTTAGTGAGTCTAGGTGTCATATCCAAACATGGGTGAAAATCACTCTTTCAAAAAAAAGTATATGTGGGATACTCACAAAAATTACAAAAGGCCACCCCTATCCTCCACTCTTGACATCTTCAAAAACAAAATGGTTTGGAAAATATATGCCCTTACCACTTATAAAATAATCTCCTATCATCCTATAATCCTTCTTTTGTTAATAAATCCAACCAAGAAAGGCCTTTGGTGCAATCCAAAAGGAGTTACTTTAAGAAAAGGTAACGTTCATCAAAGTTCATTTTTGTTTTATTTATTTATCCACCCCCATAAACACTTATCTAACTTTTATTATTTAATAAATAAATTATAATAAATATAATGAGTTTTTTTTATTCCAATTTTATGACTTAAAACAACACACACTTCCATAAAATGTGTTATGAAATCATCATTCATGTGTACAACAGAATACAACCTCCTGAAACGATGCCATTAGTTTTTCAATTACCACCTATCACGGTTGGGTGTGATTATGGATAAAAAGATTATATATGATATTTATATATTAATCATAACTTTGGAGTAATTATATCATATTTAACATTTTTATATTCCTACACTTAAGGGATATGAAAACTTTGCTCGTGTGTACGACGAACTACTGCCTCATGAAGCGATGTGATTAATTTTCACCAATGCATTATGTAGAGGGAAATAAGGGTAAATATAATAAATATATGTGCTATAAATGAAATATTTTTTATATTAATGAAATATGTTTTATTATTCAATTATAACAAATAATTTTATTTTTTACCTTCTCACTCTATGAAAAAGAGATAACGACATTCGTGGATGTGTGGACTACCACCTCCTCAATGTGATGTGATTCCATTTTATCACAACCAAATCACAAGAATTATATATATAAGTATATAAAATTTTAATATTTTTTTATTTTTTATATAATTACAATTCTTTAAATATAAAATTTACTTAAATTTTTTCTATAATGGTCATTGGAAAAATGGAAACGTTTCTCTTGCGTACGTATGACCTACCAACTCCATGATCGTAATGTTTGCTAATTCTTCATAAAAAAAATTCATAATTTGTTTGAAAATTATAATTTATATATAAATTTTAAAGTTTTATAATTATTATTATTATGGATATGTTTATATAGTTTCCCATTTGACCATAGTCAACTTACTGATGTTGTTTTGGACCCATAATCCAAATATGTTCAAAACATCTGATGTAAACTTAATTGATTAAGTAATTATATATAATATTGTAATAAGTGAAATAAAATTACTAATAAAAATAGAAATAAATTAAATAATTAATATATGTTTATTATCTAGGAAGATAAATACACATGTGATAAGTTGGACCCAAGGTAAGGGGTTCATCTCAGTTTCCATTAATTGAAGAATATTTTGGATGTCAAGCACCTAAATTATTTTAAGAGGAGTATATACAACTGATTTTACATTTTATGTCATTAATTTATCTATTATCATGATATTTAATGTTTTGTTTAAGGTTATTATTTCACAGTGACAATGATTCATAAGTGATAAGGGAATTTTATTCTAAATAAATCATCTATTAAAATTTTCCATTCAAACTATCATCATCTTATGAATCCATGTTTTTCTAAATGATTTCATGAAATGTTTTTATATGTAAATAAAATATTTATAATTTTAATTTATAATTTATTTTCAGAGGTTTTAAAATGGAGTCTTTTAACATGTTTTAAATGGAATACTTTAACAAATGAAAAAAAGGAATCTCTATTATTAACTTACACGAAGACAACTAATTTTCCACAAGCATTAACTTTATTGTATTTCTATCTTCCTTTGAAAGATATCATGTATATTTTAAAGAAAAAATATGTTACTATTTTTGGGTTATTGTGTCATAAAAAATGGGTTTTTAAAAGAAAAGGATATTTTGATTATGAAAATTGGGTAAAAATGTATTTTGTTATCCAAAAGTGTTTTTTTGAGTTAAAAATTATTTTCACATGTTTTAAGATGGATAAGTGAAATAATTAAAATTTATTATTCACGATCTAATAATTTAGAATTTGGAATACTCAGATAGATTCATTTGATCCCATTACAACTTATGTGATGGGGCGGTCTAGATAGCATCGAGTTAGCCTGCTACAACTTATATGACGGGGATTCCTAGATAGCACCAGGTGAGACCATAGTAGGTTAAATGATGATTACCCAAAAATAAAACTCTAATGGATTGGTTAATATTCATTTTTTTAATTGGAATAAAAGTTGGTGTTATGAAAGTGTTTCTCCTATGGATTTAACTGGGATCCAATTACTTCTAACATGGATTTAAAATGGGTTATGAATGTGATTATCTAAGTTACTGAGAAGAGTTTTTTATTGTTTAGTATGGGTTTTAAAGTATACCCTAATTAAAAACATATTTGTTTCATGTTAAAATTATTTATTTATAGTTTTCAAAGAACATTTATGTAAAGGTAAATATTTTATGGGTTTTCATGTTTTCACTGGAATAATTATTTCCTTTATTATATATCCCTTACTAATATTTTTGTTATCATCCCATATTTTTAAATGTTTTTAATTGGATGGGTAAAGGAAAATATGAATTCAATTTTAATATCATGAATAGTTTTCATGAAAGAATTAATTTTTGGATTTAAAAAGTTTTATATGGCTTGAAAAATAGATTTTGATTGGAAGTGTCTAATTTATATTATATGGTTTTATAATGTATGATTTATGCCCAAATTATCTAATACATTAAGACTGAAAATATATTCAAACTGAAGGAAGATAAATTCTTGATTAACACTATTTATTATATAATTTTTAAGGTTGAGTCCTTATAGTTGGTATTATATGATGGATTAGATAACTTTAGAGGTTAGGATAATTTTAATAACTTTCCCTTGAAATATTTTAACTTATGGTTAAGTTAAAATTATATTTAATTTTAGTATTACCATTCTTTATCATCTAAATTACTTCTATTCATAAAGGTTTTACACAAAAGATATGGGGATACTTTAGCAGGATAACACAGAGAGGAAAATATACTTACAAATAAATTTCCTAAGATGGTTGGAATTTTATCAGAATAGTTTTTTGGGGTGAAGGCTCAATTGACACAGGATATAGTTGGTGATGGTAACCATGCTATAGAGATACTCGATATAAAATTAAGTAGCATTCATTTTGTGAATCATTTCATGAGTAAACATCCCCCACCATTCAATGGATCATCTGACCCTGTGGTTTCCAAAGGATGGATCAATGATCTAGAAAATATATTTGAAGTCATGGGTCGTTTGGAGTCCAAAAAGGAAAAACATTAAATTTTTCATTTTGAAGGTGAATTTTATGGATGGTGGTATTTGGTTATGAATATTAGAGAAAAATAAGATCATGATTCCATGGAACAAGAAACATTAACAAATGTTTCCCTTGAGAAATATTTCCCTAAGGTTGTTCGACTCCAGATGAAAATAAAGTTCATGGATTTGAGGATGAATGGTGAATATTATGTAACTATATATGAAGAAAAGTTCAAAATATTTTCCTCGTATATGCCATATTTTATTTAGTACACTTATAGTAAAATTAATAAATCTTACTCTTGGTTAGAACCTATTTACAAAAGTCATTATCCCTAAAATCATTTAAAAGTTATGATAAAGTGGTTCATTATGTTGAGAATATTGAGATAGTGTTTTCTAACATGTATATTCATAGAGATGAAAATATTAAGAAAAGTTCAAGATGGAACATAACAGAGAAACAACCAAATAAGAAGTTTGGAGGTAATCCCCAAAAAAGTTCTAAGTGTATAAAATGAAATTTCAAGGAATATTTGATGGGATCTGAGAAGTGTCTTCATTATTTTTTGTTTTGTAATTGGGATCATGACTTTAGATAAAATTGTTCTGAAATGAAAAATAATGCGGTAATCAATATCAATCCAATTTTGAGGTGTTTTAGTTTCAATGAGTTGGTTTATTATGCTAATGCATGTCCAAATTTAGTTTTATAGGATAGAAATAATCATGATTAGAAACATAAAAGCATATTAAAGAAATTATTATTAAACTATAGTTAATGTTGCACCATTAAATGAAGTGGTGAATCATATGTTACTTTTATATTTCAATTATTCCAATAATTATTTGATTATATATTTACATTCTTTTATTTATAAGAAATTTTTATTTAAATTTTGAATGTGACCTCATGAAAGTAATATTGAACTTTTGATGAAAACTTCCAATGGAAGTATTAAAGTAACCAATATTTATTGGGATATTACTAATGATATATGTGGGTTGGTCTTTCTTACAAATATTATTGAACTGGCTATATTAGATTTTGATATCATTCTTGTTATTTATTGGATTTTAATTTATCTTTATAAGATATATTTTATTTCTAATAATGTTTTTTTCAATGATTTCATTCCTTTAATAATTTACCAAGATTATGAGAAATTTTTTAGAGATGGTAGTGAAAATTAAATAGCTTATATAGTTGAAAATAAAGAAACCATTAAATTTTTTGATGTACTAGTAGTAAATAGGCATATAGATTCATTTCTTAATGATTTTTCTTGTGTTATTCCTTATCAGGTGGTTGAGTTTACTATTGAATTCGTAACTAACACTAAGCATATCTTTTAAACCCATTAATAAATGGATCATGTGAAATTTTTAGAATTATAGAAGCAATTAAAAGAGTTATTATATATAAGTTTCATTTGACACAACACTTCACCATGGGGTTCTATAGCTTTTTTTTGTTAAAAATAAAGATGGTTCAATGAGACTTTGTATTGAATATAGTTCCTTGAATAAAATCATTGTTAAGAAAAAGTTTCCTTTTCCTCATATTAATTATTTTTTTGATCAACTTCAGGGAGATAAATATTTTTTGAACGTTGACCTGAGGTTGCGGTACCTTAGTTGAAAGTGAATGAATAAAATGTTTTGAAGACAACATTTCAAAATAGATATAGACACTATGGGTTTGTATTGTTTCTATATGGGTTCTTGTTGATTTATTAAATAAATATATAGATTTAATTACCATTATAGGTAAAATGTATTTAAATAATATGTATTGATTGTATCTAAAGGATATTTTCATTTTACATGGATTCCCTCTCAATATTTTACGAGACCAAGATCTCAGTTTCACAATTAATTTTTAGAAAGGACTATAGAAGTAATTGGGTGCTAAATTAAATTTTATTGTAGCTTTTTATCCTCAATATAATAGATAGTATGAGAAAACAATTATGACCATGGAAGATATGCTTTATTATTGTTCAATTTCTTACCAGGGAAGTTGGGATCAACATCATTATTTGGTTCAAATTTCTTATAATAATATTTCTCATTCTAGTATAAAAATAGTACTATTTATTGAATTTTATGGAAAGTGGTTCCAAACAATATATTTTCAGGTTAAAATTGGTGAAAGAAAGTTGATGGGACTAGAGTTAGTATAGTAAATGGATGAGATGGTGTAGTTGATTCAGTAGTATATCAGGATGGCCTAGAGAAGGTAGAAACGTTATGCTAACAATAAGAGGAAATATATTTCGTTGAAGGTTGGTGATCATTTATTTCTCAATGTTTCTTGTTTGGAAAGTGTTAGGTGTTTTAGTAAAATTAGAAATATAAGTATCATGTTCATTGGAAAGTATGAACCCCTATAAAAATTTGAATTAGTTTCCTACTAAGTTCAATTTCCATTGATTTTATAATTAGTAGACAACATATTCCCTATTTCAATGATAAGAAAACATGTACTAGATTTATCTCATGTTTTGAGTGTCAAAGTAGTTAAGTTGGAATAGAATATTTCTTATGAGGAATAACTAGTTCAGATTCTTGACTAGAGAGATAAATTCTTGTGGAATAAGGTGATTTACTAGATTAATTTTTTATGGAAAACCCATATGGTTGAAGAGGTGACAAGAGAATCTGGGAATACTATGGGGGAAAGATATCCACACTTTTTAATAAGTGAATAAAATTGAGAGAAGAAGATTTATAAAAAGGATTAATGATTTGAAAACAAAGGTAATGATATAATAAATCTTTTCAATATTTATTAATATGAATTATACAATTATACTAGTTGTAAATTTTTTAATTAATTTTTAAATAAAAATAGGAAATATTATTAATTAATTTTTTTATTAAATAGATCTATCTAAAATATTAAATTCAAAATTTTAGAATTTTAAATTGAAAATTTGAATATAATTTTTTAAATAATCATATAAAAATTTACTTTGTGTTTACTTTTCATATTTTTCTGAAAATATTGATTTTTTAGTAAATAGTAAAAAATACTGGTTTTTTGTAAAAAAGTCTTCTGTATTTTAAATAAATTAAGTAAATTCAATTTCTGAATATTTTTTGATTATATTTTAATGTAACCTATGAATTTTTTAGTTATATTAAATCCACTTAATTACTTTTTATTACCTTTATATTTTTTAGTGTAAGTTTGTTTTGAGTTTAAAAACTAGTTTTTTCTAAAAAATATTTTAAAATGCATAATGTTTATACTTTTTAATTAATTAAAATAATATTTAATGTTGATTTTATTGATTTATAAGTATAAATTTTATATCAGTAAATATTAATAGAATTTTTTACACTGATTTTTAGTACTCATAGGGTTAAAAATTTTATTTCACTATAAAACACCATTTTTAAAATCTTGTTTTCTCGCCAAGTCTTTAATATTGATATTAATTTAAAATTTTACACTTAAATGAATTTAATTTAAACAATTTATCAAATATTTGGAATCCAAAAAATTTATAATTTCTAATAAGTAAAATTTAAATTTTTACCATAATGATTTGTGAAAATAGATATAATTATTTACGATGATTAATGTAAAAACGAGTTCTCTAAGTGGTTAAACATAGGATTTATGGTCTAAAATGACTCAAAACATGTAAAAAATCTAATTTGATGGTAATATTCCAGCCATATACTCTGTATTATAAGTGATAACCCATTAATTATTCTTAGTGGCATGCAAAATATCATGGTGGAATTTACTCTTCAAAACAATTACAAGTGTACTGCTCACCTACCTTATAAATGGTCACACCCATTCCTCTATTGACACCTTCAAAACCATTTGGTTTTCCCAAAATCTGTCCAAATCAATTATAATATTCCATATTATAATCCTACATTCCTTAATTGTTTCATAAATCCAACCAAGGAAGACATTTGGTGCAAACCAAAAGGAGTTACCAATAGAAGATGTAATGTTTATCAACAAGTATTTTTTTATTTCTTTTTCCACTCCCTTTATTTATTATTAAACCATAATTATATAATAACATCAATATATTACATATATTGGGATGTTTATATGTTAGGGTTAAGACCTACAACAATACACACTTCCATCGAATTGGTTATGAAAACATCAATCATGTGTATGGTGGATTAAAACCTTGGAAAATGATGTCCTTCATTTTTCTACCACCTATCATGATGTAGAATTCTGAATAATATAAAGATTATTGGTCGGTCGTTTTACCGAAGGTATGTTATCGGTGTACCAAATGGATATTACCCACTCTTAAACTTAGTATAGTGTAAGTACGGGGTCTATCCACAGGGAACTTGGTAAGTTCATGAATTGAATTGAGTTTATAATTAATTCAGTGAGTTATACTGAATTTAGAGTGTATTTTCTTGGTTGAAATTTTTTAAGTTGTTTTGTTTACTTGAAATGATATTTAACAATTTAAGAGAAAACAAAAAATGAATGTTTGATGTATTTAGCAGGAAAAGAGCGTGTTGGGGCAATGGTGATTATGGATATTTAATGTGGATTATTTATATGGTTGTGTTGTACATGATAATTCAAAATTATAGATCTTAATAATTGAAAGATTCTATTGGTCCGGTTCGTTATTGTCTTGGAATTGATGAAATTTGACTCCTTGTTCCGGTAGTCAGTGTTTCACAATTCTAACTTTTAGTTTAGTCCATTTTTGAATTGATGAATCCTTTCAATGGTCATGAATTAATTCAACATCATTATTCTTTTAGATCACTAAACATTCTGCCCTTGGTCTGGATCATAATTCTCAATAATATTCGGCAATAGTTAAAAAAGAATAAGAATAATTTAAAAGAACGAACACAACCTTAAAAATCAAACCAACATACAAACTTTCTTCAACTTCCACAGCCCCAACACAAGGTGTGTTTAGTTACACATATAGGAAATAATGAAAATAACTCCTTTGATACCTGAAGTGGTCATCGGATAAGCTTCGAGGTGAGGTGTCAGATGGTTGAATGGCGGATTAGAGGTAAAATGTTGGCTCAGGAATATGGCAGAAAAGTTCCCCTATCTTCAAGTGTTCTGACTCCCTTTGGTCCGGATGCCAAGGCCTCTATTTATAGAAAACATAAGTACATTGCGTGTATAAAATTACACACCATGTAGTCTTGTCAATGGTCCGTTTTCATGGTTTTTCATCAGTAGGTGGCCAGCCAAGCCGTCTTTGACTCACATGGAATCGGCGGCCGGTTCGTGGATAGTACACGACGTGTAGCGCCACCACACATGACGTGTAATCCCTAGAAAGTGCCACCATCCACATCTAGAATCCAGTACACGACGTGTATTAGTAATCCACACTACGTGTAGTATCTAGCTTTAGACTTGGGCGTGTACTCCCCCTTTTAATCTGTGTCCCTGTCTGAATGTACACGACATGTATATAAGTATACACCGTGTAGTTGAATTGTTTTACAGACTACCCTTGATTTGTGTATCTTGACCAGAAATCTCTAAAAATAAACAGACTCACCAAAATCAAAGAATATATTCATGAAACAACAAATATTTTCTAAAAACATGTTTTTATTTTGAAAAAAATATATGAAAATGTATACACAAATCCGGTGCATCAAACTCCCCCATAATTAATCTTTTTCTTTCCCTCAAGCAAATCTCAACATCTAATTAAAAGAGTCTATATTTTAAAAATTAAGGAATTCAATTAATCAAACTATTAATGATACACTTACTGAGGAAAATTATAAAAGGCAAAAACAAATTCAATTCATAAGATATTTGAATCATGCCTCATATATAATTCAATTAACAACTTAGATCCTCTTTTAACACATGTTTCAACCTTACAAATATAATCAATCCATATGATGATTTACCTCACCAAAAATATACTCAACACTAAATATGTTTTTAAACAAGGTTATGCTCAATCAAAGATATATACTCTATCCATAGGTTTCCAAGAATTCTAGTTCTCCACTTTAGAAAATTTGTTTTACAAAAATCATGAGGACTTTTCAAATAGGATCAAATGTTTCTGTGGATAAATGTTGGTAGGTAAAGATGTAAGAAATAACTCTAAGGCTTGAAAAAGGAGGCTAAATTATTAAATAACAATGCATGATATTCAATGATAAAGTCAATGTAAAAACATCCTTAACAAGCTTTATCAAAATATCTTATCAACACCACCCCTTTTAGCAGAGTAAGAGTCACAAACCAAAAAATGTGTATAAGGCCCCTTTGTTTGTACCATTTTTTTAGAGCACAAATGTAACCTTTCTGAATTTCCAAAATATAAGTTTGGAACTCTTTTTTTCCCCAATTGATCAAGAGGCACTCCCCCATACTTCATTTCTTGACAATTCACTATGTTTTACCATGTGATGCCAATACCTTCTTGTGAGCTGAAAGGAATAATTATGGAAAATCATAAAAGAATTAGGGTAGAAAGGGAAATAGGTTTGTAATATGGCTTCCTATAAAGGATATCCATGGTATCTATGGGCTTCACAAAGGTAAGATGTAGGGTAGGCTCAAGATAAAGGGGTTAACAATCTTATTCCTCAATCATTCTAATGTAATTCAAAAATTCCTCATATTTCAAATAGAAAACTTGCAAATTCTGTTAGTTATTTATATTCTAAGAATCTCTCAAGAAAGAGGGTATTAGAAAGAATATGACAAATAGGTTTAGAATACCTCTCGGTAGTGGAAAAAAATAAAGAGAAAATCAAGTCATGTATTGAAAAATAATTGATTAGTCTAATCGATGTAATTATCCAAGGATTGAAAGTTTGTAATTGAAATTATATCATCAATCATTTTAATACACTTAAGAATCAAAATAATCATGTAACCCTCAAAAATTTCATATTTATAACGTTATCATTTACAAATATGATTAACAAAAATTGCATCACATTTTGAATTTATAATATAATAATGATGTCTCCTAGATTAGTTCAAGGGAACAGACTAAGGTAAAATAGAGAGAGGCTCCCCCAAACTTAATACCGCACATGGTCCACCATGTGCAACACCAAGGGAAGAAGTAAACTCAAAGAGACAGACAAAAAAGGAAAAATACTACCCTCGTGAAGAATGATGCCCAAGTCGCTCCATGATACCTGTGAGTGTCGATGAAAAAAAAAATACAAGCATGCACAAGATCACAACACAAAAAAAGGACAAAAGAGATATATATAACAAAATAAAGGTTACTATCAGGGCGTCATCTTAGAGGGATGGCATGCCCAATACTGGTGGGTCGGTAGTAGTGACCATTGTAGTGGAAGAGCCAGGGGCCTTGGCCTGTGGGAGGCTCACTACCGTAGGAACATCTGGAACTGCGAGTTCGGAAAGAGGAGGAGGACTAGAACATATAGTTAAAATGAGAATGGAGTCTGTGGCCAAGGTTGTGTCAGCAGGTGGGATGGGAGAAGCTGTAGGCGTGGGGGAGGAAGTAGCTGACATAGGAACGAGAAGCTGGAGATGCTGCAGGATCAGCTCCATCATCTGCTCAAGATGGACCTGGTGCTAAGGATAGTATTCTGCTGCTACTCCATTCAATTTAGGTGAAGGGTGATCTCGGCTATGCGGTGGGTGAGGAGTGGGTCAGTCCAGGGTGCAGAGGGGGAAGGAACATTGGAAGGGCCAGGAGGGGGAATGGTAGAGGAAGAAGGAACAGGGGAGGAGGTAGGAAGGGGCGGGGAAGAAGGTGTAGGGGAAACCATAGGTTCTAGAGGGTTGGAATCATGTGGGGGTTGGGCATGGGCAATGACGTTGGTCCCCCCCTCCAAACAGACTAATACCATGTGAATAAGCATGAGAAAGCCCATCCACTGAGGGGTACCCAGGTGATCATGTGGAAGATAAGCCTCAAAGATTCCAAGGTGGGTGGCATGGTGAGTGGCATAAAAGACACTGTTCAGGTTGCCCTAACGTCCTGTGAACATGGAATTGAAATATGAGGCTGTAAGGTATGTAAGGTCTGGGTAGGCCTGCATGATAACACAAGGAAGGAGCTCCATGTCACGAGTAGTCATGACCCCCCATATCCTTATGATAGGGAAAAAGAATATCACTAAAGAACCGGTGAGTAAAGGAGATGAGAGGGTCGAGGATGGGGGTGCTCTTTTAGGAGGTGGGGCCATAGGGGTGGTCAGGCCCGGCAATATCCCACCATGTAGCCATGAGGGTTGGGCGCCCAGGGTGGAGCAAGGTAAAGACTCGGGGTGGGGTGACTTTATGGGGGTAGAACCCACACACTCGACCAAAGTCATATTGGGAAAGGGAAAAGTGGCGGCCTTCTAGCCGAAATCTAACTACTGGGACGGTATCTCATGGTGTCTCCTGGTACTCTGGTCCACCAAACTCTAACGATGCAGCAAAATCCAAAAATATATCTCTATAGACAGGATTGCTGACCTGAAAGATATCCAGAATCGATGTGTGGATGAGGAGCTCCCTTAACTCCTTCCATATGCCCAGCTGATGAGGCACAAAAAGGTCTAGATAGTGACTGCTCAAGGGGATTGGGTAGTGATAGAAATTCTAGACTCTGTCATGTGCTATGTTGGTAACTGGGTGTACCATACACAGATAGGGGATACCCGCAGAAGTCGGTCCAGGTGGTGCTGCAGCAGGGGATGTCTCTGGGGTGTATCGGCTCCAGTAGGTGAAGGCTCGATGGAGGAAGCAGTCAATGTGGAGATAGATGCTGATGAAGATGGTGCTGGGAGAGCGGCATCTGATGTATCAGAAATGGTTGTGCTTGGAAGCTCTGTGCTGGAAGGTGGAGGGACAACTATGCTAGGCCCAACCTCTAGTGGGGTAGTGGGTGGTGGAATAATGGACAAAAGAGGGAGCTTATAGACCAGAGCATTAGGGTCCGGTTGCATTGGAGGTCAGAGTCGAATCTGCCAAAAAATGGGCCTCTCAACCTCAGTGGCGGAGGCCGACTGCTTCCCCCAAAAAGGATTGCGATCTGCCATAACTTGACAAAAAAATAAAAAATAAAACAACAAAAAAAAAGGAAAAGAAAAGAAAAAGAAGAAAAAAAGAAAAATGTGAGAAAAATAAAAGTACACGATGTGTAATTCCCAAGTACACGGTGCGCAGTGTTAGCGGGAAGCAACCCGTGTATTAAGGAAAGACACACCGAGTGGGTGAGTCATGGGCCAGTGAAGAATAAACGGTGTGTATGTATCTTACACGCCGTGTATAAGCATATGAGGTCTTGTCCATGTGGGAAATACAAAGGGGTTGGGCCATATAATATACTACACGACATGTACTGAACATACACGTCGTGTAGGGGAACATGGGATTTGTGGCCATGAAAAAGGGAGGACCCGGGCACAATATTGGATAATACATGGTGTGTACTGAAAATACACACCATGTAGTTTCAAATTTCGAAATTTTTAGTGTGTGTCCATGTACAAGAGTACACGGTGTGTGTTCTTCATGCATGCCCATGTACTGACAGAAGCCGAATGGCTGAGAAATCGAAAAACACCCTAAACACTACAAAAACTAGGAACTAAAGAGGGAATAACGGCGTACCTGAAGCGACGAGTTAAATGAGGAAGAAATCACACCTTAAAACGAGGTAAGATGATGGATTTGGAAGAAGGGGTCGTTCGGCTTCCGGAGGAAGAAAACAACGGGGGGGGGGGGGGTGTGCGACACGGGCATTGGCCACATAGGGCGTCCAGATTTTATAGCCGAACTACACAGTGTGTACTTTATCAGACATGCCGTGTATGTTTTTTAGATAATCAAATATATATATATATAATTATTATAGTAAACATTATAATAATAATTATTAATAACTAAAATAAAAATAGATATATATATATATATAGTTATATACATATTTTATTAAAAATAAATCTATACACGAGTTGTATCGGGAAATACATGTTGTGTGTTTTAAAATTGGAAAAAGAGAAGTACAACCTTTGGTCCGGTGGTTGGGGCAAGGTTTGAACTGGTGATTGGCCATTCCGAACAGAATCCCTCATTCATTGGAGTAAAGGTTATACTACTGTCCATATTTACTATTTATATACAATTTAATCTATTCGGCCTATACACACAGAAAGAAGAAAATGAACGGCGTGTGGTTTTTAATTATAAAAGAAGGAGATTAAGTAAGGAGATTAGCCGAGTTCGAACCCGGGTCTTTTGGATCCAAGGCTGAGACATTACCAATCGGCCAAATTTATCCGCATGAATTTATTTTATAAGAAAACTTTTTCAAATTAGTAAGGAAAATCATGGCACACATGATGTATATTGAAAGAGACGCCATGTGGTTTTTTTAAAAGGGTAAATAATGGAAATGGGACAGTTTTTAGGATTCGAACTTGGTTCTTTTTGATCCAATTTATGATCCTAACCAACCGTTTCATCCCCATCATAGGTTTTCTTATAAACATATATATATATATATATATATTAATACACATGCCATGTAAGAAAAGGAGGAACCCCGTGCCGAAGGTAGGTCGGGAGGATTCGAACCAGGGACGGCTTAGATAAACTCTAGTGACTTTTACTATCGGCACTAGCATCATCCCTAGTTATTGATTATCTACTCTATAGATTTATACTATTAAGATTATAAATTAAGAAGATAATTACACACCGTGTAGATAAGTGGGACACGTCGTGTAAACTCAAGGTTGCCTCCCAGGAAGCGCCTTTGTTTTAGGTCGATGGCTCGACCGACTCACCTTTTCTTACCTGAGAGGGGTGGTGGAGATTATTCTAAGAGTATCCACCCTGGACTTTTAAGAATTGCATGTTCTATGGCTCTTCTTCAACATGACTGTCTGGAATGAAAATGTTTTTAGAAATAAAGGAATATACCAGTTCATCCACAAAGAGATCGTCCATGGTAGTTATCGCTGAATAGTCCTCATAATCGGGCGATGACGCCTGCTTGATAGACTTGAAGACATTGTATGAGACTTTCTTGATTCCTACCCAGAAGACCAGCTCCCCTAGTGCACGTCGATCAAGACTTTTCCTATGGCTAGTAAAGGTCTTTCCAATATAATAGGTGCCTCCTAATCCTCCTCCATGTCTAGGATAATAAAATATGCCAGGAGGATCAATCTTTCCACCTTATCCAGCACATCCTCCAGTATCCCCTTTGGATATTTAATGGATTTGTCTACAAGTTGTAGGGCAACTCGGGTAGGCTTCAGATCATGGAGTCTAAGGTTTTGTAAAACTTCGAATGGCATGAGGTTGACACCAGCTCCTAAGTCGCATAGAGATTTTCCAAATTCAAAGGGTCCAATTGTACAAGGGATACTAAAGCTACCTAGATCCTGGAGTTTCGGAGGAATGGAATGCTATACGACTGCAAAGCACTCCTTTGTCAATGCTACGGTGCCCAAATCCTCCATCTTCCTCTTATTAGGGAGGATTTCCTTCATTAATTTTACATATGTGGAAATTTGAGTCAGAGTCTCTGCAAATGGGATATTGATGTGTTGCTTTCTGAATACCTCCATGAATTTTTCAAACGGGTCATACAGCTTCCTTTACTTCATTCTCTATGGAAAAGGTAATGTAGGATCGAATGGTTTGACGACCTCTTTTCCTTTGCTTGGTTGAGCCTCTGGTGATGGATTTTCTGATGAAGTGGGTCTGAAATTGTACCTTTGTTGTCAACTGGGAGTATATGTGCAATTGACTATGCTGGTTTCTTCTGGTGTAGATTATTTCCACATCACAGTTTTATGGCATGGGCCTCCTCCCTTGGGTTCTTCTAGGTGTTTCCTGGTAGTGTACTAGGCTGCCTCCTTGAGTGCTGGTTTGCTAATTGGACGATTTGGTTCTTGAGGCCTCAAATAGTAGCCTCCTGGTTCTGAAATCTGGTCTCAACAGTTGATATGAATTTACTCAAAAGTTCCTCTAACCTTGAGGTATTCTCTTGCTGAGGTGGTTGTTGAGCTGGTGGAGGTGATTACTGCCTTGGCTACTGCGGGTGAGGGTTTGGATACCATTTCAAGTGGTAGGTGCCCTACTAGTTCGGTTTTTTCCTTGGATATGGGTTCTGATATTGAGGCTAACTATAGCTGGGTGGTCGTTGGGGTGGAGGTTTCTGCTGCTGTTGGCCCCAGCCTGTGTTCTCATTATCTCGCCATGCAAGGTTCTGGTATTGTTGATACTGGTTTGACCCTCTCTTTTGAGCAACATAGCTCATCTCATTTGTCGAAGGGTCGACTGAAGGTCCTGGGAATTCTCCCAGGATGTGGTTTTTACCACAGTCACCACATTCTAGATGGTTCACCACATGGACATGAGATACTTCTTTGAGATTTAGTGCATCGATCTTTTTCGATACTGCATCCAACTTGGCAGAAAGCACGGTAGTAGCATCAATACTATGAATACCTCATTTTTGGGTTCCCCACTCGGAATGCCACTGGAAACTATTGGTAGACATATCTTCCAGCAGTTCGAAAAGTTCTTCGGGGGATTTTTGCATTACCATACCTCCAGCAGCTGTATCTACCACGTACTTTGTATTCGTTGTTAGACCTCCGTAGAAGTTTTGTACTTGCATCCAGAGTGGATGTACGTGGTGTGGGAATTTACATAACATCTCCTTGAAATGTTCCTATGATTGGTACAACGACTCTGAGTCACGCTGCTGAACGTTTTGGATCTCATTCCGTAGGGTTACCGTCTTTGAAGGTGGAAAATATTTGGACATAAATGACTGGGGCTAGCTCCTCCTAGGTGAGGATGGATCTTTGTGGTAACCCTTTGATATAGTATTTAACCTTGTACCACAGAGAGAAAGGGAATATGCGATGACTGATGGCGTCCTAAAACATGCCATGTTAATAGAATGCATCACATATCTCCAAAAAATTGGAGAGATGGGCGTTCAGATCTTCACTGGGCAGGCTGCCGAACTGAATGGTGTTCTGGATCAACTGCCTGATATCATGCTTGATCTTGAAGTGTTGGGCATGTACCGGAGGACGAACGATGCCTGTATCAGCTCTGTGGATCGATGGTAGGTTGTAATCCACGAGAGTATGATGTGGAGGTGGCTACTGAGGAGGGATAATCAGTAGGTACTGTTGGTCCTGAGGGGCGTAGTATGGCCCCTGAGCTTGGTTGAAATATGGCATCTTCTCTGGTTGGAATTGTTGGAGCTACGGTGGGCCATATGGGGGAGCAAGAGGGGCTTGCTGGTTCCGGTTTTCATCTGGACCTAACTGCTGTCCAGCTCCTTAGACAACAATAGGGTTTCTTTCCTCATTCTGAGCCGTGAGGTTGTTTTGACTTTGTTCAGCTATGAGTGTTTGTTGGCGCCTCAAAAATGTCTGCTCGATCTTCAGGTCAGTTGGAAACAACCCTGATGACTCAGTGATCTTGGAATGTGTGATGTGGCCACTCATACACCTATGGACCTGCATAAATCAAGACAAACTACCAAGCGTAAATGAGGAAAATTTGTTTGGTCGTTTTAACAAAGTTATGTTTTCGGTGTACCAAATTGATTTTACCCACTCTTAAACTTAGTATAGTGCAAGTGCGGGGTCGATCCACAGGGAACTTGGTAAGTGTGTGAATTCAATTGAGTATAGAATTAATTTAGTGAGTTATAATGAATTTAGAGTGGATTTTCTTGATTAAAATTTTTGAAGCTGTTTTGTTTACTTGAAATAATATTTAACAATTTAAGAAAAAACAACAAATGAATTTTTGATGTATTTAGCAGTAAAAGAGCATGTTGGGGCTATAGCGATTATGGATATTTAATGAGGATTACTTATATAGTTGTATTATTCATGATAATTCAACATTTTGGATCCTATTAATGACAAGATTCCCTTGGTCCAGTTGGTTTTTGTCTTGGAATTAAAGAAATTTGACTCCTTGGCCCGGTAGTCAGTGATTCACAATTCTCACTTTTAGTTTAGTCCATTTTTGAATCGATGAATACTTTCAATGGTCATGAAAGAATTAACCATCATTCTTCTTTTGTATCCTTGAGAATTCTGCCCTTTGTTCGGATCATAATTCTCAGTAATATTCAGCAGTAGCTAAAGAAGAATAAGAAGAATTTAGAAGAACAGACACAACCGTACAAATCAAACCAACATTAAAACTTACTTCATATTTTATAGCCCCAAAACAAGGGGTGTTTAGTTACACATATAGGACATAATGAAAATAACACCTTTGATACCTGAAGTTGTCATCAGATAAGCTTTGAGGAGAGGTGTCGGATGGTGGAATGGTGGAGTAGCGGTACAATGGTGGCTCGGGAATATGATAGAAAAAGTTCCCATCTCCTAAAGTTTTCAAGCTGTCTTTGGTCTGGAGGTGAAGGCCTATATTTATAGAAAACTTAAGTACATGGCGTGTATAAAAGTACATGCCCTGTAGTCTTTTCAATGATCCTTTATCAGGGTTTTTCTTCAGTAGGTGTCCAGCCACGCTGTCTCTGACTCATACGTTGTCAGCGGCCGGTTGGTGGCTAGTACATGCCGTGTAGCGCCGCCACACATGGAGTGAAATGTAACACCCGAGGCTTTTATGAGAAATATTTTGTTTTTATGTTATATAAATCATAAAAGGAATCTTTCACTATGCACAACACTAGCTTGGCTTGATTTACACGAAATCACGACCTTCCTCGATAGCTTGCGTCGTACGCAATACCGAGTTTCACTAAACAACGATATACTATTAAAATATTATTAAAACTAGTTGTTATGAATAGTAATACCCACTTTTTGAAATTTTGTAAATTTTATTTTTCAAAATGGACTTTATTTTGGTTTCGGAATATCGAAATTAGCCTAGGGCGAAATTTTGGTATTTTTCTGAAAACATTCAATTTTTGATGAATAGTGAAAACACTCGATTACTATTTAAAAACCGAATTTTTATTTAAATAATTATTTATTTTATTTAAATTTATTTTATGTAAAAATTGATACATAATACCTATATAAGTTCAATGCAATTCGTTGGAGTCATTTTATAATAATTCTAGATATATAAAAATTTTATTGAACTTTTCAACGTCTTTTACCCACCTCCTAAAAGAATTTTCAAATTTACATAAAACTTAATTTTACTGCTTTTGTGAATGGAATTTCAAAAATATTAGAGACCCTGTTGATGTCAGTAAGTAAAATTTGGTTCAATGAGATGAAAATAAGTTTTGGTGAATAATAACTTTTTACTTTTATTTTCCACCGTTAAAAGTAAATACGGTAATTAAGGGTAAAAATGATATTATTTTTATCCTAACACAGGTCTTGATTCTATTTGATAAGTGTAATTCGACCAAAAACAACCTTATGAATAAAATATGACCATTTAGGCCCACTTGGATTAGATTAGGACATTTAATATTAATTTATTTAAAGAAGGGTTAAAATAGTTAAAATCAAAGTTTAATAACTAAATCATTTTTAATATAAGGTTATACATAAGATAAATTTGACAATAAAAATACATTAGAAAGATAAAAAGATTTTCCAAAATAATGGAATTTTATTTATAATTTTTAGACATTATATAATTTAATTTATTAATGACACAATGATGATGCAGTAATTATCTTGTAAATAAAATATTGACATAATTGATATTATAAATACCCAAATAAATGTAATTTTTGATTTTTTTATGAATTAAAATAATTTAATAGATTAATATGACATGTTAGTAGTGATTTAATTAACTTTTTTAGAACTAATATTTCTGTTATGATTTTCACAAAAATCAATTACCAAATATTTTCAAAATTGATATAAAATAGGTTTTTAAAAAAATATTATATTATTAATTTTTATTTTATTCCTAAAAATTTAAGGTTCATCCAAATGACTTAGATAAGGTTATATATATTAATAATAAACAACTTGGGGTTATTTTGTCTTGTTATGGTATGTTTATTAACCTTATAGTGTAAGAAAACAAAAAGACACGGTAAAAGTAAAATTATTTAACTTAAAGTTAAATCTAAATGATAAAGTTAAAATAGAACCCTAAACTCGTCTAAATTCTATTAGATGAGATTATTTCGACCCATCCACACCTTAGCTTCTAAATAAATCAATTTGGAGCTATTAAAAACTGAATATGACTTTATAATAAAATAATATTTTTAGTTTTTCCAAAGGTGCCCCTCTCCTCCCTTATAAAAGGGCACCACCTCCCTATCTTCCTCACACCACTTTGAGCCTTCAAGCTCGGCCAAACCCTGCCAAATTCTTTTATCCACTTCCCTAGAAACATACTAGAGGTCCTGGACTTCTTGAAAGACCAATTTTAGTGCCCTAAAAGGAGGTCTCAAAGTGGCTCTTCAAAGAAGAGGTAATGTCCGTTGCCGATTCATTCAACTTTATTTCTTCTTCCACTTCTTCTTCTTTAGTTGTTTCATTATTAAGTAATAAAATCAGTATCAATAATATACATATATGTTATTATAAGTATTAATCAACCCTATTTCACCATCTATCCATCCTATGGAAAACAAAATCACCGCGCGTGCGTACGTACAGAATACCGTCTTCACGCCGTGGTGTAATCTATTTTCCACCACCACCTTACTTGGATGGGTATAATGGTGAAAATAAATAACTATATACGATTATTGTAAGGTGTTATTGATTTTGAAATAGTATACATACACTCCAATAGAATTCCATGATCATGGGAACGATATCATCGCTCGTGCGTACGTACGGAATACCGTCTCCACGATGTGATATGACTCGTTCTACATGATCTTGATTGAATAATGATTATATAAATGAATTGAATGAATTAATATGATATATAATACAATAATAAAATTCTTTAAATGAGGTATCTATACTCTAAAAAGAATAATAAAAATTTATTCGACAAAACATGCACAATAACAAAAAGCAATAAACACCCGAATAACAAGTAACAATGAAATATTACTAACAAGAAGCTAAGCATATAACCATATATGATATCATAAAAATAAGTATGATTTTGGAATACGTCAAAAACATTATTTAAATCATTATACAGGAGGTTCAGACACTTACGAAGCAAATCAGACCTAAGGTAAGGGAAAATCTCACAATCTAATTTTTATCTTAGAGTGTTTAAACTTCAGAATTTACTGGGGAATATTTATCATCCACATTCATGTTTCCTCAATATGAAATATTATTTCCTTCCACCTAAAATGTTTTAAATCTTATTTTACCCTTCGGTGAGTTTTTAGTAAATGATATGAAAGGAATCTTTTGTCTTTTTCCGTACGAGGTACTTTTTGACTTTTCCGACAAAAGTACGAGAAAAATGTTTTTTTAACTTATACGGCCTGAATGGATTTTTAGAACATTATTTCCATGAAGCTTCCTTTACAAGTTTTCAATTTTATTTTTAATCAAATTCTTTTAGTTCAAAATTATATGACATGTTAATAAAGGAAAATATTTTTGAAGTAGAAATGATATTTTAATCAAGAATGGAGTTCAAGTGTTTTATCAAAATTATTTTCCATCTAAGATAATATAGGGTTCTGTTTATATCCCTATTATTACATTGATTTGATTATTTTGTGATGGAATAATTTTTATGAATTTATTTATCTTATATGAATTTTTTTTATGATGTCACGATGTTTAAGAATCCAATTTTTATTACATGGGTTATACAATGATGTATGATTTTTGATTTTGTGGCGCACATAAGAATGGTGTCATTATGAGATGGGTGGGACCTATATCTCCCTCCATTGCATTGGTTAAAGATTTATATCTCATGAGATAGACATGGCTGGAACGGAAGGTTAAATCGGTTCAGTGAAACAAGACTAAAACGAAGAGTGAACTTGGTTCAGAAAATGAATTTGTCCGCTAAGATAATCTTGGCTATGAGTCTTAACTACTAAGAAATGATTCTGTATGATTATGTGTGTATTCCACAAAATTTCATGTTTTATGTTTTGATAATTGGGATTACATTTCATTACTATGATTTATCCCATGTTATAAAATTATGATCTCTTTTGAAGGTTAAGATTTCCAAAATATTATGTTTTTATGAATATGATGTGATTGATATTTATTTTGTTTACCCTTACTGAGCATTGGAGCTCACCCTTTTGTATATTTTCTTTCCCCAGGTCATGAAGAAGGTTATTAAGTAGGATATGCCAAAAGGGACTCTAGATATGATGAAATAAATGGGAGACAGTGTAGATATTTTATGAACCAGTTGTTTATGTTTCCCAGTTTCTAATGACACTATACCTATACGGTTCTTTTCATGGTTTTTTTATATGTTGTAATAAGTGTACTTCAATTTTGAAGTAATAACCATGTATGTAAAGTATGGGTCGTTATAGTTGGTATCAGAGGAAAGGTATAGTCAACCTTTGGAAACTAGGATGTGAAAGCCTTTGTAAGAACCCTAAGGATAAGTCTAAGAATAGAACACGATCATAGTGTTTTAGAAATGGGCATGAATAACCTATGATAAGACCTTAAGTGTAAAATTTTATTCTTCATTATGTGTTTTTTCTATTATAATTAGTGTTTCTCACACTATTCTTCTTGGTTTTAGTCAATTCCTGGAACCTGAAGGAACCGTGTTAATGCGGAATGCGACGTGCAATGCAATGATTGTACCCCTGAGCAACCAAACGTTATGGGAGATGGAATGAAAAATCTTGTAGCCATGCTCACACAACTTTCTCAAGCTATGAATCATGTAGACCTTCCAAACGATCAAATGAAGGAGCAAAATTCTATTGAATCCTTCATGAGGTAGCGTCCACCTTCATTCAGCAGGTCTTCTGATCCCTTAGTGGCTGAACAATGGATCCGTACCACTAAAAAGATATTTTCAGTTCTTCAATGTTCTGAACATGATAAAGTCATATTAGTAGTATATCGTTTGGAAGGTGATTCTGATCAATGGTGGAATCATATTAAGAATACGAGGCAAAGGGATTAAATTGAGTCCATGGAATGAGACTAGTTCAAGAACTTATTTTTCAATAAGTACTTCCCTCGTATTCTTAGAACAAAGATGGAGATGGAGTTTCTTGAACTAAATCAAAAGGATGTTGAATCTGTTGGTACCTATGAATATAATTTTACAAGACTTGCAAGGTACGCTTCTTGTATAATTATCCAACATGAGAGTAAGATTGATCGATTCTTTAGTGGCTTAAAACTAAGTCTTCGAAGGGCGTTAGCCATAAGGGAATTCAATAGCTATGATATAATTGTTCGATGTGCTCTCAAGGTTGAGATAGAGATCGGTGTAAACCATCAGTCACATGGGTTTGATAAGAAGAGGAAAATGGAATTCAAAGGAGAATCTAAAGATCACGCAGAAAAGAAGATGAGTTTTCCCTTATGCTCAATGTAAGGAAAGAAATATGGAGGGAGTTGTCTTAAAGGGAAAAGTAAATGTTTCAAATGTGGAAAGGAAGGTCATCGGGCATTTGAATGCCACAATGATGAGAAAAATATGTCTAGTGATGTGAAAAAAGAAGAGGCTACACAGAGTACACCTCCTACACTTTAATGTTACAAGTGCAAGGAAATGGGGCATTATGCCAATCAATTTCCTAATCCAAGGGCTGTTGATGATGATTGACGTCAAAAAACTCTTAAGGCTAAAGAAAAAGGAAAGTCACATGTAATTTCTATCAAAGATGTGGAGTACGATAACGATGTGGTGAAAGGTACAATTACCATCCACTCTAAAGTAGCAAATGTTTTATTTGATTCTGGATCCACCCACTCTTTTAGTTCTGAAGAATTTTCTAAGGTTATCACCGTATTACCTCAACAATTAGATGTTGTGTTAGCTATGACAACCCCTAATGGCACAACAGTCGCATCAAAAGTTTATAATTCTTCTCCGATTGAAGTTTGTGGGAAAGTGCTTCCTGCAAATATTTTGATCCTTCCTATAGTGGAATTTGATATGATTCTTAGCATGGATTGGATTGCTCTATATGGAGCTTATATCAATTGCCAAAGTAGGGAAGTCACATTTCATATTCTAGATCAAACTATGATTGTCTATCAATGCAAAGATGAACATAACCTTCCAGTGGAAATTTCTTCCATCTTATGGGTCTTGATTCTACTAAATGAAGGTTATTTATCTCAAATGGTTGGAGAGAAACTCACGATTAAGAATATGCCCATTGTATGGGAGTTTGACGATGTCTTTCCAGAGGAATTGCCGGGTCTTCCACCAAATCATGAAGTTGAGTTTTCAATAGAACTCATACCGGATGCTTTTCCTATTTCAAAGACACCTTATAGAATGGTCCCAATTGGGTTGCAGGAATTGAAGAAGCAACTCCAAGAGAATCTTGATAAAGGATTCATATGCCCTAGTGCGTCACCTTGGGGAGCACCTGTTCTGTTTGTTAAGAAGAAAGATGGATCAATGAGACTCTGCATTGATTATCGAAAACTTAACAAGATCACTATCAAGAACAAATATCCTCTCCCACGCACTGATGACTTATTTGACCAACTACATGAAGCTCAATACTTTTCCAAGATTGATCTTCGTTCAGGGTATCATCAATTAAGGGTCAAAAGGGAGGATATACCAAAGACGGCTTTCCGTACAAGGTATGGACACTATGAATTTATAGTGATGCCATTTGGTCTTACTAATGCCCCTTCTATCTTCATGGATCTGATGAATAGAGTCTTTAGAGACTATCTTGATTAGTTTGTGGTAGTCTTTATAGATTATATTCTTATCTATTCAAACAGAAAGGAAGAACAACAAGATCACTTGAAAATTATATTGATGACCTTGAGAAAGGAGAAGCTTTATGCCAAATTTACCAAGTGTGAATTTTGGCTTAAATAAGTTTCATTTTTGGGTCACATAATCTCAAAAGATGGGATATCTGTGAATCCAGTAAAAACAGAGGTTATTGAAAGATGGTTGAGCCCAACAACACTAATCAAGATCTGAAGTTTTCTTGGTTTGGCTGGATATTACCAACATTTTGTGAAATATTTTTCAAGGTTATCTAACCCACTCACCAAGTTGACTCGGAAAGGAGTTATGTTTTCTTGGACCGAGGAATGTGAAGTGAATTTCAAAGAGCTAAAAAGAAGGTTTTCCAGTGCACCTGTGCTCACAAAACCTTATAGTGGAGAAATGTTTGTGATCTATAGTGATGAATCCAAGAAGGGACTGTGGTGTGTCCTCATGCAAAATGATATGGTGATAGCTTATGCCTCACGACAGTTGAAAATTCATGTACAAAATTACCCAACTCATGATTTTGAGTTAGCTGCGGTAATCTTTGAATTAATGATTTGGAGGAATTACTTTTATGGTCAATGGTGTGACATTTATACTGATCATAAAAGTTTAAAGTATATTTTCACACAAAAGGAGATGAATATGCGCCAAAGAAGATGGTTGGAGCTGATTAAGGATTACAACTGCTCAATTAATTACCACCCTGGGAAAGCAAACAAGGTGGAAGATGCATTAAGTCGACAAGACCATGCTAGCTTATCCATGATGAGGATCACAAAAGATCCAATATTTATGGATTTACAAAGGATGGATCATGGAATTATAATGAAAGGGGAAAAATTGTATCTTTATCAAATGAATGTTCAACCATATATACATGTGAAGATGAAAGAGGAATATAAAGAAGATGTAGAATTACAAAAGAAGCTGAGAAATATTCCTGAATTCAACCATGATTGTAACACCCTAAGATTTCATAGTGTGTTATTTCTTCAAAATAATTCAATAACTTGCACTACACGTAACACCGAGTTCAATCACACCATGACTTACAAAAAAAAAGCCATTCAAAATAGGTTATTAATAGTATTAACTAAACTTTAAACTTTATATAATCCTTATAATTTTAGAATCCATATTATGAGTTTCTTAGACATAATGCAAGAACAGATTCATTTTCAGTATTGCACTTTTATCAACTTTTAATAGTGAAACCTTTTTAAATACAATATTTTAAACTTTTTGACTAAATGGGGACATCAAAAAAAAATTTAAAATGAAACATCCCAAGCTTCCACGGTACGCTTTCCTTTGAATAATACAGTAGCGTGTGTTGTACGCAACTTCGAGTTCTAACACACCACATCCAATCAAACTAGCCATTATGAATAGAAATACCTACCTTTTAAAATTATAAAAATTTTATCTCTCAAAATGGACTTCATTTTTGGATTCGGAGTATCGAATTTAGCCTAAGGTGAAATTTTGGTGCTTTTTGGATAACTTTCATATTTTGATGAATAGTGAAAATTACTAAATTTTAATTAAAAACAACTTTTTTAATCAAAATAATTAATAGTGATAAGTTATGAATTTGAGTGGTTTTAAAGAATATTTATAATATATTTTTACCATTTAATATAATTTTGGTCATTGGACATAATTTTACAATTAAACCGAACATAAACAAGTGTCAATCTTTTGATAGTTATTATCTCTTAAAAACACGCTTTTTGTTTTGACAGCGGGAATTAATTTTAAATTAATTTCTGCCACTTCTGTGTTTTGAATTTAGGAAAATGGATTCCATATTTGGAATCAGGATGTTCAAATTGTGTAAATAGGTAACTTTTATTTTTAGAAATTTTGAATAATTAAAGCGGTAAATATTTTATTTACCATGGTTAAGGGTAAATCCGGTAAATAAGGGTTAAAAAATAATATTATAATAATACTAAATTACCCTAAAACGTGTCTTAACCCTATTGGTTGATACATGGTCGACCATGGGAATCTTTGGGTCGATTTTGGGACCCCATGGATCCACTTGTAAGTGATAATGACACTTTATTTTAATTAAGTTAAAATGAATACAAAAATGACACAAGCATATATATTTTAGAAAAACAATTGTTACATAGGGTTATATATGTTGGATTTTAGATTATAAATATTTATTAGAAAGATACAAAGATATCCTACATAATGATAGTTTATTTATAATTTTTAGACATTAAATAATTTATTTTATTTATGACACAATGATGATGCAGTAATTACTATAATAGTGAAAAATTAAAATAATTGATATTATAAATACCCAAATAAATATAATATGAAACTTTTAATGAATTAAACTAATTTTATAGGATAATATGATATATTAGAATTGATTTAATTGACTTTTTTCGAAGTAATAAATCTGTTATGAGTTTCAAAAAAATCAACTATTGAATAGTGTCAAAATTGAAATAAAAGAGTTCTTAAAACAAATATTATATTATTAATTGATATTAAATTCATAAAAATCTAAGGTTCGGCCAAGAGACTTATATCATGACAGGTTCATCATTAATGGACCACTTGGGAGTCTCTTGGATGTATATATTAAGTTTATTAACCATATTATATAAAAATACAAAGAGACATTGTAAAAGTGAAAGTAATTAACTTAGAGTTAATACTTAAAGATAAGGTTAATATAAGTAACCAAACCTGTCTAAATTATATTGGTTGAGTGGTTTTCGACCTATCCCCACCTTAACATTTGAATAATCAACTTTGGAGCCATTAGAAACTAAATATGAATTTATTATAAATTAATATTCCTAGCTTTTCCAAAGGTGCCTCTCACCCCTCTTATAAAAGGGCACTCCTCCTTCCCATTTCTTAACACCTTCAAAGCCTTTTGGTTTGGCCAAACTCAGCCCAAATACTCTCCCAACATCCCTCAATACAACCTAGAGGCCTTAGTTTGATCAGAAAGCCAACCTAAGGAGCCCTTTTGATCAAATCAAAAGGAAGGAACCGAAGAAGAGGTAATGATTTCACCACCCTTTTTCCAAGTTCCTTCTTCTTCCACTTCTTCTTACTTTGTTGTTACCATTTTAAAATAATAACTCCAGTATCATATATATACTGTGATGTTATTATAAATATGGTACAACCATATTCATTATTCTATCCACCCTTTGAATAACATGTCACCATACGTGCGTACGTACGGCTTACCGTCTCCACGTCGTGGTGTAATTGTTATTCAATATATTATTATTTGGATGGGTATAATAATGATGTGTAACTCATGTAAATAATAAATATAACATTTTAGTTATTCTGTATATATGATATACCATTCATTTATATATTATTTTAATATCAAAAAAATGATATTGTCACTCGTGCGTACGTACGGACTACCGTCTCCACGAACGCAATGAGATTCATTCTCCATCATATCCATTCAAGTATAATTATCATTTTCTGAATTAAAAATTATGTTTAAGGACTTGATATCATTCTGGATATGAATAATATACAACCTATCCATTACAAACATGGATTACGTAATAAATCATATAAAAGGAAATGAGTAAGTTAACACCCGAAACAACGATAATACTAAGACATTATTAACAAAGCAAAGTTAAAAGATCATATATGATATGATATTAATATATATGATTCTTGTATAATTTAATAACAATTATTTCAATATTATACAGGAAGTTAACCTACCCCAACCAAGTAAAAGTACAAGGTAAGGGATTCTCTTATCTCAGTTTCAATTCCGTGAGATTTCCATTGTTCGCCACTAAATTATTGAAAGTGGTGTATTGTGTACGGCCATTTGATATATATTAACATGATTCTCTTATATTCATGTTATTCTGTAAATCATTTGGTTGTTATTAACTTTTGTCCATACGACTCAGTTGATTAACGTGGTAAGGGGTTTTCATCTCACTCTTTTTTTCCGTGAGATTCACGTCATATTTCCACTATTATCTTTTGTGTGGTGTATTTACTGCCCATAATTGTATTCTTTGTGTAATACACTTTACCTTATGTGTATTTACATTTTCATTGTATGATACCTCTTTCATGGGTTGTATGTTTCATAAGTTACCAAATTGATAAGGGTTTACTTCACAGTCTCTTTAATATCTGAGGTTGTCTTTACGTAAGTATCTACAGGGACATATTTACTATCCATGTCCATATTTCATAAAAGAGTTTTCAAAGGGATTATTTCTAAGGGAAATTTTACTAAAACATCATTTTAAATGTTTTAAATATTTATTCTTCTAAATCATCCTCATTTATGTCCACGTTTTCAAAATGGTTTGTAAGGATTTATTTATATGTAAATGAATTTTTTAAAAGTGTTAATTCCATTCAAAAGTTTCAAAGTGGTATGGGACACTTTGATTCAAAAATGTATTTAAATGCCTTACTTTCTAAATTGTGTAAAATTAAAATGTTTTCATGAAAAAGGGATATTTCTCTCAATAATTAAAAAAAAAACATTTTCATCTATGTCAACATCCTTTGATGGATTTTAAGATTATTTGAAGTTGATTTATTATGATTTAAAACTTCCATATTGTAATGAAGTTTTGTGATATGTTTGACTGTAGATGTGTCATTTATATAGCATTCATGGTTTATGAGTAAAGTATTGACATTTCATATGCTAGTTCCAATAAGAATGTTTATGTTATATTTCAACCTTTACTTCATATGAATGTGTTGGACAAGTATGTTCCAGGATGGGGACTGGTTAAAGTAAGCCCTCCAGGTTGGGGACTGGTAAAAGTAAGCCCTCCAGGTTAGGGACTGGTAAAAGTAAGCCCTCTGGTTTGGTCTCCGGTTATTAGAGGCACTCTGGGTTGGTGTCCGGTTATTAGAGGCACTCCGGGTTGGTGTCCGGTTATTAGAGGCACTCCGGGTTGGGTTCCGGTTACAGTTAGCCCCAAGGTCTTGGGACGAGGCCTTGAAAAGAAATTAAAGTTTAGCATTATGAATTCCATCATTATGAAAGTGGTTATTGATTTTGCATGTGCTTATTCGATGAGTAGAATATCCATGTGAATAAGTAAATGGCATTATTTCATTTTACTTTTTCCATACTATGTTGAAGTTCAAGTTTAAAAGGCTTTTGTTTTAGTAATGCATTGCCTTAAATGTTTATGCTTATTTTGAATGTTCTGCTATATTGTTATCCTTACTGGGAATTTGAGCTCACCCCTTTTCTATGTTTTATTTTTCCCAGGAAGTGAAGAAGTAAATTATGAATGACCTGCAGGGATATTATGTGGGCAATATTTTTTTGTAGTAGTTTTTCATTTTATGATGTAATGTAAGACTTATAAATATATCTAGTGTTTCCAAGGCTACTAAACCAATCGGTCTTTCGAGATTTGATCTTTCTTGTGATCATGCCAATGTTATGTAATAATGCACCAACTCTGGGTAACTGGGGTCGGGGTGTTACAGTTGGTATCAGAGGAAGTTTAGTACAAACCTTGGAAGCTAGATTTAGATAAACTCTGATTAGAGCACGTAGACCTAAGATGAATTTTGAGGATTCGTATAGAAGAACTTCCTAGAATTTTGGTATTGTAAAGATTTTGTGAGTTTTCCGAGCAATACATCCCTGTCTGGATACGAGCTGGTAGAGGCGGCTCTGGAACAGATGTACCTAGGGGTAAAACCCGAAAACACCGCTTTGAGCTAGACTCGAACGGGAACTGGTGCACGACAATGGGCCTTGCTGCACTCTTGGTTACGACACTCCCGGGGGATATGCTTAGGATAACTCTCATTTTATTTACAAATTGTTATGAAGGGTTTATGAGTATATACTTCCTCAAAGGAGGCATTTTTATGATTATGGATTATATCCATAAACTATTTAATTTATGTTATGTGTTTTAAAAGTTTGGGATTAGGTATTGTTATTCATAAACTAATCTAGTGTATGCCAATGTTTAGAAATGGCGCCTAGTAGAAGGAATGAGAACTCCAGCAATGCACATGATACAAAGAGAAAGAAGGATCATATATTTTAGGGTCTTAAGCCAGAATTTACAAGAGAAATAGTCTTGCATGTTTTATCATCATATGAAGAAATAATATCATGTGTTAATAAGATAAGTAAAGAGTTTACTGATTCCTATGGCTTTGAAGGGAAGAAAGAGAAGAAAAGGATGGAAGAGAGAAAGATGGATAAAGGGAAGAGGGAAAAGAAGAATTTTCCCATATGTGGTAACTGTGGAAAGAAACACCCTGGAACTTGCCTGAAAAGAATGCGAGTTTGTTATAAGTGTGGAGGAAAAGGGCACAAAGTGAGTGACTGCAAGGGTAAGAAAATGGTTTTAAATGTACAATGCTTCATTTGCAAGGAGTTTGGACACTACGCAAACCTATGTCCCAGTCATCAGACTATGCCGCAAATGATGTTATTGGATAATAATCAAGTTATGATACTACCACAGATGAAGAGGAATGATTAGAGTTCTTATGTTGATTATGTCAATTGAGTGTTGTATCAACAATGTACTTGTTATAATAATTATGGAGTATATAAGGATTGTACTGCAGTATTATTTCATTAAGGACTTGAGATTGTGTGGAACAAAGAAAAGTGACTCAATAGAAGGTTAAATTTTTGGAAAATATATGGTTGAGAGAAAGATAAACCATAATATGGTTCTGATACCGAGGTAGTGATTTTAGAATAATACATGATTGATTTGGATAAATTATATTGGATATTCTTGACTACCTTGAAGCTGATTAATGATTTGTCTATTCCATCATTGTTGGGGTTTAAAACATTTTTGGATTGATGAAGTATATCCAGCATTCTATATGGAATAAGGGAGCATGAATGTAATCAATAAAGATTATGGTAAATCAGGATGTTTCAGTGTATTAAAAAATACATGATGAAGGTATTCATATGATATTACGGGGTAAAAAGGATTTACATTATGTTTACCTTCCTTATAAATGTTGGACTGTGAGTTTGGACAGACGTATTTTGGATAGTTCTAGTTTGGATTATTTTGGATTTCCATAAAAGGACAACCCGGAGGTCGGGCGGCAACCCGTCGCGTCCGGCAAGGCTGCGAGACTTGAACCCGCAACCGAAGGGCGACAAGGGTGTATCACCTACCACTGGCCCACGAGATGTCCTGGATAAAATAATGTAGTTTTTTTTAAAGATCTGGTAGATGAATTATAAATTCATTTATTTTGGAACCCTATACGAATAGTATAAATAGAAAAAAAAATTACATTTTATTATCTTTTAGAGTGAAAGATGATTTTGTGGTAGAAATTTATTAATGGATAAAACTCTAATTATAAAGTAAGTATATCTCCTTATGATCTTATCCAATCTCATAAATAAATTCCTCAACATTAAGAAAAGGAACTTAGAACAAAAATGTTGTTTCCTAGATGGTACCTTAAATCATCACTAATTTATGGCTTTGGGATTGTTGTCCTTGTCATAGCCATGTTCTCTACCACTATCCATCAGATAATTGATGGTAAGATTTCTCTTCCATATCCATATTTTCTTACATCGAACCCTAGTATGTGTTATTTTCGGTAATCTTCATACTTTCCACTCTTTTTTTTAAATAGAGGCCTCGTTAATTCATTTTTCAATGTGGGATTTCAACTAAGATATTTTGAAACGTCAAAAATGTGTTATCATAATACCCTATGTTTTGTTGAACCGATGGTATTTCAAATCATCATAGATTGATGAGTTTAAGGACCTCAATTTTATACTTGTTTGTGATTGATGACCTCAATCACTACCTATAAATATTTACGTTTTCCCTCCAATTATATGTCTCTAATTTCCACCAATGTTCTCCTAATTGAGATCATAATTTGGTGGTGACACTTTCATTTCTCTTTTCCTAATATTAAGACTAAATTTTAGTAACCCAATTTCTGATGTGGGTTTTCCACAAATATATTTTCTATTTTCAACCTTTTATTTTCGAAGAACAATTTCAAATTACGAGGACGCAATTTATTGAAGGAGGGGAGAATGTAACACACCAAGATTTCATAGTGTGTTATTTCTTCAAAATAATTCAATAACTTGCACTACATGTAACACCGAGTTGAATCACACCATGACTTACCAAAAAAAAGCCATTCAAAAGAGGTTATGAATAGTATTAACTAAATTTTAAACTTTATATAATCCTTATAATTTTAGAATCCATATTACGAGTTTCTTAGACATAATGCAAGAACAGATTCATTTTCAGTATTGCACTTTTATCAACTTTTAATAGTGAAACCTTTTTAAATACAATATTTTAAACTTTTTGACTAAATGGGGACATAAAAAAAATTTAAAATGAAACGTCCCAAGCTTCCACGGTACGCTTTCCTTTGAATAATACAGTAGCGTGTGTTGTACACAACTTCGAGTTCTAACACACCACAACCAATCAAACTAGCCATTATGAATAGAAATACCTACCTTTTAAAATTTTAGAAATTTTATCTCTCAAAATGGACTTCATTTTTGGATTCGGAGTATCGAATTTAGCCTAAGGTGAAATTTTGGTGTTTTTCGGATAACTTTCATATTTTGATGAATAGTGAAAATTACTAAATTTTAATTAAAAACAACTTTTTTAATCAAAATAATTAATAGTGATAAGTTATGAATTTGAGTGGTTTTAAAGTATATTTAGAATATATTTTTACCATTTAATATAATTTTGGTCATTGGACATAATTTTACAATTAAACCGAACATAAACAAGTGTCAATCTTTTAATAGTTATTATCTCTAAAAAACACGCTTTTTGTTTTGACAGCGGGAATTAATTTTAAATTAATTTCTGCCAATTCTGTGTTTTGAATTTAGGAAAATGGATTCCATATTTGGAATCAGGATGTTCAAATTGTGTAAATAGGTAACTTTTATTTTTAGACATTTTGAATAATTACTGTGGTAAATATTTTATTTACCATGGTTAAGGGTAAATCCGGTAAATAAGGGTTAAAAAATAATATTATAATAATACTAAATTACCCTAAAACGTGTCTTAACCCTATTGGTTGATACATGGTCGACCTTGGGCATCTTTGGGTCGATTTTGGGACCCCATGGATCCACTTGTAAGTGATAATGACACTTTATTTTAATTAAGTTAAAATGAATACAAAAATGACACAAGCATATATCTTTTAGAAAACAAATTGTTACATAGGTTTATATATGTTGGATTTTAGATTATAAATATTAATTAGAAAGATAAAAATATTTCCTACATAATGATATTTTATTTATAATTTTTAGACATTAAATAATTTATTTTATTTATGACACAATGATGATGCAGTAATTACTATAATA
Source organism: Viscum album (assembly GCA_963277665.1). Taxonomy (NCBI): domain Eukaryota; kingdom Viridiplantae; phylum Streptophyta; class Magnoliopsida; order Santalales; family Viscaceae; genus Viscum; species Viscum album. The sequence continues at coordinate 1,184,717,008 of OY728145.1, forward strand.
GTGAAAAATTAAAATAATTGATATTATAAATACCCAAATAAATATAATATGAAACTTTTAATGAATTAAATTAATTTTATAGGATAATATGATATATTAGGATTGATTTAATAGACTTTGTTCTAAGTAATAAATCTGTTATGAGTTTCACAAAAATCAACTATTGAATAGTGTCAAAATTGACATAAAAGAGTTCTTAAAACAAATATTATATTATTAATTGATATTAAATTCCTAAAAATCTAAGGTTCGGCCAAGAGACTTATATCATGATAGGTTCATCATTAATTGACCACTTGGGGGTCTCTTGGATGTATATAGTAAGTTTATTAACCATATTATATAAAAATACAAAGAGACATTGTAAAAGTGAAACTAATTAACTTAGAGTTAATACTTAAAGATAAGGTTAATATAAGTACCCAAACCTGTCTAAATTCTATTGGTTGAGTGGTTTTCGACCTATCCCCACCTTAACATTTGAATAATCAACTTTGGAGCCATTAGAAACTGAATATGAATTTATTATAAATTAATATTTCTAGCTTTTCCAAAGGTGCCCCTCACCCCTCTTATAAAAGGGCACTCCTCCTTCCCATTTCTTCACACCTTCAAAGCCTTTTTGTTTGGCCAAAATCTGCCCAACTACTCTCCCAACATCCCTCACTACAACCTAGAGGCCTTAGTTTGATCAGAAAGCCAACCTAAGGAGCCCTTTTGATCAAATCAAAAGGAAGGAACCGAAGAAGAGGTAATGATTTCACCACCCTTTTTCCAAGTTCCTTCTTCTGCCACTTCTTCTTACTTTGTTGTTACCATTTTAAAATAATAACTCCAGTATCATATATATACTGTGATGTTATTATAAATATGGTACAACCATATTCAGTATTCTATCCACCCTTTGAATAACATGTCACCATACGTGCGTACGTACGGCTTACCGTCTCCACGTCGTGGTGTAATTGTTATTCAATATATTATTATTTGGATGGGTATAATAATGATGTGTAACTCATGTAAATAATAAATATAACATGTTATTGATTCTATATATATGATATACCATTCATTTATATATTATTTTAATATCAAAAGAATGATATTGTCACTCGTGCGTACGTACGGACTACCGTCTCCACGAACGCGATGAGATTCATTCTCCATCATATCCATTCAAGTATAATTATCATTTTATGATTTAAAAATGATGTTTAAGGACTTGATATCATTCTGGATATGAATAATATACAACCTATCCATTACAAACATGGATTACGTAATAAAACATATAAAAGAAAATGAGTAAGTTAACACCCGAAACAACGATAATACTAAGACATTATTAACAAAGCAAAGTTAAAAGATCATATATGATATGATATTAATATATATGATTCTTGTATAATTTAATAACAATTATTTCAATATTATACAGGAAGTTAACCTACCCCAACCAAGTAAAAGTACAAGGTAAGGGATTCTCTTATCTCACTTTCAATTCCGTGAGATTTCCATTGTTCGCCACTAAATTATTGAAAGTGGTGTATTGTGTACGGCCATTTGATATATATTATCATGATTCTCTTATATTCATGTTATTCTGTAAATCATTTGGTGGTTATTAACTTTTGGCCATACGACTCAGTTGATTAACGTGGTAAGGGGTTTTCATCTCACTCTTTATTTCCGTGAGATTCATGCCATATTTCCACTATTATCTTTTGTGTGGTGTATGTACTGCCCATAATTGTATTCTTTGTGTAATACACTTTACCTTATGTGTATTTACATTTTCATTGTATGATACCTCTTTCATGGGTTGTATTTTTCATAAGTTACCAAATTGATAAGGGTTTACTTCACAGTCTCTTTAATATCTGAGGTTGTCTTTACGTAAGTATCTACAGGGACATATTTACTATCCATGTCCATATTTCATAAAAGAGTTTTCAAAGGGATTATTTCTAAGGGAACTTTTACTAAAACATCATTTTAAATGTTTTAAATATTTATTCTTCTAAATCATCCTCATTTATGTCCACATTTTCAAAATGGTTTGTAAGGATTTATTTATATGAAAATGAATGTTTTAAAAGTGTTAATTCCATTCAAAAGTTTCAAAGTGGTATGGGACACTTTGTTTCAAAAATGTATTTAAATGCCTTACTTTCTAAATTGTGTAACATTAAAATGTTTTCATGAAAAAGGGATATTTCTCTCAATAATTAAAAAAAACATTTTCATCTATGTCAACATCCTTTGATGGATTTTAAGATTATTTGAAGTTGATTTATTATGATTTAAAACTTCCATATTGTAATGAAGTTTTGTGATATGTTTGACTGTAGATGTGTCATTTATATAGCATTCATGGTTTATGAGTAAAGTATTGACATTTCTTATGCTAGTTCCAATAAGAATGTTTTTGTTATATTTCAACCTTTACTTCATATGAATGTGTTGGACAAGTATGTTCCAGGTTCTGGACTGGTTAAAGTAAGCCCTCCAGGTTGGGGACTGGTAAAAGTAAGCCCTCCAGGTTAGGGACTGGTAAAAGTAAGCCCTCCGGTTTGGTCTCCGGTTATTAGAGGCACTCCGGGTTGGTGTCCGGTTATTAGAGGCACTCCGGGTTGGTGTCCGGTTATTAGAGGCACTCCAGGTTGGGTTCCGGTTACAGTTAGCCCCAAGGTCTTGGGACGAGGCCTTGAAAAGAAATTAAAGTTTAGCATTATGAATTCCATCATTATGAAAGTGGTTATTGATTTTTCATGTGATTATTCGATTAGTAGAATATCCATGTGAATAAGTAAATGGCATTATTTCATTTTACTTTTTCCATACTATGTTGAAGTTCAAGTTTAAAAGGCTTTTGTTTTAGTAATGCATTGCCTTAAATGTTTATGCTTATTTTGAATGTTCCTCTATATTGTTATCCTTACTGGGCATTTGAGCTCACCCCTTTTCTATGTTTTATTTTTCCCAGGAAGTGAAGAAGTAAATTATGAATGACCTGCAGGGATATTATGTGGGCAATATTTTGTTGTAGTAGTTTTTCATTTTATGATGTAATGTAAGACTTATAAATATATCTAGTGTTTCCAAGGCTACTAAACCAATCGGTCTTTCGAGATTTGATCTTTCTTGTGATCATGCCAATGTTATGTAATAATGCACCGACTCTGGGTAACTGGGGTCGGGGCGTTACAGTTGGTATTAGAGGAAGTTTAGTACAAACCTTGGAAGCTAGATTTAGATAAACTCTGATTAGAGCACGTAGACCTAAGATGAATTTTGAGGATTTGTATAGAAGAACTTCCTAGAATTTTGGTATTGTAAAGATTTTGTGAGTTTTCCGAGCAATACATCCCTGTCTGGATACGAGCAGGTAGAGGCGGCTCTGGCACAGATGTACCTAGGGGTAAAACCCGAAAACACCGCTTTGAGCTAGACTCGAACGGGAACTGGTGCACGACAACGGGCCTTGCTGCACTCTTGGTTACGACACTCCCGGGGGATATGCTTAGGATAACTCTCATTTTATTTACAAATTGTTATGAAGGGTTTATGAGTATATACTTCCTCAAAGGAGGCATTTTTATGATTATGGATTATATCCATAAACTATTTAATTTATGTTATGTGTTTTAAAAGTTTGGGATTAGGTATTGTTATTCATAAACTAATCTAGTGTATGCCAATGTTTAGAAATGGCGCCTAGTAGAAGGAATGAGAACTCCAGCAATGCACATGATACAAAGAGAAAGAAGGATCATATATTTTATGGTCTTAAGCCAGAATTTACAAGAGAAATAGTCTTGCATGTATTATCATCATATGAAGAAATAATATCATGTGTTAATAAGATAAGTAAAGAGTTTACTGATTCCTATGGCTTTGAAGGGAAGCAAGAGAAGAAAAGGATGGAAGAGAGAAAGATGGATAAAGGGAAGAGGGAAAAGAAGAATTTTCCCATATGTGGTAACTGTGGAAAGAAACACCCTGGAACTTGCCTGAAAGGAATGAGAGTTTGTTATAAGTGTGGAGGAAAAGGGCACAAAGTACGTGACTGCAAGTGTAAGAAAATGGTTTTAAATGTACAATGCTTCATTTGCAAGGAGTTTGGAAACTACACAAACCTATGTCCCAGTCATCAGACTATGCCGCAAATGATGTTATTGGATAATAATCAAGTTATGATACTACCACAGATGAAGAGGAATGATTAGAGTTCTTATGTTGATTATGTCAATTGAGTGTTGTATCAACAATGTACTTGTTATAATAATTATGGAGTATATAAGGATTGTACTGCAGTACTATTTCATTAAGGACTTGAGATTGTGTGGAACAAAGAAAAGTGACTCAATAGAAGGTTAAATTTTTGGAAAATATATGGTTGAGAGAAAGATAAACCATAATATGGTTCTGATACCGAGGTAGTGATTTTAGAATAATACATGATTGATTTGGATAAATTATATTGGATATTCTTGACTACCTTGAAGCTGATTAATGATTTGTCTATTCCATCATTGTTGGGGTTTAAAAGATTTTTGGATTGATGAAGTATATCCAGCATTCTATATGGAATAAGGGAGTATGAATGTAATCAATAAAGATTATGGTAAATCAGGATGTTTCAGTGTATTAAAATAATACATGATGAAGGTATTCATATGATATTACGGGGTAAAAAGGATCTACATTATGTTTACCTTCCTTATAAATGTTGGACTGTGAGTTTGGACAGACGTATTTTGGATAGTTCTAGTTTGGATTATTTTGGATTGCCATAAAAGGACAACCCGGAGGTCGGGCGGCAATCCGTCGCGTCCGGCAAGGCTGCGAGACTTGAACCCACAACCGAAGGGCGACAAGGGTGTATCACCTACCACTGGCCCACGAGATGTCCTGGATAAAATAATGTAGTTTTTTTAAAAGATCTGGTAGATGAATTATAAATTCATTTATTTTGGAACCCTGTACGAATAGTATAAATAGAAAAAAAAAATTACATTTTATTATCTTTTAGAGTGAAAGATGAGTTTGTGGTAGAAATTTATTAATGGATAAAACTCTAATTATAAAGTAAGTATATCTCCTTATGATCTTATCCAATCTCATAAATAAATTCCTCAACATTAAGAAAAGGAACTTAGAACAAAAATGTTGTCCTAGATGGTACCTTAAATCATCACTAATTTATGGCTTTGGGATTGTTGTCCTTTTCATAGCCATGTTCTCTACCACTCTCCATCAGATAATTGATGGTTAGATTTCTCTTCCATATCCATATTTTCCTACATGGAACCCTAGTATGTGTTATTTTCGGTAATCTTCATACTTTCCTCTCTTTTTTTTAAATAGAGGCCTCGTTAATTCATTTTTCGATGTGGGATTTCAACTAAGATATTTTGAAACGTCAAAAATGTGTTATCCTAATACCCTATGTTTTGTTGAACCGATGGTATTTCAAATCATCATAGATTGATGAGTTTAAGGACCTCAATTTTATACTTGTTTGTGATTGATGACCTCAATCACTACCTATAAATATTTACGTTTTCCTCCAATTATATGTCTCTAATTTCCACCAATGTTCTCCTAATTGAGATCATAATTTGGTGGTGACACTTTCATTTCTCTTTTCCTAATATTAAGACTAAATTTTAGTAACCCAATTTCTGATGTGGGTTTTCCACAAATATATTTTCTATTTTCAACCTTTTATTTTCGAAGAACAATTTCAAATTGCGAGGATGCAATTTATTGAAGGAGGGGAGAATGTAACACCCCAAGATTTCATAGTGTGTTATTTCTTTAAAATAATTCAATAACTTGCACTACACGTAACACCGAGTTCAATCACACCATGACTTACAAAAAAAAAAGCCATTCAAAAGAGGTTATGAATAGTATTAACTAAATTTTAAACTTTATATAATCCTTATAATTTTAGAATCCATATTATGAGTTTCTTAGACATAATGCAAGAACAGATTCATTTCCAGTATTGCACTTTTATCAACTTTTAATAGTGAAACCTTTTTAAATACAATATTTTAAACTTTTTGACTAAATGGGGACATCAAAAAAAAATTTAAAATGAAACATCCCAAGCTTCCACGGTACGCTTTCCTTTGAATAATACAGTAGCGTGTGTTGTACGCAACTTCGAGTTCTAACACACCACAACCAATCAAACTAGCCATTATGAATAGAAATACCTACCTTTTAAAATTTTAGAAATTTTATCTCCCAAAATGGACTTCATTTTTGGATTCGGAGTATCGAATTTAGCCTAGGGTGAAATTTTGGTGCTTTTCGGATAACTTTCATATTTTGATGAATAGTGAAAATTACTAAATTTTAATTAAAAACAACTTTTTTAATCAAAATAATTAATAGTGATAATTTATGAATTTGAGTGGTTTTAAAGTATATTTAGAATATATTTTTACCATTTAATATAATTTTGGTCATTGGACATAATTTTACAATTAAACCGAACATAAACAAGTGTCAATCTTTTAATAGTTATTATCTCATAAAAACACGCTTTTTGTTTTGACAGCGGGAATTAATTTTAAATTAATTTCTGCCACTTCTGTGTTTTGAATTTAGGAAAATGGATTCCATATTTGGAATCAGGATGTTCAAATTGTGTAAATAGGTAACTTTTATTTTTAGACATTTTGAATAATTACTGTGGTAAATATTTTATTTACCATGGTTAAGGGTAAATCCGGTAAATAAGGGTTAAAACATAATATTATAATAATACTAAATTACCCTAAAACGTGTCTTAACCCTATTGGTTGATACATGGTCGACCTTGGGCATCTTTGGGTCGATTTTGGGACCCCATGGATCCACTTGTAAGTGATAATGACACTTTATTTTAATTAAGTTAAAATGAATACAAAAATGACACAAGCATATATCTTTTAAAACAAAATTGTTACATAGGGTTATATATGTTGGATTTTATATTATAAATATTAATTAGAAAGATAAAAAGATTTCCTACATAATGATATTTTATTTATAATTTTTAGACATTAAATAATTTATTTTATTTATGACACAATGATGATGCAGTAATTACTATAATAGTGAAAAATTAAAATAATTGATATTATAAATACCCAAATAAATATAATATGAAACTTTTAATGAATTAAACTAATTTTATAGGATAATATGATATATTAGGATTGATTTAATTGACTTTTTTCGAAGTAATAAATCTGTTAAGAGTTTCACAAAAATCAACTATTGAATAGTGTAAAAATTGACATAAAAGAGTTCTTAAAACAAATATTATATTATTAATTGATATTAAATTCCTAAAAATCTAAGGTTCGGCCAAGAGACTTATATCATGATAGGTTCATTATTAATGTACCACTTGGGGGTCTCTTGGATGTATATAGTAAGTTTATTAACCATATTATATAAAAATACAAAGAGACATTGTAAAAGTGAAATTAATTAACTTAGAGTTAATAATTAAAGATAAGGTTAATATAAGTACCGAAACCTGTCTAAATTCTATTGTTTGAGTGGTTTTCGACCTATCCCCACCTTAAAATTTGAATAATCAACTTTGGAGCCATTAGAAACCGAATATTAATTTATTATAAATTAATATTTCTAGCTTTTCCAAAGGTGCCCCTCACCCCTCTTATAAAAGGGCACTCCTCCTTCCCATTTCTTCACACCTTCAAAGCCTTTTGGTTTGGCCAAACTCTGCCCAAATACTCTCCCAACATCCATCAATACAACCTAGAGGCCTTAGTTTGATCAGAAAGCCAACCTAAGGAGCCCTTTTGATCAAATCAAAAGGAAGGAACCGAAGAAGAGGTAATGATTTCACCACCCTTTTTCCAAGTTCCTTCTTCTTCCAATTCTTCTTACTTTGTTGTTACCATTTTAAAATAATAACTCCAGTATCATATATATAATGTGATGTTATTATAAATATGGTACAACCATATTCAGTATTCTATCCACTCTTTGAATAACATGTCACCATACGTGCGTACGTACGGCTTACCGTCTCCACGTCGTGGTGTAATTGTTATTCAATATATTATTATTTGGATGGGTATAATAATGATGTGTAACTCATGTAAATAATAAATATAACATGTTAGTGATTCTGTATATATGATATACCATTCATTTATATATTATTTTAATATCAAAAGAATGATATTGTCACTCGTGCGTACGTACGGACTACCGTCTCCACGAACGCGATGAGATTCATTCTCCATCATATCCATTCAAGTATAATTATCATTTGCTGATTTAAAAATGATGTTTAAGGACTTGATATCATTCTGGATATGAATAATATACAACCTATCCATTACAAACATGGATTACGTAATAAAACATATAAAATAAAATGAGTAAGTTAACACCCGAAACAACGATAATACTAAGACATTATTAACAAAGCAAAGTTAAAAGATCATATATGATATGATATTAATATATATGATTCTTCTATAATTTAATAAAAATTATTTCAATATTATACAGGAAGTTAACCTACCCCAACCAAGTAAAAGTACAAGGTAAGGGATTCTCTTATCTCACTTTCAATTCCGTGAGATTTCCATTGTTCGCCACTAAATTATTAAAAGTGGTGTATTGTGTACGGCCATTTGATATATATTATCATGATTCTCTTATATTCATGTTATTCTGTAAATCATTTGGTGGTTATTAACTTTTGGCCATACGACTCAGTTGATTAACGTGGTAAGGGGTTTTCATCTCACTCTTTATTTCCGTGAGATTCATGCCATATTTCCACTATTATCTTTTGTGTGGTGTATGTACTGCCCATAACTGTATTCTTTGTGTAATACAATTTACCTTATGTGTATTTACATTTTCATTGTATGATACCTCTTTCATGGGTTTTATGTTTCATAAGTTACCAAATTGATAAGGGTTTACTTCACAGTCTCTTTAATATCTGAGGTTGTCTTTACGTAAGTATCTACAGGGACATATTTACTATCCATGTCCATATTTCATAAAAGAGTTTTCTAAGGGATTATTTCTAAGGGAACTTTTACTAAAACATCATTTTAAAATTTTTAAATATTTATTCTTCTAAATCATCCTCATTTATGTCCACGTTTTCAAAATGGTTTGTAAGGATTTATTTATATGAAAATGAATGTTTTAAAAGTGTTAATTCCATTCAAAAGTTTCAAAGTGGTATGTGACACTTTGATTCAAAAATGTATTTAAATGCCTTACTTTCTAAATTGTGTAACATTAAAATGTTTTCATGAAAAAGGGATATTTCTCTCAATAATTTAAAAAAAAAACATTTTCATCTATGTCAACATCCTTTGATGGATTTTAAGATTATTTGAAGTTGATTTATTATGATTTAAAACTTCCATATTGTAATGAAGTTTTGTGATATGTTTGACTGTAGATGTGTCATTTATATAGCATTCATGGTTTATGAGTAAAGTATTGACATTTCGTATGCTAGTTCCAATAAGAATGTTTATGTTATATTTCAACCTTTACTTCATATGAATGTGTTGGACAAGTATGTTCCAGGTTGGGGACTGGTAAAAGTAAGCCCTCCAGGTTGGGGACTGGTAAAAGTAAGCCCTCCAGGTTAGGGACTGGTAAAAGTAAGCCCTCCGGTTTGGTCTCTGGTTATTAGAGGCACTCCGGGTTGGTGTCCGGTTATTAGAGGCACTCCGGGTTGGTGTCCGGTTATTAGAGGCACTCTGGGTTGGGTTCCGGTTACAGTTAGCCCCAAGGTCTTGGGACGAGGCCTTGAAAAGAAATTAAAGTTTAGCATTATGAATTCCATCATTATGAAAGTGGTTATTGATTTTGCATGTGATTATTCGATTAGTATAATATCCATGTGAATAAGTAAATGGCATTATTTCATTTTACTTTTTCCATACTATGTTGAAGTTCAAGTTTAAAAGGATTTTGATTTAGTAATGCATTGCCTTAAATGTTTATGCTTATTTTGAATGTTCCGCTATATTGTTATCCTTACTGGGCATTTGAGCTCACCCCTTTTCTATGTTTTATTTTTCCCCGGAATTGAAGAAGTAAATTATGAATGACCTGCAAGGATATTATGTGGGCAATATTTTGTTGTAGTAGTTTTTCATTTTATGATGTAATGTAAGACTTATAAATATATATAGTGTTTCCAAGGCTACTAAACCAATCGGTCTTTATAGATTTGATCTTTCTTGTGATCATGCCAATGTTATGTAATAATGCACCGACTCTGGGTAACTGGGGTCGGGGCGTTACATTGATTGTGATGGGATAATAAATTTCAGGAGTCAGGTTTGTGTTCCTCCCATCCCCAAATTAAAGAAGGAGCTGCTGGATGAGGCTCATAGTTCTTCATTCTCTATTTATCCTAGAAGTACGAAGATGTATAAGGACCTAAAAGAGTACTTCTAGTGGGATGGCATGAAAAGAGATTTTGATGAATATGTCTCTCAATGCTTGGTTTGTCAGCAAGTTAAAGCTGAGAGACAGAAGTCTAATGGGATGTTACAACCATTACCCAAAACTGAATGAAAATGGTAAAACATCACTATGGACTTTGTCACTGGACTTCATAAAACATCCAGAGGCAATAATGCTATCTGGGTCATAGTTGAACGTCTTACAAAGTCTGCACACTTCATTGCTTTTAGAGACGATTTCTCTCTAGATCAGCTTTCCAAGATATATGTAAAGGAAGTGGTAAGATTGCATGGAGTACCACTTTCCATTATATCTGATCGGGATCCGAGGATTACCTCAATGTTTTGGCGAAGTCTTCAGCATACTCTGGATACAGAGTTGAGTTTCAGCAATGCTTATCATCCTCAGACGGACGGTTAGTCTGAGAGGACAATTCAAACTCTAGAATATATGTTGATATCCTGCTCTATGGGTTTCAAAGGTGGTTGGGATGAACAACTACCTTTGGTGGAATTTTCTTATAATAATATCTTTCACTCCAGTATTTAGATTGCTCCTTATGAAGGTTTCTATGGAATGAAATGCAGAACTCCAACTTGCTGGGATGAAGTTGGGGAAAGAAAGCTATTAGGACCCGATCTTATTGATGAGATGGTAGAAAATGTCAAATCTATTCAACAACACATAAGAGAAGCTCAGAGTCCCCAAAAAAGTTATGCCGACAATTGAAGAAAATACCTAGAGTTTGAAGTGGGTGATAAAGTGTTCTTACGAATATCTCCTTGGAAGAGAGTAACGAGATTTGGAAAGAAGGGAAAGATGAACCCTAGGTATATCGGTCTTTTTGAAATTAAGGATCATTTTGGGAAGGTATCTTACCAATTGTTGCTACCACCGAATCTCTCCCAAGTTCACAATGTGTTCCATGTATCTCTCTTGAGAAAGTGTATACCTAATCCTTCACATGTACTCAGCTCAGAAGTTGTACCGATGGAGCAACATCTTTCTTATGAAGAACAACCGATAGAGATTCTAGATCATAGCGAAAAAGTCCTACAGAACAAGACCACTCGCTTGGTGAAAGTTTTATGGAGGAACCACCAATTAGAGGAAGCTATATGGGAGCTTGAGGATATGATGAGGGAGAGGTATCCTCATCAGTTTGTTATAAGGTGACGAATTTCGAGGGCGAAATTCATTTTAAGGGGGGGGGGGTATAATGTAACACCCGAGACTTTTATGAGAAATATTTTGTTTTTATGTTATATAAATCATAAAAGGAATCATTCACTACACACAACACTAGCTTGGCTTGATCTACACACAATCGTGACCTTCCTTGATAGCTTGCATTGTACGCAATACCGAGTTTCACTAAACAACAATATGCTATTAAATTATTATTAAAACTAGCCATTATGAATAGTAATACCCAATTTTTGAAATTTTGTAAATTTTATTTTTCAAAATGGACTTCATTTTTGGTTTCGGAATATTGAAATTATCCTAGGGTGAAATTATGGTATTTTTCTGAAAACATTCAATTTTTGATTAATAGTGAAAACACTGGGTTACTATTTAAAAAACAACTTTTTATTTAAATAATTATTTATTTTATTTAAATTTATCTTAGGTCAAAATTGATACATAATACCTATATAAGTTCAATTCAATTCATTGGAGTCATTTTATAATAATTTTAGATATATAAAAATTTTATTGAACTTTTCACCATCTTTTACCCACCTCCTAGAAGAATTTGAAAATTTACATAAAATATAATTTTACCACTTTTAGGGATGGAATTTCAGAAATCCAAGAGACAAGGTTGATGTCATTAAGTAAAATTTGTTTCAATGAGATGAAAATAATTTTTTGTGAATAGTAACTTTTTTCTTTTATTTACCACAGTTAAAAGTAAATAGGGAAATTAAGGGTAAAATGAGATTATTATTACCCTAACACATGTCATAATTCTATTGGATAAGTTTTATTCGACCAAAAACAACTTTATGAATAAAATATGACCAGTTAGCTGCACTTGGATTAGATTAGGACATTTAATATTAATTTATTTAAAGAAGGGTTAAAATAGTTAAAATCAAAGTTTAATAACTAAATCATTTTTACTATAGGGTTAGGCATAAGATAAATTCGACTATAAATATTCATTAGAAATCTAAAAATATTTCCCAAATAATGGTATTTTATTTATAATTTTTATACATTATATAATTTAATTTATTTATGACATAATGATGATGCAGTAACTATCATATTAATGAAATATTGACATAGTTGATGTTATAAATACCCAAATAAATGTATTTTTAGATTTTTCATGAATTACAAAAAATTTATAGGTTAATATGAAACATTATTATTAATTTAATTTACTTTTTTCTATCTAATCATTTTGTTATGATTTTCACAAAAATAAATTACCAAATAGTGTCAAAATTGACATAAAATTGTTTTTAAAACAAATACTAAATTATTAAATGTTATTTTATTCCTAAAAATCTAAGGTTTGACCACATAACTTATATAAGGTTATATATATTAATAATATACAACTTGGGGTTCGTTTGGCTTGTTGTGGTATGTTTATTAACCTTATAGTGTAAGAAAAAAAAAGACACGGTAAAAGTAAAATTATTTAAAATAATGATAAATCTAAATGATAAGGTTACAATAGAACCCTAAACTTGTCAAAATTCTATTGGCTGAGAGGCTTTCGACCCATCCCTACATTAGCTTCGAAATAAATCAATTTTTAGCTATTAAAAACCGAATATGACTTTATAATAAAATAATATTTGCAGTTTTTCCAAAGGTGCCCCTCTCCTCCCTTATAAAAGGGCACCTCCTCCCTTACATTCTCACACCACTTTGAGCCTTCAAGCTCGTCCAACCCCTGAAAAAGTCTCTTCTCCACTTCCCTAGAAAAATCCTAGAGGTCCTGGTCTTCTTCAAAGACCAATTTTAGTGCCCAAAAAGGAGGTCTCAAAGAGGCGCTTCAAAGAAGAGGTAATGTCCTTTACCGATTCTTTCAACTTTATTTCTTCTTCCACTTCTTCTTAATTAGTTGTTTCATTATGAAGTAATAACATCAGTATCAATAATATACTTATATGTTATTATAAGTATGAAACAACCCTATTTCACCATATATCCATCCTACGGAAAACAAAATCACTGTGCGTGCGTACGTACGAAATACTGTCTCCACGCCGTGGTGTAATCAATTTTCCACCACCACCTTACTTGGATGGGTATAATGGTGAAAATAAATAAATATATATGATTATTGTAAAGTGGTATTGTTTTTTAAATAGTATACATACACTCCAATATAATTCCATGATCATGGGAATGATATCATCGCTCGTGCGTATGTACGGAATACCGTCTCCACGATTTGATGCGACTCGTTCTACATGATATTCATTGCATAATGATTATATAAATGAATTTAATGAATGAATATGGTATATATTACACTAATAACATTATGAAAATGGTGTATCTATAAACTAAAAAAATTAATAAGAATTTATTTGAAAAAACACGCATAAGAACAAAAAGCAATAAACACCCGAATAACAAGTAATAATGAAATATTACTAATAAGAAGATAAAAATATGACCATATATTATTTCATAAAAATAATTATGATTCTGGAATAAGTCAATAACATTATTTAAATCATTATACAGGAGGTTCAGACACTTACGAAGCAGATCAGACCAAAGTTAAGGGAAAATCTCACAATCTCATTTTTATCCGAGATTGTTTATAATTCAGAATTTACTAGGGAGTATTTATCATCCAAATCAATGTTTCCTCAATATGTAATATTATTTCTATCCACCAACAATTGTTTAAATCCAATTTTACCCTTCAGTGAATTTTTAGTAAAAGATATGAAAGGAATCTTTTGTTGTTTTTCGTACGAGGTACTTTTTGAATTTTCTGACAAAAGTATGAGAAGAATGTTTTTTTAACTTCTATGGCATGAATGGATTTTTAGAACATTATTTCCATGAAGCTTACTTTACAAGTTTTCAAGTTTATTTTTAATTAAATTCTTTTATTTCAAAATTATATGACATGTTAATAAAGGAAAATGTTTTTGAAGTAGAAAGGATATTTTCCTCAAGAATGGAGTTCAAGTGTTTTATCAAAATTATTTTTCATCTAAGATAATATAGCATTCTGTTTCTATCCCTATTATTACATTGATTTGATTATGTTGTGATGGAATTATTTTTATGAATTCCTTTATCTTATATGAATTTTTTTATGATGTCATGATGTTTAAGAATCCAATTTTTATTACATGGGTTATGCAATGATGTATGATTTTTGATTTTGTGGCACAAATAAGAATGGTATCATTATGAGATGGGTGGGACATATATCTCCCTCCAATTAATTGGGTAAAGATTTATATCTCATGAGATAGGCATGGCTGGAATGGAAGGTTAACCTAGTTCAGTGAAACAGGAATGAAATGAGGAGTGAACTCGGTTCAGAAAAGGACTTTGTCCGCTAAGATAGTCTTGGCTATGAGACTTGACTACTAAGAAATGATTCTCTATGATTATGTGTGTATGACACAAAGTTTCATATTTTAAGTTATTATTATTGGGATTACATTTCATTACTATTATTTATCCCATGTTATGAAATTATTATCTCTTTTGTGGGTTAAGATTTCCAAAATGATATGTTCTTATGAATATGATGTGATTGATATTTCTTTTGTTTACCCTTACAGATCATTTGAGCTCACCCTTTTGTATGTTTTCTTTCCCCAGGTCCGGAAGAAGGTTATTAAGTAGGATATTCTAAAAGGGACTCTAGATATGATGAAATAAATGGGAGACAGTGTCGATGCTTTATGAACTAGTTGTTCATGTTTCCCAGTTTCTAAAGACACTATACCTATACGGTCCTTTCATGGTTTTGTTATATATTGTAATAAGTGTACTTCAATTTTGAACTAATAACCATGTATGTAAATATGGGTCATTATATGTAATCCTTAGAAAGCACCACTAACCACATCTAGATGCCGGTACACGGCGTGTATTAGTAATCCGCATGGCGTGTAGTATCTGGCTGGAGACTTGGGCGTGTACTCCCCCTTTTGATCTGTGTCCCCGTCTACATGTACATGATGTTTATATAAGTACATGCCGTGTAGTTGAATTTTTTTACAGACATCCCTTGATTTTTGTATCTTGACCAGAAATCTCTGAAAATAAACAGACTCACCAAAATCAATGAAAATATTCATGAAACAATAGATATTTTCTGAAAAAATGTTTTTATTTTGAAAAATATATATGAAAAGGTATACACAAATTGGGTGCATAAATTATATATTATATTTAAAACATAATTATATATATGGGGTCATTTTATCATATATATTCATTTTTTATATTCTAATGCCTAAGGGATACAATAGCATTTCTCATGTGTACAATAGGCTACCGTCTCGTGAAGTGATATGATTAATTTTCACTAATGCGTTATGTGATATGTAAGAAGGTAAATGATAATAAATATTTGTGATATAAAATAAATATTTATTACATTAATGACATATTTATCATTATTTAAGCATAATATGACATTTTATTTCTTACCTTTTCACTCATTTAAAAAGTGACAACATCGTTCATGGACGTGTTGGCTACCACCTTCTCAAAGTGATGTGATTCCATTTTTATCATCAACACATCACAAAAATAATATATATAAGTATATATAATTTAATATTATTATATTTTTTACTTTATTATTATAATAAAAGATAAATGTTACTTACCATATTTTTATAATGTTCATTGGAAAAATGGAAACACTACTCATGTGTTTGTATGACATATCGTCTCCATGATTATAACATTAATTAATTTTTCCTAACCATATTTAATAATTGTATTTAATATTATAATTTATGTATATATATTATAATAATTTCATGATTATTATTTTGTAAATTTTTAAACAATGCCACCTTTGATCTTTTTCGACCTACCAAATTCATTTTCGACACATAAGCCAAATATGGTCAAAACATCTCATGAAAAATTAATTTATTATTTTATTTAATATAGATTGTTAAAAAATGAAATTAAAGTAATAATAATCATGAAAAAATATTTCAATGAACTAAATAATTAAAATAATATTATTATTCAAGAATATAAAGACACATGTGACAATTCAGACTCAATGTAAGGGACTTTATCACAATTTCCATTCGTTGTGGCATATTGTGATATCATAAACCTATATTTTCTTTAAGAGGTGTATATAAATCCAATTAAAAATGTTATATAATGAATTAATCTTTTATCATTGTATTTAGTTTTTTGTTTGATGTTATCCTTAAATGAGGATAAATATTAAAAGATTTCCAAGTGATAAGGAACTTTTTTTCTAAATTAACCCCCTTTTAAAATTTTGTATCAAATTATGTCTCTTATGTGTCTATTTTTTTAAAAAAAATTATTTTTTTGAAATATTTAGTTAATTTAAATTAAATATTAATAAATTTAATTTATACTTTATTTTCAATTATTTTAAAAATGAATATTTTTACGTGTTTTATATGGAATGTTTTGACAAATGAAAATAGGAATGCCATATTTTTAGTGTACACAGAGGTAAAAAATATCACATTACTATGACCATTATTTGATTTATAGATTCATTTGAAAGATATCATGTATTATTAAAAGTATTTTTTTAAGGTATTGTGGTATTGAAAATTCTTTTCCCAATGAAATAGTTATTTTTGTATTGAAAATGGGGTTTTTAAAAGAAAAGGGTATTTTGATAACAAAAATTGATTTTTTATGTATTTTAAATAGTTTACACATGTTTTATGATGGAAAATATCTAGTATAATTTTGTTATTCATAATATGGTACTTCGAAATTATAAATGAGACATGGGTATGCCCATATTGAATCAGGTGACCCCATTACAACTTATATGATGGGGCGACCCAGATAGCATTGAGTGAGACTATTTTAACTTATATGATGGGGTGGAACCAAATAGATATAGATGGTCTTGTTATATCTTAAATGATGGTTGTTCCCATATATAACTCTAATGAATTTGTTAATGTTCTTTATCGTAATTAGAATTAATAACGGATTTACAAAATGGGTTTTCCTGTGGATTTAACTAGGCTTTAGTTACTTCAAACATGGGATTTAAATATATTTTGAATGTGATTATCTAAGCCAATGAGAAGGGTTTTTAATTTAATACTATGGGGTTTACATGATTTATTTGATAAAAATGTGCATGTTTCATGTGATTTATTTTTCTCAAGGAACATTGATGTAAAGGAAAATATATTTTTTTGGGTTTCTTTTTTTAAATGGACTAAAAACATTCTTTATTTTATATATCGTAATTAATTTTTTCTATTCATCTCATGTTTTTAATTATTTTTTGTAGAATGAGTAAGGTAATGGATCTATTAAAGTTGAATGTAATGAATATTTTCCTTAAAAGAAACAATGTTTTATTTATAAAATTTATATATGGTGGGAAAAATACACACTGACCAGAAGTGTACACTTTGTGTTATATGGTATTGTAATGTTTGAGTTATAGACTAATTCCTTGACACACTAAACCTGGAAAGACCCTCAAACTGAAGGAAAGTAAATTCTTGACCAAAAATAAATTATATGTAATGTTTAAGGATGGGTCATTATATCAACCATTGAATAATACTTAAAAATACAACATGGATTCCTTTTATACAACTTTATAAAATATGCCTCTAAGTAATAATTATATGATAAAACAGATGGCCCACAGTCTTGGCTCCCATTTTTGGTTCGAGCTATATGGTCGACTACGATTCAAGGTAGATCCATGACATAGAAACAATCAATTATACAACAAAATTGATCTTACTCATCACTATATATGGTAAATATTTGTCACATTGATAGTGGAAATGACATGGTATGTGGGTCTGAGAATTAATACATGAGCGGAGGATGGGTCAACACCTTTTATTTTAAATACATAGTTCCTGAGAGAAAAAATTATCCCACATTATTATTTTCATTGGTTAAAATATAATATATAAAAATTACAATGGTTGAGTGGACATTAAATCATATGGGAGATGGAGGACCTTAAACTTTGTCAATGACACTATATACCGATGAATGTTTCCTCCCACCACCTCAAGGATCCGACCCTAGTGCATCAGTGCACTATTTTTCTAATGCATTGTGTCTGCTACTCATCTCTTATACCCCTATAGTACACCTTTTGGGTTTAATGGTCATCCTCCCTTAGTAGAACCTATGTGGTTTTTAATGGTTTAGGGCAAGATAGGTTCTATCCCATTTGTTTTTCTAACCCCCTTAAACCTTTTTTCAAAATTGTTTTACATCCACAATAAACAAATACCCATGAAAAAATTCAATAAAAATTAAATAAATTTCATATTTTTAAAAATATATCTTAAAAATATACTTCCCAAAAATAAGATATTAAATTATAAATGTGAAATATTAATAAATTAAATTCTAAATTAAATTAAAATAATGTTTAAAAAAATTTATGCATAAAATAAACTCATCAAAACCCCTACACTTAAACTATGTGTGTACTCTAATATATATCCCCACTAAAAATTTAAAAAGATCCTCCATGATATGAATATTTAAAATTCAAAATTAATAAAAAAAATTATTAATAGGGAGTTATATTTTTAAATTTCTTAATATAGGAAAAGAATACAAATCCTCACTAGAAAAATGTATTTTATTCTCCTGAAAAAATGGTGGATAATCTCCTCTCATCCATTAAATAATATTTTTTAAGAAATAAAATCATGATCTACCTAATAACTTTTTCTTATTTCATCACTCAAGGTAAAATATAAATATGGAGTTTCCTCATACCTTGAAAACATGCACTAAACTTGAAGTTGAGAAAGATATACATTATCCACTTTATAGAGACAAAAAATCACTAAAAATCAAAGGGGTATTGAATTTAGGATAATTTTACTCTGTCTTAAAAATGATATGTAATTTATGAAGTAAAAAACTTAAATCTAAAATAAAGGGTTTATATCAAATCATAGTGCATTATAATAAAATTAAATAGAATGAAATTATCCTCTAAAATATAATATATTCTCAGTATCCCAAACATCATATAAAGGCCATGAATAATGAAAACATAATGAATGAGTTACCATATCTGGGTTTTTTATTTTATTTATATTTTTTTGAAGGTTTATCTCAGAAAATTCTCACATCTACCATCCAAACCAAAAAAAAATAAAAATCATTGTTCAAGTGATAGTGATTTTTTACCCTAAAAAACTGATCCAATCTATTTCTTATTTTATATGGCGGTAAAAAATACAATTTATAATAACTTGAAACTTCTATAAAACACAAGAAAATATCTAGAACATTTCTCCTCTCAATAAGTTTCATAAATTTTTCACCATTAATCCCATCTCCCCCACACATGAATTGAAAATCATGCAGAATATTATATCAAGGGTATTTATAAATATAATTGGATTGGAATGTTTCTCATTTCAATCAAAGTACATGCATGTAAATTAAGGTATAAATGTGATATATATGTAAGATAGATCTCAAGTATAATGTCTAAATCAATATTTATATATCAATCAATTTTTGTGTTAATTTTTATAATCATATTTTTTATAAGGTAAAATCCAAGCCCTAGTAGGTAACATGTCCTATGTTATCTTAGGAAATATACCAATAAAGGTTTTAATTTTTTTACTAGAAACATATTGGGAATGGGAGAATGTGAACTCATGAAATCACTCATTGAATGTATAATAGTAATAAATTATTCCATATGAACTTCTAAATTCTAAAAAATGAAATATTAAATGAAAAAGTATTCTATATGTGACTAAAATAAAAATCATGTTTTATTGAATCCATTTTACAATGCATAATTCTAATCATTAAAGTCCTACACATTAGTTTCTTAGTTATATAAACTTGGAAGTTAAAACATGAAATCATGGGTTTCTATAAAATAAATTAAATATATCTTTGATTAAAAGTATTGAACATATCTAGGTATGGGAATGAATTTTTAGATAAGCATAAAATAGATTATAATAATAGTGAGGTATTATTTAATGTTAAAATTTAAAATTTACTCCTCTTTTCCATAAATTTCTTCCTTATTTCTCCATTATTACTACCTTAGGTACTTTTAAATTTAATTATTATGGGTCTAAAATTTAAATTTAACTAGTGAAAGTGAATTTCCATTCTAATGAATGTTCAAAAATATAGGGAATGAACTCTTAAACTAGTTCTTAAAAAAATTAAATGAAATTAAATTTTAAAGCATTAAAATGTGTGTTACCACCCAAAAATTGATTTGGTTATGATATTTTATCTTGAAAATACCTATTGAAGTAAATTTACTAGGGGTAGGATAGAGGTTACCCAATTTGGATCTACAAAGGGTTAAATCTATGATTCTACCATGTTGATGGGTCTTATTCCTTTCCCAAAAACAATATTCACTTTTTATCTGGGTAACAATTTCTTAAAATAAATGTGTTCAATCCTATGGTGGTTGTACCATATTGATAAAAAAGGATGTTCCAATAGCTAATGAACTTTTTTCCCTTATTTTAAATCATCCGGTACAACAAACCCTCCATTATCTTTAATCTTTTCATCAAATTCTTATCATTCATTACCACTTTTCTACCTTACTATTTATTCTCTATGTAATTTATATCAATTTTATTTTCAATCACAATAGTGTCCTCAACCACTTTCATGTTATATTATCTTTATTCATTTTCTGTTTCATCTAGATTCTTCATCACCTTGTGTATGTTAAACTTTACATCTTCTCTACTAACTCTTAAACAAAACCCCCTATTATATATCAATCAATTCCCTTAACATCGCTAGGAATTATGTTCCATATATTATTGGGGTCTTGTCCCCATCTATTTCCATCACAAGAAAGTAAACCAAAAGTTTAACTTGTCTACATTGACTATGAAATCATCAAGTAATCCACGAGGATGTATAATAGTTATATTTTCAAGTTTAATTATAACATTAGTTGGTTTAACCCCCCTCAATCAATAGATTTTAAATTTTACGTATGAAATAATCTTGAAAATTTAATGTAAATCATAGAAATATTTTCAATACTTATTTAACCCAATATCAATCATTTTAGAAAAGATACCTAGTTCACTTTGATTATTCAGTAGACTTATTTATACCATAACTGAGAATTACCAATCAATGTTATGGTTCCAAATTCTTTTAAAATAATTTTCTTTGAAACAAATTATTTAATATTATTCATATAGGTGGTATTTTTTGTGACTTCCATAGTGAATTATATATTTATATAAAACTTTTTAAGCATTCATATAACATTTTCTATTTTTCAACAAACCTTACCATCTTTTCTCACTCCATAAATGGTAGTTGTGTTTTGTATAGTGGTGGTACTTCTTCTCTAACAAACTTCTTAGATTATTTTTATTTTTCCGTAGTTCCTTGCACTTTTTTAACTTTATTTCATATATTGTTCATGAATCTTTAATAAAAAATGTTTGGAACTATCTTGGTCCATAATTAAACTCCTCAAGGTGATTGATTTTAGCTCTCCATGTATTTGGACATTACTTCCTCCTAAAATAAACCCCCTTAACCGTTCCATGAGTTGATTAGTAATATTACCTAATTGGATTTCCAGGTCGCCCATTAAATTTATTTGGGTTTTAGAGTATTATTTTAATTTATTGATTCAACCACCTTGATCCTTGGATTAAGAAATCAACTCCTTAAGTGTATCAATGGTAGTCATTATGAGAAAGGCTAGAGTCTCCTCTAGTGAGTTCACATGACTCGTTTTTTGACACCAAAAAATGTTTTTCATGCACTTTTCCTTTTAATTTATGATGTAATTTTCACTTAGAATTTTTTTTTCAAGTTTGAGTAGTATGTGTTTGCATGATGGAAGAAGATTCATGATATATTTCTATGTTCCATAACACTAATCCAAAATCAAGGACATGTGGAAAGACCCCCTCCAAGAGTTGCTTGTGGATTCCAAGCTCAATGATGGAAAAGTGTAAATGGATTAAAATAAAATTTAAGAGTTTATTTCAAGAATATTTGGTGTTTTAGTAATATAAAGAAGTGTATATCTATTTGAGATCAATGATTTTACTAATCATAGATCCCAAAAAGACTCACAAATCAAATGTTTTGGAATTTGGAATTTTTTTTGTAATGAAATAGATTCACCACATTGGCCATCCATAAAATCCATTCACATAGAAGATCCACACATGCCCATCCATAAATTCAAAACTAAATAGGTCCACCAAGGTCTATATATAGACTGCACCTCCCTCTAATTTTCAGAGGAGGATGACTGAAATCTGAAACTGTGAAACCTAGAGAGGGATCAGGCCACGCAGGTCCTTTTCCCAAGTTGTCCATTACTACATGGGAGGCCAACCATGGACCACATTCACTAAGGAGAAGCCCCATACTATATATTTTTCAACCCATACCTGGGTTAGGTACCTTGTTAGATCACATGTACAACCCCTTTTGCAAAGTACCTACGCGACCCATCTATGTGAGCCACCTGGGTGATCTTCCTGGGTGACCCACCGACATGATCCAACATGGAAAATAAATTTTTTAAACCCTCTAGTATATAACATGGGGGATGGTTCCCAACACCTCTTCTTAGTATCAATTCTAAGCTACTTTCCCGACCCTCTTGGTCAGTCCCATCACTTCCTTCACTGACCCCCATTGAAAATGGGTAGTCAAACCGAGAAATTTTAAGACTGGGTCAAGGAAATTTTGGAATGCATCTTATAGAGTCCTAACATCATCCTTAGAAATAACCTGATTTTAGAAACTACTCCACACTCCTTGACCTGACATTATTTGAAATACTCCTCTTGGTCCATTTCTCATGTTGTGAGTTCATATTCTCCTCTTGGATTCCTAGAGTTACTTGAGTTCATACAATCATCAAGATACACCTTAAACCTCATCAAAAAATTCTTATTCCTTATTGAATCATATATTGGATTCTTCCATAGGATTAAGTCCCATCAAAACCTCAAAAATGTAATCATCGTTTGGAGTAAGCCCCCAATTGTCTCTTATACTTGTCCATCAATGGATAGAGAAAATTGTGTGGTTCGTAGAATATTCCACTTCCACTTTTTTCTTACACCGAGCATGAATCTTGTGTACTTAGAGGTTAGTGATGATCACGTCACCTATATGATTCACCAGGTGGATTGAATTATGAGAAATATTATACCGGGTAACCAAGATATATAGAAACCCACCTAGGGCCCGAGCTTAGTAAGCATCCTTAGGAATAATCTCCCAAATCAGAATGAGTTAAAATATCCCTCACGGTCCCATCATAGGGGATATAATTCTCAAGAGTAAATCCCAAACTATTATCTTAAAGGGCTATAATCCCATTCAATACATACCCTTGATGGCCTCTAGAGGTGTGTTTCCTCACCACTAAACAAAGTGGGCTTTGATTACCATTCAAATGGGATATGTCAGAAGACTCCATGGGGTTGAAACCCAAACCCTAAATCAACCTTATTATTTTGGGACATATTCCCAATAGGGCCTAATTCAACTTGTAAATATCTATCCCATCCAAGTTCATTGGGATTTTTTAGTACAATTCTCACACTAAAAATTGACTAATAACCTTCTACATAGACTTCCTTACTAGATGATGTTAAACTATATGGTTGGGTATTCATCACACAAACATAAACGGTATGATGTTCCATATAAAGAAGAACTGAACTATGTGGGTTCTGATTCCTTTCAGAAGGATACATAGGAATCCCATTTATGGGATCGATCCCAACATAAAACAATTTTCATCCCTCTAGATGATGATAAATACTAGGGTGACATTTTTCTACCTAGATGATAATAAATTCCAGAGTGGAATTCATAAACCTAGATGAAAATAATCTCCATAGTGCACCATTGTGTGGCTAGAAAAACCAAATCATTTTAATAATGACCAAAAAATCTCTTAGTAGCATATTAGAGGATACCATTTTTAGAGAACCTCATATACATACATATATCTCCATCAATGAAGTTCCTTGAATACTTATGAATGATTATGAATTCCACACATGCTAATAATTTATTTCTAATTTGGTATGATCCACATCATACTTGGGAATCAATGAAGGATTCATGATCATATCTTAATTCTATAACAGAGTCTCGAAGTAGGTAATAATTACATCCAAAAGGGTGTGGTGTGTCTGACCTCCAATACTCTCATACAATATGAGTTCTTAACAATCTTAGGTGAAAAAACCCAATAAGCACCTGAATTTGGAAAGAAGGTCCTCATGGATACAAAACCATTGGAAGTTTCTTGTTCCACAAAAAACCCAATAGGAAACTATTCACAAATAGCAAACCATCATGGGAAAAAATATGAGGGAAATAATTATCAATGATGGCCCTCGATATTGAGATTAAAATCCCTATGATCTCAAATTAAATCCTTTACCTTCATGAATTATGTGTACATAATAATTTTGTTGTGGTTATTGTTTCCTCCATACATCTGAATAATTTTTAGGATTATAATATAAATTATTAACACATTCAAAGTGAATATTTTGGGGTTATTTTAATATTTATTAACACCTTGAGTTTTCTCAAAAAAATTATTCCATTGAATACTATTGTATATAATTTTTTCTAACAAATCATTGATTTATTTGGGTAACTCTTTCACTACTGAACCTTCAGTTGTAACATATATAATAAAATGGTTACCCAATGATAAACCGTTACAATTTTTTTTTATTAGTAGTCATGTTTCTATTCCATGGTGAGTAAATATACTAAATATTCCTTTGAAACATTGATATTCATTATAAATCAACTCTTCATTTAGTTGTTTGAAATTTGCAATTCATACTAGTAAATCCTTAACCATTGAAGTAGGGAAAACTATGTCAAAAATGACATTACCAGGTCCTCCAGAATATTGATTGAGGGTGCGGATAGAATTTAGATCCACTCTTGAGATTTATCATTGAGTGAGAAGTAGAAATGATGTATTCTTAAAATGTCTCTTGAAACATAGTAAAACCATAAGGTGTCACAAAGTTATATGAAACTTTCAAGGTGAGAGTTGTGGTCTTCATGTGGTACCCGATGAATTCCATGAAGTGAGTTATTATCTGTATGATCTTTAGATTGATATTGAATTTTTGAGTAGTGACTAGAGTGATGAGCATACTTGAATTGATCCATACAAATCTAGTTTCTTCCATTGTTGATGAGATATTTCATCCATGGGATCCTTCCATAGATATCATAGTGTTCCCATTGTCCTTCCCCTTATCCAGCTTCTCTTTCATCCAAGAATTCTTTGTGTTGGGTGTTTTTAGTTTTTTTCTCCAAGAATTTTCAACCTCAGGATCCAAAACAAGGTCTCCTTATTTTTTATTATCCCTGGTTGAGTACTCGTGCGATGAATTGGCATGTGGTACTAAAATTCCAAAATTCTAAGTAATTAAAGTGCAAAAAAGAAAAAAAAATTATAAAAATTATTTTGATTTATGATCATCACTCCCCTACAATAGTAATAGATTTTTTATTTCTTAAAATTCATCATTTATTATCTTGGGAAATAAAATTAAAAATTTATAAACTCAAACTAATCTTGGATAAAATCTAAATTAAATATAGTGGATGTAATATTCTATCCATATATAAATATGTATAAATAAATTATAATGATTAAGATAAATTAAAGAAAACAAAATACTGAAGATTGGTTTAATTTTTTTAATGATTATATCAGTATACCCATCTTAAATAAAATTAGTTTAATTCACCTAGTGATGAGAAATAATATGATTTGTTTTCAATGGTGTTGAAATTGAACTCCAGTGAGCCTACTATCTAAGTACTCACCCTCTATTACAAAGATTCCTCTTTTCCCTAAATGTTACATATTTTAATATATTGATATGCTTTCAAAATCATATTTAAACATAATTACTCTGATCCATGCATTGTTCATCCTATAGGAAGGTGTAATTAGTCATTTCCATGAAAGGTATAGACTCTTTAGTAAGAAATGGTCAGGAATGATAGAGGATGGTTACAGTATAGAAATTTAATATCGATATTTTAAACCAACCATAAATCCCAATTCCAATAGGTTAACTTTGACTTAATTAAATATATTGGTATATAAATGTTTAACCCTTATTCTATTCATAAGGGGATATTAAAAAAGGGATCTAAATATAGCCGCACTTCAACAACTTGATAACACCACCACTATTTGATCCAACTTAATGGTTTTTCTAAGTCTTCCACATAGTGTCCCCATGCACTAAAACCTGGCCTTCCAATTTATATGTAGAGTCTATCGCAAAAAGTCTCAAGTTTTCATTTTTTATTTCTTTCTTCAATTTTTATTTTTCTCTAATTTTAAGGGGCCAACACCCTATGTTTGATTCCTCCTATAAAATTAGTTTTGGTCAATTAAACATAATTTTGTGTTATTTAAAATATCTTTAGAGGAAGGAACCATTCTTTAATTATCTTCAAACATTCCCATAAACTATATTTTATCACATGTATTTCCTAAACCTGCTGGGATTTTTAATTTTCAGTGGAAAAACCCTATGCGACATAGGTTGTTCTTTCATTACATCTTTCATCATGTCTATGCATGTACATTCATTGATATATAATATCCTACTACCCATATAAAAAGATTTTTCTTCCTCCATTACAAGGTATATACAATTTTGAAACCACTATGTAATCACTAGAGCATTATGGTAAATAGCATTCCTTCACTATTTCTTCTTCGTTTATCCATGGTGTAGTTGCTTGCCTGACTTCACAACATGATTTTCTCTAACTCCAACCATGAAATAGTCTTTACAATTAAATAACACATTCTTTTTCTTCATATAAAGTCTATAAGGATCCATGGTACAAACATTATCTTCATACTTCAAGGAACAAATCTATAATATATCAGATGGCCCATGGTGCGGCCTCCCATTTTTGGGTTGTGAACTAAGGTCACTACAATTAAAGGGAGATCCTACATCGTAGAGACCTTTTGTTATCCAATGGTGTTGGGATTACACTTCTTCTCCCATGGGGGATTTACTGGTAGGTATGGGAGTAGTGGTGTGGTATTTTTTTCTTCAGAGAATGAATATGCAAGTATACGCTGAGACGACACCATTTTGGTTAAATGCACAGTACCCAAGAGAAAAATGGGACCCAAGTTAGTAATATTAGTGGATACATTCTCCAATATTATAATTTTCTTCACTAAAGAAACCATTAAGTCAGATTGGGGATATAGTACCCCTAATGCCCCTAGTGTAGAACCGCACTAGTGACACACTCCACCTACTACCACATAATCTTGACCCCCATGCACAAGGGTACTCCTATTCTTATTCACTGCATGAACCACTCAAATCTTCCGAAACTAGGGTAGTCCCTACATATTTTTGTCTTTGGGTTCCCCTGGGTGTAGTTATGCAGCTTTTAACAAGTAGAGTTTCAGCCTACATTTTGGGCCATTATTTTGATAACTCACTTAAACCCTTTTTCAAATTTATCCAACCTTCACAAATATAAAAAACACCCATAAAACCCATCAATAAAAATTCAGAAGATTTAATCCATTTTTTTATAAATCAATATTAAAAATATAATCACACAAAAATAAGATATTCAATTATTAATGGGTAAAATTAATCAGTTAAATTCTAAATTAATTGAAATTATTTTTCAAAAAAATAAATGCTTAAAATAAACTGATCACCAAATATGATATGGAAGAAATAGTTTATTTTTTAAATATTATAATAAAAATGAAATATGTGATAATTTGAAAACAAATTTTTTTATGTATCTTAGAAATATATTATGAAAGGAATAAGGTGTCTAAGAGGCAGGTGGGAGTATGTTTGGACTTAAGAAAAGTTAAAAGTTAAAAGATTATACCAGTCTAAGTTAAGAAAGGATTTTAATTAATATGTTTAAAGACTTTAATATTTATTGGAAGAAAAAAATGTAAATATGTACATTAATTAGAAGATGTTTTTATGGAATAGGGTTTCAAGGATGATGAAGATGGAATTAGAAATATTTATAAGTAGGAAATAGAAGTTGAAATAATAAAATTTTAGGCTTTGAAGTTGAGATGTTTGAATTTGTTTAAAGACATGAACTATTTGGAATATGATCCATAAATATCACCATTATTACAAATAGATTACTTAATAATGTTCCTCTCTAAAGAGTTTGGTGTGAGTTTTTTGATCATATGGTCATTTAGAGATGTTACTAAAATTACATACGATGTAATGTGTTTACAAAACCGTGAATATATAGTAATCACAAGTATGATTTTGTTGTTTATCATATATAATATGACAAAAAAGTTTTTTGTATGTTTTTTAATATTCTAATGGAGTTTAAGAATATTAAAATGTATCATATTTGAAGAAATTTACACTTTATAATTATTTCACATTGGCTACATAAATGTATTTATAGATATACATTTCATTAGGAGCCAGGTTAATATACATCTCAATCTATGAATTTGATTTTATCACTAAACAATTTTCATCATGGAGTATTATAGGTTATAAAGGTATGTCATGGTTATCATGTGTAGGATTCTCATATCGATATAAAAATAAAAAGATTAAGATTCCTTGTGTGTGATTCATTACAAACCCATTTTCTCATACTATGGGTCATACATATTTATTTGGAGTACTAGGGGTGCATAGATTATATTTGAGTCCACACTACCTAAGATTTAAAATATACCTATATTGAGAACATTTATACATTGATACCATAAATATGAAAGTCTACATATTGAATTAGATAATATATGGGTGGTTGGGTAATTTGTTGATCGTGTCATTAGCTAGTGATCAAACAAGATAACATTTGTCCTCTCATATGACGAGTATTCTATTTAGTCCATTAATTAAGATAGAATATAAGAGTATGCAGTTTCTCCTAGATAGATTATATCTATCCAAATAAGGTTCATGTGATGTGATTATCCATAATCATGAACTATATTTGATGTATTCATAAATAAGACCAATCAACACTCTGAGAATTGGGAACAAATGAGTTTTCTATATGGGATTAACATGCTCTATGTCCCATGGCCTCTCAATTTTCTTAGATAAAGTGGGAATATGAGAATTCACGTTTTCATATGATGTAGACTAGTGTAAATTGGTATATAGATATGTATTTTTTATATAGATCTTGTCATATCCCTTTTTATATTGATTATCATTGAATAATTTCTAGAGGTCTCTCTTTGATTACTTGTATGAATCCAGAGATTTATATTTGTTGTCAATGTAATAATAGTCTTTGGAGAAACACATTATGGTTAAACGAATGTGATTTGACCTTAAATTAGACAGTCAATCTGAAATATATTTTAGAGTGGATCCACATGTTCTTTAGATAGGTGTTCGCAAGGTGTTGCATTGTATTTTATACAAGTTGATGATAATGATAGATTTCCATAAGTATTTTGTGAAAATATTTTCAAATAGATTTGAATATGGTTTTTCATTTTACTATAGACGATACAATATAAGGTGAACTAGTATAAAGTATTTTAGGATTTAGTTCTAATGGGAGGATGAACGGGATATTACTTAACTCCTTGATTATATTTGATATATATAAGATATATCATGTTACATGGAAATTATTATTTTCATGAATAATGGTCATGTCATTTCTTGCTGCTTATTTTTGTGGTTGGAAGATAAAAATTAATAATTTGAATCATTATTCTTTGTAGCTATCATATAATGAAACACATCATGAGATAAAATAGTTGGGAGAAATAGAATTCATGCATACGATACATGAACTATCCATAACATCATATTTTCATGTGTTTACAAAGCATGAGAAATTGAATAGTTTGAGGAGCATTCCTAAGGAATTTAAATTAAACAACAATTTGATGGATCTATATGTGGATGATCATATGATTCATGAATAAAAATCATTATCACCAGAATCCCTTTTTATTTTTATCCTTTTCCATTGAGAGGCTATCATGTAGTGGAGATAGAATGGATCCCATTTGAATGTAAAAAGATTCACTCAACTCATGGACACTGTATGATAGAGTACGTATTTTGGAGACTATTGTCGTGATCTTTAATAAGCACATATAAAGGTTTTTGAAGGTGGATAAGATAATGTAGTGGATCTCCAAATTATGCAATCCATGTTAAAAACAATTCTTCATTTTCGATTTTATGATGTTGTAATTTATCTTGCATGGGACACCCACAAACAAGTACTTGAATCACCTATTCATGTTCTGATAATTTTTATTAGTATCATTTGAACCCTTAAAGAATAATTGGAAGCATTGTTGAACAACCATGAATCTTTGAGAGATTTTGATGAATAGAGTGTGGGTTTTAAATGGCGATGGAGGACTTGATGGTGAATCCTTGAAAATAATTATTATTTTAGATATTGATAGGTCTTGGCCTTATAAAAACCATTTTTAGATAAGTCATTAGAACTTATGGAAGAATAATTTTTGGAAGTCTAAATTTTTGAATCAAAGATGGAGATGGTAGAATAGTGGAAACAATGCCAAGAAATCTATATGTTAGAATACCATGTGAAATAATTCCAAATAAGGAATCTAGAGGATATCCCTTAACTTAAACAATAGGGATAGGTGTTCAAGTGAAATAAAAATGAGTGAAAGAAACTATATAAATACATAAGTGTCCTCTGAAAGGATTCTATAGGACATTTGACAGAATAAGAATACATAATTGTGATTATGTAAATATAAGAATAAACCCATGAGAGTTTTGGAAGAGTGTACTATTCTCCAAATGGATGAGTTAAGGTGATTAGAGTCATTTACTTAACATAAGGATTTCTATGGAGAAAATAGGGTGATGTAACATGTTATAATAACTAGGAACTACTATAATTTATAGTGAGGAATATTTATCTAACTATTCTTTAAGAATTGTAATTATCTTATAATTTCTTTCTAAAATGTAAAGTTGGGTTTCCTTAAGGAGAGGTACTAATTTTGAAGCACATAATTTTTTTTCTTTTACTTTTTTTCATTAAATCATTATATTGTGGTAATTCTTATTTGGTTTATTTAAAAGTTATCAATTTTTGTGTAGCAACTTAAGAACAACATGTCTTCTATGTTCTAGTGAATCTACAATATAGTTTTATTTTGGTTCTCCATTTCAAAATTGTAATTTTTAGAGGTGTAACATCATTTGGTTTAATTGAAATTTTCATTAATCCCAATAATAGATTGTATACCTCAGGAAATGGGGGACATGGTGGAGATAGATAAGTATTATTAAACCATGAGTTTTTGAAAGAATAAAATTGGGTTCCATAATATATATGATAGACAACACTTGTCACGACCTGACCCTACCGGTCTCGAGCCGAAACTACCCCAAGCCTGCCTCCATAGGCCAGGGGCTGGCGACAAGCACCAAAGGTGTAACAATCTCAGGGAGGCCTTTTACTAAGTACCTGTAAACATAGCCCACTCAATGTAGAAGTGCAGAGTAAAAAAGAAAATCAAAGAACGAAGAACTGTAACACAACCACAATCACGCATCGACTTCTAAATAGAAAAAGTAAAGTGCTGAAACGTACTGACAAGATAACTGAACAGAAAAATGGAAAAACACTCGCCCAACCTGAAAGGTGCCTCAACCCAGAAATAGGTAATCAAAATTAAACAACTGGTTTATCTCACACCTGAATGTCCGACTACAACCACTGAACGCAGCCCAAGCTCATATGTCCTCAACACTCCTCTGTAGTCTTGATCAACTTGTTCTTCATCTGCAAGGGCACTCCAAGTTCGGGAAAAGCCATAGCAGGGGTGAGTATAAAGATACTAAGTAGGATGCCCCGAAATCTCAAGGGAGCAACAAAGGAGGTAGTAAAATGGTGAGCAGTAGACAAAACAAAGAATAGTTTAAGAGTAAAATAGATAGAATGCAACTCAACCCAACAAAAGAAAGGAAGTAGACTTGTCCCAACTAAGAGGAGCTAGTCACAGAAAGCATGTGGCATACCCTACGGGTCATTGTCCCTCCCAGAAGATGAGTAAATGAACTGAAGTAGTGGGAACAAAAGTAAGGTGTATATATATATGCTCAATAAGAAACCCAAAAGAGTGTGTAATGGGATCTCTATCTCCAAGCTCAGCATAAGAAAAGTCGCCAACAGTTCTAAGGATATCAATCACTAATTACCATCAGTCTCGCATGTCAAAGCTATCTCATCGCTAAACCGTACTACCATGGGTACCACTCCAGTAATCATGGAGAGAAGTCACTGAATAGCCATATAGAAAGGGCTGAGTCTAAAAGAAGTCATCGGGTAACCCACTGCCCAGCCCAGCTGGAGGGTAATCTCTAAGAGGTCGTTGGGTAACCCACTGCCCGGTGCCGTTGGAGGGTATACCATAAAGTCAACAGATAACCCACTACCCAGCCCCTACTAGAGGGTAAACCCTAAGGTCAATGGTTAACCCACATCCTAGACCCGCTAGAGGGTAAACCCTAAGGTCAACAGGTATCCCACTACTGAGCCCCGTTGGAGGGTAAACCCTGATAATCTGGTGGGCAACCCGCTACCTAGCCTCACTGGAGGGTAAACCCTGAAATGGTACGACAACTCCACACTACCAGAACCATCTATGGGTGTCACTAACATCGCTACTATGCGTTTGTATGGAGTGAGTCAATGGAACTTTCGACCAATGCCCTTTCATGTTTTCACATTTAATGAGATCTTGATTGAGGCTTCGCACACCAAAACCGATTACACCGTTGCAATCCTCATGTAAAAACACTTGAGATTTAATATTTACTCACATGAAATAGACTACCAAAGAAAATGTTATTCAACACCGCTTTATGCCCATACGGCGTCTCATGGGGCCCAAACCTCGGTCCCAAAATAGGTCGTACGAACTGTGCCTTCACGATTCTCTCGGAAAAACATGTCTAAATGACTACTCATTCAACCCAAACAGACATTTGATGAAAAAGTCGCAAAACAATGGTCACATATTAAAAGACGTCCTATGGGGCGCACACCTCAACTCTTTATTCAATTCCAGAAACCACAATGGAAAACTTCATCTCGACGCCAAGGTAACAACATCACTGACAGCACCTTAAACAAACTCCGGATGTGTTCGCACCATTTGAAAGAGGAATCTCGGTGAGGCACTAAACAATACTTAACGGTGTGTCACGCCACCAAGCCCCCAACTCGGGAAACAAAAATCCCAAGACCACCTCATTATCTCCAACTCGATATGAGGATCCTGCTTCTACAGATGTCATGCAAAACTGACATGCATAGTGAAAGTTACGGGTGTCCGAATACAAGGGGTCCAAACCCTAAGGGTTGGACCAGCCCTCGTCGGCCGGCCCGGCCCGCAGCACCGGCCTGCGACTATTCCGCATGGCCCGACTGCTACCTCGTGGTCCACCTGTGCTGATCGGGCCTCGTGGATGGTCGCTATTCTGTGCGGAGACCCACCGAAGGCGGGTCTTGGTCTCCCGATTGGGGTCGCGCGTCAGGACCCCCGTCGCGCCCCACACTGGCGACCTCCGCCTGCCACGCCGATCCCCTATCGTCACTCGTCGTGCCGCATCCTGGGAGCCACACCACCGCCACCAGGGATCCCACTGTGCTGCTGTCATCACCTACCATACTGCCGCGTGGAACCGCCGTAAAACCCAAGAACTGCCGAAAAACCCAAAATTTTGCCAGAAAACTTCCCTGGGTCACCTCATACACCCCGAGACTTGGATTTTCAATCCTAGAAGAGAATTTGAAATCTCAGATAGAATACTACACAACTATGGGTTTCTATTGATAGGAAAACAGAATTTCGATGCTAGAAATTGCATTTTAAGTGGTTGTGGAAATTAAAAATGAAAAAAATACACGAGCCTACCTTGCAGGGCGTAGCCCTTTGCTTCGCCGACGATCTTCCAGAGCTGGCGCGGCTTGGAGATTTGGGGAGAGTGGATTGATGCTTGTTGAGTGTGATTATCCCAGGGAGAGGTAAGGGGGAAGAAGGAGGAGGTGTGGGTGTTTATGTAGGAGAGAAACTAATTAAAAATTTAATTAGTTTTAAAATCCCACCAGTATGCCCCGTACTCGAAATTTCGGTGAAGTCGGGGTTAAGACACCTCTAGGGTAAAATCCACATTCTGAGTATAATAGCTGCCTTGGAATTTTAATCAGAGCCTCCATTCAGAAGTTGTAAAGTTCACGCCCGAGGCCGCTAAATTACAAAAATGCCCATGGTGGTGTTTTCCACAGAAGGGTTGCACCCACGAAAGTTACGCCCCTCCTAGGGTAAACAACACGCTCCGGACTCATCGGTGCCCTTGGTTTTCCCATCCATGCAATCTTTTAGAAGTTATTCTGTTTATTTGGTGTGTCTAGTGTGAACACAATTAAAATTTAATTCAATCCACACCGGGGATTGGAATCACACGTCGTCTGAATGCCCTACTCTGGAATAACATGGAGAAAATATCAAAGTCTTACAGGCTCAAAACATGGGTTCTTTCATCATTACATCCTTCAATTTTTTCATCCTTGAAAAAAAACTACAAAACCAGCTCAGGATACTGAGCCTGCATCTGGCTCTCCCATTCCCAGGTGCTCTCTTACACCCTCCCGTGCCGCCACAACACCCGAACCAAAGGATTGGTCCGTCCACACAGTGTCTGCTTCTTCCGGTCCTCAATTGCCACTGGGTGCTTCACAAAGGTGGATCTATCCTCAATGTATAGATCTCCCCAGTAGATAACGTTCATGGGGTTGTGCACGTATTTACTTAGCTGCTACACATGGAAGATGTCAAGCACACTCTCCAGGTGTGCGGGTAGAGAAAGTCCGTAGGCAACCTCACCGACCCTGCGCATGATCTCAAAGGGCCCAATGAACCTCAGGGATAACTTGACTCCTTGACCGAACCTCCATGTTCCAAACTATGGGGAGACCCTCAGAAAGGCATGGCCCCCCCTGAATGAACTTTAAAGGCCCAAGATGACGATCTGCGTAGGACTTCTATCTGCTCTAAGCCATCCTCATCCACTCACGAATGACCTGCACCTTCTCTATCGTCACCCAAACCAACTCTGGGCCCACGAGGAATGTCTCCTTGACCTCTGTCCAACACAACGGTGACTTGCATGATCTCCCATAGAGGGCCTCAAAATGTTCCATGGCGATATTAGAGTGGTAACTATTGTTATACACGAACTCCACCAAGGGTAGGTGATCCTCCCAGCTTAGTCCAAAGTCTAACATGCACACCCTGATCATATCCTCCAACAACTGGATAGTGCACTCGGTCTGCCCGTCCCTCTGGGGAGGAAAACCTATACTCATTTGCATCCATGTCCCGAATGCCTCCTACAGGCCTTGCCCCAAACACGATCTAAACCGTGTGTCTCGTTCAGAGATGATCGTCAAGGGTACTCCATGAAGGTGGATGATCTCCCAAACATACAGCTTCCCTAGACTGTCCACCGAACTCTACTCCCTAATGGAAAAGAAGTGCACTGACTTTGTGAGTCAGTCCACTATCACCCAAATGGAATCATGGCCCTTAAAAGTGCATGGAAGTACTATGAATAAGTCTATATATATACCATCCCACTTCTACTCTGGCATATCAAGGGGTTGGAACAACACTACCAGAACCTAATGCTCTGGCTTCACCTACTGACAGGTAAGACACCAAGAAACGAACTCAGCTATGCTCTGATTCATTCTAGTCCCCCATGACTACCGCTAAAGGTATCTATAAATTTTCCCCATACCAGGATGTACAGACAAGGGAGATGTATGGAATTACTGCATCACCTCCTCCTTCATCTCCACTAGTACTACAGTTCACCATTGGAATAGGATCTCGTGATTCCCTCCTTCAAAATACCCATCAGGTTTGTCGCCCGTGGATATATGATCACGCAGTACCTCACTGTCGACATCCCCCAGCTGTGACTCTCTCACACGCTTAAGGAGTGAAGGATTCTACACCATCGACTATGGAAAAGGCATACCCTCCTGCTCCACCAAGGTCAGCTGCAGGAAAGACAACTACTCTGAAGCTTCCCACGCTAGACAAGCCTGGGAATTCCTACTATGGGCATGCGCTACTACGTTTCCATTCCCTGGAGAGTAGAATATCTCAGAATCATAGGCCTGTAGAAACAATAGACAGCACCTCTGCCACATATTCAGATTCCTTTAGGTGAAGATGTACTTGAGGCTCTGGTGGTCTGCGTAGACCAGAAGACACTCACCCAGAAGGTAGTGTCTCCATAACCTCAAGGCATAGAACATTGTTGCTAGCTCTAAATTATGAGTCACATAGTTCTTCTCATGGGGCCTCAACTGCCTCAACCCATATGAAATCACTACCCACTACTGCATCAGCACGCACCCGAGCCCAGCTCCAGAAGCATCGTAGTACACCATGAACTCAATGCCCTCCTCTCACAACCTCATCACTGGAGCACTCGTCAGCCTCTGTCTCAACTCCTAGAAGGCCTTATAGCACTAATCAGTCCAGGTGAACGTTCATCCCTTCCACGTAAATGTGGTCAAAGGGGCATCAATCCTGGAAAAATCTTCCACAAGCCTCCTGTAGTATCCTACCAAACCAAGGAAGCTCTGCACCTCTGACACATTCTTAGGTGGCTCCCAAGAAAGCACTTTCTCTATATTTGCGGGATCTAGGGCCAATTCATTCTCTGTAATGACATTCCCTAGAAAGTGAACCTCATGAATCCAGAACTGACATTTAGAGAGCTTCCCATATAGCTAGTGCTCTCAGAGTAAGTCTAGGACCATCCATAAATGCTCCGAGTGATCCTCTTCCATCACAGAGTAGATGAGTATGTCGTCAATAAAGACAAACACAAACTGGCCCAAGTATGGTTTGAATATCTGGTTCATTAAAGCCTTGAAAATGGTGGAGGAATTCATCATGCCAAATGGCATCACCAGAAACTCGTAATTCCCATAACAACAACAGAAATCCAACATCTGGATATCAGCCTCACGAACCCACAACTGGTGGTAGCCAGATCGAAGATCAATCATGGAGAACCACTTCGCACCTCTCAAATAGTCAAAGAGGTCATTGATCCTCAGCAATGGGCACTTGTTCATTATCTTATCTTGATTTAAGTGACGATAATCCACACAAAGCCATAGACTCCCATATTTATTTTTCACAAACCAAACCAGAGCTGCCCAGGTGGACACAATGGGCCTGATGAATCCCTTCTCACGAAGTTCCTCCAACTGAAGTCGTAGCTCCCGAAGCTCTGTGGGTGTCATCCTATATGCTGCACATAATATTGGGGCAATACCTAGCTGCAAATCAATGCCGAACTCCATCTCTCGCCTCAGAGGTAGTCCCGGTACATCCTCGAGAAAGACGTCCTTGTAGTCCTCTATAACGGTAGGGAACCAGGTTCATGTACCTGTCTGCTTTTCCATGAGGTCTCATTCACCAAGGATAGTGATCCTCACCCCATCAGAATGGATGCATATGACTAGTCTATGCCGACAGTCAATCTGGGCATGAACCATGGAAATCCAATACATGACCAAGATGAAATTATAAGGTTACATCGGGATGATATGTAGGTCCCACATGTAACTATATCCTCCTAACAACAGTTCACACTGTTTGTAGATAATGGTCACCAATGAGGCACTTCTCATAGGAACCTCGAAGCTAAGTGCAGGTGTCTACACCTCTACTGGAAGCTCCAACTCCCGTAACAAAAGCAGAGATATATAGGAGTGGATGGCACCTATTTATAATAGTACCGAAACAATCGTAGAGTAAACACAAAGCATACCTCAGACCATCTCTTGTGCTTTAGGGGTCATGAACACCCATAACCAGAAGCTGCCCGCGACCCCTACCGCCAGATTCCCGATCCTGTTGTGGCCTGCCCGGTGGTGGCGGTGGAAGGACCTCGAAACGCTATCCCCCAACTCCAGGTCCTGCCGCTCTGCCTACGCCACCTTCCTGAGGTCCACCCTATCCTAGCTTGGGGGATCCCTAGTCACAACACTTCCTCTTCCACTGTAGTGCACCCACTGCCGTCCACGGCTGCTCAGTACACCTGGTCGGGCAGTCCCGTGCTTGGTTACCCCTCCCTCATAATCATAGCGCCAAATCTTTCCTGACCGCCTCAGTGATCTACAGTGCCACTGCAGTGTACGACCCTTCCCCTGAGTCTGCTCACAGAAGGGTATCCTCGACTGAGGCTCTGCTCTCTGCTGCCTGCCTGCTATTGAAGACTATGCTCTGAAGCGGCCAATACTAGGCCCTGTTAGCTAGAATCCCTCATCGAAGAAGCTCTCTGTCACGAGCTCCCGATCTAGAACCGTATCATAAGTTGGGATGCACATGGGTACTAAACTAGCACAAATATCTATGTGAAGACCCTTCTCAAACTTCCTCACCCGGAAGTAACTATCGCGAACCATATCCGGCGACTAGAGTGTCATATTGGTAAACCAGGCTAAGTAATGAGCTATGGTCACCCCCCTAATTTAGCTCCATAAGCTACTAAATCTGAATGGATCGTAAAAAATAGGGGGAGCACTCCTCCCGAAAGAGCTGCTGGAAGCTTTCCCACGTGAGAGATGACTCGTCATGGGTCTATGTAACCAACCACCACCAACGCCCAGCTATCGCGAGGAAAAGTCTAGCATCTAGGTCTACCATTTGGACCACTGGTGTCCATACCAGCCTAAAAAGACAGTCCATGGACTCTATCGAATCTTCCGCTGCCTAGGGATCTAGGTATCTGTAGAACATCTATGGTCGCTAACGTTGAAAGTCTCAGAGCTCACTTAGCCTGCACTCAACCTCAGTCTGTGCTGCCGGTACTAACTGTCACTCTCAAGGTGGAGGGGCTAATACTGAAGCACTGGGCGGAAGGGGATCATGTGTGGGTCCATAAATTGATGCCTTGTCATTCTCCATGTCATCATCATGAATTGGAGAGGGTAACCTGGCTTGCTACTGTCGTGGGGGCATCCTTAAAATTATCAAGCATTACCATGATCATGTGAGCATATATATATATATTAGTAATAATAAAGGGGGTCTGAATCAAAAATACATTCAAATACTCAATCCTACTGGATGCATGTTCAAATGTTCGCTCCAAGACCACTGTGCGGAGCTGCAGTAAAACCCTGGAACCATCGAAAAACCCAAAATTTGGCCGGAAAACTTCCCGAGGTCACCTCGGACATCCCAAGACTCATATTTTCGATCCAAGAAGAGAATTAGAAAGCTCAAATAGAATCCTACACAACTATGTGCTTTGATTGATAGGAAAAAACATTTTGATGCTACAAATTGCATTTGAATATGTTTCAGAAATTAAATACGAAAAAAATACACGAGCCTACCTTGCAGGGTGTAGCCCGTCGCTTCGCCGACGATCTACCAGAGCTGCCACACCTTGGTGATTTGGGGATAGGGGATTGATGCTTATTGAGAGGGATTATCCTAGGGAGAGGTAAGGGGGAAGAAATAGGAGGGGTGGGTGTTTAAGTAGGAGAGAAACTAACTAAAAGTTTAATTAGTTTTAAACTCCCACCAGTAGGCCCCGTACCCGAACTTTCGGCGAGGTCGGGGTTAAGCAGCATCTATGGTAAAATCCACGTTTTGAGTGCAATGGAGGTCTAATAATTTCAATTCTAGCCTCAGTTCATAAGTTTTAAAGTTCACTCCTGAGGCCTCTAAATTACGAAAATGCCCCTGGTGGCGTTTTCCACATAAGGGTTGCGCCCGCGAAAGTTACACCCCTCCTAGGGTAAACAACATGGTTTAGACTCATCGGTGACCTTGGTTTTCCCATACAAGCATCCATTTAGAATTTATTCCCTTTATTTGGTGTGTCTAGTGTGAACACACTTAAAATTTAATTCTGGCCACACTGGGGCTCGGAATCACATGCCGTCTGAATGCCCTGCTCTGGAATAACATGAAGATAATATCTAAGTCTTACAGGGTCAAAACCCCGGTTCATACATCATTCTATCATCATGTTTTTTATCCTTGAAAACAAACTATAAAAACATCTCAAGGTACTGAGCCCACATCTAGCACTCCCATTCCAAGGTACTCTCCAGCACTCTCCCGTGCTGCCACATCACACGAACCAAAGGATTGGTATATCCATGCAGTGTTCGCTTCTGTCGGTCCTCAATCGCCACCAAGTGCTCCAAAAAGGAGGCTCCGTACTCGATGTCTAGCTCTCCCTAATCAATAAAATGCGTGGGGTCGTGCACGTATTTCTTCAGCTCTGACACGTGGAAGACATCACGAACTCTCTCCAGATATGCAGGTAGAGCAAGAAGGTAGGCAACCTCAACGACCCTGCACACGATCTTAAAGGACCCACTGAACCTCGGGGATAGCTTGCCTCCCCAACCAAACCTCTGTGTTCCACGCTGTGGGGAGACCCTCAGAAATACATGGTCCCCCTACTTGAACTCTAAAGGCCCATAAGGACGATCTACGTATGACTTCTATCTGCTCTGATCCATCCTCATCTGATCAAAAATGACCTGCATCTTCTCTGTTGTCGCCCACACCAACTCTGGGACCATGAGGGAGGTCTCCCCGACCTTTGTCCAGCAAAAATGTGACCTGAATTGTCTCCCATAGAGGGCCTAAAAAGGCACAATGGCGATAGTAGAGTGGTAACTATTGTTATACGTGAACTCCACCAAGGGTAGGTGATCCTCCCAGCTTAGGCCATAGTTTAACATGCACTCCATGAGAATATCCTCCAACACCTGGATAGTGCACTCTGTCTGCTCGTTCGTTTGGGGGTGAAAAGCTATACTCATCCATAGCTGAGTCCTGAATTCCTCCTGTAGTCCTTTCCCCAAACGCGACATAAACCGTGTGTCTCGGACAGAGACATTCATCGAGGGTACCGCATGATGGTGGTCAATCTCATGATTATACAACTTCCCTAGAATCTCCACTGAACTCTGCTCCCTATTGGAAAGGAAGTGTGCTGAAATCGTGAGTCAGTCCACTATCACCCAAATGAAATCATGGACCTTTGCTGTGCATGAAAGTCTTATGACAAAGTCTATAGATATTCCATCCCACCTCCACTCTGTGATATCAAGGGGCTGGAACAACCCTGTCGGAACCTGATGCCCTGCCTTCACCTGCTGATAGGTAAGACACCGAGAAAGAAACTCGGCTATGATCTACTTCGTGCTAGACCACCAAAACTACTACTAAAGGTATCTGTACATTTTCACCACACCGAGATGTACATCCAAGGGAGATGTATGTAATTCCTGCATCACCTCCTCCCTCATCTCCATGGATACTGCAATTCACCCTTGGAAAAGGATATCATGATTCCCTCCTTCAAAATACCAATAGGGTGCGTCGCCCATGGATATCTAATTAATCAATACCTCGCTGTCGACATCCCCCAGCTGTGAATCTCTCACACGCTCAATGAGTGAAGGAGTCTATACCATCGACTACAGAAAAGCCATACCCTCCTGCTCCACCAAGGTCAGCTGCTGGGAAGCCAACTACTCTGAAGATTCCCACACTATACGAGCATGGGAATTCCTGTTAAGGGAATATGCTACTATGTTTCCCTTCCCTGGAGTGTAGAATATCTTGAAATCATAGGCCTACAAAAACTTCATCCAGTGCCTCTGCCAAAAATTCAGATCCCTTTGGGTGAAGTTGTACTTGAGGCTCTGGTGGTCTGACTAGACCACAAAACACTCACCCAGAAGGTAGTGTCTCCATAACCTCATGGAATATACCACCGTTTCCAGTTCCAAATTGTGAGTCGCATAATTTTTCTCATGGGTACTCAACTGCCTCGACCCATATGCAATCACTACTCACTGCTACATCAGCACGTACCCGAGCCCAGCTCCATAAGCGTCGTTGTACACCATGAACTCAACTCCCTCTTCTAGCAGCCTCATCACTGGAGCACTAGTCATCCTCTATCTAAACTCCTTGAAGGCCTTCTAGCACTGATTAGTCCAGGTGAACGACCATCCCTTCCACGTCGATGTGGTCAAAGGGGAGCACTCCTTGATAAATCATCAACAAACCTCCTATAGTGCCCTGAAAAACCAAGGATGCTCCACACCGCTACTGAATTCATTGGTGGATCCCAAGAAAGAAATACCTCTATAATAGTGGGATCTACGGAAAATCCCTACTCCGTAATGACATTCCCCACAAAATGAACCTCATGAATCTAGAACTGACACTTCGAGAGCTTCCCATATAGCTTGTGCTTTCAGAGTAAGTCTAGGACCATCCTAAAATGCTCTGCGTGCTCCTCTTCCATCACAGAGTAGATGAGTATGTCATCAATAAAGACAACCACAAACTGGTCCATGTACGGCTGGATGATCTGGTTCATCAAAGACTTGAAAACGGCGAGGGAATTCATCATGCCAAAGGGCATCACCAGAAACTCGTAATGCCCATAACAACATCATAAAGCCAACATTGGGATTTAATCCTCACGTACCCGCAACTAGTGGTATCCGGATCGAAGATCGATCTTATAGAACCACTTCACACCTCTCAAATGGTCGAAGAGGTCATTGATCCTCGAAAATGGATACTTGTTCTTTATCGTAGCCTGATTTAAGTGACGATAATACAAACAAATTTGCAGACTCCCATCTTCTTTTCTCACAAACAAAAACGGAGCTTCCCAGGCATACACACTAGGCCTGATGAATCCATTCTCACGAAGGTCCTCCAACTAAAGTCGTAGCTCCCAAAGCTCTGTGGGTGCCATCCTATATGTTGCACAAGATATCAGGGTAGTCCCCAACTACAAGTCAATGCATAACTCCATCTCTCGACTCTGAGGTAGTCCTGGGACATCCTCAAGAAAGACATCCATGTAGTCCTCTATAATGGTAGGGATCTAGGTGATTGTAGCGTCTACTACTCTAATATCCTTGATCACCAACTCGAGAGAAAAGGGTCATGGTCTCCTGCTCAGAGTACCCATCTACTCTCCCACGAGGTCTCGCTCACA
Organism: Viscum album; assembly: GCA_963277665.1. NCBI lineage: Eukaryota > Viridiplantae > Streptophyta > Magnoliopsida > Santalales > Viscaceae > Viscum > Viscum album. The sequence continues at coordinate 1,184,760,870 of OY728145.1, forward strand.
AAGGATGGTGAACCTCATCCAATCAGAATGGACGCATATGACTAGTCAGCGCCGATAGTCAATATGGGCATGAACCTTGGAAATCCAATCCATGCCCATGATGAAATTATACGGTTCCATCTTGATGATGAGTAGGTCCCATGTGAAATTCTCTCCTCCAAACAACAGTTCTCACTGTTTGCAGATAATGGTAACCAATGCAGCACTTATCATAAGAATCTCAAGGATATGTATAGGTGTCAGTGCCTCTACTAGAATATCCAACTCCCGTACCAAAACCAGTGATATAAAGGAGTGATTGGCGCCTATGTATAATAGTACCGAAGTAAGAGTACATTGGACCATGTCTTGTGCTGGGGGATCATGAACACCCATAGACAGAAGCTGCTCGTGACCCCTACTACCAGATCCTTGAGCCTATCTTGGGCCTCTCGGTGGTAGTCGTGGAAGGACCTTGATATGCCATTCCCCACCTTCAGGTCCTGCCGCTCTGCCTACACCACCTCCCTGAGGGCCACCCTGTCCTCGCCTAGGGGATCCCTGGTCACGATGTTGCCTCTGTCGCTGCAGTGCACCCACTACCTTCCACGGCTGCTCAGTACGCCTGGTCGGGAAGTCCCGTTCTAGGTAACCCCTTCCATCACAAGCATAGCACCAAATCTCTCCTGACTACCCCGGTGCTCTATGGTTCCACTGCAGTGTACGACCCTGCCCCTCAGTCTGCTCATGGAAGGGTCTCCTCGACTGAGGCTCTGCTCTCTACTGCCTGCCTACTTTGGATGACTCTTCTCTGGAGTGGCCACCACTAGGCCCTGTTAGCTGGCGTCCCTTATCCAAGAAGCTCTATGTCACAAGCTCCCACTCTAGCACCTTGAAATAAGTATGGATGCATTAGGGTACTACACTAGAACGAATCTCCCTGCGAAGACCCTGCTCAAACTTCCACGCCCGGAAGTAACTATCGCATACCATATCCGGTGAGTAGAGTGTCAGATTGGTAAACCAGACTGAGTAATATGCTATGGTCATCCCCCCTGCTTCAGCTCCAGAAGATCCTGAATCCGAAAGGAGCGTAAACAAGAGGGGGAGTACTGCTCCCGAGATAGTTACTAGAAGCTATCCCACGTGAGAGATGACTTGTCGTGGGTCTACGTAACTAGCCACCACCAACGGCTGGCTGTCCCAAGGAATAGTCTAGTAGCTATGACTACCATATGGTCCACTGGTGTCTGTGCCAACCTGAAAAGTTGGTCCACAGACTCTGTCCAGCCTTCCGATACCTAGGGATCTGGGTCTCCACAGAACGTCTCTGGTCGCTAGCGCTAAAAGTCTCAGAGTGCACTCAGCCTGCACTCAACCTTAGCCTATGATGCCTGTACTAACTGTCGCTTTCTAGGTGGAGGGGCTAAGCACTGGGTAGAAGGGGATCATGTGAGGGTCCCTAAACTGATGCCTCATCACACTCCAGGTCATCTTCATGAACTAAAGAGGGTAAACTGGCTGGCTGCTGTTGTAGGGGCATCCTGAAAATTATCAAGGATTACCATGATCATATTAGAATATATATATATATATATATATATATATCAGTAATAAAAAAGGAAAGATGACTAAAAAAGGACATTCAAAGACTCAATCCTACTGGATTTATGATCCAATGTTCCCTGAAACAGGTGTCTCAGTGTGCCGAGTCAACTAGCAGGTTATCAGGGTCCTGGGGAATGAATATGTCGGCTGCCAATACCATCACTGGACTCCCTGACCCGAGAGACGCTCTCGAGACACTTTGAAACTACTGCCCAAAATCTCGACCAATTCCTTTTTAGGGACATATGAACAATTCCCCATGGAACAAGTCACCTCAGATACCACTTTTTCAGGACCTGACTATACCGGTCTCGAGCTGCAACTACCCCAAGCCTGACTCCATAGGCCAGGGGCTGGTGAGAAGCACTAAAGTTGTAAGAATCTCTGGGAGGCCTTTTGCCTAAGTACCTATACACACAGCCCACTCGATGCAGAAGTGAAGAGTAAAAAGAAAACCAAATAACGAATAACTATAACCCAACCACTATCATTTATTGACTTCTAAATAGTAAAAGTAAAGTGGAAAAAAGTACTAACAAGATAATTGAACAAAAAATGGAAAAACACGCACCCAACCTGAATGGTGGCACAACCCGGCAACAGGTAATCAAATCAAACATCTGGTGAGTCTCACATCTAAATGTCCTACTACGACCATTGAACGGAGCCCAAGCTCTTGTGTCCTCTACGCTCCTCCGTAGTCTTGGTAAAATTGTCCGTCATCTGTAAGGGCACACCAAGTGTGGGAAAAGACCAAGAAGGGGTGAGTATAAAGATACTCAGTAGGATGCCCCAAAATCTCAAAGGAGCAACAAAGGAGGTACTAAAACGATGAGCAGTAGACAGAACAAAGAACATTGTTAGAGTACAATAGAGAGAGTTCAACTCAACCCAACAAAATAAAGGAAGTAGACTCATCCCAATCAAGAGGAGCTAGACACGAATATCGTGTGGCATGCCTCGTGGGTCTTCACCCCTCCGAGAAGGAGAGTAACTGAACCCAAGGAGTGGGAACAAAAGTAGGGTGTATATATATATATATATTCTCAACAAGAAACCCGAATGAGTGTGTATGGGGATCTCTATCTTCAAGCTCAGCCCAAAAAAAATCCCCAATAGTTCTAAGGATATCCATCAATGATGCCCATCAGTTCCTCACATCAAAACTATCTCATCACAAAACCATACAACCAGGGGTCCCACTCTGGTAATCACATAGAGAAGTCACTGAATAGCCACATAGAAAGGGTTGAGTCTAAAAGAAGTCATCGGGTAACCCACTGCCTAGCCCAGCTGGAGGGTAAACTCTAAGAGGTCATTGGGTAACCCACAGTCCAACTCCGCTGGAGGGTAAACCCTAAAGCCAATGGGTAACCCATTTCCCAACCCCTGCTAGAGGATAAACCATAAGGTTAATGGGTAACCCACTGCCCAGCCCCGCTATAGGGTAAACCCTAAGGTTAACGGGTAACCCACAACCCAGCTCCACCGGAGGTTAAACCCAGATACGGTAGTGGGTAACCCACTACCTAGCCCCGCTGGAGGGTAAACCCTGAACTGGCCTGATAACTCCGCACTGCCCGGACCATCTCTCTGTGTCAATAACATCTCTATCGTGTGTTGGTTCGGAGTGCATCAAAGGATGCTTCGACCAACACCCTTTCATGTTTCCACATTTAATGAGATATTTATAGAGGCTCCTCATGCCCAGACTAATTACATCATTGAAATCCTCACCGAAAAACAAGAGAGATAGACTATTTACTCGTTTGAAACAGAATCTCGATGAAAATGTTATTCAACACCACTTTATGCCCATACAACACCTCATGGGGCCCACTCCTTAGTCCTGAAAGAGGTCAGGTGAACTGCGCCATCGCGATGCTCTCGAAAAAACATGCTGAAATGACTACTCATATTCGCCGAAAAGACATTTGATGAAAAAGTCACAAAATGCTGCTCACAGCTTAAAAGATGGCTCATAGGGCCCACATGTGAACTCCGACATCAATGCATGAAACCACCCTAGAAAACTTCTTATCGATGATAGGGTCACAACACCATGGAAGACACATTAAATGGACTCCAGATGTGTTCGCCCCATCCGAAAGAAGAATCCCGGTGAGGCGCTAAACAATACTTAATGGTGTGTCGCGCCACCGAGCCCCCATATTGAGAATTAAAACTCCCCAAGACCATATAAAAAATTATGAATTGATCTGCGGATCACATTTCCATAGACAGCAAGAACAATTGACATGTTTAGTGAATGATACGGGTGTCTGAAGATAAGGGGGGATAACCCCTTAGGGTTGGACCGGCCCGATCCAGCTGGTCCCACTGGCCTGGGCCGGAACGCTTCTATCGGCCCGACTTGCAGCACCACCCTGCGGCCCTTCCCCACTGCCCTACTGCTGCCCCGAGGTCCACCCGTGATGAACGAACTTCATGGAAGGTCGCTATCCCACACGGAGACCCGCTGAAGGGGGGTCTCGGTCTACCGCTCGGGGTTGCGCTTCGCGACCCCCGTCGCGCCCCACATCGGTGACCTCTGCTCGCCTTTCTAGTCCAACGTAGATTCCTGCCGCACCGCTTCCTGGGATCTACACCGTCGCCACCTGGGAGACCGCCACACCGACGTCGTTGCCTGCTGGACCACCACGTGGAGTCATCAGAAAACCCTGGAACCACCGAAAAACCCAAATTTTGGTCGAAAAACTTCCTGGGGTCATCCCGGACACCCCGGGACTCAGATTTTAAATAAGAGAATAGTGTTATAAATCTTGGATTAAATCCTACACATCTATGTGCTTCAATAGACACCAAAAAAACAATTCGATTCTACAAATTGCATTTGAAGAGGTTGCAAAAATTAAAAATGAAAAAAATACATTAGTCTACCTCACAGGGCTTAGCCCATCGCATCACCAACAATCCACCGGAGCCACCGCACCATGGAGAGGTGGGGAGAGGGGCTTGATGCATGTTGAGAGGGATTCCTACAGGGAGAGGCAATGGGGGAGAAAGAGGAGGGGTGAGTGTTTGAGTAGGAGAGAAACTAATTAAAAATTTAATTAGTTTTAAACTCCCTCCAATAGGCCCCGTACCCGATCATTCGTAGGGGTTGGGGTTAAGACACCTCTATGGTAAAATACATGTTATGAGAGAAATGATGATCTCTAAATTTTAATATGAGCCTCTTATTAGAAGTTGTAAAGTTCACGCCCGAGGCCGCTAAATTACAAAAATGCCCCAGGTGGCGTTTTCCACAGAAGGGTCGCGCTTGTAAAAGTTACACCCCTCCAAGAGTAAATGGCACACTCCATACTATTAGGTGCCCTCATTTTTCCCATATAAGCAACAGTTTATGATTAATTTTTTTTATTTAGTGTGTCTAGAGTAAAAGCATTTAAAATTTAATTCTGGCCACACCGGGGCTCGGAATCACACGCAGTCTGAATGCCATGCTCTGGAATAACATCAAGAAAATTTCAATGTCTTACAGTCTCAAAACCTAGGTTTTTACAACACTAATCATACAAGTGAATTTAACACTCTCTGACACTATGATACATTTCTTTAAAAATAAATTCCATCACTTTGATAGAATATAGAACACACAACCCCCAGTCTTAATGAAGTGATATATAGTGTACCCTTATATACTATCTATTAAATTGGATGGTGTATATATTAATTAATAAATTATGAAAGTTATGGTCATCTATTGATTATAATTCAAATAATAATCATTTAAAATAAAAAGTAATGATTTTCGGAAAACTGGTTTTTTTAAAAGACGATATATTAACCCTTTGGCAATATAATTTGAAATTAATTTTTTATTTTTTTAAAAAAATCATTTAATAAAATTAACATCATTTTTAATTCATCAGATAAAAATTATATTAGGGTTGTTTTTATTATATTTTATAAAATGTTTTATTTTTCGATGAATAGTAAAACATATGATTTTTTATTTAAAAAAACTTTTTTTTAAATAATTTAGAAGGTGATATTTTATTTTAAATTTATATTAATGTATTATTATTTCAATTATATTAAAATTTAACTCAAATATTTTATTGGAATCTATTTCATGTGGAATTTTTATATTAAAACCATATTTACTTTTGTTAATTTTCTCTTTGGAAACCATATTTTTCATCATGTCTATAGGTATAATTTAAAATCAAATTATACCGCTTGTTTGAATTGAATTTTGATAAATGGATTAAATATTTGGAATAAATATAATTTAAATTATATAATATGTTTAAATTAATTATTGATAAAAACAAATATGGAAAATAGTAAAAATTAATGACCGATGTTAAGGTAAAAATGGGTTTACCAGGGGTTATACATAGATGTTGAGGTTTAAAAATGACCTAAATCTTTTGAAAAACTAATTTTGTTGCCATAGTTCTTCCTTATAACATATAAGGTTTGATAATGAACCCTTCTGGTGGATTTGTCTCATGATGAAAAAATGGGTATCACTTTAGATTTTCAAGACATCCACTTATAAATGGCCACCACTTATAAAAGGCCACCAACTCTTCTCCCATATTCACAATTCCAAAACCCTTTGGTTCAGAAAATAACATCAAAAATATATTCCTAAATACCATCCCAAAATCCTAGAGTTCTTATTTTTATTAATAATGCCACCTAATGAGGCATTATTTATAAACCTAAAGAGGCTCTCTAAAGAATAGGTACATTTCATAATAGTTTGTATTTTTTTTATTTATTCTTCCTTCTTGTTAAAATAATCTTAAAATATGATAATATAATAAAAATAGTAAATAATAAATAATTTTATGTTATTATTTTAATTTCATAATGTATATCCATCTCCGTCTCCTTCAAATGGGAAAAAATTGTTGGTCGTGTGAATGGAGAACTACGACCTCACGAAATGGTGTAACTCATTTTCCATCAACACATATCATGATCGAATTTAATTATAGATTTAATGTGTATAAATTTTAATAATTATATTTTTATAATTAAAAAATCATAATATTACGTATAAATTCTTACATTCCATTCCATTAAAAACACGACAGCATCACTGATGTGTATGACAGACTGCTACCTTGCATAACGACATGATTAATTTTTCACCGATGCTTAAAAGGGAAAGTAATAAGGATAAATTTAATGAATAATGTTGTTATGTATGACATGGTATTAATTATATAAAATTAATATATCACCCAATTCCTTACCCTTTCACTCATTAATGGAATTATATAGTCGCTCATGCGTATGTATGACCTACCCTCTCCATGAAGAAATGTGATTCATTTTCTATGTACAAATTTAAATAATATTTCTAAATATGTATATAATTAGTAAATTTGATATATATAATATTAATATAGTAATTTATATTATTTATCTATATCCTCTACACTTGTACCATAACATTCATGAAAGACATGCATGAACAAATTAAGAAATTAACACCCGACACAATGAAAATAATGAAATATTATTAACAAATAGGTGGTAAAATGTAATAATAAGATCATATATAATATTATAAACATGAATAAGGTTATGGTATAAACTAATAACCAGATTAAAACCATTATATATGGGGTAAAATAACATTCAATCAAAATAAAGCATGAGGTAATGGACTTCGTCTCAATTTCCCTTCATTTAGGAAAATCATAATGTTATGCACATAATTTTTCTTATATTGTGTACATATTTCCAATTTTACTTGTAATATCATAAATAATTCATAATACATGATATTTTAGGGTTTCATTTGAATTATTTCATCTAAATGAATTTAATTTTAAAACTACTATGTGGAAAATAATTTCAAAACTCAATTATTTTCATTGAGTTATATTACTTATACATCTGTCCTTAAAATTTTAAGAATATGTGTTTAAAGAATGTTTACATCCTTATGTTATATTTACACCATTTTATTTGAATTTAAATTTGATATAAGTAATTTATACACAGATTAATTCTCACATTAACATTATGACATTGTATGGGTTTATTACATAATCTCATTTTAATTAGGATTGATTATGCATAAACTTCCATTGAAGTAAAGTTTTTGATAATTTTATAGTAAAAACCATTAATTTAATTTTCCTAGTTTTATTATTGATTTTTTAAAGTCATAATACCAATTTAAATTCATTGGTACTTAATATAACTGAGAAAATGTTTCTAAGAAAACTAGACTTCATTTCTACCTTTGATCAAATATCATTTTTCTCCAAAAACCATATTTTTTAATTATTTTAAAAAATTATTTTAACATTGTGAAAATGATTTATTAAATATATTTTTACCTATGTTTTAATTTTTAGAATTTTTTGAAGACAATCTTCATGCCATTTTCCAAAAAAGGATCGTTAGGTTTTTACTGAAAATGTGAAAAAAAATCTTTGTTTTAACATGTACATCATGAATGGAATTTCCTACCCTCACGAACATTATATATTTTAAAGATTAATTTATAATTTTAATATTTAATTTTCAATTAAAATTGTTTTCAATATATTTTTATAACTTTTGGTTTAAATAAAAATTCAAAGAGAAAGGGTTATTTTTCTCAATAACTTTGAATCAAATTTTTGTACTTTTTTTATTCATCAATGACATAACTATTTATTTTATTCTTTATCTACTATAGATATGTTGTATTGATACTATAATAATTATTTCACTATATGGTTTATGATTTTTCTGACCAAATAAATTATTAACATCCACTTCCTTGATTAATTTTTGTAATCGTTAACATTAACTTGAAATATTCGCTTTCTAGTTATCATTAAACATTAAATTTCCACTAAATATCCATAATAGTTTTCATGGATATAATTATGATTTTATACTTATATCATTTCTACATAAAATATTGTACTTTGAATATTATATGATTGAATGGGGAAATTATAATTAATCATTATTCCTTACTCTATATAAAAATTTGTAGACAATGAATGTTGTTCATGAATTAAATATGTTATTTTTTAAATAGGGAATACTTTGGACATGAAAATATAGTTTTATCCAAATTATAGGTATCTCCTTGATGAATAGGTAGTATCACGAGAAAAATTAGTTGTCTCACCTTAGTTAAAAGGGTATCTTTTATATACTTACCCATGAATTTTAAACTCTTTTATAAAAGGTATTAACAGTAGATGTATGTTGATACATGAGATTGTGAAATAAAATAATTATACATTTACTTCATTTATAATTTTTCAATTATTATTCATGATATTATATGATTATATCATCTCTGGATACATTTTATTCTCCGTTTGTTGATCAAATGTCTTGTGTTTTCAGTTATTTACCTTACCATATTTGTTCTGCCACATATAACCATGATAGTCACGTTATTGATTGAATAATTGTTTTCATATATTTAAAATTCCATATTGATCATTAATTTTTTGAAAAATAATATTAAAACTATTTAAATGTAATATGTGTTCAATTATTTACAATTCCATGTTGATTATTGTTGTTGATTAATGGAAGATTCTTTTGATTTTAATCATTACTAAGCTTTTGAACTCACCTTTATTTTTTTCCTTTTCCAGGAATCTTAGTAGTGTATTATGAATTATTTTTAAGGATATGTTAGATGAATAATTGTACTCTCTAAAAAAATTATTTATAAATATTTGTATTAAAATTTAATAAGGAATCAGGTATTTATCTAGTTCACCAAGGCTAATAAACTATTCAGTCCTTTGGTATTCAATCACATGCATCTTATGCCAATTTAATAATATAGACACCATCTCTAGGATACTAGGGACATAGTCTCTACACTTGTTTTCAGAGCATTTTTATTAGAACATCTGTAACTAGAAATAGTAAAACATATATTTGGGAACATAACACTATGGAATTATTTGGGGATAAATATATAAGAAACATTTTAATTTTTCTTAAGGTAAGAATTATGTGGTTTTTCATTGAAATAAATCCTTGTATAGATAATAAAAGTGGATGTGGTTCTAGATCATATTTAACTAGGGGTGAAAACTCCCATTATTTCATGTTGGGTATGACTTAATCATTACTTGATACATGATAATGGGCCTTACTATGCCCCTGTTTTGACACTACTATGAGATATTCTTTGAAAAATTCACATTTTCATTATAAACCGATATGAATGATTTGAGTATATGAAGAAAATGAATAACTAAGGTTAAAACTAAGTTGTCATGATTTATGCATCTTAAAAATGATTACATGGTTTTTCCACCATGATTATTTTTTACAACCGTAAGGGTTCTAATTTAGTCAATTACTAGAACATAAAATAATAATGATAAAATTAAATATGAAGGAAAATATAGTGACTATGAGAAACCAAACTGAATGATAGTAGAAGTGAAAGTTATAATGATTATGTGTAATTATTTATCCACAAATATGATTAAAAACCTATAACACAACTAGCTCCATATCTCATTAAAGAAGATAAAGATACATTTTTCTAAGAGATCGAGTGATGGAGATCATTGAGGAAAGAACGATAGATTTCCTTCATGTTAAAAATATAGTATGTGAAACCCAATAAAATGAATCACAGGAATGAAAAAATGTTATATGTTTATAAAAAGTTCGTAAATTAATGAAATGTTGTAAAAAATAAAGGGTGCAATGGAAGGAAATAAATTTCATTATAGGGATCCATTTATAGTCTGTTGTATTATATTTGTAGAACATATGAATTACCAAAATCAACTCCCTACTTTAAATGTCAACCCCTTGACCAAGTAAGGACATATGCTGAATTAAATTGGTTGAAGTATTTATGCATTGGGATTAAAGAAATAAATTGAATAAATATTTTTACCCAAGGAATTTTAGTTATAAAAATCAGGACACTTCAAAAGATTATATTAAATATTATAAGTATACATACCTTCATTAAGAAAAGTGTTTTGGATACTATTATGGGTTTATTAGTTTAATGTGTAACATAAGTACAATGTGTTATGAAACACTTTTTAGTATTTTTTTGGTTGGAATATAATATGTTTTAGAACATTTTTAGAAAAAAATTATTGGAATACAACCCATTGGTTTAGAATATAAAAATGTTATTTTAGGAAAAATGAATTTACATTTTTTTGAACATGATATTAAAGGAATTGGGAACCTTGAATGTTCATCTTACCTTTTATGTAATAATAATGATGGGTCATCACAATTTGGGAGTGGTATAGTAATTATATTAATATAGTTTTGGAAGAAGGAAAACATGTTGTATCCGTAAAGTCTACAGTGCTTGAACCCACAAATAAAGGGAGAGAAGGTTGTTATGACTACCACTAGACTATAAGACATTCTGGTTAACACGTTATTGTTTTTATATAAAATATTTAATGGATAAATATTAATGTTGAACTAGTGGTGTCAATATTTATTTTTAGAGATTAATTAATTATATTGGTTAACATGTGCTACCCATATCAGTTCTTGAAAATATTTAGAGATAGAAAAAGGTCTCATAACCCTTTTAAGGATTTTATAATATGTTAAATGTTAATTTTAGTGATTTTGGAAAAAAAATAATTTTAGATATTAATTTCATGGAGTAAATGGTGAAGTGTAAATTTATTAAAGCACAACTAAAGGATAGATCTATGATTATAAAATAGAAACATATAAAGTATGTATATTTCATTATATTCATAGATTGTAAATAAATTTTTCATCTTTAGGAAAATGATATTGAGATAAAACTATTATCGTATTTACTTAATATAAAATTGTTAAATAATATCTTTAACCATAAGATATTTATGGTTTTGTGTTTTTTGACTTTATATTCAGCATTCATATTCTTATGATGAGTTTCCACTTTCACCCTCCATCATTATTTTCACATTATAATTTTATTCCATGCCCATATATTCAGTCCAACCTATATTATGCTACTTAGAATCCTATTTATTTGTTATTATAGATGAACATTAATATTTAATATTCCCTATTTTATAAGTTTTTTAACCCTTTCTACGATGATGTTTTTTCAAAAATGAAAATTTCAAATACAAATCCTCTAATATCAAATCACAAGTTAAATTTGTGAGGAAATAATTAATTAATGGGGATGATAATGTAAAACCCTTATATTTTAAAAGATTAAAATTTATTTTGATAGCATATATAAAATAAAACACTTATCTTATAAGATAATGTGACACCCCAATAAATTAAGATATTTTATTTTTAAATTAATTCAATATCTTTGATAGCCTATGAAACACCAAACCAAGATTTTAGTTGAATAGTAATATAGTATAACATTATAACCTAGAAATTAAATTCTTCATCATTAATAGTAATAAATAAATTTTATAATTATTCTTATATGTTTATTATATATAAAATAAGAACTATTTACCAAAAAAAGAAATGTTTTTTGATAAACTATACTATTCTAGAATATAATTTAGTCACGCTTTGCGCAAATAATTTAATAATGTTTTTTAAAAATTTTAGAAAAATTATTTGTTAAAATTAAATTAATATTTTAAATCAACCTATGAAAATTATATTTGGGTGAATTTTTGATATTTTTCTAAAATGTTTCATTTTTTAAAGAATTGTGAAAATGATTATTTTTATTGAAAACCATGTTTTCATTTAAATTATTTATAATGTTGAAATACAATTTAAATTGTGTTTAAGTTAAAATTATATCAATTATATTATAGTTTAAATAATTTTGGTCATTGAAATGAATTTAATAATTTATGTTTTAATGAAATATTCAATATTTATGAGAATTTTATATCTTAAAACTCTATTTCTAGCGCATCTGCAGATAAAATTCAAATTTTTATTGTTCCAATTATATGAATTTAAATATAAAAAATTAATTTAATATTTTGAATAAGAATAATTTATATTATATAATAAGGTTAAATTAATTTTTTACCATAATATATAATGAAATTTATTAAATTAATTACTGCATTTTAGGTAAAAATGGATTCATTAGGGGTTAAAATACGAAGATAAGGGTTAAAATTCACAAATATACTTGTCCAAAACCAATTTTACTGATATATTTCATCCTTATAACATATAATAATTTTTAATGTAACATTTTTGTGGACCATGGTCTGATAAAAACATGGGTATAACTTTATCTTTTCAAAGATTCCATGTGTACCCTCCCCCACTTGTAAAATTCCACCCCTCTTCTCCTCTCATCACACTTAAAAAACCATTTGGTTAAACCAATACATAACCAAATATATTACTTATATCCATACCCACATCCTTTTGTCCTTATTTTTATTATGGATTTTTTTTAAGAATTCATTAGGTAAAAATACAATGAGGCTCTCTGTATAAGTAGTAAAATTCATAAACATGTATATTTGTTTTATTTTTTCTTCAACCTATTTTAAATAATATTAAACTATGATAATATAGTAACACCAATATACCCTATATAATGATATTTTTTTATTTTAATTTAAAATTTTTTATCCATCTCTATATACATTAAATGATAAATCAAAATTGTCAATCATGTGTATGAGGGGACTATGGCCTCACAAATCGATGTAACTCATTTTCCATCAACACATCTCAAGATTTAATATTTTGATATATTATATATATATATATATATTTATTATATTTATGATATTATTTTTATTCTGATAGTTTATTATCACATATACCTAATGTTATATTCCACTTTAAATATATTAATGTCGCTTGTGTGTACATCGAACTATCACCTAGTGAAGCGATGTGATTGGTTTTTCAATTATTTTTTATATGGAAAGAAATAAGGTTAAATTTAATGATTAAATGAAATATATATAAAATGATATTGATTAAATAAAATTAATATATCACCCACATTCATAACCTTTCACTCATTAATTGAATGATATTGTTGCACGTACGTATGTACAACCTACTATCTTCATGAAGTTATACACTTCATTTTTCATTTCCAAACATAAAGGATGACTATAAAAAAGTATATTATGATTAAATATGATATTTATAATTTTAATATAATTCTATAGATGATGTATCTATTTCCTATACAAGAACACTCATGTAAAAACATGCATGAGAAAACAATGCAATTAACAATTGAAATAATGAAAATAATGAAATATTATTAACAAACAGATGGTTAAATTTTATAATAGGATCATATATAATTTTATAAATATGAATAATTTTATATAAGAAATTAATATATTTCTTAAAACCATTATACATGAAGTTTAATGCACGTTTAACAAAATGGAATTGTAAGTTAAGGGACTTCGTCTCAATTTCCCTTTGTTAAGGCATAATGTAATATTATGAACCTAATTTCATTTATATGGTGTATATATTTCACCTATTACATATAATATCATGAATAATTCATAATTCATGTTATTTTATGTTTTAATTTGAATTATTTCACTTAAGGGTATTTTAATTGAAAATTACCAAGTGGTAAATAATTTCATAAATCAATTTCTTTTCACTGGGTTATAGTAATTCTTTATTGACTTTGACATTATAGGATTCTGTGTGTAAATAATTTTTACTATATTATGTTTTATATCCACTTGTTTTATATGGATTTTAACTTGTAACATATAATTGACTCATTTATTAATTCTCACTTAAATGTTATGATCTCTATAAGGGTATATTAAACAATACCATTTTAATTAGGATTATTTATAATACAATTTACAATTAAGGAAATTATTTGTAAATTGATTAATAATCCACTATAATTTTATTAACCTTTGGGAAATTATTATTTTTAAAGTAATTTTTCCATTTCTCTTCCATTAGTTACTTAAAATTATTAGAAAAACATTTTTAATAAAATTTTACCTCATTTATATCTTCTTTACAAAATCGTATTATCTTAAAATACCATGTTTTCTAAAAATGTATTCAATTTTTTTAAAAATTATAAAAATGATTTACTAAAGAAATTTTTATCCATGTTTTATTGTTATTTAAAAAAATAAAAGGTTCTTTTCATTTCTTTTTCCAAAGAAGCTCCATTTGGATTTTATCGAAATGTGAAAAGAACCCTTGTTTTAACATTTAGTAAATATATAGAATTTACCTCCATTATGAAAACCCAATGTTTTAGAGATTCTTTTATTTGTTTCAAAATTTATTTTCAAAGAAATTTTTTCTCAAAAAAATTGTGAACTTTTATTTTTAAAAAATATTTTCTATGTGAATATGTTATTTTCCACAGGAATGTTTTTAATGAAATTGTTATAGAATTTATATTTATCAACGAAAGAAAAACTTTATTGTGGACATGATACATGGGGGATATGTTACATAGATACCAGCCTTATTATTTATATGAATGGTTTTTGATCTGTTCTACTTGGGAAAGTAATGAAATTCTTTTCCTTGACTATTTTTTGAAATCAGTAACTTTTCGTTTAAAATTTCACCTTCTTGTTATCAATAGATAATAAATTCCCCCTGAATATCCTTATTATTTATAATGGATATAATTTTTATTTAAAATGTATATCATTTCTATATATGGTATTTTAATTTAAATGTTATATGATTGAATTGGGAATTTATAATTAATTAGTATTCCATACTCAATATAGAAATTTATTGATAAGGAATATTTTCCATGAATTAAATTGAAATCTATATATATAAGGAATAATTTGGACATGGATATATAGGTGGGGCCTGGTTATAGATAACTCTTCGATGCATCAAGAGTCTAAGGAGACGAATTGGTTTTCTATACATAGTTAAATGATTTTTTGATGTATGCTTACATATCATTTTTAAATTGTCCTGTAAATGTTCTTGACAGTACTGGTATCATTATTTCTGAGATCATGACATCCAATAATTATGAATTTACATCATTAAGAATTCAATTATTTTTATCAATCTAAATTTCACAATGATATTGTCTATAGATTAATTAATTTATTAGTTTATTTATAAAATGGAAAATGATTTCAGTTATTTACCTTTATATAGAGATTATGCATTATCTAATCATTATATCCATGTTATTGATTGAATTTAATGTGTGATAAAATATTGACCATTACATATTGTTTATTCCCTATCTAATCATGATAATCAAATTATTTAAATTGATTTTGTGTTCAATTATTATCCTTTCTATGTTGATTATACTTATTTATTAAAGACATATTGTGTTGTACTTAGCCCTTACTGAGCATTGGATCTCACATTTATTTATGTGTCCTTCCCAAGGAATTTAGTAAGTGTACTATGATTTATATGAAAGGATGTTCTAAAGGAATAAATAAATTTTTAAAGAATATTATGTTGTAATTTTTGTATTCAAATGTAATAGTGGAATCATGTATGTATCTGGTTTTCAAAGAATACTAAATCATTTGGTTCTTTAGTTTGTCTTCAATGGTATCTTATGCCAATTTTATAAAGTGATACCACCTCTGGGATACTAGGGTTAGGGTTATTACAAGTACAAAACAACCATAATTAGAAACATATAATATCATTTTGTTTTTAATTAGAATAGTTCCTTAGATATTCTTTTCTCTTTCGCATTACTACTTTATTATTACTACATCTACTACTAAAACTACCACCACCACCACTACTATTATTACTACTAACTTTTATATATTATATTTTATTTTAAAATTACTTTCCACTATTTTCTTATGGTTTCTTTTGATCATCTAATGATCATATTTAGTATAATGCAGCATAAAACATATGAGTATTATCTTCTAGAAAACATTTGTAAATATATTCATAAAACAAGTACCTAGATATCATGAATAGAAACAACATCCATATTCCTTTCATGAATAATGTTTGAGGGAAATCATAAGGAACACTGTTTAAAATAACTCTACCACTGAGGGAGTATACTGAACACTTTGATCCTTGATGAAATCATGATAATACCCAAAATCTAATAGGGGTATTTTCGCCTTTTCAAATGATATTAATGGACATTTGGTAATAAGGGATTTTAACAGTATATTAGAAGTTTCTCATACTCATTGCACCACCAAATAGAAGATGACTCATTCTCTTTTATAATTGAAGCCTAAGGATCCCACATACAAACACATCTCCTCATTTTTTTCTATTTGGTATATTTTAATTGAACTCTTTTCAATAAATAAATTCCAATATATTAGTAAACAACACTTTTTTTGATGAAAATGAATCCATTTTGGTGAAGGTGTAAATGTTCTTGCATAAAATGAAACTCATCCAGAATATGTATCTAATGCACATTCAATATAATAAATATAATATAGAAAATATAGAAATTATAAATAATATATATTATATTTTTATTTATGCATCATGTGAATGATAATATTTATTCATCATAAGTTAATATTAATTAAGGCCTAATTAAATTTTCTTATAATTAAAAGAAAAGAAAATATTAATTTATGAATCCATTTTATAGAGATAAATATTCTTTTAAATAATTATATTACTTATAATATTATAAATAAAAATTTATGTACTACAAAAATACAAACAATTAATATATCATTTACAAAACATTAATTTACTTATTCCGTGATATAGAAATTTCATATTTTCACTTATAAGATAAATACATTTTATCTATACTTTCATAAGTTAGGTTAATATTATATTTTCACAGTTTCCTTAATTTTTGTAAATACCACTTATTTCATTATAAATTTACAGTTAATTTTACAACATAATCCTAGAATGAATAAAACTTATCTTATAATTACCTCAGATGCCACGTTCTCCCCCTTCTAGAAGTTATATCCTGGTAATTTTTATTCACTTATTTAACATTTTAAGATACCTTTATATAATAGAATTTTTAGATTTCTATGTAGCTTCTTCAACCATGTGGTTTATCTATAGAACCTTAACCTGGTAAATTACCACACTCTAATAATTTTTCTCTACAAACAAGAATCTAAATAGGATTTTCCTCATGAGAAAGGTTCTCTTCTACATGAACTAAATTAGGGCTCAAAACATGGTATGAATATGGAACATAATTTATTAACATAGAAACCTGAAAAACATTGTGTGAATGAGATAAACTCAAAGGAAAAGATACTCAGTAAGAAACTGGACCAAATTTCTCTAGGATTTTATAAGGTACAATAAACCATGGAATTATCTTTCTTTTCTTACCATAACACTTAAAATTTTTTCAAGGAGATATTTTAAGGATGAAATGATCACCTACCTCAATAAAAATGTTCTTCCTTTTATTATCTCTATAAATTTTCTGCATGTTCTGAGCTATCCCCATGTGTTTCTTGATCATCCTAATTTTATCAGCCACTTCCTCTACTGATTATGGTCCCATTAACATTATTTTACCGAATTCATCCCTAAATTATGGAGTTTGACTCCACTTTCAAAATAATGACTCAAAAGGTGCTATCTAAATACTTGAAAAAAACCATTATTATAAAAAAACTCATCTAAAAAAAGCTATTGACCCCAATTTTTTTTGAAAATCTATTGAACAACCACAAAACATGTTTTCCAGTTTTTGAATTGTTTACTCAATCTATCTATCATATTGAGGATTAAAGGCTGTGATAAAATTTAATTCACTTCCCAATGAGTTTTGAATGAATTTCCATAAGTTATAAGTGAACATGGTATTTCAGTTAGATACAATAGAGATAGAAACATTGTATAACCTGATAATATATTTGAGTTATAGTGGAGAGAGTTGATCTCAAAAAGAGTCTCTCAAATAGGATATAAATGTTCTAATTTTATCCTACAATAAAAAATATCCAAAATCACATTATTATCTTGAGAATTATTTAGTAGTACCACAAAAAACCCATATATATATTTTCTAATTTATACATTGGAACTGAAAAAGGCGAAAGCATCCCCTTTGGTAGTTTCTTCTCTTATTTAACTTGTTGACAATTAAGACATTTTATTGTAAAATAAGCAATATCCCTTCAAATTCCATTTCACCAGTAATACTCTTGAATATCTATGCACATCTTAGTGCTCCAAAGATGAACTGAAAAATAAGAACTATATTATTAACTTAATTACTCTTTCTTCAGTTGGGAATCATTTGGATCATATAATCTCTTTACAAATCTCAAGAGACAATTTTTATCAACAATAAATTCAAGAAACATATATTCCTTAACTAATTTTACCTTTTTCTATGGCTCATAATCTTCCTTCTATGCTTTATTAATTATTTCTGAGAGAGAAGACTGCATTAAAACCCAAATCAAAATAAAGGAGTTTCTTACACCATCATCTACCAAGACAAAATTAATCAAATCATAAACCAAGGGGTCATGTTCCAATTATAACATGGTTAGTGATGTATGATGTTTTCAACTCAAGGAATCCTCAAATATGTTTTCTTTTCCATGATGGTAATTGATCATGAAATCAAAATCCTTTATTAGTTATTTCCATCTTATCTATCACATGTTCAATTCAATATTAGTAAATATATACTACAACATTTTATGGTTATTATATATTTCACATATGGATCCATATAAATGAATTCCCCAAATTTATAAATGGAAAACCACTTCTGCTATTTACGTATCATATGTGGGATAATTTTACTCATGAGGTTTTAGTTTTCTCAAAGCATAAGAAATTACCTGATCTATCAGTATCAGAACCCAAACAAGTCCCTTTAATGAAGCATAATTGTAAATAAAAACTCTCTATTTTTTTAGACAAAACCAAACCTGGAGCTTTCACCAATATGCTTTTCATTTAATGAAATTAAAAATCACAATCTTTGGACCAAATAAATTTATCCCATTTTTTTGGTAACTTAAATAGTAGTCTTAATAACCATGTAATGTTTTTAAAAACCAATCAATAATAACATTATAATCCAAGAACACAATAAATCTCTATAACATTTTCATGTATTGAACATTTATCAACCACTTTTTTTGGTGTTGTCTACTACTTTTTTTGTACTTATTTAATATATTCCCAAGAAAATAAATTTTTTTCAACCAAAAATTAGGTTTTCTAAATTTTCCATATATTTTTTTTCTTTAAGTGTCATTATAATAATCCTTAGATAATTTTCATGATCCTCGTATGTTTTTGAATAAAAAAAATAATCATTAACAAAAACAAAAACAAAATTATCCAAATATTCATAGAAGATTCTATTCATAAGATACATAAATATAATAGGAAAAATGATCAAGGAAAAGGGAATAACAAAAAATCATAATTCCCATGTGTAGGTTATAACATTGTTTTTTGAATTTTATTCTCCTTTGCCTTTAGTTAATGGTTCTAGAATCTCTATTCCATCATATAAAAATACTAAGCTCCTTGGTGATGATTAAACAAGTCATAAATATGAGGCATTAGATACTTATTCTTAATATTAATGTTGTTCATATATCTATAATCAATAAAAAGCCTCATAGATCCATATTTCTTTAAAAAAACAAATAGGTTCACCCCATAGTGAAGTGCCAGGAAGAATTAAGCCTTTATCAAGAAACTCATGAATCTTCTTTTTTAATTCAAGAAGTCCAACTAGATACATTTTATAAGGGGGTTTTGAAATTGTGTTAGTATCAAGAACTAATTCAATGATAAATTCAACTTCTCGATCAGGTATAACATCTAGAAACTCATTAGAAAAACATTTATGTATTTATTTACCACCCGAAAAATTATTAATATGAACAATTCACTTATTTTCAGAAATACGTTCAAGAAAAACTTCATTTCTATTTTTATATATTATCATAGATTCCTTGTATGTTATAAATGGTATGGGTTCAATCTTATGTTCCAAATAAAAATCTTGTTGAAAAAAAATTCTCCAACACTACAATCAATCTTATCATGATAAATATAATGCCAATCCAAATTTAGAATAACATCAAACTATAATAAGGAAAAAAACAAGGTTTATAGGTAATTTATTTCCATAGGCAATAAAATTATGATTCTTATAGTTACTTTTTTATTTCTTATTTCCTCTAGTTCTTTAACAATAAATTTTTTTTTCAATTCTTGAGGTACATTTTCTAATTTACATGAAACATTATAAAAAATATAGGAATGTGTTAAACCCCATATCAAATAAAAAATTAGTAATATATGAGTGAAAAAATAATGTGCTTGATATCACTTCCTTGGATAGCTTAAAATATACGTATTCAGTCACAATGGATTTTACTTCACCTTTTTTCTTATAATCTGGATTCTTTCCATCATTTATATATTTATTTAGGAAGGTAATTTTATAATGCCTAATCTCACCACATTTAAAAATTTTTATAGTGTTCTTATCCAAATTAAACATTAGATAATTTTAAATACAATATTGATCCATATGTCAAAACTAACCTCATAAAAAACACTTCACTTATTTGTTAAGGTATTCCCTAGGGTTATTTTTTCCAAACTTCCCACAGATATGAAATTTTATTTTCTTACCTTAAGATTTATTTTATTAATTATTACCCACTTCCAACCATCTATAAATTTTTCTTTTTCTAGTTTTAAGAGTACACATGATCATCAAAAAATTCCATTTCATTAATCTCAATACACCAAGAAATATTCTAATAGCATTTTAATTCATTGGAAGCTAATGTCCTTTGATATATTGGCTTCCATCCTCAATAAAAAATGATTTATTTTTCAATCAATCCCCAAATAAAATTTGGATTGTACCGTGAAAATTGGGTAATGTTTTCTTCATTCATGACCATTGAATATTCCTCATTTTATTTTAATCCTAGGAATTTATTTTCCATCCTAAGTCGAACCACCATTGGGAAATATTTTTCTAGGAAAAATTCTTAAATTCAACCCTTTCCAAGGCATAAATTGTCCTGACTATCCCTAATATTCTTTCCCATTAACCACCACTGATAATAAATATCAAGAATAAACTTTTGATTATCTGAATACACCAATAAATTTAATATATTTTCAAGGAATTTAATCCACCATTCAACCCCCACCCGGTCACAAGTACAATTAAAATAAGGAGAGTGTTGCCTCATGAAATGTTTCACTATCATCTTGTCATGTTGGGTTAGCTCTGGTTTCTATTGTATGGATGAAAAAACCATTTATAGTGTACGTAAAAATAGGCATTACTATCACAAACTTCCAAGTTATAATTCCCACATTATAGGTTGTAGATTTAGAAAGATATGATACCCTCGGTACATTTTTTTACTACAGCTTTCCTATTTCTTCCATGGATAACAATTATAAACAGACATATCATAGATGAAGAAACACAAAACTCATTAAATGATATATCATTTCAACTGAAGAAGAAGGTAAAAATAATTTATTGTGTTCTATTAACTTCATCATAACATCTATGGTTATCTAAACCATGCTAGGATACTAGCTACAAGGACCCAACCTTAAACATTGCATAATCTAGTAAATTTTTCTAGAATTCACTATCTTACATTCCCAAATTTATTTTTAGTTTATAGTTTTAGAGAATTAATAAATAATTGATACATATAAACCCATAAGAATACAAAGTTATTACTACTAAAATAGAATCCATTTATTTCATAATATAAATGTTTTTAATAAAACAAAAAATACTTTCATGAAAAATATTCACAACATTCATCATGGATTCTTATTTTCTCTTACCCATCCTTAAATCTGGTGAAAAATATTTTGAAACATGGGATAATAAAAAAATCAAAGTAATGGGAATAAAAAAATAATGAAACCATTAGTCCATGAATAATTATATACATATGAAATAATTTTCACAAAGTCATACTTCTCACCCATAAATTATCATATACTTACCTTTGGAAAACAATTTATATCCATAAAACATAAAAAAATTAATAAAACCATAGAGGTAACGTGGGAAATTATTTACCTAATATTTTAACCATCATGGATACCGCATGATTTATAACCCTCATGACTACCTTATAATGTAACCCTCAGGACTACCGTATGATGTAATCCTCATGGCTACCTTATGGTGTAACCATTTTAGTTACACTTGGAAGAACCACTATGACTAACTTCTAATATAAAAATACCCAATTAATTGGAGGGAGATATAGGTCTCACCATTCATTATAAACAATTCCCAAGAACTAGAACATAATCATAAAACATGAACACTTTCATCATAAAAACCTTTCTTGAGGAAAATCAATGATTTTAAAATAATACCGTGCAAATAAAAGTGAAATCTATTTATCTTCAAATAAATACATATTACTTTACAGAAAATATAAAAAAATTAGTCTTCATAAAAATAATATAATCTGATCATTCTATAGAAGATATGAAGAATCATTATTTTTTGATTTTTTTAAAGACACATTAATGTAAATTTTTAAATGGAAAGTCACTTACATTAGGATTTACATCCTTAAAACATGTTAAAAACTCCCGTATATTTGGTTTAGTGGTGTTATTAATTTATTAAAGAACTTTATTCATATATATAACACATTATATAATATTTTTATAACATATTTCCATCAATGTTTTGGTAATTTTTGTTTGAATTTTGTTTTTTTAGGTCTGTTTATTTCACGGTATCCATGGTTGGTCCATTATGGGTTCGTTAAATGGAAGAAAAACTATATAAGTGGAGATAAATGGTATTAATATGTCTCAATAATTTTAAATGATATTATATATCATTTTGTTTTCTAATATAATGATGATTCATTATAATAAAACATTAATGAAACTGATTAAGTTTAGTTTGATGGTTTTTATGAAAATCATGATGTTATGTCATTTTATTTAAGATCATGTTTATATATTGGCATGAGAACTATTTATAACTTATAATATTTATTATAAAATATGATTTAATAGTAATAATTATTTTATGACCATCCTTGAAGGTGGTAAAATAAATTGAAAACACATCATCCATGATGATGAAAAATTGACACATCACAAAAAGGATACAAATAGAATAAGATAAGAAATTAAATTGAAAATAAATATAAATGAAAACGACAGAGGATGTTACCTCTTGAACTTATTCTGATTAGAACCTCATTAAGGAACGTGTTTTTGGCCTTTTGGTGAGGCCATAATGTATAGGACATATAGAGGAGGCCTAGAAATTGGATTTTGTATAAATTAAACATGATTCAAAGCTTTTTATGTGTAAGGAGAAGGGGTGGTGAGGGGTGGTCTTTATATTGGAGGAGAGGAGTTTTTTTTGATTATTTTATTCATTACTTTATTATTTTGGCTCAAGGCTATGAATTATTTTGATTCCATGAATAAATAAAGTGAATAGAGAAAGAAATTTCGATATTTTGGTTCTTACATTATCTATACATCATCTATTACTCAATAATTCATGTATTTTTAAAATGCCATAAATTATTAAATTTTACTATTCACAAAATTTAAAATATTTTAGAAAAATCCAAAAAATTAACCATAATTAATTTTCAATGTGTAGAATTAAAAAATATAATCCTTTTTTTGAAAATAATTTTCAAAATCTGAGAAATATAATTTTTAATAAAATTCATCATTTTTTTTAAAAAATACTGATTTTAATAATATAATCGATTTTAGGATTATTTTGAAAAAATAATTATGGTATCAAAGAATTTTACTATTATTAAATTTAAAAAATATTAATTTATGGATCTATTTATGGGAGTTAAATTTTATTTTATATAATTATATTAATTAAAAAATTGTAAATAAAAATTTACGAGTCACAAAAATACCTACACTTAATTTATCCTTTAAAAAAATCATTTACTTATTCCTTGATATAAATATATAATATTTTATGTCATGTGATACTTTACTTTTATTTATAATTGAATAGGACTATTTATTATTCTATTTGTATAAATTTCTTAATTTCTATAAATACCACATATTTTATTATAAATTTATATTTAATTTTACTATTTAATTTATGAATGAAAAAATTATATTTTTAAGTATATGGTTTGTTACATTTATTGTCATAACTTAATTTATTAAATTTTTTCAACTTGTGTCGTTTAATCGATGTGTTTTAGTGGATTTATATATGAATCTATTGGAATATTTACCATAACTATGATTTTTTCAAAATTGATTAACAATATCCATAATATAATTTTTTTTTAATATTATTTTTATACATCCATTTTTTTCAATTTCATCCATTTTTGGGGGTAATGGAAATCAAAACATATCTCTATGTGGATTCTGTAATTAGCACATACACACGGTTAAATATTTTAATTTCTATAAAAAATAAGGGAGCTGGAAGGTAAAAAAAATATCAATTTCGATGTATACTCATGATATAAATATAATACTTATTCAATAATAACAATTTTAACCATCCATGAAATGCGTTTAATAAAAACATAACACAACATGTGTAGAGGTGATAGTCCACACATACACATGATGGTATTTTAATTTTTTAAATGGTTTGGGAGGAAGGTATAAAATAGGTATTCGAATAGTATGATAATATATAAGAATATAATTAATAATGATTATATCCTTATATTAAAAATATAATGGTTTATAGGTGGTATAAGAGATAATTAATAAAAAATAATGGTTTAAAGAGACGTGATAGATCTGTTAATATTTTGAACATTTGACTGAAAGTCTTTTGAAAATAAAGAAGCTTGGATATATTATGGTGTTTAGTGGATTCATCTAGATTAAGTTTATTATAGGAGGGGATATGATGGATTTTTTTGGAGATTAATTCAAATGGTAGGTCAAGTATGGAATGAGTGGAAGTGGTCTCCTTTTATAAGTGAAGAAAAGGAAAGTTCCCATAGAAAAGAACGCAAAGTAATGGGTAAGAGTGGATGTTCATGAAATTTAAGGGATATAGTTGTGTTATGGATAGTGAGGCATATTGGTAAGACAGTCCAACCTAAAAAATGAATTCTATAATGTATAAAGGTCAAATAAACATTGGAAAGTTTGACCCACTTTAGAATAGTCATTTAAGCACTAATTATTCATAATTTGATATTAATCATGGTAAATAATTTATTAATAAAATTATTTGAGGATCATTCCAACCAAATATAGATATGATGATTTAAAAATTATACTCTATTTAATCTAATCCCATTTTTAAATAAGAAAAAAATTACTTTTAAATTAAAAAATACCATTCATCAAAAATAGCTTCTATAAAAAATATTTCCTATGAAAAAAACTATATCTGGTTTATAAAGGTTATATATTTAATATAGATATATAATTGTAGAGAAAAAATGTGTCGTAAATATTTTACGCATTCATATTATACAATAATATGTTAATTAGAATCACAATTATCCAAACAAGTTTTTTTACTATTCATTTAAAATTTATTTATTTCTAAAAAATACCAAAAATTCATACAATCTAGTTTGGGTATTATAAATTAAAAATTAATTTTAATTTTACCTAATTATATTTTAAAAATATTATATATTTATCCTTTAATTGAAAATTTATAATATATGGATAATACACATTTATTAACAAAATGTGTTTTTAATCATTAAATTTTTTTAATAAAATATTATAAAATCATTCCAATTAAAAGGATTTGAATATATCAGATTATATATTTATAAAAAATAACCTTTCAAAGGTGATAAAACAAATTTTATTAATGTATCTTAATTTTTATTTCAGTGTTTGTGAATAAAGTTATCAAATTTCAAGGGGAATAAATATATTGAAATATTGTTATGTTACATTATCCACCTTAAAAAATTTCATCCTTCAAATTTAATTGAAGATACTAATGTGAAAACATAAAAGGGTATTTTTATTTCATAGTGACTTTAGGTTACCATTTTATCACTTAAACCCTATGGTTTCTCCAAAGTGCTTTGATAAGGTGATTGTCTTATTGCACATAAGTTTGTCTCTCTGTTCCAAGAACTCAACATAATTCTCCTCATAAGAGAGGAAATCATTTAGTTTCACCACATTGGGATTCAATACATGTGAAGGGTCAGTAATGTACTTCATCAAGATGGATATTTGAAACACATCATGTTATTTGGTTAGGTTTGGAGGCAGTGTTGGTCAATATGCCACAACTCGGATGTGATTAGAGATATCATAAATGAAATGTTTCGTGGTATTATCATCCCATTCAACCAAAAAACATCTTCCTTTATTCCTTATTTATATTATTATAAACACTTTATCTATAAAATATAACTCTAGGTATCTTTCGATATTATTAACATAAGTTTTTTTTGACTTTTCACAACTTTGATGTGTTATTTATTGGTCTTGAGCTTGTTTACCATCTCTCTAACTATATTAGATTCTCAAAAAATTCCATCACCTACATCACCCCAATACACAGGTGTTTTAAATATCTTCACATGAAGGGCTTTATTTGGACACACTAAGATACTCAAGTAAAAAATTTTATTGTAATGCAAGCTGATAAGATGAGCATGTTGGTCTGAGCCTCATATTATTTTTATAGATTATCATTCCAACATATCCTCAAGTGTATAGATAGTTATTTTATACTGTAAATAATTATGGTGATTATAAGACATATATATGTCCTACTATATGCTTAGATAATTCTTAATACTATTATATAACTTCGAGAGGAACCTCATATCTCGATTAGATAAAATCGATAGTGGTTTTTTTGAAGCCTCACTGCTTCTCAAATATATATCTTTTCAAGTTGATCAAGTGAGAAGCCCTATAAAATTTCAATGAATCAAGGAGTGTTTTTAAGTCATCCCACTACATCATATATAGAATTATTCCCTTTTCACTTCTTTGTAAGATTCATGTTATCTTATATAGTGATGTTTTCCCATTTCCATGTATGTATGCTGAATGGTTTTGCCGCCTATTTGTACCTTTTTATCTCAACCTTTACATACTAACACACCAATAAATTAGATGTAATTTCTACTATAAAATTCTTCATTATTTCAAAAAAATATAATTCTAAATGATCTTTATACATTTTCATGTTTCCTATGTGAATGGAGAATGTTGAGCTATTAGCATCATTCAATATCTCCCTCTTTATGTTTGTAACCAATTCCACAAATAGTCATTTCTAAAATCACAACACTCCTTCATAATCTATATAAAAATATATGTATTTTCACATTCTCACCTCATCATCTTTATTATATATCTCTACATCATTCCTTTTGGATTTCTTAATTTTCTCAAATAGGGAGTCAAAAAGACATTTGAAAAATGTATGATGATGATCCCTGTTTTATTACTCCCATGTACATCCATTTAATGTATAATAATATTGTTTTATTATAAATTTATCTCATAGATATTGTTATAGGAACCTTTATACTTATAGAATCCACCAGTTTATTCACCATCCGAAGATAAAGGTGGATTAATAAATCATAATCTTTGGTCAGCTCCAACCATCTTCCTTGATGCATGTTGATATCCATTTGTCTGAATATACATTTTAGGATTTTTTAATCAATTGATATTTAAAAATTCTACCCATATAGATAATTCATGCATATGATCATTTTAAATATTATTACAACCAGCTCCAGATCATTGGTCATATAGTTATATTTATCCACCAAAAACTTTATTGAGGAATATACTACTACATTATCATTCTGCATGAGTACACATCCTAATATTTTTTTTGAAGAATCACTGTAAATAACAATTCCTTCCTTAATTGATTATAGTGTGAGTAATGGTGTTGCATTTAACTACTTCATCAACTACTTGAATCAATACCCCCATTCATTATTACAATTATAATTCATTCACTTCCAAGTTATCTTGGTTAGTGGGATTAAAAAATCATGAGAAATACCTAAAAATTCAATTATATTACCCATATTAACAATGGAAACTATGAATTTCTTAGAAAATGTTGGTCTAGTCCATTCCTTGATTACTTTCCTCTTATATAGATCTTAAAATATCCCTTCTTTTGTGATAAAGTATGCAACCAATGATACTTTCTCTAACCAAAAGAAAAATTTATTATACATTGTGTAAAACTTCACTTTCATTGATGTCTTTAGTAATGTATTCAAATACACATATTGTTCCTACTTTTTTGGGAGTATATACGAATATGATCTTTAAAAAGAACTGTAACTTTTTCAAGGTAATATCTAATGAGTCTATTAAATAATTCAATGAATATGTTTTGGAAATTTTTTATTCTAAATTCCCTGAATATGAACTAAAAGTTAATATACATTTTATGAAAGGAAGTCTTGGGAATAACCTCCT
Organism: Viscum album; assembly: GCA_963277665.1. NCBI lineage: Eukaryota > Viridiplantae > Streptophyta > Magnoliopsida > Santalales > Viscaceae > Viscum > Viscum album. The sequence goes on from OY728145.1 coordinate 1,184,789,775, forward strand.
TATTTACCTTTAATTAGTGATACCATGACTGAAAATCATCTGTAGATAAGTATTCATCTACACATAACTTTTTGAACAATTAATAAATCTATGAAATGGATACTCATTATTAATCATTGTGTTTATTCCCACAATAATTGATACAGGGACACATCAACCTATCATTCTTTCTGAAAAATAGAACCACTTCACCCCATAGTGATGTTCTTTGTTGTATGATAGAATTTTATATATTATTTTATAGATTATTATTTAATAAGTTTAGTTCATTAAGGATTATTCTATAAGTCATATTGGGTATTATAAAGGCCCTCAGTATAATTTCAATTGATAACTCAACCACTTTGTTAAAATTGTGGTCATAAAACTCTTTGAGAAATAAAATAAAATATTCCATTATAATGGGAATTTCATCCAAAGTAATTTTCTACTACATTTATATAATTTGAGATATATGTGTATTATTTTAGGGAAATAATATCCATGATAGTGATGAAAATTCAAATGGATATTCATCATTTCCCTCTTTACACTTGAATATATTCTAAGGATAATTTGGAGCATGTAAAATGATATCATTTTCTTAAAAGCATAAATAAGATCTATATAAATAAATAGGGTCCTTACCCAATATGGAATTAAATTTCACTGCAAGGATCATGACTAGGTTTTTATATTCATCCCCTATATATTAATTGTTGAAGAATTGTGTACTTGGTATGCAACATTCACTCAATTTTTAATTTTTAATGATAACATAACTTTAATGTTATAATATGGAGTTTATTAGTTCTAATAAACTTATATAAAATGTATAAATGTGTAGATACAAAATCATATAATACATTCATTATTTTTGAATGAATAACTAGTGTACCTATCCAAAAACTATCATCTAAATCTGTCATATTGGTAGTGATTGCATAAGCCCTCCCCTTACCTCTCAGTCATGAATGTTTTCGTCATTATTTAACTTTTAAAAACCTTGGATTAGTGTAGTGGGTCACTTATTTTACTTGTTTCTTATAATTGAATCATTAGGCCATTAGATGAGAGTTAATCAGAACATTCTTTCTTTCCTTTATATTATAGGTCATGTTAATCTAGAAGGAAAATTTATTTTCTTTATGTCTTTAAATTCATCACTTAAAACACATTATTATCCCCTTGAGGTAGTTTCTAAGATTATTCTTCCCATAGATATGACAAGTTTGTAATTTGATTCTCTTTCCATCATGATAATTATCTAATCAACCTCCTGGGTTAAAATCCCTTTTCTTCTAATTATGAAAGGTCTTCATCTCAACATTGAGGTCATATATAATAGAATCCTCATAACTATAGAATTTCAAAACATCAAAAGATTCTCAATGATTCATCTTTAAAACCATAACCAAGAGAACAATTTTATGTTTTCTATGGATGAAATATATATATGAATACTAAGAATTCTTGTAAGTTTTTTTCCATATGACCCCAAAAATATTGTTTCATTTTTCTTGAATTCAAGAATTTCATTAACATTATTCAATGAACCATATGATGAGAATAGTATTTGAAATATATAGCCTTAAATTCTCTCCTTCCGTAGATTCAATTTTTTCCATGGTATTTTTATTCTTGATTTGTGTCCACCATAGATCATATTCTCTCTCAAGATTATATGCTAATAATGAAACTTTATCCCACTTAAATCATTAGAGGATAGATTATATATTCTCACTAGAATTATTCCATTTCTCTTTAAATAAGGAATCAGAAGATCTACTAAACATAAACATAATTTTACTAATAAAGGACTTCACAATAACCTATTCATGATAAGGAGAAGGAGGGAGTTCCACATGATTAAAGTTATTAACCCTTACTTGAGTAGATTTTTATAGTATGACCATGACTTTCTTGACTCTAGTTCCCATTATATTGGAAATTTCATTAAATAATTCTCCACACTTTCTAACACAAATTTTTTGGACACAATTCCTTCAATTTCCATAAATTTTAAAAAATTAATAAATATTATGAGGGATAATACTCAAATTAATAAACATGTAAAATGAAACAATGAACATTTAATAAATAATTAATAATTACCATGCATAAAAAAAATTCTGGATTTTTAGGATTTAATATACATCATCCATGGATGATTTTCTATTAGGTTGTCACCATCAATATACATAATCAAATGTTCAAATCCTTCATTATGGTTTGTCAAGAAGATGTGGATTATCAAATGATTATCCATCGAGAGTTTGAAACCAAGTATTTTCAAATGGATCATTCACCATGCACTAGAATTATGGTCGAGTAAAATTCAAAAAGCTCTTTTTGGGTGTATTACCCCTAGATTCATCTATTCTAAAACAAAATCCACTTATAATATCCATATAAAGATGTATTACTAGGAAATAAAAAAATCTCCACATTAGGAAAACATCAGGATCTTATCCTATACATAGGCTTATCTATTGTGTTCTCACTATTTATCTCTAACAAAAAATATCCAAAAATAACTAGGCCTTACTATGGTACCAACTATAATAACTCAATCCATAAACATAAATTATTACATGAATCTTAACATACTCTTCTAATAGATACACACTTATAATTGATAGGGCTAGTGTATTTGAAAAATTGTATATGTAAATACATCATCTTAATCCTAAAATCAAAAACTTTATTTAAAACTCTAAATGGTGATCCTACATCCATAAGTCCTCTAAAACTATATGGGATATCCTAGTAAATAAACAAAAAGAAAAAAATGTGGGATTGAAATCTTAGTAAGGGAATAAACATGGAATCAAAAAAACATGAGAGTTAAGAGTCTGAGAATGATTTAACAAATGGATTGATCAAAATCTTCAAAACATATTTTATGAAAATAATACCATAAGAATTTAGAATCATTAATATATATTAAAATAGAAAAATACATCATATGAATATTACATGGATTAATCCCTTGGATATCATAATTATATTCGAAGGATTACCCCCTAGTCCATCATCATATGTCATGGATCACTCCGTAGTCCACCATTATATGCCAAGGATTACTTCATAGGTCATCATCACATACAAAGGATTACTCCCTTGACTATCCACAACTATTCATTAGATATTAAGATTACCCAATGTATTGGAGGGAAACCGAATACTTACCCTTCATAACATAGTAAAAGAACCATCATAATATGTAAAAGCATATTTTTCAATAAAATGAAATATAAACCACACTTAAATCCTCAGCATGATAAAACCGATAAGAAGAAAATAGATTTAACAACCTAATATTAAGGAATAACCGAAGGGTATCTAATATGGATTTCTAAGAGAATAATAAAATAAATCATTTTCTATAGTAATACTTTCAAAAACAAAATAGGTGTAACACCCTGAGTTTTTATGAATCATTATTTTTAGAATATGTTAAAATTATTTGATGAATTTCAATGAATTCTACACCATGTTATTATGTCATTGTAGATAAAAAAAGTTAATATTATGCTATAAATAAATATAGATTACATTTTGGTACATAAAACTCTACATTTGTCTTATGTTACATGAAATTTTGTGTTCCTTGGATATCTTGTGTTACACGCAAGACTGAGTTTTTCCAAACAACAATATATTGTTAATAATATCATTAAAATATCAATATAGATATTGCCTTTCCATTGGAATAAAGGGTACAAAAAGGATTGACTAAAATATGAAAATATTTTTTATGCGTGTTTTAAAAATGAATTATTTGGTAACCAATTAATTTTAAATTAATGTAAGAACTATTTAAAAATAAAGAAATTCGTTTTCTTAAAAACTATTTTTCTTTATAAAAACTAATTTTATCTAAAAAAATTAAAAAAAAATTAATAATTTTAATGAACTATATATATTATAAATCAAATAAACTATTTAAAATTCATAGTATATTTGTTCTAGAAAAGATATTGGAATAAATCCAATTTTAGGCGTAAAAAGATGTATTTTTCAAAAAGCCAGTTTTACAGCCTTTTAATGGCGCACTCATTTTAAAAATAAATTTTGAAAATTTTATAAATTTTATCTTAAAGAAAAACTTCAATTTTAATGTACAATGTTAAATTATATTGTGGTGATTTTTTTTATTTTTATGAGAAGTTTCATTTTTTGATGAATGATAAAAAATACTGAATAATAAGTTTAATATTTTTATATAATTTATTAATATTTTTAAATTATATTTTAAACTAGTTTTAATATACAATTAGTTATATTATACCTCAATTAATCCAAATAACTTCATTGGGAAAAATTTCATCTTAAAATTTGATATAAAAAAAATCAATCTTTTGAACATTGTGTCTTTAAAAACCTGTATTCGCAAAAAAGCCTTTGAGATTGATTTTAAATTAATTTACACTACTTCTGTGATTAGATTTTGGAAAAATATATTCAACATTCAAAACCATAATAATTTATATGATTTAATAATGTCATATATATTTTTGACCAATGTGATTAGTGAATGAAATTAAAATCAATTACATTGATTATGGTAAAAACAAGGTTGCTTAGTGGTTTAACATAAAACGTATGTTTTAAAAATGACCCCAAACATATAAATACCCATACTAAAGCCATATTTTGACCATAAAACCTATTTTATAAAAAATGGACCCTTATTTGCGACACATGATGTGGGGGAGACATCTCAATAGTGTTTACCTTTTTGAATTTACTAGAATTTTACTCCTCCTCCACTATAGAAGGGCACTCACTCCACTCACTTATTACTAGAAATAAAGACATTTTTATTAGAAAAACCCTTTAAAAATATCATATTAATATACCTAATATAATACTAAAATTATCACTTTGGGATGAAATTAAACTATGTCCTCTGGTGGGAACCAAAAGGAGTAACTGGAAGAAGAGGTAACGTCCTTCAGTGAACAATATTTTTATTTATTTATCAACAACATCAATTCTTACTATTAAATGATTATATAATAAAAACAATATAATAATTATACTTATATGTTTTTAAGATTAATTTACTATATAAACACACAAAAACTTCCATCAAATGGGATACAAAATCACTATTTATGTGTGCGGTTGACAACCGCCAAACGAACTGATTTTGTTCGTTCTCTCATTACCAACAATAAAATTTGAGAATAATGATCTAAATAATATTTTTATGTGATTTATATGATATTAATGATTTATTTATTCTTATTTTATTATCATATAATATATACCTTTTTGATTTCCTTTTTGTGTAAATACTATAACATCATTTGTAGACGTGCTGACAACCACTTCCTCAAAGCAATGTGATCCGTTCATGATTTACATGGAATGTATTAAAGATGATATTAATATATATATGTTATATATATATATATTAAATAATAATTATATTTTATTGATAATATATATATATATATATATATATCATTTATTTTTATTTATTTATTTCAATATGATAAAAAAATGGAAACAATGTTCGTGCATACATACATTCTATAGTCTCCATGAACTGTGTATTTTATTTCCTATTTATATATTTCATAGAATTTTATAAATACCTACATAATGAATATATATTATATTTATTTCATGGTAATAATTTTTTATATTATGAAATAATAATCTATGTAAGAGGACCAACAGTAAAAAGTCAAAACATGTACGAAAAAAACAGTTATTACCCGAAATACTAATTTGACATGGAGATGATAATAAATGAGAAATTTAATGTCATCATTAAATCATATATGGTAATATATATATTAATATATATATTTTTTATATTTATAATAAAATTCTATTTATTATATAGAAGTATTGAATGAGTTTAACGGAAGTTAAGTCTTAAGATAAGGGGACTTCAAGTCTCACTTTTATAACTGTGAGAGTAATGTCATATTCACCACTTGTTTATTTTTTTGGTGTTTATATATACCTTTAAAATTTAATATCATGAATTTAATTCATTTAAGGATATTAAAAGGCTTCAATTTATGTTATTATTTCATGGGACTCACGATTGGAAAGTTACTCAAGTAGTAATGAATTTACATGTCACTTTTTACTTTTGTAAGACAAATGATATATTGACAGCCTTCTTTGTTCTATGTTGTGTATAAAATTACAATAAATTTAATTTATTAATATTATATTTATAATTTTTTGTATTTATACATCCATTCTGTTATCTCTCTTTCATGAGGTAATGGTTTCAAAGTTTCCAAAGTGATAAGACAATTTTGTCTGAATTTCCCCTCTTTGAGACACATGTTCTGTAATGCACGTATATATACTTCCCCTGTAACATGTTATATCAGGGATATCATTATTAAAAAAATATTTTAATATTTTTTTAATTTTATTATTTCATGGGTATTCTCACTGAATGTTAACAAATTGCTAAGAGTATATTTCTACAGTCTTAGCAATTTTTGGGATTGTTTATAATTATGATCCCATTGTTGAATTATTTGGATCCATATCTCAAGAATTATCATGAGTTTTTATCTCTTATATTTATTCATACTATCTTCATGTAATTCTACTAATTTTACACTCTCAGGTAATTATGATAATTTATAATCTGATTTTTTCAAAAATATTTCCTTATTTCTCTCTTCTCTAAGAAATCAATTCTATTAAAAAATTGATGTTCTCTAAAAAATAAAAAATGTTTTGAAATGATATATTTAGATAATTTTGAAGGAAAAAATTTCAAAAATGGTTTATGTTTTATGTTTTTATTTTTTATGATTCCTTTATAAGTTTTCGATGTTATTTTCAAAGAAAATGATTTTTAAAATGATTTATGTTTTAAAAGGTGTTTAAAATTTGTTTAAAAGATTAATTTCTATGTTTTAGAGGTTATTTTAAAATAAAATTGTTTTCAAAATGTTTTATAATTTAAAAATAATTTTTTCAAATAAGAATGTATTTTCCCCTAAATAAATGTTTAAAATTATTTTAAAATCATAAGTCATAAGTTTTCAAATGTGGTTTTAAAAGAAAAGTATTTTGAAAATGTTTTATATCTTAAAAAATTTATTTCCAGAGAAAGCTTATTTTACATAAGAAATTTTAAAAGTGATATTTCAAAATCATTATTTATAAAACATTCCATCCATTGATATAGTTTATGATTTACTAGAGATATGATCCATGGAAACCATTCTTTTTCATTCTTTGAATGTTTTATATTTAAGAATAAAAGTTGTTTGTGAAACCTACTTCTATTCCATGGGTTATACCATGATAAAATAATTATAAACCCCACATCCCTTCATTGGTTATTATATGATGAAATTATTATAAAATCATTCACATTTACATAGTCTATAAAATGATGAACGTTTTATGATACCAATTTTATTTGATGGGTTATGATATGATGTTAATGCACCCCATCACTTTTTATGGGTCATCATATGATGAATGTTTTATTATCTTATAGAACATGTATGTATGATTTCATTATTTCATGGGTGGGATATATATCTGACTCTAATTAATTAGGTAAATATTTATATCTCATGATATAGACATTGCTATAATGGGGCGTGAAACAAGTTTAGTAAGCGACATTGTCTGCTAAGATGGTCTTTAAAGTTAACGTTGACTACTAATATTGTTTGGGGAGGGAACCCTTTCTACTACAAATAACGATCTATGACTGATGATGGTGGTGGATCCTTCCCAGTAGGTTTAACCCCCATTATATGGGAATATAATATTTCACAATGAGCATTGACATATAGTGAATGATTTTATATACTTATGTGTATGCCAAAAAACTACGTATTATTCTAATGTTAGGATGTCATAACTCATGTTCTATGATTCCATTTTGATTAATGTATTATGAACAACTAATATTTATTCCATGATTCATGTTTATGTTCTTTGATATAAAAGGTTTAATTTTCCAATGTCATTATCATTTCTCATTAACATTATGCTTATATTATTCTTATGTGTCTTTCCTGTTAACCTTACATAGAATTTGTGCTCAACCATTCTTTTGTTTCCTTTCCCTTGGATATAAATAATGTTTTTACATAGGATATAATTGTGAATTGTAATAATTGGGAATATAATTATAGGATCTTTTAAAGATCTTTCACAATGTTAGATGATTGTGTTTCTATGTATCAAAAAACACTCAACTATTATAGTCCATAGGTATGTACTTATGAAATGTGATGAATATTCCACTATAATTTTGTAATATACATACATATTATATATGGATCATTATATTTGGTATCAAAGGAAAGGTTTAGTAAAACCTTAGAAACTAGTTTTATAAACACATAGTGAGATACCTAAGGACATGTCTTACTATAAGTCTATGAATGAGTAAAATTATAGGAAAATGTCCTAGAATATTGGTAGATAATAGAGTGAGTGGGATTATAGGAATACATACCTTTTCAGGTATAATATGTGGATATAGATCTATAACTGAAATATATAGGTGTTAAAACCCAGAAAACACCGTATTGAGCTAGACTCAATCGGGAACTGGTGTATGATAATGGGATTTACTACACACCTAGTCTGATACTCCTGAAGGATTTGATTTGAGAATTCAAAAACTTTTTATGACCCAACATGAAGGATTTAAATAGATTATGGAAATGAATGACCTATGATGATCCTAATATGTCATATATCAAATATTGTTTCATTATTTAGATATCCTATAAATGATTTTTTCATGATTAATTTGTTTCCCAATTTTATTAGTGTTTCTCACACAATAATTTCTTATTTTATTCCATGGTGGGAACTAGAATGAAATTGGGTAAACATTGAATGTGACAGACATGTTTTTATGAACATCCAAATGGGATGATGACTGTATTAAATTATTGGGAGTTTTTTCCTAATCTGTTTTCAAGAAACATGACTAACAACATCTAGCATAACCAACTCTCAGAATCACCAAAGAAGAGTTGGAAATAATTCTAGGAGAAATTTATTATTAGAGACCATGGGGGAAATTTGTTTCAATTTCATTTGTTTCTATAATTTGGAAATTAACACCCAATTTTATATATTAAAGGAAAATTAAGACTTTTTGAATGTGGAAAATAAGCTCACTAATCAACTAACTTCTAAGGGAGAAAGGTCAGATAAAACAATGAATGAGAATAATAGAATCCCTAAGGCATACTTTATTGTTGAATTCTTTAAATGTGTAAAGTATGAGAATTAGGAAAATTGAAATCCTACTTGATAATATCATGAATACAATCAACAAGGTGGTGTGAGTAATCATAATATTGATGACGATGAAGATATTGAGATTGAATTATGAGAGAAATGTGATAATAAGTTATAAGATTTAGAATCCAAATAAATATATTAAGGTTGTGGTGGAATGATCAAATTATTTATTTATTTGGATTCAAGAATTATAAAATATATAAGTATTGTTTATTATATTTTTTTCATTATTGATTTTAAATAATGTGTTGATAACCTAGAAAATTGATCTAATAGAAAGGTAATATTTTATAAATAACATGATTAAGGAAAGATAATATTTAATATGTTCCAGATGATAAGATAATGTTGTTGTGTTACATAGATATGGGATAGTAATAAGTAAATTAGATGATACTGATTATGGGAGATGGCTCTGCATTCCCCTAGTGCTCCTGATGCTCTTGGAACTCTGCCTTCATCCCATTCCTCTTAGGATTTTTTCCATCTCTGCTGCTTTCACCCAGTGCTCTCGATGCCCTTTTTGTTGGGATTCACTTTCTCCAGGTCCTATACCGTTTTCCTTTAGATGGTTCCTAGTATCCTCTCTCTATTTATCCACTCCCTACTTCATGATAGCCTTTCTCAGGTGCCTTTCTATTCTCTGGCCATGAGTTCAACCACTCCTATCCAGGCCAGATCTAGAGTGGAGGCCATAATGTGGGTTTTGGATAAGGTTTGGCGATTGAGGATCCTCTCAGTGCTTAATATCATCTTCATTTAGTGTTTTAGCCCTAGGTCCCCTTCTAGGGTTTCATACTCTGGTCTGTTTTCCCTCTTTGCTCCTTGGGTTCTTATCCTGTTCTTTATTTCTCGCTCTCAGTGATTTAAGGTTGTCTTCTTTTGGAGATTTTCATTTTTCGATTGTTGTTTCGTCATTGGATGTGGTGTCAGCATAGGGTGGTTTTTCTATTGTGATGTGGAGGGCAGCAACGAAGGCCCTGGTTTGAGGTATCTCGGTTGGTGACGGTCTTGCCGCTATATAATCCTTTAAAATACCATTTTTTCTCTGCTCTAGAGCCAGGATTCCACCATTCTATCTGAGGTGGAGATGTGCGGCGTTGTTCAAGGTTATTTGGGAAGTGAGTTTGAGCGGACAGTTTTGGGAGGTGACGGTGACGATGATCATTCATCGGCGGTGAGGTGATTGTGTTGTTAGTGATGTTGAGAGTGTTGGTGGAATGATGGCCATGACTCTTCGATGAAGGGAGTCACTCATCGGTGACGATGAGGGTTCGAAGTCAATGATTTTTGGGGGGTCTCACCGGCACAGTTGGTGGATCATGCATTGATAGTAGTGACGTAGGTGATGAGATGTTCATGATGATGAAGAAAGGTTCTAGGTGATTAGTTTGGAGATGTGTCGATGGTATTGGAGGGCAGTTCGAAGTGGTTTGGTCCAATGGTGGTAAATAATTTTTCTGTATTTTGATTTCAAATTTGGAATTGGTTCTATTGTGGTAGCAATGTGGAAATTTGTTCGGTTAGTGTATGAGGTGGTTTGATTTTTTTATGTAGTTTGAAAGTCTTTATGGGGCATCTGACTTTGAAAATATGGAATTTTTGTATGGTTCACACTTACACATAATGTGGTTTTAATAATGAGAAAAAATGTGTTGTCTGATATATGATACTGATTACGATAAAACTGATTAATTATTTTTTTACAACATAGATTATTCAATCATTAATTTAGTTCAATGAATTTATTATATTTAAGGTATATACCCACGAATTTGTGTTTTATGTAAGGAATGAAGAAGAATGTGTGTTTTAAATATGTATTTTGGACAATTCAAGTTATTTAAATGTTTAATGTGAATATGTGATGAAGATATTCACATGTTTCTTATATGATAACCAATAAATACTTTATGATATATATTGGATTAATGTTATGTTGATTTATGTGACCTTTTTTCTAATGTTTTTAGATTTTAATCTTTTGGATGTTTTATAAGTCTAACGATTTATGGAATATTTTTAGTTGAACTTTGTATTTGGTTTTAAATTCATTAATTTTTCTCCATATAAATATGTTTGCGTATTGGATGACCCGTGCTAATATTTTTTCTTTGATGAGAACTAATTATTGATGCAATGAATTATCATTCTACCTATAGATATTATGATCAGTTAGTGATTCAGGGATAAAAAATTGACCTTTTTTTCTCAAAGAGATGTAGTAGAAATTTATCAGGGAACAACCAAAGTGTGATATTGCATTGATGAAATGGATTGAAATCTAGTAAATATTTCTCCTTTTAAAAATTATTCCACTTTATAAAAAGAATATTTATTTTAATTGTTTTATTATTAAAATAATTTTGATGATATAAATGAAATCTTCATTACAATTTTGATTTGGTTTTTTAGTTTTTAACTTTATATGGATCACCCAATTTCTTATGATCAGTAATCTATATCACTCTCTATAATTATTTATGTTGTTCAACCATCTTTAAATATTCACAATAAACCTATTTTCTCTTATGTGGAAACCCTGTAATGTGTTACTTTTAGTAATCACTACATTTTTATATTTACCATTTTCAAGGAAGTTTTAATATTCAAATTTACGAAGCGCGTTTCTATAGAAGAAACTATAAAGTATTCATCCTCTCATAACACAGATGAATTTTGAAGGCTAAATTTGTTTTATGGTGGGTAGAATGTAACACCCTGAGTTTTTATAAAATAATATTTTTTGAATAAATAAAAATTCATTATTGGCGTTCATTTGATGTAAGACCAATTGATTCTTATTTTATATAAAACACCAAGACAATCATGTTCTATACAAAAAACCTAGATTAGATTTCAGTACATATAAATCTATGCCTATCTTGTGTTACATATAATGCCAAGTTCATTTGATATCTTTCAGTACACACATGTCTGCATTTTACCAAACTACAATATATTATTACTATTGTTAATACATTTTTCTAATAGTTATAACCTAGCTATTGGAGTTATGGGTATGAAAAAGATTAAAAAAACTATGAAATTATTATTTATTTTAATTAATTTCTTGGTAACCAATTAATTTGAAATGAAATTAAGCACTATTTGAAAACGAAGAAATTCATTTTCTGGAAAAAAAACTATTTTTCAAATGTACAACAACAATTTCTGTTAATATATTAAACAAAACACTTTTTTATGAATGATTTTAATCAATTATATACATACATGCATACATACATATATATTCAATCGACTATTTATGTCACACATTCAAAATAATTTTTATTTTATTTTAAATTTTCGAGACATTTGATCTTTTAGTTGTGGTTCATTTCATGTTCACTATAAGAATTTTTATGTTTTGGAGTGCGTGTTTTGTCCATGTACATGGTTTGTGTGCACGGTTTGGGGGTAAACTATGAATTTATATAGAATCAATGACATTTTTAGTTTTTTTCTTCTTGCATGGTCTTACCATCTTGGTGTGAGCATAGTTTGTCGCAAACTATTTGAGCCAATGGGGGAACTATAAGACATTATTTTGGTGTCATGGACTAGTAGCAGAGCTTTTACATGGTATGGAAAAAACAATGTGGAAATTGTGTATAAAGACTCGAAAATTTTATAAATCCATATCACATGGTTGGTGCATGGTTACCCAAACCATTAATCCAACCCATATGAGTGTCCCCCTTATCTGGTGGGATGCAGACAGGTGACCCACAGTTTGGAAAGTCATGTAGCCAAACTGTTCAACTTTCCAAGATTATTTAAAACTTCAATTTCCCACTTTTCCCCTCTTATTTTTTAATTCCAATTCTATATTATCCTCCCTTTCTCAACCTAGGTGCACCAGGGGGGTCCCAGGAACCCCCTTTCTCTCCTTCCTCCACTGAAGATCCTCTAAGGTTATTAGGTGATTTACTCTTTGTTTTCAATAATTTTCTACTCTTCTCATCTTAACCACACGGTTTATTAGTTTCTTTGGTGTGGTTTATAGATTGGATGAACCATTTGGTAGAGATATTATGTTTCTTTGTTTTTAAGGTTTGAAAATTATTTCTTGAGTCTTGTTAGACCATATCAAAATGTTTCTTCGCATTCTCACTCCATTTAGGTAGGTGTTTCCATCCTATTCCCTTTTGATACATTCTATGTTATTATTGAGTGTTTCTAACAAATTTTAAAATGTTTTGATATTGATTTTGATGTGTTTGATTGATGAATTTTGGGTTTTTCATGTTAAATTTTTTTTTGTAAATGATTTTTTAATGGATTCCTTTAATTATTCCTATATCAAAATGTATATAAAGTTTTTGATAAAAATATTAAGTGATATTTAAAAATGAAATTGATAACTTCAGGACATGTTTTATATAAAGACCCATAAATTTCAAGGGAAATTTTTTTTCCGTAATTTTCTTTGGGATTTTATGAGTACGCAGTTTCTGACAGTGCCTGATTCTGAGGCCTGGTGTGCCTGGAATAATTTTCCAAAGTATATCTCGGGTACGTTTAGTTCAAAAACGAGCGGGTTTTCTAACTTTTGATCCGGTGCTCGGAATTGAAATCCGAGGGCACCGATGAAACAGCATCGCCGATAATTGCTTAGGAAGACTTTTTCTATAGTTGTGTTTGCTCGGGATGCGATGTTAAAAATGTGAGGAATAAAAATATAGTTGTTTTAAAATTATATTTTTATTACTCCTCTAGTGGTTTAGGAGTTATTGGAAAGTAAGTTGTGAGGAAGTGGGGTGGGCCCACATGAGCCCCCACCTCCTTAAAATTCCTAACACCCCATTAAACACCCTCCCCCTCTTTAATTAAAGTCAACCCCTCAAGTTTATGAGGAACCTTCCCTCCCTATAATTAAATTCCAACGTGTTTAATTAATGAGTATCCTTCGTCCCTTTTTAATGTTCCACCGCAGTGGATTAAGTGAGTGGGCCCTATGTCATAAATCCCCAATTTATTACTTGCGTGCCAATGACGAACCCACCACTCCTACTTAAAGGAGGCCAGGGGGAGGAGTTCTGGTGGACTTCTTCAAGTGGTGGAACGCTAGCAACGAAGCACGACACCCAACACTTGTAGGATTTTCCTCTTCCTCCAACGAAGAACGAAGTATGCCGAAGCCACCCTTAGCTTCATCCTTCCTGATGTTGACAGAACGACACCCATCTACCGCGATGCCGTCTACCGCGACACCGACGAATTCCTTCTTCGAGATAGGGGTTTTGTTTTGTTCGTGAATATTCTTTACCGTTCAACATTAAATTCTTTAGCCACTTGACACCGAATTAACGGGAGGGGGCCGGACCACACGAACACGGCCGACCCTCCTCCCCCTTTATTGTGTTACTCGTTGCAGCTCGAAAAAAGGCGGCGTGGTGCAACGACACCACGCGAGAACGAGGAGGAATGCGGCACCGTCGCACCATGCCTTTGAGGCCGAAAGAAGCCATGGACGGAGGCAGGCCGCGGCTGGAGCAGGGCCGTGGTGGAGGGGCGCGGGGCCGTCGTGCCGTGCCGGTCGGAAAAGGCCACGACGATGCAGTGAGCGGCAACCAGAACCGCCAGCCGCCGGCGCATGGAAGGTGGGACCCGTAGGGGGGGTCCCATGGCGGCTCACTGGTCGGCCAACTCGGCTAGCAGTTTCGGAAATTTGGGGGTCATAACCCCCAGATGGCAAAGAGACGGGACCCCTGTGGGGGGTCGTTTCTTCAATCAAGGGGGCAGCGCCCCCCCCCCCCCCCTCTCCGCGTCCGCTCGGCAAGCACTGAGCCACCCCGCTTGGCTAGTGCTGAGCCGCCCATGCCGGACCGGCCGCACCTGGCCGGGCCACGCTGGCTGGGTTGGGTTGTGCCAGCCGGGCCGGGCCACGCCCCAATGGGCCGGACCCGGACCCAGGTCGGGTCGACCTGGTTCGGGCCAACCCAGGGGGTTCTGGGTTGGGTCTGTCCGGGCCCAAACCCCCCTAAAATGAGACAGGTTTGTTCAAATACCCATAACATAGGCTACAGACCTTTGATTGATGCACCGTTAATTGCGATGTGATCCTTGGATCGAGGTGGACATTTTGGTATATTACAGTCAAGTTTTTAAAGATCTATGGGTATAGATGGGTTGGTTCAAACACAAAACCAACCAATCCTTTGGAGTGGAAACACTTACAACTTGAGCTCCGGTCGTTTGATTGATGTTCTGTCGACTTTGTTGGTTTCCTCTTAGTGAGATAGACCTTTTGGATTACTCCACTAGAGGTTTGGACAATGTTGGAGTACAACCAGGTTGGTTTTGACATAAAAACCAACAGGGCCCTAGGAAGAAAAAGCTAATAACTCTTAGACCAAGCATCCGATTGACGCACCGTCTGTCGTTTTGAGTTCCTATCGATGAGACAGAACTTTGGGATACATAAACTCCGGACTACGTGTCAGTTGATGTATTGAACCCTTGGCTCATGGAGCTGACCCTCCCGGAAATGATCAAGCTGTGTGCGGGAACCCTAGAGCTTGCTGCGACTGCGACGATGATGACGACTGTACTAGGATCCTCCGTGGGTTCGACAGCGATGACGATCACACTAGAATCCTCCATGGGTTCGACGGAGATGACTAATGTTCTTGTATCATATGTGGGTCCGACAGTTCGTGACTACTGTTCTTGTATCCTACATGGGTCCAGAAATATTTGACTCTGTACTTGTGTCCTACATGGGTCCGGAAGAGTGGCTGGTCTTGTATTTTTTGTGGGTCCGACAGCTTAGCTGGTCTTGTATCCTACGTGGGTCTGACAGCTTAGATGAATCAGTGGCTACATCTAATCATCTCTATCAAATTACAAATAAGTATAACTGTGTGAGCTAAGTCTTTACTTTCAATCATTATCTTCGATATGATTGACTTGCTTCCCTGTGTGGATTGGGTTGTACTATCCTGTGTGGATGTGATCGAACTTGGGCTAGGATGTTGGAGCTGAACTGGAATTGATGACTTAGGTATATGTATGGGAATATACATAAGTATAGTTGGTTGTTATTTATTAATTGTATCTTTGCTTTGTGTTTTATCCTTCGTGGATTCTGGGAGACCTTCGGGGGTCTCAGGGTCCCTACTGAGTAGCGTATACTCACCCCTACACGGGCTATGCCCGCACTACGTTGTGTTGGATGCAGACGACGGACAGCGCTGATCATGGTTGAGGCTTGTGGAGAAAGTCGGTACTTGGAGGTAGACCACTGGGTGGGACGTACACGGAGCGGACGGTTGGACCCGAGGAGCTGAGGAGATTATCTATACCCACCCTTCAGGTGGGATTTCTAGTGGACGGCTCGACGTTGCTACTTTACTTTTCAGTTGTTGTACTTTCTTTCCATTTGTACATTACATTCAGTTTGGGTTTGTATTCTGGCCTATTTACTTTTCCGCACTTACTATTGTACCTAGTTTACTTAGTGTTTACATCTTCTTGCTTACTCTATGGTGTTTGTTTTCCTTTCTAAAGGCAATTACTTCCCCTTTTTGTCGGGATTTACACCTTGGTTCTAGTCACCAGCCCCTGGCCTATGGAAGGCAGGCTTGGGGTAGTCGTGGCACGGGTCCTGAGGACGGGTTGTGAAAAATTGGTATCAGATGAGTTCAGTTCTACCACAGAACTCAAGACTCTGATCTTTCTTCTATGTGAAGTAATATTGTTAAGGGTATTGAGTGTGGTTATTAGTCCAGGGACTCCAGTGTTGGGGCGGTGGCCGCCATTTCCATACACCAGGACCTAGGATTCTGATTTCCGACTCAGTGCAGGGAAACATTGTTTGCATGTGTGTTTCAAAAGTTTTATTTTTGATTACTTTGTGGCAGCTCACTAGGTATACTATATTGACCATGGTGCACCCGTTTCTTTTAAGGATGTCCCCATGATGGCAGCCAGCTAGGGTTTCGAGCTTTGTACGAGACGACAGCGCACCGAGTGATGAGGCCTCGGTGCAGGGCCCTTTTACAGCAGAGGCACCGGTGGTACCTCTACCCACCAAGCCACCGATGCCACCAGCCCCAGTTGCTGAGAGTGCATGTCACCTTAGTGAACTGCATGAGTTTCAGCGTCAGAGACCACTCAGGTTCCGTGGGGAGACGGACCCTCAGGCAGCCGAGGATTGGATGGAGGTTGTTGTATGAGTTTTCAGGTTAGTGGTGACACCAGCTGACCTCATGGTGATCCTTGCAGTGAGTCTCCTGCACGCGGCAGCAGGAAGTAGGTGGAGCCCGATGCTCCAGGTGCACGAAGAGGAATCTCTCCTCTGGATGGACTTTGAGAGCCTCTTCTACACATAGTTTTTCCCAACCACCCTACATGCAGTGCACATTCAGGAGCTACTACAGCTATGGCATGGCATCATGACGGTAGCCCAGTACTCCATGAGGTTTACCGGTCTCTCGCGCTATTTGACGAACATGGTACAAGACCCATTCTTCCAGTCCTGGACCTTCGAGTAGGGATTGAGGAATGAGATCAAGGCATCGATGATCTCCCTCAGCATTCCGACGCAGGCATGAGTACTGGAGAGATCCCTTCTCATAGACAGATATTTTTACTGAGCCTATACCGGTAGTGAGACCTACCGTAGGGCGGCACGTAGGAGAGTATTCTGCAGCTGGCAGTCGATGGACTTCACAGGGGTCCAGGCAGACCAGACCAGTAGCCAGATGACCTCAGGACATTGGCTCAGAGGTGCGGGGCACATTACATAGAGCCAGTCTTATGTGGAGAAGATAGTGGTACTTATGCGACAGGCAGGGTTACATGGCTCGTGACTGCCCGACCCGCCGTGCAGAGGAGCAGTAGATGGTTGAGGGAAAACCCAGGCAGAGGTAGAGTTTCGAACATGGTGGTCTGCAGGGAGCAGGAAGATGAGGCAGAGGAGCTGGCCGAGCAGCAGGTGGTGGGTGATGCTTTGAGGCTCTACCACCACCACCACCTAGAGTTCCACCCCGACCATAGGGAGTTGGCAGAGAGAGGCAGGCTCCGCTTCAGGAAATGGAGGCCTACGACCACGACGCACCAGAGATGATTCGAGGTACTATCTGTTTCTACTCCACCCTTGCTTCAGTTCTTATAGAAACAGGAGCCAGTCATTCTTTAATTTCCGCTGCCCTTGTTCGGATCTCGGAGATTCCAACAGAGCCGTTGGCTCGAACATTATGGCTAGAGACTCCTACGGGAGCAGACTCTACGATTACGCACTAATTCCGGTAGTGTGAGCTTACTCTAGGAGGCGAGAGCTTCGGCTGGGATCTTCTTGTATCAGCGTCGAGGCCTTACGACGTCATCTTGGGCGTGGATTGGTTATCTACAGTCCATGCTCAGATCGACTGTATCTGGCGCAAGGTGCGGTGTGTCCGCACCGATGGGAGAAGGTTCCCCTTCACCGGTGATAAGGGAGCCTTAGCAGTATAGGATGGACTCATGAAGAAGAGAGGAAAGTCGATCACTCATTAGTTCGCTATCCTTATTCTAGGAGCAGTTGACGTGCGGAGTCTGAGTTTTCCTGTAGTGGTGGATCAGTATGTAGACGTTTTTTCTGAAGATGTTCTTGGACTACCTACTCGCAGAGAGGTAGAGTTTTATATTGAACTATACCCTGTGACAACCCCAATATCCACTTCAGCAAATCAGATGGCTCCCACTGAGCTTCAAGAGCTATGGGTATAGCTGGAGGACTTGCAGGGCAAGGGATTCATCCAACCCTGTGTTTCACCCTGGGCTTCCCCATTTTTTTTCAACCAGAAGGCGAACGAGAGCTTGTGACTGTGTGTCGATTATCATTGCCTGAACTAGGTGACCGTGAGGAACAAGTATCCGCTACAGAGTATTGACGACCTCTTCGATCACCTCAAGGGAGCACGGTGGTTCTCGAAGATAGACCTCAGGCCAGGCTATCATCGACTCAGAGTTCGGGATGAGAAGGTGCAGAAGACGACCTTCAGATGTCGGTATGGCCACTATGAGTTATTGGTTATGCCTTTCGGCATAACCAATGCACTAGCAGTGTTCATGAGCCTCATGAACAGGATCTTTCAGCCTTACCTCGATCGATTTGTCGTGGTCTTCATCGACGACATGTTGATATACTCGACTTCTGAGGAGGAGCAGGCCTACCACTTGCGGGTTGTACTGGACACACTCCAAGAGCACCAACTTTATGGTAAGTTCTCTAAGTGTCAGTTCTAGATATGTGAGGTACACTTATTGGGACATGTCATCTATGAGGTGGGAGTTGCGGTGGATCCTGTGAAGATCGAGGTAGTGCTAGCTTGGGAGCCACCCAGAAGCGTGATAGGGGTGCAGATTTTCTTGGGTCTAGTTGGGTACTATCAGAGATTTGTGCTAGACTTCTCCAGAGTTGCGGCACCACTTTCATCTATGATGAAGCAGGGGAAACCCTTTGTTTGGTCAGATAGATGTCAGTAGAGCTTCAAAGAGCTGAGGCAGAGATTGACCAGTGCACTCATCTTGAGGCTATCAGATGAGGGTGTAGGGTACGTAGTCTACTGCGATGCATCATGGACTAGAATCGGGCGTGTCATGATGTTGGAGTGGGCAGTGATCGCCTATAGATCACGACAGTTGAGACAACATGAGCATAACTACGCTACCCATGACCTGGAGTTAGCAGCAGTGGTCTTCGCTCTGAAGATGTGGCGACACTATCAGATGGGAGAGTTCTTTACATTCTACTATAATCACTAGAGTGTCATGTTCATCTTCTCGTAGAAGGACCTGAACCCGAGACAACGTTGATGGCACGAGTTCCTCCAGGATTATGAATTTGAGATAGTCTATACATCTGGAAAGGGGAACATAGTAGCTGATGCTCTCAGCAGGAGGACTGGCATTTAGCTAAATGGGGATGCGACAGAGCAGCTAGCCGCTTTGCAGATATACTTCATGGATAGAGGTGGAGAATCCTTTCTTCAGTCAGTCACAGTCACTCCTCCACTTCTATAGTGGGTCAGAGAGGCACAGCGTGGGGACATATACCGTGAGGCGCAGTGTGCACAGATATCCTCAGGACAGGCACCTGATGGATTATCTGTAGGAGGAGAGAACAACGTCCTTTTCAGAGGATATAACATGGTACTAGCTTCTTTACAGGAGGAGGTGTTTAGAGAGTTTCACACTCCCCCTTTGGCGGTACATCCAGTGGTGGAAAAGATGTACCAGGATCTCAGACGACTGCACTTGTGGCCGGGTATGAAGAAGGCTGTAGCAGAGTTCGTTTCTCGATGCCTCACCTACCAGCAGGTGAAGGTGGAGCACCAGGTACTAGTAGGCTTGGTATAGCCCTTGGATGTCCTAGAGTGGAAGTGGGATGGTATATCTACGGATTTTGTGACTGGACTTCCATGTACTTCCAGAGGTCACAACTCCATTTGAGTGATTGTCGACCGACTCACCAAGTCGGCCCACTTTCTACCTATCAGAGAGCAGAGCACAGTGGAGAGCTTGGGATGCCTCTATGTTCAAGATATTGTACGGCTTCATGGTGTGCCATCATCTATTGTCTGCGATCGGGATGCTCGTTTTACTTCCCGGCTTTGGAAGGTGTTGTAGGAGGCATTCAGGACGCAGCTATGTCTGAGCATCGCCTTTCACCATTAGACGGATGGTCATATGGTTCAAACTCTTGAGGAAATGCTCCATGCATGTGTCCTCAACTTTGGTTGCATTTGGGAGCATCACCTACCCTTAGTGGAGTTTGCGTACAACAATAGCTACCACTCCATCATCGGGATGGCACCATACAAGGCATTGTACGACCGACCTTGTAGATCACCTCTGTGTTGGACAGACCCTGGGGAGTCAGCACTTGTGGGACCAGAGATGGTCCAGGCCATGACAGAGAAGGTCCAGGTCATCCAGGAGTGGATGAGGATAGCTCAATGCCGACAGAAGTCTTATGCTGACAGGAGGCGAAGACCACTGGAGTTCGAGGATGGCGACCATGTTTTCTTGTGGTTCTCACCTCGACATGGATTACAGAGATTTGCTCGGGGTGGCATGTTATCTCCACCCTTCATCAGACCATTCCAGGTTCTCAGCAGGATAGGCGAGGTGGCTTATCACCTGGCTCTACCACCTCAGTTGCATCAGGTGCACGACCTCTTCCACGTATCTCAGCTGAGGAGGTACGTGCACAACCCGACGTATATCATCAACAATGGGGAGCTGAACATTGATGACAGGGAGACTTTTGCGGAGGTACTGGTGGAGATCGAGGATCGACAGGATCGTGTCCAACGTGGGCGGTCAATTCCTCTAGTGCGCATCCGATGGAATTACAGTAAACTCCAGGAGAGCACTTGGGAGCAAGAGGGTCAGATGCATGCTCAGTACCCTCATTTGTTTCCCTAGTTTGTGATGTATCTTTACGGAGACGTAAATCCCTTAGGGGGAGTAATATAAATACCCGTAAATTTCAATGGAATTTTTTTTTCTTAATTTTCTTTGGGATTTTATGAGTACGCAATTTCTTACGGCACTTGATTCTGAGGCCCAGTGTGCCCGTAATAATTTTCCAAAGTTTAGCTCGGGTACGTTCAGTGAACGAACGAGTGGGTTTTCTAACTTTTTATCTGTTGCTCAGAATTGAAATCCGAGGGCACTGATGAAACCGCATCACTGGTAATTTCTTAGGAACACTTTTTTTGGAGTTATGTTTGCTTGGGATGAGATGTTAAAAATGTGAGGAATAAAAATATAATTGTTTTACAATTATATTTTTATTACGCCTCTTGTTGTTTATGAGTTATGGGAAAGGATGTTGTGAGGAAGTGGGGTGGGCCCACATGATCCCCCACCTCCTTAAAATTCCTAACACCCCATTAAACACACTCTCCCTCATTAATTCATGTCACCCCCTCAAGTTTATGTGTAACCTTACCTCCCTCTCATTAATTAAATGCCAACGTGTTTAAGTAATGAGGATCCTTCCTCCCTTTTTATTGTTCCACCGCAGCGAATTAAGTGAGTGGGGCCCTATGTCATAAATCCCCCATTTATGACTTGTGTTCCAAAGACGAACCCACCACTCCTATTAAAAAAGGCCAGGGGAGGAGTTCTGGACAACTTTTTCAAGCGGCGGAATGCTAGCAGCAAAGCATGATGCCCAACACTTGGAGAGTTTTCTTCATACTCCAATGACGAATGAAGAACGTTGATGCCACCCTTGGATTCATCCTTCCCGACGTTGATGGAACGATGCCCGTTTACCGCGACACCATATACCGCGACACCGAAAAACGCCTTCTCCGAGGTAGGGGTTCGGTTTTGTTCGTGAATATTCTTGGTCATCCAACGTTAAATTATTTAGCTGCTAGATATAGAATTAACGGGAGGGGGTTGGACCGCACGAACACGGCCGACCCTCCTCCCCCTTTGTTGGGGTACACTTTGCGGCTCGAATGAAGGAGGCGCGGTGCAACGGCACCGTGCGAGAACAAGGAGGAATGCGGTGAAGGAGGGCGGCACCGTCGCGCCGCGCCGTTGATGCCGAAAGAAGCCGCGACCGGAGTCGGGCCGCGGTGGAGGGGCACAACACCGTCGCATTACACTGGTCGGATAGGGCTGAGGCTCCAGGCCGCGACGGTGTAGGGAGCGGCGGCCGGAACCGCGGGATGCCGGTGCATGGAAGGCGGGAACCGGAGGGGGGGTCCCGTGGCGGCTCACCGGCCGGCCAACTCGGACGACCATTTCGAAAATCCAGGGGTCATAACCCCTAGATGGAAAAGATGAGGGCCCCCCCATGTGGGGTCGTTTCATCAATCAAGGGGGCAGCCCCCCCCCCCCCCCCCTCCGCGTCCGCTCGGCCAGTGTCGAGCCGCCCCACTCGGCCAGCACCGAGCCGCCCAGGTCGCCCGTGCCGGGCCGGGATGCACCGGCTGGGCTGGGCCACGCCCTAATAGGCCGGACCTGGACCTGAGTCGGGTCGACCCAGTTCGGGCCGACCCAGGGGGTTCTGGGCCGGGTCAGACTGGGCCCAAACCCCCCAAAATCAGACAGGTTTGTTCAAATGCCCATAACGTGGGCTACATACCTCATATTGACACACTGTCAGTTGCGATGTGATCTTTGGATCGACACGATCATTTCAGTATATTACACTCAAGTTTTCAAAGAACTTTTTGTACGTATAGGTTGGTTCAAATACAAAACCAACCGGGCCTTTGGAGCAGAAACACTTAAAACTTGAGCTCTGGACGTCCGATTGACGTGTCGTCGACTTTGTTGGTTTCCTCTTAGTGAGACAGGCCTTTTGGATTACTCCGATAAAGGTTTGGACATAGTTGGAGTATGTTCGGGTTGGTTTTGACTTAAAAATCAATTGGGCCCCTAGGACGAAAAAACCAATATCTCTCTGACCAGGCGTCCTATTGACGCACCATCTGTCGCGTTGACTTCCTATTGACGAGATGGAACTTTGGGATACATAAACTCTAGATCACGTGTCATTTGATGTATTGAACCCTTGGCTCGTGGAGTGTGCCCTCCCGAAAATGGGCATGCTGTGTGTGGGAACCCTAGAGATGGCTGCGACTGCAATGACGATGACAACTATATTGGGATCCTCCGTGGGTTCGAGAGTGACGACGAATGTACTGGAATCCTCCGTGGGTTCGATGGAGATGACTACTATTCTTGTATCCTATGTGGATCTGGCAGTTCGTGACTACAGTTCTTGTATCCTACATGGGTCCGACAGTATTTGACTCTATACTTGTATCCTACATGGGTCCGACAGAGTAGCTGGCCTTGTATCCTTTGTGGTTCCGACATCTTAGCTGGTCTTGTATCCTACATGGGTCCAATAGCTTAGATGAATCAGTGGATACATCTGATCATCTCAATCAACTTACGAAAAAGTATACCTATGTGAGATGAGTCTTGACTTTCAATCATTATCATCGATATGATTGACTTGCTTTACTGTGTGGATTGGGTTGTACTATCACGTGTGGACGTGATCGAACTTGGGCTCAGATGTTGGAGCCGAATTGGAATTGATGACTTAGGTATATGTACGGGCATATACCTAAGTAGAGTTGGTTTTTATTTCATGATTGTATCTTTCCTTTGTGGTTTATCCTTTGTTGATTTTGGGAGACCTTCAGGGGTCTCGGGGTTCCAACTGAGTAGCGTATACTCAACCCTGTATGGGCTATTCCCGCACTATGTTGTGTTGGATTTCGAAAATGGACAACGCTAATCGTGGTTGAGGCTTATGGAGCTAGTCGGTACTTGTAGGTGGACCACTGGGTGGGACGTACACGGAGTGGATGGTTGGAACTAAGGACCTGATGAGACTATCTATACCCACCCTTCAGGTGGGATTTCCAGTGGATGGCTCGACATTGCGGCTTTACTTTTTAGTTGCTGTACTTGCTTTCTAATTGTACTTTACATTCAGTTTGGGTTTCTATTCTGGCCCATTTACTTTTCCGCACTTACTATAGTACCCAGTTTACTTAGTGTTTACTTCTGTTTTCTTACTCTGTGGTGTTTGTTTTCCTTTATAGAGGCAATGATTTCCCCTTTTTGTCAGGATTTACGCCCTGGTTCTAGTCGCTAGCCCCTGCCCTATGGAAGGCAGGCTTGGGGTAGTCACAACACCGGTCCCGAGGATGGGTCATGATATTTTAAATTGGTTATGTTTTTTCATCTTGGGTTGTTTGTGAATTAATTTTTATGTGAGCTTTTTGGTGACTTTTATGGTCTTGTGTCTATTTGTAGAACTTTATAATTAGTTTTAATGATCATTGTTAATCTTAAATAAAATAATTTTTAATTTCTGTGGTTTTAAATAATTGTTCCATTGGATATTGGAATATCTATATGTGCACATAGTGCACACAAAGATTTATAAAAAAAATATAATGAATTTATGAAATGATGATTATCATAAACCGTAGATTCTAATGCACCTTCCTTTCTTTCGTCTTCTCTCCTTTAGTCATATTATTTTCAAATGGTTCTTCTAAAACCTCAATTATTTATAAATGGTTCACTTGTTCAAAAATCATTTCAAATGTGGTTTCAATTTTTTTTAATAAATCTAGCCAACTTTGGCATCTTGAAGGGTGGTTTGGTTTCTAAATAGATTAAAGGACCATTTGTTACCATTTTGGTATATTGTTTGTTTCCACTTGTGTTTTGGAAAATGGTTTCGAGATGGTTTTTAAATTATAGGTATAATTGCCTAATTGGTTGCTTTTGGTATTATAGAAAGTTGTTTTGAAACTCATGTGATGTGAAGGCTTCATTGGAACTTATGTATGGCTTGATATGTGAGGGGCATTGCTCTGGTTATCCCTCTATAGAGAGGTTCTCTGAAAAAATTGGTGTCAGAGTTTGTGCTAGGAAAGAATGGTGTAACCTATGGGTTATTGGTTTATGACATGAATGTGATGACCTCCTCATTCTCTATGTACTACCATCATTGAATTAATAGGAACCATTTAGAGGGTCAAGTGATGGGTTTTTCTGAGCTCGATTAGACGGGTTGGTACCCACTAAATGTTTTCAATGGCCAAGTGGGTTGTGTCATTGATGAGGATTGTTTAGAGTTGATAGTCGGTTATTGCCTATAGAGATATTCCATAAAATGAAAGTTGACTATAATTTGAGTACATCAATTTATTTCTTTTAGATATTTTTAGGAAATTTTTATGAGTTCTCTTTTGTATGCGGTTGTTTTATTTTTACACTGCCTTGGTTTTTTCCCAACTAGTAAATGATTTTTGGTTTAATATATTTTAATTTTAAAATATCTTTTTATCACCTACTATGGTTTCTCTGTTCATTTTTGGTTTTTTAAAAAGATGTTTGGATTATATATAAAAAATAATGCAACGTGGGTTGTTTCAAAAGGAGGATTTGCCTGGAAATTTTTGTTTTGATATTTATAATGATAAGCCACATTTTTTAAATTTATTTAAAAATATTGTGTATGTCATCTTTTGGGAAAGTAATTTCATGGAATCTTTGGTTCTTACCTACTAGTCTATTTTTTCAATCACCCTACATGTTCTACTCAACATCAGTAGATCTGAGCTATTTTTTGATTTTTTATTTTCTATTTTGGGTTTTCATTTGGATTAACATGATCTTATGGTTGGTGGAGACCAAGAATTCATGTGTAGATCTTGAATTTTCTAGTTTGGTTTTGATTTCATTTTTCAGTTTCTATTTTTAGCAATGTTGTATCTAGATCCTGTTTATGATGATTTTTGGATCAATTTTTATGGATCCTCCTAGTTTTCATGCATGCTAAATTATAGTTATTTGATCATTTTTGTTTTGGGAAAAAAAGGTTCCATTGTGATAAATTATTATCCTGATTCTAGTCTCAAGCTCATGAGGATTTGTAATTCCTCTCAAAACTTTTCATGGATCGGGTTGGGTTTTGGGTAAGATGGAAACCCGAATTAGTTTAGAAAAAAATGGTATCAATGTTTTGTGGATTGGGTTGAATAGAAGCCTGGTCGGGTTTGGTAAAAAATGGAATCATAACAATCCTCTTTTATTTGGGACATTAGGTAGTTGGATATATGACTTTCAGGACTCAGGATGTATGTATGGGAAGAGAATCACAGTATCTCACTCTTATTGAGCCTTGATTTTGTTGGGGTATTTAGAGATTTGTGTCTTTTAGTTTAGTCATTATGTGTGTGGATGGAGAATAAAAATAGAGATGAATTTGTACTGTATGTTGGGCTTATATAGAGTGGTGAAACATGTGGATTTTATGTTCATGGTTTAAGGTCCACTTAGTGGTTGGTGCTTGCCTAGGGCATGGCCCATAAGAACTATGTGGTTAGGATTTGCATGACCACTAGTTCTCTAATCCATGATATCAGTGTGAGTATTGTTTTGGTTTAGTTTTAGTAGGTTGGTGGATTTATAAATGAAAAATTGTTTTTTTTTGAAGAAATCATTTTTAAAAGGTAAAATGATTTTGCGGATTGATTGTTTAAAGATAAGGATTTGGTATTTAAAATTAATTTGAAACTAAGAGGGTTATTTTGAAACAAGGATTTGGAATAATGTGTTTTTTGATTTTTAAATGGAAGTGGTTTATTTTAAAATAGGATTTTTGTTTTTTTTGTGCTTAAATTTTGAGTCGGGTGTTTTGGTTTGAGGTGTTGTTTTGGTTGAGTTTGGATTTTTTTTCTGTGTTTTTCCTTTGTTCAGAGTATGTCACCCATAAAGGGCCCCAAGGATCCCATAGAGATTTGTTTACTTATTTTCCATACTCGGAATCCTAGTGGGGTAGAAGAGTAAATTTATTCATAGTCATTTCCCATATTCCATATTGATCGATGTCCTCTAGAGGCTATAGAGTTTCTTGAGGAAATTTAAGTTATCATCTGGTATTCAGGGAGTCCTGATACTATGAGAATGAATTCTGTTCTAGGTGTGTTTAAAGGTCTATGTTTGGATTGTTGGAATGTGATCTACCAAACATAATTGCATGATTGTATGACTTGGTAAGCGTTTAGGTACATTTATCCAGTGGTTTTGGAAAGAAGTGGTGATGGTGAGGAAAGTGGTATAACTCTTTATTGTTAATCAAGGCCAGTGGTGGTGAAGTATTATGTTGGTCACTTCAAAGACATGGTTTCATTTTATCCTAACATTGAGTCCTATTATTATATCAAATCTCTTATTTTGTCAAGTGTCTATATCCAAATATTAAAGAATGAGTTCTCTCTTCGAGGGAAATCATGTTTGGGAATGTTAATGGATGAATCGTTTCTAGCTGAGATTGTTTTTGGAGAGAATCCTATTGAAATTAGTGATCTTGTGACTTGTGGTCCTCATTAGGATTTCTCATATTGAGAGAGGTTTATTATGGAAAAACATTTACTTGAGGGGTCTGTATTTTCAGTTATGAATTCCCATTCATCGGACCATTCACTCACATACTTCCATTATGGTTGGTCCAAGAATTTAAATATATCTTATTTTAATCCTCCAAAGGCTTGCCATTGATGTGTTCATTTATTCAATCAAGAGAATTTTTAAAAAATGAATTTCTAGAAGAATAAATATTAGCTGGGGGATGTCAGCTTTTGACTGTAGGTTAGTAGAACCTTTATGAAATCATATCTCTAACCATAGTCCCATGAGTGAAGATTTTCATGCAGTCATGGATTATTTGGTGTGGGAAACCATGAACTTGATTCTATCTCTAGAATTAGAGTGGGGTTTAATTATGATCTTATATTGGGGTTTTCATGTTTTTTGTAATCTCTTCCTCATTTTGAAATGATTGGAGATCTTGTTTTCTTGTAATTTTTATGGTTTTGTTTCCTTTTGAAATAACTATGTTGTTAGAAACCTGGGGATTGGTTTTTAGATTGTGATTGTGATATCTTTGGAGATTTTATTGTCTTATATAAATTATGAAATTTTCTGATTTTTTTCTCAAGTTGGGATCCTTCTATGGGGTTCCCCATGAGTTAGGGATTTTTGGTTTGGGTTAAGAGATACATTGTGGGTGACAGGGTGTTAACTGATTTTTTATGGTGGGAATAACCATTTTATTTACTTAACTTGTGGTTGTCCATATTTTTTTTTCTTAAAATAGGGCAGGTGTGATTGTGGAGTGAGAGGTCACCCCTGAGGTTTGGGATAACTCTATTTCATTTAGCTTTGAGTTTGAGTTTTATTCTTTGTTTATCTTTATGACTTGATTGGGGTAGAATGTTATTGTGGTGGGAAAAATTATCACACCCCGACCAATAATTTTATTTTATTTTACTATTTTCACTATGTTGGATCTTTATTTTAGGTTAGGGTTTATTTAATAGTGACATTTTTTATGTGTTGGAGGTTTCAGGTATGTTTTAACCCTTTTCATGGTTTCTATTCATGGTTTGAGGGTAAACAGTATGGTCGGTTAATGATGAGGGTGTTTTTTTCTTCTTGCATGATTTTCCTAGCATGGTCTAACCATGGTTTGGACCAAACCAAGCAACCTAAATGATGAACTATGTGAGATTCTTCTGTTTTTATGGACTAAGTTCATGGTTTTCTCATGGTTAGGAGAAACCATGCGGCAAGTGTGTAGGTAGGATCTTTAATTCAACAGAGAAAAATCACATTGATGAAACATAGTTTCCCAAACAATGAATCCATCCCGTGTGGGTTTCCTCCTTCTCTGGTGGGGTGTATATGATTAGTACACTATTAAGAAAACCATGGTGCCAAACCATGAGACATTCCTAGATTCTGTAAAAGTTGAGTTTCCCAAATTCCCCCTCCAGTTTTAAATACCAATTTGGTACTATCCAATTTTTGTCAACCTTGGTTCACTATTGGGTTCCCAAAAACCCTCATCCCTTTCTCTAATTCCAACATAAAAGATCATCTATGGTTCAGAGGTGAGTTACTCTTAGTTTTGGGTCAATTTTATCTTATTCTTATCTTACTCTATTGGTTTCTTGGTTTCTTTTGGATGGTTTCTCTCTCGGCCAAACCCTAGGGTGGAGGGATGATGTTTGGATTGTGTTTCATTAATTATAGGGTTTTTTGATTGACTCTTTATGATTTTCACCCCTTCATTGAGTGTTTTTTCATATTTATACATAGTTGGGGTAGGTGTTTCCATCCATTTCATTTTCAGAACATGCCTTTTGATGCTTTAGTGTTTCTAATTAATTTAAAAAATGTGTTTATATTTCTTATTCAATTTTTTATTAATTAATTGTGGTGTTTTCGTGTAAGAATGTTTCGTTTAAATGTGGTTTTAAAGGATTTATTAAATAATTACAATATCTATATATAAAAAAGTGTTTTTTGAAATGAAAATCAATCATTAAAAACTAAATTGATAACGTTGGTTTGTGTTTTACATTTGTTATGTTTTTTTAGATTGGGTTGTTTGTAAATTATGTTTTGTGTGAGAGTTTTGGTGACTTTTATGGTTTGGTGGCTATGTGTGGATCCTTATAATTAGTTGTAATTCTCATTGTGAATCATAAATCAAAACATTCAGTATTCTTATGGGTTTCAATAATTCTTCTATTGGATTTGGGAATATCCATTTGTGAATGGAGTGAACATATGGATTATAATGAAAATAGTAATAGATTTCTAAAATGATTCTTATATTGAACCTTATATTTCAAAACACCTTCCATTATTTCCTATTCATTTCTTTACCCCTCTTTTATTAAAATGGTTCTTTGAAAAACTAAATGTTTCTTAAATGGATCCATGGTGCCAAAATTATTTTTAATGTGGTTTTAAATGTGTTTTATAAATATATATTCGATGGAATAATGAAGGGTGTTTTTTTATAAGTGGCACAGATTCTTGTTTGACACCTATTTTGAATTTTTTAATGTTTCCACTAGGGTTTTGTGAAATGTTTTAGAAATGGTTGTGTAATTGTAGGTGGTAAGTCCCGAATGTTACTTTTTTGGTATTTTGTAATTTTATTTTAAAACTTATGTGATGAAAATTAATGTTTGGAACTTGTGTATGTATTGATATTTTTTCAGAACATATATGGTTTTCCATCTGAGGAAAGAGTCTCTTCATAGTTGTGGTCAGAGTTTGGGATAGAAAATAATGGTGGCATCTATGGGTTATTGGTTTACACCACCCATGTGATGACCTCCCATTATACAACTAATACCATCATGGGATTCATGGGAATCATCTAGAGGGTCGGGTGATGGCTTCTTATTGGTCCCAATTAGATACATTGGTACCCCTAGGTTTGTTAAATGTCTAGTTGGGTGGTTCCACTAGTGAGGCTACTTTAGAGCATCCAGTTGATTATTGACAATGATGATGAACCATATTCTAGCATGTATGTTTGATCTGAGTACACCCAATTATTTATTCTAGAGATGTTATGAAAATGCCCAGGATTACTTATCTGTATGTTTTTTCTTTACATCTATTGAACATTTGTTTTTATCAACGGAATTTTATGCATGTTTTTTATTTTTATTTTATTTTAATCATATATATCTATCACCAGTTATGGTTTCTCATTTGGGATTGGGGTTTTTAAATTGTTTTTCGGAATAGAAAATAAAAATAAAAAGAAATAAGGGTGTTTAATTTCAAAAATCTGTTTCTCTTAGAATGTTGTGATTAGATTTTTAAAACGAAGAAACTCAATTTTATAAATGTATTTCCATCTAGTTCTTATATTCTATTTCAGGAATGGAATTTCATGGACTCTATGGTTCTTACCTATAGTACTATTTTTTCTCATACTATACTTGTTACACTTGACATTAGTAAACCCGGTCTATTTCATAGTTTCATGTTTTTGGTTTCAGTTTTTCTTTGGAGTACGTTGGTCTTATGGTTAGTAGAGGCCCTGAGGTCTTATGGAGATCCTGCCTTTTTTATTTTGGTTTTAGTTTTTTTTTTAGTTTTTAATATCTTCTTAAATATTTGATCTGGATCTTTTTATGATGTTACTAGATTCATAGTTTATGTATCCCCTATTTAATCTATATGCATTTTTTTTATCATAGTGGTTTTGGGATAAATCATTCCCATGGTGATAACATTGATGTCCTATGCTAGTCGCCTACTTGGAAGGATCAAGAATGCCTCTTAGGCCTTGTTACAGACCAGGTTGGGTTATCGATTGGATGGTTTCCCATCCTGGTTCATGGGAATTTAAAATTCATCTTATCTGTTTTCTAGACAATATATAAGAATAAATTCAATTTTAGGCATTAAAAGATGCATTATTCTAAAATGTTGTTTTACTACCTTTTAATGGGAACTTGTTCTAGAACTAAATATTGAATATTTTATAATAATTATTTAAAAAAATAGACTTAATTTTTGAAAGAGGAATGTCAAAATTATATTAGGGTTAATTTTATGATTTTTTCAACGAGGTTCTATTTTTTAATGAATAGTGAAGAATACGAATTTTAATTGAAAATTTCTTTTTTATCTAATTTATTTATACTTTAAATTAAATTTATAATTGATTTTAAAGAATAATTAGTTCAATTATACAAAAATTAATCCAAATTAGCTCATTTGAACTAATTTTTCTTTGAAATTGGATATAAAAACATTTTAAATTCATTGAATTTCTTGTTTTACCTGCATTTATGAAACATTTATTGGGTTAATTTTAAATTAATTTTATCCAATTCATTGATAATTATTTAAGAAAACATGAATTAATATTTTTAATAATTATAAAATATAATTTCTAATAAGTTTACATTAATTTTTTACCAAAATAGTTATTGAGGAAAATTAAAATTAATTACAACGATTATGGTAAAAAATTATTACTTAATGGTTATACATAAAACCTAAGGTGTAAAAATGACCCTAAAATTTTCCTAAATCCATTATATGGAAAATGTTCTACCAAATATCGTATTTTTTTTGAAAATGGACCAATATTTGAGGAACATTATGTAAGGGATACCTCTAAATAGTTTTTTCCTTTTGGTCTATACCAGAATGCCACTCCTCTTCCACTATAATAGGGCACACACACCATCACATATTAAAACATATAAATCCAATTATCTCAGAAAACACCTATCCCAATATCCTCCCAAAATACCTACTCTATTCCTATAAGCCTCAAATTTTTCAGATAGAAAACAAATGAAGTCATTTGGTGCAAACCAAAAGGAGTTACCCGAAGAGGAGGTAACAACCTTCCCTGATCGCTTTTGTTTTATTTTATTGTCCACCATTTAATTACTCTTATTAAAAGATTATGTAATAAAAAAATTATTTTCAGTATAGTAATATTTTTTATTTAAATGTTATTACCTTCACCCAAACACACTTCAATTAAATTGGATACACAACCATTGTTCATGTGTACGAAATACTACAGCCTCACAAACTGATGTCGTTCTTTCTTCAAATACCACCTATCAAGGTTAGGAATGATGATGTACATGCTATTTTTATATTATATATCTGATATATATGTTTCATTTATTTTTATTTAATTATTATATATTATATAAATTTATTATTTCAATTTTACATGAATACAATAACATCATTTGTGGACATGTGGACTACTACATCCTCAAAGTGATGTGAGTTGTTCATGCATTACATGGATATATTAGGGATGATTTTAATAGAAATATGATATATAAATTAAAAAATAATTATAATATAATGATATTATATATAAATATATATATTATTTAATTTAATTACATTCTTTCATCATAATAAGAAAATGTAAACAATGTTCATGCGTACATACGACATACCGTATCCATGGATGGTGAGAATTATTTCCTATTTATATATTTTATATACTATTATAAATATATATATATATATATATGTATATATTGAATATATATGATATTTATAATATTATTATAATTATATAGATTATAAAATCATGATCTATGTAAGAGGACTAATAATAACAAGTCAAAACATCTACGAAAAACAAAGCAGCTATTACCCAAAACATAACTTTAAGATGGAATTGTTAATAAATGGGTAATATAAATTCATAAGTAAATTATATATGGTATAATAAATATCAATATGGTTTTTTGTATACATAGTAAAGTTATATTTATTATACACTAGGATTGAGAGAGTATAATAGAATTCAAGACTTAAGGTAAGGGGATTTTTAGTCTCAATTTTATTTTTTTGTGACTGAGGCCAAATTCAACATTGGTTTCTTTTTTTTGGTGTGTATACTATCCTATTACATGTTATGTAATTAATATTTTTCATTTAATGACATTCAAAAGATTTATTGTTTTCTATTCTTTCAAGGGGATCATGATTTTACAGTTACACAAGTAGTAAGGGATTTACATCTAACTTTTTTTACTTTTGTGAGACCCATGATATATTCACCCCATATTTATTATATGTGGTGTATATATTTACAAATAATTACATTATGATTATTATCCAAATGCTTTCAGTATTTACACCTCATTTTTTAGGATATTTATTTTATAAGTTTTTCATTTCAAAGTTACCAGAGTAGTAAGAGAGGTTTGTCTCAATTAGAATTCTTTGAGAAACATGTTATGTTATGAACCTATTTGTACATCCCCATTAAAATTTTATATCATTAATCTTCTTATTTTAATTATATTTTTAAATTTATTTAATTTTATTCTTTCTTTGGTATTTTGATTCAATTTTACAAATGTTTTAATAGTTTATTTCTTCAATCTCATATTTTATCAGGATTGTTTATGATTATTCTTATATTGATGAATTATTATGATCCACCACTAAATAATTCTCATGAATTTTATTCTCCTATATTTATTAATTATATATTGAAATAATCTTATAATTTTTTTCACTCTTTAATACTTAAGATAATTAATAAAGTGTTTTTAAGAAAATCCAATCCTATTTATCTCTTTAGTCAGAAATCTGTTTTATTCAAAAAATAGTTTTTTTCTGAAAAAAACATTTTTTTCAAATTATCATTAAAGAAAATTTTCATTTAAAAGTATTTTAAAAATGATTAATGATTTAAAAATTTATTAAATGATTCAAAAATATCATTTTATAAGTTCTCAATGGTTAATTTTTAAGGCCCCATCCTTAAACAATACTTAATCTTGATTTAAATTAATAATTCACATAGAGGATCTTTTCAGGTTTAGAGTTTTAGAGAATTAGGTCATAATTATTAAATCTCAAAAGATTACATAGTAGATACTTCTACTAAGATTCCATAAAATAAAAAAAAAACTCTTAAAAAGAAACATGTCTAGTTCAATGTTTTAGATAGAATGTCTTTCCTTGATCCCATTCATGACCCTATTCATCTTTAAGTCCTATCGAAAACATTTCAAAAACTAGGGATGAGCATAAAAATCCCAGTAAAGGATACACAAAGAAAGAAAACTGTTAGTTATTCAAAACAACAAGTAAACCATGATTACTTTACCAAAGTAATACTTTTCACCTTTATGAAGTAGTAAAAACCCTTCACTGAACAAAAGACCATTAATTACCCTTTTGTAACCAAAAGGTTACCATAAAACCCATTTAATAACACATAACATATAAAGGTAACTTGGGACATAAACATAATTAAATGGAATAACCATACGGTCGACTTCCACACATACTTCATGGAATAGCCATACGACCGACTTCCATAACCAATGCATTGGAGGTTATAACATAACCACCCATCTTGGTATTCACGGAACCACCCGTCAAATGGTTTATCATGTAACCACCTGTCAAATGACCAAGTACCATTATAAAATCATAACACATAAAACAATTATAAAGGAAAGAAAACATTTCACATTTCAACCACAATATATCACTTAAATATATTGAAATAAAAAATCCATTATCAAAACCATTTTCAATACCAAAAAGGAGTATATGGTATTTATTTACTTTTAAAAATATAACGTATTGTTGAGGAAGCCAAAGATCAAATAATACTTGCGGCGGCGGAAAGGTCATTGTCACCGCGTATGTTAAAAAAACATACTTTTTGTCATTTAGTAAAACACTTCATATAGAAAATATTGCTTTCGAATAAAAGTATAAGTCAAAGGGGTTTATACACCGTATAAAAGAAAGCCTTGTGTTAGAACAAAAATATGTCCTAATGAAAGGAGATCGATACGAAGTCCCTTACAAAGACGGTATCCTTGGATTAAGGATAAATCAATTACATAATTATGTGTGACAAACGAATACACCAAATATAAGTGGATATTAAGTGTAAAAAAATCATAGGTTATTCACACATATTCATAGAATGACATATTCAATGAGTATAATTTTATCCCAAAGAATCAAAATTGGGTTAAGAAGTTCCCTTGCAAAAATTTTACAGCCTAACAGCGTGACTTCAAAATTCAGAAAATGATTTGTTGAGAGATAAAAATGGGTATTTCATCACATGGACATAACATTTATAGAAATAAGGATATATAAGATCATATCCCATAATAATAATATTAAAATACCTAAAAAATAAGTCTTTTAAAACGAGGGTGAAATGTTCCCTTACCGAATTGGGTAACTTCCGAAAAGTACACCCCACGAAAGAAGGACTATACAACATCGATTTAAATAAACATAAACGAAATTATATTACACCAAGAGTAGAATAATTGGCAGTAAATACACTACTAAAAGGAAAATGGTGGAAAATGTAGCATAAATCTCATAGGAATAAAAGTGAGATGAAAAATCCCTTATAAAAACTCGACAGCCTAACGACGCCACTTAAAACATCCAAAAATGGATTGATGAGATCAAATAGGGTCTCTCATCATATTACAATAAAATTTAAAGCAAAAGTAATATGAAATAACATCCCCCAACATAAAAAATAGGATCTTAAAAGAAGTGACATAAAGGAGAGTACTTAAAAAGAGAGAGATACGATATCTTATAAAAATTCAGCAGCCTAACGACGCCACTCAAAACATCCAAAAATGGATTGATGATAGAAAATAGGGTATCTCATCATATGAACATAAAAATTACAGTAATTTTATTATAAAAGAACATACCAATCATAAGAAATATTATCTTAAAAGGAATGACATAAAAGAGTGTACTTAAAAAGAAAGAGAGGGGTAGAATCCCTTACTTCAAGTCTTACTTGTCTTGTTTGTTTCTTTATATTCCTGAATAATAAACTTTAGTAAATTTATAATTTCTTAAGGAAATCTTTTAAATATTATTATTCAGTTCATATCACATATTATAATGTTATAATAATTGGCTAATAATGTGAGTTCATATTAGACGTTTTTGTCGATGTTTGGTACTTGAGTCAAAAATGAACTTGTTTGAAAATATTTGTCAATGTAGTTATAATTAAATCATCTCCAGAATAGTATTAATGATTTAAATATCATATATATCCAGTAAATATTCATTTTATACTACTCCATAACATTTGGAGATAAACATAAATGAAATGCACCGTTCATGGAGACGGTAAGCCGTACGTATGCATGAGCGCTACTTTCATTTCTTTGTCATATTAATAGAATTAAAAATAATTGAGTTATATATATATTATAATTCCAGTATATTATATATGTTATATAGGTCAAATATTTTCATTAATTTCATTCCTTATACATTCCATGTATTGCATGAACGAGTCACATCACTTGAGGGGTCGGTAGTCCACACTTCCTCGTATGAAATTATCGCATTTTCACAACATGAAAAGCATAAAGGAATGTTTTAAATATAAAATTCAGAAGAATATAGAAAACATAAATACCATATATATTATATATAAAATATAGTGACATCATAATGGTCACAATTAAAGGTGTTAATAGAAGATTGAACAATCATCGTTTCGTGAGGCAGACATTCGCCATCCACAGAAATAGTATGTTCTTTAACCATTAGACGAAGTTGTGTGTAAGTGTAGCTCAAATACTTCACAAAACAACATCCTAGTATATTTAAGATACTGTTGTTGTTACAAAATAAAGGAATAAAAAGAGTTTATAGGGTTGGAGAAGCAAAATAAAACAAAAGAACACAGGGGAACACTTTACCTTTAAATCGGGTAACTCATTTTGATTTGAGCTCAAAGGCTTCCTTGGAAAGGATACTTTCCAAAGGTGAGGATTCAATGATGAAGATATGGATGTGGAGAGATGAAATGGGCAGGGTTTGGCCGAGCCAAAGGCTTGAGAGTTGTGGGTAAATAGGTAGAGGTGGGGGCCTTTTATAAGAGGAGAGGAGGGGCACTCGTGGAAAGTTAAAAAAAAGGTTACATTATTTTCAAATGAGTTTCAGATTTTAAAGGCCCCTCATTGAAATATTTCGAGGATAAGGTGATAAGGGTTTGAAATCCACCCATCCAATAGGTTTTTTACATGTGTAGTTCTTATATTTTACATTATCGTTTCATTTTATTTAAATCGTTAAATAATGAGGTAATCGTTGCATCATCATGATGTCAAAACTAATTTAATTTATTTAATGTCTACAAATTTTGAAAACAAATATCACGATGTAGGAAATATTTTTATCTTTCAAATTAATATTTATAGTAAAAAATATGACTTGTATAACTCCATTTCAAAATTGTTTTAGTAAAACAAGTCATGTTTGTGACATTTTTATTTTAACTTTAAATAAAAAGTTATTTATGTCATTTTCCTACCAAAGTGGATCCATGGGGTCCCCAAGTTGACCCATGGATTTTCTAGGTTGGCCATGACACATCCAATAAGGGTAGTACATGTGTCTAGGTCATTTAATATTTTTAAAACACTATTTTTACCTTAAATTACACTAATTACCATTAATCGCGATTAATAAAACTTAAAAGTTACTATTCACCAAAAATTATTTTAATCTCATTGAACCGAATTTTACTTCTTAATGACAACCATGAATGTCGGATTTTTAAAAATCAAATCACAGAAGTGGAAAAGTTTCATTTAAACTAAAAAACAGTTTCTTTAACTACCACTTAGTGGTTTCACTATTCATAAAAAAATTGATGTTTTTTAGAAAAATACCAAAAATTCACCCTAAGATATATTTGATATTACGAATTAAAAAATTATGTCTATTTGACTAAATTCATAACATATAAGTTGCATTAATTAATTTATTAATTAATTAATGTTGTCAAAACAAATAGCGTGTTTTTATGATACAATATCTATTAAAATATTGACACTAGTTTAAGTCCAATCTCACAGTGAAATTAATTCCAATGACCACCATTGGATTAAATGGTAAAAATATATTCTAAATAAAATTTAATCTCAATTAAAAATATAATCTATCCATATAAATAAGTCAGATTAAAAATAGGTTTTGAATTAAAATGCAACATTTTCACTAAAAGTGATCTTTATCAGAAAAATAACAAAAATTTACACAAAGTAAATTTTTATGTCCAGATTCTAAAGAAAGATTTTATTTTGTCAAATAAAACATATAAAACTGTCAAAAGTATATTTAAAAAGAGTTCTCCATCAAAAGGCGGTTAATCGACCTTTTAAATAATATTAGAAGATTTATGCTTAAAATTTGATTCATTTTCATTTTTTGCCTCTAACATTTATTGGATAAAAGTAAAAATATTTGACAAACATATATAATCATTTTTTAGTTAGTTCTGTTATTTCCCGCCATTAAAATGGCAAGGCGTTAACTACCATTTAAAATAATATTATTTTATTATTAGAGTGCAACGTAAGATTTCAAAGGAACACGTTGTCATGTATTGGGTACGCCATCAACCATAGCGTTCCCTTTAAAGTAATATTAATATTTTATTCACAAATATGGATAAATATAAAAATGTCATATTCTTTATTTACCTGGGGTGTTACAATTTTCAAAGAAAAAGGCATTCAAAATTTTGTATGTTTTAAAATGTTCTTAGAGTGGTTTTTAATGATTCATTTATTTTTTTAAATGGTATTTTCAACAAAAAGGTTTTCAAGAATTTATATGGCTTAAAAAGTGTTTTTCAAAATCAAAAATTATATTTTCATCAAGAATGTTTCCAAATGATTTTAAAACTTACTTCATATGTTTTCAAAGTGGATTTCAATCCTTCCCAATAATTTATTTATGAAATGATTCAAGGGATCTTTGAAAATACTTATACCTATGATATTACATGCACTGATATATCTTAGTATATTATGGAGATATGATCTAAGGACACAATTCATATTCTTTCTTTGAATGGTTTATGTTTAAGATGATTTTTTTTATTAATCCTATATCCCTTCTATGGGTTATACCATGATAAAAGACTTTTTAACCTTCTTTCCTTCATGGGTTATTATACGATTAAATAGTTATAAATCCTATAACTTTTCCATAGGTTATGATATGATTAAATTTTTGAGATACCCATTTCATTTCATGAGTTAGGATATGTTGTTTATGAAACCCATATCTTTTTATGGCTCATGATATGATGAATGTTTTATTATATTATGGAATAAGTATTTAGGATTTAATTATGATATGGATGTAAAAAAAATATATCCAATACATTTGGTAAATATATATATCTCATGAGATAGACAAAGTTAAAATGATCAGTGAACCCAGTTTAGTATAGGATATTTTTTTCAAATATTGTATTCGAAGTGAACCTTGAGTACTAAGACTGTTTGGGGAGTGAACACATTCCACTATAATTAAAGGGACATGACTGGGGATGTTAGTGTGAAATGAAAATTAGTTTTATCCCCTATGAAGTTCCTAGATAAGCTTTTTAAATGAGCGCTGGCTTATAGGGAATGATTTTATATACGTGTATGCTAAAAATTCAATGTATTATTAAAAGTTTATGCTCTCAAGACTCATGTTCTATGATTTCCTTTTTAATATTACCTTATGAAGTACCTATATTTATTCCATGATTCATGTTTATGTTCTCTGATATGTACGGTATTATTTTACGAGGTTATTATCATGTTCTCATACCATTATGCTTATTTCATGCCTATGTATCTTACATATTTACCGTTATTGAGCATTTGAGGTCACTATTTCTTATGTTTCATTTACCTAGGTTATGATGAAAAGTTTTAAGAAGGGTATTCTTGTGAATAGTAATAAAGGGAAATATCTTTATAAGAGATATTGATAATCATTCAACATGTTTTAAGATTGTGCTTCCATGTTTCCAAAGACAGTAAACAATTATGGTGTTCAAGCATGTACTTTTTTAAAAAGATAAATATTTATATAAAATTATTTCATAAAAATTTATTTTTAATACTAGGTCACTAAAATAACTCTTTCAAATGGATAGTAATTTTATATAATAATTCTAAAACAAATTTCAATAAATAATAATAAAAATAACCTCTTAGGTGTTGCTTTCTGAAATGAGTGAAGACGAATTTAAAGAAGAAAAAAGGAAAAACATTTCTTTCAAAACCATAGTTGAACTATGAAATGTTTTCATAAAACAAATAAGTATTTTATAAAAATATTAATGTTTAAAATATTTAATGGTGGTGACACTTGACATGACCGTAGACAAGGGTAGTTTCCCTTAAAAACATGCTTACTTACATATGAAAACATCAAAGGGTACATAAAAATTGTATTTTCTCTAAAAAATGTATTTTATATTAGATATATATTTAAATAGAAAAAATATATAGAATATATACGATTTAATTGATTATTAGATAATGTAAAATGGTGATAAATAATGAGATCAGGTAACCAAAAGGCAATGAGGGTGGTTCAGAGGATCTATACCCTTTATATTTAAAGAATTTAAACAATTTTAATTAACAACCTATATCATAAAATTATGTTCATTAAAAAATTTAATAAGAAACTTTTTAATCTATAATTTTTTTCCAATGTTATATTTATTGTCACATGGTTTTCATTTATTAAATATTCTCTATCTATGTTGTTTATTCGAGGTTGTTCAGTTGTTTTTTACATGAATCTATTGGCATGTTGATGATGATAAAGTTTAATTACAAATATATTCAAAAACTCCAGAATATAAATAGAAATTAAAAATAATTATTATAAATGAAACTAATTTTTAAATTTATATAATATTTTCAATGATGAAAAACAAAATGTGTCACTATATATAGAAGGTAATCTGCACGTACAAACAACTGACAATTTTACTATCCTTAAACAGAAGGGAGGTAGACATGTAAAATTATTTATAATTTAGAAATAGTTATCACGATATAAATATAATAGTTATTTATTATTATTATTAACTATCCATGCAATCCTGTTAAGAAAAATATGATACGTTTTGTAAGGATACAGTAGTCCACACATACGCAAGACCATAATTTTTGTTTTTATCATTGTTTTGAGGAAGGTAGAAAAGGGATACTAAATTAGTATAATAAAAAAATAAAAAAATATATAATTATTTTTTCATTATATTAATTATATAATAGTTTATATGTGGATGAAAAGATTAAGAATAAGAAAGAATATTTAAGAAATATGTGATACCTTCATCGAGATTTTGAACTTTCTCCTGAAAGTGATATTGAAAATGGAATACTTAGGATATATTATAGTTATTAAGGGATTGATTTAGTGTAATTATATTCTATTCAAGGTAATTAGGGTATATTTATAGTGTAATTGTAATTAGAGGTCACGTATAGATAGTGTAGAAGTGATATCCTTTTATAAGTGAAGAGAAAGAGAACTTTCCATAGAAAAGAATGTTAAGTAAGGGGTGAGAATTAAAGTGAATGAAATTTATGCGTATTGTATGTGGAATTATTGGTGAGACATTTGGGTAATAATTTACAACCTAAAAGGGGTTTTATATTTTGTAAAGGCCAAATATACATAGGAAAATTCTAACCACTTTTAATTAGACATTTTAATACTAATTAGTCTGAATTAAATATAAATCATTGTAATTAATTTAATACTAAAAAATAAGAGTTCCATTACTACATAAATTAGATATGGTGAAAAATAATTTACCCTATATTTAATAAAATTCCATGCCAAAATAATATAAAATATAATTTTTAATTAAAATATATAATATTTTATAAAACA
The DNA here is from genome assembly GCA_963277665.1 of Viscum album. Classification (NCBI taxonomy): domain Eukaryota; kingdom Viridiplantae; phylum Streptophyta; class Magnoliopsida; order Santalales; family Viscaceae; genus Viscum; species Viscum album. The sequence continues at coordinate 1,184,832,639 of OY728145.1, forward strand.
ATTTAAAAAAATAATTTTTTGGACAAAAAAGATAATCATGTGGTTGTGAACATGATATATTAATTATGTATATATATTATTTTTGAGAAAAAATGTTTATAACTTTTTAAGTAATTATTATGTTTTGATAATTTAATAATTAGTGATAAAATTATCCAGAACTTGTATTTTTACTATTCACTTAAATTTAAATATTTCTAAAAGATCACAATCATTCATACTAAGATGATTTTGGTATTATAAATTTAAAAATAAAGTTAATTTTATATAACTGTATTTCAAAAAAAAGAAATATTTGTGTTTTAATTTAAAATTCACAATATACGAATAAAACTCTTTTATTATTCTAAAGTGTTTTTAATCATTAATTATTTTTATTTACATTTTACATAAGCATTCTAATTGAAAGGATTTAAATATTTTAGGTCATATATTAATCCATAATAATAATTTTCTGTTGGGAAACGTAATATATTAATGTATCATTATTTTTATTTTGGTGTGTGTGAATAAATTTTTATAATTTTAAAGGGAATATAAATATTGAAATCTGGGTATATTATAGGGATATGGATTGAGAGAGAGAAAATATCTATATAATATTTACCAATTGAAAGCATCATCCTTCGGATAATCAGAAATTTTTATTAGAACCTATAACCCCTCAAAATTCAAATATAGAAAGATAAAGTTAAATTCCAAATTTGAAATAAAACAATTGATAAAATAATGTAAACACAATAAGAAGTGGAGAAATATCCCATGAAATATGTAGTACATAATAGTATGATATGTGTACAAATACTTGTAATCTTATTGAGTAGAGGCAATTAGTCATTCCATGGTCTCCCAATCATAGAATATAACTTATATTTATTGTATGTCCCAATACTCTATGTAATGATAATGGTAACGTGCCTAATCATCCTTCTTTATCCATGTGATATTTATAATTTGTGGTATATTGAATTATCATGGTAAAATGGGAATGAATTTAAATAATTATAACTACTGAATAAACTGATCTATCTAGTACTACTCAATGATTTGTAAGTTGATGAGTGAAAGCACAAATCTACAGTCACGAAACATAACTATATTGTATGATGGATGTGACACAATGACAATAGTGGAGTATGGGATCCATAAAACCAAAAATTAAATTAAAAAATAACATATAAATTTAAAATAACCTTTTTACAAACTAGTTATTATAATATCCTACAAAATAAAAACATTATTTTAATTTATATTTTATCATGTTGCTGATGAATATATAAGATAAGTCCAAAACATTACATACTATTCATTGGGGTGTGTATATAACTCCGAGCCCAACTCCACCCTATAAAAAATGAAATGTACCATTAGAGTGTAAATTAATATAGAAAATTTATACAATTATTAACCTAAATGTCAAGAATATTCCAATTTTCTTGAGAGTAGTCCAAATAAAAGTTTTGGGAAATTGGTTTTACTACTTATGGAGAAATGAGTATATAATTATTTCATTCTCATATATGTTGCAACACAATGAAAAATAAAACCTACTACTACTATAATTGATAGGCAGTACAGTGGAATATATACAAATAATATAAAATATTTGAGCCCTAGTTATATCTTTCAATCATGTCTAAGTCCTCAAGTAGTGGTAATTATATTGTGAGTACAAGCATGATATATTAGTCAATAAAAAATATGCCTCTAAGTTGCTTTAAAATATATACATGTCGTTATTTTCTATGTGTTAACTAATCCACATCATCATAAAGCTATATTAAGTTATCTTCTAGCCAACCAATTTTCTTTGTGCTACCCTGAATAACACATGAATATTTGATAATATAAAATCATAGTAAAATGTGGATGAAATAATACTAGTCTCTCAATGGAATAAAAATAAATTTCATCCCATATATGTGATCAAAAAACATATATGTGATTTCTTCTAATTTCAATGTCATAGCCCCCATAAAAAAGTTGGAATTCTTATTCCCTAGATTCTATATGTGGACCAGGTCAACAATGAGATCATGATAAATGTATTTCTTACCACACTTGATGACTATAAAATACAACACAATATATATATGGAATGATAGAACCATCAGGTGGATCATGATAAAAATTAATTGATCTATGGACAATGAGATGTTGAACATGATTCCCTACTAGTAAGTCATGTAAGACACAAGACTACATGGTGGATATATATTATTCCTCCATCTAAAAGTATAATATTTTTAAAAGTGTATATTTTAAATTTATTATTATAAAAAAATATATTTTTATAAATATACATTTTTTATTAAATATTTTAATTTCTCATTTGTTAATATGGTTGATTGGTTTTTAAAAATGAATGTGATATTTTTTTAATTAAATATTAAACCATGTTTTTAATATAAATAATTGTTATAATAGCTCATCAACCATTTGGATCTATATAAGAATGCCTTATATTTATTAGGAAGTTTATCTGGGTGTGACGGTCTTGGACATAATGACCATATATCTATATTATTTTCCATTAATGGGCCCATTCCATCTCATTATAAAGGAAGATCAAATCAGGACACCCAATTTTGCATAACCAATTAATGCTCAATATCAATTTATCTATGTCAATATATGGTATTGAGTTCTTATATTATTCAATAGTAATCCATAGTCAACAATAAAAAATGATAATTATATAGAGATGATACACTATATCTATGAATTACACCCATGTTTGTTATATATTAGAAAATTCTCTAATAAAATGTTCACAATCACATTATCACTATATCAATGAAACCAAAAGTTCATGAATACTAATTCTAGTCAAAATATCATAACAATCAGTCACCTTAAATTTAATCAACACATGGCATAATGACATGACAAGAAATGAGTGATCTTCTTGTGAATGACTTTCAATCATAGTCTAAAAATGGTTCCCACATCTCATCCCTCTAAAAATACACTATTTTATCATATTTTCTCTTTATTAAAAATATATAACAAAAAGATATAATATTTATTACCTTAATTTTTGATCTGTTCCTTCCAAAATCCTTTAAATAATTATTTGACCCAATCAATGGTGTTGGTCACTAAGTGTACATATCTTCTCCCATAATTAAATTTTATTGAACATTTTTCTTTCAAAATTTGCATCCTAAGGTCATGTAACACTTATTTTATCTATTTATTCCTTTAAAACACTCTCATATCCATTCAAATTGATGTTTTTATGCTAAAAAGAAATAGAATATTATAAGAGGTCATAAAAACTATATGAATAATATAGTTAATTTCATTTTAAATAAATATATATATATATACAACTATCGATGTTTACCATTTTATTAGGATTATTCTTAAACTTCATTCACACATTTCAAGAAGAATACCAATCAAAATAATTATGATAAGAATGTGGTCGTCTCTATGTAATCTGCTAAGACCGTGTTACCTCATTTATTTCTTGATTTCAATCTATAATTAGGTAAATTACTTCTACATTCCCTATATACTATTGTAGGCTTGCCAAAAACCAACTCTATGATGGGTAATTCTTCATCTCAATAATATTGAATTCAAAAAATAGAAGGGTTTAATTTTTATCATATAAGGATGCAATCAAAAAATTTAAAGTATACTTTACATATAAATTTTTTCCATTTATCTAGATAAACATAGTAAATAGACCAAAACATAGCTATACATGGTAATAATGAACAAAATAGTGTTTTTAATACAACCTTTAACCAATAAATTTAGTGTTTTTGGGATAAATATTTCATATTTTGTAACTGGTTAATAAAAAAAATATTAATAACACAAAAAATATTAAATATGATGTAAGAATTGGTAAGATTAATCCCATTATCAATTCATGTTATATCTCAGGACACCCTGTGTGGGGGGTGAATTAGGGTGTATCCCAAGTTAAAACATTTCTTTTTCTTGTTTTCTTGTCTTTTATAATCATATTACCATGTTAAAAAATATTAGTTAACCTATATTACTTGTTAGTACAATCACTAAAAAAATCCTACATATGCAGGAAAATTAAACACACACATTAAATACTGATCTTACATAGTTCACCGTAATGTGATACTTTTATAGATTACATATTTGTTATATGTCAATGTTCCAAAAAACCACTAAAATTACTGATCTATGTAGATTATAATGGTTTTATCAAGATCACTCAATCCAAGGCACACTACCTTTATAAGAATTAGGGATTGGTTACTCCTCACCCAAGGGCACCCCCTCTTCTTCATCTCCATTAACTACATTTGTGATGGATGAAATAAATTTATAACCTTTATGGTCTCTACAAGTTCATTATGAACTAGATTCACCTTTAACTCTAGATAGATGCATTATGAACCTCAATATACATCTATTTTACTTCAAAACAGATTGAGTGAGCACCGTGGGAATATGAATTAAGTCAGTTTCATGCCTTAAACATCATGAAAACATTATATTTAATTATAATAATTCTAATATTGGAATTATCATATTATTAACTTCTTCTAATTCTTGACAAATCAATGGTAATCCTCTATCTCACTAACCATTTGGCTTAAAAATCATCCTATAAATTTTTACTAATAAACAACCAATGTTAAATGAATGAAAACTATTATTCTTTATATAAATGGATTTTTCAATATAATCATTATTATTAATCATCAATTCATTCTCTAATAACTAATTTATCAATTCATCACATGTTCTCTATCTTCCTCTTTTATTTATATTTCATACACAAAAATAAAATTATTTATACATTGAGATCACATTGTAATTATCATGAACAATTATAATGTTAGAAGAAAATATTAACATTGATTTCATAACTCAATGTATTAATTTAGTCATACCCATCATGGAAATTACAAACTGTTTCTCTTAACTTATGATACTAACTTCTTCGTTACCCACTAATGAAAGTGTTATATCTATGTCCTTAAGAAAATTTGACGTTGTAATGGGTGTACATATACTTATGCTTCAGGATATTTCTAGTTATAACCTCTAACTACATTATGTATTCGAGGGTACAATGGAAATAATTCTAATTCACTCAAAAATTTATACATGGAGCTATAACATCCTAAGACGTTATGATATAGTTTTTTTAAAAAAATAATCTTTTTGATAGCTTGCGGTACACAAAACCTCAAGTTTAAATGAACCATAATATTGTATACCATTATAACCTTGTTTATAAATAGATGATCATAAATAAGGATATTTTTTTTAAATTATATGGTTTAAAAACTCATAAAATAAATTCATTATTTATCAATTAATTTATAATAAAAATTAATATTATTTGAAAGTAAAAGACATGTTTTTCTAAAAAATTATTTTATGCACGAAATGTGTTTTTATCTTAATAAATTTAGTCCATAATCATTATTTAGTGATTTAAATGAAATTTAGATGTTATATATATTTTTTAACATTAGTGAAATATAATTACTATGCATGCTATAAGAATAAATCATGTTTTGAACTTTAAAACATTATTTTTCTCAAACTGATATTCATCACATTTATCACACTTATTTTAAAATTATTTTCATCAAATTATATGTATTTAAATTCATAAAATTTACAAAATATTTGTAATTTTATATATAAAATTTGGTTAATAGGACCATTTTATTTTTAGGCATAATGAAGAAAATTGTTGTAAAATTTATGTCCTCGTTAAGGGGTAAATAATTTTAATCTAGGTTAAATATAAGTTTCATGGAAACCATTTTACATAAAAATTACTATTTGATGAAGTTAAATAGAGCCTTATCACCATAGGCTAGAATTTTAATTATTTAGGACAATTTTTTCTATGAAATTGGCATATATAATACTTAAGAAATAGAATGTTACAAAATGTCACTATCTTAGTTTTAAATATCTTTTATGTTTCTACAAAAGAAGAAAATAAGTTAATGAGTGAATATAAATTTATATTTTGAGAATAATGAAACTATCTTCACTATGGTAATTTATTTATAATTTTTAGAAATTAAATGATTATCTTGAATGCTTACGCAATGCTAGATATGTATTTATTCAATTAATAAAAATAATAAAAAATAATATTAAATTTTTTTAAAGTAATATAATTTGTTTAATTTATTATGTTTTTATAATTATTTTATTGATAAATATAATATATTATTAATTTTAAATGATTTATATTTGAATTAATAATTTTTTATTTATCTCTTAGTCACATTAAATGATTAGTGTAAAAATTAGAAATAATGATATTTTATCAAAATAATATTTTATTAAATTATTTAAAAATAATAAAATTATTAAAGAGGAAACCTTGTATAATTTATGGTCTATAATTTCATCTGATGGTATTTTATGAAATAATTTTCAACATATATGAGAAATTATAACCCTTTAAGGGTGAAAATTTTGTTACCATGATTAAAGTTAAAATAGGTTAACTAAGGAGTTAAACCAATTGAAAACGGTTTAAACACCACTTAATCATATCATGATTTTATTATTTGATTTTATTTTGACCCCATACCACATCATCTTTGAATAAATATCCTTTAAGGGTCATTTGAGTTAGAGAATTACAGTGTTAGGTTTTAATATTTTACGGAATTCAATGAGTGCCCCTACCCTCACTTATAAAAGTCACCTCTCCTCTGTCTTCTTCATGAAACATATAAACCTAAATTTTAATAAATTCCTGAAAATTTATCTTTACAGCTTACCCAATTACATTATAGAGGTTATTTTATACCTAATAGATAAACCCAAGGATACTTAAAAGGATATCAAAAGGACTTCTTACAAAGAAGAGGTAATCATCTTAACCAACCACATTTTTTTACTTCTTCTTTACCTCCAATAAATATGTGGTACTTATCATAAAATAATAAATTAAGTCCCCTAAATATAATTATGTTTTATAATGATTATTATATCACTATTATCTTCCTTTTTTTCTAATCAAACTATAATTGAAAGTATTTCTCACGTGTACATATGGTTTACTGTCTCAATGTAGCGATACAAATAATTTTCCACCACAATATTTCATATATGGTGAATATTATGGGTTTAATGTCTATACTTTATAATTAGTAAATAATTATACATATGAAATTAAAATATCACATCTAACTTCTTTCTTTCAAATTATTTTGAAAACAATAACTTCTCTTATGTTTTTGGGATGACTACGACCTCCGCAAAGTGATATGAATTGTTATTTATTTTCAATTTAGTTTGAGGGTAATAAAAATATATTTAATAAATATAAATTATTTATATGAAAAAATAATTATTTTATAATGGCGAATTATTACTCACCTTTGTTTAATTCCAAATGACCAAATCCATTTTTTTAATTTTCAAAATAACCACTTTATGGTCTAGTGGGAACCTTACAAAATTCCATATTCAAAATTCAAAACATCCCAAAAAACCACATTCAACATTAATAAAAACCCACCCAAAATTCCATATTCAAATTTCAAAATATGAATTCCAAAAGCACTTCTCCAGCCCTGCACCTTACCCAAATCCAGGCCGCACTACTCCAATACATCATCATCACCGCTACTTATCGACATTGACACCATCATCACTGGAACCGTAGGACCATGCCAGTAACACTTAATCATCACGGAAGCTCAAAACATGAGCCAAAAACTAATCCACCCCAAACTGTAATCACCAAAAACCAAATAGATACTTCACCAGAATAATGTGTGATAACAAGCAGTCGTCAAAACGAAGCAAATTATTATTATTTGATCATAAAATAATAGTTCTCAAATCAAAATCATATCAGAAGAATCTGAATATTTGGGATAAACTCGATCAGAATCATAAACGCCTCCAAAGCCTATTGAAGCCTCTATAACATATAATCCAAAGAGGAAAATGAATTAGGGAAAAGAGTGTGGAAGCAGAAGATCCATAAAATATCACAAAACCAAAGATTCAGCCAAACAACACCACAAACTAAAATACATCCTCCCAAACCATAAACAACTTCAAAAAAAACAGAAGAACATAACCAGTGCACTAGAAGGAGACCCGCTTCCAAGATCCCATCGCCACCAACACGAACACACTTGATGGCCACAAATAATCACCCACCACCCACACCGGAGATATAGAGGATCCCTATGCTGCTGGATCTATGAAATTGGTCATAGACTGACACTGCCCCACTAAGGGGAACCCCATCCTGCAATAAAGGAATCGGCGAGGAGGGATAACAACAATGGAAACGGGACAAATGATTCCACGAAGTGACCACAACAGAGGAGTGCCGCTAGATCTCACCGAGCGTAGGGAGGACCACCACATCATCCCAAGACGAAGGAAGTGGCGACGAGAGGGAAAACCTAAAGCATTGTTCCCCTTACGGGATCATCCTCAATCTTTCTTTCACACCATTCATCAATTAACAAATACAATATTCATGGCTACCTACGGTATACCATCTAAATGAATGGTATAATTAATTGTTCTATCTATAACACTTATGGGTGACTATAATTATATATATAATTAATATATAGTAAATCATTATCATGATTAAAATTATTTATATGTAGAAAACACGATGAAATTCGAATGACCAAAACCAATGAATCAAAACATACATGAAAAATGAAGTAGTTATCACAAGGAATAATGGTTTAATATACAATAATTATTAAATAGGTGATAAAAGGTTATAAGAAAATAATATTTGGTTTGATATATATGTTTATATATATGGAATATATTTATAAAAATCTATATTTATTATAAATGATGTTTGAACATATATAAAGGAAATCCGACATGAGGTAAGGGTTTATTTCACAATCTCATCATTATTTATGATTTTTATGTTTAAGTAAAACTATAGAGAATTGATTGATATTTATATCTTAAAACTACAATATTTTCTAATAATATGATTACTCAAGAAATTTAAAAGTAATAGTGCCATTTTTATCTCTTTGTTACTGGAAATAATTGAGGATTATTTTTAAAGAAAAGTATACTTTATTAAATATTTAATAAAAAATCCTTTTTCTTATATATCCATGTTTTCTCAAAATATTTTAAACAATGTTTTCAAAATTATAAATTTATTTACTAATGAAAATTTTACCCATTGTTTAATTTTTACAAATTTTTTTTAAATGAATCTTCATGTCATATTCCAGAAGATGTACATCTGACCTTTTTATAATGGTGTCAAATGATTTTTTTTGGCTTATATAGAGTATAAAAAATTACCATCCATCATGGAAACTAATCATTTTATGATTAATTAATAATTTTTCATGATTCAACTCATAGAAAATGTTTTTCCAAATATTCTGTAAGTTTTCAATTTTTAAAAGTGATTTTCAAAGTTAAATGTGTATTTTTCTCATGACGGTTTTTAATGAATATTTTATTATATTTATATTCATTAATGATATCAAAGCATATTTCAATTATGTTTCTACTTGGGATATGTTTTAATGATAACATCATTGTTATTTATCTTTATGGATTATGAATGGTTTGACTGGTGATGTACTATTTTGATAAGATTCTTCATATTTCTCATAGTGGTTTAGGATGTTGTTAATTGTTTGAAGAAAGTATTAAAATTTTATATGATAGTTTTTCAATAAGAATGTTTATGTAGATTATGTTTCTAACCTTTTATATGAGGAATAAATTGGACTTTGTATGTGATTTGTGGGGCCTAATATATCTCCATGATGCATCAGTGGGTCTTATGAGAAAAACTAGCTTGGGTAATTGGATAAGGCCTTACCTATTTATATAATATGTATTGTCACAAGTATTTGATGGAATGTTTATAATTTATAGAATTATTAATTCCCTCATTAAGAGATTAATTATTGATAACCATGTGTTTATTTTTTTAGTTATGAAATCCATTGATATGTTTCATGATCTTATGATTATTTATAATGTATTATTTTATCATCATTTATTCAAGGAATTTTATTCTTCATACTCATGTTATCGATTAAATAGAATGGGTTTTTAGATATTTATCCCCACCATATTGATTATTCCTAGTTTATTCATGTTAGATTTTGATATACACAAACCCTTGATGGTAAAATTTACTCACCCATTTCATATTTTTAGTTCTCCTAGGATACCATGATGTTTCTTATGATTTATCCTTTTGGATATTCCAAAGGGAATAATATTTCTCAGAATGAAAATACTATGTTATTCTTTAATTTCTCAATTTTAAAGTGAGATTCACCTTTGTATCTAGTCTTCTAATACTACTACACTATCCAATCATTCAGGAAGTGATTCCATGTATCTGGTGATAATGTAATGAAGTAACCACCAACTATGGGCTACTAGGGTCGGGGTCATTATAGTAGGTATCATACAAATTTTAGTAGAACACTTGGGAAGTATATTTAGGGAAATATGTATTAGAAAACCTAACCCTATAACTGAATTTTGAGATAAGTCTAAGTATAGGATAACATCCTAACGTTTTGTTAAGGTATACATTATATGGATTTCCTAGCAATACATCCATATATAGAGATTATAAGTTGATTTGCCTCTAGAATAGTTGTACCATGGTGTAATAACTCCAAAATGGGCACATTGGGATTTGACTCAATCATCACCTGATGTACAATAATGAGCCTTGGTAAACACATATTTGGACACTCTCAAGAGATATTATTAAAATAAATCAATTTTTCCATATAATTTTTTTTGAATTATTTGAAAATACTTTTGTGATTTCAGTATGTTTCCAAAAAATCATGTTTATGATTATGAGATTTTCTATTCATAATTTCTTCAATTTATGTTATGTGTTTCACTAGTTATGGGATTAAACATTATGTTTCATATTGTTATGATCTAATCCTATATATTACATAATTTAGAAAATTTTCCTAATATATGAGATGGGATGTATATAGATTCAAATAATCCATGTAAGGATTTAACTTGTGGGATAGTTAGTGAAGATATTTCTAGAGCTACAATTAGACTTGAGAAAATTATAACTATTTTAGAGCGAAGGAATCAGGATATGACAAATAACATTACCCATGTGGGGTAGCCTACTAATCTACAAAATTGTGTAACAATGTTAAAAAAACATTATGCATCAACAACTTGCATAATCCAATGGGACTACCAATCCAGTTTAGATGATCAATTGATAAGTTCTATAGAGAATATATTTCTCACATTCTGATGTAATGAAAGAGAGTATGTTGTCATAATAGTTTATCATCTCTTAAGGGATGATAATAAATGGTGTTTGTTTTTACAAAACATTAAGTATATGGAGGAAATAGAGAGTATGGAATTGGAGGATTTTAATGTTCTCTTTGTGGGAAAATTATTATCCTCAAAAGTAATGAGTAGATATGGAGAGAAAATTATTTAATATAAGAAAAAATAGGATTAAATTACTTCTATGTATGAATCCAAATTTATGATGATAGAAATTCATGCTACAAAATATGTACGTAATACAAGGAGCATGATTGACCATTCATTATATAGGTTTATAACAATCCTGGGCTAGGAAATAGTCTCCCAAAAATTCTCATCATATGAGGATATAGTATCATCTTATATCCAGATAGAGAAAAAATTATTCATATCTTATGGATTTGAAAGAAATCCTGATAAAAATAAAATTGATGAGCACACTAGAAAATGTAATATAAAAAAAGGGAATAAAAGAAGGATATATTTTCCATATTTTAATTTATATGGAAAGAAACAATGTGACAGATTATTGTAGGGAATGTGAGTTTTTGATAAGTGTCCAGAAAGAATCCACTAGAATACTAATTTTAAGGGAAATAATGAACATTCCAATGAGAAATTATTCATATGTTACAATATGGGGAACTATGAAAAATATTGTCCTTGGTGTCCAAGAAATTCTCTATAGAAAGAACTGCGAGATCAATGCCATGATTATACGATCATTTTAAATCCCATGTATTTATAGAATAATAGATTTTCATATCTAATAATATTTATGAATTATATAATAATTTTACATAAAAGGTGATGATTTCTCTGATATCATACCTAACACACAACAACAGGTTCATCGAAATCTTACGTTGCTATAAAACTGAGTTATACCAAAAATTAATACATTTTTAATATTATTATTTTAAATGGTAGTTAACACCACGACATTATATTAGAAATAATGCATAGCGCTAACTATATTATATTCACACATGTTTTTAAAATAGTTTGAAAGTCCTCAAATAACCTTTAGGGGCCTAAAATGTGAATAAATCCAATTTTAAGCATAAAATTCTCTAATATTTTTAAAAGCTAGTTTTACTGCATTTTGATGGTGAAAAATTATTAAATATAGTTTTTTTTCACTTTTATACATCTTATTTGTCAAACTAATCTTTTTATTTGGATGTGTTACACAAAAATTTAACTTGGTTAAAATTTTGGTGTGTTTCTAATGATATTCATAATTTAATGAATAGGGAAAAAATACAGCATTTTATTTCAATACCACCTTTTCATTTAATTTATTCATATAGTTAGGTTATCATTTTAATTTTAGAAAAAGTGTAATTGAATTATGTTTTTATGATTTAAAATAATATTGTTCATTGGAAGCAATTTCATATAAAAATTTGATAAAACCACAGGTCAATATTTTGATGGTTTTTACTTTTAAAAAAACAGTTTCTCATATTCAAAATGATAATTAATTTTAAATTGATTACTAAAAATTATAGTTTTTGAATTCAAAAAATGGTTTCCATATTTTCAATAATAAGGTCAAATTATGTTAACATGTCCCTATTATTTTTTCACATTATGAATAGTAACTTTAGTAATTATTTTTATTTACCACGATTAAAGGGAAAATCCGGAAAATAAGGGTATAAATAATATTATAATAATATTAAACTCCCCTAAAAATATTCATAATCATATTTTATGACATATTTATGACAACAAAAACCCTTGAGATGAAAATTTTTCTTTTATAATCATCATGGATGTGATTATGACACTTATAGTTTTTAATTGAAAGTCAAGCAAGTATGCTATAAACATGATTCTTCTCACTAAAGTAATTTTAATATGGGTTTATATAAATTATCTCTTAAACTATAAATATTCATTAGAAATATGAAAAAAGTTTCTATATCATGGTATTTTATTTGTTAATTTTTGACATTAAATAAATAAATTTAATTATGAAAAAATTATGATGATGTACTGATAAATTCATTAATGAAAGATTCAAATAAATGATATTATATATGATAAAATAAATATTATTTGAAATATTTGATGCCATATATTAATTTTATGTATGCCTATGACATATTATAATTTATTTAATGTTTTTTTAAAGAATCAATTTTTTTATGATTTGTTGAAAAATTCATGTAAGAATAATGTCAATATTGACATATTTCATAACTTAAAATATAAAATAGATTATTAAATGTTCTAAAATTCAAAAAAATATAATATTCTAAAAATGGTTATTATAAGTTCCAATATGTAATAAATGACTCTTTTTTGGCTGTTTTAAATGTTATGGTAATTATATTAACACACAAAATGTAAATAATAAGTTATCATTGTAAGATTAAAAAAGGTAAAATAAGGGTTAAACAAAAAAATAAGGATTAAAAAATATTGAAAACCTATCTCATTTTAATTTGATAATGGGATACGACCTAAAATAATCTTATATTTGAAATAAATGAGTTTGGGACCATTATAAACCGAAAATAAATTTGTAATAAATTAATATTCAAAGAATTTCCTAAGGTACCCCTCATCTCTCCTATAAAAGGGAACATAACCTTATCTTTTATTCACACTTAAAAATAATTTTTTTTGGAAAATATATATAAAACCCTCTTCATAGATTTTCTAAACACATTAGTATAGCCTTATTTTAGGTATAACACCCTTCATAGAGGTGTCAACGTGTTCTTCAAGGGAGATCAACCGAAGAAGAGGTATCTTTTTCTCTAAGTTTATCTATTTTATTTCATATTCAACTTTCTTAAAATCTCCTAAAGCCATAATCATATTAAAACTACAATATAATTAATATAATAAGATGTTATTATGTTCATATCATCACCTAAATCCATCTCTACTTCTATCAAATGGGGAATGAATTAATCATTCATGTGTACCTATGAACTTTCACCTCCACGAACCGTTTTAGTTCATTTTACATTAAAGTATATCTAGATCAGTAATAATTAAGGGATTAATATTCCTATTTTATATTAATGACATATATATCATTTTAGAATAATAATATTTCAATTATTTTCTTTCCTTAAATGCACATAAAAACAATAATGTCATTCGTGTGTACGTGTGACCAATCACCTCCACGAAGCGATGCACATTTTTTTTATCCACAAAATCTGTTGTTTGATATATATAAGTATATTTAAATGATTACTATTATGAGAATAATATTATGATCATTATTTAAAGATAAAATAATAATTACCTTTTGTCTATAATTATCAATGAAAAATTAAAATGTTTGCCATGCGTACGTACAACCTAGCATCTCCAGGAATAGAACATTGTTAATTTTTCAAAACCATAATTAAATGAATGATTTAATTAGTATGATTAATATATTAAAGTTATAATCAGGTCATGAATACTATTCTATAGATGATGGACTTTTGACCACATGGACTAGTGACATCAAAATCATGTTTATTTTAGACTCATGTACCGAATATCGACAAAACATCTGATACAAACTTAATTAATTATGTAATTTTTATAAAATTGTATAAAGTTATATAAAAGGGATAAAAAAATATAAAAACGTTCTCTATAATGTATAAATTAACCTATGTTTATTATTTAGGAATATTATGACTTTACGTGATGATTCAGACTCAAGGTAAGGGACTTCATCTCAATCTCCTTTTATTATGGCACATATTGATAATATACACCACCTTATTTTATAAGGTGTATAATAAACCCCTTTGAATATTAATTTAATTAAAACTTTTCAAAAGGAATATTTTTTATAATAAGTGTTTAAAAAATGAAAAAGGAATGTTTTTTAACATATGTGGCATCAACGACCATTCCAGCTTCGTGACTATTATTTGGTATTTGGATTGCTCTACAAGTTGTAATGTTTTTAAAATGAAAAGTAAATAACATATTCCATTTTTTGAATTTTGGTACTGAAAATTGTTTTGAGACAGGATTTATTATATCAATATCTAGAAATGATATCTTATGATTACAATGTGAAAATTTTATTTTTCCCTTAATTCTTTTTAATGTGTTATGATTATGTTTTGATCATATAGAAATGATTATTTATATGAGTTGTTTCATAATAAACATAGTGTAGGTGATTCCTTGTTTTCTCTCTAATATATTGGTTAATGAGACGTATTTAAACAACAATGTTTCCCCTAATAGATTTAGGCAATATAATTTTATGGGTATTACAAACGTAACCATGAAGGTTACTCCCTACGTATCTGTGAAATCGACAATGTAAGTATGATAAGGATATCACAAGTTACCATTCTGATTTATGATTTCAATGTACTTTTTATGATTTCTATGAATTCATGATTTGTAAATATTCATGTAATAAAAATTTGTCTTCTTATTTTATCCCTTACTGAGATTTCTATTCTTTTCCCATGTTTTGAAAGGTTTTTCACATGTTTTAAAGTATAATATAGTCAAGGATTGGATCAAGTAAAATTTATGATTTAGCATGAATAAAACCCAAGTTTCTTTTTAATTTTTTTTATATAAGAAATTAATACTGTTGGAATTTACCAATTTTTATTTATATGTTTTCTTATTTGTGAGTTATGGCCCAATTTTCTAAAACTCTAAAGCTAAAAAGATTCTCAATGTGAAATGATGACTTAACTAAAGATTATTTTTTGAAGGCTGGGGTATTATTGTTGGTATTAGAGGTCAGTTTAGATAAATTTAAGGGTTAGGATATTGTTAATTGAATATCCATAAATAATTTTTAGCATATGGAAAATTCGAAATGATATAGAATTTGAATATTAACATATTGCTTCATATAAGATATGTTTGTTCAGAATGATTTTTCCATAGAGGAAACATGGTAATAGTATTGGGAAGGCATATAGAGGTAAATAAAATTCAAAATCAACATTATGAGATAGTCAGAATCATAATTGACTAGTTTACTGCAATTATTGATAGGTTGACTCAGGAAATAAATGGTTGTGGATCCATGCATGAGATTATCCAGATAAACTGCAAAGGAACATGTCTGTGGTTGAGCATTTCGTGAGGCGACATCCTCTATCATTCATAAGAGCAACTGAAGTTGTGCTCTTTGATGAGTGGATTAAATACCATGAAATTATTTTTTATGTCTTGGGCTGTTTAGAATATCAAAAGGTTAATCTTGTTGTTTACCATTTTTAAGGTGAATCTAATCAGTGATGGTTGTTGATTTAGAAAATCAATTATAGTGAAAATATTTATGCACTTTATTTGGATGAATTCAAAGGTATATTTCTTGAGAAATATTTCCCTATGGTGGTTCAACTTATGATGAAAAACAATTCTTGTAATTGAGGTAGGAGGATGACTAAGTGGCTGATTCTGAATAAAAATTAACTTTACTAGAAATTTATATTCAAAATTTCATATAATATGTTAAGAATAAAACAAATCATTTTTACTGAGGGTTAAATCCAATTTATTTAAGGGAATATATTATCATGTGTTTAAAAGTTATGAAAAACTTGTTCAATATGTGGAGAATGTGTAAACAGAGTTTGACGATGATCATGAGTTCTTTTCTAAAAAAGAAAAATAAGAGGTCAAGATGGAATACCAAAGGGAAATATTATTCAAAATATCATAATGGAAATAAAATTATGTTTACAATTTATGAAATGTTTTGTTAAGAGAACACAATGGGATGCCTTTTTAATTCTGTTATGCGCTTTCAATGTGGTAAAATGGGGCATAAGGCTTGTAACTACACTGAAAAAGATAATGGTAATAAAAAATTTGATATATAGTCAATGAAATGTTTAAAATGTAAAAATATGGTACTTTATAAAAATGAGTGTCCGATGAATAATTTGAATAATGGTAGGAAGGTGGACTATAAGAAGAAAGGTGTGGTGAAATCCTTTGCAACTACTTCAGTAGATGTTGGGACATCAAATTAAGTGGAATATGGTACACTGTTTTTTTCTTCAGATTATGCAAATGTGTTTTTTTGTTCTAGTTCCAAAAATTCTTTCATTTCTGCGAAATTTTGTGGTAAACTGGGAATTCCATATCAAGAAATGAATCCAGAACTTATGGTTAAAACCCCTAGGAGAAATTTTGAAGCAAAAAAGAAATTATAAGAATCTTGTTGTCCTTTCCTATGGAATGAATCAACCTAAAAACCATATTGTTTTTCATTTAGTAGGGTTTGATGTTATATTGGGTATGAATTATCTTTTTATATAACAAAATAAGATTGACTGTAGAGCTAGATAAGTGTATTTTCAGAAATAATTTCAGTTTGTGTACAAGAATGATCCCTTACCATTGATAACATATCAAAAAGCTGAAAAACTAGAAAAAGAGAGAAATGAATGTTACCATGTACATATTTTTGAAAATAAAAGAACTATTCAGATTAATGAGGCTCTAATGGTGAATGTGTATCTTCAGTTTTTTTATGATGATTTTCATAGTATTATAGCTGATCGAGAAGTTGAATTTAATGTTGACGTAGTTCCTGATGCTAATCCAATTTCAATACCCCTTTATTGAATGGATCAAATTTTACTTTTAGTGTTAAAGAATCAATTATTGGAGTTATTAGATAAATGTTTCATTCGACCTATATCATCACCATGGGGTGATTCTATCTTGTTTGTTAAAAATAAATATGGTTCATGAGACTTTTCCTTGATTTTAGAGTCTTGAATAAAATCAATGTTAATAAAAAGTATCCTTTGCCTCATACCAATGATTTGTTAGATCATCTCTAGGGTACTCAATATTCTTAGAAGGTTTATATGAGGTAATAGTGCCCTTAGTTGGAAGTACAGGAAGAAGACATTCAAAATACAATGTTTCTTACCAGATATTGACAAATTGAATTTTTAGTTATGTAGTTTACATTATCTAATGCACGTGTTGTATTCATAGATCTTATGAATAGAATATTCCATGATTTTTTGGATAAGTTTGTGGTTGTTTTTATTGATGATATTATGGTATATTATAAATATAAATATGAACATGAAATCCAATTATGATTTTTCATTCAATCCTTAAATGAAAAGAAATTGTATGGGAAATTCCGCAAGTGTGAGTATTGGTTACAAAAATTTCATTCCTTAGTTACATTGGTTCTAAATAAAAAATAAAATCTGATCTTGGTTAAACAAAATTTATCAATGAATGGTCCATACCAATAAATATAACTAAAATTAATATTTTTATTGGTTTATATAGTTATTATTGGATTTTTTTTTGAAAAGTTTTCATGATTATATATCCCACTGACTAATTTAACTCGGAATGTTGTTAAGTTTATATGGACAAAAGAACATAATTAATGTTTTTAGGAATTGAAAACAAGACTGGTTAATGATAAATTTTCTGAATTGCCTTCCAGAAATAGTTATTTTTTTTATCTATAATGTCTCTTTATCGAATGGACTTGGGTGTGTCCTAATACAGATTGATCAGGTAATTGCTTATGTTTCACATCAGTTGAAAACTGAAGAGATAAAATACCCTACGCATGACTTGAAATTAGTTGCTATTGTTTTTTGCTTTAAAAATATTGAGGCATAATATTTATGGAGTAAAATGTAAAATATATACTAACTATAAAAGTTTGAAGTATATATTTACCCAGAATGAATTTAACATGAGACAAAGAAGATGGGTGAACTTAATTAGGGATTACGATTTCATGATTTATTACCATCCTAGAAAAGAAAACAAAGTCTCTGATTCTTTGATTCAAAAAATTAATTCTACATTAACCATGTTATATTTGGAATGCAACCCTTTGATTAATGATTTGATGAAATTTGGCATTGAAGTTGTCGATGGAAGAAATTTCTCTATTTTGTTTCAGGTTTCAGTGTTATCATCTATAATAGATAGAATTAACAATGCCTCAAAAGAAGATATTATGTTGTAGAAAATGGCAGACTTGGTTCAAAAGAGTAAGTTACCTGAATTTAACATTGATAGATATTGTGTTTTGAGGTTTTAGAAATAGATTATTTGAGCCTTGTGATTCCTATTTAACGAATGATTTGTTATGCGAAACTCATAGTTCTCTATTTTAAGTTTATACTCGTAGTATAAAGATGTACAGATATCTTCGAGAGTATTACTGGTGGGATGGAATGAAAATAGATATTGATGACTTTATTTTATAGTGTTTGAATTTTAAATAGGTTAATGTTGAGATAAATCTTCCAAAAGGGTTGCTTAATCCATTTCCAATACAAGATTGGAAATGGGAAAATATATCCATTGATTCTGTAGTGGGCTTAACAAAGACATCTTGAGCTAACAATACTAGTTGGGTTACTATTGATATATAGAATGAATATTTTCATTTTAATATTATTGAAGATATATTATATCTAGATCAACTTTCTTGAATTTATAATAAATATATAGTAAAGTTACAAGTAGTTACCCACTCCATTATATTTGATCATGATCCCATATTCACTTCTAACTTTTGTAAAGGCTTTCAGATGTCATTGGGAAGTGAATTAAATTTTAGTTCAGCTTTTCATCCTCAATCAGAAAGATAGACAGATCGAACAATCTAGACCTTGGGGGATATGCTACATACTTTTTCAATGGATTACTAGGGAAGTTAGGATCAATATATTTCTTTGGTTGAGTTTTATTATAATAACAGTTTTCATTCCAGTATAAAAATGAAACCATTTGTAGAATTATATGGTTAGTAGTGTCGAACCCCAACTTTCTAGGATGAAGTAGGTGAAAGGAAGTTGATTGAACCAAAATTGGTATAACAGATGGTAGAAAAATATCATTTGATTTAGAAGAACATCAAGAAATCTCAGGGAAAGTATAAAATTTATGTAGATAACCAGAGAAAGGATATTTCTTTTGAGGTAGGTGATTATTTATTTCTAAAAATTTCACCATGAAAAAGTGTGATTCATTTTTTTAAGAAAAGGAATCTGTCTCTGAGGTTCATTGGACCATATGAAATCATAGAGAAAGTTCAGTGAGTTCTTACAGAGTGTATTTACCTCTAATTTTATCCTAGGTACAAATTTTTTTTAATGTTTCAATATTGATATAGTATTTGTTGGAAACATCTCATGTTTTGAGTCCATAAGTATATTAGTTGGAGGAAAATATTTTTTTATGAGGAATTTCTAATCCAGGATCCTGAACATAGAGGTAAGGTATTGTAGAATAAGGTGATTCATTAGGTTAATGTTATATAGAAAACCCTATGGTTGAAGTGGAAACATGGGAATTTACGAATTCTAGGAGGGAGAAATATCCACACATATTTGATAAGTAAATAAAATTGTGGTGAGGTAATTTTTAAAATGCGGAAGATGAAACATTCCAGGTATTTATAGAATAATACATTTTAATATTTATAAATATTTATTAATTATATATTAATTTTACTTAAACATGTATTATTATTCTGATAGTGTACCCAACACACAACAACAAGTTTCTCTGAAATCTTACGTTGCACACAAAACTGAGTTATACCGAAAAATAATACAGTATTAAAATTATTATTTTAAATGGTAGATAATTACAAGCCATTTTATTGGTAGGAATGAATAAAAAAACTATTTATTTTTACAAGTGTTGGTCAAATATTTTTACATTCGTCAAATAAATTTTAGAGCCTTAAAAGGTTAATAACTCCAATTTTAAGCATAAAATACTATAATATTATTAAAAGGTAGTTTTATAAACTTTTGATGGTTAAAAAATTTTAAATAGAGTTTATTTCACTTTTTATGTCCTATTTGAAAAAATAAACTTTTTCTTTGAAAGAAGGACATAGAAATTTACATTGGATGAAAATTTTGTATTTTTTTGAAGAAATTTATGTTCTAATGAATAGTAAAAAATAATACATTTTAATTCAAAACATCCTTTTCATATAAATTATTTATATAGTTATGTTAAACAAATAATTGGTTATTAAATGTAATTGAATTATTTTTTATCATTTAATTCATTATTGTTCATTGGAAATAATTTCCCATTGAAATTTGATATAAACACATGTCAATCCTTTGATGGTTTTTACATAAAAAAACAATTTTCTTGTTTTGACAAAGGGAGTTGATTTTAAATTAATTAATACAAATTATGTGTTATAAATTTTGAAAAATAGTTTCCATTTTTGGAATTAGAAGGTTCAAATTATGTAAATAGTTCCATTTTATTTTTAGACATTATAAATAGTAACTTTGGTAATTACTTTTATTTACCACAGTTTATGTGTAAATCAGGAAAATAAGGACAAAATTAATATTATAATATTAAAAAAATACCCTAACACATGTCATAATCCTATAAGATGAAATATTTCTGACCCCTAAAACCCTTGGGATGAAAATTTGGAATTTAGAATCCACTGGGGTGTGATTATGACACTTATAAATTTTGATTTAAAGTAAAGGAAAATGTGTTGTAAACATAATCCTTCTTAGTAAACAATTTTTAATATTGGTTTATATGAATTATATATTCAATAATAAATATTAATTATAAATATAAAATTTTTTCCTACATCATGGTATTTTATTTATAAAATTTAGACACTAAATAAATAAATTTAATTAAGACACAATGGTGATGTAGTGATTACTTCATTAATTAAATATTCAAATAAATGATATTATAATTTTGAAAATAAAAGTTGTTTGAAATATTTTATGCCATATAATACTTTTATGGATGGATATGACATGTTAGAACTGATTTAATGTATTTTATTCAATATAATCATATTTTTATGAATTTTTGGGAAAGATAAGTATGAATAGTGTCAAAATTGACAAAATTCCTAACTTAAAATATAAAATAGATTATTAAATGTAATGAAATTTCTAAAAATATAATAATAGACCAAATGGTTATTTTATGCACTAATATATCATAAATTACACTTTTCTGTTGTTTGACATGTTATGGTAATTACATAAACAGAAAAACTCTAAATAACAAGTTATCATGGTAAGATTAAAAAGGTAGAATAAGGGTTCAATAAAAACTAAAAGTATTAGAAAATATTCAAAACAATTATAACTTTAATTGGATATTGGGATAAAAAACAAAATCATCTTATATTTTAAATAAATGAGTTTTTGACCATTATAAATCAAAACTTAATTTATAATAAATTAATATTTCAAGACTTTCCAAAAGTTCCCATCATCTCTCTTATAAAAGGGAACTTCTCCTTCTCTTTTATTCACACTTCCAATGAATTTTAGATCATCCAAAATCTATCCAAAACACTTCCTAGAATACCTAACCACATTCTTAATGCATTATTTTAGGTAGAACATCCTTTTTAGTGGTGTTTAAATGTTCTTCAAAGGTGATCAACCGAAGAAGATTTGTCATTTTCTTTAAGTGTTCTATTTTATTTCTTTTTACACTCCCTTAAAATATCCTAAAACCATGAAGTGATAACAACTATAGTATCCTAAATATAATAATATTTTATTAGGTTAATATCATCTCCAAAATCAATATGTACTTCCATCAAATGATAAAGGAATTAATTTTTCGTGCGTACGTGTGAACTATCACCTCCATAAACTGTTTTAGATCATTTCCTATTACAGTCTATCAAGATCAGTTATAATTATTTAATTAATATTAATATGTGATATTAATTAAATATTTTTCATTTTAAATGATTAATATTTCAATTATTTTCTTACTATCTATGCATATAAATATTATAATGTCGTTTGTGTGAACGTGTGAACTATCACATCTGCAAAGAAATGTGAATCATTTTTATTCAACACATCAGTTGTGAGATATATATAAGTATATTTAAGTGATTATTATGATGAGAATAATATTTTTATCATTCTATAATGGTAAAATAATAATTACCTTATTTTCATAATGATCAATGAAAAATGTAAAAGTTACTCATGCGTACGTACGACCTACTGTCTTCATGAATATAACATTGTTCATTTTTTATAACCATAATTAATGATCTGATTTTAATAGTATGATTAATATATGAATGTGATAATTATTTCATGAATAATATTTTTGAGATTATTGAATTATTACCACATGGACTAGTGGCATCAAGACCATGTTAGTTTTCAACTCAAGTACTGAATATCGCTAAAACGTCAAATATGAACTTAAATAATTAATTAATTTTTATTACATGGTAATAAGTTATATAAAATGTATAATAAACTTGAAAAAGGTTATCATGCAACTAAAAAATAACCAAATTTTTTTATTTAGGAATATAACTATTGTATTAGATGGGTTAGACTCATGGTAAGGGACTTCGTCTCAATCTCATTTCATTGAGGAATATCTTGATAATATACACCACCATATTTTATAGGATGTATAATAAACTCCTTTGACTTTTAATTTTATTCATATTTTCTCAAAAGGAATATCTTTTATAAAAAGTGTTTACTAAATGAAAAAAGGAATTATTTTTTAACATATGTTATGACAAATACCTTTCCTCATCTGTGACCATTATTCGGTATTTAGATTCCTCTATAAGCCATAATGTTTTGAAAGAGAAAAGTAAATACCATATTCCATTTTCGGTATTTTGGTATTAAAAATTTGTTTTGATAAGGGATTGATTACATAAATTGCATGAAATTATATCTTATGATTGTAATGTGGAAAATCTATTTTTTCTTTTATGCTAGTTAATGTGCTATTATTATATTATGGTTCTTGGGAATTTCTAATGTATAATGGTGGTTCTGTGATAAACCGAGGGAGGGTGAGCCGATGATAGTTCTCCAATGAATTGGGTAATTAAATGGAGTTAAATAAAAAGGTTTCTTCTAAGATATTTAGGGAATATACTGTGATGGGTATTCTAAACATAACCATGATTGTTACTCTCTAAATAGCTATAAATGGTACAATGTAAGTATGGTATGGATGCCACAATTTATGTTTATGATTTAAGATTTCTATAAAGTTTTCATGATTATTATGAATTAAAAGGTTATAAATATTCATGTAATAACGTTTTCATTCCTTATTTAATCCCTTGCTAATCTTTTTATGCTCATCCCAAGTTTTGAAATGTTTCTCATATGTTTTAAAGAATAATAGAGTCAAGGATGAGATCGAGGAAAGGTTATGATTTAATATGAACAAAATCAAGTATCATTTTAAAATTTTTTTTTATGGATGAAATCGATACTGTTGGGAGTTTACATTTTGTATTTTTATGGATTTTATGTATGAGTTAGGGAATAATTTTCTAAAACTCTAAACTTGAAAATATCCTCAATGTGAATTCATAACATGTCTCAAGATTATGTAATGTCTATTGTTGGGGCCTTATAATCACAATAGCTGAGGCTCATGTTCTTAAAGATGTTGTGAAAGGAAATTTAATCATATAATCAAATTTATCGAATTATTTATTTGATTTTGTATCTTTACACTCTTTTATATATTCTATGTTTTCTTAGAATATTAGATATTTTCCTAGCACCTTAATAAGGGTGTTATCAATAAAAACTTATAGTATAATTCTCACTGCAATAAGGAAATGTCAATAAGTCCCCATTATGAAACATAAACATTCCCTATTTACCAACTTCATTATTATAAATATGGTTTATTTGATATAATACTTGTTATGGACTAGATTTAAAAATAGAATGAAAATGTTTATTAAAAAGAGAAGTAAGTTACAATTCATAGTGAAGATATTGAAATCCCAATCTTTATAGGGGATACATAACAATACGAGTCATGTGTTGGTATAACCCTAGTATCTATTTTGAATGAGACTCTTGGAGAAGAAGAGAAGACATAAACTACAAATAGAAAAGTAATGCTCAAATTTAGTATGTATCTATTTATTATAAACACGTTGATTTATTTCCTGAAGAATTACCTTGACATACACCATAGAATGAGGTGGAGTTTTCCATTTATTTAATATCTAATTAATATCATATTTCAAATATTCCCAATAGAATGGAAATTGTGAAACAAGTAGAAATCATTAAACAACTAGAGGAGTCCTGTAATAAAGGATTTATATGACATATTTTTTCAGCATGTGGATCCCCTATTCTTTTCAGTAAGAATAAAATTTATCTATGAGGTTTTTCATTTATTATTGAAAAATAAATTATATTATGACAAAGAACAAGTATCCTCTACCTCACACTAATGAATTATTTTATTAACATAAAAAATCTCAATATTTTTCAATGATTGAACTTCATTCTATGTATCATCAATTCTATGTCAAGAGGGAAGATATTCCAAAGGAAGCAATCTATATGAGGCCTAAAAAGTATCTTATTATAGTAATTCATTTAGATTGAATAATGAAGCATCTATTTTCATCAATCTAATGAGTATAATATTCAAATTATATCTTGATCATTATGTTGTGGTATTTATTGATGATATAATTGTGTACAATAATAGATATGAGGACCATGTGAATGAGTTTTGAATAATTTTTGAGAATCTTGTAAGAAATTTGTAATATTGGAAATTTATCATGTATGAATGTTGGAATTAGAAATCTTTATTTCTTGGGCATCTTTTTCCTATGTATAAAATCTCAATCAATCCAGTAACGAAAATGGTAGTTTAAGAATGGACTATACCAATGAACAAAATTGAGGTATTTAGTTTCATTAGTTTGGTGTGTTATTATTAGAAGTTGGTTAAAAGAAGTTCCTAATTGGATAACCCATTATCCAAGTTTATACATAAAGTGTTTATGTTACTATGGAAAACGGAACATCAAGAATGTTTTGAAAAATATAATTGGATATTGGTGAATGTACCTACTTGGACTTTACCATTTTAAAATATTGAAAATTTAATATATAAAGATTCATCAAATAGGGGAAATGGTTGTGTATTTATATAAAATGATAGATTTATTTTCTATGCATTATGGTTGTTAAATATTCTTGAACAAAAATATCTTTCCCATGATATGAGTTGGCAGAGTTAATCAGTTCATTGAAGATATAGAGAGATTATCTTTATGGTAAGAAGTGAGAGATATGTATAGATTAAAAGAGTTTGAAATAAATCTTTTCATATAAATAGATCAAGGTGAGGAAAAGGTAATAGATCATGATAATCAAGGACATTGATTACTAAATACACAACTACCAAGGGAAGGAAAGTAAGATAGTAAATGTGTTGAGTTTTAATGGTCATGGAGTCCTAAAAAATGGGGATTGACAGAGTTCCTATGTTTATAGATTTATTATATACATATCTTTGAATTATTAAGGAACGAGAAACATAACCAAAATTTTAACATATTTCCTATCTTATTTATTAGAAAAGAAAAAATGTTATAATCTTGATGATAGGAATATTCCAAAGAAAATTAATGTTGTGAATGATATCAAATTGACAGACATTGAATATTATGATAAATTTCTAAAATTAATAATGATACTAGGTGTTACATCTATTTATGAACCAAAAATTGATTCTTAGGATGATTCTGATAATAATAATTTATCTATATACCCTGTTTGAACCAAGATTTGTATATATTTTAAGGATTTTTTTGGGATAATTTGAATCCATAAGTTATAAATTATGTGTTATGATATTTTCTATTTCAATATGTGAAGGATGAGAGAAAACATCCTAGAAGAGTCATGAAACCTATACCTATTCATATGTGGAAATGCGATGGAATTACCATGAATGTTATCAATAGATTACCAAATAGTCCTAGAAATAATTATGAAATATAGGTTATTGTTGGTCACCTCACCAAATCTACAAATTTCCTCTATATAAAATAAAACATACCTCTTGAGCACCATGAATGACTCTATATTAATGAAGATGAAAGACAATATGGTAAACCAATTTTACTTGTTTTTTTATGTGATTTACATCAAAATTATAGAAAAATACTGACAGGGGTCTTGATACCAACCTTCATTTGAGTACTATTTATCACCCTCAAACCGATAGACAATCTAGAAGGACTATCCGACCATAAGATGACATGTTGAGGTTGTTCTCACATGACTTTTTTGATAAGTGATATTGGTATTTACCTTTGGTAGAGTTCACCTATAGCAATAAATTCAATTAAATTATAATGATGGTGTCGTATGAATATTTATGTGGAAAGAGATGTTATAATCCATCTTATCCAGTTTAATATGGTGAAAGTAATGCTTTAGGTCTAAAATATATGTAGGATACAATGAAAAAGTTAAATACTATTAAAACCCATATCAAAGAAGCTCAATGGAAAAAATATATACTAATAATTAGAGGAAAGATTTGGAATTTGAAGAAAGAGGTCTTATTTTATTGAAAGCATCTCTATAGAAGGGTTATATAACGATCAATATTTTATAGTACACCCAACCATTTTAAAATCTATAAATAATTGGAGTTATGGATTTCTTTTTTTTAATTTCACCAAGCCTCCCTAAATAACAATATGTGTTCCACATATCAATGTTAAGGGAGGATATTCAAAAACCAATTCATGTTCTCACATTATAATAAATATAATTTGAACCAGATCTATCATACTGTGAATAGCCCATCCTAATTTCGAATACTAGAGAAGAAGTGTTGATAAATTAGATGAATCAACTAGTTAAGGTACTTAGGAGGCAATATGAGTACCCAAAAAAATTATGATAAAAATATACCCAAATTTTTTCAGGTGGTGAAATTTAGGAATTTTTTATGTTGAAATTTTTTCAAGGAGGGAATAATGTAACACCTTGATAATTAATTATATGTTTTTTTAAATAATTTTAATCTCTTCAAAAGCTTACAATACAATCATCCCCGAGTCTAAATGAACCACAACATAGTATACCATTATAAACTAGATATTAAATTGAAGAGTATGAATAGGAATAACTAAATTTTAATAATTATATTTTTTAAACACATATAAAATAAATTCAATTGTTTTAAATTAATTATAAAAAAAAAATAAAATTCTTTTAAATGTAAAGGAAATGTTTTTTTGAAAATCAGTTATTATGCACGCAACATGTTTTTATCTAAATAAATAAAAATAATCAATGTTTGTGAATGATTTTAATGAAATTTATTTATTATATATTCAATAATTTATTTAACATTCGTCTAATGTTTCTACTATACACGGGATAAAAATATATCTAGTTTTGTGATTAAAATCAATATTTATCTACAAATCTGTTTTCATCAAATTTTGTGCTCTTATTTTTAAAAATAATTTATTATAATTATAAGTATTGATTTTGACAAAATGGATTATATACTGTTAATTAAGAGTTTCAAATTTTGTTAATAGGTCCCTATTATTTTTATGCATTATGAATAGTAATTGCAGTAAAATTTATCAACTTCATAAAAGGTAAATCTGGTTAATCGAGGTCACAACTAAATGTAAAAGTCACCATTTTCAATAAAAACACATATTATTTGAATTTAATTCAACCCTAATCAATTTAGTTTCTAATTTTCTTTTTTATAAGAGACATGTATCCATGAAAATGACCTATATTGTATTTGAAGAAAAGAAAGTTACAAAATGTCACTCTCTTAGTTTTAAAAACCTATTATGTGTTTACGTAGGGAAAAAAATAAAGTTATGAATGAAAATGAATGTTT
Organism: Viscum album; assembly: GCA_963277665.1. Taxonomy (NCBI): domain Eukaryota; kingdom Viridiplantae; phylum Streptophyta; class Magnoliopsida; order Santalales; family Viscaceae; genus Viscum; species Viscum album. Next base: position 1,184,861,625 of record OY728145.1, read on the forward strand.
TTTTGTGAACAATTTAATTACTTTCATGATGATATTTTATTTATGAATTTTAGAGATTAATTAATTAACATGAATACTTGTCCAGCACAAATATAATATTTATTCATTTAAAAGAAAAATAGAATAAATGATTTCAAAAAATAAAAAGTAATGTAATTTGAGTGTCTTATATATTTACGTGATTGTTTAGTTAAATTTAACATGTTAGTTTCGTATAAAATAATTATATTTTAATTAGAACATTTTTTTGTCTTCTATGTAAAATTAAATGAATAGTTTCAGAATTAAAAATTAAAATATTTTCTCAAGTAACATTTTATTAAATTAATTAAAATTATAAAAAATAATATAAGATAAAAAAGGTGGAAAATTTATGGCCGGAAATTTCACCTCTAATCCATTAATGATTCAATTTTCACATTATATTCAAAATTATTTCCCTTCAAGAGTTAAAAAAATCTTGCTATGGTTGATGTTAAACTGTGTGAACTAAGGGGTTAAATTAATATATAAGTTCTAAAACACCCCCATAAACTTGTTAAAATTTTATGCATTGATGATATTTTAAAAAAATCCTATATTTTATTTGAATCCATTTTCATTGGAGGCATTTGGGCTTCAAAATAACCTTATTATATTTTAATCTTTTATGAATTTCTAAGAGCCCCCTCCCCTCAATTATAAAAGGGAATGTCTCATTTATCATCTTCATAACACATTGGGATATTTATATTCAAAAAACCCTAAAAATTTATATTACCAACATTACTATACAAATTATACATGTTTGTTTCTTCTCAAAAGAATAACCCTATGGTCCTTACGAGGAGTTTTATAGGAGTTATTTCAAATAAGAGGTAATTTCCTTGACAGATTACTTTCTTTTTTACATATTATATAAAAACTATAAATATATGGTATTTATCATAAAATAATATCGTATTTATAATAAATATAAATAAATGTTATTATGATTATTAAATCACTATTACCCACTCTTTTCCCATGAAATGTGTAGTGAATGTATCATTCATGCATACATATGACTTATGTTCTCTACGTAGAAATAAAATTATTTTTCAACCAAAATAATTCATGGATGGTTATTAAGATTTTTTCAATGTTTATATATAAAAATTAATAATTAATAATACATATTAAATTTTAAAATCACATCTATCTTCCTACCTTTTAATTCATTAAAAAACAATGTCAATAATGCATATATGTGGGCTACGATGTCCAAGAAATGATGTGATTTATTTATTTCCATTTTACTTGGATGGTAATAAAGATATTTTTAATGAATATAAATGATATATATGATATAATAATTAATATTTAAAGGTTTATTATTGTTAATAATTATTTTATTCCATCTATCATAAATTGAAAATAACATTTATGTGTACATATAGCACACCATCTCTATGAATGGTTTAATTAATTTTATATATATAAAACATTTATTAATAACTATATATATGTATAAAATTAGTATATATTAAATTTATATCATGATTAAAACATTTTAAATTAGTAAACCATATTCAATGTACAAGGACCTGAACCAATAAGGAAAACATATATGAAAAACTAAGTAGTTAACAACCAAAATAGTGATTTAATGAAAAATTATTAATAATCATGTGATAAAAGGTTTTAATTAACTCATATATAGTATGTTTCAGAAAAACATCCCTCAATGTAACATTGAATTTTTTTTTGGTTGGTTGTGTTTGTTGAAAATGTAGGTTTTCAGGGTGAATAATCGAGTTTTAGAGATGTTGTTGACAATCCATGTAGACAAAGATACATGACAATGGAAGAAAATATTTGGATTTGGTAAAAAATAATAGATACAAGTTGGTGTTGTTTTCTAGTGTTTTCCATAATTTTGGGGTTTAAAATTTGGAGTTTAGTGAGCATCGCAAAAATTTTATTTACTTGAAGATCTCATCAAAATATAGAAAAGGCATGAGCTTCGGGAATATGGGATTCATGAAGTGGATTTCGCGATCACATGAAGAATTTTAACGGTGTTCTTCATGATTTTGGTGAGCTTCATGAACATCAAAGTTGAAGAGTGCTACAGCGAGGCTTTGCTGCGACAACATAATGGACTTAATGGAACACTCGTGATTACGATGAGCATTACAATTTGAAAATTTCCATGGTGCTTCATGATATAGAGAGTATTTCAGAAGAAATTTTGGAGCTTTTAGATTTGATCTGACATGGAGCTGACTTCACGAGGAAGGTTCTCAAGTTGGTGGAATCTCATATAAATAGGCCTTGACCCCCTGAGGAGAAGTAGAGAGTATTCCATGAAAATATTTTTCTCTCAAAATCACGAAGGAGGTTCATGGAGGTAGTGTGCTTCAAAATAGACAGGATCTTCGTGGTGGATAATCTATCACTATGAAAGATGTGTGTTCCACATTGGCTCAGTAAGCGTCATGAAGGAAGTCACTTTGTAAAGGCCTGAGCTCTGTGATGACCTAATATTTGCGAAATCTTGAGTATTTTTAAGTCTTGATCTCTACAAAGATGTGTGATTTTTGAATTTCTAAGCTATGTGAAGGTGTGTGTGTTATGAATAGGCAGGGACTTCGCAAAGGCTTGTTTGAGCTTCGCAAAATTAGGAGCTTCACAAAGTAAGGTTATTTGGGAAGGTATTTCCAAAGGTTGTTTCCCAGTGATCAGTGGAAAAGTTGTATTCGCCTATGGATAAATGTTGGAATTCAATAGAGCATCTACATACAGTGGAGGGTGTATTCATTAGAGATAATGAAGATTCCTACTGGTCTATAAACTCTGAGTGGATTTTCTAATGAAGATGTGAGCTCACATTAGTTAAGAGAGCTATGAGTTCTCAAATTTTTAGTGGTTGTGAACTAGTAGGGATAGTGTGTCCACTTTGAACTTGTATATAGAAGTATACTTATAGTCTATTTGGTACATCGGGACACCGCCTGTGTATGCTCATTGGACATAGCATAATGAGGGTGAAACAAGTAAAATTGTTGTGTCTTGTGCATGCCTTAAGATTCATTCATACTCTATAACGGGAATGATATGGAGAAGATAGTTTCATCTAACAACAAAAAAAGATCAAAAGGGGAAGTTATTTTAATTTGTCATACCTTGATTCACCCCCTCTCAGGATATCTAGCCTAATAGACCTAATAATTGGTATCATAGGGAAAAGTTGATATTATTGTTTCTCTATCAAATGGAGGACACTATTCATAAAGGGATTACAATTTTATACGAGAAAAAGTTTCACCTATGTATGAATCAGATCCAACAATACTTCTGATTTTTGGGAATGAATGTGTTTATAGCAGCAATGCATGTCATAATAGATTATATTAAATGTGGTGCATTATCGGAATACGAGCGTATATAATTTGATAATGAACCCAAGGTAATTAATTATTTAGGGGGAGACCTATACAATTATATCTAAATGAAGGTGATTTTATGAAAAACATCACATGCCACATGGGAAAATATTTTGAATATATATAAAGGAGACACAAAAGTCAGAGAGGAAAAGCATCAAGTTCTCTGGAATAAATATGAAGATCTAAAAATGAACCCGAATGAGTTAGTTGATTCATTATTTTATAGGGTATATATTTTTGTAGAGGATGTTCCGGGTCTTAGAAGAGTCATTTAAGACATAATGATTGTAAAGAGCATTTTGAGGAAACTTCCTCCTCGGTTCAATCTGAATATTTCAGTACTGGAAGATAAAGATCTGATAGAGATGACACTAGAAAATTTTCATAGTACTACGGTGGCATATAAAGCGATGAATGATGATAATGAGACTGTGGAAAAGGAGAAATCTATGTAGGTGGCATTCCATGAAATGAAGAATCCCTGCATTGATTATTCTTAGGAAAATGAAGAGACATATGAGGTAATGTAATTTATTTCTTCAAATATGCCAAGTGGAATAATAATATGCAATCCTAAGCTTCCATTGTCATGTTTCTGATTTGGAATGGTGGGGAATTTGGCAGAATGGTGACCTACGATGTTCCAAGAAGATGATGAGGATGAAGCTAAAATTCCAAGAAGGTCATTTTCATCCTATCTGAAAGGAAACAAACAGTTCAAGAAAAATTTATTCTAGAAAAGGAACCTTCTTTCACAAGAATTTGATAGTTTAGATGAGTCTGAGGTTGAGGAGATTGAAGATATACATAACTACAATGATCATGGAGAAAATTTTATGGTGGTAGTTTTTGATAGTTTAAGAAAAAGAAAGAAACCATCGTTGATGAGGAACAAGAAGACGAAGTTGAAGGAGGAGTCATCATGGAAGTTGAGTTAGAAGTATATCTTTAATAAGTAGATGTTTGAAGAGAAAAAAATGAAGAAATCCAACAAGGTGGTACATAATGCCAAAATCTATATGCAATAGAAGGAAGAAGAGAAGTCTGAGTTGGTAAAATAAATTGAAGAACATACATCTTTCAGGACAGTGTGCTTAGAAATGGTTGAGGGACATAAACTCCAGGTTGAAGAATAGAAAATTGAGATCGATGGCTTGGTTAACCAAGTGAAAGATCAAATCAATAATATCAAATAAATTGAAGAAGAATTCATTGTCCTGTGACAAAAATTTAATAATCAAGGAAAAATCATAAATACCAATACATCATTGAAAAAAATAAATCACTCAAAATATAGATAAATTGGAAGTGAAGAATAGCTGTAATGAAAAAAAAAAGAAACAATTATATTCGGATGTTAAGACTGATGTGGGGCTTGACAAAAATAGAAATATGTGAAATATGAAATACGACCGTAAACTACAATCCCAATATTGAAAATTGATTTGGTAACAAAGTGGAATCATATTATTCAAAGATCCCATTGGGAAAGTAGTAGTGAAGAAGTGACAAGCATTAATGCACTATATATCAGGAGTTATTGTTGTAGAATGTTAGGACATTCACAATATGTGTGTTCCATAGAAAAAAGATACTGAAGGGAACAATAGAAACAATGGTAGCAAAAAAAGAGATCGATATTATAGAAATCTTTTAAGGGACGTTGTTTTGGTGTGGAGAATTTAGAAACATGGTCAATTGTTGTATATTAACCCTGTAGAGTAATGTGCCAAGGCAGAATCAAATTAGTTATAAGAAGAAAAATCAACAAACCAACAGGTGAGTTGAAAATTCAAAATTGATTTGTTGCTCTGTATAATAATGTTGGGCCACCACACTCCGATGAATATCAATATTTTCAAACTATACCAAATGTGAGGTCAAAGACATGGATCAAAAAGAAAAATAATGAGAAGGTAGTGGTGGAAGAAATTTCCCTTAATGCATCAGACTGTTCTTGTTTATAGATCCTTAATAGTGGTAGTACATCTCACATGATAGGTAATAAGGATCTTATCACAGGAATAAAATATGATAATGAATAAGTTTTCATGTTTGTAAAAGATGAATGCCTAAATATTATTGGCTGTAATAGCCCGAGATTTTATGAAAAATATTCTTTTTAATTTTATTAATGTCTTGTGTTTTACGCTACATCAAAAGGAGCTTGCACAACACACATCCTTGACTTGCCTTGCATTACACGCAATCGCGACCTTCCTCGATAGCGTGTGTAGTACGCAATAACGAGTTTCATTAAACAACAATATGCTATTAAAATATTATTAAAACTAGCCGTTATGAATAGTAATAACCACTTTTTAAAATTTTGTATATTTTATTTTTCAAAATGGAATTTATTTCTGGATTCGTAATATCGAAATTAGCTTAGGGTGAAATTTTGGTACTTTTCGGATAACTTTCATATTCTGATGAATAGTGAAAATTACTAGATTATAATTAAAAACAACTTTTTTAATAGAAATAATTAATAGTGATAAATCATTAAATTGAGTGGTTTTAAAGTATATTTAGAATATATTTTTACAATTTAATACGATGTTGGTCATTGGATGTAATTTCACATTTAAACCAGACATAATCAAGTGTCAATCTTTTGGTAGATATTGTTTCTTAAAAACACGTTATTTGTTTTAACAGCGGGATTTAATTATAAAATTAATTAATGCAACTTATATGTTATGAATTTGGTAAAATAGACTTCATTTTTGAATTCGGAATATGAAATATAGCTTAGGATGAAATTTTGGTATTTTTCTGAAAACTTTCAATTTTTGATGAATAGGGAAACCACTAAGTGGTAGGTTAAAAACTGAATTTTGCATAAAACTTAATTTTACCGCTTCTGTGAATGGAATTTCAAAAATCCGACAGACACGGTTAATATCAAGGACTAAAATGTGGTTCAATGAGATGAAAATAATTTTCGGTGAATAGTAACTTTTTATTTTTTTTTACCACGGTTAATAGTAAATAGGGTAACTAAGGGTAAATATGATATTACTATTATCCTAACACATGTCCTAATTCTATTGGATAAGTGTAATTCGACCAAAAACAACCTTATGAATATAATATGACCATTGAGGTCCACTTGGATTAGATTATGACATTTAATATTATTTTATTTAATGAATAGTTAAAATAGTTAAAATCAAAGTTTAGTAACTAAAACATTTTTAATATGGGGTTATACATAAGATAAATTCGACTATAAATATTCATTAGAAAGATAAAAAGATTTCCTACATAATGATAATTTATTTATAATTTTTAGACTTTAAATAAATTAATTTATTTATGACACAACGATGATGCAGTAATTACCCTTTTAAGGAAATATTAACATAATTGATGTTATAAATGCTCAAATGAATGTAATTTGAGCCTTTTTATGAATTCCACTAATTTTCTAGGTTACTATGATATAATATTGTTGATTTAATCAACTTGGTTCGAACATATAATTCTGTTATGACTTTCACAAAAATCATATATCAAATAGTGTCAAAATTGACACAAAATAGTTTTTAAATCAAATATTATATTATTAATTGTTATTTTATTCCTAAAAATCTAAGGTTCGGCCGAATGACTTAGATAAGGATATATGTATTAATAATAAACAATTTGGGGTTCGTTTGGCATGTTATAGTAAGTGTATTAACCATATAGTGAAAGAAAACAAAAAGACACGGTAAAAGTTAAATTATTTAACTTAGAGTTAAATCTAATTGATAAGGTTAAAATAATACCCTAAACTTGTCTAAATCTTATTTGTTGATAGGATTTCGACCCATCCCCACTTTAGATTCGAAATAAGACCCTTTGGAACCATTATAAACCGATTTTGACATTAATATAAAATAATATTTTGAGGTATTCCTAAGGTGCCCCTCTCCTCCCTTATAAAAGGACACCTCCTCCCCCTCCTCCTCACACCAATTTGAGCACTCAAGATCGGCCAACCCCTGAAAAAATCTCTTCTCCACTTCCCTAGCAACATCCTAGAGGTTCCGTTCTTCCTCAAAGACCAATTTTAGTGCCCTAAGTGGAGGTCTCAAAGAGGCGCTTCAAAGAAGAGGTAATTACCGTTACCAATTCTTTCATCTTTATTTCTTCTTCCACTTCTTCTTCTTAGGTTGTTTCGTTATGAAGTAATAACATCAGTATCTATAATATACTGATATGTTATTTTAAGTATGAAACAACCCTATTTCACCATCTATCCATCCTACGGAAAAAGAAATCACCGCGCGTGCGTACGTACGGAATACCGTCTCCACGCCGTGGTGTAATCTATTTTCCACCACCACCTTACATGGATGGGTATAATGGTGTAAAGAATAACTATACATAGTTATTACAACATCATATTGATTCTGATATATTGTATAATCCACTCCTATTCAATTCAATAATTATGGAAATGATATCATCGCTCGTGCGTACGTACGGACTACCGTCTCCACGACGCGATGAGATTCATTCTTAATGTTTAACCATTCATGAATGATTATAAAGTATATATAATAAGTACTAATGAAATATATGACATAATAATGATACTGGATTTATGTATATATATATATGTATGTCATCTACTTACTTCCATTCAAGACAATAAGGAAAGAAAAACAGCGTTCATGCGTACGTACGGACTACGGTCTCCATGAACGGTGTTTTTCATTTCATTTATCTATCTATTATATATATATATATACTGAATATATATGATATATAAATTATATTTTATATTCTGGAAGTAATTAAATCATGATATAAGTAATAATAATGTCAAGAACAACAAGTCAAAACACCTATGATAAATGAAACGATTTTACCCAAAACGCTTCTTTAACATGGAATTTACAAAAGAACGGGTAATATAATGTCATAAGTGAACCATATATGATATCATAACAATGAATATGATTCTGTAATAAGTCAATGAAATTATTTAAATCATTATACAGGAGTTTCAGACACGTACAAAGCAAATCGGACCTAAGGTAAGGGAAATATCACAATCTCATTTTTATCCGAGATTGTTTATACTTTGGTATTTACTGGGGTTTATTTTATCATCCACATCCATGTTCCCTCAATATGTAATATTGTTTCCATCCACTTAAAATAGTTTAAATCCAATTTGACCCTTCGGTGAGTTTTTAGTAAAGAATATGAAAGGAATCTTTTTTCATTTTTTCGTACGAGGTACTTTTTGACTTTTCTGACAAAAGTACGAAAGAATGTTTTTCTAACTTATACGGAATGAATGGATTTTTAAAACATTATTTCCAAGAATCTTTCTTTACAAGTTTTCAAGTTTATTTTTAATCAACTTCTTTTATTTTAAAGTTGTATGACATGTTATGAAAGGAAAAATGTTTTTGAAGAAGAAAGGATATTTTCCTCAAGAATGGAGTTCAAGTGTTTTATCAAAATTATTTTCCATCTAAGATAATAAAGGGTTCATGTTTTTATCCCTATTATTACATTGATTTGATCATGTTGTGATGGAATTATTTTTATGAATTCCTTTATCTTATATGAACTGATTTATGATGTCATGATGTTTCAAGAATCCCATTTTTGTTACATGTGTTATGCGATGATGTATGTTTTATGATTATGTGGCACACATAAGAAAGGATTCATTATAAGATGGGTGGGACCTATATATCCCTCCAATGCATTGGGTAAAGATTTTATATCTCATGAGATAGACATTGCTGGAACGGTAGGTTATACCGGTTCAGTGAAACAGGACTGAAACGAGGGTGACTCGATTCAGAAAGGGACTTTGTCCACTAAGATAGTCTTGGCAATGAGTCTTGACTAACAAGAAATGATTCTCTATGATTATGTGTGAATGCCACAAAGTTTCATGTTTTAAGTTATGATTATTGTGATTACATTTCACTTCCATGATTTATCCCATGTTATGAAATTATGATCTCTTTTGCAGGTTAAGATTTCCAAAAAGTTATGTGCTTGTGTATACGATGAGATTTATATTTCTTTTGTTTACCCTTACTAAGAATTTGAGCTCACCCTTTTATGTTTTCTTTTCCCCAGGATATAAAGAACGGTTTTAGGTTAAAAAAAAGGGGATGATCTTTATGGGAGATATTGGAGATCTTTCACCACGATTAGAAGATTACGTTCCGAGTTTCCATAGACACTAAACTATTACGATCCTTGTGTGTGTATTTTTTGTTATGTACTAAGTATTCCACAAATGTAATGTAATGTCAATGTACGTCAAGCTTCGGGTCTCTACAGTTGGTATCAGAGGAAAGGTTTAGTCAACCTTTGGAAACTAGGATGCGAGAACTTTAGTGAGATCCCTCGAGTTATTTCTAAGGTATGTCTAGGGATGTCCCTAAGGTTAAGTATACGTATAGGTTATAGTCCTAGAATTGCGCTAACGATCTTAGAATTAAACCTAAGATGTTAGATATTGAAGGTAATCCCCCTTTATTATGTTGTTTTCCCTAGCATGATTTTTTCCTCTCACACTATTCTTTTTGGGTTTTACACGATGGCTGGAACCCGAAGGAACCGTGTTGATCAATGCAATGGACAATGCAATGATTTCCCTCCTGAACAAACAAATGTTATGGGAGATGGAGTGAAAAATCTTATTGCTATACTTACACAAGTTATGAATCATTCTGGACTTCCAAATGAGAAGAGAAGGGAACACTATTCTATTGAGTCCTTCATGAGGCAACGTCAACCTTCTTTCAGTGGGTCTTCTGATCCACTTGTGGCTGAACAATGGATCAGTACTACTGAAAAGATATTTTCAGTTCTTCAATGTTCTGAACATGATAAAGTCATCTTAGCAGTATATCGTTTGGAAGGTGAAGCTGATCAATGGTGGAATCTTATCAAGAATACGAGGCCAAGAGATGAAATTGAGTCCATGGAATGGGACGAGTTCAAGAACTTGTTTTTCAGTAAGTACTTCCCTCGTATTCTTCGAACAAAGATGGAGAAAGAGTTTCTTGAACTGAAGCAAAGGGATGATGAATCTGTTGGTACCTATGAAGCAAATTTTACAAGACTTGCAAGGTACGCTTCTGGTATTATCATCCAACCTGAAAGTAAAGTTGATCGATTTTTCAGTGTCTTAAAACCAAGTCTTCGAAGGGAATTAGCTATAAGAGACTTCAGTAGCTATGAAGAAATTGCGCGTTGTGCTATCAAGGTAGAAATGGAAGTTGGTGTTACATATCAATCTCATGGTTTTGACAAGAAACGAAAGATGGAGTTCAAGGAGAAATCTCATAATAATGATGAAAAGAAGATGAATGTTTCCTTATGCACAAAGTGTGGAAAGAAGCATGTTGGAGATTGTCTTAAAGGGACTAGAAAATGTTTTAAGTGTGGAAAAGAAGGTCATCGAGCAGCTGAGTGTCGAAGTAATGGAAAAAGGGTTTCTAATGATGTGAATAAAGAAAACACTGCAGAAAACGCACCACCAACACTTCAATGCTTCAAGTGCAAGGAAATGGGGCATTATGCTAATAAATGCCCTAATCCAAGGGTTAGTGATGATCAACATGAGCAACCACTGAAGGCAAAGGACAAAGGGAAGTCACATGCGATCACTATTGGCAATGTTGAATATGACAACGATGTGGTGGAATGATTAAGTGTTTATGTAATGGGATTCCAAAATAATGTTGTATCATTGAGTATTGCAATATTTATTGATTTGGTATTCAAAGTGATTGAGATATTTTTTAGAAATAAGATGATATGCGCATAATGAAGGGAAAACGAGAAAATGAAATGTTTAATAGTATTCATGAGCTCATGATTGATATAAGGACTAAGTGATATCATGGTTTGAGTATATAGAATTTTGAGGATTTTGGTATGTGGAAAGTGTTAAATTTAAACTGCATTCATGTTTTCACTAAGGTATTCAAGAGAATACATGATTAAGGACTTTGAATGTTTAGAATGTGACCAACAAGACATATCTTATGGGGATCAATGATGGTATTAAATCTCTGGTAATTGTTTTCACTATATTATGAGAGTGGACTGCAGTATTATGGATAAGCCTAAAGATTTGAAATGGATTATGTTGGACATAAGTTAGTATTGTTTAAGGATAGAAGTTTTTTCGATATTATTGATGGGATGTTATAGTAATATAGTTTTAGAAAAAGGACAACCTGCAGGACGGGCGACAGCCCATCGCGTCGGACAAGGCTGTGGGAATCGAACCCACAACCGAAGTGCGACTGGCCTTTATCGCATACCACTGGCCTACAGGAAGTCCCTGTTTAGTAGAAAGTAGTTTTATTATATTAAGTTGTATGACATATGATGTATAAGTCCATTTTAGGAACCATATATGATTAATCTCACTATAGATCGACTTATGTATATAATTTTTTTTGATAACCTTTTGTTTGAGACAGATGGAATGACCCGTCATTCTATCACATGATCTGCTAACACTTCACGAATAACAAATTCAACTTCATTTATTTAAGAGATGAAGTGGAAATTGTTAAAGGCACGAACAACAGTGAGATTGTACCAAAATAAAGTAAGTATTTATTCTAATTCAAATTCTTTAACATTAGGGAAACGATCTTGAAAACCAAAAATGTTGTCCTAGTGATCTTATATCTGATGAATCAGATGGTACCTTAGATCGTCACAAATTTATGGCTTTGTGATTGCTGGCTTTTCCATAGCCATGTTCTCTACCACTCTCCATCAGAACATGATGGTTAGATTTCTCTTCCATATCCATATTTTCACCTATGTGGAAACCCAGTGACTAGTTTATTTGGGTAACCGTTACGTTTCATACTTTTGTTTTTAAAGATTGGTTTTGATATTCCTTTTTACGATGTGGGTTTCTATTAAAGAAACTTTGGAATAATAAACCATTTATAACCCCGACGAATTTCGAGGGCGAAATTCATTTTAAGGGGGGTAGAATGTAACAGCCCAAGATTTTATGAAAAATATTCTTTTTAATTTTATTAATGTCTTGTGTTTTACGATACATCAAAAGGAGCTTGCACAACACACATCCTTGACTTGCCTTGCATTACACGCAATCGCGACCTTCCTCGATAGCGTGTGTAGTACACAATAACGAGTTTCATTAAACAACAATATGCTATTAAAATATTATTAAAACTAGCTGTTATGAATAGTAATAACCACTTTTTGAAATTTTGTATATTTTATTTTTCAAAATGGAATTAATTTCTGGATTTGTAATATCGAAATTAGCTTAGGGTGAAATTTTGGTACTTTTCGGATAACTTTCATATTCTGATGAATAGTGAAAATTACTAGATTATAATTAAAAACAACTTTTTTAATCGAAATAATTAATAGTGATAAATCATTAAATTGAGTGGTTTTAAAGTATATTTAGAATATATTTTTACAATTTAATACGATGTTGGTCATTGGATGTAATTTCACATTTAAACCAGACATAATCAAGTGTCAATCTTTTGGTAGATATTGTTTCTTAAAAACACGTTATTTGTTTTAACAGCGGGATTTAATTATAAAATTAATTAATGCAACTTATATGTTATGAATTTGGTAAAATAGACTTCATTTTTGAATTCGGAATATGAAATATAGCTTAGGATGAAATTTTGGTATTTTTCTGAAAACTTTCAATTTTTGATGAATAGGGAAACCACTAAGTGGTAGGTTAAAAACTGAATTTTGCATAAAACTTAATTTTACCGCTTCTGTGAATGGAATTTCAAAAATCCGACAGACACGGTTAATATCAAGGACTAAAATGTGGTTCAATGAGATGAAAATAATTTTTGGTGAATAGTAACTTTTTATTTTTTTTTACCACGGTTAATAGTAAATAGGGTAACTAAGGGTAAATATGATATTACTATTATCCTAACACATGTCCTAATTCTATTGGATAAGTGTAATTCGACCAAAAACAACCTTATGAATATAATATGACCATTGAGGTCCACTTGGATTAGATTATGACATTTAATATTATTTTATTTAATGAATAGTTAAAATAGTTAAAATCAAAGTTTAGTAACTAAAACATTTTTAATATGGGGTTATACATAAGATAAATTCGACTATAAATATTCATTAGAAAGATAAAAAGATTTCCTACATAATGATAATTTATTTATAATTTTTAGACTTTAAATAAATTAATTTATTTATGACACAACGATGATGCAGTAATTACCCTTTTAAGGAAATATTAACATAATTGATGTTATAAATGCTCAAATGAATGTAATTTGAGACTTTTTATGAATTCCACTAATTTTCTAGGTTACTATGATATATTAGTGTTGATTTAATCAAATTGGTTCGAACATATAATTCTGTTATGACTTTCACAAAAATCATATATCAAATAGTGTCAAAATTGACACAAAATAGTTTTTAAATCAAATATTATATTATTAATTGTTATTTTATTCCTAAAAATCTAAGGTTCGGCCAAATGACTTAGATAAGGATATATGTATTAATAATAAACAATTTGGGGTTCTTTTGGCATGTTATAGTAAGTGTATTAACCATATAGTGAAAGTAAACAAAAAGACACGGTAAAAGTTAAATTATTTAACTTAGTGTTAAATCTAATTGATAAGGTTAAAATAATACCCTAAACTTGTCTAAATCTTATTTGTTGATAGGATTTCGACATCCCCACTTTAGCTTCGAAATAAGACCCTTTGGAACCATTATAAACCGATTTTGACATTAATATAAAATAATATTTTGAGGTATTCCTAAGGTGTCCCTCTCCTCCCTTATAAAAGGACACCTCCTCCCCCTCCTCCTCACACCAATTTGAGAACTCAAGCTCGGCCAACCCCTGCCAAAATATCTTCTCCACTTCCCTAGTAACATCCTAGAGGTTCTGTTCTTCCTCAAAGACCAATTTTAGTGCCCTAAGAGGAGGTCTCAAAGAGGCGCTTCAAAGAAGAGGTAATTACCGTTACCAATTCTTTCATCTTTATTTCTTCTTCAACTTCTTCTTATTAGGTTGTTTCATTATGAAGTAATAACATCAGTATCTCTCATATACTGATATGTTATTTTAATTATTAAACAACCCTATTTCACCATCTATCCATCCAACGGAAAAAGAAATCACCACGCGTGCGTACGTACGGAATACCGTCTCCACGCCGTGGTGTAATCTATTTTCCACCACCACCTTACATGGATGGGTATAATGGTGTAAAGAATAACTATACATAGTTATTACAACATCATATTTATTCTGATATATTGTATAATCCACTCCAATTCAATTCAATAATTATGGAAATGATATCATCACTCGTGCGTACGTACGGACTACCGTCTCCACGACGCGATGAGATTCATTCTTAATGATTAACCATTCATGAATGATTATAAGGTATATATAATAAGTACTAATGAAATGTATGAAATAATAATGATACTGGATTTATGTATATATATATATATATATGTATGTCATCTACTTACTTCCATTCAAGACAATAAGGAAAGAAAAACAGCGTTCATGCGTACGTACGGACTACCGTCTCCATGAACGGTGTTTTTCATTTCATTTATCTATCTATTATATATATATATACTGAATATATATGATATATAAATCATATTTTATATTCTGGAAGTAAGTAAATCATGATATAAGTAATAATAATGTCAAGAACAACAAGTCAAAACACCTATGATAAATGAAACGATTTTACCCAAAACGCTTCTTTAACATGGAATTTACAAAAGAACGGGTAATATAATGTCATAAGTGAACCATATATGACATCATAACAATGAATATGATTCTGTAATAAGTCAATGACATTATTTAAATCATTATACAGGAGTTTCGGACACGTACAAAGCAAATCGGACCTAAGGTAAGGGAAATATCACAATCTCATTTTTATCCGAGATTGTTTATACTTTGGTATTTACTGGGGTTTATTTTATCATCCACATCCATGTTCCCTCAATATGTAATATTTTTTCCATCCACTTAAAATAGTTTAAATCCAATTTGACCCTTCGGTGAGTTTTTAGTAAAGAATATGAAAGGAATCTTTTGTCATTTTTTCGTACGAGGTACTTTTTGACTTTTCCAACAAAAGTACGAAAGTATGTTTTTTTAACTTATACGGCATGAATGGATTTTTAAAACATTATTTCCAAGAAGCTTCCTTTACAAGTTTTCAAGTTTATTTTTAATCAACTTCTTTTATTTTAAAGTTGTATGACATGTTATGAAAGGAAAAATGTTTTTGAAGAAGAAAGGATATTTTCCTCAAGAATGGAGTTCAAGTGTTTTATCAAAATTATTTTCCATTTAAGATAATAAAGGGTTCTGTTTTTATCCCTATTATTACATTGATTTGATCATGATGTGATGGAATTATTTTTATGAATTCCTTTATCTTATATGAATTGATTTATGATGTCATGATGTTTCAAGAATCCCATTTTTGTTACATGTGTTATGCGATGATGTATGTTTTAGGATTATGTGGCACACATAAGAAAGGATTCATTATAAGATGGGTGGGACCTATATCTCCCTCCAATTCATTGGGTAAAGATTTTATATCTCATGAGATAGACATGGCTGGAACGGTAGGTTATACCGGTTCAGTGAAACAGAACTGAAACGAGGGTGACTCGATTCAGAAAGGGACTTTGTCCACTAAGATAGTCTTGGCAATGAGTCTTGACTAACAAGAAATGATTCTCTATGATTATGTTTGAATGCCACAAAGTTTCATTTTTTAAGTTATGATTATTGTGATTACATTTCACTGCCATGATTTATCCCATGTTATGAAATTATGATCTCTTTTGCAGGTTAAGATTTACAAAAAGTTATGTGATTGTGTATATGATGAGATTTATATTTCTTTTGTTTACCCTTACTGATCATTTGAGCTCACCCTTTTATGTTTTCTTTTCCCCAGGATATATAGAAAGGTTTTAGGTAAAAAAAAGGGAAGATCTTTATGGGAGATATTGGAGATCTTTCACCACGATTAGAAGATTACGTTCCGAGTTTCCATAGACACTAAACTATTACGATCCTTGTGTGTGTATTTTTTGTTATGTACTAAGTATTCCGCAAATGTAATGTAATGTCAATGTACGTCAAGCTTCGGGTCTCTACATTGGCTCTAGAAAGGCTTTGTTTGGGGGAAAAGAGATGAGACATACTGATGTCTTATTAGTAGAAGGTCTCAATCACAATTTTCATAGCGTCAGCCAACTATGTGGATCATGAAATTATATAAGGTTTACTAAGAATATGTGTATCATTAAAGGAAGAGATAGTGGAGTGGTTCTACAGGGAAAAAGAATAAGGGGAAATCTATACCTTATAAGAGGAGAAGAAGATATGTGTTTACAGTTATAATAGGAAGAAAAAAATCTATGACATAAATGACTTAGTCATCTATGTCAACAATCCCCAGAATATCTGTTAAAATGTGAAGCAACAGGAGACCACCCTAATCTTTCTTGTGATAGTACTCATACTTGTGAAGCATTTAAAAAAGGGAAAACCCTTAGAAAAACTTACAAGGCTAACGAAAAGAAGTCAACAAGAGTGCTTGAAGTAGTGCATGATGATGTAAGTGGACCTATCTCACATAGGACCATTTACGAGAAGATGTATTATGTTATTTTCATTGATTACTATAGACGAATGGCACAAGTATTCATTATTTACAATAATTTTGATGTGTTCAGTTTCCTAAAACAGTATTAGAGGGAATCTTAAAGGATGCTTGGGAGAAAATTATGATGTTTCAAACTAAAAATGGTATGGAATTCCCAAACAATCATAATGAAGACTATCTTGAGAAACACGAGATAAGGAATCATGTTTCATCAGTAAGAACTCCCCAATAGAATGAATTGGTTGAAAAGAGTAACCATACCATCAACAACATGGAATGAATGATGCTTATAGAAAAAAGATATCCCAGATAAATTTTACAAGAAAGTAGTATAGATGTCGGTCAAAATTTCTAATAAGGATCTTGTGTGTCCAAATGAAGGAAATAATCTATATGAGATATGGTGTGGAAAGAATCCAATAATGAATTACTTTCAAATATTTGGAAGTAAGTACTATATTCTTAACAAAAAAACACAGTAAATTTGATTCATGAGGAGATGAGGGGAAATTCCATGGATACTCCAAAAAAAATAGAATATTACAATTGTTTTTATAAGTGTCTAGTAAAAGTATTTGAGAGAAATGATTTCACTGTAGTGTAGAATGAATATATAATTAAATAACCTAGTGAACAATTTCCTAATAAAAGTGATGAGGAACAAAGAAATGCAAGGGGACAAAAGTGGTCGATGTCGATTCAGAAGAAGATACTGGCGATGACCATGAGGAAGTAAAATCAATATCGGCATAGAAGTCAAGGAGTTGAGCTAACATTGATAGGAAGAATATCATTGGCGATCAATCAGATTTTGTTCAGACAAGAAGAATGAAATCCCTCTAGGAGACATCTTTACTATATCAGGTAGAGCCAAAATTCTTTTCTAATGTAGCTAATGATGAAAAATGGGTTCTGGATATGAATGAAGATCTATATCAGATTGAGAAGAATCAGACTTGGGAAATCCTTTCAAGGCCAGTAGATCAGAATGTCATTAGAAATAATTGGTTCTATCACAACAAAATGGATTAATATGGAAAATTTATTTTAAACAAAGCACATCTAATGTGAAAAGGATACTCCTAGATAGAGGGAATAGATGTTGATGATACATTTTCACTGGTTACCTGGCTGGAGACAATCAGATTGTTCCTAGATATTACAGTACAATAGATGTTCAAAGTGTTTTAGATGGATGAAAAATCAGAATTCAAGAATGGGGTTATAGAAGAAGAAATTTATATTGAGACACTATATGTTTTCATCATTCATGAGGAAGAGAACAAGTTTTTTCGGGTAAAGAAGGCATTATATGCTCTTAAACAAGCACAAAGTGCATGGTACTCAATGCTTGATCAATATTTGAAGAAGTTTGGTTTCTTGTGTGGTGGTGTTGATTACATTATCTATTTCAACAATGAAAGTAATTAAAGGATGATGGTTCGAGTTGATATCGATGAAATAATATTTAGTGGATCAGATGACGTTCAATGCAGAGAGTTTTTCAAATTCATGAAAAGTGTGTTCGAAATGTCATTGATTGGAGAGATGACATTTTTCTTTGTATTATAAGTTTTACAAGGAGGGAATTGCACTTTATTTTTTCAATCCAAATATTCCACGGCGGTTCTGAGACGATTTGGAATGGAAAATGACACGGATACAAAGACTCCAGTTTCTACCTAGATGAAATTATTGAAATATGATGATGGAAATGTAGTTCATATCAACTAATATAGGCAGATTATTGGGATTTTAATGTTACTAACAGTGGCAAGACCTGCTATTGCTTTTCCACATGTCAATAAACCCAATATCAAAGCAATCACAAGGAAAGCCACATTCTTGATGTCAAAAAAAACATTTGTATATCAAAGGAACTATAGATTTTGGTTTGATATGTAAGAACCTAGATCTTATTTTCAGGTAATTATTCCTTTTCAGGTCGTATTTAAGAAAAATAGAAGTTTATGGAAATTTTAGGAGTAAACGCTATGTACTTATAAGTAAACATCATGTTCCTAGTTTTAATGGGTGACCGTGTACTGGCCATATAATGGCTGAGTACATGGCTTTGTGTGGTAGCATGGAGACTGCCTAAAGAAGAGGCCGAAAAAGGAAATTACACACCATGTACTTTTAAAGAACATAGTGTACTTTCTTTTTTTATTAAACGGAGCAGAAGTCATGTCTAATTGACAGAACATTCTTCCTCTTCGACCATCTCATCTGAGAGCATCCATATGACAGCGGATCTTCTATGATCCATCGACACATTATCTGTTCTCCTAATCGACCATCATTAACTGCGTTGGAATCACATCGGTGAGTTATCCTTTCTTCTCGAACATCATCTCTTGATTTCTCCTCTCTCATGAGTTATCCTCTGTTAAACATTTTAATTTTTTTGTATATCTACGGTATTCTAGGTCGATTCACTCCTAGAGGTTCATGTATATCGATCTCACGAAAATAAGGTAGGTGTTTTGAGCATTTCCGTAGATAGTACATGAATTTTATGTGAAAATTTTCCCAATAACCAAGAACAAGGTATTTCATGTTTATGATTTTTAGCCCTATTTTTGCCTACTATGCCTTGTTTTTTTGGATATGGGTCACTTATTTTTGAATAAGGTTAACATTTCCATGCTATGGAGTATTTTCCCATGTTTTCTTGTTTTGATCGTTTGTTCTTAAGGTTCTTTGCTTCCCATGAATAGTATTATTAGAATGGAGTGAGTATTATCAAACATGCTATGATATGTTGTAGATTGTGAGCCATTTAGTTCTTGAGATTTACATTGGCTTCCATGTATTGTTTGTGCACGACTGACTTACACAGGGCCGTGAGAACATGGTTTAGTAGACCATTGGGAGAATTGACATTGAGGGCTTCTCCAGAGTATCTTTTTAACTATTACATTGCAAGACCATAGGGGGATGGGCTTTTTTCTCCCTCTGTGTGTCTATAGTTTCCTCAACTCAGGCCACTTGGGGAAATTGGACATTGAGTTCTTCCTCAGAGTTTGTATTAGTTACTGATTTGGAACCACATGGTGAATTGACTATGAGTGCTTCCTTAGAGTGTCTTTGCTAAAGTCGTACTAGAGGCGTTAGACTGTGTGTACATCCTAGATGGTTTCTTATGTTTGTTTGGTTGATCCAGAGGGGTTAGGCTATGATTACATCCCATAGGGTTACCTGATTTTGTTTAGAAACATTCTTGATATTTGGAAATGAATGCAATTGAATTTATAGGATATTTTCTATGTGTAATTCATTGTTTACTTCTTCAATTTGTTTATTGATTACATTATATATTCAATAACTATTAGGCATAGTTATTTGGGTGGTTACCTACTGGGATTCGTCTCACACTTTAATTGGGTCATGCTTTTCAGCCCAAATAGATTATATTATTGCAGGTCTAGAGAAGGGAAATCACCATTCTACTTTAGGTACTTGATTGATATTGAGCTGGGGAGCATGGGACCAAGCTGAGGCTTGTGATCCTGTGGAGTAGTTTATCTATTTTCATTTGTACTTTTGATTAGTATTGTATTCCTACATTGTGACTTGTTTGGAAACTTTCTAAGACATATGTATCATGCATCATAAATATATTTATGTGTGTGTGTGTGTGTGTGCTCTAGTTGTTTATTACTTCTGATATTTACCTATTGCATGTTTTACTGATTCCTCTATTGCTAAATTATTTACTTCCATTGTGTTAATATACCAATTAGGGAATAGTTTCCCCCTATCACACCCAAGGCCCTCACTACTAGTTGGCATTCTCTGGTGTTCGGGGAAATGCGCTTGATGCCATGTGACCAACCTAGTACGGGGCACCTCTGGGCGGCTCCCGGAACTGGGACGTTACAATGTGGTATCAGAGAAATTATTTCCTTCTTTATATACTATTTGGAGACTATATATAGGTATATGAAGTAATAACTACTTGGTGATAAGTTGTTCCGGAGAGTAGCTAACCCATGTACAGGTAAAAGCCAATTTAACTCGTTATTCCAATTTTTATGGTTTTGCAATTATTATAGTTGATTTGATTTCACGATTGGGTGATTCACATGCTTTTTGTGTTTATTGTTGATAAAATTGAGGTATTATTTCTTTTGAAACCAAATGGGATGAGGTTATTCCATCTCATTCACCATATAAGAACTTGTTAGAGATCACATGTCATTCATTATTTCCATGCCATTTAGGGTGCAGTAGTGATTTCATGTTTTTGTGATAGATGCTATTCTAGATATGCATGTTGATGTGATAAATTCATTAAAATAATAAATTATATTTGATATGTTATTGATTTGGGTAATGTTTGTTTGAATGAAGTCCAAACTTTGGTTCTTGAGGTGTTGTGGGCCCTCATGGGTTGGAATTTGGTGGATCGTTGCATTGTTTCCTTTTGTATGACATGTATAAGATGTCAAGCTTTGATTTCCTGGGAGTAAAAGCCCTCACTGATCAGAATTGGGATCTTTAAGGTTAATTTTAGTGTTTTTCTAGGTTCCAAAGTAGTTTTTGAAGAGTAATGTCTGTAAAAACATAGAATACATGGTGTGTAGTGATGAATACAAACCATGTGTCCTTCTATTCAGGACGGAACTATTTTTCTTTTGTATGAATCGTGTACTATATGTACATGCTGTGTAGTCTCGAATTGAGTCACTGGTTGTGTGGGTAGAGACATGGGGTTGGAAAATCTTTTGTGGAACACGTTCTATATTCTTCTACATGTAGTGTTGTGTAGACCATGTGTCCAACAGTGTAACTAACAACACAGATGTATAAAACATAATTTATACACGTTGTGTCATCCTTGAACATACCATGTAGTATGACACTCTTATCCAGCTGTGTATCGACCATCACGTGATGGTGGAATCCTTCTAGTACATGATGTGTCTATCTAGAACATGTCGTGTAGAGTGAGCCATGTAACCTGCCATTTGAAAAACAACACGGTTCATTGAAGTTTGTCTAGTACATGTCGTTTCTGGCACTAACACGATGTGTAGTCTTGTTCTAGGGAAATCATGTGGCCTAGACATGTAGAAGAACATGTGTAGGGAAATTGTATTCATGTGCACACATTATGTTAGGGAAACACACTGTGTGTTTGGGGTGTTGCATGACCTAGATTTTCAAAAGTACACACCCATGTGAAAGATTAAGGGAATACGCCATGTAGGAATTTTACATGACCTGTATCTATGTTTTGAGAACCACGAAATCTTTATTTATTGTGTAACCTTCTTACACTTCATTGTTTTCGTCCCTGTTAATCATGGTCTAAGGTGTGAACTTGACCTTGCAGAGTTATGCCACTGAGATGACCTACGGTTGTCCGCTAGTTACAGGGCTGTGATCAGACAATAGATATGGGTGATTTGGGACTATAAGAATATCCTCCAGTTGTTCCAGTCTTGGCACCAGCCATCATTTTAGACACAAGTGCTGATGCATAGTTCCAATAGGGCTTTATGAGGTTCATGCAAACCTTCTGAGGAGTACCACTTCCTGCCCTTTCTATGGAAGAGTTGATGTGGGTTTTCCAAACAACAATATCCTCCCACCATCACAGGGGAAGGAGGACCACAGGATGTAGATTCATGGCAATAATCCATTCTTTCTACCTTCTAGAATACGGATACACCTCTAGAGAGTAGGATTAATCTCCCTACTTATATGATTTGGGATTCCACCAAGAGATAGTAGGATCTGATCTCATAGGTGGGACGCCAACAAGTTATACCCTAGGAAGAGTTCCAACATTCCTTTTATGACTAATTATACCCATATAATTTAAGGTTTCATCAAGCCCGAGAGTTCATGAGTTTGAATCAGGGTACTATTTCTGTTATGTAGTATTATTCTCTCTTCATAGAGCTGCAGTGCTTTGATCGTACCACGATTCACTATGTAATTTTTTCATCTACACCACTGTGCTAAAATTTTTTATATTGAAAATTATAAAAATAATGACTAGTTTCATTCCATGTTTGAATAATTTATTTTGTGTTTATCACTGTTAAAATGAAATGTTAATTTTTTTGATGATTCCATTGTATGAGTAGGTGATTTGGAGGTCCCATTATGATGTCCAAGAAAAATGGTCCCAACTATGTAGGATCCAAGCACACTAGTGGATTAATCCACACAATGATACTATACTGTGAATCCAATTGCGCTGACATTTTTTGGGCTGGTCCAAAATTCATTGGGATAAATTTTATATGGAGGAACCCAAGCCACATTCGTCCATCTATTGGCCCAACTGATCTGATCTGTTTAGTACACCAAATCTGCATGAAGTCTAATGTTTTGTGTTGTGATCTGTCCATATATCATGCTATAGGTGTCCAAATTGTGCCAAACATTATTTAGAGATATCCAAGAGGTGGGAAAACAACCTCTTTATTTTCTCCAAATCAAGATAAGGCAGTCTGGAGGTCAAAACACCTATGACAAGTGGTTTTAAGAATTATGTGTCCTCAAAACCACCTTCCCGTTTTCTTATAAAATGTAACCTTGAGATTTTCATTTAGAAGTTCGTCCAAGAGAAAAATCTCTGGTATTTTTGAGACCCAAAGAATTAAACTCATTATAAAAGGAGTTCTGGAGTCCCCTATCCTCATAGGGGAATCGAGTATGAAGATGGAGTTCCACCCAAGCCTCCTCCTCCTCTCGATGGTGAGCTAAACAATGGATGATCATTTCGAGGGATCTATACAAACATGAGAGGGAGTTCCATCACATGTTCTTATACTGGTTTGTTATAATTTGTGTGTTTAATATTTCACTTATTTTCTTTCTTGACATGCTTCCCCATGATTACATTTCATTTGATATAATTAAGTGGAACACTTTTTATTTCAACACCAATTGGGTTGAGATTTCAAGCTCGAATATTGGGTTTATCTGATTGGACAACACAACAATCCTCTTTATCTCATAGATACATAAGATTTAAGTATGATTTGTTAGAACTTTTATTATACGTTTGATAACTAATTCTAGGAAACATTATTGTTGTGTCAAGGGGAGGTTCTTTAAGATTCATTTGAAGAGGAAAGAGTGGAGTCAAGATCTTGACAACCTTCAACCAAAGAATAAAACAAAACCATGTTAAATTTTCAGAAAAATGAATTATTCAAGATGTGTACTGAACTTGAAATGATGTTCTTCTCTCATAATTATTAATACACCACCTTTATTTAACAACTATTTAACTCTTTAATTGAGTAATTTTCCTAAATCTGTATTCAAAACCTCCCCCTCTTTTAGTAATTCTTATTAAAAATACATACTCAAAACCTATCAATGCTCCTTGAGAGACGACCTTGGGAATTTTGTTGACTATAAATAAATCTTAAAATCATAATCAATATGTTGTGCCACGATAGCTCGGTCAAATCTGGGTGCCATTGCCGGGGAGTGTTTTGTTTTTAGTGAGTGTTTTTGATAAGTTTTTTTTGTAATTTTTGTGAATAATTATTTGTTTTGTATTATACCTATACATATATTTTTGTATTCTAATCTATTTTTTTATAGGTTTGTTGCATGAAACAATCTACTCCAGGAGTCTTACAACTTTTCAAACCTGAATTGGAGAGGATCCTACATCAGCGACCCCAAGATACATAATAAGAACCTTTGAAGGAGGGCACACAAAACATCAACACTCATCACGATCCTTCTTCTTCTTCTTGTTCAAGAACCCACATTAAAACATAAATTAATGTGAATAACATGGATGAAAATATTATGACACTAAATGAAATAACCTCGCCTAATGTTGATATCCAACCCACCTATATTCAATTACAAGGCGAGGCACCCAATTTTGAAATAAAATCTAGTTTAATTCATCTATTAACAAGATTCCATGGACTTCCTGGCGAGGATCCACCCAAGAATTTAAAAGAATTTCACATTTTGTGTTCTATATTAAAACCTACAAATGTGGATGAATAATAAGTAAAGTTATGGGTATTCCTTTTTTAATTAGAATATACAGCAAAAGATTTGTTATATTATGTTAATTCCCCAATAAGAGGTTGGGTGAACATGAAATGTATTTTCCTTGAAAAATATATTCCAGCCTCTCGAACTCCAACAATAAGGAATGGAATTTGTGGGATAAGAAAATGGCAAGGGGGAAAATTACATGAATATTGGGAATGCTTTAAAATGTTATGTTCAATTTTCCCACACCACCAATCATGTGATCAACTTTTAATTCAATATTTTTATGAAGGTTTAATCCTTATTGATAGAAATATGATCGATGCTGCTGTAGGTGGTTCACTAGTTGATAATAACCCAATTACTTCAAGAACCCTAATTGAGAACATGGCGCAAAACACACCACAATTTGGTTCAAGGTTCAATATACCGATTTGAGGTGACCATGTGGTAAAAAGTACTGAATTCGAGAAGAAGTTGGACAAAATGTTCGAAGTGGTAAGTACCCTTCTTCGACAACTAGATCTTTCCCAGGAGAAATCCCAATCTCCTCCTCCAATCCATTGTGGTATATATCCTACTAACACCCAGTACTCTGAACAATTCCTAAATTGAGGGAAACATCTGAGAGCTTTGAGGCAATATTTTCCAGGTAGCCCCTATAACCAACCATTTAGGCAAGAACCATACTATCCATCCAACCCTGGGTGGAAGGAGAACCAATCCTATAGGAAAGGGGTGTATTCAAACCAACCTCAAACACAATGGAACCAACCAGGATAGAGTAGTCATCCACCACAACTTCCCAGAATTCCTCAACACCCCAAAGGACTTTCCAACAAACCCCTCAAAAACCTGAGTCTTGTCTAGAAGACATGACAAAACAAATGTCTACCAACAATATTCAATTCTAAAAAACCACTCAGGCAGCCATACATGACCTTAAAACCCAATTAGGCCAACTAGCTAACTCAGTGGGTGAAATTCAAAGTCACAGTTCAGGTAAACAGCCCTCATAACTAGTAGTTAACACTATGGATAAAGGAAATGTTAGTGCCATCACACTTAGAAGTCAAAACAACTAGAAATTAAAATGAAACCTCCACTAGAGTCATCCTCTCTCAAGGAAACCTCCATCCCAACTGTTAATAATGTTCCAAAAGTTGAAGAACCTTGTCCATAGAGAATCCCTTCCAAACGAAAGAGTGTGTATATTGATGAGTCACTTAGCACAACTATTCCTCTTACATTCCATAAAAGGTCCACCCAACCAAGAAAAAAAAGGAAACTAAAATTGGTAAGGAAATATTGGAAATTTTCAAGAATCTGCAGGTTAACATCCCATTGATTGATACTGTGAATCAAATTCCATGGTATGCCAAGTCTCTAAAAGAGATTGTAAACACCGAAGGAAAATTCATGGATATGAAAAATGTGAGCTTGGGGAGGAATGTTTTAGCATTGATAGATCCATCACTTCCCACCAAGTGCAATGATCTTGGAGCATTTTCAATTTTATGCACCATAGGGGAGTATTCTTTTTAAAATTATATGCTTGATTTAGGTGATTATATAAATGTGATTCCTCACTCTATTTACACTAAATTGTTGGTTGGGGAACTAAATGCCATTAGAATTATTGTTCAAATGGTTAATTGGTGTACCACACACCCCTCTAGTGTGTGGGAGGATGTTCTTGTGAGGGTTAAAATTTTAATTTTTCTTGTTGACTTTTATGTGCTTAAAATGGAAGATGATAAGATGGATGGATGTGCTCCAATTATATTGGGGAGACCATTCTTGAAAACCACCAAAGCCATAATTATCTCCATAATGATATATTATATATGGAATTTGGTGGTGACATATTCCATTTCAATACTGTCGATACCATGAATCACCCCTCAGAAGAACATTCCTCTCTCTCTGTTAATTTAATTGATGTACTCTATATCCATGAAAAAACAACATTTTTCCCTCGATCCCCTTTATGAGTTTTCTTGATTGGTAGAAATTATATGAAATGATTCATGCATTTATTGTTGTAGTTTTCTAGAAATGTGTCATACTTGTTCCTTGATTGATGATTTCATGAACAATAAGGATCCACTAACCGTCAATGATACAACTAATCATGTAAAAGCTCCTTCCTCATTAAAAGATAATACAATTGAGTAGTTAGATGAGATTAGTGATCTATCACTTTCACACACACTCACATAAATCCAAAATTCACCTAAATTTGAACTTAAAAAATTACCTCAAGATTTAAAATATTCATATCTTGAGAATGGAAACAAGTTGCCAGAAATCATTTCTAGTTCACTCCCTCCTGACCATGAATTGTGAATGCTTGACCTTTTGAGGGAGTATAAATAAACTATTGGATGGACACTTGCTAACATTCTTGGTATTAGCCCATAAATTTGTACACAACATATTTTGTTAAATGATAAGGCTAAACTAGTGAGGCAACCACAACGTCGACTGAACCCAAACCTCATAGAAGTTGTGAAAAATGAGGTAACTAAATTATTTTCTTCTAGAATCATTTACACCATCTATGACAACCAATGGGTCAGTCCCATTCATGTAGTTCCTAAAAATACTGGACTTACAGTAATCAAAAATGAAAATAATTAATTGGTTCCAACTCGTGTGCAGAATAGTTGGCGTGTCTGTATATACTCACACCGACTAAACCAACACACAAGAAAAAACCATTTCCCTTTTCCATTCACTAACCAAATGCTAGAGAGGCCAGCGGGTAAGTTTCATTACTGTTTCCTTTATGGTTATTACGGATACATTCATATCCATATTGCCCCCAAGGATCCGGAGAAGACAATCTTCACTTTCCCACTTGGCACATTTTCCTATAGAAGGATGCCATTTGGTCTGTGCAATGCCCCTGGTACTTTCCAACGATGCATGGATAATATTTTTTTCGGTTTACCTAGATAATTTCATGGATGTATTCATAGATGATTTCACTATTTATGGATCCTATTGGGAATAATGTCCATGTTTTCTTTGTCTAGTCCAACATCACTGTATTGAATATAATATTTTATTAAATTACATGAAATTCCATTTTATGGAGCGACAAGGTATATTTTTGGGGCATGTCATTTCTGGGGATGGAATCCAAGTAGATAAATCAAAAGTTCATGTCATTTTTTCCTTACCATTCCTCAAAAATGTATGAGATGTGCGGTCTTTCCTAGGTCATGTGGGATTTTACCGTCATTTCATTGGTGAATGTAGTAAAATTGCACTCCCCATCTTTCGATTACTCTAAAAAGAAAAAAAATTATTTTGATAAAGAATTTGAGGAAACTTTTAATAAGTTAAAATTGAGTCTCACATCACCCCTAGTAATCCAAAAACCTTGGTGGGATTTACCATTTGAGCTCATGTGTGATGCCTCTAACTATGCAGTTGGGGAAGTCTTATCACAAGGGTTAATCAAGCTCGACATTTCATTTCATGTGCCTCACATACTTTGGATCTATCCCTATGATACTACACTACAACTGAAAAATAATTCCTTTCCACTATATTTTCCTTGTAAAAATTTAGGTCATACCTTTTGGGGTCCAAAGTCATTGTGTTCTCATACCATGAAGCCCTCCGGTATCTCCTTAAGAAACCAGAATCCAAACCACGTCTTACTCATTGGATTCTCCTCCTTTAAGAATTCAATCTAGAAATTAGATCTAAAAAAATAATAGCGAATGTGGTGGATGACTATATCAGTAGGATTCCCCTATCCTCGGAAATTGGCTCATCCCCCTGTATTCTCATTAATGGAAAGTTTCATGATGATCAATTGTACCGAGTGCAAGATGTTAATCCTTAGTATGATGAAATTATAAATCATTTGGTAGGATCTTGCATTCCTACTAATATCAATAGAAACCATACCAGTCATCTAAAACATGAGTCTCGTTGGTACATTTGGGATGACCCCTACCTCTGGTGCACATGTAGCGATCATGTCCTTGTGAGTTTGTTCCTGATAGCGAGTTTAAGTCTGTCCTAAGATTATTCCACACTCTTGATTGTTGGGGGAACTTTGGTCCCCAATGGACTGCTCACAAGGTCATTTATTTGAGCCTCTTTTGGACAACACTTTTTTGAGATGCCCATGATTTTTGAAAATATTGTCCTCATTGTCAACGAATTAGGAATGTCTCTAAAAGAAATTAAATGCCACAACAACAGTTTCCATTTCATGAACTTTTGGATGTTTGGGGAAATGACTTTATGGGGCTATTTCCCAATTCCTCTGGCAACTTGTACATTCTTCTGGTAGTCGATTATGTGTCAAAATGGGTAGTGGACCGAGCCACAAGGATAGATGATTCCCAAACAGTTGTGGAATTTTTGAGAACTCAGATGTTTTGTAGGTTTGGATTACCTAGGTTCATCATTAGTGTCTAGGGTTGTCATTTCTACAACTGAACAATGTAATCACTTTTGCGTCGGTATGGGGTTGGTCATAGAGTGTCTACTACATATCACCCAAAGACCAATGGTCAAGACAAGGTGTTAAATAGAGAGGTAAACATATTCTTGAAAAAATAGTTCAACCCAATAGAAAAGATTAGAGTCATCGACTTGATTATTCCTTATGGGCATACCATACTACTTTCAAAACACCCATTGGAATGCCACCATATTATCTTGTCTTTGTAATGAGTTTTCACTTGCCTATGGAGATTGAGCACTGGGCCTACTAGGCCATCAAACAATGCAATTATATACTTTATGGTGCAATTTCTCAAAGGATGTTTCCAATTCAGGAGTTGGAGTAAATGAGAAGAGATGCATATGAAGACTCCATAATTTATAAGGAGAGAACCAAGGCTTCCCATGACCATCTTATACTTCATCATCAGTTCCACATTGGGCAGAATGTCCTCTTTTATAATGCTAGGCTAGAGTTGCATCCATGTAAGGTTCATTCCTACTGCTTTTTCCCATACACTGTTATTAATGTATCTCCATATTTTGTTGTTCAGGTTCAAAATAAAGAAAATAAGAAAAACTTCACTGTCAATGGGCAGTGGTTGAAGCACTTCCACAAATCCCTTTCAAAGTTCCCAATGGTGTAACTCCATGTTCAAGAAGCAACATGCTAGTGAAACACACCAGGTTTTATCTTTCCTTCTCACCTTCTAAATTTTTATAGTGAGGACACGACACATTCGAGGTCTGGGGGATGGGTACATTCCTAGGTTAGATAGGAATTTTTATCATTTTATTTCTTTCATTATTTTTTTTCAACTTCTTTATAGTATTTCCAATTTTCTCTATATTGTTGAGTTTATTGGGATTTTCATTTCCTTTCTTCTTTCTTCTCTTTCTCACCTTATTTATGGTATTTTCATTTCACCCCATCAGAAATTTCAAAGTTCCATGATTCAGTGACCATAAAGGGGGGAATGTAAAAATACCATAAAGAATGGTGAAAAAGAATATTTGTATGAAGTTAACATCAGAGAGTTATTTTTAGTGAATTGGTTTTCTGTCAATAATATAAATGGTTGTATCACTGTGAAACATTTGAGATGATTTATGCCCCTTGTGTTAGTAGTTTTTGGGAAAACTGTGTCACTAATATCTCTATACATTTTTTCACCCAACCATAAAGAGTGAAAATTGTTACTAAATATAAGGTAAATATATATAAGGTTAATAGTTTGTAGCATTAAATTATATTTTCATATTTTTGTTCCTTATCTGATCTGTTTCATTACTATGCCAGATTTACCTATGCGTGTGTACCTAATGTCCGACTGTTGTACGCCCTCAAAACGAGATGTTTGTGTCTTGGGAAGGTCAAAAACCATTCCTCCTCAACTTTTATCTTGTTATAACTATTTCAATTAGTGTCATGAGGAGATCAAACAAGGGTTGAGAGATGAATGTGATATTGGATCCAAATGAAACTTCTAAAAACAAAAATAATAAACGAGGGGAGTGATGAAATGTCCAACATATGGAGATATCTAGTTCAAGAGCTTATGGATTGACTTTTGGGAATTCTTAACTGAGAGGGTCTTGAAATATGTCTATAAAGGATGTAGGGAAGGTTCGGTGAAAATTCATTTAATGCTGAATAATTTCAAAATAACCTATATTTATTGGATTGAAAGTGGAAATAATAGCATGAAATTGTTTTCACACATATAGATGGAGAGTTTTTTTAATGGTTGACTTTTGAATTCCTTTCTCATATTTGTGTCCTGAATCTATTTGAATTTCATTGTGATATGATTTATGAGGTATCTTTTTCCATTTTCACTAAAAAGAACTCCTCTGTGTGGTTTGTTCATTGATCACGTTACATTATTGAATTAAAATTTCCTCAAATGATAAATATTAATGATGTTTGGAATATATATATGCCTCATTTTATTTCGATATGTGACTTTTCTTCAGAGTGCAAATGTTTAGGTGTGGGGTGTGATCGTACCAAGATTCACTGTGTAATTTTCACCTTTACACCACTATGTTAAACTTGTTTTATATTGAAGATTATAAAAATAATGACAAGTTTCATTCCATGTATGAATCATTTATTTTGTTTTAATCACTGTTAAAAAGGGAAATGTTACTTGTTTTGATGATTCTATTGTAGGAGGAGGTGATTTGGAGGGCCTATGATGATGTTTAAGAGAAATTGTCCAAACTATGCAGGATCCAAGCACACTAGTGGATTAATCTGCACACTTTTACTAGAACATGAATCCAATTGGGCAGAAATTTTGGGGGATGGTCCAAAATTCATTGGGATAAATTTCATATGAAGGAACATAAGACTCATTCATCAATCTGGTGGCCCAACCGACATGATCTATCTAGCAAACCAAATCTACACAAAGTCAAAAGTGGTGTGATGTGAATTGTCCATAAATAGTGATATTGGTGTCCACATTATGCCAAAATTTAATTGGATATATCCAAGTAGTGGGGCTACATCCTTTATATTTTCTACAAATTGAGATAAGGCTATCTGTAGGTCAGAACAGTTGTGACAAGTTGTTTTATGAATTCTGTGTACTCAAAACCACCTTCCCATTTTCCTTTAAAATGGCACCTTGGGCTCCTCATTTGGAAGTTAGTCCAGGAGGAAAAACACTGGTATTTTGGAGACCAAAGGAAGATCTCTCATCATTCAAGGAGTTCTAGAGGCCCCTATCCTTATAGGTGAATCAAGTATAAAGAGGGAGTTCCACCTGAGCCTCCTCCTCCTCGTGATGGAGAGCTAAACAGTTGACCTTCATTTTGAGGGAGCTACACAAACTTGGGAGGGAGTTTCTTCACATGTTCTTCTACTAGTTTTGTATAATTGGTGTTTTGAATATTTCACTTATTTTGTATCTTGACATGCTTCCCCCTGATAACATTTCATTTTATATAATTAAGTGGATTTCTTTTTATTTCATCACTTATTGGGTTGATATTTCAAGGGGGAATATCAGGTTGATCTAATTGGACAACACAATAATCCTATTTATGTCACACATACAAAATATTTAAGTATGCTTTGGTAGACCTCTTATTATATGTTTGATAACCAAATCTTGAAAACATGATTTTTGTGCCAAGGGGTGGTTCTTTAAGCATCATTTGAAGAGGCAAGAGGGGAGCCAAGAGCTTGACAACATTCAACCAATGAATTAAACAAAACCATATTACAATTTCAGAAAAATGAAATATCCATGATTTGTATTGTACTTTAAATGATCTTCTTCTATCATAATTATTAATACACCACATTTATTTATTATCTATTTAACTCTTTAATTGAAGTATTTACTTAAATATTTTTTTCAAACCCCCCCTCTTTTAGTAATTATTATTAAAAATACATACTCCAAACCTATCAACGCTCCTTGAGAGATGACCTAGGGTCTTCCCTAGACTATAAAGCAATCTTAAAATCAAAATCAATATGATGTGTCATGACACCTCGATCACGCTTCACGCCTATTACTGGAGGCGATGAGTTCTTTCAGGTAAGGAACTTTGAGCATGGTCTTAATCACGACATCAGATCTCCAGTGAACATCTTGAGGCTGATTTAGATCACTTCTATAGTTGATCAGGTGCTGATCAAGGATCATAATTTGAGGGATTCTGGAGTGGTGAGCTAGGGTGGTTCGACATTCGGAGTTGGTATCCCTCCTAATGAAAATAGGAAGCTCCATAGGGAGTCTAAGCGTAGAGATCATAGTAAGAGAGAGACCACTTTTGGTAGACAGATGGTGTGCTACCAGTGTAGGAAGAGTGGGCATACAAGGCCACATTGCCCGAGAGACCCGGTGGAGTGCCGATCACATGGAAAGATGGGCCATATTTAGCTCTTATGTCAATTCTTATCACTAGTAGCTGGTGACATGGGTTCTCCTATGACTCCACATTCAAGAGAAGCACCACTATTTTCTCAACTGTCAGGTAACTCAAGTTATTATAGTCATTTAGCCTGAGGTGGAGGTCGTGGCCATGGTATCCAATCGCCAGCCTTTAAGCTACAACAGGGTGGATCTCCTCAGGGTGGTCAGGTAGGGCTGCAGGGCTGCATGGCTGCAGTGTAGATTAGACTTTTACAGGGGTGCAGACCCAGTAGAAGTAGGATCTAAGACCCTCTACTATTCGATGTATGATCCTAGTTGCCTCAATTTTAGCTTCTTATCTTTTTGATAGAATGAATTCCTATAGCTTTTTATATGTCACTGTTTTGGAGATCCTTTGGCTCTGTATCTTTTCTTCTTACTGATATCTTGATGTTAGAAACTCTGTTGGGGACTAGAATGACTAGTGTACTTTAGGGCAAGGAGTTCCCTCTAGAGGTTGGCAGGTTTAACGTTTCATGGGACCTCTATGTCCTATAGATGAAAGGATAGGAAGTTATTATTGTAAAAGAATGAATATTTCCCTTCTAAGCATTTTATGACCACTATTTTCATAGAGTGTGTTTCACATCACCAGAGGGTGGATAATTTCTTCATAAGGGAGAATGGGATATCTAGGAGAGAATAGTAGGACCCAAGCATCATGGGTTGGGAGGAGTTACAGCCTAGATTTCTAGTTTATTTCCTGATTTCCAAGGGACCTCATAGATTGAATTTCCTCTAGAGGTGGATTGTTTCAGAGATGTATTTCCAAAGTAATTTTCATGTTTTCCTCTGGAGAGAGAGGTGGAATTTTCTATTGAGCTTGTGCCAGGAGCAGCACCGTTGTCCATTCCTCCTTATAGGATGGCTAAAACAAAATTATAGGAGTTCAATAAGCTGTTGGAGGAGTTTCAGGAAAAGGGTTCCATCTGGCCCAGTACTTCTCTATGGGTTTCTAATGTTCTATTTTCTATGAAGGTGGACGGTACCCTCCAACTTTGTGTGGATTATAAGAAGTTGAACAAATTGATGGTCAAGAACCGATATCCCATGGAAAGGATTGATGATCTCCTTGATCAACTTTGAGGAGATTAGTTGTTCTCGAAGATTGAACTGAGTTCTATTTATCATTGGTTGCACGTCAGATCATCTAATATACCTCTTACTTCCTTTGGAAGAATGTATGGTCTATAAGAGTATGTGGTTATGTTGTCCGGTCTCACTCACACACATGCAGTTTTCATGGAACTGGTGAACCGAGTGTTAAATCCATATTTAGATTCCTTTTTGGTAGTCATCATGGAAGATAACTTGGTGTACTATCACACTTGACATGACCATGCCACACATCTTAAGATCATTTTTAGTATACTGAGAGAGCATCAGTTATATGATAATCTCTCAAAATTCCACTTTTTCATGTACTAGATTCACTTATTGGGTCATGTTATCTCAGAGACAAGAGTATCAGTAGACCCAGATAAAGTGAGATCAGTAGTTTCCTATGAGGATCCAAATAATGTCTTTGATGTACAGTGTTTTCTAGGGCTGTAAGGTTACAATAAACATTTCATACATGACTTATCATGTTTAGTAGTGCCACTAACAGGCCTAACAAAGAAGGGTGCGAAGTAATTGTGGTCAGATTCTTGTGAGTCATACTTTCAATTGTTAAAAGGGATGTTGAAATCAGCATCGATAATAGATTTTAAAGAGCTATAAAAGAGAAATATTGTGAACAATGATGCATCAGGTGTCAGTATGGGAGCAGTGCTTATGTAGGGAGAAGGGGTTGTTGCATATGGTTCTCGGTAGTTGAGGCCACATGAGAGAAATTACCCAACCCACGATCTCGAGCTATCTTTAGTTGTTCTAGATTTATGCTATTGGGGACACTACCTTCTGGGAGAGCTTTTTATGGTTTTCACCAACCACAAAATTCTCAAGTATATCATCACTCAGCTCGATCTAAATTTGAGATAGTGAAGGTGGGTTGAGATCCTTTAGTCCTTTGACATTGGGCTAGCCTACACACCTAGGAAAGGAAATGTAGTGGATAATTCATTGAGTTAGAGAACTCAGATTCATGTAGTTTTGGAGGCTAGTAGTGATTAGAAGCTTATGGATCTATTCTCTACGTTGCATTTGGAGGTGCACGATAGGCAGGGGTAGATGTTTCAATCATCTATAGATCTTACCTCCACTCTTCTTGATCGAGTTCAAATGAGGAATCTATTTGATTAAGAAGGCCTAGTCGTACAAGAGAGTGTGTCAAGAGAGCACCCTATTCCACGATGAAAATTAGGTGAGGATAAGATCTTTTGTTTTCATGGATTCATGTGGATTCCAATAGACATACATGAGGAGATATTGAGGGACTTTCATTCCTCAGTTTGGTAAGTTCATCCTGGTGTCACGAAGATGTATCGAGATCTACATTGATAGTATTGGTGGCCTGGTATGAAGAGAGATGTTGCTGGTTTTTTAATTAGGTGTTCCACCTGTTAATAGGTGAAGATAGAGCACCAGTGACTAGTAGGGCTTTTGAAGTAGTTACCCATTCCCAAGTGGAGGTGGAATGATGTTGTGATAGATTTCATGATATGTTTTCCGAGGTCACCTCAAGGGGATGATGCAGTTTGGGTTTTCTATGATAGACTCACAATGGTTACCCACTTCTTGCAGATCAAGGATACCTTCAGTGTTGATGAGATAATATGGTCGTACATTCGAGAGATTTTACATTTACATGGAGTTATGCAATCCATTGTTTCAAATAGGGATGCATGTTTTACTTCTCAGGACTGGTAGGGACTTCAGATGGCTTTGAGTACATAGGTAATTTTGAGTACATCATACCATCCCCAGACAGATGGCCAGTCTGCACGTACAATTTTGGCACTTGAGGACATGTTTCGAGCATGCATCTTGGATTTTGGAGGTTTTTGAGAGAATCACATACCTCTTGTGGAGTTTTCATATAATAATAGTTTTCAAGAAACAATTCAGATGGAACTTTATAAGGTTTTATATGATAGGCAGTTCTGATCAACCTTATGCTGGCTACATGGAGGAGAGGTAGCTATGCCGAGACCTCGCCTTATCCAGAAGACCACAGAGCACATAGAGTTGATTCATAAGAGGATGGATACTGTACAGTCAATAAAAAAGTTTTATAATAATCAGTTGAGATGACCTTTGGAGTTCAATGTTGGAGATTTGGATTTTCTACGTGCCACACAAGGGTTGGGACATAGGGGGATTAAGAGACATGGTAATCTTTCACCGAGGTACGTCACTCCATTTGAGGTGTGGGATAGAGTTGGGCCGGTTGCCTATAAATCACAGTTACCTCAGAGGTATTGGGATATGCATGATGTCATCCATTTTTCTAAACTTCAACGTTACTTCTCAGACCCATATCATGTTTTACAATGCAAGGAGGTTGAGATCTAGGTGGACACCTCGTTCGAGGAGCATCCTATCCGGATTTTTTATCAAAGTGAGAGGGTTCTCTATGGATGGTATATTCCTCTTGTATGAGTGCTCTGGTAGCACAAACAAGTATAAAATGAGACTTGGGAGAGGGAGGGTGATGTATGATTGTAGTGGCCAGAGCTGTTCGAGGTTTCTTCTTCTACACCACCTTTCTAGGGAAATTAAGGAACACATTTCAATAAGGGGATGTTCGTAAGTATTATGATCTTCTTTTTAGGTAAATATTTCTTGTCTGGTTGTCTTTGAATAAAAGTGGAGTTCCAGTAAATACCAGGAGTACATGTTGTGAACATATTAGTACACAATGTGAACCCGGTTTCAATGGGTGACTATGTAATGGTCATGTAACAATGAGTACATAGTCGTGTGTGGTGCCTGGAGACTGCCTAAAGTGAAGAACAGAAAAGTCAAGTACACGCCATGTACTATTAAAGAACACACCATTTAATTTTTTTCATCAAACAGACTAGGGTCACGTCTAATTGACAGAACATTCTTCTTCTTCGCCCATCTCATCCAAGAGAATCTATACCACTGCAGATCTTCTCCAATCCCCCTACTCGTTGTCCGTTCTCTGAATTGACCGTTGTTGATTGTGTTGGAATCACATCAGTGATTTATCTTTTCTTCTTGAACATCATCTCTTGATTTATCCAATCTCAAAATTTATCCCCAGTTGAATGTTTTTAATTTTTTTAGATCTACAGTTTTCTATGGAGATTCATTTCATGAGGTTCACATATATCAATATCATGATGCTGGGGTAGGTGGTTTGTGACTTTTCGTTGATAGTCCTTGATTTTTATGTGAAAAAGTTCCCAATACCCATGAACAAGGTATTTAGCGTTTATGGTTTTTAACCTTGTTTTTTCCTACTATGCCTTGTTTGTTGGGATAGAGGATAATGTTTTGTGAATAGGCTATCTTTTCCATGCTATGGAGGGTTTTCCCATGTTTTCTTGTTTTGACCATTTGGTCCAACTTTCCACTTATGATGCTTTTCTTCCTATGCCTAGTATTATTAGTATGGAGTGAATATTATATGAAATGATATGATATGTTATAGATTGTTATCCAAGTAGTTTGTGAGGTTTGACTTGGCTTCTATGTATCATGTTTTCACAACTAACTTACACAGGACCCTGAGAATCGAGTGTAGTAGACCGAAAGAAGAATTGACATTGAGGGATTCTCCAGAGTGACTGTTTAACTGCTATGTTGTGATACCACATGGGGTGGACATTGTGGTCCTTTAAAGTGTCTATAGTTTCCTCAATTCGGTTCACAGGGGGAATTGAACATCGAGTGATTCCTAGAGTGCCTAAGAGTTACAAATACGATACCACATGGGGAATTGATGGTGAATTCTTCCTTAGAGTGTCTTTGTTAAAGCTAAACCAGAGGGGTTAGGCTGTGTGTACATCCTAGAGGGTTGCTTGTGTTTGTTTGGTTAAACTAGAGGGGTTATGATGTGAGTACTTCCTAGAGGGTTACCTACTTTTATTTAACTATTTATTGATATATTAAAATGAATGAAATTGAACTTGTATGATGGTTACTATGTGTACTACCTTGTTTACTTCTTAATTTTTCTATTTCCTGCCACATATTTTCACTGACTATTAGGAATAGATATTTGGGTGGTTTCCTACTGGGATTCATCTCACATCCTATTTGGGTCATGGTTTTGGGCCAAAAAAGATTATATGGTTGCAGGTCTAGATAAGGGCATGTTCCCTTCTACTTCAGGTAAATTATTTATATGGAGCTGGGGAGCATGGGACCAAGCTAAGGCTTGCAATGCTGTAGATAATTTTATCTGTTTTCTTTTGTACTTTGGTTTAGTATTTTATTCCAGAATTGTGACTTTTTTTGGCTTCTTTCATAGTCATATATATCAGGAATCGTATATATATATGTGTGCTCCAGTTTTTTATTACTTCCACTGTTTAACTATTTCATGTTATACTTCTTCTTCTATTACTGTCTATTTTAGTTCCGTTGTGTTAATCTGCCAATGAGGGAATAGTTTTCCCACTATCAAACCCAAGGTCCTTACTGCTAGTTGGCAGCCTCTGGCCTTTGGGGAAATGGGCTTAAGTCTATGTGACCAACCAAGTACGGGGAACCTCTAGGAAGCTCCCGGAACTGGGATGTTATAGTTGTATATAGACAAATATTTAGAAGAGTTGTTGGGATATGCAAATGAATATTGGGCCGATTCAACGAATAATAGGAAATAAACATTAGGAGGTGATTTTTATCTTGGTGGTTTGTGTATTTTTTTGATAAGAAAGAATTATGTTTTCATTTCATTGAGAACCACAGATGCTGAGTATATTTCCGCCACTCAAACAAGCATATAGTTATTGTGGATGAAGCAACATCTTGATGATATCTGAGGTGAAGTGAAGTATCTGATCTGAATCTAGTGCGTTCAATCAAGTGCTATAAATCTTAGAAAAAACCCAATCCATCATTAAAGGACAAAGAACATTGATATAAAGTATAATTTCATCAAGGAGAAGGTTGAGCAGAGAATTGTGAAGTTGGAGTATGCGCCTACAAACTACGTGTTGCAGACATTCTGACAAAGGCTTTACCCAAGGAAGCTTTTAAGAGGCATTGACTGGCTCTGGGAGTTTATTCCACTAGCCATACTTAAAAAAATGTAGATGTGGTACCCTCCCCTCTCTCCTCGATGTATGTTATGTTTTTATCCAATGTGTTAATCTTTGTTATTTCCAGTTTTTCATACTAAAAAAGAGTAACCTTTGGGATCATTGACAAATGAGGAGAAATTTTGACTTATAAAGGGGGAGAAACTATGGATAAGGAAGGGAAAACATGTCTTCATAAAAGAAAGGGGGATAAGATGATAGGTGGTGTAGTAAGATAGTAGGTCCCTAAGTCCTGTAAGGCCTTTTGGCCACCCAGGCCTTTGGGTCAATAAGGCCTTTGGGCCACCTCAAGGCCTTTGGGCCACCTTAAGTGCAGATGCAAACCAGACAACCTCCAAGGAACATGCTCTACAAGGAGGATTAGTAAGGAGATTTCACCACAACAGAAGTAAACGGATTGCAAGAATGAGAGGGTATGACACCTTCCATCAGGACAAGCCTGTGTATGCATGGGAATTCCTAGCCAAACAACCATGTGAAGTTGGAGAGCTGATTTCACGATGAAGATGCTGGGGAGGAGCAGTTCCAAGCAGTTAGTCTGGGTTGTATGTAATGTTTCAATCCTACAGGCAATGAATTCCTCTAAGGCCTATGGGCCATGTAATACTTACGCCTACGGACCTTGTAAGGGTTCCACCTCTCCCCTTGAAAGTTGGATTTTCAAAATCAATAAAAAATGAAGGCCTTCAGGCCATTGGAGGGGAGAGTTAAAATATGAAAATACATGAAGTGGTAAATCAAATATAATATATCAAGACATCTATGGTTTGTGATTACATCAGTTTATTGGTATGAAGAATTTCTATCAGAAATGATGTGATTCATTAATGAACATTTCATACTACTCTTGTTTCTCATGCCAGGCATTTCACATGTAAGATTAAAGTATGTGATGAGTGAATCATTGGTCTTTATTTAAATCGTAAGTAGAGAATGATTGAATATGATGGAAGGATATTCATTAAGGTATCTATGTACAAAGAATCATTTTGAGAATAGTTGTTAAAAAACCGTAAGGGGGAGCTTGTTGGGAAAAATCCCTCAAGGTTACATTGCATCATTTTTTTGTTGGTTGTGTTTGTTGAAAATGCAAGTTTTCAGGGTGAATGGTCGAGTTCTAAAAATGTTTTTGACAATCCATGTTGAAAAAGAATCATGATAATGGATGAAAATATCTAAAGGTGGTACAAAATAATAGATACAAGGTGGGATCATTTTATAGTGTTTTCTAAATTTTTGGGGTCCAATATTTGGAGTTTTGTGAGCATCAAGAAATGTTAAATTCATTGAATATATCATAAAAATATAGCAAATGAATCAGTTTTGCGAAGATGGCCTTCATTACGTGGATTTCACAAATACAAGAAGAATGTTGTCAATGTTCATCATGATTATAACGAGCATTGAAAACTACAGAGGTGAAGAGAATTACAGCGAAGCTTTGTAGTGGTGGTGTAAAGGAATTGATGGAATGCTACATGATTACGATGAGATCCACGTTCCAAAAATTTCTATGGTGCTTCATTATATAGAGAGTATTTTGGAAAAAAAATTATGGGCTTTGAGATTGGAGATGACCTGATGCTTACTTCGTGTAGAAGGTTCTCGAGTCAGTGGAATTTCCAATAAATAGGCCTTGACCAAATTGAGATAAGTATAATGTTTTCTAAGAAAAATATTTTTCTCTTAAATCGTGAAGGATGTTTAGAGAGGCAGTGTGCTTTAGGAAAATACAAGAGATTCACAACGGCTAATCAAGCTCTCCAAAAGAGATGTATTCTGCATTGGCTCAATGAGTTTCACAAAAGAAGTATCTTTTTTCAAATGCTTGAGCATTGCAACAACCTAAAATTTGTGAAGTCTTGAGCTTTGAGACAGATTGAGATCTATGAAGTAGTGTTCTCTACGATGTGGTAATCTCTATATAAGTGTGTGCTTTGATAGGAGGCAGGGACATCGTGAAATCTTGTTTGAGCTTCACGAAATTAGGAGATTTGTGATGTAAGGTTCTTTGTAAAGGTTTTTCCAAAAAAAATTCCTATTTATCAGTGGAAAAGTAGTATTTATCAGTGTATGAAAGTTGGTATTCAATATAGAATCTATATAAAGTGGGGGATTCATTCATTAGAGACATTGAAGTGATCTACAAGTTTATGAATAGTTCGTGGATCTTCTAAAGAAGCAGTGAGATCACTTCAGTTGAGAGAGCATTGAGTTCTCAAATTGTGAGTGGCTGTATACTAGGAGGGATAGTGTTTCCACTTTGAACTTGTAAACAGTAGTGCTCTTATAGTGGATTTGGTACATCGGCATGTCCACAATGTATACTCCTTGTATGTAGCCCCATGAGGGTGAACCAAGTAAAATTGTCATTTCATGTTCACGCTTTAATATTCATTCATACTCTGCAATGAGAAGGAGATAGAGAAGATAATGTTTTCTAACAACCAAACAATATAAAAAGGGGAAGTTGTTTTAAATTTTCATACTTGGATTCACCCATTCTCGTAGAGTATCAATACTAGTGTACCAAAGAGTATGATATATATTATTATGGTTAAAATATATATTTATAATAAATCTATATTTATTATCCAAGAGTTCCAGACATGTATGAAGGAAATCAAACATGAGGTAAGGGTTTAATTTATAATCTCATCATTATTAAAAATTGTTTATGATTAAGTCACTCTTGGAGGATTTTTTTTTATTTTTTTATAAAAGACAATATATTATATTCTCTTAAATTTATTCATAAAATTTTATTGTAATAGTACAATTTTCCACTCTTTGGTACTTATGATGATTGAGAATTGTATTTAAGAAAAGCTGACATTATTATATCTTCAATCAAAAATCATTTTTATTCTATATCATTATATTATAAAATTATTTTCATTAATTTTTTTTTTAATTTCTACAAATAATTAATTAAAAAAATAAACCCATGTTTTAATTTTTACAAAAAAAATTGAAGGAATTTTTTATATAAATAATGTACATTTTGACCTTTTTATAATAATGTAAAAGGACTGTTTTTATCTTATATGACATGTAACTAATTAACCTTCATCTTAAACACTATTTAATTTGAATATTACTTTATAAGTTTCAATTATTCTTCTAAAAGAAGCTGTTTTCTCCAACATTATAGAAATTTTTTTGTTTTGAAAAAGGATTTTCAATGTGAAAAGCGTATTTTCCATAAGTATTTTTTAATGGATTTTTATGGAATTTTTATTTATCAATGAAAAAACATATTTTAATTATTATATAATATAGATATGTTGTAATAATAATATTCTTATTATTTATCTAAATGGTTTATGATTGGTTTGACTGAGGATGCAATATTTTTATATCATTCACCATATTATTCTTGGTGGATTATGATTATGTTTTCTAATTGGGGATAGTATTAATATTTTAATCATAGTTATTCAATATTAAAGTTTACAATGATTATTTTCTGCCCTTACATATTAGGAATGAAATCGACTAGGTAAGTAGCAGGTGAGACCCACTATATCTCCTCGACGCATCAGTAGGTCTAATAAGACAATATAGATTGGGTATTTGGATAAGACATTAACAATTTATGTAATATTTAGTGGAAAGAGGTCATGATGTTATGTTTATTATGTTTATCATAATGAATCCCCTAATTATGAGATAAGTTATTTATTTCTATGTGATTATTTTATTTTATAGGATATAATTGGATAAGTTTCAAGCTCATATAATTATTTATATGGAATTATTTTTTCATCATTTTATCCTTCCATATTATTATTAATTCTGAAGTTATTAATTATATTTAATTTGTTTTTACATATTTACCATTCCTTTTTTATTAGTCCTTATATAATAAAGATACATTTGTTGATATGCATGGCCTTACTGATCATCTAATCTCACCCCTTTTATATGGTTCCTTTCCCCATAAAACAACGAAATGTATTATGATTGATATGTTGGGATTTGATAAATGTAATAATGGTGTTCTAAAATAAAAACTATGTTTTAAATTTTAATGTGAGATTCAAGTTTGTATCTAGTTTTCAAAGATAGGTAAACTATTCCATCCTTAATGACATGATTTCTTATTTCTAGTTCTAATATAATGAGCTAATCACTAAATATAGGTTAATTTATTTAGGGTATTTATATTAACTACTAGTACACTTCCTATTATTTTATATACACAAAAATATCTTAATAAAAAAATTCTTTTCATGGTATTTTCTTCACATATATATGGATATGTGGATCTAATTATCATTCATGCATCAAACAGGGATTAATACATTGTATAATTTGTTGTATGTGAGATAACATTATTTCATCACACAAGTATACAAGCATAAATAAACATCTTTGTGTGTATTTGAATACTTCACATGGATCTCTCCCTCCTTTATTTTTAATGAAAATATGTTGTGTATTAAGTGAATGATGGATTTACTTCTATACATGAGAAAGAGAGCATGATTATTAATCTAAGGTTACTCATGATATAATGACTCAAGAATTATACACATATTATTAAATGATTCTTAAAATTAACATCCATTAATTTAAACCCAAATATCCAGAGACCAAATTTATTTGGAATTCTATGTTTATAATATATGAAAGTGAGACTAAAAATAAAATTTTATATTATATTATTTTGTACAGTGAGATCCTAAATCCTTTAAATGTGC
This sequence comes from Viscum album, assembly GCA_963277665.1. Taxonomy (NCBI): domain Eukaryota; kingdom Viridiplantae; phylum Streptophyta; class Magnoliopsida; order Santalales; family Viscaceae; genus Viscum; species Viscum album. The sequence goes on from OY728145.1 coordinate 1,184,906,050, forward strand.
TAAACTATATGGAAACACTCTGGGAATACATAATAAAAAGGGTGAGCTAAAAATACCATTAAAGTAAAAAACATTATAAGTAAACATAATGTGTGAGTCCAAGGTATAAAATGATATCTTGAATGATATGGTACATGATTAATGACAAGGGAGAATAACATAAAGAAAGAGGTATCATAAGGTCATGGAATCATAGGAAATGTGTAAGAAAAAAATGACCTAAAGATAAGTCAAGGCTAACTATTTACACAACATTACATGGTGGGCGGAGTCCCATTATTATTTAGGTTAACTTCTTAATCCCATACATGATGTATCATGGGAATAAAACATTACCCAATGTATTGGAGGGTTATATAAATTTTGTACCACCCATTACATTCATATAATGTTCATGAATATGTGTAACATATAAATAAACTAATCCTAAGGAAAAAACTTAACAATATCCCATGGAAATAAAACAGGTTGTGTAAGCTTTCCTCATATCATATTAAATAAGATTTCTTAAAGAAGGAATTTGAGAAATGTTCATAAATAATTTATTACTCCATTAATGAAACATAGGGTGAGATATGTATATATATATGAGAAATATGTAGGGAATTTATAACCATTCCATAACATTATAATTTATTTTCATTTATTAATATAAATAATTTTATAAATATTAAAAACATTTTTCTGGAAAATAAACTTTTCACATTGAAAATCAATTTTGGAAAACAAAAAAGTTCCAAAATAATATAGAATTTTTAAAAAAAATAACCATGTAAAATTTTAAATAAATAATCAAAGATTTTATTAGTCACAAAAGTGGAAAATTATACACATTTAGTATAAGTTAAAAGAAACATTCCTTTTTTATTGCTATAAAAATGTTAAAAAGTGACTTATTTGGAAAAAATACAAGAATAATTCATTCAAAAAAATTGTGTAAAAATTAAAAAAATGGTAAACATGTATTTAAGAAATCAATTGTATAATGGGGAAAATATTCTTCAAAATATTTTTCGAAAAAATGTATATGGAAGAAAAATGATTTTTGACTAAATAGAGAGGTGGAATTAATTGTTCATTAAAACATTTAATCAATAATTTTATATTACAAAGAGTCAAAAAATGAAACTATTACCTCAATATTTTACAACTAAATATAGTATAATAAAATTTATGAGCATTATTGGACCATGATCAAAAAAAATTCTATAATGGAAATTCAATCATAAACAATCCTGATTCATATGAGATTCATACATAATCCTTTACCACATTGGTAATTTTTAAATGATAAATTATAGTTAATAATGTTGATGAATTATAAACTAATATACCAAGAGATATTAAGTATTTATTATATAATATTTATGAGTCATTATATACACTATTTTAAAAATAATTTTGTGCATGAAAGAACATGCATCTCAAAGAAGGATGCTTTGAGACAGAAACCCATACCTCGATTCATGACTTATCCTTTTTGTACTTTTCCTAAAATATAATAAAATTAAATCAATTCATTTTTTCACCAATTACCTTATCCTGGTTTATCAATTTATTCATATATCATTAAGTTTATTTATTTTAATGACACATTTAATTACTTAATCAGTTTTGTTCAATTCAGTTGTTTTGAGGATACTCGACTCACAATTTCAAAACCACATCGATGTGTTAATCAAGATCAAAGGGGACATCGTTACAACATATCCAACATAATAAAAATGAAATGATTATAAATTTTAGACATAAATTATTTTTTAAAAAATAACCAAGATTTATGGTTATGTAAACTAAACTACGTTACAATCTTGGGGATGGTTTGCCATATGTATGCATATATAACATTTACATTTTTTAAATATCATTATGGAAAAAAATTCTAGTGTTATTTTATATTTAAAAATTATAATTATATTATAAATATATTATTATTTCATTTAGTACCCATACATATACCCTCCATGTGACACGGTAATAAAAAATTAATCACATCGCTTTGCAAGAAGGTAATTCGCCGTCCACACAAACAATGTTATCATTTTCAGTGGATATTAGGGTAATAATATATATGATATGATAATTTTTAATATCTGTTAATATTTAATGTATATCATATATAAAAATTAAATCCGTCATCTTGTAAAACCATGTTAGATGATGATGGAAAATGAATTACATCAGTTCATGAGGCGATAGTCCTCTATACACATGATCGACGATTTCATTTCCCATTTATTGGAGGAGGATATTGAGAAATTTTATTCAATAAATATTACAAAATTTAAGTATATAAGAGACAACGGTGTTATTATAAAATAATTTTTATGAAATAATTGGATGGGAAAAAATAAAAGCAGAAAGAAGGAGCTCGAGGAAGGTGATTACCAACACTTAGAAGAACCACTTTTAGATCTCTTATGAATGACCACAAGGTTTGTCTTTTGGGAAAATGTATATCTTTAACCTATATAAAGATTTTGGGTTGTTCTTTTTTCATGTTTTGATTGATTCAAATGTCTTGAGATATATGAATAAGTGAGTGGTGGGCTGCCATTTTATAATTGAGTAGGATTGGCATTCATCTAAATACCCAAATCTATTCCATAATAGGAAGTTACTATCATTATAAGTGTCTTAAAATTGTAAAAAATTAATTATTTAAGGATATATAATTCCAATAAAAACCTCTAAAACTTATAATCAACATGTTCTAAAAATTTTATCCTCTTTACCGCTATGGTTATTTACATTTAACATTTTATTTTTTTCTCCAAAGTAATTTATTTTTTAATATTTCTACTATTAATTATGAACCAAAATAAAGTTGAAATTATTATATAATATAAAATATAATGTTTCTAAATATTTAATAAATTTTAACATATTCAATTCATATAATTGGAAGTATTTAATTTAAAATAATAATTGTATACATGTCAAAAATACTGTTTTTCATGAAACAGATTTTTCAAGAACAATATGATCTTATAATAAAAATATTAAATGAAATAATATTAAAAGTAATTATAATTAATATTTATTGGTATATAATCTTTAAATTTATTTTATATCATTACTCATTCATGGTTATTTTAATTAGTTAAAATGGAGAACCATTATGCACTTTAAAAGAGTTTTCAGAAAAATGTGTTTTAAATCATATAAATAAACTTATAAAACAATATAGTATAATGATGATTTAATTGTAATTAATTAGATAAGATATAACTAAATAATAATTATGTTACTTTAAAATCACATTAAAATAATAATGGTACTTTTAAATTAATTCATTTTTTAAAAAAATGATTATCTTTCCAAAAATTGGGTTTTGTCCCTATTCATTGAAAAATCAATATTTTCTAAAAGATAACCAAATTTCACTCTATTCTAATATTTATATGATGATTTAAAAATTATTTTATTTTTTAAAAATAAAATATCTATAATGTTTAAAAATAAATTATAATATCTTCTCGTAAATAAATAATTTTTTAAGGAAACAATTTTTTATTGAATAAAATATCATTATTAAATTTTGTGTTATTATTTATTAATATTTTTATATAAATTTATATTGATTGGGAAATTATATATATATTATAAATAATTTAATATAATTCAAATCCACCAACTTAATGATGAGGTTATATTAGTAAGGTTTAAATAATTGTATTTTAATATTATATCACAGTTCATTTAAACATAATGATTTATATTGAATATGCTATCAAGAATAGTGTTATTTTAAAATATCATGTTGTTACATTATCCTCCCTTGACTAAATCTCATCTTCAAAATTTAAACATGTGATCATAATTCAATGGTTTTACATTTGAAAATTCCATTGTGTAAACCCCACATTATAAAAAGGGTTAATAAAACCTTATCTTAAAAGAGGGAAAGAGAGATACAAATTTCATTTGTAATAACACATGAAAATTTTTCCAAGTAGGAGAACATAAACATGAACTGAAAATATAGACATCAAAAAAGAGTAAATAATTATGGAGGTTGATAGATATCATTGATAAAAAGGAAATTGAATGGTTAAGAGATATTTAACAATAAAAAAAACATAAATCTATAATGAATTAAAAGACCATTGATCCCTTATATATAAATTTAATAGGAAAAGTTTTGTTTCATGATAATTTTCATTAAGTTGAGTGATTATTTTACTATAAAGTTATAAAACATGAGAAAACATACTTGATATATTTTTAATTCATAAAAACAATTTCATCCTTTATTTTTGATTTGATCAATTTCATATTCACCTATCAAAAAAGTGGATTAATATCCAATATAATTATTTTGTATGAGGAAATAAAATTAAATTATAATAGATCATAAGATCAATAAATGAGTTACAAGCTATTCCACATTTCATTATTAAAAAAATGTTAGCATAATGTTTTATAATATCTAAAATGAATATGAATATGTTAATCTAAAAAATTTAACAATAAAACCAATGGTTTTACAGAGATCATTCTTTAAATAGATAACCATATATCACAAATAACCTCAATAGCCACAACATGAAATGTTTTTAACGTCAAATTGTATTTCAAACCTTTCAAGTTACATATAATAAAATAATATCATTCATCATAAATAATATTTTATCTGAAACCTAAATGATATATATATATATATATATTAACCTAGTAAATAATTTCCCAAAATGTCATTTATCACCTCAAAATCCTAAATATTCGAAAATATTTGATCCCCAAATAATTTTATCAAAATAAAGTTAAAATTTATCCCCCAAATCATTCATGTAAAATAAATTTCATAATAACTAGAACATTACATAGGCCCGTGGTATGCATTATGTCCTTATCAACCCTCGTTTATGGGTTCAAACCCCATAGCCTTGCCAAATACAATGAGTTATCATCCGATATGTGGGTTGAAAATTTTCGAAAATTATATTTATATAATTACTATAAAATCCCCAAAAAATGAAAATCGTCAAAATAACATTAAACATAAAATTCAGTTTAACCACTAAAGTCTTCAATACAAAATATTTTTTCCACAAAATAAAATAATATGAATTAAATATAATTAAATCAATTTCAATCACTTATGCTAGATTTTATTTCCCCAATAGTGTGTTTTTATATATAATATACCATTTACATTAGATTTAATTTCTAGGTCATTAGTATCATTCATCATATTATAAAAATACATAACAAAAAACTAATATTGAAGAATCCTTAGAGTTTTAGTGACTCCAACAACCAAAATAACATTGATAAATAATACTCTAACAACATGATTCTCAAGAAACAATAGCTAAACACTATAATAATTCTAATTCAAATATTTTCATAACATAATACCTTGGTAATTAATAATAAGTTTAGGGTATTGACTTAGATAATGACCAAGTTACCCATATTTATGGCATGTAACCATTAATGGTTCCTTATGTTGAATTATATTACGTTGTGTCTTGTTAATCAGACTATTAATTTTTCTTTATATATTAGATGTTTTGTCCCCTATTTTTACAGACATAAATTACAATCTAGTTCCAATAAGGAATTTTCCATGATGACTTTTCCAAAAAAATTTAAATGTAGAAAATTGAATCCATTATTATTTATCATCTATATCAAATGAAATTAAATGAGACATTATCTTTCTCCTCATTAGTGTTTTCTTATAAATTCAACAATGATGTATTTGTTAATAATAATTTGTGAACTATAATTTAGAGTGATACCAATATGTCTAACATATATTCCCATTAATTTTGGAATCTTTCTAGAGAAGTAATTAAATTTTACATCACATTAGCTATTGGAATGTTTTCTCCTATTTCCTTTAATTAACTAAAAAAATAAAAAAATAAGATAAGAATACATTAATATGTAAAAAGGAAAAATAATAAAAATAGATTTAATAATTTATAAATGATAATTATATCATGAATTATGTGTATCTAAGTTTCGATAGAGTTTGTCTATCGTAATGATTCCTTTTATGTTTCCTATCCTAATTTTATTTAAATTCCTTTATAATGGTTTATAAAGGGTTTTTGAATTTACAAAACAATTCCCTTGGGACTGTCAAATCAGATGTATCGTAATGATAATTATCATGTACAGGATAATGATTAAGTCAATGAAAACATTTATTTTTGGAGTTATCACCACTAGGTACATCTATTACAAAACCACATCTACATGTGGTATCCTTATAGGGTTAAAATTTCTTATAAACTACTCACTTTATACTTCAGCAAGAATCATGGAAATTTTTTATATATAACATTATAATTATAAATATCCCAAGGGCTCTCACTAAAGTTTCATTATATTAGTTTACAAAGGTTAACTAATCCTTTTCTATGATACCAATTATATTTACAAAGACTTTTGTGCATATTATTCCCTGATTTTTAACATAAGTATCCATTAATTACAACCCAAATATCTTAAGGCCTAGTTTTTTTGAAAACATGGTTTATAATACATCAAAGTGATTCTAGAAATAAATTTTCTGTATTTTATTTTGAATCAGGATATCCTAATTCCTTTCAGTTCCTAAGATTCACTGGATAACCTATGGAATACATTGAAAAATTGGTGATAAAAACTGTGAACGATAATTAAAAAGTTAGGGAAACAAAATGTGAGAGTCTAAGTTATAAGATTATATAATGAAATAGAAGGGACATAAGTAATCACATAGGAGAATAACATAAAAAAAATGGCATCATAATGTCTTGGAATCATAGGAATAATGTAAGAAACATAAAACATAACATAAATATAAGTCAATTATGATTGTTGAGCCAAAATCACATGGTTTAAAGAGCCCCATATTGGATTAGGTTCTCTCAATAATCCCATACATGACATATCATGAGACTAAAATATTTTACAATGCATTGGCGTTAAATATAATTCAAGGACAACCCATTATAATCATTACTTGTACTTGAATATGTGTTCCCATTTGAGAATCAATCATATGGAATAATCATAAGAATCACCCATATAAAGGAAATGGATTGTATAATATTTCATCAAATTATAATGAAAGATATTTCTTATATATGGAATTTAAGAAATGATCATAATATATGTATTACCCTATCAAAGGAATAAAGAGTGATATATATATATATGTAAGAGAGATATATACAGTATTTTTAGTTATTACATAACATTATAAATTTTTATAATTGATAATATAAGTACTTTAAAAAATATTAAAAATATTCATGAGGAAAATAACAATTTCAATTTGATAATAACTTGAAAAACTAAATATTTCCAAAAATTTGTTGAAAAAATATTATTCAAAAAAACAAAGGAAAATTATAAAATAATCTTCAATGAGTTGATTAGTCATGATAAAGTGTAATTCTATATATGTATTAAAAGCTAAAATAAAAATTCTTTCATATTGTTGTAAACGGATGGAAGGTACCACATTTGGAAAATGATAAGAAGATTATTTCAAAAATACATTTTTAAAAGATCATAAATTGGTTAAATTTAATTTAAAATAATTTTGATAATGTTAAAAATATTCTATAAATTTTTAGAAAACATTGATATAGATGAAAAAGTATTTTTGAACGAACTGGGAAATGAAGTTAGTTTTTTTAAAAACATTTTATCAATAACTTTATGTACCTAAGAGAAGAAAATGGTACTATTAGCTGAAATTTTAATGAATAAAAATAAGAAAATAAAATTAAAGGGTTTAATTATTAAATTAGTAAATAATTTCCTATAATATAAATTCAACTATAAACAATCCCAATTAAAATGAGATTGAATCATAAAACCTTACCAGTTTGGTAACATTTGAAAAATAAATTCCCATGAATTAAGTAGATAAATTGTAACCTAATATACCATGAGGTGTGAATTATTCAAGATGTATTATTAAATTTTAATTATATACACCATTTAAAATTAATTAGGTTTATAAAATAACATGAATCTAAATGAAAGATGTTTTGAGAAGGAATCCCTTTTCTTTAGTCTGCACATATCATGTATGTTCTTCACAAACTTTATAACAAAATTATAACAATTATTTTTTATTAGAATATTATTTTACAGGTTTTATAACTTCTTATTAACCCATTTAATTCATTTATTTTAATCACTTATTTAATTAATTAATAAGTTATGTCCATATCTGGTGTTTTGATGACGCTCAATTCAAAATTTCAAAATGACATCGGTTTATTGAATGTGTTAAAATTGTTCATTATTTCATAATATTTAGAATAATAATAATGAAATAATTATTATTTTTATAAATAATTTATAATTTTATAAATAACTATGAATTACAGTTATGAAAAGTGAATTATGTTATAATCATGTAGACGGGAGGTCGAACGTATGCACGTGTAAAGTTTAGAATTTTCAATGATCCTAATATAAAAAAAGTAAATATTATATAATATTAAAAAATTATAAATATATAATAAGTATAATAAGTATAATATTTTTTTCTTGAAACACAATTGCATACACCATCCCAGTGATGTGTATATAAAAAACAAATCTCATCACTTCACGATGCGGTCATCCACTGTACACACGAACGATTTTATCATTTTTCAATGGAAGGTTAGGTAAGAAGGTATATGATATGTTAATTTCAAAAAATTATTAATATTTAAGTAATATAATCTATTAAAATTAAATCCATCATCTTTAATATCCATGTGAGGCAATGATGGAATATGGATTATATCAGTTCACGAGAAGATAGTCCGTAGAGCACACAATTGATGATTTCATTTCCCATTTGACAGAAGAGGTGATAGATAAACATTATTACATAAATATAATAAAATATAAATATATATTATATACTGGTTTTATTATATTTTATTTGTAATACCTAATTGATAATGAAAAAATAATATGAAAAAAAGAAGGTGCTTGGAGAAGACAACAACCCATGCTTAGAAGAACCCCCTTTAGATATCTTATTAAGAACCCTAAGGTTGGTCTTTTTGGTATAAAATAAACTATAGAATATGTATAATGATGTTGGGGAGATATATTGGAAGGTTTTAGTTTAAAAAATATCTTTAAAGGTTTTATTAACTGAAGGGAAGGATTCCATTTTATAATTGAGGAGGAGTGACATTCTTGTAAATTCCTAATGCTATTTAATAATGGGAATTCAAAATCATGCCATGTGACTCAAAAAAATTGAAAAATAAATTAGATAAATAGATATAATGATTTTATATACCTCTACCAATAATAATAATAATAATGTTTTAAACATTTTATTTTGTTTACCTATATGTTTATTCACTTTTTACATTTTAAATGTTTTACCACGAAAACTATTTTTTGCCATTTTTACTATTTATTAAGACCAATAATTAAGTTTATGTTTTTATTTAATATAATTTATTATTATTTAAAATATATAAACCATTTTACCAAATTCTGTTCATTGATTTTGGATAATTTAATTTAAAATAAAACACATTTACGTGTCAGCAAAATTATTTTTGAGAAATTTGTTTTCCATGTTTAAAATGATATTATAATAACTATATGATATGAAATAATAATAATATAAATTTTTATTTATATTTATAGATATATAATCTTTAAATTATATTTAAATAATTATTTAATAGGGTATATTTTAATTATATAAAATGGGAAAAAATTTATCACTTTTATGTAGTTTTTATAAAACTGTTTTTTAAAGCCTAAAAATAAACTTATAATGAAATCCAATATATGTTTCATTTAAATATAATTAATTTTATGAAATAAAACTATTTAATACATAATTTAATTCTTAATCTTGTTAAAATAATAATCAGACTTTTATATTACTAAATTTATTATGAAGAAATGATATTTTTACAAAAAAACAATGTTTTTACTATTCCTTAAAAACAATATTTTCTAGGAAGTACAAAAATTTAACCACAAGTTAATATTTATATTATTTTTTAAAAAATTATTTTCGTTTTATAAAATATAATTTTTATATATTAGATAAATTAATTATAATATTTTTTAAAAGATAAATAAAACTCATTTTTGAAGGAACATATTTTCTTTAAAGAAAAAAATATATTTATTAATGTTGAGAGTATAGTTATTAAAAATTTGAAAATAAAATCATATTTTAAAGAAAATTTATATATTTTAAATTTATTAATTAATATATTTTATAACCATCAATTTAAAAATCTAGGATATGTCGGTCGTATTTAATTAATAGTATTTTAATATTATATCACAGTTTTTTTAAACTTAGTGTTGTGTGTTGAATACGCCAGTGATCATAGTGTCCTTTTAAAATATTTGTGTGATAGATGTGATCTTTCATCATGTTTCCTCTAAAGTATTCATTTAGTTCACTATTTTAATTAATTCTACATTTGAGGATGTTCAGGGGTATTTATAAGAAATGTTTCATTGCCTCAATGTCTAACACACAATAACCAACCATCGTTACACCCACCAACATGGATTGGACTATGTGCACATCATTAACCTGAGGGAATAATTACTAAAATATTATGTGTAATGTATAGAATTATATTTCATATATCTATAATGTATCCAAATAACATATAATATCATTATCATGCACCTCAAGATCTTCACAACTCAAACTTGGCTCTTAACTCCCTGACATGCAAAACATGAACACACAACGTGTTAATCTTATGATAGCAGGAGGAAGAATACGACACTTGCTGAAGACACATTGTATTATCTATCACAAAACATCATTTAAAATATTTAATTAAATACATAAAACACTCAACATAGTGAACAAAAATCAATATATAGGAACTTATGGATGATATAGTAGGAAGAGGACATGGATAAAAGATAAAAAAAAACTATGATCAGTCAGATCAGAATGCTCATAGTAAATGCATATATTTTTTAAAATTTAGTAACCTTACCATGAATGCTAAGATCCACATTGATAATAACAGCTCTCATAGATAACTTATAATGACACAATACTCATTTGTCCTCTCAAATAGCCACATCTCTTTGAATCAGCTCCCAATATCATCACACACACCACTAGTAGTTCCACCGAATGCATTCCTTGAGTATACTACATGTGTACACCATGATTTTTTCTAACCTGCCTCATCATGTTCAAAACTCAACATTTCCCCTCCAGAACCATAGTTGAGTTTTCTCCCTTTCAACCTTGTTGGGTGGTTTAGTTGAGCTTTCTCCCTTAGTTCTTAGGTTGGCAAAGTTTTTGTTAAACACCCAAATATTTCTATTGAAATATATGCACATTTAAAATGATTTAACAATCAATTATATTTCTTAAACATAATTCCAAATTTTTTATATAAAGGTATCCATAGAATTTTCCAAACCACAAAATATCACCAATCTTCTATATATATATATATATTCAATAAATAAAATATTTTCCCCCAAGATTCAATAATATCTCCCTTTATATTTTGTTGATAATATCCCATAAAATATTTCTCAAGATATAATATGTATTTTATAACCACTTCATTATCCATGTTTCACAATAAAATGAAAAGTTCTATGTATAAGGATAATTTTTACTCTATATAATCATTCAAAATTAATAAAATCTTCATATTCTCCCCATTATTCCTCCTTTTCCTCAGTTGTATTTTCTTATTGAAAGATGACAGTTGAGGATATATCTTGTTTAAAATTAAACACATAATAAATATTGTATTCTATTCTTTAGAGAAGGATTTAATTACCATACATCTATAAATTATTCATGAAATATTCAACTCTAAGTCTAAATGGGTTATCCTTGTATAGAAAACATGAGTGATTAATAAAGATTTAATGTTTTCCATATATTTTTCAAAATATAATACCATATATCCTTTATATAATAGAATGATTTAATTATACATAATAATCACAATATTCAGACTAAATAAATAGAATAAAAAACATTCAACCATATATTAGGTTACCCCCCCATTCATGTTATATTCCAATTTTTTATCAATTAATCAATATTTACCTTTTTGGTTATGTTTTTGTTGTATGTTTTTTCACATGGGATTAAGATAATATATTCAAAATACCTCACATATGATTATTGTTAATGTTCAATATACTATTTTTAGTAATAAATAATGAATATACAGTTTTATGATCATCTTCTAAGATACCCCTCAAGCGATGATCAACAACAGACATCATCATGGTAGATATTAATTTTTTAACAATATCCATGAATCAATGATACAATTTATATCCAAATAAAAAAATTAATTGAGTATTTAAAATTTATTTATTTTAAGGATATAACACATAAAATTATCCATCATGAATGGATTATATATTTTCATAATAAACATATCATTAGGTTAACCCCAGAATGCATGCATCACCTTTTCTTCCATGCTTAAACAAAAAATCAAAAAGTATATGAGGGAAATGGTTGATACCTCCTCTACTCATTAGTTAGATAATGAAAGTGGATATTCATTATTCAACCAAGATACTCAATTAATTATAGATTCATATTTCCTCATGAATTTTCCATTGATTTTATGTACCTTAATATACTTGGGTAGAATGTATGTATTCATTACATAATTTTTTGACTTAGAGAGAATATGCTTCTTAATCAAAGAACATCCATTTTAATATTCTTGTTATATCTTCCTAGAAAATTTTATATGATATGTTTATATGATTGATAATTCTTTGGGAACGTTCTAAATCATTTTCCTATGTGTAGAATCCATCACAATATCTTTTAAAGAAAATGCGTCAAAGGTTATTACCCTTTATTTTTCAAAACATCCAATTGTATTGGTAACCAAGTCATATACTTATTAATTGTATTTCAATATAGTTTACCCAGTCCACATAGATATCTAGTTTCCTTAGAGTTATCAATTTTAGGAAATTATTCATGAAATTCAAAATTATATTTTTGTTATTTATTTTTTGTTTTCACCGAGAATGTGTCTCTACCTTCAAGAAGTGGGGTTTTCTAAAAACAAGAACACCACTAAGCCCGATGGATCATCTTCAAGACAAGTAATTGAGTGCGTGAAACTTTGGGCCACTGTGTGCAACTCACTCATTTTGTACTAAAACCACATCCATGAGGAATACATCATTAACTACAACAACTTGAACGAATACTAAAAAATACCTGAAAAAATTGGTAATTCATGCTTATTTTGGGTACTTGTGTGTAACCCCAATTTTGGAATGAAAATTTTCCATCAAATCACTATGTTATGTAATTTTTTTTCCAAGGGTAAATGCATGGGAGTCAAAAAAACGATAGTTGTGTGATTTGACCATATGTTTCATTATAGGTATGATGTTATGAAACCCAATTTCTAGATAGATAACATTTCTATTAATATAATATCACCCACACACATTTTCTAGGACAGGACTCTAGAAGTTGAAGTATCAAATCTCTCATTTGCAAAACCCTATTTTTCATGAATGTTCACACCTAAAACCTCCCAAATATTCATACAAGTAAAAATATATTTAGGAAAATTATTGAATTATCCCAAAATCACTTTGGATTTTCTTTTTATATCCTTATGAAACATTCCTTAGTGGAAATATGAGTTCGTGAAAGACTAAAATGCCTCACAAAACCATGGGATTCGTACTAACCTAAAATTTATATGGAACTACACCATGAATCCTTACAAAGCCTTTGTTTTGATATATTGTATCATGAAACTTTCATGGTGACTGAAACTATAAAGTTGTGCCACACAACCTTTGAGTCCCCAAAACATTTCCTCCTTCGTATGAAAGTTAAATTTTTTTCTTCCATACACCCATCCAAACCGAATTCACCCATGAAAACCATACATTCAAAAATGATATCATCATCCCACATGTACATTACCTTTGCTCCAAACATGGACTGAATGATATTTTCACCTCTTTATCTTAGTAATAGGAACCCAAAATTTGGGACCCCCACATGACACCCTATCCTTGAAGATTCATCAATATTTTCTATAATAAATAACATTAATTGTTGGAATTTAATTTAATGAACTGGAATTATTATGTGAGACCACATATTTTTCCATTAATGAGGGATAATGTCATATCCTCGTATCTTCCACCTCTAATCGGGTATACAAATATATTGGTGTAAACCCCATAAATGTCTGAACTATAGGAATTTAAATTGCATAACCGAATATCATAACTATGTGAGGATAAACTATATGACAATAACCTCAATGAAATATGTTAAACTATATCATTTCCATATATGAAAATATAGTATTTTTATATTATATGGATGAGATGACCCCCCTAATTTCTATGTAGTTTCCATGTGTAATTCCCACACAATCCCCTATTTCCACTCTTTCACAATGCAAGATCCTTATTTCTTGATGTTAAAATTCATTAATTGGTCATACCATATGAACGTAAAATTCATACTCAAAATACGTGGCTTGGGATCCCTATCTCATAACAAGTTACATTAGATTCCCCCTAGAGATTCAATATTAACACCGTGAAAAACCTATTTTTCTTCCCCTATAGGAGGTAAGACTCCCAAAGTGTGACCACTCCTCCACCATATGGGAGGTACACTTAAACTCTCATCATCAAAAAATGAGATACCAATTGGGCCTCAAAATTACAAAATTATATTAATCCAAATCATTTTCATTACATGTTGATCATACATAGTGAAAATACCCAAAAGACTCAAATCCAATGACTACATCCCTATAAGACTCTAAACCTCTGACTGCATCCCCAAAAGACTTTAAACCTTCAACCAAACCCCCATAAGACATTAAACCATTGACCAGATCTCCCTAAGAAAATAAACCTTCGATGATATACCCAAAATACATTAAACCCATGAACACATCCCACAATAATTTAAACTTGTGACCCTATCCCCATAAGATATTAAACTAATGATCCCACTGGATGAATCAGATTCTTAATTCATGTGAAAAGCATGATGTGCCCTAGAAACAATCCACTAATGCATTACTCCCCTAGGGTAATTTTACCCATAACTAGAATGAGATTCATTTGGTCCTACGCCTAAGATGCCTCTTGTATAATATTACCTCAATGTTGAAACATGGTGTCTTTTATGAATTTCCAACACACCCTACATTCATAAATATCCATAAATTTTCAACATTGTCAATAGATATAACTCTAGGTAACTGCCCTGTCATAATAAATAGTTTAATTAACTAGATTTCACCTCAATATGTGTTAAGTAATGAGATTAACAAACCTGAACTAAACCTAAGAGGGATACACACACTAGGCAATAAACCCCAGGGAGGAATCCATGGAAATGGGATCCCAAATCCCACCATCTAATTTTGATCAAAGATTTGACATCATGAACCTTGGCAGTGGAGGCTACCACCTTTAAAAAGATAGAATGTTGGGAAATCACATTAAAAGGTATTTGAATAGTCTACTAATGTGAACCACTCTATGAGAGACAAATACCATCCTCACCCTAATGAGTGACCTAATGGAAGCATCCAAAAACAAAATTGTGAACCTGATTTAAATATCTTCTCCATCAAAATTGTGAAAATTAGTAACATAAGAAATCATAATTTTTGGACATCTCCAAATCCAAACATTTCTAATTTTGGGCTGTTCTAAATAAAATGGTGGTCCGGTCATGAGACTCTTCTCCCATGACTGGGGGAAAATGAATAATGTTGGGAATCCCCAATCTAAGGAATCATCGATGTGGATACTTTATCCTCCTTGGAGATGATTAGTAATATTATGAATGTTGGGAATCACCTTCACAAGACATGTACTAATGGTTTACCACATTTATCTTATAGGACTCAATCCATAGTAAATTCTTGGTGACCCACCTCTAATCGGGGTAGGGGGAAGAGATGGTGGTGCTATAATACCACATAACCTTTCCACTTCTACAACAAAAACCACTCCTATAGCTACTAGGCTCTCTCACACAATATTTCCCTCAGAGATCATCCAACATAGAGAGATATATTATTTGGTCCATATATCTGAATATGAATGTGTTATCTCAACCAGGTACATGGACCAATTGGATCTAGAATCATAAACATCATACTAACTTCCAACCTTTAGGGCCATGCAGTGGGAACCCCCTATCACAATGACAATCCATTTTAGGTGCCTCTCCTTATAATTATATGATAGTGGACTCCCATAATATGAAGAGGTAGGGGATGCATGTTTTTCTCTTATTGTAACCATTAACCAAGAGTTTCCTCAAAGGGATACCACCCAATGATTCTAACAATGTTAATTGGATCTATGTGCCAATTTATAGCACAATCCAATCCCCGATCTGCTAGCCCTAGTCAAAAATTCTATGTCTTGATTACAGGGGTACAGCAAAAACCCTTCCCAACATGAGGTATCTGGTACAACTCTAGTAGCCTGCTAAAATTTTTAACTCACCTCTTCCTACCCTAAAAGTTACAATACAAGGGAATGCCTTCACCCTATTGGGATCGAGACCCCATCTTCCAACCAAGTAGGCTAGTTTTAACCTCATATCATGGGTTCTATTAGAAACTATAATGGTCTATGATATGGTGAATAATTTCACATTGGAGTTCCTACCCCACAAAACTATCAACCGAAATGGAAGTCCTCCCCGTGAAGAATGCATACCTTTTCCTAATGATCCATCCTGAGGTAGAAGACCATGCAACCATCGTCAAGTCATTACTCATGACATAAGCCAAAACATACATGGAAATAATCTTTGTGATTCCCGATGGATTTCCCTTGGGGGTACTTGGACATATCTAGAGGAAGAGACAAAAAAAATCATGTTACCTTCAACCTATAGGTATATAAGATGATTAATGACTCAATGGGAATATCCCATACCTCACCACCTGATATAAGGATGGGATCTCATTATTTAAGGATGAACTAACCCTGAGAACAAGGTCTAAAAGGTCACCATTTTTCACCATAAGTATTTTATGTGGAGGATTTAATGGATTCGTTCTAGGGATTCTCTATGCAACCATCCATTCCACCATCAACATCCCTCATATCTACCTCTAACGTAGAATTTAGGGATATTTCAATGTTTGGCTTGGCACCCGCAGATGATGGTGAACATTTTACTATGTGGTAGAGGCATGATAGCCCTCGGAATAATTAAGAGGCCATCGATACCCCATACTATATGTACATGCTGATGATGCTACCCTCACCAATGGAAGTCACCCCATTGTTTTCTGGGTAATTGAGCCATGGGATACCCCCTCTTCTATAAAATCAATAGTAGAGCATGTCTACATTTGTTCAACCCCATGTTTCACATCCATCACTGATTAGAGCATGGGGTGATCCTAATAAAGTTACCTCTCTATATAATGAGATCATGTAATACTCTTTGGAGATCCTAGTCACTGAACTGATTTCGGTTACATACTGAAGACTCATAATCCTACATTCCTCCATCCAGGAATTACTCACCAATGTCCATATAGAACTCCTCTTCCTTGATATATAGGAGAATATCAAACATATTTTTGATTTAAAATTTTCTTACCTAGGTATTTATGAGTTTCTCAAATCCATCTATTAGTAGTTTCAGTATTTTGATATCACCACACTCCCAGTGGATCAACACCCCAAATCATATGGGAATTTTATAAGTTTTTTGTGGAACTATATTGAAAACCATATTTTACATTAATTGTTCATAAAAAAGGAATATAAAAATGTTATGATTAGGGGATGGTAGTAGTACAATATCTAACACTTCCATACCCTTCCATGATGAAAATAGGATCTCTAGGATGGCCTAACCATTGATGGTGAAAGTTCCCCTCTAGCCACCACCACTATGAATGTCATCATGATCAATCCCTTAGATGCTCAAATAAAACATTAAAATGAAATTCATAATATCATAGAGTAAATACCATGATGGGGAGATAATTTCATGAAAATGTTCAGAGAGGAACATGCACTCATCAATAGAGGAAAATGTTGGGCCTCAAAATTCTACCCGCTAAAGAACTGCCTCCTATTCACTAACATCTTAATAAATAAAAAATGAATCACTTATCTTGCATACTCATGCGAGGTCACACTAGAAAAAGGTTAGATTTCAGACTAGTCACTTTTCTAGAGGAACATGAGGGCTACAAGAGGCTCACCATTGAGTTATATAGTAAATAGTTCTTAGAGAGAGACAATGTTTAAGGGTACCCTACCCTCTTATGACTGAACATACCATACTCCTCATCTTAGAACCTAGGGTTTAGGCGAGTGGTCATGTTCACCCAATTAGAGTGGTGGGTGATGAATCTTGACAGTATCCATGATACGACCTTCCTAACCTACTTGATCAATGTGACATTCCACCTTTGGACCATGATTATTACTCATTATAGACCAGAAGGATTATCAAATCATTGGTGACTACCAAATCTCACCAGGATATGTGATCATAAATTTCATTTCATTCCTTAAGGATTTAAACACATTCAAGGTTTCAATACCACATGAAGGGAAGACATATTTGAAATGGGTGGATCATGTATGTGCCCCACAAGTTTTGATAATATGAGATTCACCCAATTTAATTGTGTGGGAAATATACTGCAACAACTAGAACACATTTTCTAAGGATGTGAAATAATGTTTAGAGATCTAGAATAAAATGAAATTTTGAATATAATTATTTTCCTTCAAAAATTGGAAGGACCCACTTTTTTTGGTATAGTCACTTGGACCTAGGATCCATTTTTTTCTGGGAATATTTCCAAAGGTAGTTTCTCTACCATTTTAGCTCCACATTATAGAAGAACAACATCACTAACATTTCTATATTAAAGCAAAGGGATTATGAGTGAGTTCAAAACCATATTTACCAACAGAAGGGGATGACATATTCCCTTTATGTAAATCTTTACTTGGAACAACTATTGATGATCTGCGTTGAGAATTATGAAGTTGATATAGTCCCTACCCCCATATCCCTATGATATCCAAGTGGGTTTTTAGAGTTCTATAAGATAACTTAGAATTTGGAAGAAGTGCGTTATTGGGCTCGGTAGTGGTCATGCCCATTACCTCTTCCTTCCCCATATAGAAGACTGTGAAGCCTGAAATAGCCAGAAATGTGCTGATTGAGGCCCTAAAACCGATCCTCCTTCAATATCCTCTACAAGACATGACTCACCAAGTATAGTCTCACCATGAGAATTCTCCCAATGTCCCCTTTTGGGCTAGTCACCTTGAATTTTATTTATAGATTCGAAGAATAAGATCTTATTTTTTAAGGGTGAATAGGTCCCAAGTTAATTTATTTGTGCCCTACAGTATAACATCATAAAATTTATTGATTTTATAAGGCCTCTACAATATGGAATCACTGATTATTCCAACTACTACCCAGACCAAATCTTTTTTGGAAACAACATCAAAGATTCCTTTTCATTTAAATATTTTATCTAGAAATATATAAACCTTGTAATTCTAAAGTTGGGTAGTGACCTAAAATAAATAGAATAAATATTTTCAAAACCTGATATTAAAAAGGAAGACTCATGGGAAAGGAAGAAACCTCCTCAATAGTGTATGTATAAGTGTAATGAATTGATAGCTCTTAATATGATCACTCATGATCACAGTATTATCTGCACCCATTTTAATAAACTATCACCCCTTGTGGATGCCACATCCTCTTTGAACACCCCATTAGAATAACTACATTCTAGGTCAAAACAAATTAGGAAATAATGAGGCTAGGTCAATCAGAGCCACCTGCTAGTTCCAAATCAAAATTTCACTCTTGTTGAATTCATTCCCTCCAAATTGGGAGAAACACCTAGAATTCATCCCATCATGGAATATTACACTGATGTAAAACAATAATATGCTTCTAGAAATTCTATCAGGATACTGGATCATTGCACAATACTCAGTGGTGAGGAAGAATGTGTATCCCTTTCAGGTACCCCTATTTGACATCATCAAAGGAAGAAAATGCACCATTTTGCAGAGAAAGATGTTAGATAATGTACTTCCGAGGGGATTGTTTATGTCTCTAAGACCAGAAAAAACATATCCAAGGGATTATAGGATGTAAGTAAATTTTAAAACAACATTGGTTACACCTCTATAACTAACCATATTTGTTGATTATGTTACCCATACATAATAGGATTGACACTCAACCACATCCATCCAAGGTTTGATATCAGTCATCTAGTGCTCGAGTTAAGTTATCCAATAACTAAAAGAACATGTAAAGCACCATTCATACCATTAAATCTTAACTATTGGATCCAACTATACTCCCTGTTAATAAGAGAACCTTGGAATGTATAAATATACCCCTTGATTAGAAGTTTGACGTGTTGAAGCACCTTTAAATTATACCCAAGAGTATCTAAAACCTTTACGCACACCACTAGTCAAAGGAAATGTGTGAGGCTATCATCAATTCCATAAATATCCCACTCCAGTTTGATATTGATGTAGCTACCAATGAGGCCTATCATATCAAGGAATATAAATTAGAATAGTGTTAGGCCATCACATTATTATCTAGGGAAGATGAAAATTTCACTATTTAAGGGTACAATTCACTTTTTATATCATAAGCCAGTTTAATGGAATGGAAACCCATCGATTCCTATTAGAAACTGGATTTGGGATAAATCTTACCCATACCATTACACTTCATGAGCATGGGATCATAGAAGAATATTTGACACCCTCCATCATGAAAAATCCTTGGTATGATATGAGCGGGAAACAACCACATGGAAATATTCAGCCAGAGACTCGATTTTTTGACTTGGTTGCAAGAACCAAGTTCATGTTTGTCTTATAAGATACTACCTACAACAGCCTTTTGGGAAGGTCTTTGCACTATCTGCACAATGTAATCCCTTCTTTATACCACCAATGCCTCAAATAGTCCCTCAATTGTCGAGTATGGGTAATCCAAAGTGAATTTTCGCACATTAACTTCTATTAATCCCTCTAATTAGATGTTTTTCACTACAAAAGTGATGGGAAGAAGATCTAGACAAACATATTCTAGTGTTTCAATGACCAGAATGATCTAAAATCCACCATAGTGGATCTTAGGATGGATTTGAAGGATAAATTTATTATGCAAATCTGTTTTCCAATACCAAAAACCCTAGATCTTGAATGATTCTTTATAGACATCAAGAATATGTAATGCTCAAAAATCACCTAGTATTCCTACAAAAGACACGAATGGTTTAAATTAGAATGTCTTTCTACGATTGAATACTATGAGATACTCCCCATGGTCACTGACATGTGATAACACCACACCTTCTGAAGGGATGGTTTGACTTAATAGAGGGTGATCCATCATTATTACATTGACATAAAAGGGGAATATTATTATCAAAAACCACACTAGATTATCTCATCAGTTTCTGTCACTATGGTTCTCATAGATCTAGAAAACTTTATTCAGTATTCCACCCCTATCAAAGTAGATTACAATATTTCTATGAAGACTCCAACTCTAGGGAAGTCACATCCTTCCTGTTATAATCAAGTTTCATATTGAGAAGAGGATTTTAATGACTCAGGTCCTACCTTTGAAGAGGGTGTCTCCACCACTATTGATGAGTTGAATGAGGAAAATATCATCATAGAATAAGGCCTGAGAAAAACACTAAATGATATTATCATGATTCTAGAGGATCATCAATACATGGATTTCTTAAAGTGACACCACTATGTGTTTTCCCAGAGCTACAAAAAAAATCCTAAGCTTAAACCCAATGTTTTTATTCACTATCTAATCCTCCAGGTGGGACACCATAGGTTCAAAAAATATCCCAATAATATTCACAATTACAATGGTTTCATAGTTGTTGATGAAGTTGACAATGTTATCAAGTAAAACTTTTCCAAGTAAGTCATGTACCGTATGTTTTTTGAAAACATATTCATAGTAAAAAATAAGAAAAGGGAAATTAGATTTTTTATTTACTTCTAAGACCTCAAATGACATTAGTAAATGGATGATTTTTTCCTTTTAGTGGTAGAGTTTCTAATTAACATGAAAGTTGCTTTCTAGTCCCCTTTCTTCATGGATGGGTACTGCCAATAGAAGTATATTTAGATGAATCTCGAGGATAAAAATGTTTCCACCTTCTGGGAAAGTAAGGGATCGTTCTACTACCGAGTGATACCATTTAATTAGAAAAATGTTTGGGATTCCTACCATATTTCTATGCACAAAATATTGAAGAAACATCATATAAAATTAGTAGAGTGCTATCAAGATGATTTAGTGTTAAAATCAATCTCATTCCATGAAATTATAACCATACATGAAAAGGTGTTTAACTTTATCCACCTACATCCCATGATGATGAACCCCCTTAAATGTACATTTAGGGTTAAAAATATAAATTTTGTAGCTTCTTTATCAGGGTAAATTTTATTGTGGTTGATCCAAATAAATAAAGGCTATCTATCTGATGCCTCATCTATGCATCATCCGGGAGTTGTGATGTGTCTATGGATACCCTTACTACATCTGATGATTCATTTCAAATCTAGTCAGTTGTTGTAATACCTTTTAAATATTCATAAATAAATGAACTTCTAATCAGTGGGATGAATATTACCACCCACATTCAAGGTCATCAAGCATTATATACTACCTATGCCAATATTAATGCCACATATACTATGAAATCATATGGTTCTTTATGTGAAGTCACTAGAATGGTCCCTTGGTTCCCTTTTAGATCATAAGTACAATGATGGTAGGCAGAAAATTTGGTACTACTTGAGTCACCTAATAGACAACAATGAAATCAAATATTCTACCATTATGAAGATCTTCCTCACCTTGGTCTTCATAGATCAAAATTTGTTGCACTACTTGAAGTGGAAGGAGATATGGCTAGTATCTCACATCGAACCACTGAAGTACACCCTCAACAACCAAATTATGATAGAGAAATTTGCATGTAGAGGAGTAATTGAATAATATTTTGACATTAGATTTGTCACAAAAGACCTATCAAGTTTAATGCACTTTCATAATTCTTGGATAGACATCTGGCCCCTGAAGACCTACCATTTGGATGATGACTTTCTAG
Source organism: Viscum album (assembly GCA_963277665.1). Lineage (NCBI taxonomy): Eukaryota > Viridiplantae > Streptophyta > Magnoliopsida > Santalales > Viscaceae > Viscum > Viscum album. Next base: position 1,184,929,227 of record OY728145.1, read on the forward strand.
ATCAAACTATTCTTTTCATGGATCATGCAATTCCATGTTTGAAGATTTAATTCAATACGGCCTCCCTTAGTATGACTAGTATAATTTTCAAATACCCTAGTATCACTAGGGTGGACCTTGTGGTTTTTGTTATCATTCCAATATTGACTTTTTCCATTATAATTCCTACTTTTAGTAGTCAAAACAAACTATGAGGTTGATTATCATGCACTTATCACGAGAATTGAGTTAAATCTCAAAATTGATATACCCCATATTCATGTGAATGGATACACTAGATTGGTTATCAATTATATCAACAGAGACTATGCCATTATAAAGAAAGAACTCATCCCCTGTTGGAGCAGACTCATGAGACAATGACCCAGTTCTATTCCTAGCCAAAGGAGACCCTTGTTCCTTGATCATAGAATGAATGATATGAATCACATGAATGTGTAGATAAATCCCTCAAATATTTTTACAAATATGACCTATTTATTAACATGGTTCATGATAGGGTCATCAATCCATCACTTATATAGGTTCTAGGAATTTTAGATGAACCAGATAGGGCATTCTGATCTCAGATGGTTTTTTTGATTGATGATTAATCAGATATAATTATAGAATTATAATTTCTATGATCAATAGAGTGGAATACAATATTAATTTATGAATAGGAGCACTGTAACCAAAGCACGTGTTCTGTATTTATTATTTACAATTAAATTAAACAGTTAAAAATTACCTTGAGATACATTATTTATCTATTGATGGATATGATAATGTATTTACATTATACTATCATTTCATTGTAGAAATAAATATTAGATTCCATCGAGTGGTGATCCACACGTGTTCCATGAGACTCTAGGCATCATTTTAGTAATAGTTAGGTTCTAGAATGGTAGTTACAAATTATTTCATCATTATTTGTTGATGGACCAGAGAGTATCCGCAAATAATAGATCAATTAGATCTCTATAGTGATGAGACTGGTGGAGGAGGAGGTCCACTCTTCACTCTTGAAAACCTTCATCAAGAGGGATCTCTCCAAATATTCGAGTGAATTCTCATCAGATATCATTATGCATAAAAAATGATATTGTCTACCCTTTGATAAAATAATAAAATTGAGTGTATTAAACTATAGGGTCTGAAAATATTAATTTTAAATTCTTAGTTATTATTTTTCTTAAACCCTATAGAAAACTATTTCTATAATAATGATATTATTATCATTATCTCCTAGACAATCAAGCAATTTGAAATATTACTCGGTTAAAAATTATATAGTGGCAGGCTATACCAACATAATATATATATATATATCAATTAGTGATTTTATCTTTGTTTTAAGTATCCCATTTTTTTCTATCACATTCTTATAAATATTAAGTGGATTTCATTAAGTGATTAATGATGTATTAGACAAAAATTATGAATAATATAATTTATTTTAGTTCTATATTTCAAGATCATTAATTCATTAATTCATGGGATCGTGGAATACATCCATAAAGAAATCACCATGCAACATGACATAAATAAAATAATAAAGTATAATGATCACAATATTTTAATAATGGTTATTTTATTTTGAGGATTATATACTAACCATCAAAACAAGGGGAAAACACCTTGAACCATTTTATGGTTGGTGTTGCAACTTTCCACATGTCCACACATGAATTTATCTTGAATTGGTTTTCCATAGCTCCAAAATTGAACCACCTCCACTAGCTTGGGAGCTCTATCCACTACATATGCTACTACTCACTCACATGTGAGGGGGACCAAATGATTGGTTATGGGGTTTACATAAATGATACCATGGTAATGAAGGACCTTTTATAATGATAAGAGGGATGGAGTCATGACATCAATTTAATTTAAACATAAATTAATGCAAACAAATCACATATAATGGTCTAGTTTATCCTCATGGTCATGAGCATATATGAAAAACATTGCACAATAAATAAGATAGAAATCTATTGCTGTAATTATTATTTAAGAAAAATAATGCTTGAATCAATTACTTATCTTCTTTAATTAATATGTTCTTTTATCTAAATTCTGTTCCAAACATTCTTGATATTCTAATTCATCATAATTTTAAAAAAATAAAATAATCTTTTTTAATATTAACTAAGAAAAAAATGTACCTTTGAGGTAACATGATGATTACTCATCAAAACAACCATATGTGTATTATATTGGAATACTATTTAGTCACATAACATGTGGCATACAAAACATAACATATAATTCCATATCATATACTATCAACATAATGACCACATAGAAGACAAGCTATTTATGTATTGTGTTATGATTTTATGCACATTTAGTAATTACAATATTATGGTTTATACATGATATGTAATTTTAAATATCACATAGATGTTAATAAGGAAATTTAATATATATATATATATGAAAAATTGTTTAATTAGAATGTAAAATCAAAATAATGAACCCATAGAACATATATCAAAGAGTTTTAATAATTATATTTAAATATTTTTTAATATTATTTTAATTTTATAAAAACAAATTTTGGGTAAATTCTAGCTACATGTTGTATATTATTCTTATTTTCTATCAGTGGAATGTTCCTAGGGGATTAGTGTGTAACCATGTCACAAATAATTACTGAGTACATGGAATGTACATGGGAAAAATTTTGAGTGGTCTAGCAGTTACATATTCACCAGTCATGTAGGAATTGTAAGAATGTACATATCCTATATTTTACTAATGGACGACACGCTATATAAAAATCTTATATGATAGGTATTTTAGCTTATCTTGTTCTAGGATAGCTTGGTTAGCATGTGGTGTATTAAAATACACACAACATTTAATAAATGCATGTGGATCAAATTAATTTTGAAATATTTTAGGGTGAATAAAAAATTTGAACATGCGGTGTACTAATGTGCTACATGGAATGTACTCTTGTTCTATCCTACCAAAATTTTTGGAACCTATAAATGAGTTATTCGAATGTGAATCACTCATAAAATTAATCTATTTGATTATAATTCTAAGAAAAAAAAGAAAGAATAGAATATATCTTAATTAAATTATAAAAATTAAAATGGAAATGAACACAAGTGATAAATGTGTAATTAAATCAATGATATATAATCATAATAAATAATTATGAACCCAATATGAAACCACTTATAGGTTTCAAGGTCAGTGGAAGCACCAAATGAGGCATGCCCAACAAATATTTTTTTCTTAAACAATTGTTAATATGAAATTTTCATAATGATAAATGCCAGGATGAATGGAATTGAATTAAAGATTAAATGATGTTTACAAGTTACAGAACGAGTGTGTAGGATCAAAAAAATTATTTATAACTAATTTAAACATTTAATAATTACAGTGTGATAAAATCATTATTCTTTGATGGACCCAACAACATTAGTATAATGTACCATCGTTGTAATGTTGGAATCAGTAGTAGTTTGACTCTGATAGTTACCCACATGTTCTCTAGAAACCTTTTAATACATCCATACAAATATTTGGGTTTTAGAATAATAGATCCTATTGCTTGAATTGATCTTCCTTTACCACCTTGATAATCTCTTCAACGATGGGTTTTATCTAATATCAATATACTTGAGTGTGGTCGAGGAGGTGGATTGGTGGATGCTTTTGAGAGTGTTCATAGAGATAAATCTCTCTAGGTTTTTGGGATAATTTTCCTTGGATTCCATTGTGCACAAGAAATAAAATTGGATACCCTTTAAGAAAACAATTTAACCGGATTTATGTAATGCCTGGGTAAGAAAATAATAATTTCAAATGTTCCATTATTATCTTTCTTAATCCATGAGGAACCCAAGGTCTATTGTAATAATATTATTATCATTTATTCAAATTTTCTAAACTCATGAATTTAATTAACTATTTTTTATTCAAACAATATTGATTACATATTATTTCTCATTAGACTATTAATCCCAGTTTTCCATTCCTACACAATATTTATTTGGAGATCAATAATATATACTTATATAATAAACAAATATCAATTTATTATACAATAATAAATAAATAAATATCATATTTACTAAATAAAAAATAAATATTTATTAAATATTATACGCACAAAATATTCTCTCAAATAACTAGTGATAAGATGTATGAGTTCAATGATACATAAATCATTATTAAACCAAGGTTGAGAATAATATTTATTCAACCTATTAAATGTAAAATAGTAATATTATTTTATTAGGGTTCTAGATACAATTAGTGTGTGACCCTCAAGACTGCTTTCTCACCAGTATTAGGTGAAACAGCCCAATGTTCAAGGTTAAAATCTAGCAACACACTAAGTCATCCATAAAGAAATAGGCAATCATCGCATCTATATAAAACCACAGAAGTATGCTTAATGTTTTATATAATCCCTTTCCAATGACTTCGCTAATAAAAAAGGTTTTATACAATTTTTTTCAACTTATATTATTGATGTATCTTTATTTTATTTTCAAAAAATTAAACTTTCATAGAGAATACAGGGTCCTTGGATTTATTTAGGCTATATAATATCCATATAGGGAAATGAGATATCAAATTCTATTGAATATGGGACAAATCCATTATCACATTACCAATTAATGAAATATTACCTGTGAGTCACCCAACATATCCTATATCACTGTGAACATATGTTCTCATTGTTTTCATTAATACATCAAATTATGCGACTTATAACATTCATTTATAATAATATTGAAATTTAAGGAACCATACAAATATCTATAGAAAGGAACATCTGATGAAACATATAAATGTATATTTTCTACTAGTGGGTCTTATTCTCATAGTTTCCTACACTAGAAATTACTAAGGTTGTACACCATTTCAAGGTTCCTAAAAGTCCAATAAGTCTATACACCTAATATCCTATATAATTTTTGTCCCTAAAATTATTTCATTTGGATATGGAATATATATATTTTTGAATACTATCATGAAACTTGTTGTTTCTCATCATAGAAAGGAACTACTATGACCTTTTAGTACAATAGCTACTTTTACGACATTATCACATATTAGTTCATGTTAAATAATAGTCATGATTTCATAAATACTTTATTAATATTCAAAAAACAATGAATACAATTTATCCAACAGTATATAATGGTTGTTCCTATGACACTAACTTCCATAACATTTGACATTATGTATTGAAAAGTAAATCCACTGGACACCAGTACTTCTGGGGAATGCCCCTCAAATGCTTCTAAAGTCAATGAATCACCCGATTGGATGAATCCATTCATTGAGTATCTCCAACCTGGGACTCTAATACCATACCAATATGAGAATTAGTGAATATGTCTGTATGTTGTGTAATTTACCCTCCTGTTTGGCCCCAACATACAGAAATCCCTCTAGAGTCATGAAATTGATGGAATCATTCCGTATTGCATTTAAAGAATGAGGTTCCTTAGTTTATGAAGGAATTACACATTGATTTAGGTGGGGTCCCAAAAATAGAATTGAATTTTCCCCCATTGATTTGGAGTTTGGGGTATATTTTGGACCACCATGTTTCATGAATGAATCACGTTTAGTAATAATTTATATTGATAACAAATACATTCCAACTTCATGAATCAACCACCAGAGCCTATTCATTCCAATAAATAATCATATAACTTAGTTACACTGGGAATCAATATAGTATTATCATACTTTTTAGTAAAATCTTTATATTACAAGTTCATTATGAATTCCATAGACTTCTCCTAGAAGTGGGAAAAAGTTATACTTCTCAAATAATTAAAGACCAAGCCTATGATTGAGTTCATGAAATCCCATATCATCCATAGATTTGGGATGCCTCTCAGAATTCTCATATATAACAATACCAATTTTTTAGTGGTCGAGATGAAGAAGTTTTACAAAAAGTATATAATCTAGTATAATAACACACCCCGATATCACTCAGAGGTAAATTGGTAAATGAAGGCATTAAAAAAACTATCTTCCCTCTTACAGAAAAAGGTGGGTCAAAAAAGAAGATATAGCATGATAATATTTCTAATCAACTCTGGGCTAATCTAATGATTACTCAAAACTCCATCTGGGTTACCCTATAATCTATAATGTATGGGATATAAGACATTTTACCTATAGTGGTTCAGATTCTATTACATTGAACAACCATTTATGATCGAAATACACTAGAAAAGAGTGATGAACGATAATAAGACATGTTAGAATCCCTCAATGAAAACATGTTCAGAGTACTGTATAACCCAAAAAGACACTAGAATAACATGGAACATGTGTTTAACTAAAATGATATCACATTCTCCTATCAGGGTGATATGGTATTGGCTCTAAGGACTCTAATGAAACCTTGGTAGATATAGTGGATGATAGAAACTAAATTTGACTGACCTTATATCAACCATAAGGTCTACTCTAATGGTCCATACACATTTAACATCATGGATTGGGAGTGAATTACACCTCCAACAAATATTTGGTTCTCTGAGTAGTGTTTTTCATGACTCTTAACCATTATCTAAGTCATATGATGTAATACTATACTACATCATCTCAGTGTTATGATGTTCAATTGTGATAAAACACCCTGGGCACATGATGTTGAACTGTATGATTCCCCATCCATGTCATATGATTTAAAAATTCATGTCCAACATCCTTTCTCCATGATGTTAAACTATATTCCCCCTATCCCTATTTCATGGAATGAAACTATGTGATACCATGGGCCCTCAGTAGAGGGTATTCCACAATTATAGTGTTGATCTCTTTCCACATCCCATTCTAAAAAAAATATTCCTTGATTCTTACATTCAATGGGATATAGTGATATATGACCCTCATGTCCCTAGGGAGAGACCAACCACCTAATATTTTTAGGGATCTCCCCCTTGGGATCATGTACAATTCTCACTAGCCGATATGATCATCCACTATGTTTGTGCTCATGTAGGAATACATTCTTGAGTTTTTACCCCTCCCAAAAATCCCAACATGTTCACATTTACACATAATTCTTTCCTTTATTTGAATAATCATCATTCTACAAATTTGAACAATACCCCTAAAGGTAATGGTTTATGGACAAACTGGATCACCTATCATCTTAGGAACATGACCTTAAGAACAACTGAAAATATATGGCGGTTCATATGTTTTGAACTGGGTCAATGGTTGATGCATGATTTTCGTGTCCCCTCCTTGAATGGTGTGGTTATAGAACATTTGTTTTGAATATGTTCAATAGTTTTTCACTACCATTCATCACCCTCAGTTCATGGAACAGATCTTGGAGGCCAAGATTTTCCTTCTTTCCACATTAATTTGTTCTAATGGAGTTTTAACACCCCTAGTGTTAATCCCCTATGAATTCTTTCTTGATATCCAAGAATTATGTTTTCATCTTGACCCTCCTAATTATACTTTTTTCCCTACAACCCTCTCCAATATGGAAAGTGGTACTCCTCACATAAACTTATTTCCCACACCAATAATGGATCACATCGACTTAGGAATCATAGTGGAATTTTCCCAAGCATGGATGAGGCACACTAAAATTACCAAAAAAATCCACCCACTATTAAGTCTATGCTCCATTATTTTAAACTAACAGAAATCCTTCCTGGTATAAGAATCATGACCTTATACTATATTTAACATGTCTAATAAATGTTATGTGTAGTATAATGTTCCCTTTGCCATCTCTTCACACCATCATTATACTCTTTTCCACTACATGAATATCCATGGGACAAACATCCCTATGGTAAATGAGGTATGAAACTAAAAAAGTTGTATCCCCTTTAGTTCTATGTATTTTGAACATAAACTATGAAAAAACCATTAATCTAAGACATATGAACTTAAAATACAACATCCAACATCATAGTCACATGACATAAAACTATATGACATCGTCAAGGTCCCATGGTGTTAAAGTGTAGAACAATGCCATTACCAAAAGATGTTAAAATATATGAAAAATATGGTCCTAGTTGTATGACCTTAAACACTATAGTAAGAATAGTTTTTTATTTTGTTTTAAACTATTGAATCAATTCTTCATCATCACCCAAGAGGATACCCCCACAACCTCAGGTTCTTGTCTCTTAACACAAAATGTTCTGAAACTATGTGTAGCTTAATTCACCATCCTATGGGATATGTAGTGATATTTAGACGCCATGTCTAAGGCTAATCCACAAATTCCTCCATAAAGTGATAATATTTTCACAAGAATTCATCCCAACCATTGTTTCATGATATGTTCATTTGTATTGGTGGGTGAGACCATATCAACCTCACCAATGGTCCTAGTTTCATGATCACAAACTTTTTGAAGACCACCCTAGGGATATGTTTTGTCATTAGTCCCCATTGTACCTATCTTTATGTTGATTTGAAAAATTCATGTCACTGTACAGACCGTTCAAAAATTCTCTATGCTTTTGTACGATATCTATGACTTTAAACTAGAAGTAACCCCTTCAGTTTTACACAACATGACCTTAATAAATTTGAATCTGGATCCCATGGTTTTCAATATGAATATGGTTTGTTTCACCTACATATTTTCATAGAATAATTCCACCTTTTCGTCATAGACTCACTCAAGAAGAATTTCCATTTCGGTGACTTCCTTCCACTACACCAAATCCATGAACTACATGTGGCTTGATTTCATTTTTAGTTGGATTCAGAGCGATGTATGGATCTCTTATCTCCTTCACATGTGAAAATATTATGGTTACAAATTCCTTTATTAGAACCCCTTGTACCATTTCAAATGTTAGTGCCTTCATGTATACCAAGGTAGTGTATCTCTTAAATAAAGGCAGTCCATGAATTATGACCTTAAATAATAATTTTTTTTAGTACCAAGACTCCTTGGACTACCCTTCATGTAAGTTTTATAATAACATCTCTCCAAAAAAATATTCTAAAAAATTCAACATTATAAGGCCTCGAACTAAAATCCTTGGTCCATGAAATATGACCACAAAAAATTTATAACTTATTTTATAGACTATTGATCAGTATAAGGCCTTCTTGGACCTCTATTCACATCGGGTTCATTCTCTCTACCACCCCTTATGTACACATATTAAATTGAACGTACATGGTTATAAGATCTAAGACTACAAACTTGTATCCTTATTTTAATCAGCATGACCTTAAACTATATAAAATCATCCAAACATGTGACCATAAATGTGTTCACATCTGTTCCGACTGTCATGACCCAAAAATATCCAAAGAAAGTGTCATATACATATGTAAAGTCAAAAATTAGTAAAGGGAAATGTGAAACAAAATTCAGTCTTTCAGCCTCTAGGGCACCCCCTACAACTTGAAAAAATGTAAGGTTGTGTGTGGAATTGGTAAAAAGCTCTCAAGACTCACCATGGACCCTAGTAAGAACCAGGATGCACCAGATAAACCCAGTAGTTATGAAAAAAGTGAGATTCAGCCATTTATCCCATTTTCCTCCCTTAAACAAGGTCCACCATGGGTTACCACTCTCTATGTCCCCTTCCATACATCTTAAAACATCAACACGAAAGATTCTATTCTCATTGGTTCACACATCCTTGTAAAAATATGCTAAAATGTTCTACACATGTCATAATCACCCAAAATTAAATAGTATGATGCATCATCCACACCGTATGACAGTAAACTATGCACTCAATATCCACCAATTGACACATTAAACTACATGATGCTCATACTCATTTCAAGATGTAAAATTATGAAATGTTTTTTCCATTTCTTAGAGGGATTTCCCCTCCATCAGTATCAGTCACCTACCACACCACATGATTTACTTTAACATCACTTAGAAAACAAGGAGAAAATCTCCTTGGAATGTGATTATAGCTATCACTTAGGTCAATATGAACACTCAATGGTCATAGATCCATGGTGGTTTAATGCATATAGTGTTGAAATCCATTCATAAATTTCTTTCATGTTCCCCCATGCTACGAATTTTCCTTGACATAGATTCCCATTATCTTCCATGTATGAACATGATCTTATAAGGATAATGCTTCCTAGGAAAACTAGATGACCACCCATCCTAGCCACATTCCTCAAAGGTATTTTAACAAAAAATTTACAAGTACCATGTTTCAAACATGGTTGATGGTCAAACCTCATGTGTATGTCCCCAGTCCTAGTAGTGTGACTTTGAAACCTTCATTTAGAAAATGGTCAAAATTCCACAAAATTCATACAATAACCCTTTTGGTGTTCTGATTCATAGATTTCTCATTCCACATTCTTTTTTTTCCCAATTTTTCACATATAATCCAACTCCCAAGGTATTAACCCTATCATGAACACACATGTGTTGGGAAAGCATGTTCGTTTTATTGATTCATTCTCTCCAAATGTTGTCTTCCTTGTTTTGATGATCCTTGTACTTAGTGGATCATTCTAAACCTAATATTTCATTATCTTTTTTCACTATCATATAATTGGTTGGTCTTGAATTTATCTAGTGATTATCACACTTAGTGTGACTCATGTGGTCATAGACTTTTATAGTCGATCATCCTTTAAATGTGATAGATATACAAAAATATATACACATAAGAAAATGAATGAAATAATAGTTATTACCTTCAATGAGGAGGGTCAACCACAAGACAGATCCTACCTTTTATTATAAAATTAAATAGAGAAAAGGAATCCCCCCCTATGGAATAGCCAAGGTATGGAATAGATCTAACTCAGTTAACCTCTCTCTAGAGGCCTTAAGAGCCACCTGCGACCTGGATTGCTCCCCTGCCTCGTCCTCAACTATAGGGTGAACCTCATTAGATTGGAATTTTACCCAAAATTATTTAGACCTTCATTTTGACTTCATGTATTCCACTCCTACCGTTATAGTCGCACCACCAACAACCACACCCCCAATATACTGATGATCTCTCTTGTGGTAGTGATGAGAGCCTCATGCTTCTGTTCCTTCTTGTCCAGTTAATCCAAACCTTTTTTGGAAAACTGAAGTACCTTGGTGGTTTAAAAACTGTCTTGGTATTAGGTGAAATAAAACTCTCACCCTTCTGTGCAGATCTGTTTGATAGGGAAGTCTCAAGACAGTGCATGGAGGGAGAAGGAGTCCACCTTACCAGTCCCTTGGTTCACCAAATATTGGTGAAGGGATCCCATATGATTGAATTTCCCCCCCCCCCCCATGGGTTATTTGGGATGAGGTTATTCATGATCCTCCATTCCTTTCACTGAATGACCCGATTCTTCTTGGGGACATCAGACCCAAATCATCCTAGTCTTCTAGTGGAATAAGATAGTACTCAGGGAAAGCTGAAATAATTTCAACATTAGGATCTAAATTTAGAATCCTCTTATATGGGCAGAGTTCCATATTAAGGAAAATATTAACCTCATTCAAATATAAACCTATAGAAACATCCTCATCATCTTCAAGCATTTATATACCCTCATTCACATCCGCTAGTGGGGAAGGATGTTATCCCAAGGTATGAATTTAACCCTCATGAGAAGTAGGATACTAAGGGACTAACCCTACCATCAGATGAAATGCTCAATCAACTAGACCCTCATGCACACCCGGATGATGTAATTCATAATAAAAAATTGATTCAGACAATTGGATAGTGACCACCTTTATCTAAAAGAATTATAGAAAATCAATTCATGAAAGGGTAACTTACGGGGTTTGACGGAATGTGTGATATCTATCTCTTTCATCCCCTCAACAACCATATCATGAATGGATTCTACTTCAGACAATATTCCTAGGCCCGAGGTCTTGAATTAGAGGTCCACCACTAGAGAATCATCCATGCAAATAACCACTCCCATAGTTTCCACAATTTCCTCCAAGAATAATGACCTACGAGATATATAAGATAAAAAAATTAGTATATAAAGTTTTAGAAATCAAAAAATAAATCAAATAAAATGGGTTGGGTACCTCCAGAATCATTGGGGATCCAGATGATGAGCTATCATGAGTGTCCCACCCCATCAAAAATAATTTTTACCATTATAATTATAGAAGATAGGCCAACCATAGATAAAAAAGAGGGTAAAAGAACTGGGAGACTCATATCTAGTCTCCTCTATAGAAACCATATCTGTCATGGATTTGGGAGAAAACTCAAAAGTTGTCTCCCAAGTGCCCACAGAGGAACTCTCCCCACTTTCATCAGAGGCATTAAAACCCACTAATACAGATTTGTTCATGAATTAAAAGGAATAATTTAGAAATTATGGAATGGAAGAGAAGACCTAGTGGTGACATCAAACTATTGGGCTATAATATTACCTCTCCAAATAGGATCTCAATTAGATTTTCATTGTCAGAGGTCACATCCCCACTCTCTTGAAGACTCGCCTACTCAGCATCGAGATCACATGACACCACACCAAAAGAACAATTTTCACTACCATTATTATTTAATGCCTCCTAAGCATGTACCTTATCCATATTTTCCTCGTCAAGCTCCCTAGTAAGAATATTCCATACCCATGTAGTGCTAGGATTGACCACCCCATAAAATTATTGCAATGTATCCATATAAACCTTTAATGAATGCATTTCATATAAATCCAAATTTGAAGTGATTCATGAAATCCTATGCTCTAGAAGCTCGATTCCATCCATATATAGTCTCCTCCTAGTTTCTACAGCATATGGTACAACCACATTATTCCCCATTCCTCTAAGAGATCAGGGTAGATAACATCCTTGATAACCTACAACATATGGAACAAACTCTTCCCTAGAGCTTCCTAGGTTCCATTCAACCCAACTTGAGAGATTCAATCATACTCCATGGTACACTTTTAAGGAATCATGGGGCTCTAAATGTGCTAGCTCTTGGATACCCACCAAATGTTAGATGTGTATTAGGCTCTCAACTTCCCTCTTCTAAAAATGTTATAGATGGTTCTATCCTCGATGATTGGGATGAACCCCATAGATCTGCACACATTTAGACTAAATTCTATTAAGAAAAATCATTGGGGTTCTCCCTTTTCATCTATTGTCACATAACCCCAACTAGGGATGCATGCACATAGTTTATGATGTATTTATAGGTATGCATGACATTACTGTTGGCTGATAGTAGCACCAAAACCTCTCAAAATAATTTAGTGTGAAAAATAAACCATATCTCGAAGAGGATGAAAGGATGTTACATTAAGATAACCCTTATGTAAACCTTCCATACTATATGTTCACAAAAATTAAATAGAATTGAGATATGGTGTATCACTAAAAATAGGTGTTTTCTTCTCTATTTATGACCATCACCCACCTCATAAAGTCTTCCTATGCTCCCTTAACTCTATAATTCACTATTAGTTATCTACAATTTCACCAATTTGGGATAAGAAGGGGTGTAATTTCAGATTCCCATCATTATTTATTTTGTACATAACCCTATCTTCGTTGAGAATCACAGATCAAACTGTGATAATTTTGAGGAAGGATGGTTTGAGACCAAATTTTTTATTGGGGGTGGTAGTGAAATTTTAAATTTATTCCCCCAAAGTATGCTATGATCTAACCATGTAGGAATTGGAATAGACTATAAATTTACATCTTTATGTACCCCCTTGAAATATGCCTTGCCTTTTTATAGAGGATTCCTTGACCATAGAACAATGAGAGTATCCTTAACACAAACAACCACCCACATAGATGGGTGTCTATAAATGTTGTGTACCATATCTCTAAGAGCCAAACCACCAAATTGTATCCATAGTACTGATATCGACCCTCTTACAATGTTAAAAAATATGAACCTTACCCCCTCAGATGTTGAGCTCTGGGGAACTTCTTTGGTAGTCTCTAAATGTTGTCCCTTGTAATGTTCAGAAAGAAACCCATACATTCCATGAAAGGTATTTAATTATGGATTGGAGGGTGGTTCCTCAAGATCATTTGAAATTGATCCATAAAAATATTCACAATTACTTGTGTTGGAACTTTTTCTCTACAAGAGATGGAAGCTAGGAGAAAATAATTATATTAAATGTCTATTAGGGGAGTCCTATTGATTTGGAATACAGTCCATAGACTGATCTACACCCCCCCCCCCCATAGGGAAGGTGTGTTTTTTATGGGTACAATATGATAAAGAGATCTTGTAGCATCTCTAGTTAATGGTATATGGGAAATTAACACCTCCGAACTACCTCATTCAATTCACTATGGCATAGCTCAGTCCCATACTCCTTTCACATACATCATAACCAGTACCCCCATTCCCATTCTTCCCTGAATTTCTACAAAGACCAAAAATCCTAGTCATTACACCATCTCATTTTATTGTTTATGATAATATCTTGGATTTTTCTTTGGTTGCGGGGTGGGAACTCCTCATCAGTTAGATACTCCCTAGTGATTATGCTTGTCCGACCACTAAGGATATAGATTTTAGTGGACTTATTCTTCCAACATTGAAAATTTTCAATTGAGGTGTACCAAAATCTATGTTTATTAGGTTTAATAGTTATATTGCTCACATCATTAGGAGACCCAAAATTATAGAGGGGAAGAATTTTCTTAGTAGATATCCTATCCACAATTCCATATATAGATTAATAAATTCCCTATTATCATATTCCACACTCTTAGATTGATATATTATAGAATTTTTATCTATTTCACACCTTATTATAGTAAAAATACTGGTTAACGAAATATGAGGATGTTATTCATCTATTTCAAATTTGTTTTGTGAGTTCTAAAAGTCTGGATTGTGAAATAGTGGAAGTTTTGAGAAAGTCACCTTGATTATTACAAGGGGATCCTTGTTCCTAAAAATTCATGATTATGTGGACATTCTTAATGGAAAAGTTTCACATAAGATAATTTTTCTCATGAAAAACATGGTCTTAAATTTTAGGATATCATGAAATTTGTTACATTTATACAAATGAGAAAAGGATTATCATGTTAATAAATTTAGGTAACAATACCTAGGATCCCTAAATCTATTTATAGGCATGGGAATTTGGGTTTCATGCATGTTAAAAAATGTTGTGTGACACAAAATCATTATTCCATGAAATAGAGAAGAAATCTCTCACAGTTCACCGCATTCCTTTGGATTTTACCCTCCACTTCCGCAGAAGTTTGAATCCAAAAGGGGTAATTTTTTAGTTAAAATAATGTGTATCAGCCTTCTAAATGGATTTGAATTCCATAAAAGGGAAAAAACTCACCCCAAATGACTATTTTGTATCTATGTAATTTAGAACATCAATCTTTGATCCAATACACGCAACTCCTTCTTTTGTCATACAAATCACTTGCATGTGGAAGGTTATTTTAACTTCCCTGAATTTTATGGATAATGGAAAATTCCTTAGAAAAACGGTGGTAGTTCACAAACACTTTTTTATAATTTAATTTAACCTTAATTTTTTCCAATAAGTCACTTAATTGAGAAACGATAAATAAAATTATTTAATCACATGATCATTTCGTAGTGGTAAAGGTACGAGAGTTCAAAAATACATAGTTGTTTGGCCCCAAAAAATTTATGCGACATATATTAAGTTTCACGACCTAGTGCCCAGCTAGCCAATACCCCCAAAATTTTCATGGAATGGCCTCTAAAGGATTAATTGTAAAGATCTCTCTCACTCAACCCTATTAGTCATGAACAAAAATAACTTCAATCTACCATGGATTCATAAAGGTACATTGATTTTTAAAAATCCCTCATATATGCCTCCAAATACATTGTATTATGTTGGGTATGTCTTCACGCAATTTACATTGATGTTATGTTAGGTCTACCCAAGATGAAAATTCCTCACACAACCCCTAATGTTGTGTACAACTACCCCCATGAATCCTTTCCCAATCCTTGTAATAGAGCTATTGTTTTATAGAACATTGAAGGTGATATCAACTCCAAATTTACACAATAAAACCTTTATGTTCACAACACAATTCTACTTTCTTACAAACATAGTTGTGTGTAATTTGAGTTCTTGACTACCATATAACAATCCAAATCAAATTCACCCCTAATAACCATACCCTCCCAACCTATGTCACTTATCCAAATTTCTAGAAAATATATTCCATGAATAAACATGATGATATTGTTTTCTATTGACCCAAATAAATTATACCTTAACATCGAAAACAATAATTTTTACCTAAATTGAGCAGTTTCTAGGCCAACTTCTCTCTAAAATAACCTTTGTAATGGGCATGTAAGCCCTAATAGTCACATCATCAAGGGTAACCACTTTCTTTTCCCTTCAATGATGGATAGTTATATATACTATTATCTTAAAACCCAAATTAGGAAAGGATAGATCTTATGAAAATCCTCATAAATATATTAGGACATCAATAATTTAAATTAAATAGCATAACTTCAGAGTTTCGTGTAATTAAATTGAACAACAACATCCCTAGAGCGTAACATTAAACAATATCCTTACCAAATGTGATAAAAAAAGGTTTCATTATGTGATAAGCATGAGATTACCCTCACACATTTTATAGGAATATTCCATATGTAATCCCCACACCATCAATTTTTGTTTCTCCATTTGAGACACAGACATCTTTAACACATGATGTTAAACTCCATCGGTTGGTCCTATCACATGACCATAAACTCTATACAAAAACTATATGGATTTTGATCCCTTTCTTATAATGGGGTATTTCAGATGCATCCCTGAGGTTTAATCCCCAAACCATCAGAAATATGGCTGTCTTCCCCTTGGGAGGAGAAAATGTCATATTGTTATCATTCCTCCCTCTATAGTGATGCGTACTTAACCTCTCACCATTAAAAATTTATGTCCCCACTCATCCATGGAATTTATATGTGATACTAATCTACATCTATTCTAGTACGCACAAAGCATACATAAAAAACATACCCAAAATAATATAAAACAATGAACAAAACCCAACAAGACTCTAAACAACTTACCAAATCCCCATATGAATCTAAACCTATGATAACATACCTAAGATTTTCTAAATATGTTTCTATGTCCCCACAATGCTCTAAATCTATAACAATATAACCACAATAATTTTAAATTGTGACCAAATCCCCATAATAAGTTAATCTTGTGACCACATTCGCAAAATATTTTAAACTCATGAACACATTCCCACAAGAGTTTAAAACTACGCGCATGTCCCCACAAAACCTTTTACCTATAAACCCACCAGATGCATCAAAATTTATACCTCGTGTGATAAATATGAGACTCCCCAGGCAATGATCCATAGATTTCTTTTGTCTATCGTATATCTTTACCCATAATTAACTTGGGATACCATAGGTCCTACACCTAATATGAATCATGTATGAGATTCCCACAACTATTAAAGAGGAATAATTCTATAGATTTAAATCATACCAATTTCCATATATGTCCATACATGTAAAATGTCAACATTAGTTTCAAACTAGGGTAGATTCCCCGTCACAAAAAAGTTGTTTGATTAACTGGTGTCCTCTTCAAGATGGTTTCAATGAAGTGATACATGAGTATGTATCAAATATATGAGGGAGGCCAATGTTGGGATAAAAAATTCAAGGAGTATTCCACAGAAGGAAAAAATTACATCCCATTATCTCATTTTGATCAAAGCTTCGGAATCATAAAATTTATTAGTGGAGGTTTTTTACATTTAGAAATAGGGAATCTTGGGAAACCATGCCATATGGAATAAAATCAGTCCAAGTACATGAGCCACTCTAAGAGGTATTAAGGTAGTGCATTATCACCCTAAATCATACGCTGAAAAAAGCATCTAAAAGCACTTACATTATACCGATATTATTATTACTATAATGTATTTGTTACTTATTTATCTTTACCCTAATAATATTTAAATTTATGTTCATGTGAAATAAAAAACTATCCATGATCTGTTAATTTCACCCAAAATAGAATAACCATTTTTTAGTTAATGTAAAATCCCAAAAAATTTCTTCTTGGATGTACTTTAATCATCATTTCACTTTTTATTATTCATCAAGGTATGATTATATAAATTTCTAGATTTATTTATCTTCTATTGTGGTATTATATAATTAATATCATATGAGTTATTCATTTATTATTACATACCTAAATTACTCATAACAATGTCCAATCCTATTGTAACAATCAGAGAATCTTTTAAGACATACATATTTGTTCATAGTAGACATATTCATTCTTATATATGAGTATTATTTTATCACATTAGGATTTAACTTTCATTTATAGATTATCTACTTTAATTAATGGATTCTATAATTTTTAGAATTTGAAATATTACACCAACATTATGTTTCCATGTGATCAGATTTCTAGTAGCACTAATAGTAGTTAATGATCTCTTTATTTTTTCGTGAAGATATAATTTCGATATATTTGATTATTTTCTAATATTGAACAAAATTTGAGGATATTATATTCTTAAAAAAATATTTATCCACCTTTAATAAGGGTGTGTATTTATTATAATTTTTATTCATCAACTTCTATTCAATTTTTGAATTAATTCCATCATTAGAAGATAAAACTATATTAGTACAAACATTTTTATTAGTATTGTGGGGTAACATAATAATTTAAATTTTAGTGGATTGATGATTATTCTCATTTGAATTAGGATAATTATTTCAAACTCTCATAAGAATATAAATATTCTCAACATATTAAGAGTATTATACCTGGGTTTTTTTAGATATCTTAGTTTTACTTCATGTTAAATATTATTCATGCTGAGAGAATTTTTTTCAACCTTAATTACTATCAATATTTCAATACATTAATTATTTAATGTTTTTATGTAATATTCATTATATAATATTTCTCTAGTGTATATTTACCAAGTTATTTTATCCTCTAGATATGAATTCTTCACAACCATGCCGGGTTTCAACACTTTTACTATTACTTTTAATTTAAATTTTATATTATTAATTGAGAATGTTTCTACAACTTAAATATTCCTAGAAATTTATTAATATAGTAGAAAAATTCATTGCACTTATTTCTCAGTAATTTCAATCTATGCATCAATACCATCAACATTTTAAAAAAATTATTTAAATAGAAAAAAAATCATTGAAATTTTATTTCCATGAATATCTATGTTCAAAATAGTATATAGAATATTTACATAAAAGAAAAACAATAAATTATAAATATTTATACTTTTGAACATATAGAACATTTATATATAGTTCTTTCATCATGCCTTTTTTTATGAGTCATATATTGAATGAAATAACACTTATTCATAGTTTCCACTGGAAGGTTGAACACCAAGTCAAAACTATTCCCTATGATACCACTTATTATACTCAAGGACATCATTAGGGGGTGAATCAGGGTGTATCCCAAGTTAAAAATTCCTTTTATATTTTTATTATCATTTTGGATATTTTTTGGTTTTAATAAGGAAAATTTCAACCTCTATTACTTTTCATCACCATCTCCAAAATAATCACAGGTTTACAAGAAATTAATGCACACATAGAACCCAAAAAGGTTACTTCTTTCGCCAAAAAGGGGATATTTCCTTAGAGAACACACTGATAATGTGTTGATGTGAAAAACAAAAAAGCATAACTACTTCTATTCATTAAAATTGTTTGACCACAGTCACCCTAGGAAAGGTATACTACCTTAACATGATTTAGGGGTCGGTCACTCATCACCCAAGGGTTGATCCCTCTTCTTCACCTCTATACACTACATCTATGAAGGATGAAATTAGTTTATAGAATTAAGGTTCTTGCTAATCTAATTAAGAATTGGTTCATTCTATTAATATTATTATATTCACAATCCAATTTAATATTCTTCTCTCTTTATTCAAACCAAACAGAACAAGTACCTTGTAGATAATTTTTTAGTCTTTGTCTTTACATAAACTACTACAACACTTTAACCTGAATAATGATAATTCTAAGATTATAATTATATTCTTAGGAAATCATTATAATTGTAGATAAATCAATGATAATAATTTATCTCACTAACCTTTTTGCTCAATATTTTTCCAAAAATTGTTTACTAAAACCCCAAATCATTAATTCATGCAGGGTCTTTTCCTAGATAAAACAGATATATCAATATAATCTAATGTTTCAATTAAAGTAATATTCCTTTTATTCTTATTATATTTATATTCTTATAGGAAGATGGTGTTACATATATCTATATCATGATAACACTCTAATACACATGAAAAAGTTGAATTTTATATGAACTTCTTAATATTATTTTTGTAACTGAATGTATTTATAAAATTATAGAAAATATCGGCTTCACCAACTATTTATCTTAAAAATTTATACTTCATTAATCTCAACCTAATAATTTATGTAAAATGACTTTTTTCCTAAAGAAAGCACCACATTGTACTTGGTCTTCATATACACATGATTTAGGATATTTCTAGTTATAAATTTTCAATACATCTCTCATCCAAGGGTAAGTGAGAGGATGTTCTACATTTTAAAATAATGAATGAATGGAACTTAACATATTTTTCATGTAATTATATATCTACATAAAAATCATCATGAGAACAATGTCATGTTTGGGCTTCTCATTACTTTTGTATGGATATACAGACCTTCTTCTCCTTCATGCATGAAACTATGAACAATGCATCTCATGGTTCAATGTATGTGTGACATCTTTATTTCATCATGAAAGTATAATGACATGAAAAACATCATATGTTTGTTTTAACACATGAAACAGATCTCACATTACTCTATTTTTCATGTTACAAAGTAGTGTATCGAATGTAAGGTGGCAGCTCTTCTACACATGAGAAAAGATTTCATGACTCATCTTTACAATTATCTTGTTATTATCAGCCAACTTCCCTATATAGTTTTTATTTATATCACTATTTCAATGCATGATACAAATTATGAAATCTATCGGTATTTATAGGAATTAATCCCAAAACATAAATTCTTATGTGCACCGAAGTACTAAAGTTATATTTACCAACATAGCATGGACTATTTTTACTTCCTCAACCCGAGAAAATACTAACTCAACTATTGTATAAAAAAATAAAAAATAAATATCTTGGATCATGTAAATATCATTCATTACATATATAAGCCTCAATATGCTCCAAGAAATATTCAAAACTCAAAATCAGCTCATAAATCCCCATCATGCAGATACAAAATGCCGGATGTTCTGATCCTATGAGATTCAGATTTATTAGATGACACCAAGTAAATGTGATTCATTAGAACATGTTTGTGGATTCATAAAAAAATGGCATGAAAAAAAAATTATGATCAATGAATTGAAATGAAATTGACCTGGAAGAACTCATGATGGCCGAAGGAGGTAAATGAGATGGCTTAAATAAGAATGGCTATGATCAATAGGATCATAAAACTCATATTTTATGTGTATATTTTTTAACATGGAGTAACTATACCATGAAATTTGTGTCCCATATAAAAAAACAATCATTCTTACTTTTCTTAATAAGATGCCAAACCCCTTTATCCTATCCAATATTTTGAAAAATGGGGATCATCTCTTGATTACACCACACACACACAAATAGCTTCACCATATGTAATATTCTTTTGATGCATTTAATGCATGAACTATGATTTTCTTGCACCTTCTACATGATTTTAATGCCCCACTATAGCCACGACCACTCTATGGTTGAGATTTATCCATGTTTTCCTTCTTTGGATTCTATGTTGAGATTTCTATCTAGGTGTTTGTGTTGGAGAATTTTTTATTAAATACCCAAATGTTTTCTTTTAAATATTTATATAGTCAAAGCATCAATAAAAATAAAATAAATTTCGTAAACAAAATTATTTAAAATTATTCATTAAAAACGTTTATCAATATAACTATTCCAAACCTTAACAAATCATTAATCTTAAATATATAATATTACCAAGAAAATATTAAATCTCTCAATTTCAATAATAAACATTAATATTAA
Organism: Viscum album; assembly: GCA_963277665.1. NCBI lineage: Eukaryota > Viridiplantae > Streptophyta > Magnoliopsida > Santalales > Viscaceae > Viscum > Viscum album. The sequence continues at coordinate 1,184,951,266 of OY728145.1, forward strand.
CTTTATATAATGCCTCATAGGACATCCAATAAGATTACATATGTCTAAAAAGTTATATAATACCCTGTTTTACAAGAAAAACAAAAAATATTGACATGATATTATCCTCTAAAAAACTATTGAAATGAATTCCTCATCTAAGGTTGTGTGAAATTATGATAGAATTTTGTTGACAAAATTGTGCTAAGTAAATATTGGGATCCTATAACTATGAGAATATTTATCAAAAATATATTATAACTACATATTTAAATCTAAATATTACTTGTCACACTGAATTATGTTGTGATATCTCTTTAATTGTTACTGGACATAAGTATGACGATTCTCATTGTGATGTTGTTTGATCATAGTCTTTATCATGTCATTTTATTCAATTTCTATTATAATATAAAAAACACCGTGATGCTCCACCAGATCTATTCCACCAATAATTTTTGAAAATATCATGTTTGGAGTAATGATATAAAAATCAAATTTTAACAACCATGTCATACCTCTTGATCAACATGAATCCAATGGTGAATGATGATTCATTTTTTGATGTAACTGAGATAAAGTTAGTTTATAATGCTATTTGACATCTTTTTTTTGAATCCTCTTCATTAGAGTATATATCATCATAAAAATATTTATTATATCTGAAATTTTACACCATCAAGTCTATATTATGAAGAGAAATTTCCCATAAATATATACTCTCTATACCTGATTTTACTATTTTATGATACAAAATGGTATCATGTGGCTGAAATTGACATGCTTCAATCAGGGACTAAGATTCTTCAATGAATTAGATAATCACATACAACTTCTTAATTTTTTATTTATATTTATTAAAAACTAGTTTTGATGCTTCTTACCATTTTTCCTCATAGATACTGATATTTTACATAAAAACACACATCTATATTGAAGATGACTATATATGATAGACTACATCACTCTATAAACCTTATTTTTTAATCGTAGATGAACGTTTCTCTGAATAACTTCCACGGTTTCACAATCATTGAGAATTAAAACTCATTTTGTTGATATAACATAACTAACATATTATTCTATATAAATTATATTTCTATTTTAATAAATATATATAAACATCGAATTGTCAATATTAAATGTCTTAATAATACCCTTGCTAAGTTTTTTATAATTTTTGTCCATAAATAAATTAAAGAAATTAAATTATATTTTATCATCCAAATATATTGTTATTTTAATATATTTTAATATTTTATTAATAATTCTATTCCCCAAATCATATTTTTATAAAGATATTAATTAGTGGGATTCTATTAGAGTAAGAACCAGACATCCCATTAACCTTGGATAAGGACAAGAGACCAAATTAGAATGGTTGAGGTCCAATGTTATGCACCACTACATTGAGTTTTCACACAAAAAAGGAATATGTAATTAAATTAAATGATGATATTTCTATTATAAAACTATATAAAAAGTATTTTAGATATAAATTTTATTTTTATTGTTACAGTAACTACTACACTATTATTGTAATATATTTTAAACTAGGAAAATTTAATTTCCATCAATCATTATATTATCCTTTCAATATTAAAAAATTTAATTAAAATATTCATTATTATATTTAATATTAATTATATTATTTAAATTAAAGAGTAAACAAAAACTAACTAATATAATAAAAATAATTTAAAAATAAATTATTTAAAAACTAGTTCTACTAAATATTATTCTATAAATAAATAAAAAAACTAGAGAAATAGGTAAAATATAAAAGTCAAGAGGACGTGAACCATTGAAGGTGTGAAATGGATCATATTTAGAATACATTGTGAGAGTTAAGAGAGTGAGGGGTGGTGGGTACATTTTATAGAATAATTTTTCCAATGGGTGAAGAAAAATTCACACTTTTGGATTTTGGGATTTGAGATTAACATGAAATAATTTAACACTTTTTATATAGAGATATCACAATAAGTGTGAAATAATTTAACACTTTTACTTTTCACTAACTTTTAATAGAATCATGTAATTGTTTAATTATTTTATCGACCAAAATAAATTCATAAATTCATTTCATGATTTTGGTAACAAGTTTGATATATATAGTTTATTATAATCTATAAATATGAAATAAATTAATTACATATTTTTACTATGTTATAATGATAAAAGAATCGAGCATAATATCATAAAATTAGTAAGAGAAGGTTAAATAATAGGGGAAACACAAGAGAAAAACTAATCAAGTGTAACTATCATGACCTGATGAATCTGGACCAACTTGGCTATAAAAAATCTAGGTGGGAGAATCCCATTCCAAACTTTAATAGGCTAGAAACTAGCAACAAGTGTCTCAATGTCCTGAAATGAAATGGGAGTCCTTAGAGTAATTACATATATGAATTCACACAAACATATTCCTAAAAATATGAGGAGGAATAACAATGAACAACAATATATAGATTATAACCACGCATACAATAAACTATAGAGAATATATCAACATACTATAGTATAATTCAATGTGAAAAAATAAAAGAAAATACTTGCCCATATAGTAATGAATTCCCAACCAGTCAAAAACTATAAAATAATGGAAACTAAGAGAGTATGACTCTTGATCTCCTAGATTAACCATTGATAATGGTAAATACACCCAAGTATCTATATGCTATACCAAAGTAGCCATTTATCTTCTTATTGTATGTAAAAGACCTGAAATGTTCAAGGAAAGTCTATATAAGTATGAATATATAAATACATATTTAGACTCCCCCAAACCTAGAAAGGTTGTAATAAAATGATACATCAAAATATTGCACAACCCCTAGCAAGAGGGAAATGAAAACCCAGTCTATTTTCTCATAAAGGAACCTAGAGGGGAGAGAAAGGGGATCTCAATATCCACAACCCATCCAAGGATGATCATTCTTCTTGTGGATCCAAATTTCCATATCTGAAGCCCAAAAGAATGTGAAACTTCACAATAGTTTGTGTGGAGGTTACTGCACCATGCTATTTGGGTCCACAGCCGAGGGAGCCACAGCTCTAGTGTAGTACCCGCTCCCCTATGGAGCTCAAAGAAGTGGGGTACAACACTGTAGATAGAGGACTCACACCCTGATATTGTATGAGGGAGTATTTGATTCTACCAACGTATAGATTAGGGGTGACCCATTCCTTGGTGACACTGGGGAGTTCCAACATTAAATACTCTTTCATGAGCTTTTATGATCACAATCATTAGTCAAGCAGCACCTGAATATGAGTCACACCCAGAACACCCCATGTTCTATCTCATATTCCCCAATTAAAGACACCACCACATTCTATGTCAATGGAAACTCTAGATACTCTATTCTCATACCAAAATTTGAGTCCCAAAGGTGGAGATAGGAAATTCAGAGGTTCATCAGAAAAGTACACAATGTGTATATGGGGTCAGGTGATGTATGACCTCACCTTATCTTCTGGGTGTGTTATCTCTTGATCATGACCTGGGAAGACATTTCATAATACGCAGTGTGTACATGATGTACATGGTGTGTCAAATCCCATGGGGCCTTTCCTATTTCGTTCTACCCTGGGCCCTTAACATTGGTCATGCTTGTGTACAATAGTTGTGTATGTGTACAATGTTGTGTTTGTGTACTCTGATTGTGCCAATGTTCCTAGCCATGTATATTCCCATGTACTCTCAGATTATATATCTTGTTTTCATCACCGGGTCACATGGAATATATATCATCATACACGGTGTGTGATATTTATCTCCACCCTACACCATAGCCACCACAACAGGTGGATTATATGACGTGTGATCTTCTGGACTGCAAACCATTTAGTCAAGCTTTTCATAGAAACCTAGTTTCATCACAAAAATCTGAAATCCTCCATTTTACAATGCTATTTATTCCTGTTGACTACTTGAATCCATTGAAATCAAGGGAAACATTTTGGGTCATTGATTCACATCCTCTAATGTAATGAAATCATAAGTTTGATTATCCTTGCGTGAATCATTCACGCATCCTACATCACTTTGAATATCAAATACTAGAATAAATCACACGCATCTTTTATCTCACCTTGTTATATTTGTGAACTATCGATCCATACATTGTTCATGAAACTTCAACACATTTGGGGGTTTGGTCATTCTTGAACCCACCCCATTATTGTTAAACTACAACATCATAATTCAATGATAAATAATGAAAATAATAATGAATAAAAAGAAAAATTAATATTTAAATACATTATTGGAGGATGCGATTGTGTCCAATAATTATAAGTATGGGAAAGTAGGTGAGATCCCAGACACAATAAATAAAATTGATAACCAGGATTATGAAAAGAATGAAAATCACTAGTAAAATAATGGAGATAATAAATAAATGGTTAATATTTAAATAAATGGGTATAAAAACCAAAAATAAGGATCCCTACATTCAATTTTGGATCAATAATTTGAGAAACTCACATTCTACAGTGATGCAGAAGTTCCCCGGTGTTTTCTTCCTGCCTCTCAATTCACCACAATCTAATGGTTGTCATTTTATGATTCTAACATTGTAATGAATAACAATCTATCCTCCTCTATATTCTCCTAGGGATATGCACCTATCCCTATAAATTTTATAAAATTTCATATTTATAATAGGATTTAAGTATTTATGTTAAGTAAATAAAATAAAATAAATAATTATTTATTTTATTTAATCGAAAACCTATAACTTTCTTAATAGAAACATATGAATATGACAAAATTTATGTCATTCCTAGAGAAAACCCCACATTTATGTGTCAACTTTAGTCTCATATTTATCATAAGAGGTCCCAAACAATGGATAACCCATTTATTATAAAATGTTGCATGTTTGTGTTTTAATATATATTAATATTATTGTACATTAATTTTGGTGTCTCAAGCCACCCAAAAAAATGTAATTCTAACTAAAAATTATGAGATATATATAGAAATATTCAAAGGACTAATACAATAAAATTACATTCATACAATCTCCCATAATTCAATGCATTTATCCCTAAAAAAGAACAATTTACATACAAAGGAGGGGTTATTGAGATTGTATCTAACTCTCATGATCTGGAGATATCTTTTTCATGCTCTCATTTTTACAAGGCACATGAACCAAAGGGATAGTTTTTCTATGAAGGGTCCTCTCTAGATGATCCTCGATGGCCACCATGTACTCTATGAGGGTGTCTCTATTATCACTGTCTGACTTTTCCAAATCCAATAATGTGTATAGGGTCATGAATTTATCTTCACTGTTGAAACACATGGAATAAATCATGCACTTGATCCAACTGTGTTGGAATATCTAATTATTAATCACCCTTTCCATCCATCTATTGGATCTCAAATTTCCCAATTAACCTTAGAGACATCATTTTTAGGCATAAAAAATTCATTAAATAATCATCATGGGGGATACTATCAATAAACAATGGTCTCCCATATCAAACTTTAGGGGTCTATAATGTCAATATGCATAATATTTGTGTCTGATCTTAGCTGTCATCATGTGCTTTAGGTTTACTCAAAACTTCTCCATCATTGACTGCACCATTTACAGACCAAAAATAGATGTATCACCAATATAAGTATAGAATAATGGTGACCTGCAGGGACTCCCATATGTGTACTCAAATGGTTCCATGCTAGTAATAGAGTGATATATGTTATTAGAAGAAACCTATGCCAATGGAAAGTGATTCTCCCTACTCTAGTCCAAGTCCAACATGAAGGCTATTAGCATACCCTATATAACATGTATATTTCACTCGGTCTACCCATCCACCTGGGGTGAACCACTATCCTTATTCTCAAATAGGTCCTCAAGGCCTTATGAAATCCTCTCCACAACCATGACATAAATTGAGAATCATGGTCAAAGACAATCACCTAGGGTATGCCATGAAGTTAGATGATCTCACATACATTCAAATACACCAAAATCTCAATAGAGCTCTTCTCCCTAATTGAAATGAAGTGTTCAAACATTGTAAGTTAGTCAAAAATCACCCAGATAACATAATGGAATCTCATTTTAAGTGGAATACTTGTCATAATGTCCATGGATATACCATTCTATTTCCACTATAAGATCTCAAGAGGATAAATCAGCCACATCAAAACCTAACCCTCATCCTTTACCTACTGACATGTCAGACACCGAGAGACCAACTCATGAATTCTTTTCCACATTCCATAAAAAAAACTATAATTTAAAATATTTTTAAATGATTTCCTCAATAGGGAGTCTAACCATGGGGGAAGTGTGAAACTCTAACATCACCTCCTCATTAAATGTGATGAGAACCACTATTCATCCCCCGAAAATGATGAATTTATCCCCTACTTTAGATAATATGTATAGTGCATATAATGAGGATATATAGTCACATATAATCTCATATTCAATGCCTCTTTAGTAATCATATCTCACATGTTTGAATATTGGAGGAGTCACCACCATCAAAGGAAGAAAAAAAGAACCCCTATACTTCACTAGGGTTAGTAAAAATGACACCAACTGCTCACACGTGTCATCTACGATGATTGAAAAATACGTACTAATAAAGGGATTCTCCATCATATTTCTCTTCCCAAGAGTATAGACTATCCTAAATTCATAGTAGCATATAAAATCCAACCAATGATTCTGTATCAAGTTAAGATATATTTATGTGTATATATACCTAAGACTTGGGTGTTCTGAGTGAACAATAAAATGCTCATCGAGAAGATATTTATTCTACGTCATCAGATTGAACACTATCACCACCAACCATAGTTCATGTGTCTTAGAGTTTTGTTCATTGTGTAACAACTTCCTGATCCCATAAGTGATCATTTTACACCTATGTATGAATATGAAACCTAGAAAATATATAGTGGAATATCCAAAAACATAATACTTGATTCCATCCTCTAGGAGTCAATATATTGGAGCAATGGTCAGACTCATTCTGGAATCCATTAAGGATCCATGACACTACTTAGTCCTAGTTAATGGACTCCCTATCCATGTCAAGGTATTAAAAGTGGTTGAAATTCTAGATGATTATTCAACAAATCTCTTATTGTACCCCACCAAGATAAAAAATCCATACATTCGATTCACTCTTGGATGGATCCCAAGAATTTACTATAACAATATTTACCAAAACCATAGTTAAACCATTATTATGGATGACATGAACATAAAATTGAACTTGAATGATATAAAATTAGAACTTAAAGAGCTTACCATAAAGCTGGTGCTCCTAGAGTACATCAAATACAATACAGAGATACTCTACATTCTCCACTTATGATGTAGAGTAAATGAGTCTGTCATCTATGAATGCTACCAAAAATCAATCCAAATAGGGTTGGAATATCTATTTCATGAGATCCATGAGCAAAATTGGGTAATTCATCAAACCAAAAGGCTTCACTTGGAACAAATTAGGCTTTTATGTTAATATTATGATGATGGTAATTATGAATTTTATCATAATAAAACTAGTTATAATTATCCACTTTACTATTTAAGTTTTTATTACATCAATGAATATATTCCCCTTTTATGATATTAGTCATATGGATTATTTTATTATTGTACATATTAATCTTATTATTCATGCACTATTTCTTTATGATAACATCTAATTTATTGTTTCCCTTACTTATCATATATGGTCACCCTTAATTATGTTTTCCTTTCCCCAAGGTACTAAGAATTCATCTATGAGTTACTCCAGGGATATACTAGAAGGAATAATATATCACTTATATGAAATTTAAGTTATGTTTTATATTTTAAAGTTTATTTTTAGAACCATATATTTATATTGTCTCATAAGTCTTCTAAACTATTAAATTCTTTAAGATGAAATCCCATGTATCTTATAACAATGTAATAAAATATCTAGCATCTCATAGTTACTAAATTTGAGGTGTTATATAGAACATTGATCTATTTATGATAAAGATGATTATCTTACACATTTTACTTGATTTAATGTGAAATAAATGTATTATCATTCCTTAATACATTAGATAATGATTTAATTAACCAAATAAAGTTATTAAACTTGAATATAATGGGAAAATTGACTTATGGACTTAGTTTTAGATCGTTTTTGGTTTTATACATGTTGATGCTTTGTGTTTTTCTATGATAGTGTGTTATATTTATGTTTTTGTTTTTTTTTTCAAATAAAGGTTATTATCCATAAACATAATAAACAACGTAAGTCTGAAATAATAATTTTGATGTTTTAATTAATGAAATATTCATGTAATTTGATATCTTTTGGTTCTTAGTTTTGATGGAAAAAAGAAAGTAATATAAAATTCATGTTTATGTTTTCTCAATCCTATTGATATGTATTAACATTTAGTTTTATGATTGTGAAAAAAATATTCATCATAGACTAAATAATTCAATAAGGAAATAAAATTGTTTGTTTATAAAGATAAATTGTTTGAGGTTGTACGAGCTCGTTAAAGATGTTGATGGATTGTAGTACTTAGTTATATTTACTTATTTCCTTTTCAAGTGTTCAAAAAACACATTTTCAACATATGTGAGTATAAAGAATTAAAAATAATTGTTTTTATTTTTTGATAACAAAATGTTTTTGGTTTTACATGATGAGAATTAGGTTGGGATCTTGAGGTTATTTGAGTGATGGTTTTTTATATGGATGGGAACCTCAGATGAGTGATGGTCATAGATTCGGAGTTGTGGTGACAGTAGATTCCATTGAGTGTGGAATAATTAAAGGTATGTTCAATGGTGTGCGACATCTATGTGGTTTTTATGAGTTTAAATTAGGGCATAATCATTGATTTTTACTTATTTCATGATTATTTACATGTTCCTAGGTGGATAAATGTTCCTTATTGTTGTGTTACCACTATTTGGAGCAATGGGAATCCATTTACTACTAGTTAATATTCGATTTGGTAGCTTATTTAGAGTCTTAGAGTACCCATATTATCTATGAGTGAGAAATCGATAAATGCATAACCTAGGGTATGTGGTGTTTTTTTATCTAAGTGATGATATAATTGAGGATATAAGAAAACGAAATAATAATTTTTTCATCATATACGTTATGAAGAATAAAATATTAACATTGGAATGATATTAATTAATGTGAGATTTGATTCTGGTGTTCTTTTTTATAATCTACACTCTAGTGGTGGAAGTCAGGGGTCCTATTTGATGATAAAAAATGGGTATGGGGTTATATTTTTCTCTTATTGTATTTTGTGTGTGATATAGTTTGTATTTATTATTTTATATACTACCCCACCTACCTTGTTAGGAAAAATGACACCCAAATGTTTTCGGTGTTTTTTTCAATATTAAGGATAGTGAGGGGACAAATATATGATGCCTCCCTCTCCCCCTCTCTCCCATTTTATGTATACATGATTAATATTATCATAATATATAATTGATTGTGGTTTATGGTGCACTCCTTTCAATGGTGTGAGGGATCCCAATTCACTGTACATTTGTGTGTGGTTTGCAATGGAGTATGTTATAATACAAACTTGTATCTGGTCATTGGGAAATGGATTCCCAAGGGTGGAAATCCATGGGTTTTGATGTATAATGAATTTATAGACACTTATTAACATAAATTTTGTATAGAAGATTTTATTTCGATGATGAAATTGATATTTATCTTGATTCCAACACAAGATATTGAGTCTAGTTTAATACTATGGTAGGAAGGGTGGAGACTCGAATTTCATTATCGAAGACTAAATTTTTCCATAGATGAGTAAAAAATATATTTTTTAGGGTTTTAGTGCAAAAAACGATTTATGAAGATGAATTGAGGTACCTACATCTATATTTATATATGATGTTGATATATAATGGTTTAATTTTATGAATTATTTAGTGAGTGATATTATAAGGATGTGAAACATCTATTATTTGTTTATGTGATGAGTTATTTTAATTTGATTATTACAAAGGCTTTAGTATACTTCTCTAACAGTTTTCTTGAGTGGTTTTAGTGGGGATACTACTTAGTATACATTTTATTCTCACTCAATGTTTATATATATGAAAACAAATTTTTAGGTCACTGAAACATGTTGTTGATCAGGTTAGACATTACTAGATTAGAGTAGTTGTTGAGAATCTATTAAGAGTTTCTAGAGTGTGTGGTTAATTCATAGATTTAATCTGTGTACATGCATTTTTTCCTGTATATATATTAATTAAATTAATGGTATTGAGATTTTATATTAGTTTAGTAATTGTGTTAGTTTGTGGTTATTATTCCATTATCTCTTACTCCTTAAACATTATAGATTGTCATGGCTCCTATTTGTGTGATTGATAAATATTTTGTTCTAGTCACCAAAGCATGGCCTTTGTAGGATTCAAGAAAAATTATCTATTTTCCATCATTTCTAGCCTAGGTGGGGTAACTTTATAGGGAGAGGGTCATAAAATAGTGATATTATTGGTAATGGTTGAAAGATAAGATATATTTTTGAGTTACGTATTTGTTATAATAAAAGGGTTTGTATGGAAATACTTTCGAATTGGCATAATTATAAATTTAAACATGAAAACCAGCTTGGACATTATTATTTTTTTGGAATCCTGTGATTTTATATTATGAAAAACATGTTTACTATACATTCTATCTTATGTGATTTTGATTATAGGGTAGATATCTATGAAAGGAACATGCATCATGTTGTTATTTTTTATGTGTTTGAATTTTGGTAGAAAATGGGGAATAAGTCAAAATTAAGTGATTTATTAATCAAACATTAAATGTTATTTTTTCATAGTTCAAGAGTAATTTTTTTATTTTAATGATATGGAACCAAGTTGAAATCCCCATTTGGTTTATTTATAAATATATTAAAGATAAACATCATATGGTGTAGGTTGATCAGTGAGACACTTGTAGAAGAACAATGTAAGAGTAAAAAATATATGGTGTGAAGAATAAATTTTATATTAGAATAAATAATATTGGACATAGGTAGTGGAGGTATCAATTATTTCAAATTATCTTGGAAATAAAATAGTTCTCTTTATACATGATGATATTTTTTGGGTAAGCTCAGTGGTGGTGGATTTTGTTCTTTAGAGATCGTGAGTACTGGTCTATTTCCTAGGGAATATTCAGAGATCAGAATTAGGATATTTTTTGTCTTTGAAACATAATGATAAATTTCTATAGCATATAATTACCCGTCAATTAGAGAGTTATATTGTTTCAGAGTTCATTAGTTTTTATAATAACCACCTAAGATATGCAATAGACCTTTTTTTCAATTGATGGGGCTAGGGAAAGGCATTTTGAAAAGTCTTTACATCCAAAGATGTAGTGCCATGTCACTTTATTTATGTTGAATTTATAGAATAATGTATTGGAAAAAGAAGATTTCATTGATTGGATGTTTGATAGTATTGGGTCATCATAGAATGGGAGTCTTCAAGTCTCTTTGTTGGAAGAGTTATGGCCTAGATCTCTCTGTTTCCCAGTTATAAGAAGTTACATTCAATACGGTGTATTTTTTAGCCCTGTTCAATCTAATTCACCATAGATTGTAGTTCTCATGCCCTTTCTAGGGGTTTGGGTATAGTGAACCACAATTTGCACAAATAAATATCACATGTTATTAGATTAATAGTCAATAAATAACATTAAAATACAAACAAAAATCATATAGGATCAATGAATTTAGAAACATGGATACACAAACAACTTATTTATAAGAGATATGCATCAACACTCCGTAAATTCTTAATAACTATCAGTATTTGTAGACATATTATATTGAAATACAATCTTTATAACTTAGTGAAAAACATAATCAAGGTAGAGTTTTGAGGCTCAGTATGGGTTAATAAGTGAGATAAAAATTATTACTAAAGAACAATAAGTGAATAAGGATATGATAACATGATATTAAAATTTAAAAAACTGTAACCAAAATATCATAGACCATAATTTGAATCATGAAATAAAAATTTTCATTTATTAATTAATGAATCATAAAGTAATAAAATAACATGATCCCTTATAGAATAACATTATCCTATGACATAAGATTGTGATAAACAAATATTTATAAAAAATTATTTATTTTTTCGAGGATCACTTCCATGACTATAATAATTAATTGGATTCACTCTACACTATATCATGTCCTTAGTCATGGTTTACTAGCACGACTGTCATAGTGGATGTAGTCCCCTAATGTATTTGGTTTACTCCCCATTCATGTCCTTATTATCTCATGAGATATCCATCCTTACCCATTGCATTAGAGAATAATATAATATTAATCCTACCCATAACATAATAAAAATCATAGATTTGTGGGACACATAATCATAAAAAATTCACCAAATAATAAATTAGGGAATGAAAATAGGTTTCCAAAAACATATCATTATTCCATCATAGAATAACCCATTCAAAAGAAAAAGGCTTCAAAATTGTTTCATCAAAATGAAATTGACATATGGGAAAGAAATGGGTTTCATTGAATCATCCTTAAATAATCATAATAAAAATCCATCTAAAGAAATAAATTACATGGTATCAATGGGTAATATATCTCGTAAATCATAATTAATATCAATAATGTTATCATAGATTAAAAATTCCTTTAAAATATCACATGAACATTTATTAAGGAACATACCCTTTCCTTTTGAAATCAATTATTTAAAATATAAAAATATCTAAAATATTAATGAAAATATATCTTTAAAAATATCTATGTAAAATTAAAATGGAGGCATTAAATAATTAATTTTTTCAATATAGAGTGAAATTATATTTACTTAGTCTACATTAAAACAAACATTTCTTTCATATTTTTTGGTAAAAATTCAAGGGAACCACATTTAGAAAATAAGTAGAATATTAATTTAGAATGAATTTTTAAAAAGTAAAAATTTTGAAAAAAATAATTTAAATAATACTAATATAATAGTAAAAACATTCGTGAATCTATTTTCAAATAATATGGTTATTGAAGAAAAAGGATTTTCAATCGAGGAGAGAAACAAAGTCAGTTTTCCTTAAACAATTTTTTTGTTCTCTTGAGTAATTAAAGAGAGGAAAATAATGTAAAAACATTAATCATAAAAAAATAGGATAATAAAATTCATTGGATTCATGATAGGTGGTTCAAAAAATTTCATAATTATAAACTTGATCAAAGAGAATCTCGTTAAATAATGAGATTATAACAAAACTACATTATATCAAGTTAATATTTCGTTGAAGATGCTACAAAATGCAGTATAAAAAAATATAAATTTATCATAATAAAATAAAATAATAATTTATACACATATAATAAAATTTATTATCCACTTATTACTTTTAAACATATATATTTTTATAAATTTTTACTAAACTTGTCATTTATGGCTGTGAATTATCTAGTTTTTCAGGAAAATTCTTCATTGTTAGTTCGGATCCATGTAAATTGATCATGTTTATATCATACCAAGAATTTAAATCATGATATAAATATAACATATATTCATTATATTTCTATTTATAGTGAACTATAAATGTTATGTATAGAGATATTAATTACACCATTCATAGTGAAGGTAGGGCATACATACGCATGTACACTGCCTTTACTTGTCAACAGATTAGAATAAATGATGGTAAATAATAAATTACCTTTATAAAATAATTATTATATTATATATATCATATATACTCATTAAAGATATCCTTATTATCTTCCATGTAAATAGAAAATCAAAAAATGAATCACATCACTTCTTGAATGTAGTTATCAAAATGTACGCACAAGTGAGATTATCATTTCCAAACGGATTTGAAGCTAAAAAATAGATATGATATTAAAATTATAGGCACATAATTATTTCATAAATAAGATTATAAAAATTAATCCCATCATAATTTACAAGCATGAATAATGGTGATGTAAAATCGATTGTATTGCTACATGGAGCTGATAGTCTCCATGCACACACGAGCATTAATTTCACTTCCATTAGATGTTATAGAGGGAGGATATTAGTGCTTAAACCACCATAATTATTTTTATGTATATTTAGGATAATAAATGTATTATTTAAAGTTTAATACCAAGGATTTACTGAAATTAAAATAATAAATAAATTTAAAGAGGTTGGGAATGATGATTACCACTTCTTCGGTAGGCCTCCTTGGGATCCTTTCTTAAGGAAACTTGAAATGGTATTTAAAGAAAATAGACCTATAATTAACAAAAATTTAATTTTATAATATAATTTTTCAGGGTTTGGATGACTTTGGTAGCTCAATGCAGTGTAAATAAAATATAAGACGGGTGACCTTTTAAACGTGGGGGAGAGGACACACAAGGAATTTCTTAAAAGAATAAAACATAATAAACTTATTCTCGAGCAAAATGTCCCCAAATGAATAGAGATTCAAAAATCATATGTTATTAGGCCTATATGTGGCCATAATTTCTTATTTTTAAAAATTTTAATTGTAAAACTATCCCTTATCTCTAGGTTAACCCTCCCCACATTAAACACATTTTAACATCAATCGATGTAACTAATTTTTACAGTTTTTACATTAATTATTTCCAAAAAAGAATATTTCCTCAATAAATTTTTCATAAAGGATGATTCCAAATAAATAATACATTTTACAAATTTAAATTCATAGATATATTAGAACGAACTTAATATTAAACCTACAAAATGTGATGAAAATATGTTTTCCATAATTATTTTCTTAAGCATAAAAGGTTTTTATAACAAAATTAATAATAAAATTGACTTTAATGGCCTAAATCAGATTATTAATAATATAATTTTACTAATGATACTTTTAAAACAATTTTAATTCGTAATAAATGTTTTAAATTCTTTAAATGAAATAGAAATTTTCAATAAAAATAAGTATTTATTGAAAATTATTTGAAAAATCAATTTTTTTAGAAAATTCTCAAACATTCACCATAAGATAAATTTGCCATGTTGATTTAATAAATTAAAATCATTATGTAAAATTAATTTTATAATTTTTTCAAAAATTAATTATATTATTTTCTCCAAAAAATAAATAAAAACCATATTTGAGGATAAATATATTTTTAAATAATTTTAGTTATTTACTAAAAATGAGTAGTTATTTATCAATATATTTGATTTATATAAAAACGTTATACATAAAATTGAAAATGAGGTAATTCTAAATCATACCACCAATTTAATGGCTATTTTATAATGGTAGACTCGAGTTTATGTATATGTTCATGTATTTTCCACAAAAATTATTGTTTCAAATATTTATTCATCATTAAACATACAAAATGAATAGAAAATGAATATCTTCGATCTTCATCCAATGACACCTTCTTTCAATATGATACAGAAATGACATAGACTTAGTTCCTGAAACTTATTATCCAACCAAAATTAAGGTTAAATACATAAAAATTTCTCATCTTCATTTGTAGCTATAAATATTATTTTTTCAACTCATTAATCATAACATGGATTGATGGTTGAACATTCATTTGATAAAGATATGATTTATCTTGTTTATTCATGATTTAGATATCCATCCTTTTCAAATCCATAAATATTGGGTGTTTTGTGATCTTAATAAAAAATAATATACAATGATATTTTCAAATCAAAGAATATACCAACTTGTTTTCATTCCTAGTGTGGTAATGTATTGATTATCCATAATTTGTAATCAACTCCATCCAACTTCTCTAGTCCATATTTGGATTTCTCTATGTGAATATATATATATATATATATATCAAAATTTTATAACAAGTATATAATTCTTTAATTTCACCACAAAAATCATTTTTTATTGTCTTAGTCTGTATAATCATAAATTAAATAAGAAAAAATAATTTCTATTCATTTATAATATTTTCTATGTTTTATGGAAGTAAAATATTTCTTTTGGGAAATTTATAAAATTTAACAAAGTCTTAGAATGACTATAAAGCTGAAGAATCCCAAATATTGACCATGACTCCAGAAAAGAAAAATTTCAATAAGTGATAAATTTTAAAAAGGATGAGTCCGTTGAGAATATTAGGAAATATGGATAATCTAGATTAGATAAAGTATAAAATCAACAACATATAAAATGATTGACTGAATTTCTATCTTATTGACTATGATGAAACATTCACTATGGATTTGAGTGACTATAAATAAAATCATATGATCAAACATTTTATTTGATAGAGATTGTATGTTTCATTATTTTTACAAACGATTCGATCAAACTCAAGAATAGTTAAATTGAATGCAAGGACAGTTCGACTAACTAGATGACTAGTTCGATCAACCATGCAACAAGTGTATCTACTACAAACCAATCATATAAACCATTTTTATTTTCCTTTTAATAATTTAGGTGATCAGGAAATGAAGTAATGGGACCAAATCTCATTTTTTTGATTTTAACAAAATGCTGAAGCTACTATGACATTCTATGTAATTATAGTTTGAGTTCAAGTGACCATATGAAAAATTAGATTTATCAAGGTCATGAAGAGACTGTATAGACTTCAAGAGACCACATAGATATTTTTTGATGTATTGGATCAATTTTGAGGATAAAAAGTCAAATATATATCCTTGTAAACAAATCTATTTGTGTTTTTATATGTATTGGTCCTACTATGGAAAAGATAATTTGGAACACTTAATTAGACCCTATCTATTAGTGGGTACTATATTTTAAAATATTATTTACCATCCCCTTTCTGTATATAATTAGATGTGATGTTAGAATAAATTAATGATCTTGTATTTCAAGTCGAGTATATGGACACACAATGATGGATTTCTGAAATATATTTTTAGAGTAATTTTTCATTTAATAGAATATAGGTGACTAAGAAAAATTATATAGAAACATATGCATGATAATAAGTCTTTTTAGGAATGTCAAAACTCACACTCCATGATAGTATCATTATTATCATAAATTCCTTCAAAGATATAAGGAAAACTTCACACCTCCACATATTATATACTAACCTATTTAAAATTATTGAGAAGAGAAGAAAAATTTATTCAATAAATGAAGAAAAATCTATTCCTTTCTTTCTGTTTTAGCTTACCCTAGGAGCTGCACTTTTATTATGTTTTAAATTTATTATCACTTGATTCTACGAGATATTATAGATTAATAAATACTCTATCATTTTATTTATTTATATATTTACTCCTATAGAATCTATGGAAGAGGCTATGTATATCCTAGATTTCCCTTCACGATTTTTTTAAAACCTAATCTAAATTTTGGATATATTTATTTGATATGAAATATGTTTAGTAATGGTTTTCCAAAAACAAGAGAGGACTAGATCTCATATTGATACCAAACCTCTTGTTTTATTCATATTTTTTTAATAGTTTCCAAAATATTTTTTAAATTTTTTAAAAATATTTTTTTGAAAACTATACTTTGATAGTTTGTTTTAAAAAGTGATGATTTTACTCTTTTGTGTGAGTAGATTAATCTCAATGGATAGGATAGTCATAAGGTTATTATAACTACGTTTTTATTGAACTTTTGAGTGGTTATTTAAAATAATTAATTTATGTATATTAAATGTATTAATAAAATCAGATACATTTTAATTTGGGGATTTAGTTTGAAATTTTCTTAACAAAAAATTTAATTGGAAACACAATTCACCCCCTTTTGAGTTGTTAAATATGAAAACTATTTGGTATTAGAAAATTTCCTTACCATCGAATTTAATAATGTTTTTTGAAATATCATATATTGTATTTATTATTTAGTTTATTAATATGGATTCTAAGTGTAAAGTTTTTTCAACCAATAAACCTCCATACATTTTTTATGAATGTTATGGCTAGTGGAAAATAATGTTTAAAATCAATCTTGAGAGTATGGGTTTTGATATGAGGAATAGTTGAATATCAATATAAAGAACATTAAATTGCTAAACAATAATAAGATATCTCTAATAATTTTTATTTTGAATCAAATTTAAAATCTATGAATGCAATATATTATTAATTAAGGGAATGTTAATTTAATAGGTTATCTACATGTGATATTTCTAACCAAATCTAGAACACCTTTTATGTGTCTGATGAAGGCACTTATAATGTGAAAGAAATTATATTAAATACTTACACTATTAATTATAATAATTAAAAAATGAAACTTGATGAATCTATCTCTAACATGTAACTTAGTTATAATGAGATTAGAAATATAACGATTACACTTTAACAAAATAAGATCAATAAATCCCACATTTTTTAGGATTTTGAGATGTATTTCAGATCAATGAAAATGTATTATAGTATCTATCCAAGAGTCATGTTACATTAATTAATGTTCAGTCAAGGAATAAATTTTAAATTTAATTATGTAAAAATAAGGGTTGAATGTTAAGGATAAAGTGGAAGAACCTTAAATGAAATATTTTTCTTTCAAAGAATCACAATCGAAATACAAAGAAGTTTTCAAGCAATACATTTCAAGTGGAAGTGAATATAATCCTAAAAAATATAAGGAAATGACTTAGTTAGAAAAAATATTTAAGGAGGTTTATAGAAAGAAAAATTATATCATAATTCTCATTACAAATAAAAGTATGGAAAACTGGGAATTTGTTGGAATGATTTGGAGAAGTAAAATTCCTCAAATAGAATCACTTTATATAAATATAAAACAAAAGGAAAGATAAAATTTGAATACCCTAAGCTCAAATACAAAATGATGTATGAGGATAAGGATAAAAGACCTAAGAATGCAATAAATGCCACTTGGAGTGCATCTAATGATAATTCTAGTGATTCATATTCATATCGAAAAGAAAAAAATTAAAAATAAAATAAATGTTTTCTGGATACTAATTATGAAGTAAAATCTACTTATTATTCTCACATTTTTAATGATTCTAAACCCAAAAATAAATAATTATATGAGTAATGATCTATGATGGAAAACACCACGAATGAGTTGAAATTTAGATATAAAAGTATAAAAAAGCTTCATGTTTTCTGTACTATAGATTTATATGCTCACAGTAAAGAGAAGGAAAATAATTCCAATTTGTTAGTGAAAAATAATGATTTCAATTTGGTAAATGAACAAAATAAAATGGATTTAAAATAGTTTATTCACAGTTAAAAAAATTATATATCCTATTGGGTGAACTATAAAATCTAAAATCCATATCAAGAATAGGTTATGGTTTTGGAAATAAAATTATGTTGTACAAAAACTATTTCATTCACAGTTCTAAAAAAAGAATTTAGTTTCCAGGTAAACTACCCATTTTGGAACTAATTATTAAAATACTAGGAATAAAATTGGTTTTTATCTAGTTTGATTGTTTCTATTGTAAACAATCCTATAAAACAAATATGGATTTATAAGTCATTATTTTCTATCTTTTCTAGACCATGTAAAATCTTGGCACAAAAGTCATTTATTATTTTATTTCACTTAAGAATTTTTTTAATATTTCTAGCAAATATTTAAGGTATCTGGATAGTGGATGTTCTATACATATTACCAGAGGCTTCTCAAGTTTCAATTATCTTATAAAAGTGAATAGTGGACATGTCACTTTTGGATAAAATGAAAAAGAAAATATTATTGGACTTAGAAAAATTTGTACCTTTTAATATATCTTTATATATATATATATTTTATTCATTAATGGTTTAAAATATAAATTTATTTGAATTTCATAGTTGTGTACTGATTGTTTTATTTTTTAATTTTAGAATAATGAAATTCAAATTTATGATTAATTTCAAGAACTTTTATTTTTGTAATTAAAATATGAAAAATTTTATATAGTTAATTTAAATTCCCTGTTTTCTAAACAAATAAATTTCTAATTTATTTTCATAGAGTATATTTGTAGTGGTAGTGTAGAATAGGCCACTACAATATATAATCAATTAAAATATTAGATAAGGTTAAATTAAATGATCCAAATAAACTACAACTCCCCAAAGAAAAAGTGTTCCATCCCTGTCAAAATGGAAAGATCAAAAAATATATTTCAAATGAAAGAAAGAGGTTTCTACCTCCCAACCATAATAACTTGTTCATATATATTTATTTGGACTATCTAGATTATCTAGTTTATTCTAAAAACACCATGATTATATTATTTTTCATGATTATTCATGATATAAATTGTTTTCTTTCTTTTCGCATAAATGTTAATCTCATTTCAGTTTTAGAAAATATGAAACATTAGTTGGGAACCATAGGGGACTCACTATGAATTACATGATAAGTTATCATGATAGAGGGTTTGAGAATCATGAATCTTAATCTCCCATCTCACAACATATCTACACTCAAAATTTCATTCGACCTCAAACAACTAAAAAAGGGATTGTTAAAAGGTGGAATATGACTATTTATGAAATTAACCAAACTATACTCAGAGAATTTGAATAACTAGTACACTTTTGGGATAAAGCTTTTAACACATATTATTATATAATTAATACCACCAAATCCATTTTTTTCATTTTAAAAAATCCAATTTAAGGCATAAAAGTAAACTAATATTTCAAAATGGTATCCCTAAAACAACACATTTCCATCATTCATAATTGTAAAATAAGAGTCATCATCACCGATCTTAGTTCATAAGACATATCGAGTAACATGCCAGCCTCAAGTCAGATACCCATCATGTCAAACACCTTGACCTTTTGCCTCCTCATTATTATAATGCCTGAAAGACCTAGTAGAATCCCCTATTTCCAGTCATCTTCTCTGCTGTCTCACATGGTTCTGCTTCATCATCATCACTACCATTGTCACCAATCCATGTCCACCAACATCGTCACCATCCAAACACTATACCTACCACTAGAGAATGTCACAGTAATCCGAACCATTATTAAACTTAGATCCTTGTCTACATTACTAATTAATGTACCATATAAATTAGCATCACCACACTATTTTGAAAACTGATAGCCTCTAAGGAGAACCAGAGACATCATCAAAGAAAAAAACTAAAAGAACATTGTAATGATAAAAAGTCACCACAAGTATGGCTGCCCAATCTATCTTAAAAAGTTCTATATATAAATTATTGAATAGTAGAAAACCTAAATTAATTTTTATTTATATTGTTTGGATACAAATTCTATATTTTAAATAAAAAATATAACTTGGAAATATTTCACTAAAAATATATGAAGGATTCTTTATTGCTTATTCAACAACTAGTAGACCTTATAATGTCATTAATAAGAAATTTAAATTTGTTGAAGAATCTTCTTATGTCATTTTTGATGAGGTAAATACACATGAACTCAAACCTTTAATATAAAACCTTGAGTATGATAAGTAAAATCTGAATATCAATACTACCTTTAATTATTTTGACCATTTTTTCAAATTATCCAAAGAAATCCATTATAAGTGACTTTCAGATTCTTCTAGATCTAAAAGAACACATGTAATTACTAAGTACATCAGTTTTTATAATGTTTAGAACTATAAAAAACAATCATCGGGGTGATCTTATAGGGTCCCTATATAAAGGGATTCAATCTCAATCCTCACTAAGAAATTAGGTTAAACACAAATCCATCTTATCATAGATTGAACCTAAAAATGTCTATATAGAAATCTATTATGAACATTGATTAATAAAAATTCAATAACAATTGAATCAATTTTAAAGAAACAAATTCTAGGAATTTGTAGGAAGATCTAAAGAATACATCACTATTAAAACCAACTGAGTGTATATAAAAAATCTATATGAGTCTCGAATAATAATTAGAAATAGAGATAGATTAGTTGAAAAATTTTATAGTCAAAGAGAAGGGATTTAAGTCGAAGAAACATTTTCTCTAATTTTTAGATTTGAATCATCGCATATTATGTTTTCATATGAATCACATATAAATTATAAATTTAATAAAATTGATGTCTAGGGTGAATTTCTAAAATTTTATATTACGAAGGAATTTTTGAACCACCCATATTATTTTCAAATAATAATTTTCAAAATCATGTTTTCAAACTAATAAAATAATTTTATGGTTTAAAACATGCCCATAGAGCATGGCATGATAGGCTCAACACAATTTTTATATAAATTTTCTTTACAAATGGTAGTGATGATACGAACTTATTTATAATAATAACTTAAAAGTATATTTTATTAAAAATAATATATGATTTCAACATAATACATTTTAAATTAAAAAATTTCTATATGATATGAATTTTTAAAACTTATGAAAAATTTATTTGAAATAAGTTTAATAGGTTAATTAAAATTATTTATTTATTTTTCAAATCATTTAAACTTAAGTAGGAACTATATTAAGTAAAATGAACTACAAAAAAACAATTTTAAAACGTTTTGTCCTAGATAACTCAAAGAGAACTGATAATTTAATGACTGCAACATGTAAACTAGATCTCGATGAAACTTGAAAACCAATTGATCAATTAATTATTAATGGTATGATTATGATTTTACATTACTTGATAAAGAGTATGTTAGAAATTATGTTTTGTGTGTGTGTGTGTGTTTTCAATTAAAACAAATGGAATAAAATTTAAATTCTATTAGAATAATTTTCAAAAAACTTGAATTAAAACCTATTTAGGATAGTTTTATTATATTGAAATTTATTGTGATATAGTTAGTTATTTTGATCCAAATTTTCTGGTTATAGGTTATATTTAAAATGATCCTTTCGAAGATGTTATCTTTTAGGAAAGTCTCTAGTGTCATGTGTATTAAGAAAAATATTTTTTTTGCATTATCTACTACTGAAGATGAAAACATAGTTAGAGATATGTATTTTTTTATATTCTTTTTGATGAAAAATTCATTATAGACTAGGCCTATGAATTAAAAAATGTCCAAATAAATTTCTATAATAAAAGTGTTATTAAAATTTCAAAAAATACTGGGCCTCACTCTAGAAAAAATCAGATTCAAATTTTACATTGTTTTCTTGATAGATCATTTTCAAAAATGGGTTATCCATCTTGAATCAGTCAGAACATAACATCAACTTTCTGACATATTTAAAATGTATATGAATTGTGAGAGTTGAAATTTTAACAGAAATGAGTTAGGCATTATTTTTTATACTTTATTATTTTAGTGTTTAAATTATTTTGTATATTTTATATATGAATGATTTTTTTTTAATATTATTCTTGTAAGGAATATTTTTTAAATGGAGATACCATATATATTTTTAGTATATATTATTTTTTTCACATGCATTACTATGAAATATATCCCTAAATTATTTTAAAATTTCATATTAGAACTTGAATCATCATATCTATTTTCAAACTCAAACCGAACCCCTCATTCCACCCTTAATTTACTGAATCCCAACCCTACAAACCTTTGAATTTCGATTTTAATTATTAATGATGTAGTGATCATTTGAGGAATATCTTATTGAGTAATCTGATGCTTTAAAGATATATAATTCAAACATGGGTGGTTCTCATCAACTTTCAAATATTAATTTGTTGTTGAGAGGAGTATCCTCTAAGAATGAATTTTATATATAATGGTTTAGAATGAGTTGTTCTCTAGTTTAGAGAGTTTTAATTAAAAATGTATTGAATAAATTGTTTCTGGATGAAATTAATCATTTTTATCCTTTATTAATGAAATTGTTCTACGTGAATATGGTTTTAAAGACATCGATGAAGTAGATATAAAAATAACCATTATGGATGGTCTGGATTACATGTTATCTTCAACTTTTTTGGCTTAAATATTTCAAACACCTGATTAATTAAAATATCATGATTACCAAAGATATTATCCAATAAAACCTTTATATTTTATCCTTGTAAATTCTCTATGTCAGTTAATTAGTGACATAACCCCTTGAAAGTATAAAATTATTGATATAACATTAAGTTGTTTTGGAAGTTCATGCAGCACAATATTAACCCCCAAAAGAGAGATTTTATCACCATTAGAAGTGAATACCTATTCCAGGTCAAATTTATATATTATAGAATCCAAATCAATCTACCGAGATTTTTTATGAGGATTATGAAAGAGATTTCATTTCATCTTCCAGGTTTAAAAATCTACCATATCCTAGGTTAAATTTAGAATTTTTGGGAAGAAAAGTCTGATTCTTAAGGGATAGAGAAGTCAAACCTCTCTAGTGGTGTTTTTTTAACCAAACCCCAAGAAAAAATATCTAAATTATTTTGAACACATAGATAAAGTTATGGGTAACTATTGGAGATATGTTGTATGAGTGATTAAATTGTGTGAGAAACCTGACCAAACCCAAAGATACCATAGATCCAAATTATATCATGAATATATTTTTGAGGATGAATATTACTCCAATGAAAATGGTTCTCAATATACAGTGGATGTAGTTGAGGATTATAAGTTGAATTATGAAGAGAAAATGGGATAATCTCTTATATATGAAGTCTCAAAAGTTTCTAAATATTTAATTGAGGATGATTCTTAGAGAAGAAAAAGGAACTAATGAGTGGGAGGGAACTCCAAGATATCTTTTCTTTATATCAATTATCATTAATTATGAATGTGATAATGAAGATAATATAGTTGGAGATAATACTTTAATGTTCATGATAAGAGGATCCATTTTTTAAATCCTCACCTACTGGGGAATATTATTCACAAGATTATCCATTCTTTTATCAGGATCTATCTACACCTATTAATAGTGGTGTTATAGATAGTGATAATGGTGATCCTCTTGATAATATACCAAATCCATATGTGATAATATTTTTTATTGTTTCTAGAGTTTTAAAACCCATTATATAAATTCCTTCTTCATTATTTATAGAGTAACAACTTGGATTATTCCTTATGAGAATCTTTTAATACTTTTGCATACATCTTCTTCTTGAGAACATGGATTCAATAATCTATTTGTAGGTGGTCTAATTTTTGATTATTCTTTGAGACCATGGGTAGATGTTATAGAAGAATCTAAATATTAAATTCAATATGTTGAGACGAATCTATATATTTTTTAGATAATGATGGATCTTTGTTGATAACATTAGAATTTGGGTTTATTTACCCAAGTTCTAACACTTTTAACTAGACAAGAAATTATCAACAACAATAAGTTACACAAAAAAAATGATTCTACTCATTTTAACTCTTCACTAATCACTTATAATGATTCCATTTAATTTATGAATGATCTTATGGAAGAAGAGAATGAATTGTATCTAAGCATCAATAGTTCCAATGAGTATGATGGATAGGAGGATGTTGCACAAAAAATTTAATGTATAGTATCTCATACATAGCCTTAATTGATTCTCAAGATTCATCATATAGATCATGATATTACGAGATTCCTCACTCAAATAGAACATTTTATATTGTATATTAGTTACATTTAAGTTTATCTGTTGGATATTCTTGCTACTGTTGATAGAAGATATATGTTTTTTAATTAAAAGTCCTTCCAGACCTTCAAAATTTCGTCTTGTATCAACTTCTATAGAAGAATATGTAATCAAAAGGATTTATCATGATGAAATAAATAGTATGAATTATAGTGTATAGGATACCATAAATCATGTTTTTATGTTTATATATACACATGGATAGTAGATATATGATATAGGTAAAGTGAAACATGTCTAGTTTTCTAATTACAAGGCTATAATCAAGGGACCAATCGAGTATAATCTCAATACAATTTACACTATGTCTGATTTGAAAACATGATATCAATCATTAGAAAGGGACCATAAGATTCATGTTCTAACATCTATTTTTAAAGTGAATTTTGAGAATTTATTAATAATGTAATATATTTTGGATCAGTTTCTGTCATAGAAGGATTACTTCATATAGATAATTGGGAATGGGTCCAAAGATGTGAACGATATTATCAAAATCCTTGAGCTATATATATATGTTTTAAATTATAAAGTCATGGAACTTCTGTCTATACATGTTCCCACCCCTTCTCTGAGTCCCACATGAGTTTCAATACCCAATTCATTATCCATTACTACAATGGTTTCAACACCAGTATTATTTTTAGTGTTTATAGAGACCTCTATACCCGTTTATTCTTCTACACCACCTTCAAATCCTAACAAACCACTTATTCTCAACATTCCTCAGTACCTTAGACAAGTGAAGTATATTTAAAAACACCTCATGATTCTAAGAGTGGATGATACAACTCAAACGAAACCACCAAATGTTCCTATCATTAGAAAATGAGAGAACCTGATTGATCCATAAACCATTCTAGACTCAAAATAAAATTTAGAATTAGTATTATAATAGGGCCTTGTAATGAACTATTTTTAATAATCAATGAATAAAGTATTGATTCCACTTGAAGGATTTTTATTTTCTACATTTTATTTAATATATTTTGATTTTTACATTCTCAACAATTTTTTATTCTTTTTTATAATATCTATATAGGGAGTAATATATAGAATTTTTACATATATTATTATGGAAATTTAGAAAAATAATTAGTGCATTGTGTGTGTTTGTTAATTTCATTATTTCGGATCATAAAAAGGGAACAATTGTTGGAAAATTTCAGAAATTATTTATTTTAATAATCACAAATCATGTTTATGTGTTTCTAACACTTCCTATCTTTTATGGAAGTAAAATATTTATTCAAGAAAATTATGAAAATTTCAAAATGTCATGGAATGATTGTAAATATAAAAAATCCATACAATCAACCATAGTTCTAGAAAATTTAAACTTAAAAAACTATCAAATCAACCAAATGAATATTCCATAGGTGTAATGAAGAAATATTGAGAAGAAACATTTAAAAAAGTACTAGATTGAAGCCATGAAATATGGTCAACGAAATTTCGATCAGATTGACTATGATGAAATATTCATAAAGGATTTGAGTGACTACATGTCAAATCAATTAGATTTCATGTTATTTCTCAGAGCAACCACAACTATTAGGATTTTAAAATATGATTTGATCGACCCCATGTCTAGTTTGATCGACCCCATGGAAAATTCTATTAACCGAAAAGTGAAGTCAAGTGATCATATTATAGATTGACCAAATATTAAATTCAATTGATCATATTATAGTATGTGATTTTGAAAAATATTTAACATATAAAGAGTCTCCAAGAGTCTATCTATGGAGTTGAAGTGACCATGTGGAAAATTAGATTTGTGGTGATCTAAAAGTGACTATATGGACTTCAAGTGATTGTGTAGAATTTCTTAAATGTATTGGATCAATCATGAGGATAAGAAATCGACTGTATGACCTTACCAAGGAATCCAAAAATATTTTACAATTGGCATTACAACTACCATAGATAATATTTCATTGAACACATTATAATACCATATCTTAATGTGGATTTTGTATTTTAATATAGTATTTCACATAAACATTAATTATAGAATTAATTGAAATGTTAGAAGCACTTAATTATCATAAATTTACTGATGAGTATAGAGTTTCCTAGTAATATATTTCCAATGGTCATTTTAGGAGAAATATTTTATTTTATTTAAGGAATATTATAGGGAAAAGGAATATTGAAATATTTCTGAAATAATGATTTTTTTTACAAATATGGAAAATGTGCACTACATGATACTCTATTTCTTATCAGAAATTTATTGAAATATCTAAGGGAAACCTTTCATATTCTAAAGATATTATATAATGTAATTATAAACATAGAGAACAGAAGAAACATTATTTGAACGATAGAATATAAATATTCTTTTCTTTCATTAGATTTTATCTTACCTTATGAGTCATGATTGTATGAATCTCAGTATCTATCATCAATTTCTCAAATGTTATATTAGAGAGTTATAAATGCTCTATCATTTTTTTATTCAGATATAGTCGCCTACATAAATTATGTTAGAGGCTATGTATATCATTGATAGACCCTTGAACTATTGTTTTTAAGTCCCGATACATGTTTAAAATATGTTGATTTATAATTAAATGTGATTCATATCGAGGGGATTCTAGGTGGGTAGGACTACATCTTGTATTGTGACTAAAGATCTAGTTTTTTTATTCTACTATTTTTCTAGTCTTTCTTAATCTGTGTTAAAATAAATTTTAAAACATTTTTTTTAAACTATACATTGATATATTGTTTATACAATTGATATTTATAATGCTTAGTGTGAGTTTATTAACCTCAAAAGATTACGATAGTCAAAAAATTATTCCAACATAATTTTTATTGATGTTTTGAGAGTTTATTTAATATCATTAAATTATATATAACAACTATATTAATTAAATTTTTTTATTACAAAATAAGGTAATTTGTTTTAATATTTTTAAATTAAAATTTTAATTAGAAACTCAATTCACCACCATCTTGAGTTGTACACTCTAACCAAAATCCTCAATATCATTACTGCAAAAAATACTACAACTAAATCCTAATCATGTGTTGGGTAATTTCATTAATTGAACATTAATTTTAGGGAGGAATAATTTATCAACATATCATTCTGCCTGAGGATTCATGTTAGTCCCTTATTCTATGCATTATTATATATCAAAAACCATTATCCACTACATGTTAGTGTAATCATAGGTGCAATGACTAGCCTTGTCATCAATTCCTTGAAATGTTCCTCAAAATTATCTACCCAAAGGATATTATCACTCTTTAGAGATACAAACTGATTGTTTTAGATCATCATGAGAAATTTTCCACAAAGAATTGATAATATCCCTACAGACCAAGAATACTATGGATCTCAGTCATAGTGGTTGGTCTGGTCCAACATTCTATAAATATTTTCTGTGATGGATCCAGCAATATATCATATATTGAGATTATTTGACCAAAAAATAAAAATAAATTATCTTTTATTCATACATGGTAAAATTTTCATAAAATTTATCTTTCTTTAAGGTATTGAGTAAAATACTCAAGTAATAATCCAAATCCACCTTACTCTTATAACATATAAAACTTTTAACTATAAATACTACCATAAACTGATCAATGTAATTTATAAAAATATAATTCACTAAATCCATGGAGTTATCGAAGGAATTATTGAGACCAAATTACATTACTATAAATTTATAGTGCCCATACCTTATAAATTTGGTTTTATTGTATATGTATACACTTTTAAACCACAAATGATATTATTTGTATCCAAGATAAATCTATGGAAAAATTGCTTTCTTTATAGGTGATCAGACAAATCATCAATAAAATGTTGGGGATACTTTTTGTTGATTGTGATCTTATTATGTTCTTGGTAATCATTGTAGAGTCGCATTGATAAATATTTATTCTTAACAAATAGAATAGGAAAAATCAATGGTCACACACTGGGCCACATTAATTAGTTTTCAATATTATCTCAGATTTTCTTCTCTAATTGTTTCAACTAATTAGGGTTTACTATATATGGAGTCTTTGAAATATGTGTTTCACCAGGTATGAGTTCATTGAAGAACTGAAATTCATGATTCTTTGGAAGAACAAAAAACTATTCTAGAAAGACATAAAAAACCTCTTCATAGAAATTATATCATTGATGTTGAGTTCCTTTACAACCACATGTGATAAATATGCTTTTTGATAATAATCAATAAAATTATAATGTACCTAATTTTCAATGAAATTTTTTTCAATTCACAAATAGAGATTCATATATTTGTTGTGATTCGGAAAAGTGAATTCACATCCTTTATAATTGTTTTCATAATGATGCAATTAGAGCCAATATATGCCTAGGACATCATAGAATTTCACCAGATGACGAATAATGAGATTTTCAAGAAGAACATTCTATGAAAATTCAATTAGAGAAGAAACATAAGGTTGAGATGAAATCAACATATCATTAGGGTTTTCATTACTAATTATACATATAATAATTGAGGTGGTACTATTATACTCCTAGAAAATTATTTAGATATAAATGTAAGGGTAGATCTATAATAAAATAATACACTTATAGTTCTAGAGTGGATTGTAGGCATTCCTTTTACCACATCATTATCATACCCTAAATCAATAATAGTGATTCAATTAGATTTACAATTTAATTTTGGATTAAAATTTTTCTAACACCAATATCCAACATTAACCAACATATTTTATCATAGGTTAGAATAATTCCTATACTCTTTTCATGTGAAATAGTGTAGTGTGGATGTTGTATTCTATGGTGTTTCTTCTCCATCATTAGATAACTTCTTATTCTCATAACATTGTAATATGATTTTCTAATGAAATTCCTTTTTACAATTAAAACACAAACATTTCACCTTAAAACAACATCCTCTATGTTTTCTTCTACACATTAATTAAAAATTAATTCTCATCTTATTTAGTCCATGGCTTTAATAATTTTCTTTTAATTCTATCTTGCATTTCTTATCAAAAGCAGGGAAATGATGGGAAACTCCACTATTTATCTCCACTATAATAGATCATTGAATTATTTAATCATAGTTGATGAAGCCCTATATGATAATTTCCCTTTGGATACATGGTTTTAAGTACTGAATAATAGATCTACATTTGTTTCATGTTAGATGATAATACCATAATCATACCTAAAAAGTATTTTAAAATTTCCCTCATAGTTAATAACGAATTCATAATTTTCAAACTTTAGCTCATGTAATTACATCTAAAATTCTATACAATGAATATAAGATAATTTATTTTTGAAAAATAGCTTCTAAAACTCTTCCCATTCCATGGAGTCAATTTCATACCTTTGCCTAATTTTCATGATAAGTTTCCACCATTTATAATCTTTTCCATCCAAATGATTAATGGATAAAATAACATTTCATGTTCTAAACACTAGAGAATGAAAATATATTTTACTTGTCATTTCTCTTTTAATCAGCAATTAATGGATTAGTAGACCCAAAAAATGAAGAGTGAGGTTTTTTCAAGAAGTAATTAATATAACATTATTCTTTCATTTTCTGATTTATAATATCAATTTGATTCATAGATTTTCAAATTTACATAATCATAGAAATAATAATTTTCATTCTAGCTACGATAAAATTTTATTATTAGGAATGAAATCATACATTTTCTATCTAATTCAGCATTAAAAATATATTGTGTGTTCCACCCATTGATGAAATCTAAAAAAATTCTGTGATCAACAATAAACATAGTGGTAAATTATATAATTATGAAAATAGTTTTTAGTTTGTTTAAATATAGACACCTTATTTAAAATCTTTGACAACATAGGTTTCACCTTGGTAATTAATTATCATCATCTATTGAAATATTTCATAGTGGTTCATAAATAATGTATGAGTTATGTAATGAACCAATGATTCATTAATGAAAATTACTCATTGTCTATATAAATGTATTTTTAAGGTTATGTAAAACATATAAACTTATCTAGTTTTATTTTTTCGATTTAAAAATACCATTAAGCATTGTGACCATTGCTAATATAGCTGTTGAACAGTGATCACCTGATTAGTATAAATAGAGGGCTTTAACAAATCAAATTTCCTCAGATAAAGGAAGTGATGACCTCATCCAGTAGACTTTCCCTGTATGAAGCCCATTTTTTGTATCTCAGAAAGGAGGTGGCATCATTGTGTTTCTCCCTTGACCAATCCCAAGATGAGCTTGAAAATGTTATGCATGATCGGTACCACCTATGGTAGATGTCGAAGTTGATAAAGATTACCACCCGATTGATGTTATGTAAGCCACCCCAAGATTCTGTCAGTATCACACACCTTACCCTAAGTTCTTATGAGAGTGTGTTAAGTGATTATGTAACAAGACCATAGAATTATTATTATGTAAATTATTTTTGTTTATAATAAAGAATATACATTAATTCTATTACTTTGTAAATTGTTTTTAAAGCATAATTTTTTAAGTTAATATTCAACTAATAAATATATTATGATAAATTAATGGATTTTTGAATTAAATAATATTTTAATGAAATACTATTACTAAATTACTTTTTTATGAAATATAAATTAAGGTATAATATTATGAATGAAATTTAAATTTTTATTACAGTTTGAAAGTTGTTTTTCTCAAAACCCATGATTTTTTTATAAATGATAGTTTTTATTTTAAAAGTTAAAATTAAAATATTTAAAAAATTATTTAATTAAAATGAATATTATTTTTGGAATCAGGATGTCGAAATTATCCAATGGTGAATATTTCATAATTTTCTGAGATAGGCGAATTTTTGTGTAAAAAATAAACACCGTTAGAAAATATTATGTGTTTTATGACATCATAATGAACCAATAGTGATGTAATAAAATACTATAATCATTATGTTCAGAAAATATATTTTTTACCATTAAAACAATTTGATTTTAGGTATGTTGGATCTATTTTCCAAAGCTTTAGTGGGCTCCTCAACACTTATAATACATTTTGTCTACTTAAATTTTTTCCTTAAGAGTGTGACTCAACTCCACAAAAGAAACCCTATTATTTTAAGAAGATCAGCCATTTTCCATATAAAATACTTTTTTCCAATTCCCTTTGGAAATAAACATGGGAAAAACCAAGGTCTGTTTTTTGGGTTTGATTAGTTTAATGTGTGGTGTCCCAAACCTAAGTAATAAAGAATTCCCTCTCCTTTTCTTTTATAAACCCACCCATGTTCCCACATACACTTCACTCAAAGCTTTGGGAGTTCATCCAAATTCCTCCATTTTCTATATATAATCCTTCCAAGGTGCCCAAAGCACCCAATAATCCTCTCTGATGCCCCTCTAAACCTTTGGGATCACACATTCAAGTAAGGGGTTCTTGCCTTTCTCTTTTATCCAAGTTTCTTAATATTGTTATGCCCTATTATTTTCAATTATAAATGTTAGGGTATGATTTTTCATCTCCACCATACATAAATAATTATGTTTTAATGATTAGATACATTTTTCTCTCCAACTAAATGCCTCCTATGTGCACCCGTTATTAGCCGAAATTCCGTAATGAATTTCTCTCATCTCATTTACATTCAAGAAATTATTTGGTATTGTGAATCTAAATTCCAATACATATGTTGGTATATATATCTATATGAACCCCTTAATGTTAATTTAATGTAAATATAATGAGACTCCCCTTTATCCCTTACCAATTTTTTTATGAATTCTTAAGTCATGATGTCACACTTGTGAAATTGCACCGATTTTCCAAGCCAATGTCATTGTGTAGTGAATACCATGACCATTTCCCCATAAAGGGTATTTTACATTATGTACATTAACTTATTAATTATAAATCTTCATGTTTATATTCCACATCCATTTATCATGGAATAAATTATGATGATTGATTCATTGTTGTATGATCTATGTGACACACTTATGCATTGAATGAAATGTTTAAGAAGGGTGCTCCTAATAGCACTCAAATGCATTAGGTAAAGTTTAGTATCATGATAAGTCATGTACAATGAGTGTTGACTCATGATAAATCATGTCAAAAAATGGTTTACTCATGGTTCATGTGCAATGATTGTTTACTCATGCTCAATGTGCAATGAGCCTTGGCTCATGCTAATTCCATGTTAAGTGTTGTTGCCACATTAAAATGTTATCATAATCATGCTATATCATGCCTTTATGTTCATGGTTCTCATGCACTCCTTTAATATTAATATTTCCTATATTTTATATTAATCTTCTTGTTATACCTTGTTTACTCCCTTACTGGGCTTTATATCTCACCCTTTTCTTATGCATGTCCTCAGGTTATTCCATGAAATGCTATGTATGAGGGAATGTCGTGGTCATGTTAAGGAAGTTTTCAATAATGATATTATGGTTCATGTTCTAAGTTTTTATTTAATATTCATAATCCCCAATGACATGAGGCCTCTCGATCTTCCTTGTTTTATGAAGTGAAGATTTTATATAATAAATCATGTTTAATTGTGTAAAAAAGAGCAGGGTTGTTATAGTTGGTATCAGAGGACAGGTTTAGTTATTTTTGGGATTAAGATTAGAAACCCCTAGTGAAGCCTTAGATACAAGACTAAGTATAATGAAAACATACCTATGTTTTTTTGAGTAATAATTAAGTGGTTTATCAAGAAAATGCATCCCAATCTAGATACGAGTAGATAGAGGCGGCTTTGGCACATATGTACCTAGTGGTGAAAACCCTGACATGGAGTTTCGGGCTTGAAATGGGGTATCCTAGTACACAACAACGTGCCTTACTGCTCTCTTGGTTACGACACTCTGGGGGGATATGCTTTGGTAAACTAACAAGTTTAGTATGAACCATTATTAAAGGAATTAAAAAATTCCTATAAGAATACATGTTATAAAGTAGATCATGGATAACGTAGATTGAAGCTTATAGATTCATCAGTAAAGGAAATAATAATAATTTATAAGACATACATTTTTGTATTCAGATTAACCTTTATGTGTTACCCCTAACATTCCTTTTTATTCCAGCCAATGGCCGGTAATATGAGGACTCGGGCTAACAACCGATGTGGAGATCAATGTGATGACTCTGCTAATGATATTCCCAATCCAATGGGAGAGTTTATAACAATAATTGTCACGGTTCTCTCTCATCTAACTCATGATTTTAATAGAAACATGGGTCAAGAGGAATGTTCAACTCCCCCCCCCCCAAGAAAGAACAAGTCACTATCGAGAGCTTCATGAGACAAAGGCTTCCTACATTTAATGGATTATCTGATCCCTCAATCACTGAAAAATGGATCAGCTCCATTGAAAATATCTTATCAATCCTTCAATTTACCAAACAAAAGAAGTTTCTCCTAGCTGCATATCGTATAGAGGGTGAATCTGATCAATGGTTGACATTGATCCAAAATATGAAACCTGAGGAGGAGATCGATGCATTGAAATGAATGGATTTTCGGAAGATGTTTTTTGATAAATATTTTTTGCGCACCCTCCAACTTAAGATGGAAAGGGAATTCCTTGCCCTCAAAAAAAGACAACAAATCTATCATAGTGCATGAGGAAAACTTCACAAGGCCTGCACGGTATGCCTCCAAATTTATCGTTACCCCCGAATACAAGGTTAACCTCTTCTTTGTGGGGCTGAAACCTAGCCTGTGGAAATCCCTACTGGTCCATTACATTGACAACTATGAGAAAACTATCTGATGTTGCCTCAAGTTCAAAATTGAGATCAGAGAATCGTAGGGGTATCATGGGGATAATAAGGTTAAGGTGGAATTCAATTCTAGCGGTCTGATGGATAGATTCATCAGTTCTAAGAAGATACAACACCTCACTTGCCAAAGTAGTGGAAGGAAGAAACCTAGAAAGTGCCTGAAGGGGATGAGTAAATTATTTAGTTATTGAATATAAATGCACATAGATGTTAACTTCCGACAAGAAAAAATGAGGTTCTGCAGAGTAGAGGAATGCTCTATTTGACTCTTAACACAATGTCCATTGCTTCAACTACAAAGAACCATGACAATTTGAAAATCAGTGCCCTATGCCAAGGGTTTTTTGAGGCAACCAAAAACCTCCAAGGCAGAAAGGGAGAGATTTTTACATCAGTACCCCCAAAGTGAACCCCAATAATGATGTGGTGATAGGTATTGTAGTTATTCATTCAAGAATAGTGAACCTGCCTTTTCATTCTGGTTTAATTCATTCTTTTATAACCGGAATGATTAGTAGAACAATCCCAAAACCACTATAAATATTGAAATCATAGATGTTGGTGAGTAAGGAAAATGGGGAAATCATTTATTCCAAAGAATATAACTCCTCCCGAATCACAATCGGTGGATTGAACATTCCGATGAACCTTGTCATATTCTCTTTGGTGGCATTTGATGCAATTATGGCCATAGAAGGCATTCCTTAAATAGATCCAATATAAATTTCTGTGAGAGGGAAATCATTCTCTATATGAATAATCGATCTCCTATTCTATACAAGTGCAAGGAGGAAGATGAATCTCTTTTAGCACCATCATCCCAAGAGTGGATATTACTTCCCTATGATCATGAATATCTGGCCGAGATGATTGAATTTATGGAGGAAACCAACCTTGATGACATGGCTATTGTTAGGGAATTTGTTGAAGTGATTCCTAAGGAATTTCTAGGTCTACCTCCTAGAAGATATGTTGAATTATTAATCGATATTATACCTATGGTGTGGTCAATATCCAAGACTCTATATAGAATGGCTATTTAGAAGCTTGAGGTGCTGAAGAAACAACTACAGGAGAGTCTGGATAAAAGGTTTATATGCCCAAGTGCTTGAACATGGGGTGCACCATTCATGTTCATTAAGAAGAAGCATGGGTCAATGAGACTTTACATCGATTATAGTGAGCTTAACAAAATCATGATAAAGAAAAAATGTCATCTACCATGAATTGATGAATTGTTCGATCAGCTGCGTGGAGAACAATACTTCTCCAAGGTGGATTTATGGTCAGGATATTATCAAGTAAGGGTGAAAAAGAAGATATCCTCTAGACTACATTTCGTACAAGGTATGAGAACTATGAATTCATAGTAATGCCTTTCAGACTCACTAATTCTTCAACAATCTTTATGGACTTGATGAATAGAGTCTTTAGAGATTACCTCAAAAAATTTGTTGTAGCCTTTATAGATGATATTATAATATACTCCAAAACCAAGGAGGATCATGAGGATCGTCTAAGAACTATACTAAAGACCTAGAGAAAGGATAAGAACTATGTAATGTATAGTAAGTGCGAGTTCTGGTTTATGGAGGTCTCATTGTTGGGCCATACTATGAAAACATTCTTTTTATTACACACTTAAAACAGATTTATTACATAAAACCTTCACATGATACAACATGGAAGATCAAGTGGTTTAGTATCTTTGGGGATTAGGAACATTACATGACTTTTAGAAACATAGAATCCAACATCTTATTGAAAACATCCTTTACATGACCACTACATTCCCTCGTACTTAGCATTGCATGGAATAACCTGAGGACATGCATAAGAAATGTGTGAGCTATAAAGCACACTAAGGGAATAGACCTGGAAAATCATGAGTTATACAATACAGGTTAGATAATATGCATATAATTGGATCTCAACAGAAACATGTATATAAAGTCATGATAAAGTATGATAATCATAACATGGAAATGTGTCAACAACACTTAACATGGAATTAGCATGAGTCAAGGCTCATTGCACAAGGAGCATGAGTAACCCCTCATTGCACATGAAGCACAAGTAAAAAATTTCTGCACTTGAATGACAATGATTCATTACCCATTTCACATGATGTATCATGATACTATAATTTACCCAATGCATTGGAGTGCTATCAGGCCATACTATTCTTAAACATTTCATTTCATGCATAAGTGTGCTGCATGAATCATATAACATGGAATCAATCAACATCATAAGTTATTACATGATTAAGTAATGTAAAATAGATACATTAATGTACCATTAAATATATATATGTTCATAAATGTGAATACCCTTGATAGAGACATGGGTATGGTATTTACTATATAATGATATAGGCTTGGAAAAACATGATGCAAATTTAGTAGCATAACGACGTGACATAAGGATTCATGAAAACAGTTGATGTGAAATATAAGGGTGTCTCATTATATCTAAATATAATTTATAATAAGGGGGTCATATAAATACATGTCCCAACAAATTTAATGGAATTTAAATGCAAAATTCAAAAGAATTACATGGATGTAAAAGAGAAGAGAGAAATACCTCAAGGAATTTAATCATGGTAATAGGTGTTCATGGGAGGAATTAATGATAGCGAAAGGGTTCTACCATTATCCAAACATAAATTGGGAAGTATGGGGAATGTGAGGAATCATACCCCAACATTTGTAATTGAAAAAAGGGCATAACCACTTTAAGAAAATTGGACAAAATGAGAAAGAAAGAAATCCCTTACATGGAAGTGTTATTCCAAAGGCATAGGAGAGGCTTGAGAGAGGCTTAATGGGATATTGAGTCCCATTGGAAGGTTTATATAGAGATATGGGAAAGGTTTGGATGAACTTAAAATGCTTTTAGTGAATTGGAAGTGGGAGCTTGGGTGGATTATATCAGAAAGGATATGGAATTCATTATTATTTAGGTTTCAGACACCTCAGATTAAAATAATCAATTCCACAATCTAGAACATGGATTTTTTCCTATGGTTTTTTCCAAAGGGGAGTGAGAAAAAATATTTTATATGGCCAATAGACGAATTTCTTAAAATAATAGGGTTTCTTATGTGGAGGGGGGTCACACTGTCAAGGAAAACAATTTAAAAAGGAAAAATGTTTTATTACACTTGGAGGGTACACAAAAGCTTTTTAAAATAAATCAAACAAATCTAAAATAACATTATTTTAATTCTAAAAGATATATTTCCTGAAAATAATGTTTATAGTATTTCATTACATCACCATTAGGTCATAATGATGTCATTAATCAAATTATATATTTAAACGGTATTTAATTTTTACCCAAGAAATCCGACTATCACCGAAAATTATGAAAAATTCACCATTGGATAATTTTGACATCCTGATTCCAAAAATAATATTAATTTTATATAAATAATTTTCTAAATATGTGAATTTTTACTTTTAAATTAAAAACCGACATTTACCAAAAATCCATGGCTTCTGAAAAAAAAACATTTTCAAACATTAATTAAAACTACAATTGCATTCATACAATTATATAATCACTTATATTTTATAAAAATTATTTTAATAATAATAATTTATTAAAATATTATTAAATTCAGAAATCCATTTATTCATCAAAATAGATTTATTATTTGAATATTAACTAAAAATACTATTTGTGCTTTAAAAACTATTTACGATGTAACAATAATAAAATGAATGCACATTTTTTATACAAAAATAAGGTACATTTTCATAGTGATAGGGTATTGTTACATAACCCCTTATAACACCCGCATAAGACCGAAGGGTAAGGTATGCAATATTGACAGACTCTTGGGGTGGCTTGGATAACATCGCTTGGGTGTTAATCTCTATTAACTTCCACTTCTCCCGTAGTCAGTTTCGCTAAAGCATAATGTGTTCAAGCTCGACCAGGGATTGGTCAAGAGAGAATCCCAATGATTCCACCTCCTCTTCGAGCTCTGACAAATAGTTTTTGGTTGGGGCAAGTCTACTAGATGAGGCCATCACTTCCTTTTTCTAAGTAAATTTGATTTGGTAAAGCCCTATATTCATACTAATCATGTGATCACTATTCAAAAACTATATTAGAATCAGTCAAAATTATTAATGGTATTTTGAAATGTAAAAAAATAAAACCAAATAAGTTTACCTAATTTGACATTTATTCAGATCAAGAGGTATTTTCATTAATGAAATTTTTTGTCATTGGAATCTTCCCCCCTTAAGAAATTTCATCCTCAAAATTTAATTTTTCCCGTACTAAAATAGATGTGGGTAACTCTGCTTCATCATTTCCTCTGATTCCCACGTCGCTTATTCAAAATTTTCATTTCACCATAACACCTTGGTGAGGGGAGTTGTATTATTTCGTATAACTTTTTCTCTACAATATACGATCTTCACTGGTTTCTCCTCATAATAATGATCATCCTCAAGTTGTACTACCTCTAAAGATAGTACATGTGAAGGTTCTGGTATGTAATTATTTAATAGGGATACATGAAAGACATCAAATACATTGGCCATGGTAGGTGTAAGTGATAGTTGATAGGCCACAGCCCCAACCAGATTAAGAAATTCGAAGGGTGAAATCTACCTAGGACTTTACTTACATTTCTTTCCAAACATCATGACCTTCATTCATGGATATATGCATAGAAATAATATGTCTCCTACATTAAACTCAAGGTCTCATACAGGGCCTCATAAGGTTTCATTAAGATGCTCGAGTGGAAACTATTATTGTAGGAGAACTCAACTAGTGTAAGATGTTGGTCCCACACTTTTTTGAAGTCCACAGAACATGATCTTAACATATCCTCCATTGATTGAATAGTTCACTCATATTGGCCATCAGTTTGAGGGTGATAGGACGTACTGAAGTTCAGTTCGGTATCCAGATCATGTTAAAGACTCTTCCAAAACATAGAGTTGAATCTTGGATCTTGATCAGATACAATAGATAGTGGTACTCCATACAGCCTTACCACTTCCCTGATGTATATCTGTGCCAGTTGATCTAATGAGAAATCCTCTAGAATTATAATAAAGTGTGTAGACTTTGTAAGACAATCCAAAACAAACTAGATTTTATTTTTTCCTTTGGATGTCTTTAAAAGTCTGGTGACAAAGTCTATGGTGATGTTCTCTCATTTCCATGCTAGTTTGGGAAATAGTTTCATCATCAAATTAGACTTCTACCTCTCTTCCTTCAGTTTCTGACACATGAGGCACATTGATGTACACTCAGTGATCTCCTTATTCATATTATCCCACAAATAATGCTCTTAGAGATCTTGATACATCTTTGTGTTTCCTGGGTGAATAAAGAAATTTTAGCTATGTGCATCCTCCAAAAGTTTCTTCTTCAGCTCTGGACTTGACATAACACGTAGTATTTTCCCAAATCTCACAATTCCTTCTTCATTAAAATTTAACATTGATGATTTCCCTTTTCGGTTAGCTTCCACTTTCTTCTAAATTCCCTCATCATCCTATTGATCATCCTTTAACTTTTCAAAAACAGATGATTGAGAAATCATTTGTGAAAGGGTTGATGATGTCCCATTCTTTATGATTCCCAAGTCCATCTTCATCAAGTCTAATAAGAATGGATCCTTCTAAATTCTCATCAATTATATAATCATCGGGTCCTTTATACTTAGAGCATCATCCACTTTGTTCACTTTCCTGGGGTGGTAATGGACTGAGAATTCATAGTCATTGATCATCTCTAACCATCTTCATTGGTGCATGTTCAACTATTTTATTGTGAATATATACTTGAGGCTTTTGTGGTCCGTATATATTTCGAAAATCTCCCAAAAAAGATAATGCCGCAAAATTTATGAAGCGAAGATTGCCGCAACCAACTCCAAATCATGTGTTGTATAGTTCTACTCACGAACATTCCATTTCCTTGAAGCATAGGAAATGACTTTGTTATTTTTCGTCAACACACAGCCTAGGCCCTTCTTCAAAGCATCACTTAATACCACAAAAATTTATCCACTTGTGGGTAAAGTGATCACGAGTGTAGTGATAAGCCTCATTTTTAACTGCTTCAATCTTACTTCGTAATCATCACTCTAAGAAAACTTTACTTCTATCCAAGTTAGATTGGTTAGAGGGGTGGAAAATTGTGAGAAATTTCTCACAAATCGTCGATAATATCCAGCTAACCCCAAGAATCTATAGATATCCATTACCGATGTTGGCCTCGACAGTCCCTCAATTGCATATCTTTTATAGGGATCCAAAAAAACTCCCATTTATAGTGATGATATATCCCAAGAATGAGGCCTCATTCAACCAAAATTAACACTATTTTTACTTTTCATAGAGAATATCTGTTCTCAAGGTATCTAGTACAGTTCTTATACGATCCTCATGATCCACCATAGTTTTGGAGTATATCAGAATATCATCTATAAAGACAACCAAAAATTTCCCAAGGTAATCCCTAAATACTCTATTCATCATGTCAGAGAAGATTTATGGAGCGTTAGTGAGTCCTAAAGGCATTACTATGAATTCATAGTGCCCGTATCTTGTACGAAAATCAGTCTAGGGGATATCTACCTTCTTCACCCATACATGATATTATCCAGATATAAAATCCACCTTGTAGAAGTATTTTGATCCACACAGCTGATCGAACTAGTCATCAAATTGTGGGAGAGGATATTTTTTCTTTATCTTGATTTTTTTAAGCTCGTGATAATCGATGCAATGTTACATTGACCCATCTTTATTCATTTTGAAGAGGATTGGTGTACCCCAAGGTGAAGCACTTGGGTGTATAAACACTTTATCCAGACTCTTTTGTAGTTGTTTCTTCAGCTCCTCAAGCTTCATAATAGTTATTCTATGTAGAGTGTTAGATATTGGATACACCCTAGGTATAAGATGAATTGATAATTAAACATCTCTTATTGGAGGAAGACA
The DNA here is from genome assembly GCA_963277665.1 of Viscum album. Classification (NCBI taxonomy): domain Eukaryota; kingdom Viridiplantae; phylum Streptophyta; class Magnoliopsida; order Santalales; family Viscaceae; genus Viscum; species Viscum album. Next base: position 1,184,993,493 of record OY728145.1, read on the forward strand.
ATAAAATTCCTCGAAAAACACTTCCGTGAATTCCCTCACAATAGGCATGTCTTCAAGGATGGTTTTCCCCATAGACTCAATCATCTGAGATAGATATATGTGCTCATAGGGAATTAATGTCCATGCTTGAGATGATGAAGCTAAAGAAGATTCATCTTTATCCTTGCACTTGTATAGAATCGGGGGTCGATTCTCCACATGGAGAGTGATTTCACACTCATGGAAATTAATGTTGACTCTATATAAGGAAAGCCAATCAATGCTAATAATTTAATCAATTTCCACCAAAGGGAGTATGAAGAGGTCCTCCGAGAAATTCAATCCATGAATTATGCCAGAGGAGGAGTTATATTCATAGGATGCAATGATTTCCCCATTTTCTATACTCATCGACATCTTTACTTTCATGATTTGTGGTGGTGCTGGGATTGTTCTACTAAACGTTTGGGATATAAAATAATGTGTAAAACTTGGATCAAAAATTATGTTCGCTATTATTGAATGAATAACTAGCGTACCTATCACCACTTCAATGCCGGGGTTCACATCGTCAGTAGTGTTGGAAAAATATCTCCCTTTATGGCTTGGAGGTTGTTAGTTGCCTCCAAAAACCCTTGGCCTAGGGAACTGCTTTGTAAGATGCCGTGGTTCTTTGCAGTTGTAGTAAAGAACAATGCGTTGAGGTTTGAACGGAGGATTCTTCTCCTCTGTTGCAGCCGCGGGTTTTTCTTGTTGGCAGTTATCGGCTAGGTTCCCTTCTCTTCCACACTTAAGTCATTTCCTCATCCCCTTCAAGAAATTTATAGAGTGCTTCTTTCCACACCATTAGCAACACGGATGAGGGATCTTCATATCACTATTGGATTTATTCATTGAACCACCAACATTGAATTCCACATTATTCTTATTCTCCCCATGATACCCCTGAGATTACACGATCTCCATTTTGACCTTTAGGGAACAACAAACAATTTACTCATAGATATCGAAGTCACAGATCGCCAATGCTTTCCGTAGGCTAGGTTTTAGACAACCAAAGAAGTGGTCAACCTTGAATTTGGGGGTAACAAAAAAGTTGGAGGCATATTGTGAAAGCTCGGTGAAAATTTCCTCATACGCTTCGACAAATTCTGCATCTTTTTACCTGTGTGGAAACAAGTCCCTTTCCATATTAAGTCGAAGGGTGAGAAGACAATATTTATCGAAAAACATCTTCCGAAAAACCATCCATTCCAACGCCTCTATCTCTTCCTTTGGCATTGTATTTTTGATCAACATACACCATTGATCGGCTTCACATTCCATATGATAAGCATCCAGAAGATCCATCTCTTGTTCGGAACATTGAAGGATAGAGAAGTTCTTTTTAATAAACTTTATCCATTGTTCATAGATTGAGGGATTAGATAATCCATTAAAAGTAGGAGGCCTTTGTCTCGTGAATCTCCCGATAATGACTTTTTTTTCTTATGGGGGGTTGAATTTTCCTCTTGTTCCATGTTTCTATTCAATTCATGAGTTAACTAAGAGGGAAGCGTGAATAAGTTCACAATTCCTGCTCCCATAAGATTGCACATCTCATTTGTGAATTTCCCAGTCGGGATCCAAGTATCACTGAGAGGGGGAGTGGGTGAATCAGTGATATCTTTTTATTTTTATGTTTACCTCTTTTTGAAACAACCTTCACCTCCTGTTAAAGAGTTTATTCGCTACTGAACACACACAACCACAGGAACACAATATTTACAAGGTTCACTACTCAATAAGTGTATCTACGTCCTTGGTATGGTACAAAAACAATCCAGTACCATGAAATCCACTAGAAAACATGAATTTGATGTGGAATACAATGAGAAGGATATACCCTTACACTCATGTAGAACTTTGAAAACAATACAAGAGTGCATGTGCTCCCTCTTAGAACAAATAGGGTAATGTAATGATTAGGTGATTCTTAATTAACTTTCACAAATAAAATCATTCAAAACAATTCTTCACCTTCTTACCCAGAAGCTGATAAGAACCTCCTGGTGCAAAAATCTTCCATGCCACTCCATGATTGTGTGCCTCCCTACTTGCACACCACCTATTTTCATGGAACTCAGCTTGCACACCACTTGTGCACCACTCCCTACTTGTGTGCCTCCCTGCTTTCCCGCCACCCAGCTTGCGTGCCACATTCTGGTATGTCACTCATTTTACGTTCCTTCCTTCTTGCGCACCACTAAATACTTGCACACCACTATTGTGCATAGATCACACCTTGCACACCACTTTGGGAATATACACAACACACTTCTTGAAGACACCTCCTTACATGCATTCCTCTGACAACATTCTCACCACTTTTTCTTGCGCGCCACTCTACTTGCGTGCCAGCCTGCTTGCACTTCTTATAAATAACCCTTTGCTTGAGCGCCACTTCAGCTAGCGTGCCAGTTTCTACTACTTGTGTGATCCAAGCTCATTTGTTTTGATAAGTGTGGATAATTGAAAAATGAGGAGGCTATTCATCTATTTATAAGCATTATGTGACTTTCATGCCACATACACTTGCGCACCGCTCCAGCACTTACGCGCCTCTCCAGAACTTGCGTGTCACTACATCACTAGCACGACACTTTCTTTCCTTTGTCATATTTTAATATAATTATGTAGAAATATGAATTCCACGCGACAAACACTTGTGTACCACATATACTTGCGCGCCACTTTTAACTTATTCGCCACATTCTTTATTTTTCCAAAAACACTTCTTTACTCTTCCTATCCTTCATAACGATTGCATCACAAGTTCTCCAAACTTATGATATTTTTGAAATACAAACCAGAAAAGCATCATCATAGTTACAATGGAAGGTACTAAAACATCCATATCTTCCAGTAACATTATTCCTTCCAATAAAAATTGTATATGACTCACATCATCATTTCTTCCCCTTTCCATCATAAGGCTTGCATCACAAGTTATCCTAACTTATGATATTTGTGAAATACATATCAACAAAGCATTGTCTGGTATTCAAGACCTTTACAAAGTGAATTGATTTAGCTTCTTTGACAACAAAAAGACAACACTCTGTAACATCAAACTTTTTGTACTTCCTTATCCATCCAACATAGTCCCAAAAATTTTCCCCTTTGGTTTTTGTTGTCAACCATGATTCATAAATCACTAAACATTTTAACCTTAAGCAGTGGATTACCTTTCAAAAATTATATGCCTACGTATGCTAACTCATTGTAGGAAACATAAATTATTGATAGCCAAAACCATACTGTCCAAAAGCAGTGACTATGAAATCTCATGAGCGTACCTCCTCAGCCATCTTCAGAACATCTTTCAATCTTAGACTTCAGCATTCTACACTTATTCAACATTCCAAGAAAAAAAATATTGTTTCCTACAACCGCTCCAGGAAATAGTTAGAATAGTTCACACACATACACGCTGGATTCACAGCATTCCCACAACTCCTCATTTATTAATGCATCTATAAGGATAGATTTATGAAACAATTCTCCCCCTTGATAACACTATCCAATGGAATGATGTTAGTGGGGTAAAACATACCTTAACAATGAGGATAAGGAGGTTGGACACCCATGTTCAACCTTAATTTTTCAAATGGTTCCCTCAGTAAAGGTTTTTTGAATATATCAGCCACTTGTTAAGATGTAGGAACATACTCCCGCCTCAATTCATTCTTCTCCACCTTCTCTTTGATGAAGTGGTACTTTATATCAATGTGTTTTGAATGAGAATGTTGTACCATATTTCATGTAATATTGATTTCACTATGATTATCACAACCTAAGAGAAATGGTAGCTTTACTTCAACAATTACATCTTCCAGCTGAGCCTTCATCCACATTAGTTGAGTTGCAGCTTGAGTAGCAGCAACATACTCAGATTCAACTGTGCTAAGAGTTACTGAATTCTATTTTTTGGTATTCCAACTAAAACAAATTTTCCCTAGAATGAACACTCAACTAGATGTGGTTCTTCAATCATCAACATTTCCAGCCCAATCAGCCTCAGAAAACCCGAATAGATCAATATTTTTTGAGCCATCATACCTAATTCAAAAATTCATTGTGCCTTTGATATATCTAAGAATTCTTTTTCTAGTAATTAAATGTGGTTCTTTAGGATCACTCTAAAATTATTCACATAAATTGATAGCATAGACGATGTCAGGTCTTGAGGCAGTCAAATACAACAGACTTCCAATCAGCTTTCAAAACACTTTCTGATCAACTTCCTTGACTTATCCATCTTTAGACACATTGGTTACCACTGAAATTGGTGTGGAAATTGTTTTTGAATTTTCAAGACAAACTTATTTAGAAGTTTCCTAGCATACTTTTCTTGAGACAGAAAAATGTGACTCTTCTTCTGTGAACTTTGTAGCCCAAGAAAGTAAATAATTTCTCCCAGCATGGACATGTCAAATAACTTCTCCATCTCCTCAGCAAAGTTTTCACATGATATTTCATCATTTACATCAAATATAATATCATATACATAAACAATAACGATCAGTGAAAACTCCTGATATTCCTTGATGTAGAGATTGTTTTCAACTATCCCTTTCTTAAAGTTCATCTTCTTTATACAAGTATGTAATTTAGAATACCATTCTCTTGGAGCCTGGTTTAGTCCACACAAATCCTTCTTCAACATGCACATATAAATTTCATCCTTTTCAATAAAAAATCCACAAGGTTGATCAACAAAGACTTCCTCTTCAAGGTCACCATTCAAGAATGTAGATTTTACATCAATTTAAATGATTTTGTAACCTCATTGTGTAGAAATAACAAGAAAGATTCTGATTGTTTCTAATCTTTCCAACAGAGAAAAGGTTTCATCAAAATCAATGCCTTCAATTTTTGAATACCCTTTTCAAACAAATCTTGCTTTGTTTTTTATTACTTTAGCTTCTTCATTCAGCTTGTTCCAGAAAACCCACTTTGTATCAATAATGTTCTTGTTGTCCGGATTCGGTATAAGTTCCCAATTATGATTATTCTCAATCTGATAATTCACTTCATTCATAGTATGAGACCATTATGGATGTTCAAATGCTTCATTTACATCATTTGGTTCAACATTCAAATAATTAGAAGTATGTGTTATAGCATTCGTTGTTATTCTTATTTGAACCCTCTGATGTGTGTGCCCAATAATATTCTAAGCCCCCACTTGTTCCCTCAACATAAGATGAGTTGTCTGAATTTCATCCTCATTACTCAATATTTCTAAGTCAAATTCCTATTTATCAGTAGGATTAATATAGTCTACAGCATTATCAGAATCATTAACAAAATCTTCTCTATCCTGCTCAACTTCCATATCAACATATGAATTCTTTTCTTTCTCAACATTTTCAAGAACTTTTACATCTTAAGAATCAATATTTCTTCCTATTTATTTGTTGAAACATCTATATCCTCTTTCTTCTAGAGAATAACCATGAAAAAATCCATCATCTCCTCTTTGCTCAAACTTTCCAAGGTTTCCACCTTTCTTCTTTATAATGCATGGACTTTTAAAAACTCATAAGTGTTTTAGATATGGAGTTTTTCCATAGAACATTTCGTATAGATTCATATATGAGTTTGGTCTAAAGAAACATCATTTTTTAATATACACAGTAGTGCTCATGGCTTGCCACCAATAATAATGAGAAATACTATGCCGAAGAAACATAGTTCTCCCCATTTCCACCAAACTTCGATTCTTTCTTTCACCAACCCCATTTTGTTGAGGTGTGTATGGTGAACTGAACTCATGCTGAATTCCATGATTCTTAAGATAAAAATTAAAATCATCATTCTTATACTCACCACCATTATCAGTTCTCAAATTCTTCACTGAATACTCACATTATTTTTCTTCTTTCCTCCTGAAACTCTTAATCATTTTTTGAGCATCTCAATTATGTCTCATGTACATAACACAAGTAATGCAAGTAAATTCATAAATTAAAGTAATTAAGTACTTATCTCTATTTATTTATTTCTTTCTCATTGGTCCACATATATCAAAATTTATAAGTTCCATGGGATTTTTTGAATGAATTTCAACTCTCTTATGAAGAGAGTTTGTAATCTTTTCTTTTTCACAGATAGTAAAACACCAATATCTTATTCATGATAAATATGGAATATCTCAAACATTGTCTCACATTGATAACATAAACATGATTCTTTGGCACATATTTTCATCCTTTTATGCCATAATTGATTTTCATCCATCATGCCCATGTAACATGAATTTTGTACATCACCAACTTGGAACAAGTTTCCTTTTGTACATTGGCCTCTTCTAACTATATTTACATCATTTTAACAATTCAAAATGAACTCATCTTTTCTGAATATAACTTTGTTTCCCTCATCACTGAGTTGTGAAACACTCAGAATATTATGTTTCAACCCATCAACATATAATGTTTTCTTAGATTTCATTTTTTTCATTCTCGATGATGGTTGATCTAACACCTTTTATTCTCATAGTTATATCATTTCCAACTATAACGGTTCCTTATTTAAATACTTTCACATTCATTAGCAACATTAAGTCTCTTGTCATATGAGAAGAACACCCACTATCAAGAATCCATGGTCATTATCCTTTTTTATCTTTCTAAGCAGTTTCTACAACAAGAGCTTTTTTTTATTCCTTTTCCTTCACTTTCTATTATGCTTCCTCCAATTTCCTACCCAGGTCAATGTGTTCTGGCCTAAAAACCATGCACTATTTCTTTTCGGTCTTATCAAAACTATACATTTTAGATTTTAAAAACTTTGGATTTTGAGAATTATTAAGAATCTTTTGTTTATCTAGTAACCCACAATGGAATCCCTTGGAAAGATGTCCAGGTCGATCACATATTTCACAAATAGTTTCCAGTGGTTGGAACCTATTATTAACATTCACACCAGTCTTCTCAGATATATTTTGAAATTTATTTGGAGACTTTATATTTTGAAAGGATTGACTCCCCATCAATCATTATCTTTCAAAACATGTGGTATAGTTGTAATGTTTTTGGTTGAACCAACACATATTTCTCATGTGTCTGAATCCACCATAATAACAGTAGTAACCATAGAATGAATATTTTCATTTGAAATATCTATATTGACCAAATTTTTGAACACGCATCTCAAAATACTTCTTAATAGAATTATTCTGACCATCAACCTTTATGTTTTCATTTGTAACTCCCTTTCTCATTTCAGATTTAATATCCCCAGAAGTATTAGAAGTCTTTCTTGAATCATGATTTTTATGCACTTTGGATTTTTCATCATTGCCAACTTTGACCACATATATGGTCTTTCCATCCTGTTTTTATCAGAACTAGTTCTGTATTTATTTTAGAATTTTGAAGGTAACTTTTTTGGATCCTTTTTTGGTTCATTCTTACTAGAAAATTCACCAACTTCTATGATAGAATTTTTGAAACTGATATTCATTTCCTTGGGTTTATAAATTTTCTGTTGGATAAGTTCCAAAACTTCTTATTTTGCCTTGAACTTTAATTCATGATGATCATTTAGATTCATTATATTCTCAATAGAATTTTTCAGATCATCAATCTCCTTTTCCATCTTGATTTTCTCATCAGTAAATCCTTCTTGATTATTTAATGTGAAATTTTTATTTATCAGATTGCCGTTTTCCTTCTCAATCCTTCTGATCTTCCTCAATCATTCTTTCAACTCTTATTTGATATAATATTCAAGTTGAGTTTCTTCTTATTCTTTTGAACTGTTTTTATCATACTCTTCATTATTCACTATAGTAATACAGGTATTCTCTATAGTTTTTTTATAGCAAATAATTTCTCGGATTCATCTTTTCGGTCTTCTTTATCTTCATATTTAGATAAAAAGCTTCTTCTTTTATATTTGAAGAAATTTTTATCCTTCCCCTTTGAAAAATATTTATCTTTGTTAGCTTGTTTCTTCCACAACCTTTGTGGCCTTCTGTTATCATCATCATGGTCTTCTTCTTTATTCTTTTGAGGATAGTTAGCTGCAATGTGAACAACAGCTCCACACTCAAAACATTTGAACGGAATTTTACCCTTGTATTTTCTTGTACCTCTTTTCACATTCTTAGAAAACAAGGATAAAATATCACCAAAATTTTTACATACCTCATCTTGAGAATCAAATTCACCAGGATCATCTTAAATAAGAGACTTCTTTGAGATCTCTATCATTGTAGCCTTGAATAACATTTCTCTATTAGCTTTTGTTTTTCCCTTCATAGTCTTTTCCCTTCCCATCTCATAAGTAATGAGAGTGCTATGAAAATAATTCAAAGATAATGTTTCAGTGTCTCTATATTCTAATTAAGACACATTAGAATAAAAATTTTTAGGAAAAATTCAATAGATCTTTTCGACAACTATAGAATCCTCCAACATTTCACTAATACATCTGATTATATTGACAATATCATTTATCTTGGTAAAGATATCCCCAACAGATTAAGATTCTCCCATTTTCAAGTTTTCATACTTCATTCTCTAGATTTGTAGTTTATCCTTCTTCACTTTGGTATTTCCTTCATAAGTGTTCATCAGTTTTTCCTAGATTCCTTTAGCTATAGAAACACCTTTCACTCTTAAAAATTCACTCTCAAAAAGAGATGAGAGTAACACATTTTAAGATCTTACATCATCTTCAAGATTCTTCTTATCGACAAGAGTAAGAGGAACCTTTTCATCAATATCAGGAAATCCATCTATTTTAGTTTCAAGAACTTCATATCCAAGTGACATAAGACAAGGCATCATTCTGTCCTACCAAATGTGATAGTTATTTCCATCAAAAATCGAAATACCTTTACTATTCATGCAAATTAGATTCTCCATCACAACTTCTCTTCAACAACTTCAGCAAAGAATAAATGAAGGGAACCTATCCCTCTGATACCAATTGATGTTCCCAGTTAGGATCCAAGTATCACTGAGAGTGGGAGGGGGTGAATCAGTGATATCCTTTTATTTTTAAGTTTCCTTCTTTTTGAAACAACCTTCACCTCCTGTTAAAGAGTTTCCTCCATGTTGAACACGCACAACCACATGAACACAAGATTTACAAGGTTCAATACTTAACAAGTTTAGCTACGTCCTTGGTATGGTACAGAAACAATCCAGTACCACACAATCCACTAGAAAAAATCCTTTGATGTGGAATATAACAAGTAGGATATACCTTTAAACTTTTTTAACAACTTGAAAACAATCCAATAGTGTGTGTGCTCTATATTAGCACAAATAGGGTAATGAAATGATTCTGTGCTTCTTAAAAAAAATTCACAAATCAAATCTTTCAAAACAATTATTCACTTTTCTACCCAGAAGCTGGTAAGAACCTCTGGGTGCCAAAATCATGTGCGCCACTCCCTTCTTACGCGCCTCCCTACTTGCGCACCAACTCTTTGTGTGCCACTTAGCTTGCACGACACTCCCTTCTTGCACACCTCCCTACTTGCGCGCCACCCAACTTGCACGTCATCTTCTTGCATGCCACACAGCTTCTGCGCCTACCTACTTGCGCGCCACTAACTACTTGTACATCAATATTGTTCATAGCTCACAACTTTCACTCCACTTTTGTTTTATACACAACACATTTCTTGAAGACACCTCCCTACTTGTGCACCTCTGACATCTTGCATTCCATTTCTACTTGCACTCCACTCTGCTTGCATGCCACCCTACTTGTGAGCCTTATAAATAACACTCAACTTGCACACCACATCATCATGTGCACCAGTTTCTACTACTTGCACAATCAGAGCTCAAATTTTTTCTTAAGTGTTGAGCATTGTAAAATGAGAAGGCTAGTCATTTATTTATAGTAATTTTGGTGACTTGCACACCACATACACTTGTACGGCGCTCCAGCGCTTGCGCACCTCTCCAGTTCTTGCGCGTCGCTCCAGCACTTGTGCACTGCTCCAACTCTTGCGTGTAATTACATCACTAGCGTGAAAATTTCTTTACTTTGTCATATTTTGATATTATTATGTTGAAATATGAATTTCACGCAACATACACTTGCGCGCCACATATACTTGTGTGCCACACTTGGGCGCCACTTTTGAGTGTGTGTTTCTTTTTTTTTGTAAAAAAACACTTTTTTACTCTCCATATCCTTCACAAGGCCTGAATCCCAATTTCTCCAAACTTATGATTTTTGTGAAATACAAAACCACAAAGCATCGTCATAGTTACAGTGGAAAGTACTGATACATACCTATATTCTGGTAGCATCATTCCTTCAAATCCAAATTGTATATGACTGGCATCATTATTTCTCCCCCTTTCCATCATATGGATTGTTTCACAAGTTCTCCTAACTTATGATATATGTGAAATAAATATTAGCAATGAATCGTATGGTTTTCAAGTCCTTTACAAAGTGAATTGATTTAGCTTCTTTGACAACAAAAAGACCACACTCTATAACAACAAACTTTTATTACTTACTTATCCATCCAACATGGTCCCAACAATTTGCACAGTCATCACACTGATCGTTACATCAGTTATTTTCCCGAGTCCTCCTTTTACCAGCCATTAGTTAGAATAAATGGAAAGTTAGGGGTAACACATAAAGGCTAATCCAAGGATAAACTGATGACTTAAAAATAACTTTTATTTCCTAAAATTAGGAATCCATAGGCTTTAATCTATATTATCCATGATTTACTTTCTAACATATATACAAAGAGGAATTTTTTTAATTCCCTTAATAAGGGTTCATACTAATCTTGTGGATTTACCATAGCATATCCCCTGGGAGTGTTGTAACCAAGAGTGAAGAAAGACCCATTTTTGTGCACCAGTTCCTGTTCGAGTCTAGCTCAAAGTGGTGTTATCGGGTTTTACCTCTAGGATACATCTGTGACAGAGTTTCCTCTAACTGCTCGTATCCAGAAAGGGATGTATTTTCATGATAATCCTCTTACTCAATAATCACCTATACTTATGGATTCTTTTATTATACTTATTCCTATATCTATTTCACCACTAGGGTTTTCTAATTCTAATCCCAAAAATAACTAACCCTTTCCTCTGATACCAAATACGACAACACTGCTTTTAATTAGGCACTTAAACCTGATTTATTACAAAAATCCTTCACATGATACTACATGGAAGATTGATTGGTCTACTGTCTTTGGGGCTTAAGAACATTACATAAAATCATAAAACATTGATTTCAAAATATTATAGAAAACTTCTTTTACATGTCCACTATATTCCCTCGTACTTTTCATTGCATAGGATTACCTAAGGACATGCATAAGAAAAGGGTGATTTATAAAGCCCAGTTAGAGAATAATCATGGAATAAAATGAGGAATACAATAAATTTTAGAAAATAGGCATATCAGTGGAGGAAAAAGAAACATGAACATAAAGGCGTGATATAGCATGATAATCATTACATAGAAATGTGGAAACAACACTTAACATGGAATTATCATGAGTCAAGGCTCATTGCACATGGACAATGAGTAAACCCCCATTTTACCTGAGTCATGAGTAAAAACTCATTGAACAAGAATTATCATGGGTCAATATCCATTGCACATGATGTATCATGATACTATAATTTATCCAATTCATTGGAGCCCTATCAGGGCACACCCTTCTTAAACATTTCATTTCATGTGTAAGTGTGCCATTTGGATCATATAACATGGAATCAATGAAAAAACTAAGTTATTACAAGATTAAGTAATGTGGAATAATTAAATGAAATTACCATACAATATGTATATGTGAATAAAGTTGAATACCCTTGATGATTCAAGGGTATGGTATTCACTACCCAATGATCTTGGCTTTGAAAAACACGGTGCAATTTCGGCAGCATAACGACGTGACATAAGGATGAATGAAAAACAGTTATGAGAGAGAAAATGGAATATCATCATATGTACATGAAATGGATAGTAAAGGGTTCATATAGAAACATTTCCCAACAAAAGTAATGGAATTTAGATGTATAATACAAAATGATTACTTGGATATACAAGAGGAGAGAGAAATGCATCACAGTATTTCCGCAAGGTAACAGGTGTACCTGGGAGGAACTAATGAGAGAGAAAGGGGTCTAAAATTATCAATAAATAAATAGGGAAGTATGGGGAAGTTTAAAAATCATACCCCAAAAATTTTAATTTAGAAAAAGCGCATAACAACATAAAGAAAATTGGGTAAAATGAGAAAGGATGAAATCACTTACATGGATGTGTGATCTGAAAGGCTTGAGAGAGGCTTATTGGGATAATGGGGCTCCTTGTGAGGATTATAAATAGATGTGGGTAGGTGTTTGTTGAACTAAAAATGCTTTGAGTGAAGAGGAAGTGGGATCTTGGGTGGGTTTATATAGGAAATGGGAGGGAATTCATTATTATTTAGGTTTGGGACACCACACATTAAACTATTCAATACCACAAACTAGTCCATGGTTTTTTCCATGGTTTTTGAAAAAGTGGATTGTAGAACAATATTTTATAAGGTAAATGGCCTATCTTTTTAAAATAATAGGGTTTCTTATGTAGAGGCAGGTAACACTCTCAAGGAAAACAATTTAAAAAGAAAAAATGATTTATAAGTCTTGGAGGGTCCATAAAAGATTTTTAAAATAAATCAAAAAAATCTAAAATCATAGGATATTAATGATAAAAAATATATTGGGTTAAAATAATGTTTATAGTATTTTATTAAATCACTAATGGGTCATTATGATGTCATAAAACACAATATATATTTAAACTGTATTTAATTTTTACCGAAAATTTTGACTATCTCAGAAAATTATGAAAAATTATTCATTGGATAATTTATAAATCTTGATTCCAAAAATAATATTTATTTTATATAAATAATTTTATAATTATGTGAATTTTTAATTTTAAAATAGAAACTGACACTTACCGAAAATTCATGGATTCTAAAAAAATGTTTTCAAACCTTATTATAAATTACAATTGCATTCATAAAATTATATAATAATTTATATTTAATAAAAATTAATATAATAATAACATTTTATTAAAATATTATTTAGTTAAAAAATCAATTAATTCATCAAGATAGATTTTTTAATTGAATATTAACTAAAAATACTATTTGTGCATTAAAAACTATTTACAATGTAACAATAATAAAATTAATGAAAATTAATTATATAAAAATAATGTAAATAGTCATAGTGATAAGGTATTTCTACATAACCCCATATAACACCTGCATAAGACCGAAGGGTAAGGTGTGCGATGGTGACAGACTCTTGGCGTGGCTCGGATAACATCTCTCGGGTGGTAATCTCTATTAACTTCTACTTCTCCTGTAGTCGGTTCCACTCAAGATTAATATATTCAAGCTCAAGTTGGGATTAGCCAAGAGTGATTCCCAATGATTCCACCTCCTTTATGAGCTCTGACAAATGGGCTTCGTATGGGGAAAGTCTACCGGTTGAGACCATTGCTTCATTTTTCTGACTAAATTGGATTTGTTAAAGCCCTATATTTATACTAATCATGTAATCACTATTCAAAATCTATATTAGCAACAATCACAATTAATAATAGAACTATAAAATCCAAAAATATAAAACCAAATATGTTTAGATAATGAGAAATTTATTCAGATCAATATGTATTTTCATTAAGGAATAGTTGGGTCAATACACATATCATCACTAACAATGGGATATCTGTGGATCCCTCCAAGATAGCTGCAATAGAGGGACGATTGAGGCCAACATTGCTAACAGATATACATAGCTTATTGGGGTTAGAAAGATATTATCGACGATTTGTGAGAAATTTATCATGATTTTCTAACCGTCTTACAAAGCTAACTCGGAAGGAAGTAAAGTTTTCTTACAGTGAGGAATGAGCATACATATTCATGGTGTTTAAAAGGATGCTTCTCTCTGTGCTCAGGCTCGCTTAACCAATAAGTGGATAACAGTTTTTTGTTTTCAGTGATGCTTCAAAGAATGGATTGGCATATATGTTGAAGAAAAATGACAAAGTCCTTGCCTATGCTTCAAGAAAATTGAATGTTCATGAGTAGAATATCCAACACAAGATCTGGAGTTGGCTGTGGTGATCATCGCTTTAAAAATTTGGCGGCATTATATCTTTTGGGAGAAGTGTGAAATATATACAGACCTCAAAATCCTCAAGTATATATTCACACAGAAAGAGTTGAACATGCGCCAATGAATGTGGACAGAGCTGATCAAAGACTATGACTTCTCAATCCATTACCACCCTAGGAAAGCGAACAAGGTGGTAGATGGACTAAGAAGAAAGGACCCAACAATTCAATCATTGATGATAAATGAGAAGGATACTATCTACATATATTAGATGATTATTGACATGGGAATCACAAATAAAGGAACATTATCAATCCATTCTCAAATGATTTCTAAACCATATCTTATGTAAAAGTTAAAGGATACTCAAAATAATGATGTGGGGATTTGGAATAATGTGGAGGCTATCAAAAAACCGAAATCCATAGATTTCAATGTTAATGAAGAATGAATTGTGAGATTTAAAAAAATACAATGTGTTCCATCAATTCCGGAGCTGAAGAAGGAACTTCTGGATGATGCATGCAGGTAAAATTTCACTATTCACCTAGGAAACATAGAGATGTATCAGGATATCCGAGAGAATTATTGGTGGGATAATATGATGATGGAGATTGCTGAGTATAAATCAATGTGCCTAGTGTGTTAGTAAGTAAAGGAAGAGAGTCAGAATTCAAAGGAGATGATGCAACCATTGCCCATACCTGCATTGAAATAGAAGAATATCAATATAGAATTTGTCACCAGACATCTGAGGACATCCAAATAAAACAATGAAATCTGGGTTGTTGTGGATCATCTAACAATGTAAGCACAATTCATTGCAATTTGGGATGATTTCTCATTGTATCAAATGGAAAAAATATATATTAGATATGTGGTAAGGCTACATGGGGTGCCACTATCAATTATATCCGATCGAGTTCCAAGATTCACCTCTACCTTTTGTAAGAGTCATCAACATGCTCTGTATACTGAGATGAACTTCAGTACAACTTATCATCCTAAAACTAATGGCCAATCTAAGTGGACTATCCAAACTCTTGAGGACATGTTGACAGCGTCCTCAACAGACTTTAAAGGAGGATGAGATCAACATATTCCTCTGGTTGACTTCTCTTATTATAAGAGTTTCCACTCGAGCATCCGAATGGAACCTTATGAATCCATGTATGAGAATATGTGGAAAACACCGGCATGTTGGGATGTATTTAGTGGGTGTAAGCTTCTAGGACCAGAAATGGTCAAAGAAATGGTGGAGAAGATGAAAACCAGTCAGTATTATATCAATACAACCCTAAGTCAATAGAATATTTATGCAGATAACCATTGAATAGACCTTGAGTTTAGTGTTGGAAAAATGGTATTTCTATGAATATATCAATGGAAGAAGGTCATGAAGTTCAGAAATAAAGTGAAGTTAAGTCCTAGGTACATCGGCCCCTTTGAAATTCTTATTTGTGTCAGGGTTGTGGCCTATCTACTAGAACATCCACCTTCTATGTCCAATGTACATGATGTCTTTCATGAATCCACCTTAAGGATGCACATACCAGACACTTCACATGTATTCTCTTCAGAGGTAGTACAGTTATGGGATGATCTTTCTTATGAGGAGAAACCAAGGAATATCATAGATTGTAGAGAAAAATCTCTATGAAATAAGGCAATGCCCCTCAACAAGGTGTTATGGAGAGAAAACATGTTTGAAGAAGCAATGTGGGAATAAGAGGAAGTGATGAAGTAGAGTTAACCTTATTTTTTTTTGTGTGGGAAAAGGAAATTTCAAAGGCAAAATTTTTTAAGGGGGGAATATTATAACAACCTAAAGATTAATTAATGAAAATATATCATGGTCTATTTAAGTGTATTCTTATGGTTATGTAAAAAATATGAACTTATTTAGTTTTAAGTTTTGGATTTTAAAATACCATTAAGATTAATCACCATTTCTAATATAACTGTTGAATAGTGATCAAATGATTAGTATAAATACAATTCTTTAAAAAATCCAATTTACTTAGACAAAGTAAGTGATTTCATCATCCAGTAGACTTTCCCAGTACAAATCCCATTTGTAGGAGCTCATAAAAGAGGTGGGGTCATTGGGATTCACTCTTGACCAATTCGAAGCCTAGCATGAATACGTTAATCTTGAGTGGAACCACATATGGGAGAAGTTGAAGTTGATAGAGATTACCACTTGAGTGATGTTATCTGAGCCACCCCAAGAGTTTGTCACCATCACGTACCTTACCCTTATATATTACAAGTGTGTTTTAAGAGGTTATGTAACAATACCCAAGAATTATTATTATGTGCATTATTTCTGTATATAATAAAGAATACACATTCATTTTATTATTATTACTTTGTAAATAGATTTTAAAACAAAAATAGTATTTTATGTCAATATTCAAATAAGAAATCTATTTTGATGAATTAATGGATTGTTTAATTAAATAAATTTTTAATAAAATATTTTTATTAATTTACTATTTATTAAATATAAATGATCATATAATTTTATGAATGCAATTGTAATTTTAATTATGGATTGAAAGCTATTTTGGTTGAAACCCATGATTTTTCGATAAATGTTGTTTTTATTTTAAATGTCAAAATATTTATATTTAGAAAATTATTTAGATAAAATGAATATTATTTTTGGAATCAGGATGTCTAAATTTTCTAATTTTCAATTTTTCATAATTTTCTGAGACAGTCGAATTTTTGGGTAAAAAATTAAATACCGTTTTTATATATAATGTGTTTTATGACATCATAATGGCCCAATAGTGATGTAATATAATACTATAAACATTATTTTCGGAAAATATTTGTTTTTACATTAAAATAATGTAATTTTAGGTTTTTTATTTATTTTACAATGCTTTTGGGGACCCTTCAAGACTTATAAAACAATTTGCCTTTTTAAATTTTTTCATTGAGAGTGTGACGAACATCCACATATGCAACCCTGTTATTATATGAAGTTAAAACATTGGCCTTATAAATTATTGTTTTTCACTCCCCTTTTTCAAAAACTATGGGACAAAACCATGGGCTGATTTTTGGTTTTTATTAGTTTAATGTGTGGTTCCCCAAACGTAAATAATAGAGAATTTCCTCTCCTTTCCTATATAAACCCACCCAATATCCCACTTACTCTTCACTAAAACCTTTAGAGTTCATCCAAATTCATTCCACTTCTCTCAAAAATCCTCCCATGGCACCCCAAGCTCCGAAGAATCCTCTCTCCATACCCTCTCAAGCCTTTGGGATCAGACTTCCAAAAAGGGATTCCTACCATTCTCTTTTTATCTAAGTTTCTTAATATTGTTTTTCCCTTTTATCTTCACTTATAAATATTGGGTATGGTTTCAAAACTACCCCATTCTACCCTATTTTAGGTTTTAATGATGAGATACCCCTTTCTCTCTCATTAAATTCCTCCCATGTACACCTGTTACCATGCCAAAATTCTAAAAGAAATTTCACTCTCTTCATTTTCATTCAAGAAAATATATTTTATTATGAATCTAAATTACATTACATATGTTGGTACATGAATATATATGAACCCATTACTGTAAATTTCATGTAAATATGATTATACACCCCTTTATCTCTCATCACCCTTTTTTATAAATTCTTACGTCACACTGTTACGCTACCGAAATTGCACCGATTTTCAAAGCCAATGTCTTTGTGTGGTGAATACCATTCCCATTTCTCTATCAAATGTATTATCCATTATGAAAATTTTATTATTGAATATAAATATTAATGTCTATATTTGACATCCGTTTATCCTTAAATAAATGATGATGATTGATTTCATGTTGTATGATCCATGTGGCACACTTATTCATGAAATGAAACGTTTAAAAAGGGTGCACCTAAATAGCACTCCAATGCATTGGGTAAAGTATAGTATCATGATACGTCATGTGCAATGAGTGTTGACTCATGATAATTCAAGTGAAAGATTGGTTTTGTCCTACTTCATTTTCAATTAGGGTTTACTCAGGCTCCCTGTGCAATGAGCCTTGGCTCATGCACATTCCGTGTTAACTGTTGTTGCCACATTTACATGTTAAAATTATCTTTCTATATCATGCCTTTATGTTCATGTTTCTTTTTCACCCCCTTGATATGACTATTTCCTAACATGTATTTTAATATTCATTTATACCTTTTTTACACCCTTACTGGGCTTTATAGCTCACCCCTTTCTTATGGATGTCCTGTGGTTATCTGTTGCAATGCTAAGTATGAGGGAACGTAGTGTCCATGTAAAGTATGTTTTTAATAAAGAAGTTGTGTTTAATGTTTTAAGTTGTTATGTAATGTTCCTAATCTCCAAATACACTATTCCAATAAACCTTCAATGTTGGATCATGTGAGGAGTGTATGTAATAAATCATGTTTAGGTGTGTAAAAAAGAGCAGGGTTGTTATAAGTTAACCCAAGAATGTCCCACAAGAGTGTCAAACTGAATAATGGTAAGGGGTAACTCACTATGAACCCGAATGATGAATGAGATATACTCAAAAAACGTTTTCTAGCACTATAAACCCCTAATGAATATTTATAAAATCCATATCCACATGGACCATCAAAACATGGATATTTGTTTTGGGAAAACTCAACTCTTTATTTTACAATAACTTATGATGTTCTTATATATATAGGAGTTTCATAAGAGTTCCCAAAAATGTTTTCTCATACTAGTTTCTAAATGTAATTGGACCTTTCTCTAATACCAACTACAGTGACTTATACCTTTAATATATAAAAATCACATCTCATTAAAAGAATACTAAATATATAACATTGTAATCTAAACTTTTATCATCTAGGATTACTATCATCAGAAACTTGAATACATAAATAAATTATTTATAAAGATATAAAAATAAAAGACTAATATATTTAAAAATTTCACCATTATTATACATATAATACTAAAAAAAATTCATAGCATTGGGGAAGGAAAAATAAGCATGGGTGATATCATATTCTCAGTAAGTGTAAAAAAGGGATATATCAATGGTTACTAGAGAATAACATGAGAATAAGAGTATACGAACTTTATAATAATATATGAAAACCAAACCCAACACATCGTATATCATAATATTTAACTAAGTCATAAAACATGGTAGTTAATAAGACAATAATCATAATGTAATCAAATTACGTGAGCCATAAGATAATAATATTGTCATAATACATAATTTTGTAAAATATAGATAATCATAAAAATTAATTTCTTTAGTCATGTAACACTACTAATACTATCATAGTGGATTGGGTTTACTCCACACTATATCATATCCTTAGTCATGTTTTACTCCCAACACTATCATAGTATATAGAGTCCCTTAATGAAATTGGTTAACTCTCCAATCCAGTCCTCATTATCACATGAGATATCCTTATTTACACAGTACATTGGAGGTATATATAAGCCATCACATAAATAAAATAATACATTAGTGTGATAATGTATAATAAAACATTAATAATACAATAACTTGTTGAATAAAATTTATTTTCAAAAAAAAATTATTATTCCATCATAATAAATCTTTTGGAAATGAAATGGTTTCATTTTGTATTCATCAAAACATAGTTTACCTAAAAGAAAGAAATGGTTTACATACAATCATACTTATATCATATTCATCATGATCCATAAAAATAAATAAAGTGTATTATATCATTTAATCATATCCCTACTAAATCATATGTTACATCAAGTATTTTATCATAGATGAAAAATTCGCTTTTGCATTGAAATAACTTATTTAAAATCCAAAAATTTACAAAATATTAAAGAATATTTTTTTTAAAAAATAAAAATGAAAAATTATAAATAAGGTATTAAATAATTTATTTCTCATGATAGTGGGATATTCTAATAATATCATGCATTTTAAAACAAACATTTCATTCACATTTTCGGTAAAAAGTCAAAAGTATATCATTGAGAAAACAATTAATAGATTAATTTTATTTTAAAAAAAAAATTAAACATGTGAAAATGAATTTAAAAAATCATATGATAATATTAAAAATATTCTTGAAACCTTTTTAAGAAAACATGGTTATGGAAGGAAATGTATTTTCGACTGATGGGAGAAATAATGTCCGGTTTCCATAAAAACATTTTTCGATATCTTGACTTATTAAAGACATAAAAATGAAAAAACATGTAACATATAGAAATAAATAATAAGAAAATAAAATTACTGGGATTCTTGAGAAATATTTCCCAAAATTTCATCATTATAAATATAATCATAAATAATCTCGATAAATAATGATATTTTAACATAAATCGTTTTACTCAAATTAGAATTTCATAAAAATTTATCTAAACTCCGATATAACAAATATTAGTTATTTATAATTATATAATATAATATTTTATATATTTATAATATCATATATGACCCACTTATAAAATTTTAATATTCAATTATTAATAATTCCATAATAAAATCATTGTTTATCGGTTTAAACGGTTCTGTTATTCATTAGTTATTCTCTTTGGTGGATCTTATCCTTTTTCTTTTCTCGTGGATTGATAATAAAGAGGGTGTTAATCATGATAAATATATACATATATTTTAATTATATTTCTAAATATATTCACTGTAATGCCCCGACCCCAGCTACCCAGAGTCGGTGCATTACTTCATAACATTGGCATGATCACAAAAGATCAAGTCTCGAAAGACCGATTAGTTTAGTAGCCTTAGAAACACTAGATACATTCATAAGTCTTACATTACATCATAAAGTGAAAAACTAATAACAAAGTCTTCATAGTCCACACTCATATCCTCTTCTGACTATCCCTGCAGGTCATTCATAAAATACTTCTTCACATCATGGAAAATATTAAAACATTGAAAGGGGTGAGCTCAGATGCTCAGTAAGGATAACAATATTGCGGAAGCTTTCATAAATAAACATAAAAATTTAAGGCAATGTATAACTAAAACAAAAGCATTTTAAACTTGAACATCAACATAATATGGCAAAAGTAAAATGAGATAATGCTATTCACTTCTTCACATGGATATTCTACTGGTCGAATAATCACATGAAATATCAATAACCACTTTCATAATGAGGGAATGTATAATGCCAGATATTCTGAAACATTTTGTCAAGGCCTCGGCCAAGACGTCTAAAATGATTAAGGCCTCGGCCAAAACCATAAATCAAATTGGGAAAGGGCCTCGGCCAATTCCACTTCTAGTTGTCTCATGAGACCTACCGATGCATCGAGGAGCTATAGCGGGCTCCACCCGTCACTTATTAAGTCCAATACATTCCTCATATGAATAGGTTTAAACATATCATAAACCATAACATAATCTTATCACATAAAACATGCATAAAGGAAACATAACATTTCCACATTTCAATCACAAGATATCAATACAACACATTTATATGATAAAAACGCTTTCAAAACCATTTTCAATACCAAAATAAAAGAAAGTTAAAACTTTGTATTTATTTTTCATTAAAAAAATGATGGCTTGTAGAGGAAGCCGAAACTCAAATAATGGTCACGGCGGCGGAGAAGTCGTTTTCGCCGCATAAGTACGGAAATAAAAACATTCCCTTTTTGTCGTTTAGTAAAACGCTTCGTATAAAAAGATTCCTTTTGAATAAACTTAAAAGTCAAAGGGGTTTATACACCGTATAAAAGAAAGTTGTGTATAAAACCAAATATGCCTCAATGAAAGGAGATTGAGACGTAGTCCTTAAAAAGATCATTTTTAAAATAAAATAGATCTATCATGTGTATTCACTATAGGTACACATAAAGAAAGTAAAAATACAAAATAGTACATAATAATATCATGACATAATTGGAAAGTAAGAGATTAACCCAAAGAATGGAAGTTGGGTTAAGAAGTTCCCTTACCTCGTGTCTGACTTGACTCAACCGTTCTTTAACCTCCTGAATAATAAAATAGAGTTAATATATACCTTATTAATAACCATTTTCAATTTCATTATTCTTATTATATCACTTATTACAATGATATGAACATTATGTAATTATTTAAGTTAATAACGGTTGTTTTGCCGATCTTTGGTACTTGAGTCAACAATAAACTTCTTATAATTACAAGTTGTTTATGTTGTAGAATATCCATTATCTTCAGAATTATATTCATGATTTAGATGTCATATATATCTTATATATCCAGTATATACATTCATTTATAATATTACGTAACATTTAGAGGTAAGAAATGAAATGCACCGTTCATGGAGACGGTAAGCCGTACGTACGCATGAACGCTACTTTCATTTCAATTTCATATTTAATGGAATGAAATCATAATGATATAAATTTATAATATAATTCTAGTATAACATAGTGTATAATACCATTTAATCCATCCTTTATACATCCCACATATGGCATTAACGATTCAAATCACTTTGAGGGGGCGGTAGTCCGCACTTCCTAAAATGAAATTATCACGTTTTACCCATAATGGAAATCATAAATTATGCCATAAATGAGAAATACAGAAGAATAAGTAAAACATAAACATATTATATATCATATATAAAAATATTGACATCTTAATGGCCACCTTTTAAGGTGTTATATGAGTGTTGAACAATCATCGTTTCGTGAGGCATAAATTCGTCATCCACAGAAACTGTATGTTCTTTAACCATTAGATGTAGGTGTGTGTAAGTGTAGCTCGAATCCTTCTTATAACAACATCCTAGTATATTGAGGATACTGGTGTTGTTACAAAAGAAATGAATAAAAAGAGTTTAGGGGGTTGGAGAAGAAAAATAAAACAAAACAACATTAGAGAAGACATTACCTCAAAATCGGGTAACTCTTTTTGATTTGAGCCAAAGGCTTCCTTGGGAAGAGTTCTGCCCAAATTGAGGCTTCTAGGAGTAAGAGGGGGAAGTTGGGAGAGTATTTGGGCAGAGGTTGGCCGATCCAAATGGCTTGAAAGTGTGAATAAGGTGGGAGAGGTGGGGGCCTTTTATAAGTGGAGAGGAGGGGCACTCTTGGAAAGTAAAGAAAAGTCACTTTATTATAAAATGAGTTTCGGATTTTAGAGGTCCCAAACTTATATAATTAGAGGATAAGATGATAAGGGTTCTAAATCTACTCATCCAATAGGTTTTTGACAAGTGTACGCTTTGGATTTTACATTATCTTTCCATTTTATTTAAATCGTTAAATAATGAGGTCATTGCTGCATCATCATGATGTCATAAATAATTTAATTTATTTAATGTATAAAAATTATAAAAAAAATACTATGATGTAGAAAATCTTTTTAGATTTCTAATGAATATTTATAATCAAAATTTGGACTTGTGTAACCCCACTTAAAAACTGTTTTAGTAAAACAACTCATGTTTGTGTCAATTTAATTTTAACATTAAATAAATATATATTAATGTCATTTTCCAACTAAAGTGGCTCCATGGGGTCCCCAAGTTGACCCATGGGTTTCTTGGTCGGCCATGACACTTCCAATAGGAGTAGGACAAGTGTCATGCTCATCTCATATTATTAAAACATTATTTGTACCTTAAACTACACTAATTACCTCTAATCGCGATTAAGAACTTAAAAGTTACTATTCACCAAAAAATTATTTTAATCTCATTGAACCACATTTTACTTCTTAATGACAACCATTTATGTCGGATTTTTGAAAATCAAATCACATAAGTGGTAATATTTCATTTAAACGAAAAATCAGTTATTTAACTACCACTTAGTGGTTTCACTATTCATCAAAAATTGAAGTTTTTCCGAAAAATGCCAAAATTTCACCCTAAGCTATAATTGATATTCCGAATTCAAAAATGATGTCTATTTTACAAAATTCCAAACATATAAGTTGCATTAATTAATTTTATAATTAATTCCCGCTGTCACAACAAATAGCGTGTTCTTAAGAAACAATTTATATCAAAAGATTGGCAATTGTTTATGTCCATTTTCAATGTTAAATTAATTCAAATGACCACCATTGGATAAAATGGTAAAAATATATTCTAATTATACTTTAAAACCACTAAATAGTATAATTTATCACTATAAATTCTTTTGATTAAAAAGGTTGTTTTTAAGTATTTTTCACTATTCATAAAAAATTAGAAGTTCTCAGAAAAATACCAAAAATTCAACATAGGCTAATTTCGATATTCCGAATCCAAAAATGAAGTCCATTTTGATAAATAAAATTTATAAAATTTCAAAAATTATGTATTACTATTCACAACGGCTAGTTTAATTAGTTGTGGTGTTTTAGAACTCGAAGTTGCGTACAATGCAAGCTATTGCATTATTGAATGAGAAGCGTATCATGGAAGCTCGGGGTGTTACATTCTCCCCTCCTTCAATAAATTGCATCCTCGCAATTTGAAAAAAAAAATTTGAAAATAAAAGGTTGAAAATAGAAAATACCTTTGCGGAAAACCCACATCGGAAATAAGGTTAATAAATATATAACATTAAAAGAAAGCAAGATAAGTACAAAGGTCACCCGATATAGACCATTATAGGATTCTATGAAAATATGGATATGGAGGAGAAACAAACCATCAAGGTCTGATGGAGAGTTATATAAAACAAGATTAGGAGAAAGTTTAACTACAAGAAAATCACAAACTTGTGACTGGTTAAACGGTCATTGAATCCCCAGTTGGAAAAGTTAACCAACAACATTTTTGTTTTAAGTTACCTTTTATAATGTTGAGGAATTTATTTAGGATATTTACTAAGAACGTAAGGGAATATACATACTTGTTATGTATACTTTCATTCGTTAATAAATTTTTACCACAAACCCATCTTTTACTCCAAATGGTAACGGAACTCAAAAATATTCTTTTTATCCTAATTGTATAAGGTTCCAAATATTAACACATGCCATTTAGATTAGTAAAACTATTTTGTAATAACCAGGGACTTCCTGTAGGCTAGTGGTAGGAAATAAAGGCTTGTCGCACTATGGTTGTGGGTTCGATTCCTGCAGCTTTGTCCGACGCGATGGGTTATTCCCCACCCTGCAGGCTGTCCTTTTCCTAAAACTATAGTATCATAATATTCCAAAAATAATCTTCATAAATTTTCTAACCTTAAACAATACTATCCAAAGATCAACTTAATTCACTCCAACCTTTATAGTTATCCAAAATACCTCTGTCCAGACTTTCTCTAAAAGGTCTCTTAATTCCAAAATCAATTTATCAGATTCCCCAAAGAAAGTAAAGTTTCTCTTATTGTCACATACTAAAAATATGATTACCTTCATCATATTAAATCCTTAATGAAAACAACATGTAATGAAGTAAAATCCTTATATATATCACATTATTCTTATAACCAGAATATAATCCTTGAGTCCAAAAGCACCAATACATTAATTATTCCGCTTCAACTGTAGTCACAACATAAGATTGGACTTGATCCCTTGGCCTTTTCTGAGGTAAGTTTCCTTGACGCTTAGGACATTCATTTTCATAATGCCCCATTTCCCTACAATTGTAGCATTCAACTTTGACAGCCTCTTTGTTTCCCTTGCAATCACGCGCCTGGTGACCTTTTTCTCCACATTTATAACAAACTCCCATTCCTTTTAGGCAAGCACCGGGGTGATTCTTCCCACAATTATCACATAATGGAAAATCCTTCTTTCCCTTTTTCCCTTTATCTGTCTCTTGTTCCACCGTTCTCTTCTTCTCTTGCTTTACTTTGTTGTCATAAGACTTAGAGAATTCATTTTCTATCTTGATAGCACACGAGACAATATCTTCGTATGATGAGAAGGATTGTGATACTAAATCTCGACAGAGAAATGGTTTTAACCCATCAAAGAAACGATCAATCTTACTCCTTGGGTTACGTATATAATCGGAAGCATGCCTCGCTAACCTTGTAAAGTTAGCCTCATACTTTGCGACATTCTCATCCTCCTTCTGCCTCAGACTCAGAAATTGCCTTTCCATATCTGCTCGATGGTCACGAGGAAAGTATTTTTCTAAGAAAAGCTCTTTGAACTCCCTCCATTCCATATTCGATACGTCATCATCTTCCTTTGTGTTTTGAATCAGCGACCACCACTGATCGGAATCTCCAGTGAGGCGGTAAACTGCCATGACAACATTCTCCCTTTCACTACTCCCCAAGGCATGGAATATTTTCTCTAAGGAATTTATCCATTGCTCAGCTACTATAGGATTTGTACTCCCATTGAAGGTTGGTGGTTTTTGCCTCATGAAATGGTCTACCATTGATCCTCCACGTTGCGGATCAGGGTGCTCCATACGAGTAAGGTTATTATTCATAACCTGAGTGAGTTGTCCCAGTATGGTAATAAGTTGATCAGCACCAGTTGTATTTCTAGCTCCACAATAATTATCTTGAGCAGGAGGGCAATCTCTACACGGAGTTCGTGCATTGATACGGTTTCCATTCCTTCCACTAGGCGCCATTTCTAAACAATGTCATAAACTAGATTAGTTTATGAATCAAAATACATAATTCCATACTTGTAAAACACTTTACATAAATTGAACTATTTATGGATATAATCCATAATCATAAAAAGAAATGTTTTCTTTGAGGAAGTATATACTCATAACCCTTCATAGTGGTTTGTAAATAAAATGAGAATTATCCTAAGCATATCCCCCGGGAGTGTCGTAACCAAGAGTGCAGCAAGGCCCGTTGTCGTGCACCAGTTCCCGTTCGAGTCTAGCTCAAAGCGGTGTTTTCGGGTTTTACCCCTAGGTACATCTGTGCCAGAGCCGCCTCTACCTGCTCGTATCCAGTCAGGGATGTATTGCTCGGAAAACTCACAAAATCTCTACAATACCAAAATTTTAGGAAGTTCTTCTATACTAATCCTTAAAGTCCATCTTCGGGAAATGTGCTCTAATTAGAGTTTATCTAAATCTAGCTTCCAAGGTTAGTACTAAACTGCCTCTAATACCAACTGTAATTCCCCGACCCTAGCTACCCAGAGTCGGTGCATTACTTCATAACATTGTCATGATCACAAAAGATCAAGTCTCGAAAGACCGATTAGTTTAGTAGCCTTGGAAACACTAGATACATTCATAAGTCTTACATTACATCATAAAGTGAAAAACTAATAACAAAGTCTTCATAGTCCACACTCATATCCTCTTCTGACTATCCCTGCAGGTCATTCATAAAATACTTCTTCACATCCTGAAAAATATTAAAACATTGAAAGGGGTAAGCTCAGATGATCAGTAAGGATAACAATATTGCGGAATCTTTCATAAATAAACATAAAAATTTAAGGCAATTTATAACTAAAACAAAAGCCTTTTAAACTTGAACATCAACATAATATGGCAAAAGTAAAATGAGATAATGCCATTCACTTCTTCACATGGATATTCTACTGGTCGAATGATCACATGAAATATCAATAACCACTTTCATAATGAGGGAATGTATAATGCCAGACATTCTGAAACATTTTGTCAAGGCCTCAGCCAAGACGTCTAAAATGATTAAGGCCTCGGCCAAAACCATAAATCAAATTGGGAAAGGGCCTCAGCCAATTCCACTTCTAGTTGTCTCATGAGACCTACCGATGCATCGAGGAGCTATAGTGGGCTCCACCCGTCACTTATTAAGTCCAATACATTCCTCATATGAATAGGTTTAAACATATCATAAACCATAACATAATCTTATCACATAAAACATGCATAAAGGAAACATAACATTTCCACATTTCAATCACAAGATATCAATACAACACATTGATATAATAAAAACGCTTTCAAAACCATTTTCAATACCAAAATAAAAGAAAGTTAAAACTTTTTATTTATTTTTCATTAAAAAAATGAAGGCTTGTAGAGGAAGCCGAAACTCAAATAATGGTCACGGCGGCGGAGAAGTCGTTGTCGCCGCATAAGTACGGAAATAAAAACATTCCCTTTTTGTCTTTTAGTAAAACTCTTCGTATAAAAAGATTCCTTTTGAATAAACTTAAAAGTCAAAGGGGTTTATACATCGTATAAAAGAAAGTTGTGTATAAAACCAAATATGCCTCAATGAAAGGAGATTGAGACGAAGTCCTTAAAAAGATCATTTTTAAAATAAAATAGATCTATCATGTGTATTCACTATAGGTACACATAAAGAAAGTAAAAATACAAAATAGTACATAATAATATCATGACATAATTGGAAAGTAGGAGATTAACCCAAAGAATGGAAGTTGGGTTAAGAAGTTCCCTTACCTCGTGTCTGACTTGACTCAACCGTTCTTTAACCTCCTGAATAATAAAATAGAGTTAATATATACCTTATTAAGAACCATTTTCAATTTCATTATCCTTATTATATGACTTATTACAATGATATGAACATTATGTAATTATTTAAGTTAATAACGGTTGTTTTGCCGATCTTTGGTACTTGAGTCAACAATAAACTTCTTATAATTACAAGTTTTTTATGTGGTAGAATATCCATTATCTCCAGAATTATATTCATGATTTAGATGTCATATATATCTTATATATCCAGTATATAAATTCATTTATAATATTACGTAACATTTAGAGGTAAGAAATGAAATGCACCGTTCATGGAGACGGTAGCCGTACGTACGCATGAACGCTACTTTCATTTCAATTTCATATTTAATGGAATGAAATCATAATGATATAAATGTATAATATAATTCCAGTATAACATAGTGTATAATACCATTTAATCCATCCTTTATACATCCCACATATGGCATTAACGATTCAAATCACTTTGAGGGGGCGGTAGTCCGCACTTCCTAAAATGAAATTATCGCGTTTTACCCATAATGGAAATCATAAATTATGCCATAAATGAGAAATACAGAAGCATAAGTAAAACATAAACATATTATATATCATATATAAAAATATTTACATCTTAATGGCCACCTTTGAAGGTGTTATATGAGTGTTGAACAATCATCGTTTCGTGAGGCAGAAATTCGCCATCCACAGAAACCGTATGTTCTTTAACCATTAGATGTAGGTGTGTGTAAGTGTAGCTCTAATACGTCTTATAACAACATCCTAGTATATTGAGGATACTGTTTTTGTTACAAAAGAAATGAATAAAAAGAGTTTAGGGGGTTGGAGAAGAAAAATAAAACAAAACAACATTAGAGAAGACATTACCTCAAAATCGGGTAACTCTTTTTGATTTGAGCCAAAGGCTTCCTTGGGAAGACTTCTGCCCAAAGTGAGGCTTCTAGGAGTAAGAGGGGGAAGTTGGGAGAGTATTTGGGCAGAGTTTGGCCGAGCCAAATGGCTTGAAGGTGTGAATAAGGTGGGAGAGGTGGGGGCCTTTTATAAGTGGAGAGGAGGGGCACTCTTGGAAAGTAAAGAAAAGTCACTTTATTATAAAATGAGTTTCGGATTTTAGAGGTCCCACACTTATATAATTAGAGGATAAGATGATAAGGGTTCGAAATCTACTCATCCAATAGGTTTTTGACAAGTTTACGCTTTGGATTTTACATTATCTTTCAATTTTATTTAAATCGTTAAATAATGAGGTCATCGCTGCATCATCATGATTTCATATATAATTTAATTTATTTAATGTCTAAAAATTATAAAAAAACTACTATGATGTAGAAAATCTTTTTATATTTCTAATGAATATTTATAATCAAAATTTGGACTTGTGTAACCCCACTTAAAAACTGTTTTTGTAAAACAACTCATGTTTGTGTCAATTTAATTTTAACATTAAATAAATATATATTAATGTAATTTTCCAAATAAAGTGGCTCCATGGGGTCCCCAAGTTGACCCATGGGTTGTCTTGGTCGGTCATGAAACTTCCAATAGGAGTAGGCAAGTGTCATGCTCATCTCATATTATTAAAACATTATTTGTACCTTAAACTACACTAATTACCTCTAATCGCGATTAAGAACTTAAAAGTTACTATTCACCAAAAAATTATTTTAATCTCATTGAACCACATTTTACTTCTTAATGAAAACCATGTATGTCGGATTTTTGAAAATCAAATCACAGAAGTGGTAATATATCATTTAAATGAAAAATCAGTTATTTAACTACCACTTAGTGGTTTCACTATTCATCAAAAATTGAAGTTTTTCCGAACAATGCCAAAATTTCACCCTAAGCTATAATTGATATTCCAAATTCAAAAATGATGTCTATTTTACAAAATACCAAACATATAAGTTGCATTAATTAATTTTATAATTAATTCCCGCTGTCACAACAAATAGCGTGTTTTTAAGAAACAATTTATATCAAAAGATTGGCAATTGTTTATGTCCATTTTCAATGTTAAATTAATTCTAATGACCACCATTGGATAAAATGGTAAAAATATATTCTAATTATACTTTAAAACCACTAAATAGTATAATTTATCACTATAAATTATTTTTATTAAAAAGGTTGTTTTTAAGTATTTTTCACTATTCATAAAAAATTAGAAGTTCTCAGAAAAATACCAAAAATTCAACATAGGCTAATTTCGATATTCCGAATCCAAAAATGAAGTCCATTTTGATAAATAAAATTTATAAAATTTCAAAAATTAGGTATTACTATTCACAACGGCTAGTTTAATTAGTTGTGGTGTTTTAGAACTCGAAGTTGCGTACAATGCAAGCTATTGCATTATTGAATGAGAAGCGTATCATGGAAGCTCAGGGTGTTACATTCACCCATGAAATTAATATATATAAAAATGAATTACACCATTCATGGAGATGATAGGTTGTTCATATTCATGAAGGTTGTTTTTAAATTTCAAATAATAGAAAAAATATAGTTAAATGATAATTTACCTTTAAAGAATAATTTTAATATGATATATGACATATATATTAATTACATATATCTTTATTTCCATCCATGCATAGTGTAAATGAGAAATGAATCACATCACTTTGTAGAGCTAATTGTCCACACAAATGCACGAGAGACGTTATCATGATCCAATAAATTCAAAGGAATGAATTTAGATATTATTTCATAATTATAGAACCAATTTTTTTCATAAATATGATATATAAAATTAATACCCATAAAAATATTTTTCCATGAAATATGGTAATGGAAAATGAATTGTGTCTCTACATGGAGGTGATAGTCCACACATACACATGATAAATATTTTCACATCCCATTTGATGGAATATGGGGTGTATATTGAATATTAAATTATCATAATAAGATTTCAGAATATATTGGATAATAAATTTATTATTATAGGATTAATAACATCGATTTAGTGGAGTTATAAGAGGAAATTTAAAAAAAGAGGCTAGGTAGGATGATTACCTCGTCTTTGGAAATCCTTTTTTGGATCCTTTCTTAATGTCCCTTGTAACAATCTTTTAAAAATAAATTCACCTATAATTAATTGATATTGAATTATAAAAGGTATTTTTTGAGTTATATTGCTCAAAGTGGTGTATATAAAAAAATGTATGGCTGTCTTTTTATAGGTGGGGGAGAGTATACAGTTTGAATTTCATTAAAGAATAAAATATAATGAATTTATTCTCTATCAAAATGGTTACAAATTGATAGATATTCCAATTTTAGATTGGATGAGGTCTAATATTACATGAAAAAATTATTCATACATGATTAATGGGAAATATTACCCTTATTTCTTGGTATACCCCACCAAGGAAACCCTTTTTAGCCTAAACCACGGTGAGTAATTTATTCTATTTTCCTATGAATTTTACAAAAATGAAACTAGACTCAATAACAAATTTCTAAATGAGTATTAAAAATATGAAATTTATGTAATAAATTTTAATTCGTTGAAATTGAGGTATTTAATTTACAATTTATCCTACAAAACCGGATGAAAAGAAAATTTACATAAAAACGTATCATAAGTATAAAAAATCGATTTTATAAAATGTCCACATAAAATTGATTCAAATTGACTAAATTGGATTATTAATAATATAATTTAATTAATTATACTTTTAAAATTTTTAATCAAAATAAATCATTTTTAATTCTTAAAATAAAATGTGATTTTCAATAATAATCAGTATTTTTCACTATTCATCAAAAAATTATCCTTCTTAGAAAATTATAAAAAAATTAAATAAAGGATTATTTAGAAATTTTAATTTCAAAATTGAAGTTAATTTTTACGAATTCATTCTATAAATTTAATTTAAAATAATTTTATTTTTTTCTCACAAATGGAAATAAAAACCATATTTCAGGGGAAATGTACTTTTAATGAAGGTAAGTACTTTACTAAAAAATGTCTTCTAATTTATCAATATATTTGATTTATATAAATAATTTATATATTATTTTAAACTTTTTGTTATTCCTATTCATATCTCTAATTTAATGGTTATGTTAAGACAATATATTGTATTAGAGTTCATTTATACATAGGTTTGCCTATATCACAAGCAACTAAGGAAATTCATTTTTTGAAGTGAAATATGACATAAAATCTTGTGATGTCACATTATACCACCATAAAATGAACATAAAAATTTAAATTATATCACTGTAATAAAAAAATAAAGATAAATATGATTACATAATATTCGTGGGTTCCCATGCATCTTCTATGAATTTCAAATTCATCTCGAGATATTTAACCTGTTGAGGGGTCCTGTTTCATAGAACTTTTTCATTAGGATCCATTTTTTTTTGTTTCTATTTATTGTAAAGAACATTATATATTGGTATAATCTCTAATATTAATACATGTGATGGATTTGGTATGTTATTTATTAGGAGAGATACATGGAACACACCCTGAACTTGAGAGAGGTTCGGTGGAATCACTAAGCTATAAGTTACCATCCCTAATCGATCAAGAAACTCAATGGGGACAATATAACTAGTATTATGTTACTTATAAATATCATAAAATTATTCAATTTAATAATTCATTGGAATACAATATTAGTACCTTCGAATTCCATATTTCACCGATGATTGTCAACATATTTTGTATGAATATGGAAATTACATAATACATTATGGGATGGATCTGAATTTATCTTCATTTTTATCAAATATCATGTGTATAAATATATTTATTTCTCCAACTTCATCCCATTAAATTATAGTTATACACTTATTTCTATATATGTCTTCATAAAGAGACATTATAATGATCGAGTGAAAGTTATTGTAGCATTAAAACTCTACTAAGGGAATAGGTTGATCCCAACCACATTTTAAATTCAAATAACATGACTTAAACATTTCATATATGGTTTGAATGATTATCTTAGACTAAATATATGTATGAGGATGATAAGTAGTACTGAAATTAAATTTTTAATACAAAACATTTTGAATACCTTGCTAGAACGTCGAGGTAAACATTAGATCTTGATTAGATATAATAGAATATGGTTCGCCATGAACCATGCCCATAAATATATATCATGGAAAGATCATCAATAGATAAGTATTACTTAATAGTAATGAAGTGTTCTAAATTCATTAGGTGATAAACTATAACCAAAATATTATTATGTCCTTTTGACATTTTAGGGATTCTGATGAAAATATTTGTCGTGTTGTTTCCTCATTTTCAATATGGTATGTGTAATGGTTTTAAAATCGTTTTAGAATTATGTATCTAATAATTTACTTGATTATACACCAATAAATGAGATACATACTCTTTAATATCTCTATTCATGTTTCCCACCAAAAATAATCTTTTATATCTTTATACATATTCATACTTCCATGATGAATTGAGAATGATGAACTACCAGCTTCATCAAAATTATCCTTCTTTAAATATGGAATGACAAGACATATATTACGTTCATGAACCTCACCATTCCACAAAAATCAAGGTCTAACTCAAGAATATTTTTCACCTGCATTTTCATCTCTATATATTACTTCTTCTAATCTTTAATATTTACTTGGATAAATGTTTGAACAATCAATTGAGAAAGATAAGATATATCCTATTCTTTTAAGATTTCCATATCTATAAATTCCAGATAAATTAATATTGGCTACTTTGTTATTATAATGATAGATATGTTGTCTTGATCATTTTGACTCAAAGCATCAACCACCTTTTTTTCTTTCACAGTGTAGTAATGTATTGAGTTATAATAATCTTTAATCAACTCCAACCAACTTCTCTTGTTAATGTTCAACTCTTTCTTATTAAATATATACATTAAAATTTTATAATCAAAATATAATCACACAATTATTTATTAATATAATTCCTCAATTTTCATATTCTAGAAAATAATTATTTTAATAATCAAAAATCAAATATATGTGTCTATAATATTTTTTGTGTTTCATGGAAGAAAACTATTTATTTTTTGAAATTTTGAAAATTTCACAAAGACATTTAATGACCATAATTCCAAAAATCTATACTATCAACCATGAGTTTGAAAATGATAAATTTCATAAGGTTCTAAATATATTACATTAATATTCCATGAATCGTATTAAGAAATATGAAAAATATATATTTGATAAAGTACCATATGAACTGCATGGAAAATGATTCACTGAATGTCTATCAGATCAAAAATGATGAAAAATATATTATTTATTTTGAGAAACAACAACTCAAATCAAGATATCACACCTCATATCTCATATTGAACATATCTATAAATATTTTTTTTAAGGATTTGATAAAATTCATGGCCTGTTTAATTGTCTACATGACTAGTTGAATCAGTTTAACAACTAGTTTGATAAAATTAGTGAGAAGTGGGTCTACCCCATGCCTATCAGATCGACTATGGATGTTTCGTCAAAAAAAATTTAAGTGACAACATGATTAATTTAATATATTTTTTATAGTTTAGGTTTTTGAAAAAATATTAATGGAAATATGAGACTCCAAGTGACTACATGTTGAGTTTATGTGACCACATCGAAAATTAGATTTATGGTGTTCCTAAAGATACCATTTAGACTTCAAGAAACCATGTTGAATTTTTACAAAGTATTGGATTAATCATGTGGACAAGAAATTTTCTATAAAACCAACTCAAGGAATCAAATCATGTTTTCTCTAATTATTTGAGCAACATAGGGAATGATAATGTGGAACACTTAAACATGCCATGCATAAAATTGGGTATTATATTATAATATAAAAATCCACAACCAACTACAACATAGAATTAAATGAGGCATTAGAAGCACATAATTCTCTCATATTTTGTGTTGAGTATAATGACTCATAATGATTAATTATTGTTGGATATTTTGGTGAATTAATTTTTTATTTGAATAGATATGATATTGGAAAATTATATTGAAACATATGCATGAAAATAAGTCTTTTTAAAAATTTGAAAAATGAGGACTGGATGATAGTCAATATTTTGTCAAAACACCATTTAAATATCTAAGGACAACCTCAAATCCTAAAATTCTATTTTATAAACAAGAGAAAAAATCAATAAGAGAATAAACTTCTACATAAAAATAGAACATAAATATTATTCTCTTTCATTCTGTTTTAACTTATCTTTTGATTTGTGCTTGTATTACAATGTATGTTTATTAGCACTTGCCGGTATGTGATATTAGATATTACTAAATACTCTATCATGTTAATTATTCATTTATATACTCATATATATGTTATAGAATATTCTACATATATCCTAGACAAACCTACATACTATTGTGTAGAAAACCTACTCATGGTTGTGGATTTGATTAATTATTAAAAAACAATTCTTAGTAGTGGGTGACCACCATGCAGAGAAGACTAGCTCTCATCTTGACACTAAACGTCTTTTTTTATCCCTCTTTGATTTTTAAAATTTCATTACCTTGATTCAAAAGTATTTTTAAATTCATATTTGGACAAGTATACTTTAATAGATATTTTTTATATGTTACTTATCTACAATTTATTGTGAGTAGATTAATCTAAAAATATTAAAATAGTCATAAGACTATTCTAATAGAGTTTAGATTTGACTATTTATATGTTATTTAAAAGAATCATATTAGATATACCTACTGTATTAGTTAAATGGTAAAATATCAATATAGGTGATTTATTTTTATGGATTTTTTGAATCGAAATTTTAATTGGAAAATGAATTCACCCTCCCAAGAGAGTTTTCAACTCTAACCAACATTTTGTATCAAAGGTTTTTATTACCAGTTACTTTTTTAATGTCTTTAGAAAGATCATATTTTCAATTTATTCTTTAATTTATTATTATTAATTATAATTTTTATGGTTAATCTACCAATATACCTCTATTCATTAATGGTTAAAATTAGGTCTAGTAGAATATAAAAATGAATATCCATTTTAAGATTATGAGTTTGATATTTTGGGATCCATTTATGATCAATATAAAAACCTAAAACTACTCTAAAAGAATGTGATTATCTTACTAAATCTACAGATGATTCAAATATAAAATATATGAATGCTTTATTTTTTTTATTTAGAAGAAGATAAATTTAATTGGATATCATTATGTGATACTACCAACCAAATTTGGGATACCCTTTATGTGTCACATGATGGAACTTATAATGTGAATAAAATGAGCATAAATAGTTATAATGTTAAGTATGATTATTTGAAAATAAAATCTAATGAATCTATATCTATATTTATCTTAGGTACAATGAGACTATAATTAATATGATTAAACTTTTAAAACATATAATTGATAAAGACCATTTTCTGAGGATCTTGAAATGTCTACCTGATCTATGGAGGGGTACTATAGTCTCTATATGAGAATCATTTGACATAAAAAACTACCAATAATGTAAATAATTAAAAATTTGATGATTAAAAAATAATATTTTTTAGTTAATAATGAATACGATGAACCAAAAATGAAGTATTTTCTTTTAAAGCATTAGAGTTGTAATCTAAAGAAGTTTTTAAACTAGAAAGTTCAAATTGAAGTGAACATGATGTTAATAGTTATGAGGAAATGGCTCAATTAGATAATATATTTTAAAAGGTTTATTAAATGAATAAATTAATTCATATGTAAAATTATTAATGAAAATAGGAAAAATTAGTAAATTGGAATAAATATTGGTAGAAGGATAAATCCAAAAATGAAATCATTTGAAATGAATTTAAAAGGAATGAAAACATAAATATGACTATCCTAATCTCAAATAAAATAATATGTATGATGATAAATATAATAGGATAAATAAGGAAATGAAATCCACTTAGAGTGTGTATTAGAATAGCAAAATTGACTCAGATTCAACTGGAAAAGATTCAAATTTAAAAAATAATTTTTTGCGATCCTAATTATGAGGTACCATTTACTTCTTCTACTCATACATTTATGATTATGAAATGAAAAATGATTAATTAGGAGAGTATTTTTATATTCTATACGACAACATGAATGATCTAAAATTTAAATATAAAATTTTGAAAGAGGTTCATGTTTCGTGTTCTATAAATAAGTCTGATTTTATGGTAGAAAAGGAAAATAATTCAAAGTTGTTAAAAGAAAGTAATGATCCAAATATGAAAAAATAATAACATAAAATGGATTTGGAAAACATTATTGATAGAAAAAAGACATTAAATATCCTGTTTGGTGAAGAAAAATATAAAATCAAAATTTTTAATAGGTTATTGTTCTTGATTGAAAATGAATCTTTGTAAAAACTATATCATCCGTAATTCCAAAAACAAGACTTCATTTTCCAAGGAAATAAATTTTTTTAGTTGTAATTACGAAAAATTTATACCAAAAAAGTGTTGGAATCTAAATTTTAAATTTTTATTGTAAAAAATAATTATAAACAAATATAAATTCCTAATGAATTATTTTCTAACTTCTCTAGGGATAATAAAATCTCTACACCAAAGTAATTTCTTATTTTATTACATAGAATTTTTTTTTAAATCTCTTGTAAAAATTTATAGTATATAGATAAGGTATGTTCCAGACATATGAAGAGAGGCTTTTTGAGTTTTAGGAATCTTATAAAATTCGATGGTGTACATGTCACTTTCAGAGAAAATGAAAATGAAAAAAGAAATAAAATTGGACATAGAAAAGTTAGTAACATTAAATATGTAATTTTCTATATTTTTTTATTCATTGATGATTTAAAATATAATATTATTAATATTTAACTATTTCATGATGATTGTTTTAATGTTATAATTGAAAAAAATGAATTTATGATTTTTTATTCAAAGAATCTGTTTTATTTACTTCATAATTAAATGATAATATTTATTCAATTAATTTAGATTCTTTTATTTCCCAAAAGTTTTCCTGTTTAAGTGACTTTCAAAGATAATCTTGGTTGTGGTCTATGAGAATAGTCCTTTAAAATATAAAATCACTTAAGAAACAATATAATTATGTTTTAGTTAAGTATCTACCTAAGAAGGAATACCCGAAAGAAATAGTGTGAAATCCCTATCTAACGGAAAAAAAATATTATCCCAACCAATAAACGTAGTGTGTACCTATAAATAACAAGAATTGGTTTATATATATTTTTATTTTGACTATCTAGTGTGTCTAGATTAGTTAGGAAACTCTACAGTTATATTAATTTTGATTATTATTTAATACATACATGAATGTTTTTCCTTTCTCATAAAATTGAATCTCTTTTATGTTTTAAAAAATATGTTATTTCATCAGAGAAACATAGTAGAATTAGGATAAAGAAATTGTGAGTTTATTATATATGAGGGTTTGAGAAACATGAATTATAATCTCTCTTATCACAACATATCTAAACTCACAATTTCATTGCACCTCAAACACGTCAAAAAATAGATTTGTTTAAAGGATAAATATGGATCCTTTAAAAATTGAGTAGACTATGCTCAATGAATATAACCCACCTGTCTAAATTTTGGTTGAATTGTTTAACACATATATTAATGTAATTAATAGAGTTTATAAAAATGTATCTTGAAAAATACTCCATATAAATTATGGAAACATAGAAAACACAATGTAAATTAATTTAGAGTTTTTGGACGTAAAGTATATATTGTAAATACCAAAGTGAACATGAACAAATTTTCACCAAAAAATATATAAAAGATTTTTTTGCGTTATAAATCTAGTATTAAATCATATAGAGTCTATAACAAGAAATCTAATGTTTGGGAAGAATCTTCTTAATGTCAATATTGATGAGACTTATCCACATGAACTCAAACATTCTCTATAAATAATTGGTGATGATATGAAAAATCTAAATATCAGTATTATCTCTGAATCTTCCAATCATTATACTTATTTGTTTAATATACATCTTACCATATAACTTCATATTCATTTAGATATATAATTTGACTTGTAAGAACCATGTACATTAGTTCTTAGAACCATTTCATCCCGAAAAACCATCAGATGTATACTATTTCAGGATCATTGGATAAAGGTACTGAAACCCAAGCCTCACTAATAAACCAGGTTGAAAACCAAGCCCTATTATCACATCATAAACCTAAAAATATCAATGAAGAAATAAATTATGAAAATTGGGTAATAAAAATTCAAGAAAAATGAATCAATTTAAAAGATATCAAATCAATGATTTTATAGATATACTGAATGATTACATCACTATTGGTACCAAGTGGGTATATAGAAACCTAGTTGATAAGTCTGGAATAATAATTAGAAAATATATATATTGGTTACACAAGGAAATAGTAAATAAGAAGGGATTGTATATGAAAAAACCTTTTCACCAGTAAGTGTACTTGAACCTATTAGGATCCTTCTATCATATCAAGCACATCTAAATTTCAAATTATAAAAAATTGATTTCAAGAGAAAAATTCTAAATGGTTATATCATTGAGGATTTTTTTGTTGGAAAACCCCCTAGATATAAAAATCCAAAATTTTCAAATTAATTAATGAACTTTATGGTATTAAAAAATCTCTTATATCCTGATATGATGGATCAAAAAGTTTATTATTTTAAATTGTTTTTCAAAGGTTATTTATCATACTGTGTTACTTATAAAAATAATTTGTAATGATTATTTTAATAGGTAAAATATCTGTTGATAAAAATATAAGTATATCATTAAAAAAACAATAAAAGACCTGAACTTTTAAAACATATGAAAAACTAATTTCAAATGAGTCTAATGCGTGAATTAAAATTCATTCTTGGTTTTTAAATCTTCCAAATTAAATAAGGAATTATATAAAGTTAATTTATGTACACAAAACATCATTTACATTTTTTTTGTCTTGGCCATCTCAATGTGATGTTATACTTCAATGATCCATAACAAACAACTAGGTATTTATAAATTGGAAGACTAGTTGATCAAGCCACATATAGAGGTATTATTAGGAGTTCACATATCTTGATAGATAGCACACCAAATATTATGTTTTTTGGGTGTATGAGTGATCATTTTCAATAAAACTGAAAGGAATAACATTTAAATTCTATTAATTTTTTATAATACCCCAAAATAACAACAAATTTAGGAGAATTCTATTATATAAGACATTCATTTAGTTTAGGTTTTTATTTCAGTCCTGAATTTTTCTGTTATATGTTAGATTGAATAAGACCATCTAGAATATATAATAGTATGGGAATATTTCTAGTATCATGGTGTAGTAAGAAAAAAAAAATTATTGCATTATATACTATTGAATTTGAATACAAAGTTATAGATAGTTATTTTACACAAATTTTTAGGTGAAATACATATTAGTGTATGATGGACATGAATTCAAAATTTCTCTATAAATTTTGACAATACATGTGTTTTTAACATTTCAAATTATCCTATGTCTCAATCTAGGAAAAATTACATAGATATATGAAATCAATTTTTAAGAGATAATTTTTAAAATGGGGATATCACTCTTACATTTATTTGCACATAACATAATCTTTCTAACATATTTATAAATATTTTAGATTATTAAAGATTAATTTATATTATAATTGATTTAGTAATGATTTATTATAATTAAATATTTTATATTAAAAGTATTTATTATTTTCTATATACGAATGAATTTTATGTATATTTTAATTTTATAGAATATTTTAAAAAATGGATACCTTGTTTAATTTAAGTATATTTTATTTATTTCCATACCTGTTATTATGAAATATATCCAAAAATTATTTTATTATTCATAATTATAATCTAAATCATCAATTCTATTTTTCAACTCAAAATGAATACTTTATTTAACAATTTCTTAACCAAATCCCTAGAATTATGGCAACTAAATTTATATATTGATTACTGATGATATATAGTTCATTTGATGAATCTTTTCCTGAATCATTTTATGATTCCATGATATATATGGTTAGTATGAGTGGGACTCATAAGTTTTTAATGCCTCAATTTTTTCTGAGAGAAGTATCCCTTGAGACATAAGTCAATGATGAATTGTTTATAAAGAGTTATTCTATAGTTTAGTTATACTTACTTAAGAAAGGATAGGTTGGGAAGAAAATAAAATTTTCTATCATCCTTTAGTGAAATATTTTAAATGAATATGGTTTTCAAAGCTAGAGATAAAGTGTATATCAAAAGAAAAGTTGTGGATGGTCAAGAATATAAGTTCTCTTCATCTTTTTGGGATGAAAGTTAGAATATACCAAATCAAAAATAATATGAGGGATACCAAATCATTTATCATACAAACCATCCATATTTAAATCTTGAAAATTCATTATATTAGTTAACTATGGAAAAAACCCCCACTAAGGACTAAAATTATTGATCTAACCAGTGAGTGTTTTAAATTTTTGATGTTTATGCCACACACTATCTAAACTATGAAGAGAGATTTTATCACCATTAAATATCAATACCTATTCTTACTCTACATAATGTATAATAAAATTCATGTTGATATTATTATATTTTTGATAAGGCATATGGAAGTTCTTAGAATGGACTCATTGAGTTTTAATACTCTACCATATCCTAAGTTCATTTTATCCTTTCATAAGATAAAAAATATGGAAACCTAAGGAAGCATAGAAGTTAATCATTTATGGTGATTTTTTCATGAACCAAACCACATGAATAATGATGAATGTTACTTGGAATCCTTGGATGAAAATGTTGATAGATAATAAATATAGGATATATGAGTGGTTTAATCCTCTGTGAAACCCAACCAAACCTAATGATACTTGAGATCCATGATTGGATACTAAACATACAATTAATTGTACCTAAACCTCATATGTCAATTATTCTCAATCTATGGCAGATGAAGTTAATGAATCTAAGAAATATTTTGAAGAGTGTGTGGGATATTCTCTTTTATAAGTGTTTTCAAAAGCATATGAATATTTAATTGTGGACAAATATATATAAGAGAAAGAAAAAAACTCCTAGGTGGGGGGAATAAATCAAATATTTCTACTCATTGGACATGTTTTCCCTTATTCTGAAGGTGAAAAATAAGGTAATAAGGTTTTAGATATTCCTGTAATGTTCCATATTATAAGAGCCCCTTTTTTGATTCAGTGCCTCTTAGGGAAGATTCTTCACTAGATAATCCCTTATTATATTTAGAACTATATGTTGCTACCGATGGTGGTGATATAGATTATGATCATGGTGATCATGAAGATTATCCCCCTAATCAAGATGTGCCTAATTTTTTTACTTTTTCTAGAGTTTTTGAACCAATTCTATAAATCCCATCTTCATCAGTTCTAGACGAAAAAGTTAGGATTTATCCATATGATAATATCATAAAACATTTCAATACGCCTTCCTATTTGTGGATTGGATCATATAATATGTTTGAAGGTGGAATATTTTAGGATTATTCTCTATGAACTTAGGTGGTTATTATAGAGTAATCAAACCATATAACTCAAGAACATAGGAGACCACCGAGAATCTTTTTAGATAATTAAGGATCTATATTGAAATACTATGAATATGTGTTTAGTTACTCTAGTTCTACATCTTCTACTCTAGCTACAAAGTCTCAAAAACTATTATTTCCATATAAAATTGATTAACCTACTTATTTTACCTCTCCAGTAATCACTTATGATGGTTTTATTTAGTTTAACAATGATCTTATGGAAGAATACAAATTATTTGATTTGTTTATAAATAGTTCAAATGAGTATTATAGGAAGGT
Organism: Viscum album; assembly: GCA_963277665.1. Taxonomy (NCBI): domain Eukaryota; kingdom Viridiplantae; phylum Streptophyta; class Magnoliopsida; order Santalales; family Viscaceae; genus Viscum; species Viscum album. The sequence goes on from OY728145.1 coordinate 1,185,036,882, forward strand.
TGATATTTCTTATATGATTTAAATTATAGTATATCATATAATTTCTATGTTTCATCTAATGATTGGTCATATGAATCATGAAATTGGGAGATTTTGAATTGAAGAGAAAACTTTTAAAGTGTAGATAGGTACCATTAAAGTTGATCTATTGGATATTTTTTATACAATTAAAAAAAGATATACTATAGTGATTACAATTCCTTCTAGTCCTTCAACTCATACACCTAAATTAATTTATATTGAGGAGTATATGATTATATGGATTGGTCATGAAAAAAACCACAGTATGAAGGATAATGTGAAGAAAATTAGAAATCATTTTTGGATGGATGTTGCCAGACATGGAGAGAAGCTCTATGATATGTTTGAAGATGAATTTGGCATGTTTTTTGATGACTAGGATACAATCCAGGGATGTGTTAATTATTATCTCAATCATATTTACACTACGGCTGATTTGAAAAGTCAATTTCAATCCATTTTAAGGGACCTTAAGCTGTCTCATATAATAGTGGATTTTGAAGGAATTTTATAGAAGTTATTAATTATGGAACTTACCTTGGATTATTTTATATAATAAATTAATAAATTATAATATATGATTAAACATTGATCTATATATGTAACAGATATTTCCCGACTCATTTATCCTTTTATGAATGTTGAAAATTATCCATTTTTTGAACATCTAGCTATACATGTTACAATCCTCAATTCTTATCCCACAAAATTTTTAGCTCTCTATTCATTATCCTTTCCTACAACATATAATGAACTAGTATTAGTTTTTTCATCTGCATCTACCACTATACTGGTTTTTTTCTCCTCCTATTACACATCCTAGTGAACCTTTTTTCTGAAACTCTTATAGTCCCTTTGATAGATGAAACATATTGGTAAATCATTTTATAATTTTGGGAGTATATGCAACACCACACCCTACACCACCTCATATTCAGATAATTTTCAAATTAATATAATTATTGATCTATCAACCCTTCTATTCTACATTCATAATTAGATTTTGGATTTTGATCGGGTATTGTAATGAACTATTTTGGATAATCAAGGAAATATTTTTTATTCATCTTATAATATTTTTTAATTTTATGTACTTTATTTTCATATCTATTTATATTTAATTTATCACCATTAATGTATTATTTTTTATAATATAAAATTAGTTTTAGAGTATGGGTATTTTACATAAAATAATATGGCATGTTAGAAAAACAATTAAAGCACTTTGGGGGTTTATTAATGTCATGATTTTGTAATCATAAAAAGGTTGAAATTTTTTCCTTAGTCTAGATTCTCTTAATTTTGGAAAGTTTATAATAATTTGGTTGTTTTATGTAAGTAAAATATTTATTTTATAAAATTTCTAAAATTTCCTAAAATCTTGGAATGACCATAATCCCAAAAAATCCAGAATATTGAGCATTTGTTTGGAAAATATCAATTTTAAAAAGTGTTGTTTTGACTGCATGAAGATTTCATCGAATTTATGAATTAATCTAGACAAGAAGGATTTGAAAAATTACTAGATTTACCACACAAAAAATAATCTTCCAAATGTTGATCTGATGGACTATGATGAAATATTCAAAAATTATTTGAATAAACACAAGTAAAATCAAGTGAGAAAACATTATATCATAAAGATACTACATCTATATTAATTATAGAAAAAAAAATTATTGAATTAATTACTAGTTTGATTATCCACATGGATAGTTCAATCAACCGCATAAATACACAGATCGACCATACATATAGTTCATTTTAACACATACCTATAGATCAATCATTTGTGTTTCTTCATGATGTTTTGAAGTAACCACATAAAGTAGTCAAGTAATCCTATGAAAGTTTGTATTTCTTAAAACAATTCAAGATATCATGAGTCTAAAAATGTCTACCTGTTTAGTTATTGTTACCATGTGTAAAATTATAATTTAGGTGGTCTTAATGTAACGGTATAGACATCAAGAAATTGTGTGGAATTTTTCCAATGTATTGTAACATATATTATGACTTTAAATCGAACATACAACCTTCTCAAAGAGACAAATAATGTTTTCCTGAATTATTATACCTACCATGGATAATATTATATTGAACCCTTAAATTTACCATTTCAATTAGTAGGTATTATTGTAAATTTAATATTTACCGACAACTATCTACATGGAATTAAATATAATTTCAGAAGTAGAAATTCTCATAGATTTAATGTTGTGTATGATGTTTCATAATGAATTATTTCTAATGGGTCTTTTTGGTGGATTTTTTCCTTTTATAGAGGACATAAGGAAGTTACAAATAATCGTGAAACATATATGAAATAATGATAATTTTTGTGAACCTAAAAATTTTCACTGCATGATTGTCTTTTTCTAATCATATCTTTATTGAATGATCTAATAGAAACCCCACATATTTTTAAAATATTTAAAAACATAAACATGAACATCTAGAATAGAAGAAACATCTATATAAAAAAATAAACTCAATATTTTTCTCTTTTATTATACTATAGATTACCATATGAGTCGTGATTCTATTATGATATATATTTATTAACCCTATATCATACTGTAATAGAGAGTATAAAATAATCTATAATTTTATTTCATCATTTGTGTACTTATAAAGAAACTATGGAAGAGGTTGTGTATATCTTGGATATCCCGACATGTTGTTGTATGTAAAACCTGATCCATGTTTATGATTTTTCTATTTACTATTAAATGTGCTTGGTAGTGGGTGACTGCCTAGTAGAGAGGAATAACTATAAAATTTATAATGAACCTCTTTTTTTATTGAATAATGATTTTTTAATATATTTTTTCTATATTATAAAACTAGTTTTTTAGAATATTATTATTTTATTGTTAGTTTTTACATACGATGTTTCTATTGTTTAGTGTGATTAGATTAATCTCAAAATATTTGAATAGTCATAAAATTATTCTAACAGAATTTTGATTTAAATTTTGAGTGGTTACTTAAAATAATAAAATTAGATATACATCATATATTAATTAACTATAAAGAATTTCATATATGGGGGATTTGTTTGAAATTACTTTTAAATGTAAAATTTAATTATAAACTCTATTCACCCACTCATTAGTTGTCCAATTCAATCTACAACTTATATATATTTAATGAAAAAATACCATAGCTTACTAAAAATGATGTGTTGGTTGATTTTTTTGAAAGATTAATTTTCATGAGTAGCAAGTTGTCATCATATCATTCTTCGTGAGGAATGGTCTTAGTCCATTCTTTAATGAATAAATATAGATCAAAAACCATTCAACATTATAGGGTAATCTAACCATAGGTGTGTTCACTATACTTATATTTAATTCCTTGAAATTATCCTTACATTTATCTATTAAAAGAACTTGGATCCTTCCATGTTAACTGGGTTAGTTGTTTTAATAGTAATGATAAATTTTCTACAAAGTGCTGATAATATATAGGGAAACCATGAAAACTATGGATCTGTGTTATTGTTGTTGGTTTGGTCTAATATTACATTACTTTTGTCCTTGATGGATCCACTAATATACAATAGAATGAACTTATATTATCCAAAAATGAATTTTTTTAGCCAAAAATCATACATAGTAATTGTTTCATACACATTCATTATCTAATGGGTATTTATAAAATCCTCAAGGGATCTTCATGATCTTTTGTACTCGTAGAATATATAAAAATTTCATCTATAAAGACTACCAAAAACTTATCAATGTAATATCTAAAGACTATATTCCATAAATTCATGAATATATCAAGGGAACTAGTAAGACAAAATGACACCACTACAAATTCATAGTTTTTACACCTTGTATGAATGGTTTAATTGGTGATTTCTTCACATTAGACACTAAACTGATAGTAGCAAGGTCAAAGATTAATATGTGAAAAAATATTGAACTTATTATTATTAATCAAAAAAGTCATCAATATAGGGAATATGATAATTATCCTTGATTTTGATCATGTAAATTTATAAATAATGAATGTAGAGTCAAATTGATCCATATTTACTCTTAATAAAAATAATCGTTGGACCTAAAGGTGACACACTTATCCAAACTAATCCCTTGTCAATATTCTCCTAGAGTTTCTTATTCAATCCCTACAACTCTATAGGGGTTATTTCATACAGAGTATTCTAAATAGGTGTAGCACCAAGTATGAGTTCTATTAAGAAATTGACTTCACAATATGTTAGAAGAACAAAAAACACTTCTGGAAAGACAACATCAAACTCTTTCATAATATCAAGATATTTTACCCATTTAGAATAGTAATGAAAAACCATGTAATGTATGTAATGTTCATTAGAATTTCATATTTATCATTGCACTAATAGATAGTCATACATTAGTTTTGAATATCAAATGTTACTTCCCTTAGTCAATAATATTTTTGGGCGTTATGTAAGGAAAACGAATCTATGCCTATGATAAAATCAAATTTTACAAGGTGGATACTATTGATACTTTTATGAATCATATTCCCACAAAATTAAATCAGATAAGAATAAGAGACTTTACATGTAATCATTACGACATTAAGGGGTTTCACTACTAATTTTACATCTTATCATTATGGTGGTAACATGATACACTTAAAAAAATTAGATATCAATGTATGGGTTGATACATAATAAAATAAGAAATAAAGAGTTCTAGAGTGTATTTTTAGTATACATTTCACTACTTCATTAATGTACCCCACATCAGCAATAGTGATTAAAAGATATTTTCAATTTTATATGAGATTAGGAGTTTCATTACACCAATCATCATTTTTAACCATCATATTTGAGTACTAGTTATCATAATTCCAATAATCCTTCTATGTAAAAAACTGGAGTGTGGGTGGAACATTATATGCTTTTTTTTCTCAATAATTATTTAACTTATTCTTTACGTCACATTAATATTTTTTTTTCCAATATCATTTATTTCCACATGTGAAGAAATTTCCAGTCCCCTTAAGACATCCCTTTCCATGTATTTTATCATACATAAGGCATAATGGAATGATCTCCTTCTTGTATCCATGGTTTTATTATATCCTTTTAATTCCATCATTCTTTTTTTTTATAAAAAACTTAAGAGTGATAAAAAATATGAATCGTTATCTACACTTTTATATAACGTACAATAATTTAATCAAAGATAATTTATGACCTCGTGAATAATTCTCTTGTATATTTGATTTTAGTCCAGTGAAGATTTAATAAACCTTAGTTTTAGGATGGATGATTGTACCAGAATCATATCTTACAAGTCTTGTAAAAGTTTCCACATAGGTACTAATAGATTCATCATCATTCTACATTATCCCATGGAATTCTTTCTTAATATCTGTATAATGAATATGAGAGAACAAATTATTGAAAAATAATCTATTAATCACATCCCACTCTATGGAGACAATTTAGTCCTTTAACCTCGTTTTCTTGCTAAGAGTCCACCATTAAACTTCTTTTCATTTTAAATGATTTTAAACTAAAATAAATTTCCATGTTTTGATCAATAGGTAAAAATATATATTATAAATGGTATTGATCCACTTATTTGCAATTTTTTGGTCAATGGGCCCACTAAAATAAGGTGGATATTCCCTCAAGAATGACATAATGTAACATTATTAAATACTTTCCTAGTTTGGAAGATCAGCCTAATTCATAGCATTTAAAATTCAAATAATTATAAAAAGATTTTTCATTAAATCTCTTATAACATTTATTTTATTTGGGGAAAAATCATACATTTTATATCACATTAATCCTTACAATTTTTCTTAAAGGCTCCATCCACTGAAAGATTCCAAAAAACTGAGTATGAGTAACAATAATCTTAGTGGGAAATCATATAGACAAGAAAATAATTTATAGGATTTCAAAATATTAACACCTAATTTTCAACTTAAGAAACCATAGTTTTAGCTTAACTCATTCATGATCATAGTTTATTCAAATTATTTATAGTGGTTCATAATTAAAATATGGGTTAACATAAAAATATCCCATGAGTGTGTCAAACTAGGTTCATAGTAAGAGTAAAGTCACTAGGTGTGAAGAGTTTGTGGATTAAGATACTATGAAAACCAGGTGGCGTGTGATGATTTTTTAGTGAAATTTATCATGTGAGATAAAGGCCACTTGCACTAATTTATATGTGAGATGTAGGTTTGCGTGATTTCATGCAATACATTGTGAAGCCCCTAGACAGAAGATGATTTGGGGATGAAAATGATTTTGTGGATGAATAATTTTATGCTTGATGTTTTTATATAGATATGTTTCTTTTTGATAAGAATTATAGTATGTTGAGGGGTTATCAAAATATTTTAAGGGATGAAATAAACGTTTCTACAAATAATAATTAAAATTGAATGCATATGTAAATGAAATGAATTCTAAAGATGAATTAAAATTCATTAAAGAGAAAAATTAAAATGCTATGAGGAGAAGTAATGAAATGTTATGCGGACAGTATGGGAAAATTATTTATGGATGAACCATTTTCTATGAGGATGGTTGTTTTTTTATGATGAGTTTTTGGAAATTATTTTTGAATTCAATGCGAACCAAGAGCATTTTTCGGAGAATATGCTTCAGGGTGAACATTTTATGCAGAGGCCATTGAACCCCTTTAAAATTGTTACCATATTTTTAAAATTATTGAACAATAAGTACTTTTGGGCACCAAAATCCTACCTATAAATAATGGGATGAATCCAAAATTATGTTTTGATGATAACTGAAGTGAAAATCATATTTTCTGAAAAAAATATTAGTTGATCATAGTGTATATATCAGTTCACAATGTAGTATAAAAAAATTCAGATAATATATGGTAGTATATATGTACTATGAGATAATTTTTTATGAATGTGATGATTATTTCAAATACTATATGTGTATAATATATTTTAGATGTTAAAAGGTGGATATTTAGGAAGAACATGTTTAGTGATTTATTTAAAAATTAAGTATATACTATTTTATCTTTCTTAAAGGCTCAATAGAAAATATTTTTATCAATTATTTAAGAATAATCAAACATTAAGAAGTGGTATTCCATGTTTTTTTGTAAGAAAAATTTATAAGAAATTATGAAACTGTATTTCCAATGGGACTCTGGATTTCACAATGTGACTCGATGATTGTAAAGAAATGTAGGTTGTAAAAGTTTGGGATTATTTTAAAGAATATATTATTGGAGTGGCTAATCAATCAAAACTAGTTGTAGGCTCATATTGATACCAAAAATGTAAATGTATTTTGTTCCTGTTCTATTCATCTTTACTAAATTTTGGAGATATTGAGTTAAAATAATATAGATCATATCCTAACATTTAAATAGAGGTTAATTTTCAAAGAAAAAAATTAAATACCCCACTAATTGAACCATGAATTATTAGTGTAGCAACACCAACCTAGAAGTTTCAATTACTATCAGAGGAATGTTTTATATATCAGGATCCACTAGGTATTAAACTTTTATAGTCTAAATGTTGTTAATAATAGGATTGTTTCTAATTTTGACAGAAAACACTATCATAGCTATTAGATTATGCTGTTCCCCTATCTAATATCTCTTGTCCTTGAAGTAAAATATGTAGTTACTTTAGAATTTACAAATATAACTAAATATAATATAATTACTTTTACTGATAGAGGAAATATAATAATTTGATGAAAAAGATAAAAATATTATTTTAATGCATCTTTTAAAAAAATTACACAGTGGGTATGGGACTCCCAAATTGATGGAAAATAAATACAAATTTGAAAGTAGTTATGAAAGAAATTTTAATGTTAGGGAGTCCAAATTGAAACTTGTGAGAAGTATATTTGAATATATAATGATTATTGAAGTAGAAAATATTGATTAATACTTCAAAAGAGTAAATAAAATTTTCAATAATATTGGGGGTTTTGGAGAAAATCTTTATGACATAACTATTGTCAAAAAACTAATGAGAAATTTTTCTAATTGATTTTATCTTTAAGTATCATCTTAGAAGATAAAAAATGTATTACTCTCAATTAATTACATAAGATACTCATTGAATATGAAATGAAAAAAATCTCATTCTTTAGAATGAAGATCAAAGATGAGGTGGATTTTGAGGTAATGAGAAATCTAAAAATTTTAGATGATGTGATTCCATAATAAAGTGAATTACCCATCAAAAAATGAAGATAATGATTCAAATAGAATCATTGATATTATATTAAAAAGATTCAAGAATGGTAATTTTAAGGGAAAAGGTAAATTTCTATGAAGGTGCTACAACTACAATGAAAATTAGAAATTTTTTCATATGTTTTACTGTATAGTAGTCCATGAAACCTGATATAGATAATGAGAAACCACAGAAATAGAAATAAGGAAGAGCTCAAAAGTCACAAGAAAATTTGATGGAAGTTATAATAAATAATTTTTAATTAAAAGCATAAGTTTAGTGATAATGGAAGAGGAAGCTAACTACACCACAAGAATCCAATGAAAAGTAAAAACAAGCTTTATGTATCATGTAGAAAAATTGGTTGGCACATATGAAAGTGAAGATGATTAAAGTTAATAAATAATGATAGAGAAAATGTTGAAAAATGATTTTTAGTATTTTCTTTAGAAAAAACAAAGCTCAATAAAGAAAAGTGACTGTTATTAAAAGAAATAAAAAAATATAACTGAGGAAAGGAAGAATGTGAAAAGAAGGAGACTATTTACAACGATGAAATCAAAATACAGAAATTGAAAGGGGATTAAATGGAAAATATGGTAATGAACATTGATGGAAATAAATTTATCAAAGAAGAAGAATAGTTTATTACACAGTTTAAAGGTCATGAAGTAAAAATTGCTTGAAATATATTATATTTTATTTCAGAAAGTCTATTGAGGTTTAGGTAGATTCATTACAAACAGGTGAAATAAGGGGTTCAAAGAAGTTGGTTCATTCCACAATCTATGAATTTCAAAATATATTTATTATCTCTATTAATGAATGAGAGAAAATAATGTCTAGACACATATAGAAAATTTAGACTAGTGAAATATAATCTTATTATTAAAATGAAGCAATTAATTTTCCAAGAAGTGTTTTTCCCTCATAAGAGAGACAATATAATTATATAGATAGAAAATGATAAAAAATTTCAGGACATGGAAATTATTAGTCAATATGATTAATTAGAAAAGTTAATTAATGTTTTTTCGGAGTGTTTGGGACCAAATAATATTTATCTGGGTATAACAAGTCCCTAATAGAGATGATACATGATCTATGGGGGAACTATTCTAAGAAAATGAGAGAAAATTTTCAATGTAACAATCTGTTATTATAAATTTATACTATCATCCAACCCAAAACAAATTTAACTATTTAGAAGTAATTTTTAGAAGATGTGATCATTAAGGCCTTATAATTGAAAATTTCATGATTATTCTCGCTAAAAAATAAAATATTGAAAATATAAACAGAGTTTAAAAAATGAGTGAATATAAATCTTGTTTCCTTGATGATGTGTTCAAAGCTTGTAGAAAAAATATGTCATGTATTCTAGATAGTGGATGTTCATAACACATTACATGAAGCATAAAAATTATGAGCAATATTAAGATTCAAGAAGTAGGATTAGTAACCTTTGGAAATGTTTTTTCTCTAAAAAATGAGGAATATTGGAAAAGTAGAGATTGAGGCCTGAAATTTAAAATGTAATAATGTGTCATTTGTTGAAGGGGTAAAGAATAATTTTCATAGTGTCATCCAATATTTTCATAATGAACATAAGTAACTTTTTGAAAATTATTCATGTCTAATCAAAAGCACAATGTATAGAGGAATTGTCCCTCATGAAAAAATATTCAATGGTATTATTTTTCAAATTAGATATTCTATCAATAATTTTTTTCTTGAGTATTAATGATGAAAACAATATATTTCATAAAATTATTATACATCTTGGTCAAAGTATTATAATTAAATTTTTAAAGTGTGATTTTTGAGAGATTTTTTGAAGCTAAAGGAGAAAATAATGAAATCTACGAAAACTATCAAAAGGGAAATTGGCTCAAATTTCACACAATGGGGACAATCTCTATTCTAAAAACCATGAAATTATTCAGAATAACTTATGTGGTCTGATAAGTTAAAATTATACCTAATATTTTCTATAATTCATTACATTTATTGATCATTACACTTGGTTAACTAGTTTTGTGGTTATCCAACACAAGTTATAGGCTACTAAAATGTTCGAAAAAGTATAAGGAATGTTGGGATGGATATGGGATCCTATATCAAGAAAATAAGATTAGATGATAGTAAAGAGTTGACTTTTGATTATTTTGAATGTTATAATTCCAATCATTTGATCAAGAATTAGTACATCACACCATATACTCCAAAAAAAGGATAACTGAAAGATAGAGTATACTCATAGTTGATATAGGAAGAACTATGTTAACTCAAAAAAACATGTCAAATTATTTTTATAGAGAAACTATATACACTTACATAAATATACAAATACATTTTCCACTAAGAAAAGAACCTCAATAGATAATATATGAAATATGATACATGAAAAATTAAACTATTAAATGACACAATGTTTTTTGGAGTCCATGTATTATAAAGTTAAAGAACATTATTCTTGGAAAATTTTAATATATTTGTTAGGAAGTAATTTTCATGGGAAATATATCTAATAGTAGTACATAAAAATTTTAGAACAAATGGATTCACACGTTAGTTGACTGTAGTGGCTTCAAAATTATTGAAACAAAGAACAAACTAGAGGTCATAGTTGATATATATTCTTAAGATTCTACATAAAATTTGATTCATATAGATCAGAAAAATAATGAAGTTATTAAGAAAGATCTAAATATTGCATATATTTATTTTGAACATACTAGTGATGAAAATTAATCAGATGGATACTAGAGAAAATGGAAAAAAATTGAAGAAACATGTTGAGGTTGAAAATATCATTATAATTCAAGAGGATCTAGTTCATAATAGAAATTTTTTTAGAGTTTAAGATCATAATACACTTATTTCTAAAATCAATCCTAATATAGTGGAAGTAGTAGAAAATATAGAGGAATTTATATATGATATTAATGAGTAACTTGATCAGATTGAGAAAAACCACACTTGGGATATTGTATCAAGACCTACAAATAAAACTGTTATTAGAACCATGAGGGTTTTAAAAATTAATCTAATTGATAAAGGTGAAGTTCAAAGTACAAAAGATAAGTTCATGTTAAAAGGATATTATGAAATAAAATGAAGTGATTTGGAAGAAAATTTTTTATATTTAGCAAAACTAGAAACATTTATAATGTTCTTGGCATTAGTTACAAACAATCATTATAATTTTTATCAAATGGATGTGAAATATACATTTTCAAAAGGTGATCTTGATGAAGAATTATATTTTGAAAAACATCATGTTTTTTTATTAGACAATGATGGAAACATGGTATTTAGATTGAGGATAGATTCTAATGGTTCGAAACTAGATCATAGAGCCTGGTATTCTAAATTGGATGGGTTTTTATGAGATATTATGCTTATAGAGGCTATATTTTATAGTAACCTTTATGTGAAGGAAATATATAGAGGGAGACTTATATCATTGTGTGTTTATTGACAATATATATTTAATGGTGACCAAGAATTTATATATGATTTGTTTACAGAGAAAATTAAATTAAATTGAGATGTCTATTCTTGGTCAGATGATATACGTTGTAGGATTTCATATTGTGAAGAAAAAAATACTACATTTATATCATTATAAAATTATGCTATGGAATTTATAACAAAGTTATTAATTGAGAAAAAAATAGAAACTTCAACTCATATATCACTTGGAACTAAATTATGCAAGGATGAAGCTAAAAACAGTGTTAAACAAAATAGAATTAGATGAATCATTACAAGTCACCTTCATCAAACAACATTAAGGATGTATATAACTTATTTTGTGACTCTATGTTCTAGATTTCTACATGATCCTAAAGAGTTTCACTTGTTAGATTAGAATATAATTCTATTATATGGGAAAATAACTCTAATCTATAGGATTAAATATAGACATAATTATGGTTTAAAACTTTATCATGTTATAGATGAATACTGGGAAGATGATTATATAGACATAAGATAAACTTCAGATGTAACCTTCTTTCTAGGAGTATTTTGTGTTATTTAGTATAAATAGAATCAAAATTCAGTAACACTCGGCATGAATAAACTTGAATATGTTGTAACTACACATTCTTGTACACAAATGATTTGGATGTAAGTGTAGTTTGTAGATTTAAAAATTGAGACAATGTGACCCCTAAAACTATCATGTGATAATCAATGTACTATTGGGATGTCTAGAAATTCAATACAACATTAATGATCTAAGAATATTGGTATGAGGTTACATATTATTAATGAAAAGGTGGAAGGTGGAGATATCATACTTGATTACATTTATAAAAAAATGTCATTTTGTTGATATTTTTTCAATAACTATTTGAAGAGAGATATTTGTAGAGTTTATATTGAAACTTCTTGTTCAAACGTATCCTCTCAATTGATGACTATAAAGAGGTTTCTCCTAATTCCGTATAATTTTTCTATTGTTCTATAAAATAGGGAATTTATGGATAAGTTTTTTTTATCACGGGTTCTATTTAATTTCATGATGATGAATATTAATTCATATCATGAGGGGGATCCATCATCGGGATTGAGTAAACCATTCACTCTCTCATCTAATTATAAATTGTTTTTATTAAAGTGGTATTCTATATTGATTAAAATAATAAGACAAAGGGAGAATTATTCTTGTGTACCAGAACTTTTTGATGTGTTTTATAAAGTGTGTTCATGATCCGGTTTTTTATTTGAGACATTATGAGAGAGATGTCACTAAAATGTATTTTTAATTGACATCTTAGATACATTTCATTTTATATCACTTGTTTTGTACATCGAGTATGCCCACATAGATTTAAAGATTATTAACTAAAGAATGATTTCCATGTCATGTGATATCACTCATTTTTATGAGAGGAGGTTATTGAGATGAAAAAAAGAGTTGAGTATACTACACTCACCTTTTTTGATTTTAAATAAGGGGGACTAAATATTTCTCACACATTTTTACTTTTTGGTTAATGGATTCTAACAAGAAAATAAAAATGGGGAGATTGTTGAAATTAAGTATTGATTTTTTTTCAATGATGTATTAATATGTTTTTGATATGTTTGGATGAATTGGTGATGCCTATATATTTTTTGTGGATCTATCTAATGGCATTAGATTTCATGATTTGAAAATTCTCCTTGAATAACTCTAATGATTGTTTGAAGTAATATTCCATTCCAAGACATGTGTTAGTGATGAAACTATTTACTATAAGATAAAGATGGATACCACAATTGGATCACTTTTTTAATAATATGAAGATTTTTGGGTTGGAATATTTTTTTAGTATGTGTTTATGGTTATATGTGGTCTTATTGACACCTAAATAAGTGTTTTCCAAAAACAAATTGGAGAAAACCAAAAAATACTCTGGTTATCCCTCAACCATTTGCAGAGGGACATAAGGTGTCAAACCCCATTAGTGAGTATACTAGGGAGGCCTCAAAACAGCTATGAAGTTATTGGGCTATGTATAGGCTTATAAGGGTGCCCTTTTATAAGGATATCATGATGTGTTAGTGGGAGCCTGAAGAGTTCCCACATACCAAACTCCAGGAGGTGCATATAGTTTGGGCAAGTAGCACACAAGCCGAATCCTAGGTGGTGTTTTCTATGAGACCAATGCTAATCCTTGCTAACTTGCACAAATTATTAGTGTTAATAAATTTTTTTACAATGGAGAACCAATCATCCATGATATTTTATGTGGGATAAGCTACTTTACAAGTATTTTTCACCTATGTAATATAATTCATATAAAAATTAATTTTATGATTTGATCAGTCATTTAAATATGATACTTACAGTCATGTAAGGATATATTATTCTTCATACCATGTTTTAACCCCTTGTAAAGAGATGGTTTATAGGTTGATTAATCACATATGAATCCATGAACCATTTGATTTCAACCCATCATGATGGGAGTCTAAAAAAAGGTTAAGGATGATTTTTCCAAATGAATTAAAATTCTTCATGACGTTGGGTTTTGGGGGAATAATTCCACATGAATAAAAGAATATCAATAATCACATAGGAATAAATTATTTTTGGGGAGTGGTATATGGTGAGGATCCTCTATGAAGCTGTATAAAAAATGAGATGTTTTTTTTGGAATGAATGTTTACTCGCATGATGATTTTGCGGATTAAGATGATATCCAAAGTAAGTGGTTTTTAGTGAGAGATTCCGATGAGAGTTATATTGTGAGATAATGTCCATATGAACCCATTTCTATGTGAGAAGGATAGTTTTCTAAATTCTATGTAGTAAGTGATGAATCTCTTATATGGATGAGATTTTTGGAAGGAAGTATATTGTGGATAAATAATGCTATGTACAAAGTTTCTATGCATATATGATTCCTTACGATGAGAGTTATAGTATGCAGAAGGGTTGTCAAATTCTTTGTTGATATAAATTAAAATTCATTGTGAGGAATAATTAAAATGCGAAGAGGAGATTAATTATCATTCTTTGTGAATATTAATTAAAATCATCTTTAATTAAGAATTAAATTAATTTTCATAGAAGAATGGAAATATTTTTTGACCATGAATAATAAAATGTTTTGCAGATAAACCAGTTTTTATGCGAATGTATGTTTTATGATTATGACTTTTGAAAAATATTTTTTGAATGCTTTCAGTAAAAGACAACATTGATGAGAATATGACTCACAATGAACATTCCATATAGAGGTCAATGAATCACTTTATACTCTTTCACCATTTTTCATATTTATCTTTAGAAAACTTCATTTTATCCATTATCTTAATGCATAAAAATACTAAGATTATTTATATATTTTAGTGTGATGGGTGTTGAAGTGTACATCATATTTTATAAGAAAATTATTTGTTTCTCGTAGTGAAGATAATTGTTTTTGAAGAAGTAAAATTTCATGCATACAATATGCGACAATATAAATGTTATATGAAATAATTATTTTATGTACCTGATGATTTTTTCTCATACTATATGAAAATAATATGTTTGAGGAGTAAAATTTAGATATTTAGGAAGAACCAGTTAAATAATTTCTTCAAAAAAGTGAGAATATGCTATTTTATTTGTGAATAAGTATCAAAAGAAAATATCATCATCAATTATTACAGAACTAACCAACATTAAGAAGTGATATTTCAGTCATTATTTTTAGTCATTCTGATAACAAGAACTGTGAATATGTTGTTCTAGTGGGACACCTATAAATCATATAGGGATTCTATTCTAGTGAAAAAATTTATATTTTAACCACTAGTGATTATATAGAAGAACTGGTGATTGTGGAATCAAAAAAATCACAATAAGGATTAGGATCACATTGAGGCCAAAACTTGTAAAAATAGTTTGTTCATATTTTATTTAATTTTACTATATTTTGGGGAGTTATTGTAATTATATATGTAGATCAAGTCCCAAAAGATAAAAAAAGGTCAATTTCAAAAGAAAAAAAATATAAAAATCACAATTGATTCATCCCCCCCCCCTCTTAGTTGTGAAAAACCTCCTTGACCACTTCAATATTTTTAACATGGATTAATTATGTTAGTAAAATTGTAATGTCACCAACTTTTTATAGGTGATCTTGTCAGATAATGGAAGGGAATGAAAATTCATTTTCCCACTCAATCTGAATTCATTAAAATATTATCATGCCTTTGGGATTACTTTGTAATTTTGTTTAACATATCGGAAGAATCATGGAAACTTAGTGTCTATAACCTTCCCAAAACTCCTTAACCTCATTATAATGAAATTCTCCAGTCTTCCTTATATTATCTAGATATGTAAACATTGATATATCAGCTATGAATATTCACATTCAAGGGGATTTATAATTTAATGTAAAGATCCTTGAATTCTCCATCCTATATATGTTTTTCCAATGACTTCAGAAAGAATATTTTATGCGGTTCTAATTTATATTCCTTATATATGATCATCATTCATTAATATAAAACATGTTAAAAAAAGTTCTTAGAATCATCTATATGATGACATTGATAATTATTTTATGATGTTAATCAATATTATGGGTGATTTTATAATGGATATTCGTCAGATGGAATCGATCTAATAACCCTCCTTTAGTAGCACATTTGAAGAGACTTCAATATCAAACATCATATATCCTGTAACCAAAAAAAATTCCACTCAAACAACATAAAAAATATATATGAGAACTATTTCAGTCACTGTCCAGCACACTCAATCCATTTAGGCAGTTTAGAATTATTGTAATAAGTCTTCTATCGTATAAGAGTTTCCATCACATTGAAACATTCTATTTTTGACTAGAATATTATTCTTTGTGAATCCAAATGTATTTCTATTCTTCTGTATCTATGGACTATATACCACTTCATCTATATCCCCTTTCATCTATATTGTTATCTAAGTCCTGTGAAATTAACTATTTTTCTTCTCATATATCTTTCCATTTGCTTCAGCCACTGGTCTTTTGTTTCCTTTATACATTGGAAAAAGTACCTTTACATATAACTTGTTTTAATATTATATTAAATTCATAAACTCTAGGTGACCCTTTTGTAGGATTTTTTAATTATTATTAAATTTTATAAAAAATTCTTGTATAGAAATGTATATCAATTGGTATGCTCAGTGACCATTATCTAATAGATCAAACATAGATTTCCTACAAATTATTTTTCTGATATCTTTTTCCTTGGTCTATCCAGTATAATGTTTCACTTCCCTACACTTATACATCTTGGAAAATGATTTATAGCCATTTATATACCTCATCATTCAATCACCTTTCATATAGTGATCTTTAGCTAATAGTTTTTACTTTCCCCCTAAATCATCATCTAATAACCTTTCATACAATGATCTATGTACAGTGGTCGTAATAATCCCCTATGTTTTTCATGATGTTGGGAACATTTACTAATGACATAAAATCATCTAACATAAGGAAATTGTTCCTAATATAGTTATAAAAAACACTTCACCAACTCCATCAACTTTTTAGAAAAGATTCCAAACCATTACAAGGAAATCTTTCATTAAAACATATATAAACCCTTTATATCCTATTAAAAAAATATTCCTTAAAATGTGTTTTTAAAAAAGATAAAAACCTCTTAACAAAACACCAAAAAAAGATATTCAATCTTCCACTTTGGATATTATGAAAACATTTTTAATAACTTTTTAATATTATGATTTTTCACATTTATTATTTTACCAAGACATCTCTAAACTTCTCTAAATTTTGTTCAAATCACATCATTTCTCATAAAGAATATCCTAACACCACACTACCATGTATATAAATACTTTGGAAGGAATTTCATCCCTTAGTGGTAAGAAATTCCATGGTCATATTAAGATAAACCCCCCATTAATTTTATCCTATTCCACATTTTATGATAACCTTAGATTTATACTCATAACAAGAAGATTTTTAAAAATCCTTATGAAGTTATTAATTACCCCCATCTGAAAAAACAATCCAAATAATAGTGGAGGTATCTATATTAAAAAATTTTAGGAATTTATTAGTTTTTAAAGAACATGATGATATATCCTTTATTCTTAAAATCATTCCCTTGGAATTGATTTTTTAAAAGCATCATGAACTTGATACTGTTAAAAATTTACTCATGAACAACATTTGCACCATAAAATTTATGTCATATAAAGTGATAATTTATATCAATATATTTTGATATGGAATTTTTATATATTTTTTATAAATTTTAATAGAACATTGATTATAAGAAATAGTATTTAATGTTTTTCCGAGAAAAAATCTCTTATATTTTAGAAAAAATATTCATCCATATCATCTGAATACAAGAATGGTTGGAGCAAACTTATTCTTCTTTTTTTGTACTTAATGTAACTAAAATTTGTCTCTTACTATTCAATCTCACAAAAAATTCTACCAAGAAAAAATTTCCTCCTAATGTATAATTTTTATCATTTTAATATCCTACTCAATCAGAATCAGTGTATCCAAGAATGTTCATGTCCCATGTTCTTTTATACAATTTTCCATCAGAAAATGTTCCTTTAATATACATGAGTATTATTTTTTCTATTAGAATATTTGATTATTTTAGATTACTCTAATATCATATTCTAAATGTAAAAACTCCAATAATTTCTAGGCTTGATACATTAAAGTATAACATGCTTCCTAAAAATATTTAGAATTATTTATGATTCAGTATTTTCCATTCATTCCAATAGAAATGGATAAAACACTTATTTGGAATATTCAATGCTAAATTTATATAGTATCTTCCTAGAATAATTTCCTTGTGATGGAAAAATATTTAATTCCTTATGTTTAATATAAATTTCATAAATTATGGTTAATTCTCTATGAATTGACATTTCAATTTTTTCCTCATCAATTCAATGAACTCTTCATAGGGTTCATCTTTATCCCTTGTAAAAGTTATATAGTCTATGTAGAAAATAGTAATGAGGATACCTATTCTCATTTCCTTAATATACATGTTTTTATCAAACATTCATTTATAAAGTTTTAACCTCTCCAGGAAATTATTATGTTTAGAGTACCATGCATATGGAGTTTTTTAACCTATAAAAGGTTATCATCAAATTACATACCATTTTTACTTTTTTTATCAAGTAGAAACCCACTAGGTTTATTAATTACAACTTATTATTTAAATTATCCATTTAATAAGGATGAATTAACATCCATCTAACAAACATGGTAACAACAATCTGAAGAAAATTTGTAGAACATTATTAAAAAATTTAATCTCACAATAGGGGAATAAGTTTTTCCAGAAATAAAATGATTCCACCTATGAGTAACCATTAAAACCAAATCAAGATTTATATATTTAATGTTATGCATGTTTATTTATATTGTTTCTGAATATCAACATTTTTCCAATATTATTATTTTATACTAGTCAAAGAAAAATCTCTCAAGTGTAATTTTTATCAAAATGATCTAACCCTTTATTTTTTTCTTATACCCAATATTTAAATTCAAATATTTTAAAAAATGAGCCTCGTTAAACCAAGTAGATATGTTTTGTTTGATTTTCATAACTAAACTTAATTCATTTCTAAACATCAGCTTTCAAATTTTCAATGATGTTTTGAAATTTAATATGTTCTTATATAGTATAAAATTTTATTAATTTTCTTCCTTTCTATATTTTTGCATCATGTGATTCATATGACTCACTTTGTATATGTTTTGGCCAAAATTTATATTTAATTTTATTATTCTTGTTGGATGTATTCAATTTATATTCCATAATTTTTTTCAGAAATGAATATCATATTTTAAATGTCTTTAACATCATATAAATAAACAAAAAATTTATATTTTTTATCCAACATTTATGAATGATTTTATTCGATGAATATCCCATGAATATTTATTCCTTATATTTTTCTTAAAAAATTATAACATCTGTGTTTTTGAACATTATTAAGAAAGGTCTAAAGAAACCTTGAAGTATTTCAATGTTGCTTCTTTATTATACCACATACCATAAGATGTTATTTTGGATTCTGTCCACAACAAGCATTTTTTTAGATGAATAATAACACTGAGTACTTATCTTCTAAATAATAAATAAAGTTAATATTCAGCCAATATAATTTTTATTATTTTCACTAAAAATTAATTTTTTTCCTTCCGAAAACAATATTTTTTTGAGGTTTTATGGAGTACTTTATTGGTTCATTATTCCATATTTCTTCAAATAGAGTTCCAAAGAATAGATTATGTCCTCCATTCCATAGTATGTTATCAACATCAATATATTGGCACCCATATCTCTTTATTCATATGTTATGAAATATCTAAACATCAACATGGGATCTAATTTATTCTGCATAAATATTATGTTGGTATTATCTATGAATTAATCAATAAAAGTGATAAATTTATAAACCACATTTTTTAAAATGATGTCTCATCGACCCACAATGATTAGAGTGAATGAGATCAAGTGGTCTGGTTTCTAATATTTAAACTTTATTATTCCATCCAGTAATAATCTATCCTTTTTGACATGTTATAAAAACACCAAATTATTTCCTTTTAAATGGTTCTATATTTCTTATAGTATCTACTTTTCAATATTTTCTCATACTCTATTGGAAAATATTCTCAAATCTATGATTCCATAACTTATTTTAATCTTCACAACACAAGTATCATGAGTTATAATGTTCTTCGATCTGGAAAATTTGTTTTCATATTATTTTACCTTTGTAAATATTTCTCTATCCATTAATCTTCTGATGATACAAGAATCATTATTGAAGATAAATTTCTTACCATACTCAAAAAAATGGTTAACACTTAGTAAGTTGTGTTTTCTACCATTAATAAGTAAAATTCTTTTGATTTTAGTATCTGAGATTTAATCATAGTAATTCATATTCTTAAAATTCAAGGAATTATCATTTCATAATTTTATGGATTATACTTCACATTATTTAATATATTTTATGATTTATATATCACCTTTAATTTATGAGTATCAACCATTATTAATAATTCATGGTCTATTAGTTTTTTGATATTTTAGAGACATATTGATAAAAAAATCTCTTTTATCAGCTTTATTCTGTCATGATTCATTTTTTTTCAATGCATATGAATCTATTCCTAGAATCATTTTCACACATTCTTTTGAAAAATGACCCAATTGGTTATATGTTCCACATATTTCCTCTTGAAAATCAAACTAGTTTTTAATGGGAAACATTATATCATCTATTGATTTTTCCTTTCATTCATCCTAGGCTTCAGAAACTTACTCTCCATTATTAAACTATTTATCCACCTAATTTCATTAATATTTTCATGGAGATACATGTTATACCAACAATTACAAGATTTATTCACTAAATTATATAGTACCAAAAAACATCAAATCTCATATTTATATAGAGGTATGATTTACCCCTTTTTAAAACATACCTATCTTTATAGTATTATTCCATTATTTCTAATTTTCATGGGAGAACATTTTTATGAGACATATTTTCATCTTGTATGGATGTGATGTGTTTCTATATCCTTCCACAATCCAGTATTAACAAAATTTGTTTCTATAACCTATATAGTTATAAATATCATAGGAAATTGTATGTTTAGTGTGTAAGGATGTCACCTTATTCTTAGAAATATTTTTTTCAACCACATTAGATATTTCATATTTTACTACAAAAGGAAGGTTGAAATTTCCATTCATATTTCTTGAGAAATTTCAAACCTCATCTAATATTTACTATGTTTTAGAAACATCATCTTCCTTAGTATGAAGTTTCAAACATAGATCTTCTACCATATTTTCCTATTATGAAACTTTCATTTTGATCTTATTATTTCCCTCAACACACAAATCTTCCTTTTTAGAGGATATTCCTTCCATGCAATATATTTCACACCATATTTCATCATTATTATGACTTCGTTCTTGAGTTTTGTTTTTTTCACACATCATGACATATTTTATAACCTCAGATAACACTCTATATAAGTTTATAAACCTACTTTTTATTTATTGTTTAGATAATATTCCTTTTTCTCAACATTTTCAAAGGGAGTTCTAATTTTTTATATATTTTAATCTTCTGCCGAATTTTTTCCTGTAGAGTAATATTTAAATTTCTTGCATAAAAAACTGCTACTGTACTCAGTTCCTTCAAACTCAAAACAATTATATGAGAATTTACCACCACTATTTCATCTTCCTCTTCTCTAATTTTTGGAGGTAAAATACAGCAATTTTTCATTCATTTATGATCTTCATTATCATCCAATTCACTAAGTTCTATAATCCCAACATCATGGATTCTTTTCATTCTAATAGCTTCAAAATCCATTTTATCATTAACATTTTTTTGAATACTAGATATTTCCTCATATCATATGAAATAATAATGTTTTGTAATTCATCAAGAGATAAATGATAATTATCTTGTAAAGTAGTAATTTCAGAATAAAAGTAATCAGGAAAGTGTCTCATGAGTTTATTATGAATTTTATAATCTTCCAAGGCATCTCTAAATCCCATAATGTTTCAAAAAACATCATTAATTTTGAAGAATTAATAATCAATGATTTATTTATATTTCATTCTTATATCATTGAAATTACCATGCAAGATTCTTATTTTAGCTTCCTTCTATTTGATATTTCCCTAAAAGATACTTTCATGTTTCTGTAATGTTTCTTTTGATATTTTCATACCATTCACCCTGAAGAAAATATTTTTTAATATTGGAATTGGAATATGATTTTAATATTTTCCATAAAAATAAATATTTTTTTTATAAAAAATACATTAATTTAGAAATTTTCTAAATGGGTGGAAACCCAATTATAGATGTATCAATTATCTCCATGCCATGCAAATAATATAAAGTAACATTCTATTGTTTTACAATGATAAATTTTCTCATTTAAATATAAAATACAATAATTTATTCTTTGAAACCAAGTCAATTTCCTTAGGATCATGATAACTATTGAGAATATGGGTTGAATCAGTGGTGATTTTTTACAATTTCGATTATTTTAATATTAAACCTGATAACTTGTTAGAGTAATTATCATTATCAACATTATATGAAATCTCTACAAGCATTAAATGATATGAAATTAAACATGAAACACAAGATTTACAAGATTTGGCATTAGTGTGAGAACCTATTTCCATTCAATAGTTACTCCCATAGATGAATGAAAATATACTATTAACAATTAGTGTATGTAACTTGATCCAACTCTAATTATGCTCATTCTATCTCCTAATAAAAATGGTTATACTGTATCCCATTAGTGAAAAAAGTATTACTTATGTTTATAAGCTAAAAAAGATTAATAAACTACTCGACACACTACATAAAAGGTTTACCCAAGATTATTCTATCAAATACATTCTTCCCTTTTCCATATATAATATAGTTTATCTTTTCATCCTTTATCTGTCTTGGATCCTGAATTTATCCCCTTTACTAACCCATTCATCTGATGATATTTCATCTAGTGAATTTATTCATGTAGTCTATTCTTTTCTCCCAAATATTCATCAGATCATTGTCCGTATGGTGATCTATGTCTGGTGTATATGATCTTTTACATTGAGAAAAATATTAGATCATTATAATTTGTTTGATGTTGGAAACATTTAAAATATATTAGAATCATATGACATAATTAATATTCTCCCAACATAGTTAATTAATACTTCTTTTACGTCTTATAGAAACACATTTGGATGGTTTACTAACACTTATAATAAATCTTTTTTTAAAATATTAGCAACTCTTAATAACCTCTTAAATAAATAAATTCATAAAGAACTATGTTGAAGACACATAAAACGGATTACAAAAATCCTCCCAAAATATTGATAATCATATATATATATAGAAATAATTGATCATAAACTTAAAGAACTATAAATAGTATCTAAAAATTAGATTATAACTACAAATTCATGAGTAATGGATTAGTTTATTTGTTAAAATATGTAATGATAAAAAATTATTAATTTTTAAGTGTCTTGAATCAGTTTAGAAAAATTGACCACTTAATATTGGAATATTTTTTGCAAAAGAGAAAATAATTGTTTTCCCAATAGTTTCTACTAACAATTTTTAGTAGTGTAACTCATTATTATTATATTGATCTCTTTCCTCTAGATATGGGTTCCTTTAAATAAGATATAAAATGAATAAAAAATAATTCTCTAATTGTTATTATAATTCCTTATATCAATAATATCAATACCAACAATTTCAGCCACAATTATAGCCGCTCATTGAACATCCGTTAATACAAAGTCAAGATTTTATAAAAAATCATACATGTAATAAAAGAATACTTCAAAATTGTTAAAAACATTTAAATCCCCTACGTACGGACCATACCAGCATTGGGTGTATTCATCGTACTCACTGTAAGACATTAAACTGCATGGAACTCGACCTCGCTGAACGATGTTAAACTGCATGGACCCCCCCTTTCTTCTTTTCATGACAGGTCACCTACGTCCACACCACATGACATTAAACTACATAGACAAGATGATTCAAAAAATTCCCTCTTCCCCTCGTGTACGGGCCAACCCTGCTTGGGGTGTATCGTCTTTTAGAGAACAATGTGATTCTTGATTCCTTCCCTTGCAGGATACGTAGTGACACCGGAATTCCACACCCTGGCCTAGCCATCTCAAAAAAATTCCCCTTCCCCTGTGTACGGACCAGACTTGTGCGGGGTGTATTCATGTCCTCACCACATGACATTAAACTGCATGGAATCCAATAATACCCCTCATCATAACCCCATGAATTTAAACTGTATGGACAACATCCTCACCGCATGATGTTAAACTGCATGGAATCCAACAATACCCCTCGTCCTAAACACATGACGTTAAACTGTATGGACCTCATCCTCACTGCATGACGTTAAACTGCACGGATTTCAGAGAACTACATATGGCTTGATTCCTGCCCTCGTAGGATACGTAGTGACCCCAAGATCCCCTATCCTGGCCCAGCCCCTCCCTAATAAATGCCTTTTCCCCCCATGCATGGACCAGACCTGCATGGGGTGTACTTATTTCAAAGAACTATGTGTGGCTTGATTCATGCCCTCGCAGGATGTGTAGTGATTCCAAGGCTCCCCATCCTGGCCCATCCCCCTGAATAAAAGATAAACATTCCCTTTCCACCCATGTACAAACCAGACTGGCATGGGGTGTACTTCTTGTCCTTACCGCATGACGTAAAACTGCATGGATAACAAGATTTAAAAATACTCCCTTTTTCCCGTGTATGGGCTAGAACTGCACAGGGAGTATTTTTGCGTCCTTGTCGCACGACGTTAAACTACATGAATGATAATGTTAAAAATGACCCTTCCCCTGTATATGGACCAAACATTCATGGGGTGTGTACTTCTTCCTCACCTCATGACGTTAAACTGCCGGACTTCGTCCTGACCGCATGACGATAAACTGCACGGACTTCATCCTCACCGCATGATGCTAAACTGCATGGACTTCATCGCGACCCACCCAAGACACATGGCGATATGAGATGGAGATACTCCTTGCACATTTGGATGCATCCTCTCCATACATCAGACTCCACGACCCAGATAATTATGGATCTTCATAACCACTCATGGCCATCGGAAGTGGAAAGTCATCGACCAGTGGACACCTTTGCATGACTATGCATACCATTACCTCAGCGAATCTTAATAAGGATAGCCCCTGGCTCATCTACCAAAGTCAATATTTTCATTGGTGACGCTCTTCCTAGCTCCGTACTCTTACCGGCCTCATATCCCCCATACCATACCTCCTAATCCATAAGTTTATGGTGAAGTGGATTACAAGTTCATTCCCCTTTTCACATCCAGGTGTTGCGAGGGTATCCCTATCTGGCTAACCTATGTGTCCGTCAGTGGTTCATATAGCGACCTGCATCAACGAACATCTAGCCAAGACTAGGCTACTTTGACTCAACAAACAATTACAGTGAAGTTAATTCTTGTATACCCAGACACCATTATCCCCATATGCCGAACTCTGCACTGTGAGCAATCGCGGATTTTCATAATCATTCATGGACATCAGAAGTGGAAAGTTATCGACCCAAGGAAACCTTTGTACGTCAATGCATACCATACCCTCAGCAGCTTTTCATAATGATAGCCCCTGGCTCGTCCATCAAAGGAAAGATTTCCTCGGGCGGTACTCTTCCTAGCTCCGTACGCCTACAAGCCTCAGAGCCCCCACACTACACCTCTTGATCCGGGAAAACTCAAAGTTGCAGTTTACACCCTTCATCCCCCACCTTGTTCCAAATATATCATAACATGTTGACTCAATTATCCTTCAAGTGACTGCAGAAATATTCACCCAATGGTCCGAGATCTATGACCGATAAACTAGAATTACTTTGTCCTTACCGCATGACATTAAATTACATGGAATTAAAGCACACCCCCACGCACAAAAAAATGATCAACATAGGGGGCTTTTTGAAACTCAACAAGAAACCAGGGACGGATATCCCCGACATGTCCAGACATTCTCCTGCCAATGGACAGACTTCATTCCGTTTCAGATGAGGTCCCAGCTCCATGACTTTAAGCTGCACAAAACCCTAATCGTCCTTTACCCTAGATAAATGTGTAGGACGGGAATCTTGCTTCAACACTCCTGATTGATACATATGTTCTCAAAACCGTTCAGACACCACATACCCTTTCCGATCCACCCTCGGTGGTTTTCATTTTTTTATCTTTCTCCAAACCACCCATTGTGGTTTCCATGAACTGGACTTCCATGAAGTCCCTTGGCCATCAGAAATGGATAGTCTTTGACTTTAGGACACCTTTTCATGACTATTCATACCATTTGCTCAGTGGCTCTTCATATTGATCTCCCTTGGACCGTCTACCAAAGGCAAGTTTTCCTTAGGCAACGCTCTTCCTACCTCTGTACGCCGACATGTCTCTCATGCCTTGATACATGCCCTGCATGCCGCTCAAATTTAAACATGTTTCCCCCCATGTGTTTCGGAAGAGTATTGAGACATATTTCAATCAGTTGAACCCATTGGGGCCCTCACCCCACCATATTTGGTCAAATATGTTTGACCTAAATCACAAGTTGTGATAATCTTGATGGCGGGACTTTAAACCGCTCACAAAAGCAAGAGGTACAAAGCCTGTTAGGCTGAAAACCTGAAAATTGAGACCTATGTAAAGGTCGGGTTATACCCTCTGGGTTCTCACTAAATGACCCCAGGAAAAATTAGGGAATTAAAAGAAAAGACAAAAAGTTTGTGGGGTTTTCCTATAAAACCCTAGAAATAGTCAAACTGTGCTCGTTGAGTCCCTTGTCTTAGGAAAAATTTAGAGAATTGTCAAATCACTCATCAAGTTCCAGGACCACTCTGCATTGGAATGGCCTCCTCTTTGTTCTGATCGAACCCCATTCCGATGGGGGGTATTTGTAGGGTCCTAAAAAAATATACAAAGGAGATTCTACCCATATCCCCCAATGAATTGGGAAAAATAATCAATGAAGGGACACAAACAGGACCGGTCCGTGAACCGGTCCCGTGGAAGAAAAACGTGGCCATGCCCCACGAGTCACTCCCTCCATGAACCATTGTCGTTCACAAAATGGAGGTGGAGAGACTCCGTGATCACGAGGCAGGATTTGCGTCAGTCCAGTTCACCATCACGAACTGCCCCAACCGCGAACCACATCGACCGGTTCAAGCCGCACCCACTGTCGTTTGAGGAATAGAAGCGGAACCCTCTGCAGCCGTGGAGCACTCCCTGAGTTTGCCTCACGGAGGGGGCGAGCGTTCAATACCCACCACAAATCACGGATTGACCAAGTCAGCTATAAACTGGGTATTTGGTTATGTCCCCCCGCAAAAGGTGTCGTGTGGCCACAGATACATCCCTTTCCCCACTATATAAAAGGAGACCAAGGGGGGAAATAAAGAGTAATCGGAGAACTGGAATTGGATTCTGAGGGATTTGAGATTCGGAAGGAGATCAGTTGAAGGAAGGCTTTGGATTTCGCAAACGGCGAAATTCCCACCCGTGAACCACATCAGGTATACGAATTAACAAGGAATTGGAAAACGCATAATATTTTGGTGAACCGCGAACCTAAAATAACAAAAACAAGGAGAATCTTGAACCATATCCTCTCTGTGGATGACTTCACTGTAGACCGGGGAGTTTATGCCTCTTTTCCCATCCGTCGCATAGCTTAGCACTCTCCAACACGGGCAAAGACCAGACAGAAAAGCCTCCGACCGGCGCCGCCCTTGGCCGTTGCCGCCCGCCTGTAACCCTCCACGAACCATGCTAGTTCACGAATTGAACCCAAAGCCACGAACCGCCCTAGTTCGCGGGTCGCCAATAACTCCGCGGACCACCCTAGTTCGCGGATGGCTTCTCCAGCCGCGTGAAACTTCTGCACATGAAGTGTGCCACCAACCATACCTTTCGGTGGCTTGCCAAATACTTTGGTGTTCTCATTTCTCAAGCAAGATAAAATCCTTCTGATCCAGCCAAGTCCTCCATGAATCCCTCATTGTCCTATTCATCGGCCCCGAACCAAGGCGTCCACCAGAGCCACCGGATCCACATGGTGTAACTTTAAGGTGCATCAGCACACCATTTTGAGTTCACCTAACAACGGTAAATAGAGGGAAAGGGTTTACCTCGACCCTTGAGAAGATTCTCGAAGCATTCCTGGGTTCACATTCCCACGGTAATGTGGAGTCTGAGCTCAAGAATCCCCTCTCTTCCCCTCCACTTGTTGAGGGTTCCTCAGAGATGGTAAAATATCCATCAGAAAGAGGCCCTCATGCACTGCCAGAGAGGAGATGGGCACAGAAGCACCCCTTTCCCTCTCCCACTGGGCTTTATCGCCTCGGGAGTCCATTTCGGAGTAAGCCTCGACCTCATGGGCTGCCCTCATGCATAAGTCTCGCTGCACTTCTCACGGATACACCTCTCGCGATGTGATCCTCTGGTCCCTACTACCTCTTATTTCTCACACCGAGCATGACTCACGTGGGCTTAGAGTAAGCATCGACCATGACATACTCTTATGGGCCTCCTCAGAGTGTAATCCATAATCCATTATATTGGGCCTCCTTAGAGTTTAATCCCCAATCTATCATCTTGGGCCTTGTCAGAGTGTAAGCCCCAATCCACATCTTGGGCTGCCCCAGAGCGTAAGCCCCGCATTAATCCGAAATATGTGGACTTTGATCCCTGTCTCCTAGGTGGGGTACGTAAGAAGCCTCTCCGAGGTTCAAGCCCAATAATGTGTCATTCTGACCCCCCTTTCATGTCGGTTCACCAACATCATGGGCCTCCTCAGATTGTAAGCCCCAATCCCAACTATGGGCCTCCACAGAGTGTAATCCCAAATCCATTATTTTGGGCTGCCTCAGAGTGTAGGACCCAATCCAATGCGAACTAGGAGGACTTTGATCCCTGCCCCCTAGGCAGGGTACATAGGAAGCCTCAGAGAGGTTCAAGCCTGACCACCAACAGACCCCCGGGTCCACCTTCACATCGGTTCTCCAACGCTCTCCATTTGAACTACGTGGACTTTGATCCATGTCCCCTAGGTAGGGTATGTAGGTAGCCTCCCTTAGGTTCAATCCCAACAACTGGTTGATCCGACTGTCCTCACATCAGTTCACCATGCCGCTCATAGTGCCACCTCAAGCGAGATCCAACTCTTCGGGGTCATTAATCCAACGAGGGATGGTAAACCTCGGGCATAAATGATTCTGAATCCCTACGTCCAGTTGTCCATTGCCCACCAA
This sequence comes from Viscum album, assembly GCA_963277665.1. Taxonomy (NCBI): domain Eukaryota; kingdom Viridiplantae; phylum Streptophyta; class Magnoliopsida; order Santalales; family Viscaceae; genus Viscum; species Viscum album. The sequence goes on from OY728145.1 coordinate 1,185,066,538, forward strand.
AGTTAAATCCGTGGATACTATGTTTTGGTATAATCCAAAGATTCCTGAACATATGAATATGTCTTAAATATATAAGAGAGTCCCGGAACATGCAATAATTTCCCCCCAAAAAGGGTGTGATGAGCCCGATTTCCCATCCTCTCGACCAATGTGAGTTCTTAAGAGTCACTGGTCAGACCATCTGACGAATGTCTGCCTTTGGAAAGCAAGTCCATAAATATTTGGATATGGATCTGTTGGGAGTTTTGAGGCTTGAAAAACCAAAATGAAACAAACGTGAATGAAAGGGCCTAATCAATGCTAAAAAAGTGCATAGAATGCGAGTGATGTTAAAGAGAAGTCCTTATCAGCAGTTGTAAAAAGCACTGATAAAGGCCTCCATTGATAGATATAAAAAGTACTGATAAAGGGTGAATTTATCAGTACTTCCCATCCCTTTATTAGCTCATTTCACACACACCCCAAACACCCATTTATTTGTGATTCCCCACCCCATTTACGAGTGCTTTACAAAATTACAGCCTCCATCATGTGCCTGGATTTGATCTATGTACATCTCCATTGGTACTCATAAGCCTTGAACATTGCACCAAGATGTTTTATTGTCTATTTGATGATATAGCTACATATTATTATATATATATTTACATATATATATATTCATATATTTAAATATATATTCATATATTTATATATATGTATTTAAATATATATTAATGTTTAACTATATAAAAATATTTTTTAATTCATCTATAAAAAATATGTTTTTCTATTCGTGATATATATATATACTTATATTTTTTAAAATATATTATATATTATATTAATTTATATATAATATAATGTAATATATATATATATATTTATTAACAAAAAATATATGTATATATAAAACTTATATATATATATATATTTGTATATGTATATATATTTATATATTTTTGTAATGTAAAATATGGTTAGATATTGTTTTAAATACATTTTTTAATATGTCTTCATATTTAGATATATATTTTATACCATACATATAAATTTATATGACTATATATTTATATATTGACATTTAATTATATATTTAAATATAAATTATTAATAATTTGTTTATAAATTTTTATTCCAAATATGTTTATAAATTATAATTATTAATAATGATAATGAATATTTTATAAAGTACATTTTAATATGATGTATATACATAGTATTGATACACACATATAAGTATAAATTTTTATTTATCACATAAATGTATAAATATTTACATAATATGTAATTGTTTACACATATTTCAGTATGAAAATACATATATGTTTTTTTATCAACACAGACATTTTTATATATAAACCTATGTTGTATAGGTATATATACATATTAAGGTATTTTTCTAAAATGTAAATAAAATGGATAGTTTTTTTAAATAAATTGAATAATTAATATTTAGGTTATATATTTAAAAATACATTTTTAAGTAAATATTATTAAATATGTATTTATAAAATTGATTTATTATGTGTAAATATAATAAAATATGCATTTATTTATTTATAAATAAAATTATGTTGGAAAAAATGAAAAAAAATCCATAACCATAATTTCTATATAAATGTAAAACTTGGAAAAAAATTACTAACCAATGAAAAATGACAATGATACTAATTTAATGAGGCTAAACTTCTATCAACTATTAATAAATTGGAATACCCCAACTTAAAAAAATTTGGTGGCCTCTTGGGGATTTTAGGCCTTGAAAAATATGACAGAAGTTCCCCAAATAACCACAAAGTAAATCTATTCACAAGATTTGATTTGATATACAACAGTGGTGAAATAGACACCCAGATCCTAACATATGACTATTTGAAATTCAACTCAAGTTTTTAAATTATCTTAGTCCCTTCATTAATTAATTTAATCTTATTTTCATCAAATTTCTCTTAAATGACTATTACTCGATTATAAATAGAAAATAACTAATAAATAATATTTTAAAATTATTTTAATAATAATTTTCAATAAATATATTATATATTAACTATTAATGAGTATTTAAACTTATCTAAATGATATTTTAAAAAATATATTATATTTTTATCCATATAATATTTTTTATATATTAAAATATTAATTTTAATGTAATGAAAATTTTAATGAAATATACTCTTTATCAGCACTACTAAAGAGGTGATGATAAAGGGAGACTTTATCAATGCTAGAAAAAATGTGTTAATAAATCCGCCCATGATCAGCAATTCTTTAGTAGCAATGATAAAGGGACCCCATTATAGTTCTTTTTTAATAGCATTAATAAAAGGGCCCCATTATGCGTTCTTTTTTTACACAAACCAAGTCCCTATATATAAGCCCTAAAAATTATTAATAAAGGATACGTTTATCATCAATTTCTATAGCATTGATAAAGGGGGAATTTATCAGTGCTTTTAGATAGAACTAATAAAGCCTAGTGCTAGATTAAACAGGGGCAATATCTCCCATCAATGGATCAACTAGGTTTCTAGTAGCAGATGGATGGAAGAATTCACTAGAAAAGATAATAAAATTCATTGGATGTTTGAAATGTCAAAATATAAGTCTTTCTGTTTATCATTTTCAAGGTGAAGTTTATTGGTGGTGGTATTTTGTTATTACTAAAAATAAAATGACTATCATTATTCCATGGGATGAGAGAAATGAAAAGATATTTTCCTTGATAAATATTTTCATGACATTATTGAACTTCGACTTGTAAAAAACCTAGAATTGATGAAGAAATATAAAGATAGTATAGATAAATTTGAACAAAATATTACAAGATTTGATAGGTATGCGGAAAATCTTATAAGGGAATCCAATAGAGGAACTGATATATTTTACTGAGGGTTGAACCGAAGACTACAAATTGAATTGTATGTATGTGAATTTAAAGGTTATGGGAGAGTAGTCCATTATGAGGGAAATTTGAGATTATGTTTTTGAAATTCATATTTTTCTACATGAAAATAGTAATAATAGTTCAAGGTGGAATTAAACAAAGTTACAACTAGGTAATAAGTCAATAGTTAAGCCTAATAAATTCTATATGTGTGAAAAAATGACTTTTGAAGGAATTTTTGAGACGGTTTAGGAAATGTTTTTGGTGTGGTGATATTAGTCACAAGTCTTGTGACTATAATGAAATGTGTAATGATCCACATAAAATTGGGTAATCAATAACCATCTAATGGTGAGTATTTTTAGTTATAATGAGTTGGGTCATTATAATAATGTGTGTCCATAAGTTAGTTGTATAGGATGAAAATCATCATGATCAAAAATAGAAATTTGCGGAGAATTCATTTTCTAATACTATAGATTTTGTTGGTCCATCAAATAATGTGGTGAAAAGTATGATAGTAATGTGTTTGAACTATTCCAAAACCATGTATGATTCCCTATCTTTGTATTATTTCATTTTTGAGAAATTTGAAAGTAAATTATGTGTATCATCTAATGAATTTATTATATATCCTTTTGAGAAAACACTAGGTGGATGTATTAAAGTGATTATGATTTATGGTAATATTCTAAATTTTACTAGTTGGATGCTCATTCATTCACATATTACTGAATAATCCATAATAGAGATTCATAACATTCTTTGTATAGATTGGGTTTTAGTTTATCATGCTAAGATAGATTTCAGAACTAGGAACGATGTGTTCCTTGATTTCTTGACTTTGATAACATACCAATAATTAGAGAAATTTATTAATTATGGGGTTGAGAGTTACATACCTTATATTTTTTAAAGTAAAAAAAATGTTCAAAATTAGTGATGTTCCTCCAGTAAATATGTAAATGAATTTATTTTCTAATGATTTTACTAGTGTTATTTCTGATCAGTAGGTTGAGTATAATATTGTCATAGTACTTGAGGCTAATTAAATTTCTAAAATCCATTATTTAATGGATCAAGTGGATCTTATAGAAAAAAAATAAATTATATGAGTTATTAAATAATGGTTTAATATTACCCAACACTTCACCATGGGGTGCTCCAGTTTTGTTTTTTAAAATTAAATATGGTTTAATGATTTTTTTCTTAGACTATAGATCCAAGAATAAAATCCATGTTTATCATGCGAATGATATTTTTCATTGACTATAGAGCCCTAGAACATGTGAATAGAACTTTTATATAGTTCTTGGAAATTTTTGTTTTTGTGTTTTTGATGAAACTTTTCTATATTTTAAAAGTCGATATAAACTTGAAAGGGACTTAAAGATTTTTTTTAAAAAATCAAATGAAAAGAAATTTTGTTGGAAATTTTGAAATAGTGATATTTTGATCAAAACAATATTATTTCCTTTTTCATATTACTTATAAATATGTCATAACTAAAGATCCTAAAAAACAAAAATTGTTAGAGATTAGAAAAGGAAGATAGATATAACATAGATGTGTAGTTTTCTTGTATTATTAGGTTACTCTTAGGGGTTTATTGAAAACATTGCTCAGTTTTCTATCACAATGACTTAGTTGAATAAAAAAGGAGATAAATGCATTCATACAAAACAATGTGATGATTTAAAAAAATGAAAATTGGATTAGGGTATTCCTTAGTTTTAGACATTCCTTCTAGAAATGGTGAATTTTTCATCTACATTGAGTCTTAATTAAAATGTCTATGTTGTTTCCAAATTCATAAAAATCAGTTAATTTCTTATGCTTCACATAAATTGATATATCATGATAAAAATTACAATAAACATTATTTAGAATTATATTATGTGGGTTTTTATTTAAAAATTAGGAGGAATCACTTATATGGATTAAAGTGTGAAATATATATTCCTAAAAAATATTTCAAATACATATTCAGTCAAAAACTGATCATGAGATAGTGAAGATGGATGGAGATGATCAAGTATTATGACTAAATGATGCATTCTTTTCTTGTAAAAGAAAAAAATATTTCCAATGTTTTGAGTCAAAAAAAATGATACATTAAACTGGTTACATTTGGATGGTAACCCTTTGCTTAATTATTTGATAAATGTTAGCCTAGATTTTTTTTGATATAGGGATATCCTCTATTTTCTTCAGGTTTTATTCAAGTCAAAATTTTAAGAAATAATTAAGAAATCCCATAAAGAGGATTAGTCAATAACAGAAAAGTTAGAATCTTTAATAAGGGTATGTTTCATGATTGTACTATGGATAAATATGGGGTTTTTTAGAATTTGGTAAAATATTATGTGTTTTTTTTGACACCCAGTTGATGATATAGTTGTTATCTAAAGCTCAAATTTCTCTATTTTCCATTTATCAGAGTTGCACTATGACGTACATAGACCATCAAGATTATTATTGGTGAGATAGAACAAAAAGAGACACTACTAAATTTTACATGATGTGTTTAACATTTCATTAGGTTTAAGTAAAAAAAAGAAAACTACAGAAGTGAATACTTCAACCAATTCTAGTGTTGGAGTGTAAATGGGAAAATATGTCCATGGATTTAATAGTTGTATTTTGATGGACATCAGGAGGTAATAATGTTATTTTGATTATTATTGATTGATTAACTAAATCTATAAGTCTCATTCCTATTTGAGATATAATGAATTTATATAATATTTATGGACTATATATAAAAGATATTTTCATGTTACATGGAGTTCCTCTCTCTATTTTATAAAACCGTGATTTCAAGTTCACATATAATATTTGGAAAGGATAACAAAAGTCATTAGGTACTAAATTAAATTTCAATGAAAATTTTCATCATAAATTTGATGGATATTCTAAGTGGGAGAATCATAAAATATAATATATGATTCATTATTATTCAATGGATTACTAGGGATTTTAGGGTCAACTTGTGTAATGGGTTGAGATTTTGTTTAATAATAGTTTTCATTCCAGTAAACAGATGGATCAATTTGAGTAATTTTATAGAAAGTGGTGACATAATCTAAATTTATGTGATGTATCTAGAGAAATTAAGTTTATGGGACTATTGTTCGTAGAGTAAATGGATAATAAGGTATAGTTGATTTAGAAATATATGAGGATGGATCATAATAGGAAGATACTTTATACAGAACATCGGTGGAAAGAGTTTTTTATTTAGGTAGGTGATAATTCCTTTTTAAAATTTTCTCCATGGAAAAGTGTTTTTATATTTAGTTAAATTAGAAATATAAGTCTATTGTTAATTATACAATATTAAATTCCAAATGAAATTGTAATAGTTACCTATTTAGTGGATTTCCCCCCAATTTTATCTCAGGTACACAACATATTTTATGTTTCAATGTTAAGGAAACAAGTGTCAGATGCTTCTCAATTTTTGAGCACTAAAGTAGTTTAGTTATAAGAAGATATTTATTATGTGGAACATCATGTTCATAATCCTAATGTTAGAGAGAAAGTGTGTTGGAATAACATGATTCAGTAGGTTATGGTTTTATGGAAAACTATATGGTTGAAGTGGTAACATGTGAATCTTTAAATGATACAAGGGAAAGATATCCCCACTTATTTAATAAGTGAATAAAATTGAAATGATACATTTACCAAAGGTTGTAAGGATGTAACAACCCAATAATAATGGAATAAATCATTTTTAGATTTATTAATATGAATTAGATAGTTATATTACTCTTTAAAATATTATGTATTTTTTAAATAAAAAAGAATCAGTTTTAAATAAACTCATTTATTATAAGGTTTCATTTAAAAAAGTAATTTCTAATTTTTCAAGTTTGAATTTAAAAATATGAATATAATTTTTTAAAAATAAATATCAAAGCATACATTGAGTCAATTTTATTGATTTTTTGGGTAATTATTGATTTTTAGGGAATAGTATAAAATAATGATTTTTATAAACTGACATCTATTGTTAATAAATTAAGTAATATAAAAGTCTAAATATATATTGAATATTTTTTAATGTAAAATAATGGTTAGTTATTTATAATTAATCACCATAATTAATTTCTAATCATATTTATATTGGTTATTAGTATAATTTTTGTTGTGATTAAAACACGATTTTTTTCTAGAAACTATTTTAAAATGCATATAGTTTATTCTTTTTTAATTAATCAAAATAATCCATAATTGGGAATATTTTAAATGAAATGTATATATTATGTGTCATTAAATATTAATTTATTTTTATAAACATATTATTATTATTTATAATGTTTATATAAAATCATCTTATTCTGAAAAATACTCTTCTTAAAAAATCATTATCTCACCTCATATGTGGGATTCATATTAAATTAAAATTTTACACTTCTAAAACATAAATATGGACAAATGGATTCTATATTTTTAATAAAAATATTTTATAATTTTTAATTATGTAGAATTAATTCTTTATGATATGGATTATTGAAAAGAGTTAAAAATAATCACTGTGATTAAGTTAATAACGAGTCTATTTAGTTGTTAAATATCAAAAATAAGGCTTAAAATGAACCCACATCTTGTAAAAAACAAATTTTATGAATATATTTATAACATAAATCTTATATTATATCTAATGGGAAATTATTTTTTCCTCATGTCTTGATAAAATTTTTGGTGGAATACAATCTTTCAAAAAAAGTACATGTATACCATTCACATAACTTATAAAAGGCCACCACATCTCATCCTATATTCACAAATTCAAAACCAATTAGTTTATAAAATAACCACCAAAATCACTTATCCACTGCATTACTCTCATTCTAGAATCCTTACATTGGTCATTAAGCCAACCAGGTAAGGTCTTTCATGTAAACGAATATTAGTTACTCAAACAAGAGGTAATGTTCATCATTGATCGTTTTTGTTTTATTTATTTATCTACCCTGGAAAATTATTATTGAATCCTGATTATGTGATATGATAATTATATTAAATATTATTTGATATTTTTATGTTATGTTTATAACCTAAAACCTCACACACTTGTATCTAAAAAATCATTATTCTTGTGTACGACAGACTACCACCTTCGGAAATGTTGTCATTTGTTTTTCCATTAACACATCTCATAGTTGGGTATGATGATTGTTGTAAATATTATATATTATATTTATAAAATAATCATACCTTTTTATTTATTATATAATATATAACATTTTTATATTTCAATGTGTAAGGGATACGATAATGCCACTAGTGTGGCTGGTGGACTATCACTGCAAGAACCGATGTGATTCATTTTTTGCTACTGCATTACATGGAAGTTAATAAAGTTTAAAATAATAAATATATGTAATATAAATTAAATATTACTGATAAAGATGAAATATTTATCATTTTTTAGGTTTAATATATTATTTTATTTCTCAACCATTTACTCACTGAAAAAGACATTATGTCGTTCTGGATGTGTGGACTTCTACCTCGTCGACGTAATGCAATTCCCTTTCTTCAACACCACATCACTAGAATGGTATATATAAGTATATTAGTTAATTATTATTTTATATCTCACTTAATTAAAAATCTGTATATGTATATGTTTTTTACATTGTTTCCATAATGGTTATAGAAAAAATGGACATGTTACGCATGCTTATGTAAGACCTACCATCTTCATAATAGTATCATTAGTTTAATCTTCAAAAAATATTTAAATACATTTTTAAATGAATAATTTCTTTATAAATATTATTATTATATCATGATTAGTACTGTGAATATTTTAAAATAATTATCCCATTGACCATAGTTAACCTACCAAAGTCATTTTTGAATCAAATTCCAAATATGGTAAAAAAACTCTGATGTAAATTCAATTGATTAAGTAATGAATATAATTTGCTAATAAGTGAAAAAAGTTAATAATAAACATGAAAAATGTTCTCATGAAAGTAATAATTAAATTTAGTTTATTATTCTATAAGATAAAAACAAAATTGACATCTTATACTCCATATAAGGGACATCATCTCAATTTCCATTTGTTGATGCATATTTTGATGTCTTAAGGATATATTTTGATAAGAGGTGTGTATAAAGAACCATTGACATGTTATATCATGACTTAATATATTCTCATGGTGGTCAATGTTTTTTAATGTTATTATTTTTGGGGGCTTATGATTCATGTGCTTCCCTAGTGATAAGGAACTTTTACATTAAAAAAATTATCTTTTACTATTTTTCATTCAAACTCCCATTCTCGTCCATGTCAATGTTTAAAAAAATATATTTCCATAAAATATTTATAAATTAAAAATTTTCACACTTATTAATTTATTTTAATATCTTTTAATAATAATATTTTCACACATTTTACGTGGAACATTTTGACAAATGATAGAAGGAAAGTCATATTCTTAACGTGCATGATGATAATGACTTTTCCAACATCATTTCCATTATTTGATTTCTGGATTCCATTATAAGATTCCATATTTTCTTAAATAAAAAAACCATGTTTTCATTTTTATTTGGATATTTTTGGTACTGATAATTGTTTTTTAAAAAAAATGGATGGTTTTTTTATTGAAAACAGGTTTTTAAAAGAAAGTATTTATTATATCAAATATTAATTTTATTATGAGTAAAAATAATTTTTTAAATATTTTTTTATTGAAATGTGAAAGAATAAAAATATTTTTATCAATGAAATAGTACATTGGAATTACACATGAGAAATGTGTGTGCCTATATAACATCGTCTGATCCCATTACAACTTATATGATTGGGAATACAAGATAGATTTAGGCAAGCCCTTTACAACATATATGATAGGGAATCCCAGATATTGTAAAGTGGGCCCATTTTATCATAAAAAATGTGTTCACCTAGTTACTTCTCTAATTTAGTGGGTATCTTTTTTGTCTTAATATGAATGAATGATAGAGATACCAAATGGTTTCTCTTGTAGATTTTACACGCATACTATTACTTATAAAATGGGTTCAAAACATGTTATGAATATCGTGATCTAAATTACTTAAAAGGGGTTTTAACTGATTTTTATGGGTTTTATAGGATTTATTTGATTAAAAAATGTGTGTTTTTTATAAAAATGATTCATTTATTTTTCTCAAATAACATTTATGTGATGGTAATTATTTAATGGGTTTTCTTGTTTTCACTATACTAACGGTTTCTGTTATTTTATATCCTTTATTAAGATTTTTTCCGCATACCATGGTTTAAAATTATTTTCAATTTATTTTTAAGTGAAAGGATGATTTCATGTTGAAATTCATGAATATTTCCCAGGAAACAAATATTTTTTAAAAAAATTATATGGTGGTAAAAATGGATACAGTTTGGAAGTTTCCACATTTTTTATAGTTTTGTAATGTATGACTTATGTCCTTACTCTATAAAAATATAAATCTAAAAAGAACATCAATGTGAAAGAATATAAATTACTAAATAAAACTCAAGATTTTTTAATGTTTAAGGTCTGGTCCATAAAGAAGTTATGTTGTTGTAAGGAAATTTCTAGGTAATTAAATTTAATTAAAATAAAATTGATAATGATTTAATGTGAAAAGCATTTTATTTTTCTCAGGATGTTTTAAATAATATCCTATGATCCTTATAAAAGTGTATGATCACTTTTGTAGTTAGAAGGGGCCACTTAGTTATTTTTATGAGATTATTTATATTTATATTAAATTGAATAAATATTTATTTATCTTGGAATTATATAAGTACCCAGGATTGTGGATGAGGATTAGTATGCTTGGAAGATGCTCGATAGAGCTCAGAAAAGGTATAACTCTATGTTCATTGTGCATGTCCTAATTGATAATGACTAAGTGTGATTTTCATGAATAATAATTATGGGTTTAAGAAGATTAAAATTTGAACAATAGATTCCTTATGTTAGAAGACATGGTGGAATTTAACCTTTGAGGATGAGAACAAATATTTTTAACACCTTGTGTAATTTGGGATTGACCTTCAAATATGTCCCCATGTGTTGAAGGTGGAAGTGTGGCTAATGTTTGGAATTAGGTAGGTATAATGTTGTGATATGTGATACATGATATCCTAGGTTATGATCATAGGACTGGTGGCTATACAAAATGTTCTTAGGGATGAGTGAGGATGGACAAGGCGATTATAAATATCTCAAACAACTGGGAAATATATCTCGGGGTAGGGGGAGAGTCTTGGTGTGTGAGGTGATCATGGTATGTCTTTTGATACTAGGGGTATATGATGGAAATTGTTTCCTACAAGTTACGTGGTAGGGTATCTCACTTAAGGAATGAGTGATGAGACCCAAGTGGGGTCATTGGAGTTGTCTAGGACATAGAATTAGAAGTCTAAAGGGGATTTAAATGAGAATTGAACTCCACCTATTAAAGAAATGGTATAGTAGAATTTGATGGATTGGTATTGTCCTAAGGTAGAAGCACAGGGAGTGATGTTGGGTTCTGGAGACATTGGATTAGAATTAGTGGCCTTTTTTATAATGATACTATGAGTGATATAAATATAAAGTGGTGACAAGAGTGTTCCTATATGAATGATAAGAGAATGATATGGGTCCTTAGGACCTAATGGATACCCCATTGGGTGAGGAAAGTCATGTTCGATGTGAGGGGCTAGGTTTCAAACAAATATCATGATAGGATCAAAAAGTGAGTTGTGTGATGGGTTGCATGAAATACTTGTGTTTCATGTCTTTGTGTTAGTCAAAAAACTTTGGCAGGGGTGAGGATCATAAGGATTGATAGTTATAAAAATGCAGTGGGTTTGGTTATGGTAGGTGAACCTCCAAGTGTATACTTGCTTCAAGAGATTGATGGACATTTATTTAGTAGAATTAGGTTGAGGACTGCCCTGGGGGATGGGTCATGCATTGGTTCAGGACATAGATGAGTGACTTTTCTAGGATTTGTCTTTGGTTGAGGAATTCCAATGAGAGGGATAGGCCATGATGTGTTGTGAGACATGGATGACAAAACAAACATTGTGTGATGAGAGAATGTTTAGTATTTTTATATTAGACCTTACCATATTCCATTTGGTAATGGGATGAGGCTTTGTATGGTGCCTTCCCAGAGTTTTTGAGTATGGGTAAGGTTTTGGGATCGATATTATAAGGTGAACATAGGTTCAATAATCAATTTGAATTAGGTATTATTAGGAATTTTGGTGGCCTAGTTAGAACATGGTGACCAAATTGGCCCGCATTCCTTATCAGGTGATGTGGTGTCTCAGTTATCTAATGATGATATAATAATAAAATTTATTTATGTATTTTCTCTATTGTATAAACACTCATATGATTGATTTTTTGGGGTTTTAATGATATAAATAACAAGATATTAAATTAATCAGAAGTTATTAAACCCATCTCCAAGTATATCCCATGAAAGATAAATGAAAATGTGATAACCCAAAATGAATAAAGTTTGTAAACATGTGTACCTTATAATGAATAGCCACTACATTTTCATCACCACCAATGAACAACATCAAAATAAATATCACAATGTGGTGGGATAATTATATTTCACGGCTAGATGTATCTACTTTCTAATTTTAATTGCATTCCACACATGTTGTACCCCAAATCATCTATGATGTTCTAGAATCTCATGCATAATAGAGGTTATAGAAGAGATATTTAGGGTGATATAGTTTATATAAAGTACAACCAACCTATTATTTCTGGGTAATTGTGTATAAAAAATCCAAAGGAGTATGATTTTTGATGCATACATCAACACATGAATTTAAAATTTTGATTTTATACATCATATAATTCACGATTTGTATGGATGAATATTTTTAATTCCCATGAATTTCAACTTAAAAAATGTTTTTTTAATTATGTATAGATGAAAGATCAATGATAATGATAATTTTTGTCATTTTAATTCCAAATATTTCATATTCTGCGTATACATATCATGAACGATGTAAACCCACACTATTTAACCTCTTATATCTTATAAAAAAGGCATTATGTCATATTACTTTTAATCTACCACTTGTAGAGAATCCTCAAAGACTTAGTTCCATATGAAATTAAATTTTATCATATATAATAACTTGTGAAACCATATCCAAAACTGATTTTGGATATACATTATATTTTTTTTAAAAATATATCATTAACATCACATTGTATCAACCATAAGAAATTCTTGGTGAATACCCAACCAAATAACATTCAGATTTACTCTAAGATATTTTAGAGCATCTATCTAAGTCAAAATTAGTACTCATTCATTCTAACAAAATGTATTATACCATGATTATTTATATCATTGATAAAAAATATGAATATATAGATCAATATATATTTAAAAAAAAGTGACTTATAGACAATCATCAATGAAACCCAAGATATATAGGGGTATTTTATGATCTATATCAAACACATGTATCTCGATACCTAAGTCCACCTATTTTCATCATGTGGAAACATCCATTCTCATATTTTCCTCTTGAGTGATTGATCTAACCTTTGAATACATCACATTCTAATCATAATTATAGATAAGAACATAAAATATACCTATTCTGGATGGATTTCAAATATCTAGTTGTGGCCAAAAACTCTCATGGTCAATCTTAATTGAGGTCCCATATGTCATAATCCTTGTATATAAGTAAAACATCTATCTTGGTTAAGCTATAATATATTAAATGATCAGAAACAAACCCAACCACATCTATATTAGCCATGTCATTATGTAAACTTGTGTAAATAGGGTATAAAATTATAAAATTTCTCATTCTATATATCTCAACAACATCAAGTAATAGAGAACAAAATAGGATAGATTAACACTAGTGTACTAAATAAGTATTTATATAATTCGTTGTGGTATACATAGAAGGTATTTCAAAACATATAAGGAGTCATATTATTTATTTCTTATATTATGAAAATATTCTATATCTATATAAAAGAGTCATACTCCTCATAACCTAAACATTTCTTCAAAAATCCATGATGAAAATCATTTAGGGATAAACTCAAAGTCATACTTTCATAGTTCAATTATCATTAGTAATCAAGAAATACATATTTATATATACATTTATTCAAACAAGATGAAATAATATTGAAGCCGAGTTTTCTTTTTAATATGATACATTTCATACTCTTAAAAACTGTTATGAATACTTAACAAACGAAACCCATGAACCTATTTATCACATCATATATGTAAAACATATAGATTATCCACGGGTTTCTTTCACTTTTTAGGTTTTGTTAAATATTTATATCATATTTAATTCCAAATACATATCTAAATGACTATATGATAAAGCACATCCACTATATTCGTTAGTGATAAACATCTATGAAGTAGTCTATGTTGAATAATGGTGAGATTTAAGAATCATATTCCAAACTATCCAAGTCTTTGAACATATTTAAACCTATTTACTTCAAATAATCAAATTCTATAACATAAAATTATTGATTCTACTTAGAGTTTTTTATGGTTATCATCAAAAAACTTGTAACTCTATTCCATCAAACATTTACCTTGAAATAATGTAACTAATTACATTATTTTTAGTAATACATCATAAGATATTATAGGATATTAAGTAAATTTCTATCAAACCTAGACTAATATAATATTTTAATGTGGGAATTTTCTTGAGCACAAAAAACACCCAGAAACCTCATAGAAATTATACTCCTTTCAATATATAATTTTAAACATAAACCCCTATTTTTATTTTAGAAATAAATCGTATTTATTTTTAGGGTAATATTTAACAAAGAAAAAATTGATTCTATATCATATTTGGGATTTTATGTGTTGGGGAGATTTTTATTCGAAATGAATTATTTATTAAAATATAGCACTAATGGGTGGAAGAATCATATTCCCTCTTATTTTAAAAAATATATGGATAACAATATTAAACTAGATAAAACATTTTTATCGAAATATTATTCTTAAAACATTTTACAGTAATTGTGGAATCATTCTTCCACAATCCTATTATACATTAATTTATTTTTATAATACCATTCTATGAAAAACACCCAATTTTTATTTAGGAAATTACACTTACTTCCTTTTGATAGGTATATTTAAAATATATGGTATAGGTTTCAAATTTTTTATTCTATATGATTGGAACATACTCTAAACAAATTATTCATTATTTTAAAATATAGTATTAATTAAACACAATGAAATAGAGTTAAAATAATTTTTATGTGTAATGGGGGTCTGAAGTAGTGATGTCTCAGGGTGTCCACATGAAATAGGTTTACTCCCCCGAGTGGAAAAGATCTGAGACCTGATAAAGAAATATTGTTATAATCCTTGGCTCTCCTTGGTATCGAGGAAGTGAACAATAGTATTCCCTTTGTGCCATGTATAAAAAACATCCATACAGTTGTGTATTATACCTTCTCACCTTCCAACGATATATTCAATAGACCAGGGGTAAGAACAATGTTTTATAGAGCATGATAAACCATAAGAGAATCTGTTTCAACCACTATGAGGTGGATATTATTCTAGCTGCAAAGAATGAACCAATGAGAATATCATTATCCTCCAATTGAATGAAGCCACCTAAAATAAGGAAATCACTAAAGTCAAGGACCATAGATCCCATTATATCCCAGATCACCACACCAACCAGCATTATTCACCTGCTGCGTGAACCATCGGTGTTAATTTTGAGGATCACAAGATGAGGATACCCACGTACCCATTTCCATAGTATAGTAATGTGACTATTTGGCGTGGAGGTTCCATCGGTAAGGGGGTTGGTCAAGGGGGATGACTCACATTATTTTCATAAACAAATTAGCTCAAGAAGATCATTATTAGTTTTGAAAATGATTCATGTTCTAGTACTTTTGGTTCTATTATGCTGTTATTTGTTCCTCTTTGTCTATATACACCATAAACCTATAACTCATATTTGGATAAAATTTTTGTCTATGTTAATTTTTTATCCATATATTTTTATATACACTTTTTATAGAAATTGACATGTCATAAACCATGTGAAAAAATTTAAGCATATCATACTTGTTCATAGCCACTCTTTTTCATCAAAAATATTCTCTTATCAAATAAGATAAATAAGATGAAAATAAAAATATTTTACTTATATTCATTGTACATTTATAGAAAAAATTCATTTAAATCCCAAATATATTAACTATTTAACTTATATCATGAATATAAACTAAAGTATAAATCAGTTATTCCTTTGATTTTGAACTCCTTTTTTTTAAAACAGTTTTTAAAATATCAAATTCGGTATATCTCTTAAAATCAACGAATAAGTTTCTATGACATCCACAATTAAAATGAAAATTCCATGGATTTTAGAAACATTGTCAGGTATATCTTGGATAATCAAATCATATTTAATTATTTATCTTCTTTCTTGAAAACCCTGCGATTAAATGTTTATGATTTGATTCTTGAACAATCATTGTTAAAATTCTCAACTGATTCATCGACTACTAGTTTTAACATTAACCTAATTTTATTCTCTATATTGTTCTTTAGAACCTATAAATCATATACCATGTTCATCTATATCCATAGCACTTTGAGAATATCTAGTAGGCATTCTATATATTTAATTATATTTTTATATAATTTCCATTGATGACAATATTATAAATTATCTAACCATAACTAACAATTTCTCATCTCTGCTGAAATCATGTTATAAAATTAAAAAA
This sequence comes from Viscum album, assembly GCA_963277665.1. Classification (NCBI taxonomy): domain Eukaryota; kingdom Viridiplantae; phylum Streptophyta; class Magnoliopsida; order Santalales; family Viscaceae; genus Viscum; species Viscum album. Next base: position 1,185,083,203 of record OY728145.1, read on the forward strand.
AGTGATAATCCTTTTATATTAAGAACACCCATCTCATTTCATTTAGAAATCTATTTCTTACAATCTTCTATAATGAGAAAAAGGATATATAAATACACATATTATGAAAGGTTTATCAAATCCCGATATATCAAAGTATTAATACAGAAACTCCTTTACTAAATTATATGAAATAAATCATCATGTTTAAAATATAATCAATATCTGGCCTTTTGTATATTTATATCACATTGTAAAACATTAATCTATTATCATATATCATGTATAATAATAAACATTATTTCTATAACCAATAATGTAATAAGTTATCCTTTAGTCACATGAAGTCATCAAAATATTCAATTTTATTTAATATCATTTTACATTCCGATTACTTTTGAGTATATGAGACTAAAATTATTTAAACAATTGATTTCTCCAGTAATATTCAGTACATGAGTGGAGAATTGGATTCCTATTGTCGTTTTTTGGCCAATTCCTTTAAAACCTTAAATAAATCACTCAATGATTTCAAAAGATTCTATATACAGTTGTTGAACAATTTGAACACTCTTTTAATGATTATAGAATTTTTATAACAGCAAAAAATTTCCTTAATAATATTCTATATATAAACAAAATTTCTTATGAACTCTTATTTGACTTAAAATTATTAAGACCTACATATATTAAGCTTATACTTATCAAGGATTGTTCAAAATCATCAGCATGATGATGATGATGATTTGTACAAAAAACTATTATCTTTTGAGTATCAGGTGTTATTAATCATTTAATAATTACTATTAAATGGGCTCCCAATAAAATTATCACTTGTTTTATGCATCATATCTATTAGTAGGAAAATATCCATTTTCACTAAGAAATGATTTTTCTTTGGAATTCAACTCCACAGATAGATATTTAGGTTTATAATCATCCCAACCATAACATAAATGATTCTTAGATAGTCAATATAGAAACTCTTTGTCCAATCTATCACATGGATAAAGTCAACTATATTCTTCTAATAACCTTATCCTATTTGGGTCTCTCTGCTATATTAACCCAAATAAAATGCCAAAAACATGATAACATAGTACAATCCTAGGGAACCAAACTTTGGTGTGACATAACCAGGGATGTTTCAGTGTCACCTATGCTCTATTTCATTACACAAGATAAACTAGAGGAACCAAGATTTTTCATCACCTACCTAGTGGGATGATCAAGGTCTTGAAAAGTGTCACATTTGAAGAAATATGAAACATTTTTTAAGTTAATTTTAGTCTCCCTATATTTTATTATGTCATTCTCATTATGTATGTCTAATTCTAGTGATTTTGGTTATAAATCATATTCCCTCCAAAAAATCATTATATTCAAACAATCTTGCCAATTATTCTTTAGCCAACCTACATTATTGTGTTACTCACAAAAAATAAAAGTCATTTATATTTATATATATCTGAATTATACATATGTATAAGGTACATGAACAATTCATGTACAATTTATAATTTTATGTTATTAAACATATCTATGTTAATAATATGGAACTGATAGAAAGAAAACCCCATTAATTTCCCTAGAAAAAGGCATAGGCCTCCTGGTAAGTTGGTTGTCTGAATCCATGCCCCTCTACCCATGGAGACATTATTAAACATAGAATTAAATTTACAATAATAAAACCTAATATGAATAAACTATTTTCAACTGCTAAATTCAATCTAATAACTCCAAATACTAAGTGAGTTTAAGGAATATGAAAACAAAATCATTAACAATACCTAACATATAAAGCTACGCTCTACCATAGAACTAATTTAAGATTTTAAACTAAATAATTCACAATATTAACATTTATTAAACAAATTTCTTAACATGAATATAGCATGGATAAACCTTTTAAATAAAAGATTAATTACAATTTTTAAACAAGAGATAATTATTACTAGACAATTCATAAATTAGTTCTAACTATAAACCCTTTTATAATTTCATCTTTAACATTATAAAGATTCCATAATTTTGAATTTAAAATTTTAATTTTCATTCTAATATGAAATCTTTCATATTCATCATTATATGGAATTTTAATTTTAAATATATAATATTTTATAAATTATAAATATTTTATAATAAAATAAGAAAATATCATATTCTTAGTCATCATTTAAACCTTGATCATATTTTTCATTAAACCACTCTGGATGATTCTAAAATAATATCAAAATAAAACGCCTTTAATTTATACAATTCAAATTAGTTATTCATGAACAATTCATAATTTAAATAAAAACACTTTTATACTTTGGCCTTATTTAATAATTTATAACCCATTATAAATCACTTCTTATGATTTACAAATAAACTCTTTTATTTCTAGTTCATAATTAATGGAAGATATTTTTTTTAAAAGGTATATTATATCTAATATTTAAGGAATATTTAATATTAGATGTTTTACAATAATTAACTATTTAATTATTGACCATTTATTATTTATTAATTAATACATCCATTATTAATTATTATATAACCCAAAAATAGATTTTATAATTATTCAAAACCTTTTATAAACCATTTAAATACTTTTACATGTTAATCATGTTTTAATATTTTTAAAATAATTATGTTTACCCTTTTCTGGAATGCATATTTTTTGTAAGGGTAACCACTTTACACCCTTATAAAGACATTCTATGGAAAGGTAATTTGATTCTAGTTCCTTAAAATTAGGGTAGAACTAGTTTTATTAATGTCTCATAGGGGTATCCCCAGTTTTTTCAAGGCAATACGTCAGTTTCCATTACAAAAAACTTAAAAAATAGGTACTTACTTTACACAATTTTTGGCAAAAAATTTTGGGACAGAGAAGAAGCCAAAAAGAAGGCACCACTGGCAGTGTCGCAAAGCTATTTTGCAGATTGTTCCCAGCACCGCGGCCACTGCGAAGTAAGGATGTGGGACGCTCTATGAATTAATTTGATGTTCAAGAACCCACCATAAAGCTAGGAGGCAGGATGCTCCATGAAAGTATTTTACATTTGGGAACCCGCTTCAAATAAAGGAGTCGGGATGCTCCGCAAACGCATTTGACATTCGCGAACCCGCCGTGAAGTAAGGAGGCGGGATGCTCCACGAACACAATTGATGTTCACAAGCCCGCTGTGAAGCAACCAAGTCCCTCTTCCCTCCACATAAGATCCGCTTCACGGTGCATCTTACCTATAAATATTGGGCTCCCCCTGATCCAAAAGAACAGACAATTCGACCTTTCGACTTCCCACATCCCAAATCGTGAAGCATCCATGGGCTCTCTGAACCATGAGCTGCGCGAGGTTCATCTGCTTTGCAAAGTGTCTCCCCTTTGTCTTCTTTTGATCCCCTCTTCTGAAAGGGATTCCTATCATGAAACCAACGGGCCTTCACGAAGGAAGGGGATCCCCAAGGGGACTCGGGTCATCACAAAGCATTTATGATTCGTGAAACATCCTTCATGTACACATAATCCACATGCTAAGGTAGGGTCACTCTACTTCATGAAGAACATTGCTTCTCAACACCTTGCTTTGCGAGGCACATTTGCTCCGTGTGGCTGTGCTCCGCAAATGCCTTTCCACTTCACAAAGCACCACCCATATGCACCTATGTCCTATGCTTAGGCTAAGACACCCCACATTGCGAAGCACACCCCTTGACATGTTTCCTCCACCACACGGAGCAACATAGCTTCACAAGTCCCCATCCCGTGAACCCCTCTTCTTTGCAAATCCTTTTCCCGTGCGGACCTCCAGGTTTGCACGGTGTGACTTCAAAGTCCCTTGGACGATACTGCTCAATGGGTTGCTTAGCCTCATGCTTCTTTCAATAGGCAGGCTAATGACAATTTCTTCTTTTCATAGTCATGCTAACATGGTCCCCTCTATGTTTCTATCAATGACACACCCTCACCACAACCTTGCATGTCCCCTCTCTACACCAAGGAGTAGAGGGTACCAGTTATGTAAGTCCTAGGGATGCATAAAAAACCCAGCTCATCCGAGCTGCAGGACGATAAACTGGAAAGCACCTTCATCCTTAGCACATGACATTAAACTGTGACCTTGCCATGTGCCTCGCACGCAGGGTACCCCCACCTTGGTCATTCTGCACGCCAACTGGTCTCTATAAGGGATGATATCCTCCTAATGGGAGTGGAATTTTTCCACGGGGGAAGAGCGACCATCTCGGTGTAAGACCCTAACCTTTTCGTAGGAGGCAGCATCACTACTCCTCCTTTCATCTTCAGTCCCTAGGGCTGGTGTAGGGTGTGACATGGGATGGTGCTTCTCCTTTCTTCAGTCCCAAGTCCCTCTCCCACTGTGCTTTGAAGCCATCGAGAATCCATCCTTGAGTAAGTCCAAATATTTCTCTCCCTAGGACGCCTAGAGCGTAAGCCCCACTTCACTTACCATGGACGCACCTTTCACAATGTGATCATTGGGTCTCTACTATCTCTTGTTTCTCACATCGAGGATGAATCACGTGGGATTAGTGTGAGCATTGAAGATGAAAAACACCATGGGTAGCCTCAGAGTGTAAGCCACATTCCACCTGAACTGTGTGGACTTTGATCCCTACCAACGTAGGGTACATAGGAAGCCTCCACGAGGATCAAGCCCACCACCCGGTCATTCCGACCTCCATCATGTCGGTTCACAAACACCATGGGAAGCCTCAGAGTGTAAGCCCCAATCCATCTGAACTATATGGACTGTGATCCATGCCATACCATGGTACATATAAATCCTCCATGAGGTATAAGCCCACCACAAAGTCGTTCTAACCTCCTACACGTCGGTTCACAAACACCATGGGCAGTGTCAGAGTGTAAGACCCATTCCACCTGATCTATGTGGACATTGATCCCTACCAAGGAAGGGTACATAAGAATCCTCCATGAGGTTCGATCCCCACACTAGGTCATTCTGACCTCCATCACGTCAGTTTACCAACACCACGGGCAGCCTTAGCATGTAAGCCCCATTTCGCCTGAACTACGCGGACTGTGTTCCCTACCAAGGCAGGGTATATAGGAAGCCTCCACGAGGTTCAAACCCACCACCCGGTCATTTCGAACTCCTTCACATTGGCTCACCAAACACTGTGGGTTTCCTAGAGTGTAATCCCTACACCCATATTCCGAACTACGAGGAATTTGATCCTTGCCAATGTAGGGTAAGTAGGAAGCCTCCATGAGGTTGAAGCCCACCACCCATTGGTCCAGACCCGCTTAACGTTAGTTCAGCCAACACTGGGCAGCCTCAGAGTGTAATCCCTACACCCATCTGAACTACATTTTCTTTCATCCTTTCCATGGCAGGGTACGTAGGAAGCCTCCATGAGGTTCCAACCCAATATTGGGCATCCTCAAAGTATAAGCCATGTTCCCCCTAAACTACGTAATCTTTGATCCTTACCATGGTAGGGTATGTAGGAAGCCTCCACGAGGTTCAATCCCATCACTGGGCAGCCTCAGAGTGTAAGCCCCATTCCACCAAAACTACGTGGTCTTTGATCCTTGCTAAGGTGAGGTACATAGGAAGCCTCCCTGATGTTAGAGCCTATCACTCATGTCTCATCTTGATATCTCCCTCGATCCTATGTGTCTCGGGAAGGTCATGCCCCAACACGGAGGTTCCACTTCCTTTAGGTCCCATCCATGTTTCCATTCTCATGGGCTGCCTCCCCAGGTGTTCCATCATCCCACCGAACTATGTAGACACTACCACAAAACTGGGCAAAGCCAGCGCCATCCCTTTATCTGCGCTAACGAAAAAGCACTGATAAAGGGGGGGGGGGGTACCTTTATCACCACTAAAATAAGCACTGATAAACATACCCCTTTATCAGCACTTTCTTTTAGCACTGATAAATGGACCCCCTTTATCAATGTTTTTTTAGTAGCGCTGATAAGGGGTGGAGGGCTTTATCAGCACTTTTTTTAAAAGCACTGATAAAGGGTTCAACTTCAAAAAAAATTAATTAAAAAAATTATATTAATATATAAATATATCAATATAGTTATATTGATATAAATATAATATATACTTTTTAAATATATTTTAGATAAGTATAAATATACATTTACACTTATTATACATAATATATAAGATATTTAGTGAAAATGTATTATAAAAAAATTTAAATTTTTTTTAATTAATAATTTGATAATTATTATGGATTAATAGTAATTTAATAACAATATGAAGACTAAAAAATTAAAAAAAATTAAAAAAAGATCCAAAATATGTTGAAAACGCAACTCAAACTTCAAACGGCCATAACTTTTGATCTGGGTGTCTGTTTGAGCTCTACCACATATCAAATCGAATCCTGCGACGAGATCTACGTCACTATGTCTAGGTAAAGCCCTAGTAATGGTTTTTTGGAGGCTAAACGAGGCCCATAAGGCCTCCAAAATTGAGTTTTTAGTCGGGGTACCCAGATTCTTTAACATTTTGTGGGTTTTTAGCCTTGTTTAAGGAGGTATTATTGGATTTTTTAGGTGGGAACTGAATTTATTCCAAGATATTAAATTCATATTGATATTATGGCTTTGAAATTTTATCATTTTTTATAATGAAATGCTATTTATAATCAATTATATAACTATATGTACATATTTTTTATACATTGACACCTAAAAATTAAATTTTTTAAATAAATAATTAAACATATTTACATATAAAATATATTAGCTTTATCTAAATAATAACTAATATCCATTTTATTTAAAATACCAATAAATGAATATTTATAAAACAACTATATATTAATATAACTATATATATATATATATAATTATATATATTTAAATATAACTATATATATTAGTATAACTATAAATATATATATTAATATAACTATATATATTAATATAACTATATATATTAATATAAATATATATTTCTTTACAAATAAATATAACTAAATATATATATATAAATATATATATATATATATATATCCTAAATAAGAGAACAAATCAATATAGGGGAGTGGAAAAGGCTTTAGGTGCATAGGGGGGAGGTCTCGAGATCAAATCCAGGTGGAGGCAGGGGCGTGCACGCAAATGTGATTTAGATGGCTAGCGCTGATAATGGGTGTAGGTGGTGCGGGCGGGCGCTGGAGCTTATGGAAAGTGTTGTTAAAGGGGGGGCTCAAGGGCTGTAAAAATCCCCCCCCCCCGAGATTGGCAGTTTTATTTTATTTTTTTAAAAAAATTATCAGCGCTAAAAAAAAGCGTTGATAAAAGGGGTCTTTTATCAGCACTAAAAAGAAAGCGCGGATAAAAGACCCTTTTATCAGCTTTTCGTTTTAGCTCTGATAAAATGGGTCTTTATCAGCGCTTTTTGGAGCGCTGATAAAGGGGACCCCATCTTTATCATCGTTGGCTTTAATAGCGCATTTTCTAGCACTGTTAAAGGCCATTTTTAGCACTGATAAAATCCATATTTGTAGTAGTGAGACTTTTATTACCTTCCTCAAAGATACGTAGGAAGTCTCTTCAAGGCTCAAGCCCAGAACCATCGTCACCCCCATGGTGGTTCCATCCCATTAACCATACAATTCACAGAACATTACATCATCCATCCTGATCCTTACCCAAGCCGCCACATCCCGATGGGATCATGCCACCCCATTCCCTGTTCCCACAAACAGCTCTTGGGAAGCCTCCCATGTGTTGGCCCCAATATCGGTGTTCCCTCAAGGGGTTTCCTCCATCTGATCCACTATAGTCAGTGTTATGATCAGCTCAATCAATTTCTGCTGGACGTTAAAATCATGGCATACCCCATGTTAAGCATGGGAAGCTGAGGACAACCTCAGATACATGCCCATGGCATACGATTCCCCGCATTCGATGTGGGATGCCTTGGGCTCTCGTGCCCTCAAGAAGCCCTATAATCAAGGAAAAAAGATATACATGTCAATCACCCATCGTCCAGACATGCCAATGATGTACCACGTGACTACTCCCCTAACCAAAAGATGCTACCCTAACCGGACCACTTTGAATGTCCTGACAGAAGCAGCATAATTTACTGGTGTCCATGAAGATATGTCACTAATAAGAGTTTCACGAAAAATGTATTAAATCAATGAGGGAGACCCAGAATAGGTGACGAGTTATGAGGATGAATCCACGAAAGGAAGAACTGACATCCCATCATCCCGTTTTGATCAAAGAGAAGACGTCCTTAAATAAGGTGCAGAATCCACCCGCCAGTGGAATGCGGGAATGCAGGGCAATAATAAATGCATCCCTCATCACCAAATAAGAAGGATGCATGCACCTCGATGAAAGTGTCGGAAATAGAAATGGTGAACCCGATGTGAAATTATTCTCCTAAAAATAGAGATTAGTAGCACTCTAGGATTCAATAGATTGACTTGTCACCGAATGCAGACATCTGGCACCGTGTCCCACCAAAAAATAGTAGGCTTGGCATGAAACTCACTAGAAATTGGGGAATTAGAACGTTGGACATTCCCATTCTGTGACATTGTTAGCATGGATCCCTCTTACCGATCATGGAAGACGGGATGATGCTGGGGCATTGGTCATCGATTCTTTTTTTTAGCACTGACGATTTCATCTCCCTACTTCTCAAGAATCATTGTTGCCTCAGGGATGCGATCACCGCCTACCCGTCTATGCAGGGGTAGGGGCAGCGCCAACATAGCCACTCTGCATGGCTTCACCACTTCTGCGACGGCCTCTGCGTCCACGACCGTGGGGTGCCCACGCCCCCTCTCCCCATCAGATGTTACCCAACGAATGGTAATTAATCACCTCATCCATCATTATGAAGAGAAGGGAATAATCCCAACCTGAGATAGGGCCCACCTAGGTCTGGAGGTGTCTTCACCTCACCGTTAACGCCGCCACTGAGGGCCGTGCAGGGATCCATTTCTCCCCACCCCGACATACAACCGCTTCAAGAGGCTTTCCCTAGAGCACTTTGAAAACTTCATGCCTTATGCTGATGAGGTAGGTGATGTTTGGCCCAGCCTGGTCAAAGTCTCAATCCAGGGGCCCCCAACAACCGCTCCCACCCGGCCGCATCAGCGTCACCACCCGGTCTTGCTGGAGGAGAAGTAGGTAAGCTATGCCCATGCACCACTAGCCTCGGCTCTTCCGACCCAACGCCAGCGTAGGGCACGGGCTGAGGAGGATGCCCGCTAAGGGGCGTCAATGTCAACAACTACTATGGCCCGATCCATCGTCGACGTATATCATCAGGTCCATTCACACACTGAGTAGGGGCGCTTATACGCCCAACCAGGATCGAGGCACCAACCGCCCCACGGGCAGGCTATGTCGACTCTCTTGGTCGTAGGAATGACTATTGTTCGCCATGAACCTACCCACAACGATGACACCCTGTATGAAGGTCCTCCCCATACTAACACCATAGAAAGCATGGGTATTCCCTGCTTCAAGGATTGTCATGGAGGTCCACCCCGTGCCAACCCCCATTTGAATGATGGTCCACCCCATGGCAGTGATGTTCGGTACAGAAGCCTCTCCCATGCCCATTACATTAGGTATGAATTCATTCCTCCTGCCCCTGATCTCTGACATAGGGACATTTCCCATCTGGTCTCTCTCCAAGGTGGGGATCCTCCCTACGTCCTCTCCCTAGCTGGTGAAGTTCATCCTTGCCTCAACAACCAGAGGGGTGAAGGCCAGCCTCGTCCCACCTACACCAAGCATGAAGGTCCTCCCCATGCTCTTATCGGTTCCAGTGGAGGTCTTTCATGCTCTAGTTCTATTCATGGAGGTACTCCCCATGTCCCCTTCGACATCTTTCTTGGTTCTCCTCACACCCTGTATTTCATTGGTGGAAACCCTCTCCTCCCCAGTACTAGTGCGACTGAAGGACCCCATGTCAGAAATCAGCCCTATCCCAAGGAGGCACCCAAGGGTAGGAAGGTGGGTCATCGCCACCACAAGAATAATCCTAGGAAGGCCTGGACAGAGATCAAATTGGTCCACTACTCAGACTTTGAAGCGGAGTATGACTCAGCTCAAGAACCCTCCCCTTGCTCATCCAAGTCAAGGGCTGGGGTAAGAACAAGGTGCATCAGCCTGGTGCTCCCGGAATGCATGGTCGACAGGATTCCTACCTCCCTCTATAGGTATATCCAAGAGGATGAAAATCGGGCAACCCCTTAGGTTACGATCGTGCAATCACCACCATCTTTTCCGAAAGTTCTTTCTACCACCACCAGAGATCACAGAGAGATATTATGGGGACCGATGGCAAGAGATAATCATTGCGGCCTATCACCCGCAGCCCTAACCCCTGATCTAGGAACGGTTACCGTTATTCCCTCTTACCACGACATAGAAGCCAGGTTGATGCACTCATCGGAGGACAACCTGGGAATCGGCGGCCAGTCAGCCCACTCACTGTACTCTCTAGTAGCAATGCATTCAGAGTGTCCAAGTACTCCGAAAAATTATATGGGAGGCCACCCCTATAGGAAAATTCATTGATGGGGGTAGTATGCTGCCCTCCACTTTAGTCCTATCCAGCGACAGCCCGACTCGCTATGCATTATTGAGGACTTGCCTGCAGGAAGGGTCACGATCATCATGGTCGACCTAGTGGATGAGGAGGATGAGCTGGAGCTTCCTGATATAGAATTGAACCCTGAGGGTGTTCCACCATTGTAGGACCCATCGGGAAGGGTTACACGCCAATAGGGGAACCTCCTAGGTCTCCTTCCACCCACTGAGGCACTGGTACTCAGTAGGAATTCTAGTAAGGGTATAGAGAACATCAGAGCTTTCAAGCACTCTAAACCATCTGCCACAGTGCAGAAGACGGAGGAGGACCTTGATAAGGCCACGTTGAGCCTTCAACTTGCTGAGAAAAAAGAGGTTGTTTGACGAACTTCTGGCTAAACGGACTATAGAGCAACGACCCGACTATGACAATCCTAGGCCAGTACAGTAGGGGTTGGAATAACTTCCTCTCGACGAGCTACCCCTAGGATACCCTGATCAAGCCGCTCCTATGATCAGGGATGAAGCTGAAGTTCATAGAAAGAGGGGGAGATATGTCTCACCAAACCCTCCCAAATGGCGCGACAGTCAAAGGAATTCGGCTTGGGTTCCCCCAGCGGCCCTACCGGCCACCACACTAGCTGCTCCAAGAGCCGCTGAGCCTGTATACCATGTTTCAGAACCCAAAAAACTCTTATGGGTAGGGATCCTTTTCAAGATAGGGACCTCCTCCCAGATGATCCTATGGCGACACTCATAGCCGGCCTTGAGGCATTGGAAATGTGACAGGTGGCAATCACACCCGATGGAAAGGCATACCCGGCATGGGTGGATGATATGTCGATGCCTTTTGGTTTCAGGAATCCCACCTTCTCCCCCTTTAACAGGATAGGGGACTTGCCACAACATCTGGCCCACTTCAATTCAAGGTGTGGGCCCATTTTAGGGACTCCAGCGCAGTAGGAAGTTTCCATGCATCACTGTTTTGTTCAGATGTTGGAGGGTCCGACATTCGTCTGGTACAACCAGTTTCCCATCAGATCCATGACCGGTTGGGAGAACCTTTGGGGAAATTTATCTAACAGTTCATCTCTACCACCCAAAAAATGATCATCTTAGATCTATTTAAGTGTAATCAAAGGAATTATGAGTGAGTCATGAACTTTATCGCCCTATGTAAGGGGCTCACATATTCCCTGACATGACACTGACTCAGGAGCAATTACTGAAGATGTGTGTAGGGTAAATCAAGACAGAACTATTTCATTCTTTGATCACCTAGAACTACCCTGGAAGATTCTGGTACTTCTCCGACATGGATCAGTGCCTTGAGGAAGCCCTACAACAGGCCATCAAGGCACGTCCGTTGCCCCCTGTGATTCTAGCAAGGAGAGCTACCAGATCCGATCCCACCATGGTGGCCCAAATAGAGGCCCCATGAAACTAGAATTTATACTAGTAGCACCAGCCCTGCAACCCCACAGAGGCCCTCCTCTTGAGGAGGATACTTCGGCTCTGCAGGGTCCTTAGAATTGGAAAGCACCTCCGTGTAATTCACCACCACCGCCCAGAAGGGACAATCAGGGTCCACCTCTTCAAAAGGCCCCTCTGGCTCCACATCAGGGCCTGAATCCAAGGTCCCCTTTCTGGAAAAAGAAACCAATATTACTTGTTCAATGAGATTCAGGTCCCCAGTTACTTTCATAGTGACTTAGAGCATGGGATTGTACACTTTCCTGAGTGGAGAAAGCCGGAAGAGGTGAATCTCACTGATCGCCCCAACTACTTACCCTATCATCAAATTCTGGGGAAAAACCTCAAGAAGTGCTATGTGTTCAAAGACTGGAATCAAGACAAGATCAGAAACAAAATTTTCAGACTAGTTCCAGCCCCGACACAAGTGGTGGGTGTCTTGGTAAGGCCAGACAGCGGTAGCGACAGCGAATTCGACTGGCCTCAAGTTTCCAATTGTGGATCCCAAAAGTATGATGAATGGATGACTCGCAAGATGGTTTCTCATGACTAGGGCATCATTCAGAAACACCTGAATCAGCCAAAACCTTTAGAAGCTACGACCACCATTTCTGCATCATCATCTCAGCCGACCTATTCAAAGAAGAGCCAGCATCGGTGGCGCAATAAAAAGCAATGCACTCTGCCAATGTTGTTGTCGTCCCTCACTATCAGTGACTTCATGCCCCCCGGAGATTGGGATCCCTCCCAGAATCGACCTAGTAGTGGATGACCCTTAAAGTGAAAGTCAAGGGTACACTTCGGTTAATACGATAGAGTTGGTAAATCCCTATATGACTCTTGACAAAGGGGAGCGCCAGGTGAACCTCCCCAATATACCCAGGCGACACCAATGTCAGTGGAGCCATAGCCATATGGGTCATCAAGGTGCATCATTTGGCACCTCCTACCAGGACATCCATGCCACTGAGACCAGACAGCAGGCCCAGCATAGAGCTCAGCATGCACATCCTCTTCATTCGGTGTAGTCATGACCGCCTCCACCACCATTTGTGCTACTGGATCAGGTAGAGCTATCTCATCCAGACCGTGGCCAGCCTCTCTCGGCTACATGCCAATTTATGTCATCCGGTACTCATCCGACAATGACTCTCTAGGCTTTGACTAGTGAACAGCGGGAGATGCCTAGAACCAGCCAGTAGCCGGTCCAGCCGGTAGGGCCCGCCATGCCTCCAATTACAGAGCGACCTCTTGTAAGAAAAATATTGTTCCTCGCATAGAAGTATGATGTCCTCAAGCACCACTATGGAATCCCAGTGAGACTTTCCATCCTTGAGTCCCTTCTCTTTTTGTCGGATATGCGTGAGGCCCTCGCTAAGGCTTTAAGAAGCCATCTCTAGTTTGAGATAGAGGTAGGAGTTGTAGAAGCCTTTCATGCTGAAGCGGTCGAGAATATCGAATGCCAGGCCATTATTTCATTAACTGGAGAAGATGATGGCTCTCCCATACATGGGAACATCTGCCCGCTTTACATCACCGGCCAATTTAACAGCATGGAGGTTCGCCGCTATCTTTTTGACACCGGCTCCGGGATCAACCTTGTCCCGATGCAGACACAACAGAAGCTAGGGTATCTGAAGATGACCTTACTCCCTCTGATTTAAGGATCCAGGGATATGACAGGACAGAGCAGACCCCAGTCGGCAAGATCCTTTTGATGACCCAGTTCAGCGGCCTAGTTGCTAGTACCGAGTTTATTGTTATCTCCCAGGACACCGTGTATAATGCATTGATGGGTAGAACATTGCTCCACCTGCACGTGGCGGTCCCCTCATCATATCTCCAATGACTCAAGTACTCCCTTAATGGTCGAGTAGGCGTACTCCAGGGTGTTGTATCTCCTTTCACATCTTTTTAAGCCCATTATCTGGATGCAAACTATTACAAGATCAAGGATAATCATATTATGGAAAGTGAGGTTGGGCCCGCCGTAGTCACAAATGACCCCTGGGTAGGTCTGAATGACGCCTACATCTTCTACATCCATCGATTGGAGGCCATGACCCACGACATGGGGCAATTCTTTATTGTCTCTTTTAATAGAGGAAGGCATATTCCCAAGTCCAAGTGACGATGGAAAATCACCTCGTACTCCTATAAAAACAAGGATCAGGTGATCTCGGTGCCTCCAATCCCCATACGGTATCAGGTTGTCCACCCCATGGCAATGACAGTACGTCATATGTGTCTGTTCCACCGGGATAGTATTAACCAGCTCAAGCTGATTTTCCACCACTGCTTTGATATCATCAAGCATGTCCCCTTGGGTTGAAGACCAGATGGGATTAGATCAACTTCCTTCATCACTATGGTCTCAGCGGCATGTGAATCTCTTGATATGCAATCCACTGCTGTCCATGATGGTACCAGCCTCCTGTCAGGATCTGCCAACCTAGAGGATGCTCTTCCCAGAGGGAATCCATCCCCTGCAAGCGAAGAATAAAATTTGGAGGATGCTCCCCCACCTTTGAAGAAGGCATTTCTTCCACGGCCAATGAATTGGTACTGGCGAACCTTGGTAGTGAGGTAGATCCGATACCCACATTAATTAGTGTCGACATGCTCCTCGAAGAGTAGAAGTGGTATGTGGACTTCCATAAATAGCACTGTGATGTGTTCTCATGGAGTTACAACGAGATTCTTGGACTGGATCCTCAGGTGGTCTTCCACTACCCCAGTCTCCCGAAAAATCATTGGGGGTTTAAGCTACCTCCCCAAAAGATGCACCCTTCTCACGGTGCCATAGTTGAGGCTTAATTTGACAATCTAATCAGGGAAAACTTCATCATGGAGGTCTATTACCCCATGTAGTTATCCAACATTGTGCCAGTCAAGAAGAAGAACATATAGATCAGAGTTTTTATAGACATCCGATATCTCAACTGTCTTTGTCCGAAGGATGATTTTTCCATTCTAGTGACAGAATAGTTGATCGACGCTACGGCTAGGTTCCATGACCTCTCCTTTATGGATTATTACTCTGGATATAATCAGATTCGTATGGTCCTTGAGGATGAAGAGTCCACTACTTTCAGGGTGCCCCAAGGTACTTTTTGTTACCAGGTTATGCCCTTTGGCCTGAAGAATGCAGGTGCCACCTATAAGTGGGTCATGCACCGCATATTCAAGCCAATCCTCGGAACATTGGTGGAATGCTATGTGGACGATATGGTGGTCAAATATCTCCCATTCCAAGACCATCTCAAGGACCTAGAGAAGGTATCCATTTTCCTCTGTTCCTGCCACTTGATGATTAACCCGTTGAAGTGTGGCTTCGGGGTCACCTCTGGTAAGTTTCATGGATTTTTTTTCAGGTACCGGGGCATCGTGATCGACCCTAAGAAGATCAAGGCAATTAGCCAGATGCCTCCCCCAAGAAAGTTTCGGATGCTTTGAGATTTTCAAGGCCACTTATCCTATATATGTTGATTCATTGTGAATCTATCCAGCAAGTGTAAGATCTTTTCCCAGATCGTGAAGAAAGGTTCTACCTACGAATGGGACGAAGAGTGCCAGACTGAATTCAAGGAAATTAATCATTATCTACTCTAGCCTTTGGTCAGGATGCCACCAGTCTCTAGAAAACCACTGATCCTATATATGACTGCCCATGAACGATCTCTCGATGCCATTCTCGCCCATAAGAACAATGAGGGGATGGAATAATGTCTCTACTACCTCAACCGCATGCTCCATGATACAGAGACCAGATTCCCCCTCATCAAAAGAAGATTCCTTGTGTTGGTATTCATAGTACATAAGTTGTGACACTACCTGTAGCACCATGAGATACGGCTGGTCTCTCGGGTAGACCCATTGAAATACATCCTGAACTGCCCTATGTGGACCGGCCAACTAGCATGGTGTGCAGTAATCCTCCAGCAGTTTGACATCAGGGTTTTCCACCAGAAAGATATCAAGGGACAGGCATTGTCAAACTTTCTTTATGCACGTCTGACCTCCATGTACTAGTCTCTGGACTTTAATTTTCCTGAAGATTCAATCCTCTTGGTAGATATTTCCATCCCATATTAGTATATTCACTTCGAAGGTGCCTCCCAATGAACCACCGGTAGGAGGCTCAATGATCCTAGGCTCAACAGAGTGGGTATGGGTATCATCTTCATTACCCCAGCACAATCCATTTTGTCGTACTGAATCCTATTCTCACAAGGTTGTAGCAACAATGAGGCAGAGCATCAGTCTCTTATCACTGGCTTCAAGTTGGCCCTCAAGATCGATGTACCCCATTTTCATGTGAAAGGGGATTCTGAACTAGTCATCATGCAAGTCAATGGTGACTATGTTATCAGAAATCTAGAGCTTGAACCATTGATTGAGCACACTCTTCAGCTAATGGATTAGTTTCCATCTCGGCCGGAAGTTACCCATGTCCCTCAATCTTAGAATGGTTGAGCTGATGCCCTGGCTGGCCTAGATGCATCACTTGGAGAACCCGGGAAGGATTATCTAATTATACATGTGTCAAATCAGAGATTCATTGCCCCTGTCACCCCATAGGATGACGATATTCTATGGGTAAGCCATCTTATCACCGGAGCCTCCACGTCAAGAACCCTAGGTTTTTTAGATGCAGTGGTTGAAGTGACTCCCGAATGGAGAGCCCCTTTTGTCAAGTATCTCCAAAGTGGTTGCCTCTCTGGTGCCAATGATCCCCGGTAGGAAACACCCAAGCTGGAGCCTAGATGGGAAGGACCGTACATAGTTCACAGGGTTTACCCCAATGAAGAATACTCCCCGGTGACCATGGATGGTGAGCGTATAACGCCTCCCACCAATGCCAAGTTCCTCATGAAATACTTTTCCTGATTCTACTATTCATTCACGACCTTAAACTGGATGGTCCCGCATGATCCTAAATTGAACACCGGTCCCGCATGACCTTAAACTGTCCGATCCTACACAAATTTAAACTGTGCATCATACTGCATGATGTTAAACTGCATTTTAAAAACTACATATATCTTGATTCCCATCCACATGGGATACATAGGAATGCTCAAATGCCTCATCTTTAGCCCAGCCCCTGAACTCTTCTCTTTGACTATCTCCCTTGGTATAGTTCTCTCAGAGGATCTTTGTGAAGGATCTTTGCATGATACGGTGTAGGCTTCCTTAGCTCCACTCATGCCAGAATTATAACGGTCGCACCATGTGCCCGCTCCCAATTCTTCTATTCTCCCACGTCTTCAACATATTATATTAAATTGGGTGGCCTTCAAGAATTATATATGGATTGATTCCCATCCCTATGGTATTTGTAGGAAAATCCAAACATTTTGTCTATTGGCCCAACACAAACACCAGAATCTTCCCCTAGGGTCAAGACAAATGATGGGCTAGAGACTTTTTCCCCAATTGATGTTGAGCTAATCTTGATCCGGCCATGCATCCCACTCCCTAGAGACGTTCTCCTCTTTCATATATGGGTATAGCTATGCTTCACCCACACCATTTATAACAACCCATACTTTACATACATTGTTAATAATTCAAAATTAAAGTACACGTATTACAACATATAACAAAACCATGAAAGGACCGTATAGGTATAGTGTCTTTAGAAACTGTGAAACATAAACAACTTGTTCATAAATCATCTACGTTGTCTTCCATTTATTTCTTCATATATAGATTACCTTTTTGAAATATCCTACTTAATATCCTTCTTCCTGGCCTGGGGAAAGAAAACATACAAAAGGGTGAGCTCAAATTCTCAGTAGGGGTAGAAAAAATAAATATCAATCACATCATATTCATAAGAACATAACATTTCAGAAATCTTAACCTGCAAAAGAGATCATAATTTCATAACATGGGATAAATAATAGTAGTGAAATGTAATTCCAAAAATCATAACATAAAACATGAAGCTTTGTGTGATACACAAATAATCATAGAAAATAATTTCTTAGTAGTCAAGACTCATTGCCAAGACTATCTTAGCAGACAATGTCCATTTCTGAACCGAGTTCACTCCTTGTTTGATTCCTATTTCACTGAACCGGTTTGACCTGCCATTCCATCCATGTCTACCTCATTAGATATAAATCTTTTCCTAATGCATTGGAAGGAGATATAGGTCCCACCAATCTCATAATGATACCATTCTTATGTGTTCCACAAAATCATTAATCATACATCATTGCATAACCCATGTAATAAAAATGGGATTCTTAAACATCGTGACATCATAAAACAATTCATATAAGATAAAGGAATTAATAAAAATAATTCCATCACAACATAATCAAATCAATGTAATAATAGGGATAGAAATAGAACCCTATATTATCTTTGATGGAAAATACTTTTGATAAAACACTTGAACTCCATTCTTGAAGAAAATATCCTTTCTATATCAAAAACATTTTTACTTTCTTAACATGTCATAAAATTTTAAACTAAAAGAAGTTGATTAAAAATAAACTTGAAAACTTGTAAAGGAAGCTTCTTGGAAATAATGTTTTAAAAATCCATTCATCCTGTATAAGTTAAAAAAACATTTTTCTCGTACTTTTGTCGGAAAAGTAAAAAAGTACCTCATACAATAAACGACAAAAGATTCCTTTCATATCTTTTACTAAAAACTCACCGAAGGGTAAAATTGGATATAAAAAATTTTAGAACGATAGAAATAATATTACATATTGAGGAAACATGGATGTGGACGATAAAATACACACCAGTAAATACCAATGTATAAATAATCTCGGATAAAAATGAGATTGTGATATTTTCCCTTACCTTAGGTCCGATTTGATTTGTTAGTGTCTGAAACTCCTGTATAATGATTTAAATAATGTTATTGACTTATTCTAGAATTATACTCATTGTTATGAAATCATATATGGTCATATTATTAGCTTCTTATTAGTAATATTTCATTGCTACTTGTTATTAGAGTGTTTATTACTTTTTGTTCTTATGCGTGTTTTGTCGAATAAATTATTATTCTTATTTTTAGGTTATAGATACCTCATTTCTAGAATGGTATTAGTGTAATATATATCATAATAATTTATTAAATTCATTTCTATAATCGTTATGCAATGAAGATCATGCAGAACGAGTCGCATCACATCGTGGAGACGATATTCCGTATGTACGCACGAGCGATGATATCATTCCCATGATCGTGGAATTTTATTGGAGTTTATGTATACTACTTCTGAATCAATATCACTTTACAATAATCATCTATAGTTATTCGTTACACCATTATACCCATCCAAGTAAGGTGGTGGTGGAAAATAGATTACACCACGGCATGGAGACGGTATTCCGTACGTACGCACGCGCGGGGATTTTGTTTTCCGTAGGATGGATAGATGGTGAAATAGGGTTGTTTAATAATTATAATAACATATCAGTATATGAGTGATACTAATTTTATTACTTAATAATGAAACAACTCAACAAAATAAGTGGAAGAAGAAATAAAGTTGAAAAAATCTGTAACGGACATTACCTCTTCTTTGAAGCACCTCTTTGAGACCTCCTTTTAGGGCACTAAAATTGGTCTTTGAAGAATACCATAACCACCAGTATGTTTATAGGGAAGTGGATAATATAATTTGGCAGGGGTTGGCCGAGTATTAAGGCTCAAATTGGTGTGAGGAGGAGAGGGAGGAGGTGCCCTTTTATAAGGGAGGGGAGGGGTACCTTTGGAAAACAAAAAATATTAGTTTATTATAAAGTCATATTCAGTTTTTTATTACTCCGAATTGATTTATTTCAAATATAAGGTGGGTATGGGTCTATGTACTCTCATATAATAGAATTTGGACAAGTTTAGGTATCTATTTTAACCTTATCATTTAGATTTAACTTTAAGTTAGATAATTTAACTTTTACAGTGTCTTCTTGTTTTCTTACACTATAATGTTAATAAACATACTATAACAAGACAAAAGAACCCCAAGTTGTTTATTATTAATATATATAACCTTATATAAGTTATTTGGCCTAACCGTATATTTTTAGGAATAAAATAACAATTAATAATATAATATTTGTTTTAAAAAGTATTTTATGTCAATTTTGACACTATTTGTAATTGATTTTTGTAAAATTTATAACAGAAAGATTAGTTCGAAAAAAGTTAATTAAATAAATAATAACATATCATATTAACATAGAAAATTATTTGAATTCATAAAAAGCCTCAAATTACATTTATTTGGGTATTTAAAACATCAATTATGTCAATATTTCATTAATAAGATAATTACTGCATCATCATTGTGTCATTAATAAATTAAATTATTTAACGTCGAAAAATTAAAAATAAAATACCGTTATGTGGGAAATATTTTTAGCTTTCTAATTAATATTTATAGTCGAATTTATCTTATGTATAACCCTATATTAAAAATGATTTAGTTATTAAACATTGATTTTAACTATTTTAACCCTTCTTAAAATAAATTAATAATAAATGTCCTAATCTAATCCAAGTGGGGCTAAATGGTCATATTTTATTCCTATGGTTGTTTCTGGTCTAATTGCACATATCCTATACAATTAGGACATGTTTTAGGGTAATAATAATATCATTATTACCCTTAATTACCCTATTTACTTTTAACCGTGGTAAATAAAAGTAAAAAGTTACTGTTCACCAAAAATTATTTTCATCACATTGAACCACATTTTACTTACTAGAATCAACCGTCTCTCTTGGATTTTTGAAATTCCACTCACAAAAGCGGTAAACTTAAGTTTTATGTGAATTTTGAAATTCTCCTAGGAGGTGGGTAAAACACGGTGAAAAGTTCAATAAAATTTTAATATATCTAAAATTATAAGAAAATGACTCGAATGAAATGCATTGCACTTATATAGGTATTATGTATCAATTTTAACCTAAAATAAATTTAAATAAAATAAATAATTATTTAAATAAAATGTCAGTTTTTAAATAGTAACCCAGTGTTTTCACTATTCATCAAAAATTGAATGCTTTCAGAAAAATACCAAAATTTCACCGTAGGATAATTTCGATATTCTGAATCCAAAGAAGAAGTCCATTTTGAAAAATAAAAATTAAAAAACATCAAAATGTGGGTATTACTATTCATTACAGCTAGTTTTAATAATATTTTAATAGTATATCATTGTTTAGTGAAACTCAGTATTGCGTACGACGCAAGCTATCGAGGAAGGTCGCGATTGCGTGTAAAGCAAGCCAAGATAGCATTGTGTGTAGTGAAAGTTCCCTTTGATGATTTATATAACATAAATACAAAATATTTCTCATAAAAGTCTCAGGTGTTAAATTCTACCCCCCTTAAAATGAATTTCTCCCTCGAAATTCGTCACTTTGTAACAAACAGATGAGGACACCTCTCCCTCATCATATCTTTAAGCTCCCATGTAGCTTCTTCTAATTAGTGGTTCCTCTATAAAACTTTCACCAAGAGAGTGGTCATGTTCCGTAGGACTTTTTCACTATGATCCAGAATCTCTATCGGCTACTCTTCATAAGAAAGATCTTGCTCCAGCGGTACACCTTCTGAGTTGAGTACATGTGAAGGATCAGGTATGTACTTTCTCAGGAGAGATACATGGAACACATTGTGAACTTGAGAGAGATTCGGTGGAAGCACCAATTGGTAAGAAACCATCCCAACACAATCCAGTATTTCGAAAAGACCGATATACCTAGGGCTCAACTTTCCTTTCTTTCCAAATCTCATTACTCTCTTCCAAAGAGATATTCGTAAGAATACTTTATCACCCACTTCAAACTCTAGGTCTTTTCTTAGGTTGTCGGCATAACGTTTTTGTCGAATCTGAGTAGATATTATGTTTTGTTGAATAGATCTGACCTTTCCTACCATCTCATCAACAAGATCAGGTCCTAATAGCTTTCTTTCCCCAACTTCAACCCAGCATGTTAGAGTTCTGCATTTCTTTCCATAGAGAGCTTCGTAAGGATACATCTGAATACTGGAGTGAAAGATATTATTATATAAAAATTCCAAAAAAGGTAGGTGTTGATCCCAACCACCTTTGAAATCCATATAGCAAGCTCTCAATATATCATCTATAGTTTGAATTGTCCTCTCAGACTGACCATCCTTCTGAGGATGATAAGCAGTCCTGAAACTCAACTTTGTATCCAGAGTTTGCTGAAGACTTCGCTAGAACTTCGAGGTAAATCTCGTATCTCAATCAGATATAATGGAAAGTGGTAATCCATGAAATCTTACCACTTCTTTTACATATATCTTGGAAAGATGATCTAGAGAGAAATCCTCTCTAATAGCAATGAAGTGTGCAGACTTTGTAAGACAATAAACTATGACCCAGATAGCATTATTGCCTTTGGATGTTTTAGGAAGTCCAGTGACAAAGTCCATAGTGATGTTTTCCCATTTCCATTCTGGTATGGGTAATTTTAGTAACATTTCCTTAGACATCTGTCTCTCAGCTTTAACTTGCTGACAAACAAAGCCTCTAGAGACATATTCAGCAACAAATCTTTTCATGTCATCCCACTAAAAGTACTCTTTCAGGTCCCTATACATCTTCGTGCTTCCAGGATGAATAGAGAATGAAGAACTATGAGCCTCATCCAGCAACTCCTTCTTTAATTCTGGGATGGGAGGAACACAAACCCGATTCCTGATCGTTATTATCCCATCATAATCAATGTTTAATTTAGGAACATTTCTCACCTTCTTTTGTAACTCTACATCTTCTTTCTATGCCTCTTTAATCATCACATGTATAGATGGTTGAACATTCATTTCAGGAAGATACGATTTTCCCCTTTCATTATAATTCCAAGATATATCCTTTGTAAATCCATAAATATTGGATCTTTTATGATCATCATCATGGATAAACTAGCATGGTCTTGTCAACTTAATGCATCTTCCACCTTGTTTTCTTTCCTAGGGTGGTAATGAATTGAGCAGTCGTAATCCTTAATCAGCTCAAACCATATTCTTTGGTGCATATTTAGCTCCTTTTGTGTGAAAATATACTGTAAAATTTTATGATCAGTATAAATATCCACCTTTCTCCACAAAGATAATGCCTCCAAATAATTAAAAAAAAGATTACCGCAGCTAACTCCAAATCAAGAGTTGGGTAATTTTGCTCATGGATTTTCAACTGTCGTGAGGCATAAGCTATCACCATATCATTTTGCATAAGAACACACCCCCACCCCTTCTTGGATGCCTCATTGTAGATCAAAAACCTTTCTCCACTACAATGTAGTGTGAGTACAAGTGCACTGGAAAACCTTCTTTTCAACTCCTTGAAATTCCCTTCACATTCCTCCATCCACACGAACATAACTCCTTTTCATGTCAACCTAGTGAGTGGATTAGATAATCGTGAAAAATCTTTCACAAAATGTCGATAACATCCAGCCAAACCAAGAAAACATCGGATCCTAGTAACTGTTGTTGGTCTCGACCATCTTTCAATAACCTCTGTTTTTGCTGGATCCACAGATATCCCCTCTTTTGAGATTATGTTCCCCAAAAATGAAACTTTTTGAAGCCAAATTTCACACTTGGTAAATTTGGCATAAAGCATCTCCTTTCTCAGGGTCTTCAATATAATTATCAAGTGATCTTCATGATCTTACTTTCTCTTCAAATAGACAAGAATATTGTCTATAAAGACTACCACAAACTGATCAAGATAGTCTCTAAAGACTCTATTCATCAGATCCATGAAGATAGCAGGGGAATTAGTAAGACCAAATGGCATCACTATAAATTCATAGTGTCCATACCTTGTACGGAAAGTCGTCTTTGGCATATCCTCCCTTTTGACCATTAATTGATGATACCTTGAACGAAGATCAATCTTGGAAAAGTATTGAGCTTCTCATAGTTGGTCAAATAAGTCATCAATGCACGGGAGAGGATATTTGTTCTTGATAGTGATCATGTTAAGTTCTCGATAATCAATGCAGAGTCTCATTGATACATCTTTATTCTTAAAAAACAGAACAGGTGCTCCCCAAGGTGACGCACTAGATCATATGGATCCTTCATCAAGATTCTCTTGGAGTTGATTCTTCAATTACTGTAAGTCAATTAGGGCCATTCTATAAGGTGTATTTGAAATAGTAAAATCACCTGGTATGAGTTCTATTGAAAACTCAACTTCACGATTTGGAGGAAGACCCGACAATTCCTCCGAAAAGAAATCGTCCAACTCCCGTACAATGCGAATATTTTTAATCGTGAGTTTCTCTCCAACCATTTGAGATAAATAACCTTCATTTAGTGGAATAGAGACCCATAAGATGGAAGAAATTTCCACTGGAAGGTTATGTTCATCCTTGCATTGATAGACGATCATAGATTGATCTGGAATATGAAATGTGACTTCCCTTCTTTGGAAATTGATATGATCTCCATATAGAGAAATCCAATCCATGCCAATAATCACATAAAATTCCACTATAGGAAGGATCACACTATTTTCATGAAACACTTTCCCACAAAATTCAATCGGAGAAGAATTATAAACTTTTGATGTGACTGTTGTGCCATTAGGGGTTGTCACTGCCAACTAAACATCTAATTGTTCAGGTAATACAGTGATACCCTTAGAAAATTCTTCAAAAATAAAAGAGTGGGTGGATCCAGAATCAAATAAAACAGTTGCTACTTTAGAGTGGATGGTATCTATAACTTTCACCACTTCATTATCGTACTCCACATCGCTGATAGAAATGTCATGTGACGATGCTTTCCCTTTAGCCTTAAGAGTTTGTTGACGTCGATCATCACAAACAACCCTTGGATTAGGGCATTGATTGGCATAATTCCCCATTTCCTTGCACTTGTAACATTGAAGTGTAGGAGGTGCACTCTGTGTAGCCTTTTCTTTGTTTGCATCACTAGACATATTCTTCCCATCATTGCGACATTCAAATTCCCAATGACCTTCCTTTCCACATTTGAAACATTTACTTGTCCCTTTAAGACAACTCCCGCCATGTTTCTTTCCACACTTTGAGAATAAGGGAAAACTCATCTTCTTTTCAGTGTGCTCTTTATATTTTCCTTTGAATTCCATTTTCCTCTTCTAATCAAACCCATATGACTGATGGGTTACTCTAATCTCCATCTCAAATTTGAGAGCACATCGAACTATTTCCTCGTAGCTATTGAAGTCCATTATGGCTAATGCCCTTCGATGACTTGGTTTTAAGCCACTAAAGAATCGATCGTTCTTACTCTCATGTTTGATAATAATACCAGAAGTGTACCTTGCAAGTCTTGTAAAATTTGCTTCATAGGTACCAATAGATTCATAATCCTTTTGCTTCAGTTCAAGAAACTCCTTCTCCATCTTTGTTCAAAAAATACGAGGGAAGTACTTATTGAAAAATAAGTTCTTGAACTCGTCCCATTCCATGGATTCAATTTCATCCATTAGCCTAGTAGTTTTTATAAGATTCCACCATTTATCAGCTTCACCTTCCAAGCGATAAACTGCTAAGATGACTTTATCATGTTCAAAACATTGAAGAACTGAATATATCTTTTCAGTGGTATTGATCCATTGTTCATCCACAAATGGATCAGAAGACCCACTGAATGAAGTTGGATGCTCCCTCATGAAGGATTCAAAAGAATGTTGCTCCTTCCTTTGCTTATTTGGAAGTCCTGCATGATTCATTTCTTGAGAATGTTGTGTGAGCATAGCTATAATATTTTTCATTCCAGCTCCCATAATGTTTGGTTGCTCAGGGGGACAATCATTGCATTGCCTGTCACATTCCACATTAACACAGTTCCTTCAGGTTCCATCAATTGACTAAAACCAAGAAGAATAGTGTGAGGAACACTAATTATAATAGGAAAACCACATAATAAAGAATAAAATTTCACACTTAAGGTCTTATCATAGGTTTTTCATGGCCATTTCTAAAACACTATTAGTGTGTTTTATGCTTATAAATATCCTTAGGTTTCATACTAAGGCATTCACATCCAAGTTTCCAAAGGTTGACTATACCTTTCCCTCTAATACCAACTATAACAACCCATACATTACATACATTGTTAATAATTCAAAATTGATGTACATTTATTACAACATATAACAAAACCAAGAAAGGACCATATAGATATTGTTTCTTTAGAAACTGGGAAACATAAACAACTGGTTCATAAATCATCTATGTTGTCTCACATTTATTTCATCATATATAGAGTCCCTTTTTGGCATATCCTAATAAATATAATTCTTCCTTACCTGGGAAAAGAAAACATACAAAAGGGTGAGCTCAAATGCTCAGTAAGGGTAGACAAAAGAAATATCAATCACATCATATTCATAAGAACATAACATTTTGGAAATCTTAACCTGCAAAAGAGATCATAATTTCATTACATGGGATAAATCATAGTAGTGAAATGTAATCCCAATAATCATAACTTAAAGCATGAAGCTTTTTGGAATACACACATAATCATATAAAATCATTTCTTAGTAGTCAAGACTCATTGCCAAGACTAACTTAGTGGTCATTGTCCATTTCTGAACTGAGTTCACTCCTCGTTTCAGTCTTGTTTCACTGAACCGGTTTAACCTTCCGTTCCAGCCATTTCTATCTCATGAGATATAAATCTTTACCCAATTCATTGGAGGGAGATATAGGTCCCACCCATCTCATAATTATAACATTCTTATGTGTGCCACAAAATCATAAATCATACATCATTGCATAACCCATGTAATAAAAATGGGATTCTGTAACATCGTGACATCATAAAACAATTCATATAAGATAAAAGAATTCATAAAAATAATTCCATCACAAAATAATCAAATCAATGTAATAATAGGGATAGAAACAGAACCCTATATTATCTTAGATGGAAAATACTTTTCATAAAACACTTGAACTCCATTCTTGAGGAAAATATCCTTTCTACTTCAAAAACATTTTTCCTTTCTTAACATGTCATAATATTTTAAACTAAAAGAAGTTGATTAAAAATAAACATGAATAAATGTAATAGAAGCTTCTTGGAAATAATTTTTTAAAAATACATTCCTAACGTATAAGTTAAAAAAACATTCCTCTCATACTTTTGTCGGAAAAGTCAAAAAGTACCTCGTACAAAAAACGACAAAAGATTCCTTTCATATATTTTACTAAAAACTCACCGAAGGGTAAAATTGGATTTAAAAAATTATAGAAGGATATAAATAATATAACATATTGAGGAAACATGGATGTGGATGATAAAATACACCATATTAAATAGCAAAGTATAAACAATCTCGGATAAAAATGAGATTGTGAGATTTTCCCTTACCTCAGGTCTGATTTGCTTTGTAAGTGTTCGAACCTCTTGTATAATGATTTAAATAAGGTTATTGACTTATTCCAGAATCATAAACATTTTTATTATATCATATATGGTCATATTATTAGCTTATTATTAGTAATATTTCATTGCTACTTGTTATTTGGGTGTTTATTACTTTTTGTTGTTATGCGTGTTTTGTCGAATAAATTATTATTCATCTTTTTAGGTTATAGATACCTAATTTCCAGAATGGTATTAGTGTAATATATATCATATGATTTTATTAAATTCATTTATATAATCTTTATGCAATGAAAATTATGTAGAACGAGTCACATCACATCGTGGAGACGGTATTCCGTACGTACGCATGAGCGATGATATCGTTCCCATGATCGTGGAATTGTATTGGAATGTATGTATACTATTTTATAATCAATATAAATTTAAAATAATCATATATAGTTACTCTTTACACCATTATACCCATCCAAGTAAGGTGGTGGTGGAAAATAGATTACACCACAGCGTGGAGACGGTATTCCGTACGTACGCACGCGTGGTGATTTCATTTTTCATAGGATGTATAGATGGTGAAATATGGTTGTTTCATACATATAATAACATATCAGTATATGAGTGATTCTGATGTTTTTACTTCATAATGAAACAACTCAAGAATAATAATTGGAAGAAGAAACAAAGTTGAAGAAATCGGTAACGGACATTACCTCTTCTTTGAAGCGCCTCTTTGATACCTCCTTTTAGGGCACTAAAATTGGTCTTTGAAGAAGAACAGAACCTCTAGGATATTTCTATGGAAGTGGAGAAGATAATTTGGCAGGGTTTGGCCGAGCTTGAAAGCTCAAATTGGTGTTAGGAGGAGAGGGAGGAGGTTCCCTTTTATAAGGGAGGAGAGGGACACCTTTGGAAAAACAAAATATATTATTTTATTATAAAGTCATATTCGGTTTTTAATAGCTCCAAATAGATTTATTTCGAATATAAGGTTGGGATTGGTCTAAATAATCTCATAAAATATAATTTGTACAAGTTTATGTATCTATTTTATCATTATCATTTAGATTTAACTTTAAGATAGATAATTTAGCTTTTACCGTGTCTTCTTGTTTTCTTAGACTATAAGGTTAATAAACATACTATAACAAGCCAAAAGAACCCCAAGTTGTTTATTATTAATATATATAACATTATATAAGTCATTTGGATGATCCTTAGATTTTTAGGAATAAAATAAAAATTAATAATATAATATTTGTTTTAAAAACCATTTTATGTCAATTTTGACACTATTAGGTAATTGATTTTTTAAAAAATCATAATAGAATGATTAGTTAGAAAAAAGGTAATTAAATCAATAATAACATGTCATATTAACATATAAAATTAATTGAATTCATAAAAAGTATCAAATTACATTTATTTGGGTATTTATAACATCAATTATGTCAATATTTCATTAATAGGATAATTACTGCATCATCATTGTGTCATAAATAAATTAAATTATTTAATGTCTAAAAATTACAAATAAAATACCATTATGTATGAAATATTTTTATATTTATAATTAATACTTCTAGTCGAATTTATCTTATGTATAACTCTATATGAAAATTATTTAGTTATTAAACTTTGATTTTAACTATTTTAACCCTTCTTTAAATAAATTAATAATAAATGTCCTAATCTAATCCAAGTGGGCCTAAATGGTCATATTTTATTTCTAAGGTTGGTTTTGGTCGAATTACACTTATCCAATAGAATTAGGACATTCTTTATGGTAATAATAATATCATTTGTACCCTTAATTACCCTGTATACTTTTAACAGTGGTAAATAAAAGTAAAACGTTACTATTCACCAAAAATTATTTTCATCTCATTGAACCACATTTCACTTACTGACATTAACCATATCTCTCGGATTTTTGAAATTCCACTCATAGAAGCTGTAAAATTACGTTTTATGTGAATTTGGAAATTCTCCTAGGAGGTGGGTAAAAGACGGTGAAAAGTTCAATAAAATTTTTATATATCTAAAATTATTATAAAATGAATCCAATGAATTAAATTGAACTTATATAGGTATTATGTATCAATTTTTACCTAAATTAAATTTAAATAAAATAAATAATTATTTAAATAAAAAGACGGTTTTTAAATAGTAACCTAGTGTTTTCACTATTCATCAAAAATTCAATGTTTTCAGAAAAATACCAAAATTTAACCCAAGTCTAATTTCGATATTCCGAATCAAAAAAATAAGTCAATTTTGAAAAATAAAAATTAAAAAATTTCAAAAAGTGGGTATTACTATTCATAACAGCTACTTTTAATAATATTTTAATAGAATATCGTTGTTTAGTGAAATTCAGTATTTCGTACGACGCAAGCTATCAAGGAAGGTCACGATTGCATATAAATCAATCCAAGCTAGTATTGTGTGTAGTAAAATATCCCTTTGATGATTTATGTAACATAAAAACAAAATATTTCTGATAAAAGTCTCAGGTGTTACACCATTGATTGGGACTCCATCAACATTCCCATCCAGAAGGGCCCCCGAATGGTATGGATGCTTGGCCTAAGGGATCTCTTACCACTTCAGGCCAACGCCCTCGTGGATGTTGAGAAATAAGCCGACACAAGTCCCACGTTTCAAATATGGTCAGCGGTCAATGCTCATTTGTATCTCCCATTTTAGGTCACTATAGCGACGCTGTGTTTCGAACATGGTCAATAGCCATCCTATGTCACTAGGACCACCCCAAGATGTCCCAAACATCGAGTGTAGTGTTTC
This sequence comes from Viscum album, assembly GCA_963277665.1. Lineage (NCBI taxonomy): Eukaryota > Viridiplantae > Streptophyta > Magnoliopsida > Santalales > Viscaceae > Viscum > Viscum album. The sequence continues at coordinate 1,185,113,434 of OY728145.1, forward strand.
GTTCTGTCTTTTTATATCTCCAAGCAACGAACTTCATTCCAGAAATGCCATCTACTAGGCCCCATAAGATGGGGAGATTCGAGACTCGCTCCATGTTTCCCACACTGAGCACTACTCACGTGGGATTAGGAGCTGCAATGAGGTAGTAACTATACAAGGGGGCATATAGCCTTCCCATCCAAGGCCCTGCCTCCGGCCCCTTGGCCTCTTCCGGCCCCGACCCAGGTTCTCTCTTCTAGGTCTATACGTTGTGGTATGGGATTATTCCCTCATTCATGTCGGGTTACTCACCATGTTGTACACATCCCTGTATGAGATACATTATCCTCTCTTTGTCCTCACTGTATGATGTTAAACTACAAACCAATTAGGCCTTCCCGACTAAGGCTCAACCCCAGGCCCCTTGGCTTTCTTGGGCCCTGGCCCTAGTCCTAACCAGGAGAGTGTAGTGTGGTATGGGATTATATCCTCATTCACATCAGGTGATCCTCCATTCTGTACACCTCCCTTATGTGGGACATCTTACTCCCCTCTTCATCCTCACTGCAATACATTAAACTACAAATTGGTTGGGCCTTCCTGACCGAGACCCAGCCTCAGGCCCCTTGGCCTTTTGGGTCCCCAACCCAAGTTCCTGTTTAGGGTTGTGCGGTATGGTATGGGATTATGTCCTCATTCACGCCGGGTTACTGGTGACACTATACACACCCCTTATTAGGGTATCCTAACCCTAGGTGTGGATCTAGAACTATGTATGGTTTTATTCCCATCCTCATGGGATACGTATGACCGCCCAATCATCTCATCTTCCGGTCTTGCCCCATCTTGGCCCCTCGGCCTGAATTCTTTAATGAGAGGGATATACAGTGTGGTACGTGATTATATCCTCGTTCACATCATGTTTTTAACGGCCATGTTGTGTACCTCTTTCCCCTAAGAGTTTTCCATCCTTTTATGCTATCCTCGTCTTTTCAAATTGGTCACTCCCAAGATGAGCCCCTCAGTATTCTTTGATGATCCACCAATGTGCCCAAGGGTACTATGGTTTAGCACATGGAGTGTCGGATTCTACCCGGACATGCTATCATCCATTTCTCAGGCTTCGTGTTCGCCTTCATTAGGGCTTCCATCGCCCTTCCCATCCAGATGGGCCCTCGAACGACATGGATTCTAGGCCTAAGGGCTCTCCTACCACTTCAGGCCAAATCACTCAAGGATGTTGAGCAATAAGCCGATACAAATCCCACATTGCAAATATGGTTAGGGGTTGATTCTCATTTTTTGTTCCCATTCCAGGATAACACGATATGGATTCTAGGATTCGAACATGATCAATAGTCGTCCTTTATCATCATGCCAACCCCATTATTCCCAAAATGTTGGTTACAAGATTCACATCATTCTCCAACTCATCATGTCCAAGTTGAATTTCAAGACTCTTGGTATTATTCCTCAGTGTGCATCCGCATGTTAGGAGGGAAAAAGCCATGATAGGGTAATCACTCAGGGCTTCATTGATTCCCCCCTTACATGTATCTCATGTATTGCAAAGACCTTATCCACCATTTTTTCCTACACTGAGTTCATCTCACATTGTCTTAGGTATCGAGTTAAGGACCTACTTTACTTGGGATAGTCTTGTTTCTCCTTGGTCTGAGTTCTACGATCTTAAACTAAGATCTTTTCATATTTCCCCTTTGCAGAACTACGTATAGCTTGATTCCCATCCTTGTGGGATATGTAGGAACACTCGGACATCTCGTTTTCGGGTCCAGCTCAATTGGGAGCTAGTTTCTCATGCCCCTTACCCTCTCACCACTATTTAGGCCTCTTGGACTGAGGTTCCATTCTCAAAATTGCGTACGGTGTGGTATGGGATTATGTCCTAATTCACGTCGGGTATATTTTCTTGCACCGTACAAATTCCCCACTTATAATCTTCTCTACTAAGTCGGCAATACATGACATTAAAATGCATGCCTAGTCCTATTACATGACCTTAAACTATGACATTATCGTCCTTTCAACATGATGAAAAATAGAACTACATCATGATGTCCTCACTCAAGGGGACACCATGTTTGGTATCAGTCACACACAATACCAGTTTTCAACACCTGCATACAGTTTGATTCTTTTGGCGATGACAGGAATTGCTATCCTAGGCATGTGACTTCACAAAAATAAAAAAAAATAAAAAAAACAAAAAAAAAATTCACCTTAAAGGAAAAACAAGATACATCAAAAATAACTTCTTTTGCTGAGAGGGCCACACCCGCATGCTCCTTTGATCCCTAGCACTTGTACCTTATCATTAAACCTTTTTGAACTGTGTGCAACTTGATCCCCATCTTCATGGGGTACGTAGGAACATCTGTGCACCTTAACGCGGGCCCAACATAACTCTTGTTTCTAGTCCCTTGACCTAGAACCTTCCCATGGAATATGTGGTGGTTGGAGCCCCAGGTTCTCATTCACGTCGGGTTTTATGATCACCCCACCATGTGTCTCCAGTGTTTCCTACCAACCATGGTTCGAATTATACGACCCTAAACTAAGATCTCCCTATGGGAAGGGACTCAACACACTCTATCTAATACATCTCATTATCGTATTTAGATGCATTTTGACAAAGAGACCGAAGTGTGGAATTTTCTTGGGGACATTCCCCTTGTTCCATGTCCAAGATTCATGAGCTCCCTTTTTGGATCCTCAGCCTCTTACACATCCTAAAGGACCCCCAGATGTCATGGATGATCAGCCTAAGGGCTCTCCTACCATTTAGGGTAAACGTCCCTAAATATCTTAGACAACATTTTCAACAGGTCTCATGTTTCGAACATGGTCTGCAATCGACACCCATTTTCTATCCACATTCCAGAATAACGTGATATGGATGTTTTGTTTTGACCATGATAAACAGTTACACCTCATCATCACACCACCATCATTGTGATCCAGATTTCAAGCATCATGACTCACACATTTCCACCTCCTCATGCTCAGGTGGAATTCTGACATACTCGACTTTACTTATTTGTGCATCTAGGTGCGCTACATGGACAGGTTAACATCATTGGGGCGACATTCACCATGCATCCCTTTGCCCTAAAATGTTCCATCCTTTGTTGGAAAATCCCAAACACCACATCTTGTTTCCCACATTGAGCATGACTCACATGGGTTAGTAGTTTTGGTAGGATCTGCACCAGCACAACCAGGCTTTTCATCATCTCGCATGACGTAAAACTATGCTTTAAGAACATTGTATGGATTGATTCCCATCCTCATGGAATATATAGAGACACCTAGGCATTTCACCTAGGTTCCAGCCATAGGAATCATAAATCATGTTCCTCCTCATTTTTGGCCCTTGGCCAGACCCCTTGTGGGGAAACATATAACTACAATGTTGCCATGAACATGTTCAGAATTCCCCAAGATGATATTGGGAATCAAAGGTTCCCTCACTAGAGAGGTCCTTTCAAAAAAAGAATGAATGATCCATGATCAGAGAGATGTGTCCATGTAATGAGCTTCTACCATGGTGGCATAATTTAGAGAGTTTTGGTTTCTATTCGACCAAACCATTACTCCACATTCCATGCTTTGTGTGCCCCTTATTCGGACCCTCGCCTCTTTCACGTCTGGAAGAACCTCCTGACTAAAATGAATGCTTGGCCTATGGGCCTCCTGTTGTCCTAGGCCAACATTTCAGATGACCAATGGATGAAATTTTGAGTCAGGCCCCGTGTTTCGAACATGGTCAGCGGTTGGCCCTCATTTTCTATCCCCACTCCAGGATAATACAATAAGGATACTGTGTTTCGAATGTGGTCAATAGATATTCTTTAATGCCACGCCACACCCACAATGTTCTGAATCCGAGGTATCATGATTCAAACCTCCCATTCTCATCTGTTCAGATTGATTCTAGCATCTCTGGCATTACGGTATTCATGCCCAAGAGCATACTGGGAAAATGGTAATTCGGTTGTTCTGGGAGCTTCGTTCTCCATTCAGGTCTCTTCGATTTCCTCCCAGAAATCTGGACTGGTTGTTCAATCCTCGAATGCCTGAATCTTGGTTTTCACTCCTAAGTTTGTATGGGATGATAATGTGGTCAACCCTTGTTTCTCACATTTGGTCTGACCCACATGATCTTAGGTAATGATCGTTGGATGCTCCGCAAACATCATGGGGATACAATAAACCAATGTATATAACGAAACTCATGCATGCTATGTCATCAAACAATTAAATCATGAAAGTATGTTTGAGGGTTTGTAATAATTATAGTACACAAGGGTTTACTCCCCCCATGGATGGGTTGACCTTGTCAAAAGAGTGTAGAAACTCTGCTACCCTATGGTTGGTGGCGTCCAGGGGTTGATGCCGCATGTTCAGCTCCTGCTCCTCCTCGTCAACGAGAGGGTGCAATTTGTTGGCAGAAATCTAGGCCTGCTCCACATCATCCTGGATGGTGTTCATATCCTCAGAAGCTCAATTTAGGCCCTCTTCGGATTCTTCCAGTTGGGCCTTTAATCACAATATTAGCTCAGATTGTGCATTGAGGGAGTTTGAGTGCTCGTTCGCCCGATTCTGCAGTCACTGGACCTCGTCTTTAGCCTTCCAGAGCCTCTTGATGTTTACCTCCTTCCTCCACTTCCAACCCACATTGAGGCCATGGTCATAATCCCAAATCTATTCCACCATATTAACTTGGATGAGCATGTGAGGACACTGGGCATCCACTCACCCAGCACACTGTTCGCGTAGTCATGAGGGAAGTCTGTCCATCTCATCCAACCATAGTGCTGGGGGGTGTCATTGATGAAGTGCGTGATCAGCTTCCATGATCGGTGAAAAACTATCATTTTTTCCTCCCCGTCAGAGGTTTTCTCATCCCAGTCAGCGTGGTTTATGGGCTTGTATTCCAAGAATTCCCCCATGAACTCCTCAGTCGGGTCCACCTCTGGCGTTGGATCTGGCGGGGCGGGGCCTGAACTGTCTGGTTGGTCCTCATCATTGTATCCCACCTCAATATCCTCTGGCGTAGTCCCACTGGCTTCCCTGCCAGTGATCGAGAGAGCTGCAGTTCAGTCAGGTTTGATGTCCACCGTAACAACCATTGGCATGCCTCTGGGAGGGGTGCTACCAGAAGACCCGACCAACTTCGCCGCAGCAGCCCTGGCCAATTGAAGGACTATACATGCCAAAAGGGGACATGAATATTAGTTAACATGGTCAGGAGATTTCAGTCATATATTCGATAGAGGATAGATAATGAGATCAAACCCCTAGTCTCACTCTTGGGGTGATGTCGTTAGGACCCTAAGACATGGCCCCCCGTATATGGTTTATGGAGATTTCGGGGGTGCCACCTCAAGTGTCCTGGCCTCGCCAGACACGAAAGATGATGCAGCCACAGGTGTGGTTCTCTAAGGTCCCACGTTGGTACCCACTGAGGGTCGAGAACGAGGTCTATGCACAAGGTCCTCCTGCACAGTGCAAATGCTGATAAAGAATCCAGAGTATCTTGAGAGCATACCTTGAAGAAGGAAGTTAGGATTTTAAATCAAGGGTCTACGTGAAATCTTCGAGATACGAGGACTAATCGCTGATTTTACCCTCCTCCAACGGACTCCCTATACCTGCCTCATCTTCCCAGGAGGACTCGTCTGAATCTTCCAGCAGAGGGAAGAACTCCCTCAGGTCAGCAGCTAACAATTGTGGAGGAACTGTACGATCTAATAGGACCCTGAACTAGTATGTCATCGAGCATAGGGCATCCTAGGAGTGGATGAATTCTTCCAGTTTAGCCATGTATTTCTCCACCTTCGCCTGGGATACTGAAAAACCGTCTATAATGGGGTCAATCTCCAAAAAGTCCATCCCGAGGTAGTTAAGATGCTTCCATAACTCAGAGGGGATGAGGAATTGGAGGTTGACTTCCGTGATGTCCCAAGCCTCTGAGAAGACAAAATTCTCTGACAGGTCAATATGGCGCAGTCGTTTCCCTGAGGCCTGAGTAGAAAACCTATAGAATCCTCTTGTTGGACGCCCCTCCAGATGACTCTGCTCTCCTGGGACCACTGGGTTCGCTACCGCTACTAGATCCGCTACCACGGCTTCCCCCTCAGCTGGTGTAGGCCTCACCGCAATAGTATCCCATCCACTACGGCATGCCCTTTCCACCTTTCGACCTCATACCCAAGGTCAGGGAAGCTCACCACCAACAACTAGAATGGTTGGCCGCTTCAGCGTCTCCCCCGGGTAGGCAACCTCCCAGCTTTGAGAATATTCCATTACCATCCTGCGGACAAAGGTCGGCAGAGGCAGTTCATTTTGCATCATCTCGTCATTCCATGTGAACATGAGCCACATCTACCTCATCAATCATGGGTGATCCTCATGACGCACCTCCAGGTCCACTTGTGGGGTCTGTCGCTATAGGCCCCAGAATTTCCTTGCTAACTAGTGTGGGGTGTATGGCTTGCAGAGACGCTCGCTGTCCACCCTGGCCACCAAGAATCCACCTCGAAAGGGTAGTAGGTAGACCTGCTGCTCTTCTGATCCGCAAACATTATCCGTGAAGGCCCTTGTCGGTAATATGAGTGGATGGAAGTTGAACTCTTATACCTTCCAGACTCGAGTTAATACCAATGGTATGGTCAGCTTAGCCAGAAAAAACCCCAAAATGTTGAGAAACGAGGGGCGAATGTTCGACCCTGGAGGCGAGATGGGGTTCGGATACTCATAGATCCCCCTGATGTGCACCGCTATCCACCCGTATAGGTGGTGGAATGGCCTGCATACCCTCTGTGGCCTCTTCCCCTCACTGATCTGACACAACATCTTATACAAATTGGAGAGCATCGGGATCCCTAGGTTGACCTGCCCTCCTGTCGCCAATGTGGATGCCATGATGAAAGTTCTTCGTCACACTCCCATGTTTGTATCACATACCAGAAAGATCCAACCACAAATGAGAGCTGTGATGATTGCCGCCCGTATGAATATTGGTTGTTGCTTAGTGCTAACACGGAACCCCCTGGTCTTCGACTTTCTATTCTCCAACAGTTGTCATAACGAGTGTTCCTTACTCCAGGCCCCCTTTGGGTAAGTTCTAGGTCTTTCCAGGAGCTGACGGTCTGCCAGGATGTTTAGAATATTTTTGAACCAATTCATGAAGTGGACGTCCTTCACCGCCTCCTTATCCTCCCATGGCACAAGCTCCATCAAAGCCATCACCAAATGTGGAATTTGCTCCGGATCCTCCCATGCACGCATAGCAGGGATGAATTTGTCATACATCTCCCCCAGTATCGGGACCCCTGAGATCTAATTCACGTGCCATAAGCTGATTCTGAACTCCCCGTGTTGTAGGTGGAAGGTATTGGTCACCGGTGGCCACATGCTCAATAGCTCCTGCATTATCTACTTCATCTGGTAGATGTGAAATTGGGAAGCCCAAACCACCTCATACATGCCCACTCGTCTCAGATCCACTCCAAACTCCTCACATGATGCACCTACCATGTAGTCCTAGGCCCAATCATCATTGAATTTGCCACCCAGGCGTAGGTCCCACTCCTCAAACACCCCTTCTTCGGGTTCTCCAGCACCACCTTGAGGATAGTTCAGTACAAAGTAGGGGACGTCTCTGGATACAATGCCTTCCCATCAATGTTGTTTAGATGATTGTATAAGCAGTCGGCAATGATAGGAGGGATGTCCACCCGGGCATGACTATCAGCCGCCCTGAACCAATGATGCTATCACGGTATGATTCAGAACCAGTAAGCTGTCTTTTCCCTGCTTTCTTCAGGGATGAAGACGTCATCCCTCAGCAATAATCCATATAAGGGAATACTCCTACACAACAGGTAGTTATTATAGCGCTCTGATAGTATCTCCACCAATAAACTATGGTCTGAGTGGCTACCGACTAACTCTCTTATCCCCAGACTATTGGCCACCTCATCCCTTTGGGTGGAATCCACATGGACCCCCTAGGGAAACTTCTTGGTGGGACATTCAGTTATTGAGCTTGGGAATTTTTTGGGTTGGTTCGTGAAGCTCATTCTCAAAGAGAATTCCCAAAGACTCTTCACGATGACTGTTCACAGAGCGCTACCTAGAAATTCAAGCGCTGGATCGCGGAGCACAAACATGGAGTTGAGGACTCACTGTGTTCCATGAAGACTTGATTCACAGTGAACATGTAACGACCCAATATTTTTGAGTATTATATTAACTTACTCTTAATGATTTAATAAGACGTTAATGGTTAATGCAGAAAGGGGAGTTGATGGCTTCATCCAGTAGACTCAACCCTTACGAAGCCCACTTATCAGAGCTTGGGAAGGAGGTATCATCTGTGGGCTTCGCTTTGGACCAAGCCCAAGCCGAGCTCCAGCATGTCAAGCTTGAACGAAAACGCTTGCAGGAGAAGTTCAAGTTAGTGGAGATTGCTACTAGGGAAATGTTATCTGAGACTCCCTCGGATTCCCTCACCATAGCACACCTTACACTTAGGTCTTATTCCAGTGTTATAAGGGGCTATGTGATGAGACCCTAGTTTCCTTGTGTAATCCTTTCGGGTGAATAAATTGAGATTTCTTCCTTTAGTGATGTTTGAGAAATTTCAAATGTCTAGATAATTTTAGAATGTATTTTATTGATGAATTTTGAAAAAGGGATATTTTGAAATATATATGTAAACCCTAAATAACTAATGATGTGTAATGATTTTCAAAAAATGGTCTTCTACAAAAGTGTTCATTAAGGAATTTGGAGTCTAATAAGATCAACTTAATTTTTGATGAATAGTAAATTATGAATAGTGATTTTACGCTTAGGATTAGTAATATGACCAAATGGATTAGTAATTTCACTCAAAGAAAGTTTTAATATAATTTAGACACCTAGATTAAGTAATGTGATTCAATAAAATGGTTAAATAACGGCTTCATAAATTATTATTCAAGTATCAGTTTTTTCGGATGAATAGTGTTTTTTAATTAAAAATTTAATTAAAAATAATTAGAAAATTATTTTTATAAAAAGGACTTTATTTTTGAACTCAGAGCATCGATATTATGTTAAGGTAATTTTTGGGGATTTTTCTGAAAAAAATGAATTTTCGATGAATAGTGTTTTTATTTAAAAATTAAATTAAAAATATTTAGAAAATTATTTTTATAAAATGGATTTCATTTTTGAAATCAGAGCATTGATATTTGGTTAAGGTGAAATTTTGGGATTATTCTGAGAAAGTTGAATTTTCGGTGAATAGTGAAAGTATAGTTTTTAAGTTACGGGTGTTTAATGACATCATTAAATGATGTATTAAGTATATAATCAATATGGTCGAATTATGAATATTAAGATAAGGTGTGAGGTGTCCCATGTGGCCAATACCATGGGCAAATACCATGGGCAAGCCCATGGTTTTGCCAAAACCACTAGTGAGGTGTCCCTTGGCCATTAATGCTTTGTCCCCTCACTTTCCCTATAAATACCCACCATTTCCTCCCTTAGTTTTCACTCCCAACTCTCCCCAAACGAAGTTCTGGTCTTCTTACCTTCCAAGGAGTCCTCCCAAGGTGCCCCAAGCCCTCAAGGTCCAATCCTTTGAGTTTCAAGAGTCACGTTTTAAGGTAAGGGATCCGACCCCTCTCTTTCTTTTCATGTAATCTCTTTTATGTCATCCCTATTATGCTCCATGTTTTTATGGGAGAGGATGTTCTTTTATATTCCTCTTACTGCCCTTTCATGTTTATATGATGAGAGATCCCCTCTTACTCTCATCATTTCGTTTTATGAAAGTTTAAGTGACGCCGTTAGGCTGCCGAATTTTAAGGGATTCTTTCACCCTTCACATTTTTCAAGTTCGATTTTCATGTCATGTCTTTCAAGTTCCTTTTTGTTATATTGGGGTATGATCTCTATATCTATCATACTGATCTCTTATGATCATATGATGAGGGACCCTATTTGATCTTGTCAAATCATTTTCTTTTGAAGTTAAGTGACGCCGTAAGGCTGCCGGATTTTCATAAGAGAAATCTAATCTTTTTTCTTCCATGTTTTTTTTATTTCAAATGGTATGTCCCTAAAATTTCATTACCATGTCCATATGTCTTCTTATTCTTTCACCCTACTGTTTTATGTATCATTTATGAGTGGGTGGCCCATGTCCCCTCTCATTTCAATGTTTTCTAAAACCCCGAAACTTAGCCATTATGCTACAGAATTTTTCCCCTCAAAATGTCTCTCTCTTTTCTCAAAAATTATTTTATGTTATAAAGTGAATACTCAAAGCTCTTATTTCTACAAGGGTATTCACATATATATAAAAATGTTCTATTTTAAACTCTGGGATTTACATACATGATACCCGCTTTCCCTTTCCGTGGGTTTAAAGTAACGTAAAGATCATGTCTTTAAAGCAGTTTTTGAAACGTTATGATTATGAAATGAAACCCATTTGTTTTATGCTATATGGGTTATTTATGAAATGTTTGATGATGATATATGTGGCTCACATGAAAATAAAGACAAATTTAAGGGTGCGCCCTGATAGCGCTCCAATGCATTGGGTAAAGACTTAATCTCTAGAGATGACCATTTTAACGACGCCTTGGTGAATAACCTTGGTAATTTTTAACGACACCTTGGGGATGGACCTTGGTGAAACGAAACGATTGTCAATATTAAATGTTGTAGCCACATCTTCAAGTTATGAAAAATGATTATTTTTATTATGATGTATCTCATGAATTCTTTCTCATGCCTTAAAGTTCTTTTCATGTCCTTATTGAAGTATCTCAAGTTCACTTGTAAAATGTTTCTCTTGTTTCCCTTACTGGGCCTTCTGCTCACCCTTTCTTTTGATGTATGTCCCCAGGTTATGAGATGCATAATGAACATAGGATGAACTAAAGGAGAAGCCTTTCAAGTGTTTAAGAAGAATGTTTTTATGTTTTTTTTATGTATCATGATCCTTGTTTCCAAGACACTAAACCTTAACGATCCTCAGTTCCGTGTAATGAAATGAAAGTTTATGTTATAAAATGGCGGGATGTTATAGTTGGTATCAAAGAATGGTTTAGTTATTTGTGGAAATTAGGATATAAAAACTTTAGGAAGAACCCTATAGAAAAGTTTAAATATAGGAAAACTTCCTGGTATTTTGGTAAGTATTGAGTAAGTGGTTTATCAAACAAATACATCCCTGTCTGGATACGAGCAGGTAGAGGCGGCTCTGGCACAGATGTACATAGGGGTAAAACCCGAAAACACCGCTTTGAGCTAGACTCGAACGGGAACTGGTGCACGATAACGGGCCTTGCTGCACTCTTGGTTACGACACTCCCGGGGGATATGTTTGGTTAATCACAAGATTTATATGAATCATTATGAAGGAATTATAGAAAAGTGTAATTGTCTAAGCATTAAGTCTTAGTTAAAAGATTCATAAATGAAATAAGTTTCTTACTAAGGTTTTATTCTTTTAGAAATGGAGGGCAATAGGAGGAACCGTGCTGATGGTGACCGCAATGCACCATGTGCTGACGGCCCTCCGATGGAAGCCGGAATGGAAACATTCATGAGAATGATGAACCAACTGACTCAAGTTATGAGTAATAACTTGAATCAAGCTGAGAGGCCGACCTCACCACGAAGGGAACAACACTCTGTTGAGTCCTTCATGCGTCAACGACCGCCAACATTCAGTGGATCTACTGACCCATTGGTTGCGGAACAATGGATAAGCTCCATTGAAAAGATCTTCTCTGTACTTCATTGTTCGGAACAAGAAAAAGTCACCCTTGCTGTTTACCGCCTAGAGGGAGAAGCTGATCAGTGGTGGTCACTGATCAAAAACACGAAGCCACGAGGAGAGATGGAAGCTATGGAGTGGGAAGAATTTCGGGAGATTTTCTTTAACAAGTATTTCCCTCGTTCCATGAGAACAAAAATGGAGAAAGAGTTTCTCGAGCTGAAGCAGAAGGAGAACGAATCTGTCGGAAGCTACGAGATAAACTTCACAAGGCTTTCCCGTTATACCTCAAGCTTTGTCATGGACCCTAATGTGAAGGTTGATAGATTCTTTGGCGGACTAAGACCTCACCTGCGGAAGAATCTAGCCAACAGGGACTATGATAGCTATGAAGAAATAGTTCGAAGTGCTATGAAAGTCGAGCTAGATTTTGGTGAGACACAGTGGTCTCATAAGCCAAATGAAAAGAAGAGATCGTTGGAGCCCAGTTTAGGGAAGTCTTTTGATCAGGGAAGAGGTGGAAAGCAAATGCAACTTACCACATGGAATAAATGTGGGAAGAATCATCTGGGGAACTGCTTGAGCGGAAGTGGCAAGTGCTACAAGTGTGGAAGAGGAGGCCATATTGCTCGGAATTGTCATAGTGAGGTGAAGCCTCAGCTTCCCAACACTAACGACAGAGGAAAGATGGTTCTGGCCCTACCCGAAGTCACATGCTTCAAGTGTGGACAGCTTGGTCACTTTGCTAACCAATGTCCCAATCCGAGGGCGGTGGAGGGGAATCACCACCAACCTCAGCAGAGGCCAAGAGAGCAAGGTCGTGCTTTCGCTATCACAACAGCTGAAGTTGAAGTCCCGAACGATGTGGTAGCAGGTACTCTTGTTGTCCTCTCAAAACTAGCAAGTGCTTTATTTGATTCTGGTTCTACGCATTCCTTTATTTCTTCCAAGTTTGCAAAGAATATAGAATCAATCCCTGAATTGCTTGAGGTAGAGTTGTCAGTCAAGACTCCAAGTGGGATTATCCATGCATCAACAGTGTTTAGAGACTCTAGTGTTTACTTTGGTGAGCACAATCTTATCGCAAATCTAGTAGTCATTCCCATGATGGAATTCGACGTTATACTATGGATGGACTGGCTCTCAAAGTATAATGCTAAGATCAAATGCAGAAGTAAGGAAATCTCAGTAGTCTTGAATGAACGACCTACAGTTATCTTCCGAGGAGAGATATCCCGAACTGATCCCTATCTAGAAGCACCTCCTATAGCTTTCTTTATGGAGTTAATCGGTGATGAGGAAGAAAGGAAAGGGAGCATACAAATTGAAGATGTTCCGATTGTTCAGGAATACATGGATGTATTTCCTGAGGAGTTACCTGGACCTCCCCCAGAAAGAGAGGTAGAGTTCTCCATTGAGCTCGTACCTGGGTCTCAACCGATATCAAAGACTCCGTATAGAATGGCAAATGTGGAGCTAGAGGAGCTAAAGAAACAACTCCAAGACTTGTTGGAGAAGGGGTTTATCCGACCGAGTGTGTCTCCTTGGGGAGCACCAGTTCTCTTTGTGAAGAAGAAGGATGGATCAATGCGGCTATGCATTGATTATAGAGAACTGAATGGGATCACAGTGAAGAACAGATATCCCCTCCCAAGAATTGATGATTTATTTGACCAACTTCGCGGGGCTCAATTCTTCTCTAAGATTGACCTTCGATCTGGTTATCATCAACTGAGGGTGAAGAAGGAAGATATTCCCAAGACTGCCTTCCGATCAAGATATGGGCATTATGAGTTTACTGTTATGCCCTTCGGCTTGACTAATGCTCCTGCTATTTTCATGGATTTGATGAATAGAGTCTTTAAGGACTACCTTGATAACTTTGTGGTAGTTTTTATTGATGATATTTTGATATATTCAAAAAGTCGTGAGGAGCATGAAGATCATCTGAGGGTTGTTTTGAAAACTCTACGGAAGGAGAGGCTCTTTGGGAAGTTCAGCAAGTGTGAGTTTTGGTTACAACAAGTGGCTTTCTTGGGGCACATCGTAACCAATGAAGGAATCTCGGTTGACCCTGCAAAGACAATGGTTGTGGAGGAGTGGCCTCAACCCACAACAGTAACTGAGATTCGTAGTTTCCTTGGTTTAGCGGGATATTATAGGAGGTTTGTGAAAAACTTTTCACGGCTTTCTAATCCACTAACCAAGTTGACTCGAAAAGGGGTTAAGTTCATCTGGACAAAGGAGTGCGAGGAAAGTTTCCAAGAGCTGAAGAAGAGATTGGTTACTGCACCGGTGTTAACACTACCCTCTATCGGAGAAGGATTCGTTATTTTTAGCGATGCATCTCTGAAAGGGCTTGGGTGCGTCCTCATGCAGAATGACAAAGTAATTGCTTATGCATCTCGACAGTTGAAGATTCATGAGCAGAATTATCCTACGCATGATCTAGAGCTGGCGGCAGTTGTTTTTGCTCTAAAGATATGGAGGCACTATCTTTATGGGGAGAAATGTGATATATACACTGACCACCAAAGTCTAAAGTATATTTTCACTCAGAAAGAATTGAACATGAGACAAAGGAGATGGTTGGAGCTTATTAAAGACTATGATTGTTCAATTCATTATCACCCTAGAAGAGCAAACAAAGTCGCGGATGCGTTAAGCAGGAAAGATCCTGTTGTTCTGGCAACAATGAGGATCCTGGGAGATCCCTTGATTAAAGATCTAGTAAAACTGGACATGGGAATTATAAGGAAAGGGACATCATCAACCCTATTCCAAATGATTTCTCAACCTTCATTACTAGAGAGGATCAAGAAGGCTCAAAAAGAAGATCCTTTGCTGCAGGAGAAGTTTGAGGCTATAAAGGATGGGAAGTTCCCTGATTTCAATATTGATCAAGAAGGTGTATTGAAATTTCGTACAAGACTATGTGTTCCATCTATTCCGGAGATAAAGAAAGAACTGATGGATGAAGCTCATAGCTCTACCTTCTCTATACATCCAGGAAGCACTAAGATGTATAGAGACCTTCGTGATCATTATTGGTGGGATAACATGAAGAGGGAGATTGCCGATTACACTACAAGGTGCCTGGTGTGTCAGCAGGTAAAGGCAGAAAGACAACTTCCTAAGGGGGTATTACAACCGCTACCCATACCAGTATGGAAGTGGGATAATATCACCATGGACTTTGTAACTGGTCTCCCAAAAACATCCAAAGGAAACAATGCGATATGGGTTATTGTGGACCGTCTCACCAAGACAGCCCATTTTATCTCTATTCGGGAAGATTTCTCTCTGGATCAGCTTGCCAAGATATACGTGAAGGAAGTGGTAAGGCTGCATGGGGTACCACTATCCATCATATCTGATTGTGACCCAAGATTCACATCAAAATTCTGGAGAAGTCTTCAGCATGCTCTGAACACTGAATTGAATTTTAGTACGGCCTATCATCCTCAAACTGATGGCCAATCTGAAAGGACTATTTAGACACTCGAAGACATGTTGAGATTATGCTCAATGGAATTTAAAGGTGGATGGGATCAACACCTCCCATTAGTTGAGTTCTCCTATAACAACAGCTTCCATGCGAGTATTCAGATGGCACCCTATGAAGCTCTGTATGGAAAGCGGTGTAGAACTCCTACTTGTTGGGATGAAACTGGTGAGAGGAAGCTTCTTGGGCCTGATCTCGTGCAAGAGATGACGGAACAGGTTCATGCCATCCAACAACACATAAAGGCTGCTCAGAGTCGGCAGAAGAGCTATGCTGACAATCGTCGAAGGGACTTGGAGTTTGGTGTTGGTGACAAAGTCTTCCTTCGAATTTCTCCATGGAAGAGAGTCATGCGGTTTGGGAAGAAAGGGAAGCTCAGCCCTAGGTACATTGGCCCCTATGAAATCCTTGATCGCATAGGAGCAGTGGCCTATCGTCTAGCACTTCCACCAAACCTAGCTCAAGTTCATGATGTCTTCCATGTATCTCTCTTGAGGAAGTACATACCCGACCCTTCGCATGTACTGAACCCAGAGGTGGTACAACTTGAACATGACCTCTCTTATGAAGAGCAGCCAGTGGAGATCTTAGACCGTAGAGACAAGGTCCTACGAAACAAGACTACCCACCTTGTGAAAGTGTTGTGGAGGAATCATAAGTATGAAGAAGCGACTTGGGAGCCTGAGGAAACGATGAAGCAAAAGTACCCTCACCTTTTCGACTAGGCCTCAAGTATAAATTTCAGGGGCGAAATTTCTTAAGGGGGGAAGAATGTAACGACCCAATCTTTTTGAGTATTATATTAACTTACTCTTAATGATTTAATAAGACGTTAATGGTTAATGCAGAAAGGGGAGTTGATGGCTTCATCCAGTAGACTCAACCCTTACGAAGCCCACTTATCAGAGCTTGGGAAGGAGGTATCATCTGTGGGCTTCGCTTTGGACCAAGCCCAAGCCGAGCTCCAGCGTGTCAAGCTTGAACGAAAACGCTTGCAGGAGAAGTTCAAGTTAGTGGAGATTGCTACTAGGGCAATGTTATCTGAGACTCCCTCAGATTCCCTCACCATAGCACACCTTACACTTAGGTCTTATGCCAGTGTTATAAGGGGCTATGTGATGAGACCCTAGTTTCCTTGTGTAATCCTTTCGGGTGAATAAATTGAGATTTCTTCCTTTAGTGATGTTTGAGAAATTTCAAATGTCTAGATAATTTTAGAATGTATTTTATTGATGAATTTTGAAAAAGGGATATTTTGAAATATATATGTAAACCCTAAATAACTAATGATGTGTAATGATTTTCAAAAAATGGTCTTCTACAAAAGTGTTCATTAAGGAATTTGGAGTCTAATAAGATCAACTTAATTTTTGATGAATAGTAAATTATGAATAGTGATTTTACGCTTAGGATTAGTAATATGACCAAATGGATTAGTAATTTCACTCAAAGAAAGTTTTAATATAATTTAGACACCTACATTAAGTAATGTGATTCAATAAAATGGTTAAATAACGGCTTCATAAATTATTATTCAAGTATCAGTTTTTTCGGATGAATAGTGTTTTTTAATTAAAAATTTAATTAAAAATAATTAGAAAATTATTTTTATAAAAAGGACTTTATTTTTGAACTCAGAGCATCGATATTATGTTAAGGTAATTTTTGGGGATTTTTCTGAAAAAAATGAATTTTCGATGAATAGTGTTTTTATTTAAAAATTAAATTAAAAATATTTAGAAAATTATTTTTATAAAATGGATTTCATTTTTGAAATCAGAGCATTGATATTTGGTTAAGGTGAAATTTTGGGATTATTCTGAGAAAGTTGAATTTTCGGTGAATAGTGAAAGTATAGTTTTTAAGTTACGGGTGTTTAATGACATCATTAAATGATGTATTAAGTATATAATCAATATGGTCGAATTATGAATAGTAAGATAAGGTGTGAGGTGTCCCAAGTGGCCAATACCATGGGCAAATACCATGGGCAAGCCCATGGTTTTTCCAAAACCACTAGTGAGGTGTCCCTTGGCCATTAATGCTTTGTCCCCTCACTTTCCCTATAAATACCCACCCTTTCCTCCCTTAGTTTTCACTCCCAACTCTCCCCCAACGAAGTTCTGGTCTTCTTACCTTCCAAGGAGTCCTCCCAAGTTTCCCCAAGCCCTCAAGGTCCAATCCTTTGAGTTTCAAGAGTCACGTTTTAAGGTAAGGGATCCGACCCCTCTCTTTCTTTTCATGTAATCTCTTTTATGTCATCCCTATTATGCTCCATGTTTTTATGGGAGAGGATGTTCTTTTATATTCCTCTTACTGCCCTTTCATGTTTATATGATGAGAGATCCCCTCTTACTCTCATCATTTCGTTTTATGAAAGTTTAAGTGACGCCGTTAGGCTGCCGAATTTTAAGGGATTCTTTCACCCTTCACATTTTTCAAGTTCGATTTTCATGTCATGTCTTTCAAGTTCCTTTTTGTTATATTGGGGTATGATCTCTATATCTATCATACTGATCTCTTATGATCATATGATTAGGGACCCTATTTGATCTTGTCAAATCATTTTCTTTTGAAGTTAAGTGACGCCGTAAGGCTGCCGGATTTTCATAAGAGAAATCTAATTTTTTCCTTCCATGTTTTTTTTATTTCAAATGGTATGTCCCTAAAATTTCATTACCATGTCCATATGTCTTCTTATTCTTTCACCCTACTGTTTTATGGATCATTTATGAGTGGTTGGCCCATGTCCCCTCTCATTTCAATGTTTTCTAAAACCCCGAAACTTAGCCATTATGCTACAGAATTTTTCCCCTCAAAATGTCTCTCTCTTTTCTCAAAAATTATTTTATGTTATAAAGTGAATACTCAAAGCTCTTATTTCTACAAGGGTATTCACATATATATAAAAATGTTCTATTTTAAACTCTGGGATTTACATACATGATACCCGCTTTCCCTTTCCGTGGGTTTAAAGTAACGTAAAGATCATGTCTTTAAAGCAGTTTTTGAAACGTTATGATTATGAAATGAAACCCATTTGTTTTATGCTATATGGGTTATTTATGAAATGTTTGATGATGATATATGTGGCTCACATGAAAATAAAGACAAATTTAAGGGTGCGCCCTGATAGCGCTCCAATGCATTGGGTAAAGACTTAATCTCTAGAGATGACCATTTTAACGACGCCTTGGTGAATAACCTTGGTAATTTTTAACGACACCTTGGGGATGGACCTTGGTGAAACGAAACGATTGTCAATATTAAATGTTTTAGCCACATCTTCAAGTTATGAAAAATGATTATTTTTATTATTATGTATCTCATGAATTCTTTCTCATGCCTTAAAGTTCTTTTCATGTCCTTATTGAAGTATCTCAAGTTCACTTGTAAAATGTTTATCTTGTTTCCCTTACTGGGCCTTCTGCTCACCCTTTCTTTTGATGTATGTCCCCAGGTTATGAGATGCATAATGAACATAGGATGAACTAAAGGAGAAGCCTTTCAAGTGTTTAAGAAGAATGTTTTTATGTTTTTTTTATGTATCATGATCCTTGTTTCCAAGACACTAAACCTTAACGATCCTCAGTTCCGTGTAATGAAATGAAATTTTATGTTATAAAATGGAGGGATGTTATAGAACACTCACGGAGTATGTGGAGCTTCATGAATTGAAAGCGAAAAAGGATAAATTCATAGAGAAGTGAAAGGAAAAAAGGGAAGGCATGCCTCCTATTTATAGGCAACAACCTTCGGAGCTTCACGACGCATCTAGTTAGTGCCGATATTCATGGAACGATAGACCCGTGCACCCCCTATCTTCCTTGCGGGGCCTATATGTGAGGAAATATCGTGAATGAAAGAGGATTTTGGTGATTTCCTTCAGACTTGGACCCTTGATCTCTCCACAACTCCAAGTTTGAGGGGGGGTAATTTTTGCGCCAAAAATCAGGATAGAGAAGAAGCCAAAAATAAGGCACTATTGGCCACCTCATGAAGCTATTTCGTAGAGTTCCCCCAACACCACAACAGCCACAAAGCAAGGAGGCGGGACTCTCCACGGAAACATTTGACATTTGCGGACCCTCCACAAAGTAAGGAGGCAGGACGCTCCGCGAACGCATTTGAAATTCACAAACCCACCATGAAGCAAGGAGGCGCGATGCTCCACGAATGTATTTGACATTCACAAACCCGCCGTGGATCAAGGAGGCGAGACACTCCACGAACGCATTTGACATTCGAGAACCCACCACGAAGCAAGGAGGCGGGATGCTCCATGAACAAATTGGACATTCGCAAGCCCTCCATGAAGCAGCGAAGTCCCTCTTCGCAACGCGTAATCTCCGCTTCAGGTAGCCTCTTGCCTATAAATATTGGGCTCCTCTTGAGCTCACAGGATATAAAATTCAACCATTCCACTTTGAAAAACCTGAATCGCAAAGAATCCTTCTGCTCTGCGAACCATGAGTTGTGCGAGGTACTTATGCTCTATGAAGTCCCTCCCCTTTGTCTCGTTTTGATCCCCTCTTCCAAGAGGGATGCCTGTCGCGAAGACGAAGGGCCTTCACGAAGGAAGGGTATCTTCACAGGGACCCAAGACATAGGGGAGTTTTTATGCTTCACGAAACACCCTTAACATACACATGATCCACATGCTAAGGTAGGGTCACCGTACATCACAAAGCACATTTCTTCTCGACACCTTGCTTCATGAGGAACCTTTGCTCTGTGAGGCTGTGCTCCGTGAATGCCTTTCCACTTCGCGAAGCACCTCCCATATGCACCTCTTCCCTATTCTTAGACTGAGGCACCCCACTTTTCAAAGCAGACCCTTTCTCAATTACCCTCCACCACACGGAGAAATAAAACTTTACAAGACCCTTTCCTATGAAACCCCCTTCTTTGCAAATCCTTTTCCCATGCGGCCCTCCAGGTTTGAACAATGTGACTTCAATGCCCCTTGGACAATACTACCCATTGCGTTGCTTTTCCTCATGCTTGGTTTTATAGCCACGCTAATGGCTATTACTTTTTTGCATATCCATGCTAATGTGGGACCCTAGAAGGTTCTCTTCATGACACCTCTCACCACGGCCATTCTGGTCCTCTCTCTGCACCAAGGAGTAGAGGGTACCAGTTATGTATGTCCTAGGGGTGCGGAGCAAACCCACCTCATCCGAGCAGCAAGACGTTAAACTACCAAACACCTTCGCCTTCAGCACATGACGTTAAATTGTGACCTCTCCCCGTTCCTCGCATGTGGAGTGCCCCGACCTTGGACATTATCCACACCCATTGATCTCCAAAGGGGATGATATCCTCATTATGGGTGTGGCGTTTGACCGCGAGGGAAGGGCGGCCATCTTTGTGTAATCCCCTAACCTTTTTGCAGGAGGTAGAATCCCTGCTCTCCCTTTCATCTTTGGTCCATAGGGCCGGCACAAGGCGTGACGGGGGATGGTGCTTCTCCATTCTTTGGTCCCAAGTCCCTCTCCCGCTGCGCTTTGTCGCCATCAGGCCTCCATCCTAGAGTAAGTCTCAATCTTTCTCTCCTTGGGATGCCAAGACCGTAAGCCCCATATCACTTCCCTCAGATTCACCTTTCATGACGTGATCGTTGGGTCTCTACTATCTCTTGTTTATCACACCGAGCATGACTCACGTGGGAATAGAGTGAGCACCAACCATGAAAAACACGATAGACAGCCTTAGAGTGTAATCTCATTCCACTTGAACTATGTGGACATTGATCCCTACTAAGACATTGTACGTAGGAAGCCTCCACGAGGTTCAAGCCACCACCCAGTCGTTCCGACCTCCTTCACATAGATTCAAAAACACCATGGGTAGCCTCAGAGTTTAAGCCCCATTCCACCTAAACTACGTGGTATTTCATCCCTTCCACGGTAGGGTACGTAGGAAGCCTCCACGAGGATCATGCCTACCACCTAATTGTTCCGACCTCCTTCAAATCGGTTCACCAACACCATGGGCTACCTCAAAGTGTAAGCCCCATTCCACCTAAACTACGTGGACTTTGATCCCTACTAAGGCAGTGTACATAGGAAGCCTCCACGAGGTTCAAGCCCACCACTCGATCATTCCGACCTCATTCACGTTGGTTCACCAACACCATGGAAAGCCTCAAATTTTAAGCCGCATTCCACCTGATCTACGTGGATATTGATCCCTGCCAAGGCAGGGTATGTAGGAAGCCTCCATGAGGTTCAATCCCACCACTCGGTTCATCCGACCCCTTTCACGATAGTTCACTAAACACCGTGGGAGGGCAAGAGTGTAAGCCCCACACTCATATTCTGAACTACGAGGACTTTCATCCTTGCCAAGTTAGGGTACGTAGGAAGCCTCCATGAGGTTCAAGCCCACCACCCATTGGTTCCGACCCCCTTCACGTCTGTTCACCCAACACTAGGCAGCCAGAGAGTGTAAGCCCCACACCTATCTAAACTACATGGTCTTTGATCCTTTCCATGGCATGGTATGTAGGAAGCCTACAAGAGGTTCACGCCCAACACTGGGCAGCCTCAGAGTGAAAGCCATGTTCCACCTGAACTATGTGGTCTTTGATCCATACCACAACAGGGTACATAGGAAGCCTCCATGAGGTTCAAGCCCAACACTAGACAACCTTAGAGTGTAAGCCCCATTCCACTTGAACTATGTGGTTTTTGATCCTTCCTAATGCGAGGTACGTAGGAAGCCTCCCTGAGGTTTGATCCCATCACTCATGTCTCATCCTGATCTCTCCCTTGAGCCTACGTGTCTCGGGAAGTTCATGCCCCCACTCGATGGTTCCACTTCCTTCAGGTACCATCCATGCGTCCATTCTCACGGGCTACCTCCTTAGGTGTCCCATCATCCCACCGAACTACGCGAACGTTGATTCCATGCCACGGGATACATAGGAAGTCTCTTTGAGGCTCAAGCGCAAAACCATCGTCACCCTAGGACAGTTCTATCCCATTCACCATCTAATTCACTTAACCTTCCATCATCCATCCTGATCCTTACTTGGGCCCGCACATCCCGGTGGGATCATGCCACCCCATTCCCCTTTCCCACAAATAGCTCTCGAGAAGCCACCCACATGTTGGCCCCAATATCTGTGTTCCCTCTAGTGGTTCTTCCATCTAATCCACTCTAGTTAGTGATCTGATAAGCCCAATCTGTCTCTGATGAACGTTAAACTTGTGGCATTCCCCGTGTTAAACATGGGAAGCTGAGGAAAACATAAGATACATGCCCATGACATATGATTCCCCGTGTTCTATGGGGGATGCCTTGGGATCCCACACCCTAGAGAAGCCCAATAATAAGGGAAAAAAGGCAAACACACCAATCCCCCGGCATCCAGGCACACCAGTGATGTCCCACGTGACTACTCCCATAACCAAAGGTTGCTTCCCTGACCAGACCCCTTGGAATATCCTGACAGAAGCAGCGTAATTAACTGGTGTCTACAATGATATGACACTAAGAAGAGTTTCACGAACAATATATTAAATCTATGAGGGAGTCCCAGACTAGGTGATGAGTTCTGAGGAGGAATCCACGAAAGGAAGAACCGATATCCCATCATCCCATTTCGATCAAGGAGTAGAAATCCCTAAATAAAGAGCACATGTCGCCCACCTTTGGAAATCAATAATGCGGGGCAACAAAAACTGTGTCCCTCATCCCTGAACGAGACGGGTGTGTGCGCCCCAGCAAAATCATCAGAAACAACAGTCCTTCAGAAACCCACTGGGTAAAGGTTGATCGATTGAACCTTATGTAAAATATATTATATGTAATGGTAAACATAATATTCATTCTGTTGTGAAAAAATAATTATAATGTATAAATTTACATGGCTATAAGAAATGCTTAGATACCTACATGCGCCAATGTTTCATGTAAGTGTATGATGTAGGTTACCTTTACATAACCCTTTAAAAAAACAACTACCTTTATATGTAAGGTTAAAATCTATCATACACATATGTTATGCCTTTATGAAAACCATTTACATAATGTATTTGATCCAAA
The DNA here is from genome assembly GCA_963277665.1 of Viscum album. Lineage (NCBI taxonomy): Eukaryota > Viridiplantae > Streptophyta > Magnoliopsida > Santalales > Viscaceae > Viscum > Viscum album. Next base: position 1,185,136,785 of record OY728145.1, read on the forward strand.
CTACTTTAAGATAAACCTTCACATAATGGTAAGTCCTAAGTTTCCTTGCATGTGTAAGGGTAATCAAGGTTAATGTTTAAACAAGCAGTGTACTGTATAAAGGTAAACTATTTATAAAAATTAATGTCATGAAGTCAAATATATTGTTAAATTTTAATTTATTCTTCATTTCTATTTATTATTTTATAAATCTAAGCATAGGTCACCAATGATACTACTGATGGGTTTCAAATGATACCAATGGCACATTTTTAGATAAAAAAGATGAAATTAGACCCATGTATGACGATCACTCATTCATGATAAATTAAAATGAGATAAAATAATGGAGAACAATTGTAAATATTTGTACCTTACATTGAATATTTTCTTTTTTCTTCAATACCATTATAAATCATTAAAAGTGATAGATAAAGATCACAAAGTGGAAATAAAATGATGTCCCACCTCCGTATTCTTCCATGGGATAATCTAAATCACTTATCATATATGTAAAACTCTCCATCCTCTATGATTTTCAAGAATCCCATAAAAAAGGTTGTAAAATAAGAGATCCTTAAGATAATGTAGTTTTAACCAATCTCACATGCACTTCTGCTATAACAAATTGGTCATTAAATAATCCAATGAAGCTCCTTGGTGATGCATGCATGGACTCGTGTGTCTATAATGCATGAGTTGATACCTCAAAAAATCCATGATTTAAATTAATACATGAATTTAAATAACTTATGATTCAACTTATGAAATATTTTATTAAATAATATCTAGATGGATGATCAATCCAAATGATATTTTTTTTTTATTCTGATTCAAAACATATCTTTGGTAGTGGTTTCATCTCATGAATTTTGTAAACCAATATTATGTATCCACTTGAATCATATAAAAATATATATTTAGGGAATATTCCTTCCAGATGTATATTAGGGTATCCTAGTGTCATCCTACTATGTTATATGCTCACACCCTACATGGTAATCGAGGTGTGTATGAAAACCATTGTATCTTTTTTAGGATAGAGAATAGGATGTGAAATGGTTAGGTTGGTCTATCTCAACAAAATTTGAATATTGGGATGAGTCCTAGGTATAACACTATAGATACCATGCTTTTTATTTTATTTTATCTTGTATATGGGATCAAGGTAGTGGAATAATGGAGGTTTGTTTTATGTTAAAAAATTAATTTGACATATAACATTCATTTAATTATATGTTATGTGCAATTTGATGTTGAAATTGTCTAGTTATTTATTATTATTTAACAATATGATATTGAGGAAATAGTCTTTCCAATTCTTGTCATAGGAACTCATCAATAGTCTATAGCCTCTGGCATATAGGGAGTAACATTTGAGGCCATGTGGAATATTGTCTTCGATGGTGGCTCTAGGTTTGGGAATCATAAACTACATAATGATAAAATATTTATTTTCATAAAATTTGTTCAATTTTTCATATGTATCAATTAGTTACATAAGTATCATTAGACACTTCACAATATTGATAAAACAAAATTTGTTTGATTCAACTCAAAACTCATACTACAGTTGTATTTTCATTAAATTAAATTCAAAAGAAACATGAAAATTCTGAATATAAATTGAAAAATATTTTTATTAATAAATAAATAATAAAAAATCAGTCTTATAAAAGTTTTAAAATAGTTAAACATGGAAACCCTTTTGTTATAAATAAAATCAATTTTTTAAAAAATTATTTTTGAAAACTAAAATAAGAAATAATTTTAGCGATTATAATATTATAAATAAAAACAAATAAAGTTAGGATTTGAAAGAATCAAAATATAAATGAATAAAGTTGATAAGAGCCACCCAAAATGGGTAATGGGATTCCTTCATCTATGAATATAAGGTAGGATCTCTAATATACCGTAATTTTCTACTTTTTTAATTTCAATTATCTCTCTAATCCCAATTCAACTATTATTAAAATTCATGTTATTTACCTAGCAAATTTTCCTTTAGGTGGTAGTTAGAGACCCTAATTATAAATATTAAAGTGAATATACCTTTAAATGGTTGGATTGTTGGCTTCTAATCAAGGTATTAGATTAAAATAATCTATGGATATTATTATGGTTTCAAAACAACTAGTGGTGGGGTATATTTAATTCTATGCTTATGGATTTAGATATACAGTGTTTATGTGGGTGGTTCACTTCAATTTCTCTCTTAATTTCAAAGTGTTTCTATTGTATCAGTATGGTGTAGAGAAGGGAATATCCATATAATAGTTAATGTTAAAGAAAAATGTAATAAAAAATTTTCACGATAAAAACATATGAAATTAATTTTTCATAAATTATAGCGAAATTTCACCTTGTATGTGATTATTTTACTAATCCTTTCATACAGGTCTTAGATAAACTAGAATATGATTTTCTTTACATTGACTTTAGGTCATGTGGTGGTTTATATAAATGTTAGTAATAGTTTAGTTCTACTAGAGCCCACCTAGTAAAAAATTAAGAATTTTAACTACCTCGGAGCCCATGGAGTTAGATTCATCTCTAATATTCTATTTCATGGGATACCCAAGGTTGAATTAAATAATAACATTTTCTTTATAGCACTTGAAATTCTAAAATAATTTTTTTGTTATTTTTTTGAATGTTTTTATCCGGATTTCTTTAGAATCTAAATTAATTTCTTTAATATTTAGTCTGAGAAATGATCATATTGTTTAAAGATTTTCTTATTGGTATGGATTATATTTACCATTATATTCAAATTTATTATATGTACAAGGGTTGAGCCTTGTCTTGGAATTTGTAGTGTGAGCCTTTGGAATTGACTCCTCACGAGGACTATATATATATATGATTAGTTCAACCCTAAAAAGGATGGAAGAATCATACAGTGGAGGGATATGTATATATATTAATATAATTGTGGATTATATATTCACAAACATTCATTTGTGGGTGAATATGGGTGAAATCCTAGTTCACGGTGTTAAATAAATAAATATATATATATATATATGATGTTCCTCCCTATGAAGAGAGTAGGGAACTTGAGGAAGATGATTACTAATACATATAGATTTATATTGATCTCAGTGAAAACAAACTGCCTCTGATATATGGAAAATTCTATTGGACATCATTAATGAAAAAATACAATACGTTAGATAGGTATACTTATCAAATTTTGAAAATGACATAAAGAATATTTATATTATATGGTTGAATATAATTAAATAATTAATATATAATTACTTATGTTTTTTTAATTTCACTGGACCATATCCTTTTAGGGTAGTACATGATTTGATCTAACCCATGTACCCATACCCATGTCCGTGTACCCTCCAAGGTATACACGAATCAACCAAGTAGAGGTCGCACACCGTGTGACAGGATCACACACCGGGTGACACTTAACTATCCATGAAAGCCTACATTATACTATATGGGACCCACACACCATGTAATCCCATAATACATGCCATGTGGATTGGGATTATATGTAATACTAGATCTATAACACGTGTCTTCGGTCACTCCTCTAACCATCGATCTAGTAATAGCCTTGTCGAATAATCAATGTTAAAGACCCAATTAGTTAGTACATCAATGATTAGCATGTTATGGTCCTTCAATCCATTTGGAAATGATATTTTTCATCATTATTCATTGCCCACATTATAACATGAATTCGGGTATCCAAATCCATCCAATTTTCTACCACTTCCCCCATTACTCCACCATTATTTCTATCTGATCCCCAATATATGAGATTATATCACTATGATATGAAATGGGTTCATAATGATCGATTCATCAAGATATGGTGAACCAAATTATAATCAAATAACCCTCATGGTGAAGGAATAATCCTGGGAGAAATGGAAAACTACAAACATGAGGAATGATCCTCGACCAATGTTCGTGTTGGCCTTGACCTATCAGTGTTATATTAACAAAGAAGAATCTATAAGAAAAATGAAATTACTCAAATAAAATCCCAATAAATAAACACATTCCTAAGATAAATGATCCATGATTCAATTAGTTGGTCAATTAACTCCCATTTTTTCAATGAAATTTTGAATGAGTAAATAAACCAAACAGAACAACATTCCTACTTAGATTTGGATTGATCGATGAAGAAGAATGATGTTTCAACATAGTAGTTGGGGATATTCTTCAATTAAATTGCATTCCAATCATTGATCCATGTTGCAGTCACCATTCATCTAAGAGAGATCTTCATATACACACACTATGTCCTATAGTTCTCTAACAACTCTCCAATGGGTCCAAATTTATGCTAACAACCCTAAGATCTCTTCCTAACCATATTCTTATAGAATAATTTAGGTCAAAACATCAATGGATTAGAAAAATAAATTTACTTTATAATTTTATTTTTTATGCCTGCAACATCTTTTCCAAAACAACACATGCTGACGAGGGTATAGTCACACCTTATATTAAAATCATATTCTCAACTCAATGGTTCCCTTAGATTTCTGACCCGGGACCCTGTTTAGAACTTATAATACTTTTTTAGGAATTTTTTCACATTTTCCATTTAATATATTTAATATATTTAAAACAGATATTCTGAGCACATCGGGTCTCGGAATCATAGGCTGTATCAGCTCATGTTGTCGAAAATAATACATAAAATATTCAAAAACCTTACACAGAAAATCCAAATCATTAAATTATCCCCAAAATGGGTATTTAAGTCACCAAGAAGATAAAAAAATGGATACCCAAAATGAAGTGGGTACTATGAATGAATTTGAACCTCACAATCCCTTGTGCTCTCAGGAAGATTCACGTGCTGCCATTGGACACACACTAAAGTAATTGATCACCCAAAAAGGATCTTCTCTAATTGATCCTCTATATCTACCATATAATAAAAAAAGGTAATTCTATACATTATATCTAGCTCTCCCTAATCAATAACATTCAATGGGTCAAACACGTATCTCCTCAACCACAACATGTGGACAAATTCATGTACCTAGTCAAACGATGGAGGTAGAGCTATGTTGTATGCCATCTTAAAATCTCTACATAGTATTGGGAAATATCCAATAAAAATTAGATATAGATTTCCTCTACATCCTAATATCTAAAATCCAAAATAAGGTGAATCATATAGGAATATATGATCTCCTTCCTTGAACTCTAAATCCCTCCATCTCCAGACAACATAAGAAATATGATGACCCGTGTAGTCTTAATCAACTCCTTTATTATCTGCACCTTCTTATTAGTTTCTCACACCAAATGTGTTGCCAAGATTACTAACTATATTGGTCCAATAAAACAATCTGTTGACTTGTAGTTTCTCCCAAACCAAACATTGAATAGTGAAATATTGATGGTGGAATGATGTTTGTTGTTGTATACAAACTCAACTAGTTGTATGTGATCCTCTCAATTTTGTTCAAATACACTAATGAATGCTCACATTGTGTCCTATAGAACATGAATTTCCCACTCAGTCTATATGTTAGTTTGGGGGTGAATCTCTATCATTAAGCATAAGTGAGTCCCAAAATACTCTTATAATACATTCCACAATCAGGATGTGAATCCATCATCATCGTTACAAATGATCATCGATGAAACTCAATGGAATCACACTATCTCATGCACATTTTTGTATCCCGAAGTCTCTACGAAAATATGCTCCAAAATTACAAAGAAGTGCACCAACATGGTGAGTCAGTCAATGTTCACCTATATGCCAAAAATTCCCCAAGAAGTACATGGTATGACCATGATGAAGTCTATATATATCTCTTCCCACTTCCAATACGAAATATTTAGGGTTTAAGATAAAACCATTTGAACTTGGTTCTTTTCCATCACTTGAAAACATATAAGACATTGAGAGACAAACTCTAAAACTCATTACCTCATCCTTGGCCACAAAAATTGACATCAAAAGTCCTGGTACATCATTTTCACGCATGGATGTACCCCTAAAAAATTCATGTGAAACTTTATCCAAACCTCTTCTCACAATGTCATTGGTATAATCACATATCCCCTGAATAGAATGATTTGATCCCCATCTTTAGAAAATCCATAATGAGCATGTCCAGTGGATATATGAGTATGTAGGGTCTCATAGTTAACATCTCCATGATATTCCCCCTTTACTCATTACAAAAGTTAATGGATAACATCCATTGAATGAAGGAAATCTCCATCAACAAATTATAACTACCATGAGGCCAACATCTTCAATTCCAGTTTTAGTAACTACAAACAAGATCTCTTTATAAGCGTATCTACTACCACATTCTCATTACCATGATTATGGAAATTTGTAAGTCATAATTCTAGATGAACTCTATCCATCACCACTATCTCAATTTAATATACTATTGAGAGAATATTTAATTGAGAATATTTTGACCCAAATAGATGATGAACCGCACACCCATTATGTATTTCCACCCATATTTAGTGAAAATATTACCACTACTAACACAAGATCATGGGAATCATAGATATTCTCATGTGGTCCCAACCGACATAAAACATTAAAAATCACAACCTAACTCTAAATCAGAAAAATTCCAAGAACGGATCCTATTGAATTAAAAAACATATGTACTCGACACATTCCTCTGAAAATATCAAGATGGTAGTGCCCTTAAAAATCTTTTTCAACAACTAAACATTTTGATATAACCTATTTATCCACATGAAATGCTTCCAATTTTTGTCCAAATCTATCATGGGTGATGATAGTTGGGAGAAATCATGTATTAATCTATGGTAATAGCCTTCCTACAAAAGGAATATTCATACCTCTATCCTGATCTTGGGTGGCACCCATGCTCACATGACCTCAACCTTCACCTGGTCCACTAATAATCCTTCTGCTAGGATAATGTGTCCCAAAAAGTGGAATACTGGAATCCAAAATTGGAATGTAGATATATTTTTATAAAGATGGTTGTTCCATATTATTCCTAAAACCATCCTCAAGTGTATCATGAGATCCTCCACATACAATGAGTAAACAACAAAATCATCAATGAAAAAAACAAAAATCTAGTCTATGAAATACTGATGGATCTAGTTTATGATTCCCATGGGCATAGTATGCGTGTTCATCATGCCAAATTGAATCACCAAGTACTCATTGCATCTGTAACAACATATAAATGTTGTCATCAGTATATCCTCATATTTTACTCACAATATTTGATATCCTAACCTGAGGTCTATCTTTGAGAACCATCATACCCCCATCAATTGATCAAATAGGTCATCTAAACTCAGTAGTGGATACTTATTTTTTATAGTCACCTTGTTTATGCACATGTAGTCCACCAACTACCTCAAGCTCCTATATTCATTATTTTAAAACAATATCAGGACTACCCATGGTGAATCATTGGGTCTAACAAAGTAATTCTTATACAGGACTCTAACTAAACCACAATATCAAGAAGCTCTGTGGGAGAAATCTGATATGATGGGATATATATTTTTTCCATCATAGGATAGAGATAAATGTAGACATAAATCTCACGGAGGGAGGTGAACCTAAAACATCATCAGGGATGATGTTATCATACTCTGCCACCATTGAGGGACACTGTGAACTCATAACATCCACTACACTATGGGTCAGGCTAGATGACTGATAATTAATAAGCTACACCCTCTTATACATGAGTCAAACATACATAGCCTGAGTTTCCATTACACTAAAAATGGAAAACATGGTTCACTCATTGTGGAAATACCACATTCTTTACCTAAAATAATCAATATTGGATTGAAATTTGGATAACCAGTCCTTACCTAATATGATTTTACAAGGATTTATCAATTCTATAAAGAGATCCCAATAGAATCTCTCACCACCATGAGTCAGGTATCACCTTCATAAAATAAGTGTGACCGTAGAGTGTTCTCTTGCAGAAGTCTCCATATATAAGGGTCAATCTAATGGATCAACTAGAATTATATGTATCATACAAGTTATGTGGAAAAAATGTAATGATAAGAACATGTGTCTTTAAATACTAAAAATGAGGTTGAAGGGACACACAATGTACATCGAATCATTCTCAAAGCCTCTAGGTCATAAGCTTCAACAAATAGTAGTTATCCCAACCCCTTTTCTCTAGCTTCTTGAGTCTGGTGTGGACCACCTAGGGTGGTAGTGGTAACAAGTCAAAGGGTCGACCACCTCCCACTACTCTCCAATATAATCTTCCAGGGCCACTAACTTGTGAACCCATCTTCTCTTACCATTATCTCTGCCATTTTGGTCTATCCACGTTATCTTCTTCATCTATATAGTTAGTCATAAAATCTTGTTGAAGAGGCCCCAGACCTTAACATGTGTAGAATCACCTCCCTTTAGGATGACTAGACACACCCAATGAGCCCTGAACCATAGAACATATATCATAGGACCTCCTCCTCAAAAATCACACATGTCTAGGTTGTTGAGACTGGATTTATCTTCCTACTACTGAGGACTATGAACAAGTATAGCAATTATCGGAAACCACTAGATGTATCTACAATGTTAAGAAACTCTTGACAACTGAAGCTCTCTCAAGCACCCCAGCATAGTTAGGAATTTGTAGAGGAATAAAACTAGTTCAAATGTCTGTATATAGACTTTTATCAATGTTCTGGTCCATAAATAACGGATTTCAAACCATATTCATCGAGAACATCAAAATTTTGGTAAACTATGATGAATAATCAAATACCATTGTGCTACCCTAATAGAGGTAAAGAATCTCTTAGATAAGAAAATCATATATCACAGATGGTGATAACTCCTCTCTGAAATGACTCTTAAACTATTTACAGGATAGAGTCACATGTTCATTATAATGGGCCACAAAATCCAACCACCGCCATCCGATCTATGAAGTCGGATCGCATCCAGGACCACCATATGATATGCTGTTATGTTGAGTAGATGGAAAAGGACAGTAACTACCTCAATCCATTCCTTATTCACTTGTGGAATGTGAATTCCTATGAACCTAATGGGTCTCTATCACTGATGCTTGTGAATTGTGCTCTGCCTTCCCACCTTATCTAGTGGTACTGCTGGTACCACATGATTCTCTATGAGTGGTGGTATAGCTGAAGAACCACATTGAGGTAAAATCTTAGGAATCTAGTCAACATATCAACACCTCATCACCATGTGATTCATTCTTGTGATAATGATGATGAATCCAAGATGACATATGTTTCATAGGAATCATGAAATAAACAATATGTACCATGATCAATGAGTATATCTTGAGATCTAAATGAAGAATAAAGAAACCATAACCCATTCTTATATGATTAATGTACAATTTTTTAACCAACAACCATTGTTCTCATTTACTGAGACTAAAAGTATATGATTAATGTCTTATTGTATAGATATATCATTCTCAACAACAACACCGGATTCCCTGGTCTGAAATCATAACTCAAAACACTTAACACTATTTCCCAAAAACATTCTCATAGACTCTATTCCTAAATTAGAATGAACTAATCTAATACAACTCTTTCATGACCTATCCTGAAAGGGCCTTTTATACAACTCCCTAACCAAACGTCCAATAGTACAAGGGATAGAGACTAGTACCAAGTATAAATATTATTGACATGGGAGGCCTTAGCCTAAGTACCTATACACATGCACCCATATATAAGCCTATAAAAGTATGATGTGTAAAAACAACTGAAAAAATAGGAATGAATACATTTATCTACCAAAAGAAGATTTGTAAATGATGTAAAGAAATGTAAACATCAAAAAATACAAGCCCACCATAGTGTCTAAAAAAAGTCCTACAAGAAAAGAAATCTAGGACTAGTATCAGATTACCGTAGGAATATACCTCGATATTTCCAGTCACACTAAGTACTATCTGGTCCTGGTCCTTCAGAACACTATCAACATTTTGATATTCTAAAAAATACATGACACATATAGGAAAATCCCATGAAAGGGTGAGTATGAAAATACCATGTAGGAATCCTTGAAAACAATAAATCATATAAAAATGGAAAATACATTAATCTATACACATGTATATGTCTACAACACATTTAAATGTAATATCTAGATATATTCAACAAAGAAACATAGTCTTGAGGTATTTCACAATCATAGTATTCCATCTTATGATTCAAGAATAAATATTCCACAAATTACGCATCTCAGAGAACAAAATTCTGAGTCTAATAGCACTGATGATGTCCATCTGAGGGGTGATGTTCATCATGTCTCTCCATTTGAAGTATACACTGATAGTCTGAATAGAATATGAAACATATATGATGATCATTCATAAGTAAATGGGGTGATACAAGTAACTCAATCAGAATTAGCTTTCTACATAAGAGTTTGGATTCTTTTTAGTGTTGTTCAGGATGATACTGAGAACTCCATCTTGGGAAGAAATAGGTATATGATATAACACTCTCGGTCTGACAGAGGGATTCCAAAAATTCTATCCTAGAATTCCGGTTAAAGGGATCATTGTCCAAATGGAAAGAGATGATTCAATACCAACCCTTGTGGAATGGATATGGGGAACTCATCCTAAAAAACTTTCCCCTGATACAGAGTTACAGGAGATCCAATCAGCATTTAATAATGTACACGACATGTAGAAGGGGTCACACTCCTTGTCCATTGACCCTAGGTCCTACCTGTGTAAATGACCCCTGTATCATGCCCATTTCTATATGGTAGTACATGAGCTGACAACTACCAGTGTACTATAATATTATTCATATAATCATCTTTATCCCGTGTACTTGTGCCCATGTACAAGAAAACAACTTATCTCATGTAATTTGGTATAGACTTTGTCTGTGTATGGGAGTGCATGACAAGATCCAACTGGTGTACTCCAACTCATGCGCGTGTACACTCTGAAGTACACACCAATTAACTGGGGAGAATTAATTGGATGTGTGACTAGGACAAATGAATTTTATCCTTAACTGTCTCACATAACCCTATACATTTTTAGGCAGTAACCACAATTCATGCAATCAAAGATTACATGTCTTGTAGATCAATATTTTCTAGAATCACAAATCCACTACACAAAACCTCAGAATCTCATCTAACCATCAATCTAGTATGTACCTCACTCAAGAATCATAGATAAATCCTTGAAGAGGTATTCTATAACTGATTAACACATTCTAGGCCTTCAATCCATTTAGAAATTGTATCATTCATTATTATTATTTGTGCACTGAAGAAAATAAAATTAGGTTTCCAAAAACATCTAATTCTCCCTCGCTTCCGTCATCACATAGACATTGCTTAATGCTGATCACAAATCTATAAGATCAGATCATTTAACCAATAAATTGATTTTAAATGATCTATTATTCAGGATATTTCATTCCGTAGGAAAAACGAAGAATGCATGTGGTGAATGAAGAATCAAGGGAGAAATACACTACCACAAACACAAGGAATGAACCCCATCCAATGTTTGTGTTACCCTTGATACTTCTCAATTAATATTAAAATTAAGAATAAATATTCAAAAAGAAATTTTCCTGATAAAATCCCCAAAAATAAACTGATACCATATGGTAACCAGTCCGTGAATAAATCTGGTGGTCGATTGATTCACATTTTTCAAATAAATTAGCAATGGGGAAAGAATCCAATGAAAAAAAACTATCTCTATTAGGATCTATCAATGAATACAAACTATTCAATATCTTAGTAATTGATGAGATCATGTGATTCCATTTCACATTGATTGTCAGTCTATAATATGGTCACTGTTCATCTGAGAGAGATCCACCTACTCTCTCTACCTCTAATGACTCTCCAACGGCTCTAGGGTTTTGTGGATAAACATGAGATTTTGTCATAACCATATTATTAAATAATTATTTTTTCTCTATGAAAAAATATTAGTAAAAAAATTAAGCAAATATTTTATTTATTTTATGCCTCCAATATAATTTATATACACGACCAATGCAAAATAGAGTTATGTCGCACATAGGGTAAAACCCGAATTATGAACTAAATTATATCCTCTAATTTCTAATCCAGGTCCCCATTTATATTTTATTCAACATTTACATGAACACAACATACACATGCTGATTGATATATTTAATATATTTCAAACAATTATTTTGGGCCAACGGGTCTCAGAATCACACATCATCGTAGTGCCTAATCTTTAATATAATCTATAAAATATCCAAAAATAATACATAATAAATCTGAATCATTACAATATAATTTTATTATAAACCCTATAAATCATAATAAACATCAACATATGTTATTGTAACTAAAAATTATTTTAAAAGATCACATAGAATATTTTTTTAGGGAAATTCCATTTTCATTTTTGAACCACATATTTAAGATATTATAACTTCGAAAAGATTATGTAAATTTTTTTTGTAAATATCATTAGAAACGTGTAAATTATGTTCAAATAACAATGTGATTAAGAAATTGATGTATTCTATTCATTCTATGTATATTAAAACAAATATTCTTTTCATATTTTTGATTGAAATTCAAAATAACACATTTGGAAAACGATAAGATGATTTATGTTATTTTTTTAATAATTTAATCACTGATAAGAATGAATTTAAATTTTATTTGATACTACGAAGACATTATTGAAAATATTTTATGAAAATATGGATATATAATAAAAAGGATTCTCCATTGAAGAGATAAATAAAGTCGATTTTCCTTATAAGAATTATTTTAATATCATGAGTTTTTAAGGAGATAATAATTAATGGAAAAAATGTACTATATAAGTATATTAATATGATAATAGACTAATTGTGTTAATTATTGGTAGATAATTAAATATCATCATCAATTACTAGATTTTAAACAATCCTGATAAACAATGAGTTTGTATCATAAATCTCATACCTTAAGTTCCAATTGATCTAAAAGTACCGTAACCTCATGTTTAATAAATTTAAACCTATCATAATTTTATTATAGAGTCATTAAAATATTAATGATATCATATATTATCTACTTATAATATTTCAACACCCATTTCTTTATAATTCCTCATTAAAATCCGCATTCTGGGGTGTTAACTATTTCGTTCCTTCCTATGAATTTCAGTAAATTAGTTATAGAAATTTTAATTTGATCACGGTAAATGAATATAAAAAATGTTTAAAATTATATAAATTTCATTTATATATCTTATATATATATTTTGAGGCATATATAAAAGGAAGAGATGAAAAATGAATTACATTGTTCTTAGACACGAAAGGGCGTACGTACACGTGAACACTATTTTAATGTTTCAATGGATGGAATGAAAGAATGTAAAATAAAAATAAAAATTTTAAGTATCAGTATTCTATAATATTTTTATTATATATTCATTAAATATATATTTTAACCATTCAATTTATGAGGAAATAGAAAATGATTCACATCGCTTCGTAGAGGCGGTAGTCCACATGAATGCACAAGCGATCTTATCATTTTATAACATATTAGAATGTACGAATTTGTACATGATGTTATAATTATAGAATAATATTTATTTACCAAATATCAATTATAAACATACAACCCATTATAATAACAATCCATGGAAGATAATGATGGAAAATTATTTGTATCTATATGTGGATGTAGTAGTCCACACAAACGCACATGTGTTACATTCACTTCCCAATTGATATAATTGAGATGTATATTGGTTGATGCATAATACTATAATATTTTATTTTATTTTGAAGGTAAATTTATTTTTAATAACCCATAATTAGTGGTGGTATAAGAAGAACTAAATTAAAATAGGTTGGGTAAGATGAATACCTCTCCTTTGGTAGGTCTTCTTTAGATATTTTATTAAGGTCAATTGGATTGGTGTTTAAAGTAGAAAATGATATTTGAGTCCTATATAGGGATGTTTATAAGATATTTGGTTGGGAATTGTTCTAGATTTAATGCACAAATTGTTGGAAATAAGGGATATATTGGGTGTCCTTTTATAAGTGTGGGATAAGTCACACTCAAAATTTATTAAAAGATTAAAATATGATATAGTAATTCTCAAGAAAATTGATTAAAAATTCCCAAAGGTTAAATGGTGGTATACGATTAGTTTTAATTATTTGTATGAAATATGATTCATACAAGTTTAGTTTTCAAATTCAGCAGTGTCTCTTGGTTTATCCCCCCGGACAACCTCAGTTTAACATAAATCACAGTGTTAATTTCTAATGATTCAATTACTGATTACGAAAAAAAATGAATGTTTCCACATTAAAATATATGAAAATTTTGATTAAAAATAACTAAAAAATTATATAAAATTAAATATATATATTTTTCATAAATTAATTCTAAAATATAATCATAAAACTTGATGAAAAACTATATTCAATAAAGAAAATGATTTCCAAAGTAAAAAAAAATTCCAAAATCAACATCGAAATAATTTAAATTACCATAATTTGATTATTCTTAATATAAATTTACTAATTTGAATTTTAAAATAATTTTAAAACAAAATATAACATTTTATATTATTTTAATGAAAAGATAGTTTTCAATTAAAATAATTATTAATCACTTTTTGTTGAAAAATTAATCTCTTTGAAAATTTATCAAAAATATTAAAATATTTTAATTTTGAATTATTAATTTAGAAAACTATTTTAAATATTTAAAATAAATTTTCTATAAGGGGAAATAATTAATCATATTATTGTTTCATAGAAACCAATAATTGGCGAGGAGTATCTTTATGGAAGCTAATATGTACTATACTGAAAATATATTTTCATTATATAATACCTTTTTAAATATTTTAAAAATTATGTTATAACTATTCATACTTCCAATTTAATGGATATGTTATAATGTTATACAATATTATAGTTTATTTAGACTTGATGGTGCATGTATCAAAGCTATTGATGAAATTAAATTTATTTAAAAAGAAATACTTCCTAAAATAAAGAGCAGTTATATTCTACCCACTTAAAAATAATTTCTCAACAAAAATTAAATAAGTCTATTAAAAATTGTGGATAACTTTATTTCATAACATCCTTAGGTTCCCATGAATCTTCTTTAAATTTTTAACTTCTCTTAAGAACATCAACCTGGTGAGTAGTCTTGTTCTATAATAATTAGTCTCTACAATCCAAGATTTCTATTTGTTTTTATTCATAGGAAAGATAATTCGATACCATTAGGAAATCTGAGTTTAGTAAAAGTTGCTGATAAAGTATCTACTTCCTTAAGAGAGATATATGGATCATATTTTCAACTTGAGAGATATTTGATAGAAGTGCCAATGATAATATATCATACATACTCAATAATAACTCTCAATGGGGAAAATATACCTAGAGCTCTAATTTTTCTTATATTTTAAAATCATTAACTAATTCAATGGGAAAATTTATATGAATTTCATCACAACATCTTGAATTCTACATTTACCTTTATGATTATTTGCATAAATGTTTAGGCGAAATTGAGATACCTTAATGTGTTATAGAATGGCTCTGAATTTATATAAAATTTCATTTGATATCTCAGGTACCAATAGCTTAATTTAACTAATTCATCCCATCACATTGTATTTCTACACTTATTTATATAGATTTATTCAGAATGATCCATCTGAATGCTGATGTGAAAGCCATTATTGTAAGAAAACTCTACAAGAGTATGAGTTTTATCACAAAAACTGTCCAAATCCTTAAAATAAGACCTCAATATATCCCCCAACAATTTAATGGTTTTCTTAAAATTATCATTTGTTCGAGGATTATAATTAGTACCAAAATAAAACATTTAATTCAGTACTTCTTAATGAATTAACCAATACACGAGGTAAACCTCAGATTTTGGATAAATAAAATTGAATGTGGCACTCCATGAAACCATAAAACATACTCAATGTATATTTTATAAAAGTTATCAATAGAGAAATATTCTTTGAAATTAATTAAGTGTAATGAATTTTCAAGGTGAAAAACTATATCCTAAATATCATTGTTTCTATAATATTATTTAGTGAGTTCAATGAGAAAATCTATGGTGTATTTTTACTATTTATATTCATATTTTTTTAGTTGTTCTAACATACCCTTATACTTTCATCTCCAAAATATGACTTTATTACTTATGAAGAAATTAGATATGAACTCTCCAATATCTCTCTTCATGTTTCACAACAAGAAACACACTTTCTAATCTTATATATCTTCATACTAGTATGATGGAAAGAGAATGAACTGCTTTGTGCTTCATCCAATAACACCTTATTCATTTATATTTTTAATGGGACACAGACACAGTTCATGAACCTTATAATTCCATCACAAATGAGTCTGAACTTAGTAAGATGTCTCACCTTCTTCACTAGTTATACATATTTCTTTTACACCTCTTTAATCATTATTAATATAGATATTTGAACACTCAATTGAGAAAGATATTATTTTATCCAGTACTTAAATATTTATATATCCATCCTTTGAACATAAAGAAACATTATATCTTTTTTTATCCTAATCATAAATAAGATAGCATGATCATTTTAACCCAAAGCATCAACCACCTTGTCCAATTTCTCAGGGTGGTAATGTATTAGGCGATCATAATATTTACCCAACTCCAAATATCTTCTTTAGGGAATATATTCCTCTTTATATATAAGAATATAGTTCAATATTTTTTGATATATATATATCACATTTTTTTACATAATGTTAATTACTTCATATCTTTAATATAAAAATTATCACAACGACCTCCAAATCAAGAGTTGTGTAATTTTTCTCTTAAATAATAAATTTTAGTGAAACATAAGCTATCACCATATAATTATATATGAGGAAGCATTCCAGTACCTTATACAATCTGTCATTGTTGATTATAAACCCTTATTCACTATAGGTTAGTGTAATCACAAGTGCACTATTAAACCTTATCTTTAGTTCCTTAAAATTTATTTACATTAATCTATCTAAAAGAACATAAAACCCTTCTGATTAAACTTGGTGAGTGGATTTGATACATGTGAAAAACTCCCACAATGAATCAATAATATCAAAAAATAAGAAAATCATACATCTCAACCACCCTTGTTAGTCTATTCCAATGTTCAATAACTTCTATCTTAAACAGATCCACATATATACCCTCACCATAGGTTATATCAACTGAAATTAAATTTTTTATCGCCAAAATTTTCAGTTAGTAAAATTTCAAACTTCTTCTCTATCCTTAGGTTATTTAGTGAAATACTTAATTAATATTTATTTTATACGTTAATAAAAAAAATATTATAATATCATCTATAAGGACTACCAAAATCTGATCAAGGTAATATATAAAGACTTTATTCATCAAATCTATGATGTTATAAGGGTAATTATTAAGAGAAAATGGAAAAAATATAAATTATAATTTTCCATACCTTGTGTGGAATATTTTCTTGGGTATAACTTCCTTATCAACAATAAATTTATGATAAAAAAATGAAGGATATTCATGTAAAAGTATTGATATCCTTGTAGTTGGTCAAACAAGTCATCAATACGTGGTAGATGATACTTGTTATTGATAGGGATCTTGTTTAATTACCAATATTTAATACAGAGACTCATTAAACTATCTTTATTCCTAACATGAAGAATAAATACACCCCAAGTTTACACACTTATCCTAATGAATACCTTTTCAAGAATCCCTTAGAGTTTATACTTTTAATTACTTCAACTCAATGAAGGAAAACCTATATGAAGTAAGTGAAGAAGGTATATCACAGTGTATGTATTACATTAAAAACTCAACATCACAAACCAATGGTTGACTAGGAAACTCTTGTAAAGATACAACAAAAAAACTTCCTCATAATAGTTATATAATTGATATTGATTTTTCCCAACCTCTTAAGAAAACACCTATTTTTAATAGGAATCAACACCCATATAATGGATTTGATTCACATACAAGTTCATATTTATCATTACATTGAGAAATGATCATAGGTTAGTTCAAAATATCAACTGTGAATTCCTTTCCTTAAAAATTAATGTGGTATTTATATCTATAATGATAATCCATTCATAAGATGATATAAAATGAAACATGATTGAGAATAATGATATTTATAAGTAGAATATTCCCATAAAATTCAATTTGAGATTAATCATATAATTAATATTTGATCATCATAAAATTTTATGTTTTCACTAACAATTAAACATATAATAATTGATGTGTTATTTTCATGCCCATATGAAATTATTCATATATAAAAGAGTGGGAGGATCCAGAATCAAATATGACATATAATGTTTATAGAAGATAGTAAGTTTACCTTTGACCACATCGTTATCATAACCTTCCTAAAAAATATTGGTCATATGATATTTAAATTTCTATCTAGGATTAAAATGTTGTTGATATTGATCATCCTCATTAACCATCATATTTTAGAATTGGATAGATTAATCCACATACTCCATAAAATTGAATCACTAAAGTATGGGTAGTTTATTCTATGGAACATTTTCTCTATCCTTAGATATCTTCTTCTTCCCATCTATTGAGAAGTTTATTGGTAAATTATATTACTTCCTATACTTAAATCATTTAATATTCCCCTTAATAAAATTTCCCCTATTATTCCTTGTACAATTTATCCATGAAGGGAAGCTCATCTTTTTCTCTCCATGGTTTTTATAATTTCATTTAAATTAAAAATTTATTTTCTTATCAAAATCATGATATCAATGTTTAAATATAGTATCCATATCAACGTTGATAGTATATCGAACAATTTATTTACACTTATTAAGGTCCCTTATGGATAATTCCATTGGGAGGGTTAGATTTAATCTATTAAGAAAATATCAAAATAAATTTCAAGATGGATGATAATACTATAATTTTCCCTCAAAAGTATTGTAAAAATTACTTCATTGGTACTAATAGATTCATCATCCTTCTATTTCAGATCATGAATTTCCATATTTATTTTAATTTGAATAATCTATGGAATCTGATTATTAAAAATTAATATCCAAAACTCATCCCACTAGATATAGTAAATTTATTCTTGTGGCCTCATTTTCTTGGTAATATATTACAATTCATCTACTTCACAAAAAAATTAAAATCCACTAAAATATTGATCACATGTACTAAATAATAAATAATGGAAAAATAATTTTCACCAGTACAGTTCAACTTCATAGAAACTAGTTGTTCTATAAACCCGTTGTGATTCAATAGAACACTATTCCATAATTTTCTCATTTGAAATGTGAATTTTATTCATAGAATGGGAAGATTTCATATGAATGAAAATTATATTTTTCATTCCATAACATATAACATTGTATTTTCTAGGAGGAAAATCATTGAATTTTCGATCAGAATCAATATTAACATGATTCTATCTGGTTCCATCTAGTATTTAAAAAAATAATGTATAAAAAATATTTAGAAACTATATAATCATGAAAAATAATTTATTGGATTCCTAAATAAGGAAACATGTTTTCAATCTAGGATACTTGAGGTTTATCCAAGGTCATTCATGGTTATCATCTATTCATATCCTTCTTTATTTTTCATAAATAAAATATGTTTTATCTATGAATAATGCATGGGATTTTTAAAATGGTGTGAATTATGGGAATACTAACTATATATCCTAATGTTATCTAGGATATACTAAACCAATTATTATTTGGGTAATTACAACTACATTCATTTTAGGTCCACTAGGTTGAATACCCAGGGGTGAATCAGGGTATGGTAGATAACAAGTTTTTTCCATTAGGATCTTATTTTATTGTTAGAAAAAACTCAGTTCTATCTTCATACCATAGCAATATATGAGAAGATATGAAATCATGCACATGACACATAAAATTTTTACTAGGTTCACCATCAATGGGATTTGCCCAAAGAGAATACAACGACAATTTTTTGATGTACCAAATTCACTAAAGATCACTACCAATAATGAGTACATTGTTGGGTTAAGATATTTTATGCCCAGTCTCACTGCCTTTACATTTTTTATGTTCTACACACTAAATTCTCAATGGACACTCCCTATTCCTTTTTCAATGGCACACTATCAGTGGAAACTGTCATCATCTTCCTCTTTATGCGCTCACTACTCTTGGAGGGGAATCCGCTCACATTTTATGGATGTGTATGTCAAACATAGTTTATGAACATGTAGGTCCCATCATTTTCCTGAATTCTTGCATCCAAAACTATAGCTAGATGCTCAGTTGAAGCACCATTTTCACCAGTATATGAAATCCACCTTCCTGTGTACTGCTAGGTACCGGAAAATTCTTACACAAAATCATTTGATGCTTTCAAGATATTCCTTGTTCGAATCACAAACTGACTTTCTCATCTATGTACTATGTACCTGGTTTGGTATGTGGTTACCTCCTCCACATGCTGCTTCTGCCACTGAGAATTGTCCTTCATTTTCATACTACCTTCACCTTCGCGATCGCATACCACTACTGCGTACTGATTCTGTGAAATGCCTCATATCCAGAAACTATTATCTGTTCATGGACTATCTTCACTTCGGTGTACCAGAGATCCCCCTATGCGTACCACATGGATAATTCATTCTTTCACATACCAGTGATTCCTCCTCTGTGTACCATGTCCGATGAGGGTTACAACTCTCTTCTTAAATGCTTCAATAGAATTTCTTCCATGTGAACCACTTTATCATTCCTGTAATTATCCCTCATGAACCACATTCAGGTTTTGCTGAAATCCCAGATAAAAATGATGTTCTATTAATATTATATCTCCATAGTGATTAGTGGGATTATCGATTCTTATATATGAAATATATCCACAAACTCAGCTAACCCATGATTTACCAAATCATTAATCTAGCATTCATTGCATACTGATCCTTCTACCATTTTGAATAGCAAGCCATCAATAAACCGTTTCTCATACACGTATTGCCTTTTTCTCTTATGCGGTCAATCTTCTATGCTAAATTAAACCAATCTACGTACCCCATCACCTTCAGCCGTGAACTATTTTAGGTTTCACGAACCACTCCGATGTACCATTCCCACTGGTCCCTATACCATTCCTAGAACATTGTATACAGTACATGAATTATGGTATGTGGTTCTCACCCATTTTTATCTTTCTTCAACGTTATTCATGACATTCACTCATATGAATAAATAATTCCTTTTTCAACATCAAACTCTTGATTTTTAGGCCCAAATATTTCTCAAACATTGGGAAACAATGCCTTCTCAAAAACCACTCTTCATAAATCACAAACCATAATCATTTCTGCTCATATGGATTTGTCAACAAACACCACCACACCCAAAACATATTGAGAGGAATACTTGAGGGGGTTTTTCCCAACCATCTCCCTCTTTGAGTTTGTTGACAAGACTTCTCATAATAATGATTTCACATTTTGATACCTTGTTAAAACTTATTATAACTTCAACCACCATTCGCTTCACACAATTACAATAGTGATCAAGGATTTACTCAACACATATTATAAGACCACTTGAGTAATGCTCAACATGAGAAACAAGAGTATTATAAAAAGTTCATCAATGAATCACTTCATTTCTAATCACCAATTGATGATACCATACTGACACTAATAAAATTATTTCATCACGAACCCTATCCATCATTATATATAATCAATGATCGACCACTTCAAGCATCGTCAGATTTAATTTTCTCCCTAAGTTATAGCTCATCCAATATCTTCAACTCAACTTAATCTCCCCCTATTTTTTTCTTCACTTATTAGCATATCCCCGTTTCTTTTATCCCCTTGAATAGTTACATTTTACCTTCCATTGTCAATAAACCCAAAAGGTACTCCATGGTTGGTTGTAGTAGGGTAAAGAACCCATAACAACACATTAAACAAAGATATGTTATAACTATGGGAGAGGGGGAACACGTATCCACACCATTTCAGGTGTGGGGATTCTACTAGACTCTCTAAGCCTATCAATTATTTTAAAACACTTATTTTTGTAAGGCCTTCATAATATTATTTTGTAATTTTTGTTATATAGGAACATACTCCAAATTCCCAATCCTTTGCTCCACCTTCTCCATGATAAAATGATATTTGATTTCAATGTTGATTTTTCTTTAGTGATGGACTAGATTTTTTCTATGATTTATAGAACTTGAATTATCACAATGGATTTTAATCAGTGATTTTACATCAATTCTTATACCTTCAATTCGATGCTTCATCCAAAATAGTTGTGTGTAAGCTTGAGTAGTCGCAATATATTCATATTCTATGATTCTCAATGAAATTAAATCTTGTTTCTTACTTATACAAGAAATACACAGCCCTCCAAGATAAAAGGAACCACATGATGTTGATTTCATATCATCTGCTAAAGTAGCCCAGTCCACATTTTTATATCCCAATAACGTTGGCTGAGATTTTTCATTATACATTAAGACAAAATACATTGTTCACTTGATATACTGAAGAATTCTTTTTACTACAATCATTTTTATCTCCATGGGATTGCATTAATATTTCACTACTTGGAATTTAGAAAATACAATAACTTGCATTGTCCCTATCAGATACAATAGGATTCCAATGATTTTCCAATAGTCTGTGATATTAACTAGCTTTCCTTCATCATCTTGTGAAAATTTCAATAGGGTAGCAACCAGAGTCTTCATCCCATTGGAATTATCCATTCAAAACCTTCTCCAGAATCTTGTGGCATATTTATATTGTGAAATAAAAGATCCATTCCTTCCTTGCATCACTTGTAAGACAAAAAAATGTCATCTTACTAGTTATTGACATTTCGATCTAACTTTTCTTGAATTCAAAAAAATGTATGCATTATGCTTTATCTAATCCACCAATGATTATGTAATCAACATAATCTAGAACCATCATCATTTTACTATTTCAATTATTTAAATATAGATTGTAGTCTACTCCACTATGCTAAAAACTGAGCTTCTTTAGAAATTTATCAAGCCTTTAATACCATGCTCTTGGTTCTTTCTTCAAGCCATAAAATACCTTCTTCATGAGACAAAACCAATTCTCATCTTCATGAATGAGAAAGACATCTGTTTTCTCAATGTAAACTTATTCTTCTAGAGCTCCATTCAGAAATTTTGACTTGAAATCCATCTGAAAAACATGAAACATTCATTTCACAGCTATATCGAAGAATAATATGATTTTCTCTAGCCGTGAAACATGATAAAATGTCCCATCAATATCAATACCCTATATCTAGAAGTACCCATTTCACACCAGTTGTAAGTTATCGAAAAAAATCATCATCTTCATTCATTTGGAAGAAAAATACCCATTTTGTTCCAATGATATTCTTATTTGCTGATCTCAAAACAATTTCCCAAGTATTATTTTTCTCAATTTGGTCAAGATCTTCATTCATTTCTTGAACCCAATTCTCATTTGTAGATGCATCATCAAATAATTTAATCTCAAATCATGATATATAGGATTATTTATATAGATAATTCATCATCCATGTATTAATTAGTGCTGTAGGATCACCAATTATGTTATACCTATCAATTTTAACTTTTCTCGCTAGTCTTTATGAAGACACTGATTTGTTCTCATCATCTGGTTATTTTTTTGAATCAACCACTGGAGCTCAAGAATCTCATAACCTTCCCATCTCTTCATCACTGTCTTCCTAAGTCTGATCATTTATTTTCTAATGATTCTGCTCATTCTCCGCTATAGTCAAATCATGAATTTCAAATATCATTCTCTGCTGCTTATTGAGATAGTGTTGATCTTCTATTGTAGATTCTTTGTATAATGAAAACATTCAACCAATGAAATATTTTAATACCAAAATTGATTATCATGAAACACATTAATGCTACTACTTTACCCCTAGTTGGACTTCCCAATGTAAGATATCACAAGAACTCAACCTTTTTATAACATTGAGGTATTGCATCTGATTAGGAGATAGAATTATCCCCCTGTGATATGCTCCTCTTCCAGCCATTAGTCCCTCTATTTTGACCCAAAATGATTCTTATTATCCTACATCATTTCTTCATCATGTGTCCCGTATAAATGAGCAATTAAAAAAACCTCTAAACCTACTAAATTTGAACTGAGTTTGGGAAATAATATATAGAGTTAATAAGACCATCACAATCCATTTTCACTCAATCAGTTTCTTTCATCTGTAATTATAATAATTGATTTGAATCAATTGACATTCTAGATCAGATAACATCCCTACATTGCATCCTTTTATGCCAATTCCCCTTGGATGGTATCTCCCATAAAA
This sequence comes from Viscum album, assembly GCA_963277665.1. Lineage (NCBI taxonomy): Eukaryota > Viridiplantae > Streptophyta > Magnoliopsida > Santalales > Viscaceae > Viscum > Viscum album. The sequence continues at coordinate 1,185,161,190 of OY728145.1, forward strand.
CATGAAACACTTGAACATCAGTTTGTGTCATTTAAACACTTACGTAGAGGGGATGTTCTATAATCCTCAAGAAGAGGATTGTAGCAGATCCTAATGGTTTAACCCTTTGATTATATCTTTCAACGAATCACACTCTTTTATTACCTGCTTTAACTTCCCAGCCAACTGCATCTATTGTGGCCATATGACTAAGTATCTTTACCCCCATGATGAGTCTTCCTCTGATATATCAAATTCTTCTGACTCACAACTGGAGTTGATTTTTCCTTTTTCTTCCAAGGTTGTTCTGAGGCCATATACCTATTGTTCTTCACAATATGGTGTCTTCAATTATAGGCTTTTTATTATACATTTAATGTGTTTGGGATATCTTTCTAGATTCCTTTTCAATCTCTGCTTTCTTCTTTCTGCAGTGTCTTGCTAAATTCTCATGATCAGAACATATAAAACATCTTCCCTTAAAGGAATACCTGATTTCATCATTTCCCAACCAAGATGTTGATGCAGCTTGAATCATTTTTCTCATATTGAGTTCCAGAGCATCCTAACACGTGCTCATAGTTTCTCCCCGTCTTCCACAGTAATATCATATGATGAATGCTTTCTCTTGAGAGGTGTTCCTTTGAGAATTTTCAGGATTCTTCTTCTTACTCTGAGATTTAGTAAAATTTATATCTTTATTGTATGAAATTTATTCTTGATCCTCTAAACAAATATTGATGTATGACCATGAATCCCATATAAATAGCACATTCTATCATTACATCCTGTAAAAACCTTTTTAGGTCTATCTCTAGCACCTAAAATATTTTTCTTATCTCTAGAACTCTTTATTACCAACTTCATATCATCCATAGAAGGGGAATAATCATATCTAATTCATGAATTTACCATTCTGTATGGTCTATGAGATGAGAAAATATGTTCTGGCTTCTACTGAGAAATAACATAATTTCTTTTTATTTTTCCATTACCCGTCGAATGAAAATTGAATAGTAAGTGCAATGTATCCTTCAACTTAGTCATTCCTTTTTCATTTGATTTATCCATTTATTTCTTGACTGATTTTATCTGTTCTTCTAGTTTTTGAATCTTATTATCTCTTGATTCATGTTAATAATTGAGTTCTCTGCTGAGATTATTCCTTCTATTCAACTCATCTTCTAGTTCTCCTGTAAGCTTATCTACCATATCACATTGCTCCTTTATTTTCAATTATTATTGAGAAACAGAATCAGAGAGGGATGCATTCTCATTTTATAGCCTTCGATTCTTCTAAACTAGTTCATATAACTTTTTAGATAGATCATCATTTATGTCTTTAATATTCTGAATTTCATCTGAGTTTATATTCATTCCCTTGACATCAGCTTTGATATTTTCTCTCCTTATAGAAGACTTATTATGTTCTTAAAATTGAGAATCATTATTCTCCCTTATATTAGTGACCACCTCAATAAGCCTTTGATTTAATCATCTTATCCTGTGAACATCAATTTCCATTGATTGGATCTGAATATCATTAGATTTAATATCTTCATCCAACTTTTGATCCAATTCCTTTATTTCATTGTAAAATTATACTTTTCATCTTCTGGGAGTTTCTTCATCATCAATAATTCCAACATCACATGGAATACCAGGTTCTCCACTCATTCCTTCTACATCATTGATTGAGTAAGTATTTTTACTATATGATTTATCCAAAACATCATTCTATTTACTACTTTATTCCTTCAACTGAATCACTCTCTTTTTGTGGACACTTCCAAACTATGGAATTTTACCATATTTCTGCTTCTTCTTTAAAGTTCTTCCCTTTTCCATTGCACAAAAATAGAAGATAAAATTTAATATTTAACTTGAGAAAATCAACTAAATCCATGTTAAAAAAAATTTGATAAAACAATCCTTCTCTATGATGCCAATTGTTAGGTCCACACGGTCGAATACCCTGAACGGGGGGGGGGGGTAATTAGGGTATGGAAGAATAAAATTTTATTCTATTTTTATCTTATTTCATTGTTATAAAAATCATGGTTCTCTCTTCCTCCCATAGAAATATATTAATAGATTTGAGATCATCCACATGAAACAACAATTTTTACTTAGTTCACCCTCACTTTGCTATATCCATGGAGTATAAAAGGAAAATGCGCTGATATACCAAATTCACTAAGTCTCAATGCAAATAATGAGTACAATGTTCAGGCTAGAAATTCTACGGACATGCTCAATACCTTTACAAGAGTTATGGTCATCTCACAGCATTCACAAGGGTCACTCCCTATACCTCATTCTCTACCTCACTGTCTGTGGAAAGGGTCAACGTCTTCCCCCTCTTGCACTCATTGCTCTTGGAAAGAAATACACTAATAGTTTATGGAAATGCAGGTCAAACAAAGTTTATAGAAATGTATGTCCCTTCATTTTCATGAATTCCTACATCCTCAACTATACATAGATTTTTTGTTGAAGTTATTTTTTCACCCATAGATAAAATCCACTATCTCGGGTACTGCTAGGTACAACAGAACTCTTTCACAAACTAATTTGAATCCTTTGAAAGATTCCTTGTGCAAATCATGAACCTCATTGATCCTCTGCATATTGTATACCATGTTTGGTATGCTATCACCTACTATGCATACTACATCCGATTCTACGAACTGTCCTTTTCCCGGATACTGCCTCTGCCTTCATAATCGCGTACCACTACCACATACTGATTCTGTGAACATCCTCTGCGAAACCCCTCCTATCCGCAAATAGTTTTCAGTTCCGCATACCAGAGCTCCCCCCCCCCCCCCACATACCACTTTTAGAATTTTTACATTCACATATCAGAGATTCTTCCTCCACAGACCGAGCCCTATGTGGTTTATAGCTCTCCACTGAAAACCTTTTTCAAAATTTAATTTGAGAGAACCACTTTAGGCTTTACGGGATTATCTCTCACCGACCACCATTGGACATTGCTGAAATACCATCTCAAAAGTATTTTCTTATGATATTTTATCTTCATAGTAATCAGTGGAATTAGTGATTCTTATATATGAAATGATATCTTCAAAATCTGCTAACCCATGATTTTTTAAATCCTCAATCCAACCTTCTCCACTCACTAATCCTTCTGTAGCCACAAACCATAAGCCACCAGTGAACCGCATTTCATACGCGCTCCACATACTTCCTTTTCTATTTCATGGTTGATCTCCTCTGCTGACTACAACCAATCCACATACTACATCACCTTCCGCTATGAACCATTTTATGTTTCATGAACCACCCCGGTGTACCATTTCTACTGCTCCTCATACAATTTCTAGAACACGATATGTGGTCCATGAATTTTGTGGTATGTGGTTCCCACCCTTTTATAGTTTTCTTAAATGTTATTCATACCATCCACTCCCGTGAAGAAAAAATTCCCTTTTCAACATCAAACTCTCTATTTTGAGGCCCAGAAAGTTTACAAGCATAGGGAAACAATGCCACATCAAAAAACTGTCTTCATGAAACACCATGCATACTCATTTGTGGTCATTAAGATTTTTCAACAAACACAACCGCACCCAAAACATATCGAGAGGAAACCTTGAGGTATTTTTTCCAAAACTTCATTAGTTCCAAAACAATTTCTACATATAGTATACAAACATGGTTGTTTAGTTATGAAATCCACACACCATTCATTAATATAAATATTGACATTCTACTGTACATAATATTATACTAAGGGTTATCAAAAATATTGTTTCATTCTTGTTTCCAAATTTTACTAAACATTAATTTCTTACCAACAAATGTGGCCCATACATTTCATAGTTAAATATTATATCTTATTATATGATCATTTATAATTCAATATTATGATCCCATCCATGATAATATTGGTCATGTGTATATGGAAATTCGGTTACATATATTTTTTCATAAGAGATATTTATATTTTCCCTCATAAGTCTTCATAACTATAACCGATCATAGAAATATCATATCTATAAAATACCTCATAACCTGGGTAAAGGAGACATAAAAAAGGGTGAGGTTGGATGCTCATTACAGGTAAAATAGGGAGATATCAATGAACACTTAAGTATGACATGATAATAATGGTATGAAAATAAGAACATAACATTTTATAAATGTAACCTAAATATAATACTTTATAATGATGATTTTTGGAATAATACATGGCATTTTATAGGATAAAAATCATAAATGATTTAAAGGACTTGATTTACATGAGCAAAACATCGGAATAATACAAGTTTGTGGAATCAAATATTCATGCAAAAACATTTAATAATTATTGGATAACATATAACTATATCATATTGGATTGGGATTACATCATATTCCATCATATCCTTAATCAAAGTTCTCTATCAAGATTTTCAAAGTGGAAAGTGTACCTTAATGAACTGGGTCAACTCACCATTTTATACATAATAATCTCATGAGATATCTATTTTTACACAATTCATTAGAGGGATATATAATTCTAGGACCACTAATCAAATAAAAATAATACATTGATATGTTTCCCACAATATCATGAAACATTTATCCTGTATCTTAAGCCATGGAAAAGAAATGGGGTTCACAAACATTTTAACTATCAACCATAGCATAACCCATAAAAAATAAATGGGTTTCATCAATATATTATCACCAAAATAATAGACCATATTGTGGAAGAATAAGTATTGTATACTTTGATCCTATACCAACTATATAATGAGTAACATCAACAGATGTTATCATAAACGAAATTCATTTTATAGATAACAAAAAAAATTATTGAGGAAAATATTGTTTTCATTTTTTAATCACTTCTTTAATGTTTAATAAATTCTAAAATTTTATGAAAAAAATATATTTTAATATATCCTTAGAAAATTATAATGGTATAGTCAAAAAATTTACTGTTCGTTTTAGAAGAAATTATATTCATTCTGTTCATATTAAAACTAACATTCCATTCACTTTTTTGGTAAAAATCCAAAAGTACCTTTCTTGAAAAGGAAAATTAAATTCTTTTGAAAATATTTTAGCAAAATTATATCATGGTTAAAAATGAATTTAAAAAAGAATTTGATAATATAAAAATATCCGTAATTGTTTTTAGAAAAAATGGATATTGGTAAAAAATCATTTCCATCAAAGAGAGAAATGATGTTGATTTTCTATAAAAACAATATTTGAAACACTTGAGTACATAAAGATATAAAAATGAAAGGAAAAAAATCCATATCTATAAATAAATAAAGTATAATAAAATTAATTGGATTATAGTGAGGTATCTCATAAATTGTTAACATCACAAACTTAAAAAAAATCAAGAATAACAATGAGATTTTAAAATAAATCCCGTACCTCAAGCTTGACGTGATTCAACAGAACCTTATCCTCATGTAAAATAAATTTAAATTTATTATATTTTTTTACAAGATTCATTAGAATATTTATAATATAAGATATTATTCACTTATAACAATTAAACACCTATTTATTAATAATTCCTTATGAAAATCATCATTTTCAGGTGTTAATTGTTTCGTTCATTCCATAGAATTCAAGTGAGGTAGTTTTGATAATTGTACTTTGATAATGGTTCCATAATCTCTATAATTTTAATCATGATATAAATATAATAATATATATATATATATATATATATTATTCCATAAAAGGATGATATAGAAAAATTAATTTATCTATTCATGGAGACGGTACAATATACGTTTGCATGAATGTTGTTTTCAATTTTTTATGGATAGAAAAAAAGAATGTTAAAAAAATAATCATTAAAAAATAATAATTATATCATATATCTCATATATATCACTTATAGTAATTAAATATATCATTTTTTAAATCCATATATATTGTGATTGAAAAATTAATCAAATTGCGTCGTGGAGGTTGTAGTCTACACGTACACATGAGAAATGTTATTATTTTCAAATAGGTTAATAGTTAAGAAGCTAAATATGATATTATAATTATATAAGAATACTTTTTCATGAATATAATATATAATAATTTATCCCATTATAATATAAATCCATGAAATATGGTGATGAAAATTGAATTCTATCATTATGTTGAGGCAGTAGTCCAAACGTATGCAAGGGAGATACTTTAACTTTACATTTGACAAAATATAGGTGGATATTACTGTTCAAGTAATAATTATAATTTTTAAATATATTTAATATAATAAATATATTTTTTTATTATGAATAAAATGTATTTATTATAATATTTAAAAGAGATAAATTTAAAGAGTTTGGGTAAGACTATTACCACTCCTATGGTTAGTGTCTTTTAGATCCTTTCTTAAGAAGACTTGGAATGGTCTTTTAGGAACTTTATAATTTATAAATATTATATGGTAAAGTTTATAATTTATTTGAAAATGGTTTCGTTTATCTATTTTTATCAAAGTGTTTCAAAGAAGATAAATAAGGGGTGTGCTTTTATAAGTGTAGAAAAGGCCACACTAATATTTTATCAAGAGATTAAAATATAATATGGTCCTTATCAAGAAAAATGATTTCCAATGGACCTATTCTCATAGGTGGGATAATATAAAGTTAAGAAATGTCCCTAAAATTTTATTATTTATTATTTGAAATGGAAATGTTACCCATATCGCTTTATCCAATCTCATGTACACCTATTTTAATTTTAATTACACTGACAATTTTTTTTTCAGTTTTGACTATTATTTATGAAAAAATGAACATTACCACATTAAAAAAAATTATATACTCATCCAAAATGTGGAAAAAAATTTATAAAATTTAGTCAATAAATTTATAATAAATTAATTTGAAAATAAACGCACAAAATGCTATGAACAGTGTTTTCAATAAAATAATTTTTTAAATATATCATGTTTTTATACAAAAAACCATATAAATATTATTTAAATGGCCATTATATAATTATTAATTAAATTATATAACTAATTATACTATTAAAAGCAATCAGTAATAGATATTTTTAAATTATTTAAACTAAAATATAATATTTAATAAAAATCTATAATTTCACGATTCATCAAAAAAATATTCCTTTTAATAGATTTTAAAAAATTCACTCTTGGAAAATTTAGAGATGTTAATTTTAATTAATGAAGTTCATTTCTGAAAATAAATATTTTAAAAGCAGAAAATATTATTTATATTATTTTCTAACAAAAAATAAAATGAATTATTTGGTTGAAAATGATTTTTTTTGAATCATACTATATTTAATAAAAATATATTTTCATTATCTAAAAATGTTAATATTATTTTTAAAATTTTGTTATTCATATCAACACTCTCAATTTATTGTCTCGGATATAATAATATATTATATTACAGTTCATTTATGTAATGACTCTGACCACAATAGCCCATAGCTTGTGTCAAATTTATTAAATTGGAATAAGATACAAGTGATCACATCCCAAAAGACAAAAATGTTTTGTATTATTGGTAGACCACATACATATATGAGTCCCATATTAAATTTAGATAAAAAACTACAACTTGATTTTTCGGAATATTATTGTGATTCTGTCTGTCTTATTCTTTCATATCATCTTAGTAAACCTCTAGAATTCATAGAAAAGGAACAAAAATAAGGGTGTTCTAAATAATCTGTAAGGGTTAAGTACAATATATGATATTAGAATAAATAAGCATAATAGGCATGGAGTGTAACATCATGTTGCTTTTGTATGCTATTTTTAATCCCCTCCATTAATATTTATTTGGTTGGGTTTCATCTAGGGTTGTTTCTAATGAAAAAATGGAAATTTTGAAAATTATGGCACTGCTCATAGTTCATGTATGATTTTACCAAACTCTGAACCCTATTAGAAAAAACTATTCAAACCAAAGAACTGGGATTTTTCACAATGGGAGCATGGTTTTTCAACTCATGCATCCTCTTATGAGAATATATGTAACATAGAAAATGTGGCACATGGCTAGGGAGAACAGTTTGGAATAACCATATGGACCTTCCCAACTAACTATTTGTACTTGATTTTAATATAACAATTAATTTTAAAAACACTTGCAACTTCTTTTTAAGGTTCTGGACAGACCTTCATGACCCATAATCAGTTTATCCTTCCCTAGGAACTCCCATGATCAGTTTTTTTCACCTTGGTACCCCTCTATATGTGAATCAAATCTACAAGAATTACATTTTATCATCTTTTTGTTAGTTTCTTCCTCGTGTTCTCCATCACCCTCTCTTGATCGCCTTTCATACATAGGGTTTCCTAGATCATATTATTCATTAGAAGATATAATAACCTCTATTTTTCGATTATAAACCAAGGTTTTATTCCAAAATTATTTTGTCTTCATTCTCCATTATGAAATCCAGATTTGGGTTTAGAGTTGGATATCTAGTGATTTTGAGGTATGTGGTTCTGTTGTGAGGCCCAATTTGTATTAACCCTAAATTTTTTGATTTCAATTAAATTTATTATTTAAATTAAATTTCTATGATAAATTAAATTGACTTCAATTTATTGATTGAAAACCTATTCCATTGAATTTTGGGTTTTAAAATTTTCATTTCTTGCATGAAATTAGGGAAAATCAGAATTCCATTGAATTTGGGTGTGATTGAGAAATTGATAAAAAGTTGTGGAGATTTAAATTGTGAAATTGATGTAAAAAATTTTAATTAAAATTTTGAATTTAATTGTGCTAATTGATTTTTGATATTTATTTCAAATTCTTAGTGTAAAAAAATCTCTTAAAATTGTTTTAATAGAAACTATTGGTTTTTATGTTAGAAAAATGCATGTTTTGATTAAAACATCATTTTTAATTTTAAATGAAAAATTGGAAAATTTTAAATGGGGAATGGGATGTAATTGTTTTATAAGGTTTCTTAAAATAAATTTCTCACCACTAAATTTTACTACTTTAGATGAATTCCTAGGTAGTTATTGAGTTATTTGGGACAAACACACTAGGATGGGAATGACCTAGCACTGAATTGACATTTTAAAAGTCAAATAGAAAATTCATTTAGATAATATTATTACTCATTAGTATATAGATGAGTCCTCTGTTTCTGGTTCTGAGGGAAATCTCTATAATTTGCAGTTATTATCACATGACTGTGTGAGGATCCCATAACCTGAAATTATCATAGCTCTTTTAGATGACCATGTTACTTTATTGTTTATTTTTGAGATATAAATTTATCCCAATGTTTGTAAACTTTTTTAAAAACATTTTTAATTTATATAAACTATTTTACATAAAATTTATATATATTCTATTCAGTTAGATGCATTTACATTACTTGAAATTTGAAACATGATTTGTTTAATTATTATTTTGAAATACCAAAACTATTTTTTAAAAATTGAAATATGATTATATAGTTAATTAAATGATGGTATCTTTTATTAAGTACTTAGTGATACCCTATAGGGGTTTTATATCCAACTATATTTGTGCCTTTGGGTGTTTCTAGATTATCTATTTCAGGTCATAGTAGGGGTAAAACAGCCCTTGGAGGTCGTTCTAGTTGCTGATCTATTAATTTGGTGACTTTCACCCATTGGGACATGGGTACTTATTCTTGTATTTGGTACTTTGTTATATTAGTTTTAGTTTTTAATCTATTTGACTTATGGTACAATTATTCCTATTGAGTTTTTCTTTTATTCAAAAATATTTCTTTCAGGTTAATTCCACAATGTTTGTGAAAAATTTGTTCCAACATTAATTTTGCATGATGGAAGGTTCTAGTTTCCAACCCATATGGATTTTGAATTACCTTTAGGAAATGATAGTTCTGGAACTATTATCTGGTTACCAAGGTACCAATAATGGTTCATCAAAATGTTTTATCCAATTTATATGTTAATATTCATTCATTGAAGTTAGTATGATTTGTGTAAAATTGTCGGGACTTAAGTGGTAATTATGATAAAGTTTTTAGCTAATTATCACATAAACCAACATTAAGTCACCAGGTGTGGTTTTCTAAAGTATTATTGAGGATGATTTCTAGTCTTTTCAATACTTTTTTTGATAGGTTAAATCCAAATCTTTTTTTCCATCAGTTGGGATTAATTTCTATTGTTTCTTAGTTTGATTGTTAATATGATGTTTTCTTTTTTTTCTACTAATGTTGTGTAGAATAATTACATAGAGAAGATATGTAAATTGGATTCATAATAAATCAATTAAAAATCCCCATTTATGAAATCCTATTGTGGACCAAAATTTGGTTAAAGTGATCATGTGTATTGTCCAAGATCTCAAACATGCATCACCACCAGCTTCCGTCTAGTCTCTAATTGTGGAACATCAAATGTATGAAATACAGAATCTAGCTCAAAAATTTCTTTTCTAGATGCTATATGTGGTCAACACATCAAATTATCATCAAGATTATTACAAATGGATGATAAGGATGAAATTATTGTTTGGGTTCTTGGATACACCTTCTATAATCAAGGTGAAGTGTTCTAAATTTATGCTGGAAGGACTAAGTTAGAGATGGTTGGAAGCTATGGTTACATTGAAGATGAACGAGGGAATAGAGTGGGATGACTTCAAATATTATTTCACCAACTAGTTCTTTATAGATTCAATGTTATTGGTAAAGGCTAAAGAGTTTTTCAAACTTGAGAAAGCTAATAGGATCATAATAGATTATTAAAACTATTTTGCTATGCTTGTGCAGTTTTCGCATGAGATTGTATTGAATCAGAAGATGTATCCTTGAGTGTTTAATATGGGACACCGATAGTATATTAATTATTAGGTTTTCTTTATTATTTTTCCTTCTTATCTGGATTTGATGGATAGAGTGATAATGTTTGTAATGGATGCGGGTGGCATGTTAGGTTCTTCTGTGGTTTCTTTATCTCTTAGTAGAAACAAAAGTTTATTCAAAGGAAAGTGAAAGCATGATGATTATCTAAGAGGTTCTTGATATCAGGGTCTTTGTAGACCTCCTAAAGTGTCTCGAATAGGTCTGTTGATTTTTAATAGCGTGAAAAGATTAGTAATTTAAAGTGGGTTTGAACTGAATCATCCAAGATATGTGGCTCCCAGGGATTCTCGTTTCACCTTTATAAGTTATTATATATCTATTCCATTCCTCATAGTGGAACAAGATCATAATCTACTTCTAAAAATATGGGGAAATTAAATTCATCAAGGAAAAATGGGTTCGGACTATAGGAATTGTGAATGAATCTTATCCATGTTGTGGAAGAGTCTCCAGATGAAGCAGATATGAGTTCGGTGACCCTGAGAGGTACCATTACTATAACTTCATCATCAAAACTTCTATATTTGATACTACTGCCTCTCATTCATTTATTTCAACCCATATTTTAAATATTCTAAATCATTCTATGGATATTTTATATTATGTGTTGGATTTTGTTAAAATAGTTCGTATGAAGAGGGAAGAGTGTCTTCATAGTCCACTCGTGTTTTGTCTCTTTCATATGTCAAGATTTCTTAGAGTTTTCTAGTTCATGACATGAAACATATTGACATAATGTTTAGGATAGATTGTCTCAATGAAAATAAATCCTAGATTGATTGTTATCTTTAACGGGTCTCCTTCACTACCCCAGTTGGTGTGTGCCATTTCGTCCAATTAGAATGGGATCCGTGGTTAAGTAAATACATACCTTATTATCTGCAGTTAGGAAAAGTGATATCTCTTTTTTCTTTTGATTATTATTGGGAATCTTGGAGCAGTGATATCCCCGCACTTTTCATCGAGTTTCTCAACATATTCCCTTCTAACTTCTCTGGCATGCCATCTGTAAAGGAGGGGTTTTTTTTCTATCTACCTAGTTCCAAATACTCAAGCAATGTCTATTACCACTTTGCATATAAAATAGATGAAATGAAAGTGATGAAGAATCATTTTAAGGATCTTATAGAGAAACTATTTATAAACCTGAGTGGTCCACATTGGGAAACATCAGTTCTGTTTTCTAAGAAATATGATGGTTCCCGTCACCGTTGTGTTGATTGTTGAAAATTAAATAGAGTTAAGATACATAAAAAGTATCCATTTACATGGATTGATGAACCATTTGATCAGTTTAAAGGATTGATGTGGTTATAAATGATTTATCTGTGGTTTGGCTAGCATTAGTTGAGGATAAGAGAATCTAACATTCAGAAAACCACCTTTGGAAGAAGGTATGACCATTATTAGTACTTTTTCATGCCATTCGGTCTAACTAAATCTCTATTCATTTTCATTGATTTTATGAAAAAGGATTTCCACAAGAATATAGATACTTTTACCTTAATCTTTTTGGATGGAATCCTTGTTTACTCTTAGTCCAAGGAGGTTCATGTGAATCATATGAGAGCAGTTCTAGAATTGGTGAGAAATTGATGACATGATTCCCTGATTTTGAAATGCGATTTATATATTTGAGAGGATAAATTAATGGGATATGTGGTGTCAAAACATGGTATTTTAGTTGATCCTAAATAGGAAAATGTAGTTATGACATGGGAATAACCATGAAATGTTTTTAGGATTCAGAGCTTTTTTGGTTTTATTGGTTATTATCACTGGTCCATTAAGAAATTGACAAGGTTTACTTCCCCGATGTCTACCCTAAAATGGATAGGAGTTATTATTTATTGGGAAGAAAATTTCCAAATTTACTTTTATTAGATGAAACATCATATGAAAAATTCTCTATTTTTGACTCTTCCTGAGGTTAGTAATGCTATATGGTCTTCCGTAATGCATCATATTCTGGTTTGTGATGAATTATTATGTGGGATAATCACATAGTTTATTATGGAACTCATCATCTTAATAAACATGAGAATAATTATCCAAACACCTGACCTTGAACTTGCAGCTTTGATGCACACACTTAAGAGTTTTTGGCATTTCATTTACAGAGAATCTTTTTAACATGATTTCATACCATAAGATCTTGAGTTATATCTTCTCAAAAAAATATTTGAATCTCCGCTGGAGGCATCAAATGGAATTCCTATAGTATTTTGATTTCAAAATCAACTATACCCTACAGAAATCGAATTTCATTACATATGAATTGAGTAGGAAACGTCCAACCTATGTGGTTAGTTAATTTTCATAAGAGTGGTACTTGATGGATATCTTTGTACAATTTAATTTTAGATTCCACGAAGAAGGGGCCGAGTTTTCATGGTCCAATGTCCAATTGACCTACACTCTTATGAAAAGTATTCTTCAGGAACACAAGATTAATGTTTAGTACTATATTTTTATATACTCTATTTATGGTGGGGATACTATTTTTTATTTTTCATTCTCCAAAGTGAGCATTGTATGCTATCAAAATGGATTTTTGTACTGTTAACAGTAAAGAAAGCGGCATTGGGATATTTCTATGACTCCTAGAGGCCTATAAACTCAGAAAATGTCATGGAATTTTATGAAATGTGGAATAGATTCTAGTGTCCTGCTATGACATATGGTATTGATAATTTTTTCTCTCATTACTATACAAGCCCACAGGCCAAGTATGGGAACCAAAAAGCCTTGTGTTTTCTTCAGCCACTTCCAGTGCCAACATGAAAGTGGGATGAGATCTCTATAGGATTTGTGGTTGCGTTTTCTAATACCTATAGAATAATGAATGTGATATGTGTTGTGATTAATCAGCTGACTAAATAATCTCACTTTATACCCCATCACGATACATCCAAATTTGACGATATGTAAAATCTCTATGTGAAATATATTTTTCATTTACATGGAATACCGTATGCTATATTCTTTGATAGGGATCCTGGGTTAACTTATCACTTTTTTAGAGGCCTTCAGGAGGAACTAGGATCATATTTCCACTTAAGCATGACATACCATCCATAGTCGATTGTCCATACAAAATGATCAATAAATATTCTTAAGGATATGATCTATTCTTATGTTATTGACATTGGTGGGTCTTGGGATGATCGTGTTTGGCTGGCTGAGTGTATATATAACAATAGTTACTAGTCATTGATAAGAATGGTTTCTTTTGAGGCCTTGTATAGATGACCTTGAGGATCTCTATGTGTTTTCTAGAGATTAATTAATGCTCCTTGGATGGACTATGTTTGGTATAAGAGAGGATGAAAAAGAATTAGTTGATTTGTCAGAGAATTTTTTTGGAATAGAGTTGGTATAAATATTGTACTAAAAACCACCATATACCATTGTAATTCTCATTTAATGAACAATTGTTCTTGAATGTTTCACCCTGTGTGGGTCATCAACATCTTGGGAGGCAATGAAAAACTTTTACAACCTTTCGTGGGACCATTTGAGGTTGTTGGGTAGGTGGGAAATGATTCAAATCATTTGTCACTTCCACAACACATGACATTGATACATAATGTTTTCCATGTATTATAGATTTGAATGTATTTATATGATCAATATCACATTTTGAGATGGAGTGTCCTTGAGGTTAGACCTGATTTATCTGTTATTGAACATCCATTAAGGATAGTTAATTAAAAACCAAGGTACTTATTGGGAGTATAATAACATTGGTTCATTTTCTATGGAAGCATGGTTCTAATTCTCATGAGACATGGTAGAGGGAGGCACTTATGAGGGAGTAGTGACATCATCCTTTTGTCATAAAATCTTCTAAGTTAGATTTTTGGGGATATAATGTCTTTATGGTGGGGAGGTTGTAAGATCATGTTATTATTTTTAGTTATTCCTAAAAATCTATTTTAATCATTCTTTGGTTATGTTTAGTTTTGGGTTTTTTATGGGAATACTTTTGAAATTTTATAAATTTATGTGGTATGCATAATTGGCATATAGTTTTACCAAACTGTGTTCCCTGCTAGAAAAAACCATGAAAATCAATGTTGTGGTCATTTTCACGATTTGAAAAACATTTGAACCTCTTAGAAAAATTCTTGAATCCCATTAAAATAGGCTCATGGCTAGGATTCATGGTTTGGTCTAATAGGGGAGCCCTACCAAGCTAACTCTGTGAACATGATTTTTAATACAATGATTAGTTTTTAAAACCCTTGATGCCCCCATTTAAGGTTCATCATGCACATATATGACCCATAATCTATTTCTCCACCCCTAGGAGCTCCAAAGTAAAATTTTCCCCACATCACCCCTTCATATGTGAATCAATGTTAGATTTATGACGTTTGATCTTCTCCCAGTTGGTTTCCTCCTCCTATAATCTATCTCCCACTCTTGACTTATTCCTCACTAGGGTTTCCTAGATAACCTTATTAATTAGAAGATATAATACCCTCTCTTTTGGGATCTGAAACCTTAGTTTGATTCCCAGTGTCTGTTTTAATCATTATCCATTGGAAAATCATAATTACGATTTTGAGTTTGGAGATCTAGCAATTCCGAGGTTGGTGGTTCCATTATGATGCTAATTTTTTATTAACCCTATAATACTGGATTTAAATTAAATTTTTATTTTTATTTTTATTTCTTTTAATTAATTGATTAAAAAATGATTTCATTGAATTGTAGTTTTTGAAAGTTTAATTCCTGGCATGAGGATGGGAAAACCCCCAACTCCATTTAATTGGGGTGTGATTATGATATTGATCGAAAATTGTAAAGATTTAAATTAGAGAATTTAAATTATAAAATTGATGAAAATTGATTCAAAAGAATTTTTTAGCATAATTTTTTTATTTAATACTGAAATTGAATTGAAAATTCATTAGAAATTCATAATTGGGTAAAATGGATTAAAATGAATTTGATAGATTCCATTGAGTTTATCTATGAAAATCTATTTTTTGATTAATTTTTTTTTTGAAATGTAAAATATAAACTTTTTAAATTAGAGAACATGATTTTATTTTATTTTAAGTTTTCTAAAAAATATATTTCCCATCATTGATTTATACTTGAGCAGATTATATCCTAAGAAGTTAGTGAGTTGTTTTGGATAAAAATGATAGGATGGGAAAGCCCTTGAATGAGATTGAAATTTTAAAACACTAAGAAAACATTATATTATCACATATTAATCCTAAGTAGGGCATAGATGTAACCTTTAATTCTAGTGATGAGGGACGTGTGTACTTATTATCACATGAGTCTGTAAGGATCCTATAACCTTGAACTGTAATACTATTTGGAATATGACCATAGTTCTCATGAATTTATATTTGACATATAAATACATAATAATGTTTGTAAACTATTTTTAAAACATTATAAATTTATATAAACTATTTTATATGAAATTTTTATATTACACATTTCTTTAAAAATATTTCAATAATATAAAATAGAAATCATGCTTTCATTAATAATTATTTTCAAATGCCAAACCTATTTATTTAAAAAATTAATGTTATTTATTTGGTAAATTAAATGCTTTTGCTTATTATGGAATCCATGGTGTGACCCAACTAGGATTTTAGTTCACACCCTACATGTGCCTTCAGGTGATTGAAGATTATCTTCTTCCAGTTTCGAGCATGGGCAACATGCTACAAGGTTGTGGTTAAAGCTGCTGATACATGGACATGATGAGTTCTGTTCATTGAGACATAAACTATTTTTTCTATTTTCTAGTAATTTTTAATAGAAATTTGGGTAGTTAAAACCAGTTTTAATTATAGTATACCCTCCCTATAGATTTTCACATGTATGCATACTGATTTTATTGTATTTACTTTTATAATGTTTGTGGAAAAATCCTTCCCACACTAATTTTGTATGATTATATGTGTAGTCTCCAACCCTTGGGGATCAAGAATGCCCTTTGAGATATGTCAGCATCAGCTCAGTTATCGGGTTACCAGGGTACCTAGCATAGTTTGTGACATGGAAATTTAAATAACTGGACACACATTCCATATAAATAATTTCAATATCATGATTATATAAAGAATAATCATCATGTTAAGTAAAGTAACTAAACACACCTTCCATTTAATCAAGAACATGACTAACAAGAATAGATAAGGAATAATATATATGGGAATGTTAATAAATGAACACAAATTCCATTTAATTAATTACTTGACTATCTTGAATCAATAATCCATAAACAATGAGGAAAATACATAAATAAAAACACATTTAATATATTCAATAACTAATGATAAAATGCATCCAAAGAAAACATAATTGTGAAAAGATCATTGATAATAATAAGATAATTATTAATGAAGGAAATTCATAATTATTGGATGTCAAGATATTATGCTTCCTGATACCTCTACCATCAAGACCATTCTAGAGACACATTAAAACAATGGGTAAAAACCCATTTAATGCTATTTTACTTAATCACCACATGATACTACCGATGAATATACAAACAATATAATTATAGGACAACCCATTACAATATATACAAAATGATTTCATATATATATATATATATATTTATTTAGTTCATCAATAATATTCCTTATAATTAAATATCCAAATTGGTTAATCAATACATATTTAAAAATATTTCCCAATATATAGAAATAATTTTAATTATAAAATAATGAATGTAGAAATGATATTTTTTTAATCAATTAATATATCCCTAATAAATAATATGGATATTTATGGGAAATTTAGTCTCCAATGATCACATTAAAGTGTATATTTTGAGGTAAAAGTTAATGACTACAAAAATGAATTAACAATGTGATTTTGAAAACATAACATGGTCAAAGTTAAGATAAACAATCCCTAAAATTACTAATGATTTTATAAATACAACATATCTATAGTTGAGTATAATTAAAATATAGGGATGATGTATTTAATGTATAGAACACTACAACATATTCATTGTTTAGAAGTATTTTATTAAAAAAACATATAAAAACATAATTCATGGATGACATTTATAAACCTCCATTAAATTTTATGTTTTTATTAAAAACATAAACTTTCCCTATGCATCAATATTCTCCCTATCCCGACTTATCATTCCACCTAACCCTAAACCCTACCACAATGACACTCTTGAGCCCTCTGCTGGTCCCCACCTTCTCCGACAAGCTCCCCTCCCCTTAACCCAAACCCTATCACCACCCCCCTTGTCGGTTCTCCCAAGCCCCCCCCCCCCCCCAACACCAAAACCTCGCACCACCCCATCATCGGTGCTCCCAAGATCTCCATCACATCCCACTCTTCTACCTTGAGCTCCCCTTCACCCCCAACCCCATACCCTAGCACTACCTTAATTTCCCCCTTTTCTAGCACTTGATTATCTCCCTAGCCAGCTAGTACCATGCCCCCAAGCACTCATTGGCATTATAGTCATAATCCTCTGATCGGTCTCTCACACACTTGCTATCTCCTGATTCGTCATCCTTACCTGATCCCTCTCTATACCACTTCCTTCACTAAATCCCACTTCAAATGTGTGGTATTTTTCTGAAAAGATGTTTAAGGACCAATTTTTTGAGAAAA
Source organism: Viscum album (assembly GCA_963277665.1). Classification (NCBI taxonomy): domain Eukaryota; kingdom Viridiplantae; phylum Streptophyta; class Magnoliopsida; order Santalales; family Viscaceae; genus Viscum; species Viscum album. Next base: position 1,185,179,646 of record OY728145.1, read on the forward strand.
TGTTATATACGGATTCCATAATTGTTATAAAAGGAACTATATGTTTCTCATGTCTGGTCGATTTTCAATTATATTTATAGTGTTACCCTTTGAACTGGCCATGGTGGTTATCATTTAGCTTTAAATTTCAGTTCTACGTAACAAATGTCATGATTGATTAAACTACTATATAGTCTGAGCTAACCATTTTATATTCTACTTTCAACTTAATTTAACATAAATTGCATGTCTCTGTTCTGTATTTTTTTCCAATTCTCATGAAATATTTGAATATTTTATTATTAATATACCTTATTGATGTTTTAGGGTTTCAAAATATTTATAGCCAAATCCCTATTTACTATTTTCTGATTATTTATATTCATGTATACCCCTTTATTATCTAGGTATGACTCAGTTGTTTTTTACTTATTTTCCTTATCCTTATGTTGAAGTTTTAATAATTTATCATTCCACATGAATTTAAAGAGTTTATTTGATTCTTTACCTTTTTCTTGATTATTTTAGATTAGTCTTTATAATTCCATAATTTAATAGGTTTATACCCTTAACAACAACATTCACTTTAACTCGAGAATTTAATGATATATCCAAGTCTGTTATATTAACACATTCATTTAATGTTGGAGTTTCTTGAAATTTTTAGTATCCAATGAGGATCCAATACCCATATAAGGTGAAGCTATTTAGTGATCTATTTTTCATGTGAATTTAATGTGTTTATAAGTTTGAAATCACTTATTGAAAACAAATTAAAACACTAATCACTTTTATTAACTGATATGTTTAATGGTATGTTTGATAGAATATCCTGAAAAAAATAACATACATTCCCCATTGAAAATTTAATCCATATTTTACATACCAATGGGGAATAAAATATTTTTATAAAAATTAAATTAACACTTTCATCATAGAAATATTTATTTTTATCTTATTAAGATAAAAAATATCTATGCATTCATTTAAAACCATTCTCTTTAATCCCTATTTCTTAAATAAATATTTCACCACCACTTTGTAAGGTGTTAGTTTATATTAGAGTGGTATCTAACCATAATAATTTATATGAAATATTTTGGAGTTTGTGAATGATTTTTATTCGTTTTAAAAAAATTATATAGTGTTATATATAGTTGATGTATGATTCTATGTTTAAATTATTTTATGAAACACTTCTATAATTTATCATTCCATTTTAACATAACATTAAGGGATACTATGATTTCCATAAGAAATGGTATTGCTGTAATTATGGTTGTTACCCATGATGGAATATCATTAAACCTTGTAATGACCATGTGAAAATGATAGTGGGTAGGGTCTGTAAAAGGTGTGATTGATTTATAGGGTGATAAAAATTATAATGAAAAGGGATTTGGTTTTTACATGATTTGATTAAATTGAGCTACTTTCATTACATTTTCCATAAAAGGAGTTGTATATGTTACACAATCATTACATGTTCTACAGAAGACAAATTTAATATTTTCTTTGAATTTAGAAATATTTTGTAACACAAGATCACTATATAACAAAGGTATAATTTTTTAAATATATTTTTTAAATGTTTTGTTTTTAACATGTTATTTAATCCAATTCCTTATCAATAATATTTTTTTTACAAAATCATTATTGTTGAATATTTTTCATAAATGGTATCAAATAGATTTGAATTTATATGCAATTAATATTTATTTCATATTTATTTATTGACATAAACATATCACACATTGAGGGTATCATTTATTAAAATTTATATTTTTGTGAAATTATGAGTATTTTGTAAGGAAGTTTTAGATCTATGTGTGAATTTATCCATATATTATTTTTATAAGGTATGTTTTACCAAGACAAAACCCAATATAAATTTAAAATTTGAAATATTATTGTTTTTAGCACCACTTATAATTTTTCTCATATTTAGGGAACTACTCACTAGAAAACACCCCTTTATATTTCCTTCAATATTCAATTCATTCATAGAATAAACATTTTAATTAAATATTGAATCCATTTAATTTCTACTAATTCTACTTTACTAGATTTTGTCATTATCTCTTTTCCTTCAAATTAGTACATATGTGTTTTATTTTTTTAATAATGTGTAGGCATGTTGTGGTATATATGGAAAAAAGGTGGATCACATTTCCAAGGAACACACATCAGTATGCTATACTATTTGAGGAGTTTTTATAATTTTCAATTACCAATATATCTGTTGATGGGAGAATAAGATATCCTAGTACTTAATGTAAATTTTTATGATGATTGAAGAGAGATAATGTTTCTAAAAACATGATATTGAAGAAATCCATGATCAATATTTGTGATAGATTTATCATGGTGAATCTAACATTATAGAATCTATGATCACCATTTTCAATAAAAAAATGAGCACCTAACTTCCTCAAAAATTTTCAATGAAAAAAAATAAATTATGAATAATGAATTTGGTATTTTAAGACACCAACATCAACAACAAATCATATTTGAACAACTAGTTGTTAGAGTTATAAATAGAAACATTACAAGTGATGTTTTTTATACTATAGAAGAACCATATAAAGATTGTAACATATCATTGGATCCTCCACTTGATTTTGTGAAGACTATGGTAAGAGAAACTTTACCTAAGTAGAAAAATTAATTTAATGGTTTAGTTGATGATGGAAATCAAGAGATGTATAGTGGATGTATAAAATATTCAAAACATTATTTTCTAATGAATTTGTACCATATCAAATGCCTTTGTGCAATTAAAAATAATGAAATTTCCATGATATTTGTATTTTTTCATGATTCATTTCATGTAGAAAATATCCCAATGTCTTTTTATGATGTGAAAAAAGAATTAATAAGCTTGGTCTGAATTATACCAAAACAAATTAATGTCCTAATGATTTTATACTTTATTGGGGAGAGAATTCAAGGAGAGAGGATTGTAAAAAATTTCATCTTCTTGATGGATGTCAATGATATGTTTTGAAAGTATAAAATAATATACATGTATGAAGAAAATAAAAAAGAACACACCAAAAATAGTTTTTAATTACATAATTTTAAATCCTATATTGGAAATAATATTCATGTCACCCTATACCAAAGAGAACATGAAGTTTTATTCAACTTATAATAACAATGATGGGTTAATGAAACACCCATGAAATTCATAGTCATGTAAGAAATTTGATTTATTATAGCCAGATTTTTCATATAATAAAAATAATATTAGATTGGGATTTGCTACTAATATATTGAACCCATTTGGGAATTTTATCACTAGTTATATCATTTGGCTTGTTGGTTTTATCTCTTACAATGTACCTCTGTAGATTTCTATGAAACAAACAACTTTTATCATTTCGATTATTATTTCTGGAAAACAAATTCCTAGAAATAAAATTGATTTATATTTGTAACCACTTATTGAAGAATTACAGGAGTTATGGAGAACGGTGTTATGAAATATGATTCATCTTCTAGAACAATGTTCAATATGACATTTTCTCTAATGTTGACCATTAGTTACTTCTCTATACGTGGGAATTTAGCTAGTTGGAATACTTACAACAGTTTGGATTTTCATGTTTGTAACTTTGATTTAGAGCCTAAATGACTACCTCATAGTAAAAATAGTGTATATTGTGTCATTTTCAATTTATCGATGCATCTCATATATTTTGGTTGATTAAGTCAAAATTCAATGGTTCTATTGATTGTATGACACATTCAATGTTGTCAAAAAGTTATAAAATATTGGCCCAACATGGAAATGTTGAAAGAGAATTTGGTATGGTGAAACATTTGAATGATAGTGGGAAATTAGTTTGAAGTGCACCATCAAGTGAAATCAAAATGCAATAATGGGAGAAAAAATATATTCTTTCAATTTATGTATTGGGAATTTATTTGTTGTGGAATAATCTTGATGTATTTCATATTGAGAAAATTATTTGTGACTTTCTTATCATTACATTGCTTAATTAGTATTTAAAATTGAAGGACTATATCAATTCACAAAAATACTTAAAAAAAATGAACATAAATAATGATCGTCGGCCAATTGAAAATGGTAAGTATGCTCCAAAAATTTTCAAAACTAAAAATTTGGATAAAGATAAATTCACTAAAATTTCAAAACATGTAATGATATATCATGAGTATTAAAGTTACATCTCATGGTGTGTTTTCATAATCATCATAGTTTACACAGATTGAAAATTCATGATTCACATATTTCCATACAGTATTTTATACTATTGGCATTGCGTACATTATTACCTAAAAAGGTTATAGCTATTGTTTTCGGATTTTGTAAATTATTCAAAAAAAATATTTGAGAAAACTCTATAGTAATTTTATCTTGAAAACCATTAGGAGAGATTTGTATTTTCACTTTTTTGCAATGTATATGATCATTCCTGCATTATTTTTTAGTTTTATAATGCATTTAACTCTAAAATTGGTTGAGGAAACTAAATTAGGAGGGCCCATACATTATTGAAGGATTCATATGATTTAGTGGTACATTATTTATAAGTTTTTCATATTAACTAAACAATTATTGGCACATCATTAAATACACAATTATGTTTTTTATTTTACAGATATCTTGTGCATTTGAAATCAATGGTGAAAAAGAATGCTCAACTCGAAGGCACTATTTCTAAATTATAATTTATAGAGGAGTGTATTAGATTTTTTACAAGATACTTGGATTATATTGACAAAGGATTAAATAGAGTCGGATGTGTTGATGACACATTGACTCAATCTCAATTATATGGGAAGTCAAAAATCTTCCCTCTTATATATCGATCAGTTGGGAGGTGCTCAAATGTTACACTGACTTAAATGGAATTGTTATAGGAAAATACATATTTGATATTGAATATTAAAATTGTAGATCCATTATTGATGATATCAGAATAAAATCTAAGAGAATAATGAGAGGATGAACACAAAGTGAGAATGATATTACAAAATATGTTAATAAAGATATTGAAAAATGGTTTTCATGATGTATAAGATCAAAAATATTACAATCAATATGGTTATTAGGTTTACTAATATTTTTGGTATATATAATAATATATATTGCAATTTGTAGATCATGAGTACAAATACATGATGTGAGTTTTCATAATATTTGAGGTTTTTTTCTCGAGTACCTCTAAAACTGGCTAGAACTTTTGATGCATACAATGTGAATGGATTTAAATTTCATACAGTTAATTGGGAATAGGGTTTGAAAGAACAGAATAATGGTATGTTTATATGTTCTAATGTGGGATACTTTGGAATGTTGACTAATATTATCGAATTAAATTACCATAGGAATTTTCCATTTTTTTATTCAAATGAAGTTGGGTAGATATTATTATAGGGTTTAAAAGAGATTTATAACAATTTACTTTTGTTAACACTTCTCTCTTGATAGATGTTAGAGACTATGAATTACATGATATGTTTATATTATCATCATAAGAGGAAATTCAATATTATATGGAATATTTTGTGGATGAAGGGGGTTTTAGTTTCTCATGTAAAAGAAGATACTTGTTTGATATAGGTGATGATGTGGAATATTTTTACACTAACATTGAATCCAATAAACTACAATAAGAGAACATATTTTTTCATCATGATATTGAAAATATTATTATTTAAATGGAGGATAAAGTAAATTAAGTAATGAGAGAGATGGAAAACTCCTTGAATAATATAAAAAATGATTGTTTGTGTTGTCATCAATTTATTAATCAACCACTTATATTATTTGTGAAGTGATTCATTATCTTAACTAGGTATATATTAGTTTTATATATTTTTCATCTATTATCACTTCTAATTTTTTTATGCATTAAATTTTCAAATATAAGTTCAAAATAAAATTTTATTTGATTATGAGAATAGAATTCTAGAAAGGAATCATTTTACTTATTCCAGTCAACTCTCAATAAATTTTACCTTTACCATACCGACAGATGATGATCCATCGGTCTCCATCCCTACAGAATATTATACACTCTCCACATTCCCCAGCACCACCTCTCACACCCTCCATTCCTTCATCTTTTGGCACACCCTTCATTAGTGTCTCATTAGCAGCCAAACCAACGCCTCCCCATTTAGCAGTCTCAACGGTGAGGGAGTAAATATTCTGTCTTGTTTCATCATGGGGATATTGAAGGGTGATCGTTATAGGTACAAATTTTAATAATAATAAATTTATTTCACTTTTTATAGTACTACCTATTTTTACATAAATTATCGAAATAATGCTACTATAGAGAGGAATATGAAAAGTTCATATATTTGGAATCTAAAAAAACTAATGATATTTTTTCTTATTGGACTTATTTGTGGTTCTTATGGATGACACCGTAGTAATATTTGGACAAATTCTAGGAAATCTAGCAGTGGAGTTGGTTACCCTTTTGATTACGTATGCGGATTGGAGGCATATGCCTCCATCATGAAAAAATGAAGTAATTGATTCACATATATATGTAATTTTAATACATTATGGTTTAATTTAATGCCATTAGGTTATTAAATTATAATATTTTAAAAATGAATCTTCATGTATAGATGTTTTTCGACATTCTGGTTGGCGATCTTATAGCATGAAAGTGGACATTGAAAACATTCTACAAGAGATAGAAGTATTTTAAATAGATATTATGTAACAAATTCAATGAAACTTAATTGAGAACGCAACAAATATATGATAAGGTACCCAATTGTGTACCTAGAGGGAACTGTAAAGTTTTTTTTGATAGCCATATTCATGATAAGTTCTTGGTATTTAAATATATATTATTAAATTTACCTCAATTTATATTTGTAAATTCATATGAAAAGTAGATGAAATTTTATACATTAATATTAACATAAATTTTATTTTTTTCAGGATGTTTCATGGAATATTTCTTCGATTCAAGCCATGAAAATCATTCCTCACACTGTTAGGTCAAAGATATTTTCTAGAAACCGATTGAATATATTAATCTTTTAATCAGTTTAAATATGAATATAAAAATATTATTGGTTTAATATATAAAATTATTTATTTTTATTTGTTTAATACTTTCATGAATATTGAGGTTACATAGTCTCCCAAATAGAACTATGGTTTTATATTCATAAAAAATATGATGGGAGTTATGTTAATGATCTTGCCAAAGAATTTAGGGTATGAGTTCATTTTTGATTATTATAATTTTCGGTAAATTTTTATAATTTTAATATATATTTCTTCACATATGAATGATATTTTACTTATAAGTTAAAATTAAAGACCTATGGGATTCCAACCTTGAACAGACCTTCTCAGTCTCCCAGGATGACCCAGTTGGTAAAGTCTTAGGGAAATATCATCCTGGTCGAGTGTGTGGGGTGTGTTTGGTGCCATTACTATCTGAGGTCTGTTGTAGGCCATTATGGATTTTAGCTACATCTAATCCTGGTTGTAGTAACTCACTACTATAATATGATCAGAGATAGTTTGTTTATATGAAAATAAAATATTCTTGAATAATGGACTCAGATATCCACTTTTTATAAAGCATTGGTAGATTTATATTAGAGGACGGCTGAATCAATCCCCGATCATTTAACATTGATGACTGGTTGTGAGTAGCTATATAAAAAACCTCAAAATCATTTTGTTCACAACCTTTTATGGGTTTTAAGTTTAAATATAAATATAAAACACATTAATTTTCAATATAATTATTATGCAGGTACTGGTAGTAGGAAGTGGAGAGGGAGATAGAGAAGGTTTCCAGTAAAGATCATCAAGAATTGAATAGTGTTTTCATTAGAGGTTGATATTTTTAGAATTAAAAAATGTCTCAGATGTGATTCTATGGGAAAAGGGGATCTATATGAATGATTTTTTTATAGTAGTAAAAAAGAGAACAATTGGATGGTGATATATATATTTTTACATGTTATTGATTTTTTATTGTTGTTTCTGTGATCATGAAGTTTATTTGTAAGTTGTTAGTAAGTGATTTCTATGTCAAGTTTTGGATGGTTTTGTTGTAATGTGTTGGGTAGTAGTCCTATTCTAGATTTCATGGGATGAATTTTTGTTCGGTTTTCAGTTGATCATTAGTGTTTGGGATGTTAGTGATCGTAAGGAAGTGGCATGCTACAAAAACAAGTCATGGTTCACATTTTATGATTTTATGGAACTCTCTATATAGTTATAGAACATTATTTATTTAATTTCCAGGTTGACTATAGTTCTAAGGCTCTGGATTCTGTAGCTTCATTTCTTCTAAAAATAGAATATAGCTGTTGTTTAAATCTCCATTAAATATTACATATTTTAGATTAGCTGTGGTTTTAACCGCCATTATATAAGGTCTATTTTTTTATCCGTGATTATAACCGCCACTATATGAAGTCATTGTTATTTTACGATGGACTTTTCCTTTTTGCATTGGTTTTCCTATCAAAAAATATTGAGTATATTGTGGTGATTTAAATAAAAGCTAAATCCTTGTCCAAAAAACCACCACTAAAATAAAAATAAGTGTTGCTAATCCTACTTCCTATTACGGTTAACAGAAATCATCACTAACTAAATGAAACTGATGCATTTTGAATGTTGACACCAACATTCGCAGCGGTTTTTTGAAACCATTTTCGAAACATTTGGTGCATATTTAAACAACCACAAAATTTAAAAAACATCATAAAAATGTGATTTTTATTGTAAAATTACCATAATGATTTCCTTCAAAACATTCATGAGAAAAATATAATTTTTTACAATGAAAATATTTTTAAAAGTAGAAGTTCAAAACATATTTTGAAAATACTTTTCTAGGAATATAACCTTTGAAAAAAATAGTGGATGATTGAAAACAATAATTGGTCATGATTTCAAGAAATATTGTACATTTCATATACATTAAAACAAAAATTACATTCACAATTTTGGAAAAATAGAAATGGTATTTATTTTAAAGATGTCATGAAAATTATTTTTTAAAAAAAATAATTCAAACATTGTTTAAAATGAATTTAATAAATAAATTCTAGAAAGTTAAAAATATTTTTGAAAACATTTCTAGAAAACATTATTTTAAAATAAGATGGATTTTCAACTTAATAAAGAAATAATCTAATATTTTTTTAATTTATTTCCAAAAAATATTATAAAATAAATAGGGGAAATTATTGTAATTACTTTAGAAACAATGAATAATACAAGTTAAGGAAAATGAAATATGTTTATTACCCAATGATCCGAAAATTTCCATTAATGGAAAATCACGCATAAATAATCCCAGTTAAAATGGGGGTGTCGAATAAGACCCAAAAATGATCATAATATTGAAGTGAAAAAAAATGAATTGAATATGGGTATCAAATGTAAATTCCCATAAAAAATACAATATAAAGAATTATATAGTAAAAAAAATTTATACACATAACCATAGAATATTAAAGACAATAAAGACATAATATGACCCAATAAAAAGAAATTGAGTTATGAAATTCAATACCACTTAGTAATATTAAATTAAAATACCATTGGATGTAATAATTAAAATTTAAACATAAAATAAAAGTAATTATTAATTGACTATTAAATTAAAAGTCAAAGGAGAAGTATATATACCTTAATAAAAAAATACATGTATAATATTTTTATATGCCTTACTGAAGGGACATTGAGACAAAGCCCCTTACAGTATGCTTCCTTTTGGTGGACCATGTTTTAATCTCCTATCTAATTATTTTAATCATGTAAATAATTTATACCAGACTCATTTTCATATAATATCATATATTATCCTCTTATGACATCTTATCACCTCTTTGTTAATAATATTTAATTATTTTCATTGTTTCATTTCTTAATTGAATTATTTTCTCTTGTGTGTTTTGTCCAGAACATTCAATTTATTTAATTTATTTTATTATTATTTCATCTTAAGAATGATGATAATGGTATAAATATCATTTTTTTCTTTGTAAATCTTTATAAAAAATATTTTAATTTGAACATGGAGAATGGATCACATAGCTTCTTAAAGACGGTAGGATGTATGTACGCACGAGTGAAGTTATCAATTACATAATGGGTAATATGGTATGAAAACACGTGATATATTAATTTTAAAGAATAAATATAATGTCATATATATCACATATATTCACTAATTTTATCCTTATTATCTTACATTTAATTAGTATGTGAATAACAAATCACATCGCTTCGTGACGGGGTAGTTAGCTGTACTCATGAGAAACATTTTCTTTTTAGAAGATGAATGAAATATAAGAAGGTGTATTTGATATTAAAATTCTAGAACAATAATAATATCATAAATATCATATAAATTTTTTAAATCATGCTTAATATTCTTCATCAAAAGGTAGTGTTTAAAAACAAATTATATCGAATTGGAAGAAGGTATTATATCATAAATGTTATCAACAATTTCATTTACCATTTGATTGAATAGTATAGATATGTATGCAATTATATAAAATAATATAATTTCATTATATTCATGATAAAATTTTAATTATAGAATAATTATTTAAAAATCTTTTATGAAGGTATAAGAAGAAATAAAACAAAAACACTCATTAAATATGGTTACGTATCTTTCAAAAAACATATTTTCCTTTGCACTAAAATCCATCATTTTTTGGATTTATTATAATCCTAATGGATATATTATGTAGGTATGGGAGTATCTAAATTATTTTTATAGGTCTTGGTTCATCCCAATGAATGTGGAATTCTGAATATGGGATGATATGGGGTGACCTTTTATAAGTGTGGGAGTGGACAGACATTGAGTTTCTGAAAACATTCAATTACACCCATTTTTTAATCATACCAAAGGCCTCCATAATAAGTAATTATCGATCATTATAGGTTATATGGTCTAAATATTTCCATCTAATCTGTTTTGGACTGGTTTTAGGTCATTTAAACCCTTATATTCTTAGTTTAACCCATGATAAACCCGTTTTAGCTTAACCGTGGTAATTGATTTTTATTGTTTTGGATATTCAATAAAAAAATAAGTTTACCTTATTATAATTTGTAAATTATTTTGATTCAAATATTTTTTAAATTTCAGTTCATAGAAGTGGAAGAATTCAATTGAAAATTATACCCAGAGGCATGATGAAAAAACGGGTTTCCAAAGAAAATATTTTGATAAGTTTAAAAGATTTTAATATCTAAATTTAATATGAAATTAAATTTAATGATATAAAATATATTATTTTAATATAATTTAACTAATATTACTTTTAAAAAAGTTTAAAATATAATTTAACCTTTTATATTATTGAAACGTAAATTATTTTTTAATAAATATCTATATTTTCACAATTCGTTAAAAAATGAAACTTTTTAGAAAAAAATAAATATAACATGATATTTATACGAGGATTTAAGAATGTAATTTAATTTTTTAAAATAATTAATATAAAAGTGATAAAATTAATTTTAAATTATTGGGTTAAAGCATAACAAAACAATTTTTTATAAAAATATAATTTTTATGAAAACAATTATTTTTATTTTAAATGCTTATTATTATTTTTATAATCAACAGATTCCAAAATTTTATGTATTTAGTTATTACTATTCATAAAATACTATTTAATGTCTATTTTATTATGTTATAATATATTTCATTTCATTTAGGCTTGTAGTTACAAGTTCTACATGTTCTTGAAGAGATTAAATTTAAAGAAATAAATTTCATGGGATGTTTAAGCTTAGTGTTGCGGGTAACATATTCCACCGAACACAATGATTTTATTTTATAATTTCAATATTTTATATACTACATAACTTAAATAGTTTATTTTCTCATAATTTAATATTGCACATTGAAATCAAGAGTTTGGTATTTAAAATTCTTTTGTTGAAAACCCACATCATAAAAAGAGTTATGAAAACATATTCCTAATATAAGATAAAAGGAAGTGCAACTGTCATATGGAATAAAACAATAACTAGGTTTCTGAGTGGGATAATATTTGTGGGATGTGATGATATGAACATTTAATAAATGCATAAATAATTATAATGAGTTATTAAGATCATCGATCATAGGAAAGTGAATGGTAAATGGAATGTTAAGGACCTAAAAAACTAAAATCCATTATGATTTAAAAGAAAATATTATTCACCCGATATGAATAAATCATATTTTTTTTTCAAAATCTTATCCCTACATTTGGGGAATTATTTTAGCATATAATAATATACAAAAATATACTAACATGATATATTTTTATTTCATAGTTACAATATCATCATTTGGTTGTGCCTTGATCAGTTTAAAATTCATTTATTAATTAGATAAATTTCAATAAAAAATAATTTTTTATTCTTAAAGCACTAAAATTAATTTTAATGGATTATTACATCCATTAAATAGTGAGAGAACTTTTTGGGTATCTATAACTATTTTTAAAAAAAACATGGTTATCTCAAGTTATCCAATATAATACGTTATTCTTTCAAATTAAATAGCAACACCACTAGTTCGTAACTAATATTTTTTCATCAAATCAGTTAAGTACAAATAATAAAATATTAACCAAATCATCGTGTATTTCTAAGGTAGGCATTATGCCCTTATCTTTATTTGGTTATGGGGCCATGCCCTGCGGGATTTCTAGATGCGATGGGTTGTCACCTGATTTTCATATCATCCTTTTTTATAATACTATATTAATTATAAAACCCCAATATTTTATGGTATAAATAATTTAAATTCCTTAGATAACTTATTATGTATGCACCACTGAGTCTCTGCATAAATAAATTTTTAGCGGAGACTATTATAACCTAGATGTTAACGATAATTTGTCAACTTCTGTTACTTGAATTTCAAAAATTGGACATACACAATTGTGTTTAGTAAGATATTTAGAGTCTCATATGTTAAAATTAATTTTTAGTTAGTAGTAATTAACCCTTATGAATAATATTTTACCCTTATGAATAGTATTGTGCCCTTATGAATAGTAACTTGACCCTTATGGATAGTAATGTACCATTACAAATAGTAACTTGACCCTCATGAAGTGTAATATTCTCTTATTAACATAACATGTATAGTAATGTACCGTTATGAATTGTAACATCACCCATGTATGTAAAAATAAAATTTAGGTGCCTTATAAATGAGATTGAATATTTTAGAAATTTGTAATTAATTGTTTGTATTTGTATGAGTAAAAAATAATGAAGTACAATTTAATAATTAAGATATTAATATAAAAGAAAATTAATTTTCATAAAATATATTAATGAATCCATATTTTTTCTAGTGATTAGAAGATAATTTTAGGACACCCTAGATAACTTTTTGAAATGTCAAAAAATGAGTTATAATATTAAAATTTGTATTTTTTGAATAAATGATTATTTCAATTAAAAAATAAATTTCTCATATTTATAGAATTATTTTCTTGGAATGTAGTTCCTTTTTGGATTATTCACATCAAAAAAATATTGGGTTGCATTTTTGGATTTTTAGAAAAGAGTTTAATTTTTGTTGAATAGTAAAAAATACAGTATTTTATAAAATATGACATTTTCTATGACATCATCATGAAATTATTAGTGTATAAAAATTAATTTATACTATGTGATAACTAAATAATTATATTACAAGTGGAATATTTTAAATAAATAATTTAGAACATGAAAAGTAGAGTTTTCATGATAAGCATAAAATCAATTTTAATGTCAACGCAATTATTGCGTAACACTAAAAAAGTAAAAATTGGTTATTTATATATAATAATTGAGTAACATAAACTATTTTAATGAATCATTTATTAATTATTATGTGTTATTTATATATTTTATTTATAATTTATAATTTTAGTGTTCTGTAATAGGATTCTTATTCAAACTCTTCTGCAATTTTTATGGAAGACTAAAAAAGAAAAATTAAGAAATTATCGAATTATTTTGATATAAAAAAGATTAAATAAATAATATGAATGATTATAAATGATTATTTTTAATCTATGTAATTTATATCTATTTTATTAGATTATTTTTAATTTTTAAATATAATATAATTAACATTAATTCTTATGAAATGTAGATATAGTGCTTGTGTAAGAATAAGAAAATTAAATAAATGTTTTTAAATATAATTATATGAATTATTAAACCACTCATATTTTTGCTAAAAATTATTATATATGTAATTTTACACTATTATCTATTTATTAATCAAATTGGGACTCTTTTTACCCACAATAATCACTTCAAAATGTTTTGAATATTTTATTTAAAAGTAAGACAAAGTGTTCACACTATAATGTTTAGTTTCTATAAAAAAGTTTAATGTAGGATTTTTATAATTTTTTATTCGAAAAAGAGGTATTTTTATATCTAAAAAATTATATTACTCATAAAATTTAATATGTAATTTTTAGACAAGAAAAAATTACCATAATAGCTTTCTCAAAGATGATGCAGTTTTGATTTAATTAATGAATAAATAAAATAAATCATATTAAAATAATAAAATAAATATAATTTTCTATTTTTAATCTAACTCAAGGATTAAATTGATTAATATGAAATTTATATGATATAATAAAAAAAATATTCTATTTTAAACATTGTTTTGATGTGTTTAAAGTATTATTTTTGAATAGTTTTTATATTGACAAAATTGTATTTCATGAATAAAATATTATATTAAATTATTTTAAAAAACTAAAAATGGTGAACTAGGGAAAAAAGTATATGATTCATTCAGAAATGTAATACCCTATAGTTTTAGGCATTTTTTGATGTCTTGAAACCTATATTTGATTTATTATAATTTAATAAGTTTCGTAATTCGGTTGTTATTCTCCAAACCACTTATAAAATGAGACCCTTTATTTCATAAATATTGACCACCATGATATTTATTTTTCATCCAACATCTACCAAATTACATCCTAAGTATCCATGAAAACATTCTTGTTCTTCTAGAATAACAAAAAGTCTACTTCCAAGAGCATTAAGGAGCTTTTAAAGGAGATATTTTACAGAGGTATGGTTCTTTCTTCTTCTCTTCCAATTTTTTTATCACTTATAACTTATCCATACCTGTTTTAAAATTATTCTTGAAAACTAATGTATCATATATATATTTATAATTTTGTTGTTTTTATGGTATATTACTCATTATATCTATTATTTACTTCTTTTATTCTTAAATATAAATTTTGTCATCTGTGGTGTGCAAATTAACAACCTCTGTGGTTGATGCATTTTCATTACACATTAAAAAAATCATGAGAAGTTTCAAATCACATGTAATTGTTTAAACTAACCTATATATATATATATATTTTTCAATTATGGATTGTTATTTCTTCTTACAATGATATCCATAATAAATCGACCATTGAAACTATGAGAAGAAAATACCTGAATCAATTGTAAAAAACAAAATATTATTAATAAATGTGTGGAAAATGGTGTATGAAAATTATATATGGTATTATAAAAATTATTTTTTTTATTTAATAATTTAATAATACTATTCAAACAAAATTACAGGATGTTTTAGGAAATATTATGGAAGTCAAACTTGATGTAAGGGATATCTTAACTCAATTTCCATTCGTTGAGTTAAACATCAATGTCATTGGTTTTGTCTTTCCCAAAATATGTGTGAATAACCTATGAATTTTTTATGATATATATAAAATTTTATTGTGTGGTTTTATGTTTTTCAAACATAATTATGTCATTTATTTTTACTCAGTATAATGATACATTTTTTAAGGGGTTTTTTTATCTAAGTTTTAATTTCGTGAGATTTCCATTGTTTGAAACTTATTTCTTTAATTTAGTGTATTGTATACTACCATTTGATATATATTATCCTTATTATATTTATATTCATTGTATTCATTTATTCATTTGGTGGTTATGAATTTTTGGCCACACAACTCGATTGATTACAACGTGGTGATGGATTTTGTCTCAATTTCAATTTCATTGTCATTTACGTGGTATTGTGAAAGTAATATTTCTTATGTGGTGTATCCACTATCCATCTAAGATAATTTTTCATTTTCTATTTTAAATATATTATATATCCATATTATAGTTTCAAGTATATGAATTTTTTCTTATGTCATATAACCTTTTATATGCGATGTTAATTTGTATTATTGTTTTAACTATGGAAATATTGATGAATCTATATCTTCTACTCAATACCTATATTGGGAACGCATATTGTACTTATTTTAAATATATGTATAATGAATGATGGGGACTTTGAATGATGGTTGGGGACCTCTATATCCCCTTGATGCATTAATAGGTATCACGAGATAAATCAGTTGTTGACAAACCCTTCGAGTCTGTTTCCAAAAATCTGATAGGTTTATACCCACAAACATAAACCATTTCACAGGTATAGTGTAATGATGTGATAGATACATGATTCCCAATTAATAATCATTCCTTTTATTCATTTTTAGTTATTACTATCCATGTTGTTTTCACTATGATAAAATATATAGATGCAGTTTCATTCTCATTTTATTAATGGAGTGTGTTTTTCATTGATTCACTATGAAATATTGTTTATATCAAATTGTTTAAGATTGACTTATTATTGATTCATTATTACAGTATTGGTATCCTTTACTGATTATTTTATCTCACCCCTTTCATTTTTATACCTTCAATAGGTTATGAGGAGTAGACCATTTATTAAGTTCTCAGGGATGTAGTTTTTTAGATTATGTTATGTATTGGATTTTGTTACCTTTCCTAATGTAATATGGGTTCGTTTATCCATCAAGTTTCTTAAATAATAGTAAACTGATTGGTCCTTTGGGATTATATTCTTTGAAATAATGGTAATTTAATAATGTAATGTACCAGCACCGGGCTTATGGGGACGAGGTGTTACAGTTGGTATCAGAGGAGGTTTTGTTGAAACCGTGGGAACTAGATTTAGAAAACATAGTTTAGGGAACATAACCGTAAGATAGACTTTTAGGAAAATAATAAAAGAACTAACCACATCTTTTTTGAAGGTGTTATACCTGAAAAGTTTTGATAAAGCAATTTAAAAAGGTGGTAATAATATAATACCCCGATATTTTATGATATGAATAATTTCAATTCATTATATAACATAATATACATGAAACAATGAGTCTCTATGAAAAAAATTGTTATAGGAGATAGTTATAACCTAGATGTTAAACTAAAAATTTCATCTTTTGTGATTTGAATTTTGAAAATCCGACACACATAATTGTATTCAGCAAGATATTTAGAGCCTAATAGGGTCAACATAATTTTTGGCTAATAGTAACTTACCCTTATGAATTGTAAGGATACCCATATGAATGGTGCGGTACCTATATGAGAAGTAACTTGACTATTATGAATAGTAATGTAACCTTACGAAAAGTAACTTGACAAATATGAAAATTAATATACCCTTATGAATAGTGCTTGAATAGTAATGTACCCTAATGAAATGTAACCTCACCCATGTAAGTAAAAAATATAATTTAGGCACCTTAAATATGAGATTGAATATTTCAAAAATTAATAATTAAGTGGTAGTGTTTTTATGAGTAATAAATAAGGAATTAAAATTTAATAATTAATATATTAATTTAAAAGATAATTTATTTCCATAAGATTTAATCGTTAGTAAATATTTTGTTTTCCTATGACTAGAAGATAATTTTATATGACCCTAGTTAATTATTTTAAAGTGTCATAAAATCATTTATAATATTAAAATTTGGTATTTTTCAGTAAATGGTGATTTTAATTAAAATTTATGTTTTTCATATTTATAAGAATATTTTCATGAAATGGATTTCATTTTTGGATTCTATATGTCAAAAATGATTTGGATGAGTTTTTGGGATTTTTATGAAATAGTTTAATTTTTGTTCAATAGTAAAAAAATATAGTGTTTTATAAAATACATCTTTTTTCGTGACATCATCATGAAAATATTATAGTTTAAAAATTTAATTAAACTATGTAATGAATAAATAATTATATTACCAGTGGAATTTTAAACAGATAAAATTTAGAACATGAAAATTATATTTTTCCAGATTAGTATAAAAATCATTTTTAATGTCGACGTAGTGCCTACGTAATAATGAAAAAGTCAAAAATGGTAATTTACATATAATAATTGAGTGATAAAAATTATTTTCATGAATTTTTTATTAATTATTATGTTTTATTAATTTAGTTTATTATTAATTTATAATTTTAGTGTTATATAACATGATCCTTATCTAAATGTATATCAAATTCTTATACAAGATGGGTAAAAGAAAATTAACAAAATAAGGAAGTTGTTTTGATGTAGATTTGTGTAAATGAACATATTGAATGAATATAAATGATTATTTTGAAGCTATACAATTTATTTTTCTGATATTAATATAATTTTATTTTTTATATCTAATGTAATTTACATTAATGCTTATGAAATGCTGATGCAGTGCTTCTACAAGAATAAGAAAATTAAATATAATTTTTTAAATAAAATTATAAGAATTATTAAATGACCTATATTTTGGATAAAACTTATTATATAAGTAATTTTACACTAGTATATATTTTTATACGTTTTTTGTAACAGCCCAAGATTTTATGAAAAATATTCTTTTTAATTTTATTAATGTCTTGTGTTGTATGCTACACCAAAAGGAGCTTGCACAACACGCATCCTTGACTTGCCTTGCATTACACGCAATCGCAACCTTCCTCGATAGCGTGTCCAGTACGCAATACTGAGTTTCACGAAACAACGATACGCTATTATTAAAACTAGCCGTTATGAATAGTAATAACCACTTTTTAAATTTTAGAAAATCTAGCTCTCAAAATAGACTTCATTTTTGGATTCGGAGTATTGAATTTAGCCTAAGATGAAATTTTGGTACTTTTCAGATAACTTTCATATTTTGATGAATAGTGAAAATTACTAAATTATAATTAAAAACAACTTTTTTAATGGAAATAATTAATAGTGATAAATTATTAATTTGAGTGGTTTTAAAGTATATTTAGAATATATTTTTACAAATTAATACAATGTTGGTCATTGGTTGTAATTTCACATTTAAACCAGACATAATCAAGTGTCAATCTTTTGATAGATATTGTTTCTTAAAAACACGCTATTTTTTTAATAGCGGTATTTAATTATAAAATTAATTAATTCAACTTATATGTTATTAATTTGGTAAAAAAGACTTCATTTTTGAATTCGGAATATGAAATATAGCTTAGGATGAAATTTTGGTATTTTTCTGAAAACTTTCAATTTTTGATGAATAGTGAAACCACTAAGTGGTAGGTTAAAAACTGAATTTTTCATAAAACATAATTTTACCGCTTCTGTGAATTTAATTTCAAAAATCCAAGAGATACGGTTAATATCAAGGACTAAAATGTGGTTCAATGAGATGAAAATAATTTTTGGTGAATAGTAACTTTTTACTTTTTTTTACCGCGGTTAATAGTAAATAGGGTAACTAAGGGTAAATATGATATTAATATTACCCTAACACATGTCCTAATCCTATTGGACAAGTGTATCTCGACCAAAAACAACCTTAAGTGTAAAATATTATCATTTAGGCTCACTTGGATTAGATTAGGACATTTATTATTATTTAATTCAAAGAAGAGTTAAAAGAGTTAAAATCAAAGTATATTTACTTAAACATTTTTAATATAGGGTTTTACATAAGATAAATTAGATTGTAAATATTCATTATAAATCTAAAAAGATTTCCTACATGATGGTATTTTATTTGTAATTTTTAGACATCAAATAATTTAATTTATTTATGACACAAAGATGATGCAGTAATTATCTTATTAATGAAATATTGACATAATTGATGTTATAAACACCAAAATAAATGTAATTTAAGACTTTTTATGAATTCCACTAATTTTCTAGGTTATTATGATATATTAGTGTTGATTTAATCAACTTGGTTCGAACATATAATTCTGTTATGACTTTCAAAAAAATCATATATCAAATAGTGTCAAAATTGACACAAAATAGTTTTTAAATAAAATATTATATTATTAATTGTTATTTTATTCCTAAAAATCTAAGGTTCGGCCAAATGACTTAGATAATGATATATATATTAATAATAAACAATTTGGGGTTCGTTTGGCATGTTATAGTAAGTGTATTAACCATATAGTGAAAGAAAACAAAAAGACACGGTAAAAGTTAAATTATTTACCTTAGAGTTAAATCTAATTGATAAGGTTAAAATAATACCCTAAACTTGTCTAAATTCTATTGTTTGATAGGCTTTCGACCCATCCCCACTTTAGATACGAAATAAGACCCTTTGGAACCATTATAAACCGATTTTGACTTTAATATAAAATAATATTTTGAGATATTCCTAAGGTGCCCCTCTCCTCCCTTATAAAAGGACACCTCCTCCCCCTCCTCCTCACACCAATTTGAGCACTCAAGCTCGGCCAAACCCTGCCAAAATCTCTTCTCCACTTCCCTAGAAACATCCTAGAGGTTCCGGTATTCCTCAAAGACCAATTTTAGTGCCCTAAGAGGAGGTCTCAAAGAGGCGCTTCAAAGAAGAGGTAATTACCATTACCAATTCTTTCATCTTTATTTCTTCTTCCACTTCTTCTTCTCAGGTTGTTTCATTATGAACTAATAACATCAGTATCACTCATATACTGATATGTTATTATAAGTATGAAACAACCCTATTTCACCATCTATCCATCCTACGGAAAAAGAAATCACCGCGCGTGCGTACGTACGGAATATCGTCTCCACGCCGTGGTGTAATCTATTTTCCACCACCACCTTACATGGATGGGTATAATGGTGTAAAGAATAACTATACATAGTTATTACAACATCATATTGATTCTGATATATTGTATAATCCACTCCAATTCAATTCAATATTTATGGAAATGATATCATCGCTCGTGCGTACGTACGGACTACCGTCTCCACGACGCGATGAGATTCATTCTCCATGTTAACCATTTAAGAATGATTATAAAGTATATAGAATATGTACTAATGAAATATATGACATAATAATGATACTAGATTTATTTATATATTTATATTTATTTCATGTACATAATTCCATTAAATTCAATAAGGAAACGAAAACAGCGTTCATGCGTACGTACGGACTACCGTCTCCATGAACGGTGTATTTCATTCCATTTAATGATTTATTATATATATGTATATCCTGAATATATATATATATATATATAAATCATGTTTTATGTTCTGGAATTAAGTAATCATGATCTAAGTAATCATATGAATAATTACAAGTCAAAACACGGACGACAAATGAAACAATTTTACCCAAAACGCTCTTTAACATGGAATTTACAAAAGAACGGGTAATATAAAGTCGTAAGTGAACCATATATGATATCATAACAATGAATATGATTCTGTAATAATTAAATGACATTATTTAAATCATTATACAGGAGGTTCGGACACTTACGAAGCCAATCGGACCTAAGGTAAGGGAAATATCACAATCTCACTTTTATCCGAGATTGTTTTTACTTTGGTAATTACTGGGGTGTATTTTATCATCCATATCCATGTTCCCTCAATATTTAATATTATTTCCATCCTTCTACAATATTTTATATCCAATTTTACCCTTCGGTAAGTTTTTTGTAAAGGATATGAAAGAAATCTTTTGTCGTTTTTTCATACGAGGTACTTTTTGACTTTTCCGACAAAAGTACGAAGAATGTTTTTTTAACTTATACAGCATGAATGGATTTTTAAAACATTATTTCCAAGAATCTTCTTTTACAAGTTTTCAAGTTTATTTTTAATCAACTTATTTTATTTTAAAGTCGTATGACATGTTATGAAAGGAAAAATGTTTTTGAAGTAGAAAGGATATTTTCCTCAAGAATGGAGTTCAAGTATTTTATCAAAATTATTTTCCTTCTAAGATAATAAAAGGGTTCTGTTTTTATCCCTATTATAACATGGATTTGATTATGTTGTGATGGAAATATTTTTATGAATTCCTTTATCTTATATGAATTGTTTTATGATGTCATGTTGTTTAAGAATTCCATTTTTATTACATGGGTTATGCTATGATGTATGGTTTATGATTATGTGGCACACATAAGAAAGGATTCATTATAAGATGGGTGGGACCTATATCTCCCTCCAATGCATTGGGTAAAGATTTTATATCTCATGAGATAGACATGGCTGGAATGGTAGGTTATACCGGTTCAGTGAAACAGGACTGAAACGAGGGTCACTCGATTCAGAAATGGACTTTGTCCACTAAGATAGTCTTGGCAATGAGTCTTGACTAACAAGAAATTATTCTCTATTATTATGTGTGTATGCCACAAAGTTTCATGTTTTAAGTTATGATTATTGTGATTACATTTCACTTCCATGATTTATCCCATGTTATGAAATTATGATCTCTTTTGCAGGTTAAGATTTCCAAAAGTTATGTGCTTGTGTATACGATGAGATTTATATTTCTTTTGTTTACCCTTACTGAGCATTTGAGCTCACCCTTTTATGTTTTCTTTTCCCCAGGATATAAAGAAAGGTTTTAGGTAAAAAAAAGGGAAGATCTTTATGGGAGATATTGAAGATATTTCACCACGATTAGAAGATTACGTTCCGAGTTTCCAAAGACACTAAACTATTACGATCCTTGTGTGTGTGTTTTTGTTATGTACTAAGTATTCCGCAAAAGTAATGTAATGTCCATGTACGGCAAGCTTCGGGTCTCTACAGCTAGTATCAGAGGAAAGGTTTAGTCAACCTTTGGAAACTAGGACGCGAAAACGTTAGTGAGATCCCTAGAGATATTTCTAAGGTATGTCTAGGGATGTCCCTAAGGTTAAGTATACGTATAGGTTATAGTACTAGAATTGCTCTAACGATCTTAGAATTTAACCTAAGATGTTAGATATTGAGGATACTTCCCCTTTATAATGTTGTTTTCCCCAGCGTGATTTTTGCCTCTCACACTATTCTTTTTGGGTTTTAGATGATGGCTGGAACCCGAAGGAACCGTGTTGATCAATGCAATGATTGTCCTCTTGAACAAACAAATGTTATGGGAGATGGAGTGCAAAATCTTATTGCTATACTTACACAAGCTATGAATCATTCTAGACTTCCAAATGATCAGAGAAGGGAACAATATTCTATTGAGTCCTTCATGAGGCAACGTCCACCTTCTTTCAATGGGTCTTCCGATCCACTTGTTGCTGAACAATGGATCAGTACCACTGAAAATATATTTTCAGTTCTTCAATGTTCTGAACATGATAAAGTCATCTTAGCAGTATATCGTTTGGAAGGTGAAGCTGATCAATGGTGGAATCTTATCAAGAATACGAGGCCAAGAGATGAAATTGAGTCCATGGAATGGGATGAGTTCAAGAACTTGTTTTTCAGTAAGTACTTCCCTCGTATTCTTCGAACAAAGATGGGAAAGGAGTTTCTTGAGCTGAAGCAGAAGGATGATGAATCTGTTGGTATATACGAAGCGAATTTTACAAGACTTGCAAGGTACGCATCTAGAATTATCATCCAACCTGAAAGTAAAGTTGATCGATTTTTCAGTGGCTTAAAACCAAGTCTTCGAAGGGCATTAGCTATAAGAGACTTTAGTAGCTATGAAGAAATTTTGCGTTGTGCTATCAAGGTAGAAATGGAAGTTGGTGTTACATATCCATCTCATGGTTTTGACAAGAAACGAAAGATGGAGTTCAAGGAGAAATCTCAGAATAATGGTGAAAAGAAGATGAGTGTTTCCTTATGCACAAAGTGTGGAAAGAAGCATGGTGGAGATTGTCTTAAATGGACTAGAAAATGTTTTAAGTGTGGAAAAGAAGGTCATCAAGCAGCTGAGTGTCGAAGTAATGGAAAAATGTTTTCTAATGATGTGAATAAAGCAAACACTGCAGAGAACGCACCACCAACACTTCAATGCTTCAAGTGCAAAGAAATGGGGCATTATGCTAATAAATGCCCTAATCCAAGGGTTAGTGATGATCAACATGAGCAACCACTGAAGGCAAAGGACAAAGGGAAGTCACATGCGATCACTATTGGTGATGTTGAATATGACAACGATGTGGTGGAATGATTAAGTGTTTATGTAATGGGATTCCAAAATAATATTGTATCATGGAGTATTGGAATATTTATTTATTGGTCTAATGTGGTATTCAAAGTGATTGAGATATTTTTTGAAATAAGATGATATGCGCATAATGAAGGGAAAACGAACAAAATGTTTAACAGTATTCATGATCTCATGATTGATATAAAGACTAAGTGATATCGTGGTTTGAGTATATAGAATTTTGAGGATTTTGGTATGTGGAAAGTGTTAACTTTTAACTGCATTCATGTTTTCACTAAGGTTCAATGGGTATTCAAAAGAATACATGATTAAGGACTTTGAATGTTTGGAATGTGACCAAAAAAACATATCTTATGATATATGGGGATCAAAGATGGTATTAAATATCTGGTAATCGTTTTCACTATGTTACGAGAGTGGACTGCAGTATTATGGATAAGCCTAAGATTAGAATGAATTATGTTGGACATAAGTTAGGATAAAACGTTTTTTCGATATTATTGATGGGATGTTATAGTAATATAGCTTTAGAAAAAGGACAACCTACTGGACGGGCGACAACCCATCGCTTCGGACGAGGCTGTGGGAATCGAACCCACAACTGAAGTGCGACTGGCCTTTATCGCCTACCACTGGCCTACAGAAAGTCCCTGTTTAGTAGAAACTAGTTTTATTATATTAAGCAGTATGATATATGAAGTATAAGTCCATTTTAGGAACCATATATGATTAATCTCACTATAGATCGACTTATGTATATAATTTTTTGCTAACCTTTTGTTTGAGACAGATGGAATGACCCGTCATTCTATCACATGATCTGCTAACATTTCACGAATAACAAATTCAACTTCATTTATTTAAGAGATGAAGTGGAAATTGTTAAAGGCATGAACAACAGTGAAATTGTACCAAAATAAAGTAAGTATTTATTCTAATTCTTTAACTTTAGGGAAACGATATTGAAAACCAAAAATGTTGTCCTAGTGATCTTATATCTGATGAATCAGATGGTACCTTAGATCGTCACAAATTTATGCCTTTGTGATTACTGGCTTTTTCATAGCCATGTTCTCTACCACACTCCATCAGAACATGATGGTTAGATTTCTCTTCCATATCCATATTTTCACCTATGTGGAAACCCAGTGATTAGTTTATTTGGGTAACAGTTACGTTTCATACTTTTGTTTTTAAATATTGGTTTTGATATTCCTTTTTACGATGTGGGTTTCTATTAAAGAAACTTTCGAATAGTAAACCATTTATAACCCCGACGAATTTCGAGGGCGAAATTCATTTTAAGGGGGGTAGAATGTAACAGCCCAAGATTTTATGAAAAATATTCTTTTTAATTTTATTAATGTCTTGTGTTGTATGCTACACCAAAAGGAGCTTGCACAACACGCATCCTTGACTTTCCTTGCATTACACGCAATCGCAACCTTCCTCGATAGCGTGTGAAGTACGCAATACTGAGTTTCACGAAACAACGATACGCTATTATTAAAACTAGTCATTATGAATAGTAATAACCACTTTTTAAATTTTAGAAATTTTAGCTCTCAAAATGGACTTCATTTTTGGATTCGGAGTATCGAATTTAGCCTAAGATGAAATTTTGGTACTTTTCGGATAACTTTCATATTCTGATGAATAGTGAAAATTACTAAATTATAATTAAAAACAACTTTTTTAATCGAAATAATTAATAGTGATAAATTATTAATTTGAGTGGTTTTAAAGTATATTTAGAATATATTTTTACAAATTAATACAATGTTGGTCATTGGTTGTAATTTCACATTTAAACCAGACATAATCAAGTGTCAATCTTTTGATAGATATTGTTTCTTAAAAACACGCTATTTTTTTAATAGCGGGATTTAATTATAAAATTAATTAATGCAACTTCTATGTTATGAATTTGGTAAAAAAGACTTCATTTTTGAATTCGGAATATGAAATATAGCTTAAGATGAAATTTTGGTATTTTTCTGAAAACTTTCAATTTTTTATGAATAGTGAAACCACTAAGTGGTAGGTTAAAAACTGAATTTATCATAAAACATAATTTTACCGCTTCTGTGAATGGAATTTCAAAAATCCGAGAGATACGGTTAATATCAAGGACTAAAATGTGGTTCAATGAGATGAAAATAATTTTTGGTGAATAGTAACTTTTTACTTTTTTTTACCGCGGTTAATAGTAAATAGGGTAACTAAGGGTAAATACGATATTAATATTACCCTAAAACATGTCCTAATCCTATTGGACAAGTGTATCTCGACCAAAAACAACCTTAAGTGTAAAATATTATCATTTAGGCCCACTTGGATTAGATTAGGACATTTATTATTATTTAATTCAAAGAAGAGTTAAAAGAGTTAAAATCAAAGTATATTTACTAAAACATTTTTAATATAGGGTTTTACATAAGATAAATTATATTGTAAATATTCATTAGAAATCTAAAAAGATTTCCTACATGATGGTATTTTATTTGTAATTTTTAGACATCAAATAATTTAATTTATTTATGACACAAAGATGATGCAGTAATTATCTTATTAATGAAATATTGACATAATTGATGTTATAAACACCAAAATAAATGAAATTTAAGACTTTTTATGAATTACACTAATTTTATAGCTTATTATGATATATTAGTGTTGATGTAATCAACTTGGTTTGAACATATAATTCTGTTATGAATTTCAAAAAAATCATATATCAAATAGTGTCAAAATTGACACAAAATAGTTTTTAAATCAAATATTATATTATTAATTGTTATTTTATTCCTAAAAATCTAAGGTTCGGCCAAATGACTTAGATAAGGATATATATATTAATAATAAACAATTTGGGGTTCGTTTGGCATGGTATAGTAAGTGTATTAACCATATAGTGAAAGAAAACAAAAAGACACGGTAAAAGTTAAATTATTTAACTTAGAGTTAAATCTAATTGATAAGGTTAAAATAATACCCTAAACTTGTCTAAATTCTATTGGTTGATAGGATTTCGACCCCTCCCCACTTTATCTACGAAATAAGACCCTTTGGAACCATTATAAACCGATTTTGACTTTAATATAAAATAATATTTTGAGATATTCCTAAGGTGCCCCTCTCCTCCCTTATAAAAGGACACCTCCTCCCCCTCCTCCTCACACCAATTTGAGCACTCAAGCTCGGCCAACCCCTTCCAAAATCTCTTCTCCACTTCCCTAGAAACATCCTAGAGGTTCTGGTATTCCTCAAAGACCAATTTTAGTGCCCTAAGAGGAGGTCTCAAAGAGGCGCTTCAAAGAAGAGGTAATTACCATTACCAATTCTTTCATCTTTATTTCTTCTTCCACTTCTTCTTCTTAGGTTGTTTCATTATGAAGTAATAACATAAGTATCACTCATATACTGATATGTTATTATAAGTATGAAACAACCCTATTTCACCATCTATCCATCCTACGGAAAAAGAAATCACCGAGCATGCGTACGTACAGAATACCGTCTCCACGCCGTGGTGTAATCTATTTTCCACCACCAACTTACATGGATGGGTATAATGGTGTAAAGAATAACTATACATAGTTATTACAACATCATATTGATTCTGATATATTGTATAATCCACTCCAATTCAATTCAATATTTATGGAAATGATATCATCCCTCGTGCGTACGTACGGACTACCGTCTCCACGACGCGATGAGATTCATTCTCCATGTTAACCATTTAAGAATGATTATAAAGTATATATAATATGTACTAATGAAATATATGACATAATAATGATACTGTATTTATTTATATATTTATATGTATGTCATGTACTTAATTCCATTAAATTCAATAATGAAACGAAAACAGTGTTCATGCGTACGTACGGACTACCGTCTCCATGAACGGTGTATTTCATTCCATTTTATGATTTATTATATATATGTATATCCTGAATATATATATATAAATCATGTTTTATGTTCTGGAATTAAGTAATCATGATCTAAGTAATCATATGAATAATTACAAGTCATAACACGGACAACAAATGAAACAATTTTACCCAAAACGCTCTTTAACATGGAATTTACAAAAGAACGGGTAATATAAAGTCATAAGTGAACCATATATGATATCATAACAATGAATATGATTCTGTAATAAGTAAATGACATTATTTAAATCATTATACAGGAGGTTCGGACACTTACGAAACAAATCGGACCTAAGGTAAGGGAAATATCACAATCTCACTTTTATCTGAGATTGTTTTTACTTTGGTAATTACTGGGGTGTATTTTATCATCCATATCCATGTTCCCTCAATATGTAATATTATTTCCATACTTCTACAATAGTTTATATCCAATTTTACCCTTCGGTAAGTTTTTTGTAAAGGATATGAAAGGAATCTTTTGTCGTTTTTTCATACGAGGTACTTTTTGACTTTTCCGACAAAAGTACGAAGAATGTTTTTTTTAACTTATACAGCATGAATGGATTTTTAAAACATTATTTCCAAGAATCTTCCTTTACAAGTTTTCAAGTTTATTTTTAATCAACTTCTTTTATTTTAAAGTCGTATGACATGTTATGAAAGGAAAAAAAAAATTTGAAGTAGAAAGGATATTTTCCTCAAGAATGGAGTTCAAGTATTTTATCAAAATTATTTTCCTTCTAAGATAATAAAAGGGTTCTGTTTTTATCCCTATTATAACATGGATTTGATTATGTTGTTATGCAAATATTTTTATGAATTCCTTTATCTTATATGAATTGTTTTATGATGTCATGTTGTTTAAGAATTCCATTTTTATTACATGGGTTACGCTATGATGTATGGTTTATGATTATGTGGCACACATAAGAAAGGATTCATTATAAGATGGGTGGGACCTATATCTCCCTCCAATGCATTGGGTAAAGATTTTATATCTCATGAGATAGACATGGCTGGAATGGTAGGTTATACCGGTTCAGTGAAACAGGACTGAAACGAGGGTCACTCGATTCAGAAATGGACTTTGTCCACTAAGATAGTCTTGGAAATGAGTCTTAACTAACAAGAAATGATTCTCTATGATTATGTGTGTATGCCACAAAGTTTCATGTTTTAAGTTATGATTATTGTGATTACATTTCACTTCCATGATTTATCCCATGTTATGAAATTATGATCTCTTTTGCAGGTTAAGATTTCCAAAAGTTATGTGCTTGTGTATACGATGAGATTTATATTTCTTTTGTTTACCCTTACTGAGCATTTGAGCTCACCCTTTTATGTTTTCTTTTCCCCAGGATATAAATAAAGGTTTTAGGTAAAAAAAAGGGAAGATCTTTATGGGAGATATTGAAGATCTTTCACCACGATTAGAAGATTACGTTCCGAGTTTCCAAAGACACTAAACTATTACGATCCTTGTGTGTGTGTTTTTGTTATGTACTAAGTATTCCGAAAAAGTAATGTAATGTCCATGTATGGCAAGCTTCGGGTCTCTACAATTTTGGGGCACGTTGGACCCACAAGAATCACTTTAAGACCTTTAGAATATCTTATTTAAAAGCAATACAAGGTGTTCGCACTATTAATTGTAGTTTGTATAAAATTTTTAATGTAATATTTTTCTTGATTTTTATTCGAATAAGAATAGTATTTAGAAATATAATAATATTATAGTTCTCCTAGAATTTTATATTTCATTTCTAGAAAAGAAATCGTTACCATAATAACATTCACAGTGATGATGTAGCATTGATTTAATTAATGAATAAATCAAAAAAATAATATTAAAAATATTAAAAATAAATATAATTTTATATTTTAAAGATAATTCACAGATTCAATTTATGAAAATGAAATTTTGATATAATAAAAAACATTATTCGATTTTGAAAATTATTTTTGATGTGTTTAAAGTCTTATAAATGAGTAGTTTTTAGATTAAGAAAATTGTTTTAATGAATAAAATATTTTATTAAATTATTTAAAAATAAAAAAAAATTATAAAAAAAGGCCCAGAATGATAAATTTAATTAGAAATGTAATACCATTTGTTTTATTCCTTTTTTGTCTTGAAACCTATAATATATTTATTATAATTTAATAATTTTCATAATTCTTATGTTATCCTCCACCTCACTTATAATAGGAGACCCTTTCTTTCACAAATATTATTCAACATGAGATTTCTTGTTTGAAAAAACTCTACCAAATTATATCCTCAATATCAGTTAACACATTATTTTTCTTATGGTATAACTAAAATACGAATTCCAAGAGCCTTAAAGTGGTTTTAAAGAAGGTATTTTCAAGAGGTAAGATTCTATCTTCTTCTCTTTCAAATTAATTATCCCTTACAACTCATCCCTACCTATTATAAAATTATTCATGAAAACTATATAATTATATTATGATGTAATTTTGTTTTCTTTATGGTATATGCATCATAAAATATGTTATTTTATTCTTTTATTGTTAAATAACAAAATCTTCGTATGTGGTGTGCCAATTAACCGTCATTGTGGTTGATGCATTATTTTCACTTTACCACAATAATGGGAAGTTTCAAATCACATGTAATTGTAAAAAATGATTTAAATATTTATATTTTATAAATTCTGTTTTACTATTTCTTTTTACAAGAAATTCAATTATAAACCGACCTTTGAAACAATGAGAAGAAGATACCCAAAACAATGGGAAATACAAAATATTGTTAATTAATGGGTGGAAAATTGTGTAAGAAATTTATGTATAGTACTATAAATATTATTTTAGTTTACCTAAAAATTATAATAACAATATTCAAACCATATTACAGTAGTTTTGTAAAAATTTTAGGAAGCTGAACTCGGGTAATGGATATCTTAAACCAATTTCCATTCATTAATAGAAACATCAACGTCATTGGTTTTTTCTTTCCTAGAATATGTGAAAATAACCTATGATTGTTTTATGTGGTAAATAAACTTTTATTTTGTGGTTTTATGTTTTTAAAATATTATAATTTCATTTATTTTTCCTCAATATAATGATACATTATTTGTAAGGGTTTTCTTATCTCACTTTTAATTATATGGCATTTCTATTATTATCCACTTATTTATGGAATGTTGGGTATTGTGTAATTATATTTGATAAATATTATCATTATTTTATTTATATTAATGGTATTATATGATTCATTTTATGGTTATTAATTTTTATCTATACGACTCAATTGGTTACAACGAAGTAAGAGACATTGTGTCAATTTCCATTTCATTGTCAATTACTTGGTATTGTGCACATAATAATTCTTATGTGGTGTACCCACAACTAATTTGAGATCATTTTCAATTGAACTTTTAAATATATAATATATCTATATTCTTGTTTTAGGGATATGATTTTTTCCTTAAGCTGTATACCATTTTTCATACGATGTTTATTTGTAATGTTGTTTTAACTATTGAAGTATTGATGAATCTCTATCCTATACTCTATAAAAATAATAAGTTTGCATATTGTACAAGTATTAAATCTATGTATAAACAATTATTTTAACATTCAGTTATGGGTGGGGCCTACTATAGCCCATCGATGCATCGACAGGTCTCACGATACAAATCAGTTAGCATCAATCCCTTTGAGTTTGATTCTGATAATTAGATGGGTTTCAACACACAGACTTAAAACATTTCAATGGTATTGTGGTATCATGATCTAGATACATGAATTTACATTAATAATCATTTTCTTTATTCATTTTCAGTTATTACTATCCATGAGGTTTTCACTGTGACAAAATCTATGGATGTAGTTTCATTCTCAGATAATTAAGGGCATTTGTTTTTCATTTATTCAGCATGCCATATTGATTATGTCAAATTTTATATGATTTTCTTATTATTGATTCCTGTTTCCGCTATTTTTAACCATTACTGAGCATTTGAGTTCACCCCTTCCATTTTTTTACCTTCAACATGTTATGAGGTGGAGACCATTTATTATGTTCTTGTGAATGCAGTTTTTTAGTTTTTGTTATGTATTGTATTTTGTTACCTTTACCAATGTAATGTTAGTACATTTATATATCTAGTTTCTTCAAGGATACTAAAATGATCGATCATTCGAGATTTTATTCTTTTTAATTATTCCAATATAATAACTTAATGCACCACCTCTAGGCTTCTGGGGTCATGGTGTTACATTAATATAATCCCCATAAAATTTTCAAATAGAAATAAATGATATTTACCTCAACATAAATGATAAAATAAACCATAATGGTTACCCATATGATTAATATAATTTCCAAAATATAAATATAATTCATTATAAAATTTTTTCACAAAAATGTATTCTAAAAGAATGGGTTGTATTTTGATGAATTCATCCCAAAATATCTTTTATCATAGTATACTTCTATAATATAAAACAAAAATGAGTTATTTATGAATTATAACGGATGATCAAACATAAGATCATAAACCCATGATGGTATCCAATAGTCTTATGTTAATGAAGTCATATATGCTTCTAAAATTTTACACGATCCTTATATGTTTCACAAGTTTTATAAACCAAATAACATTAAAAAAATAGCTTCTACTACAAAATTATTAAATCCCAATACATTAATACCCCATCCATTTTATTTCAACATAGTTCCTTCCTTGGTCTATGTGTTAACCTTTAGAAGATATAATTGAACATGATAATTTCTAGGTTCTCTATTTTTAAGACATCTAACTATTTATGGATCTCATGAATGATATTTATTTCCTTCCATTGTACTCTTAATTTTTTCATCCAAAATATTCAAAGTAATCCCTTATTTTCCCCACATAAAACATTTTTTTGTTCCACTGATGGAAATTCTTTCGTGTCACTTTCAATATTTCTAGCATGAAAAAAATCAAGACTTCCTTATTTGATGGTCTTCACCACTCTACTTATTAGAGAAATCAATCCATTTATTCTTCAGAGATTCAAAGAGTTGGTTATGTTATTGGTTTTTAATCATATTTTGAGATAAATAATTAGGTATAATCATAATTTATTTCACCCTAGTAATAATCTTATTTTTTACTCATAGTCACCACATTTTCCTCCATATTCATTCTTAACATGATTACTTTAGGTTCAGACCATTGGATAAAACCACAAATCATAGTATGAGAAACAATAATCACAGTTGGAAAGCCATATAATCCTTTTGTAGGATGTCTAAATCATGACACCTTATATTCAATATAAGAAACATTAGGTTTAAAATAGGTCATTAATATTTTATTTTCTCTTTAAATTATTCATAGTGATTTTTAAATTTATTGTGAATCATTATAGCATATTACATGGGAGTTTCAAAACATGTGCATAGTAAGAATTATTTTAAGGCACAAGGTTGTGCGTGAGTGAAGATCGATGCTCAATTTTTATTGTAATTACCTCTAAGTATATGTGTGCTAGAACCACATCCACTTATCATATACAGAGGTAGATATATTTTTTTGGAAATCCTCTTAATACCTAGCTTAACATATGTTTAGGATGTTCTTATAAACATATCCTCAAATCATATCAAAGGGTTATGATCTTTAATTTGTATTTCAGTTAATCAATTTCCCAAGGATTCTATTAAACTTCATCCAATACCAACCATAATGACCACGACCCCAGGAGTCGAGTGCTGGTGTTTTCTTTATTACACGAGTTCTAGATACAAGTGATCACATCCCAAATGATCAAAAAATTTAGTTGTCATAGTAAACTACATACACACTTGATTACCATATTACATTTTAATAAATAATGCAGAACATAATTCTTTTCTACGGTTATAATTATTTTTATCGATCATACCCCAGAATATCATTCTTAGTACACATCCTGAATTCATGGGAACTGAAAAAAATAAGGGTGAGAAAAAATTTCCAATAAAATTTATGTCTAGAGTAAGATTCCATTAATCAATAAGCTTAATCTAAATGGAATGGTAAATAATTGAACCCACATTCCATTTAAGAAATTTAAATATCATGGTTAGATAAGGAATAATCAAACATGTAATGGTAAATAAATGAACACATATTAAATTAAATAATTAAATTTACATTCATAAATAGATAATGAATATTAAATATAAAAAGGTAAATAATTGAACACATGTGAAATTTAATCAATAACCTTACTATTATTAATGGATAAGGCATAATCAACATAGAAAGGTAAATAACTATAAACACATGTTATTTAATCAATAACTAAGAATTAAATGCATCCAAAGATAATATAATTACCAAAATATAATGGAAAATAATAACTAAATAATTAATGAAGAAATTTATAATTATTGGATGTCAAGATCTCATGCATCATGATATCTCTACTGTTAAAACATCTATCATGACAGTTTAAAACTATGGGTAAAAACCCATTTAATGGTATCTTAATGATTTGGCACATGATACTACTAATGCATCTTGAGGCTATATAATTTCGAGCCCCATCCTTCACTATAAAAACCTATGATTTCTTAAAAAATAAAATTGTTTTTCATAGTATACATGAAACATAAAACTATGATTAAAACCCAAGATATATATTTCTTAAAATTCAATCTCCTTGAAAGCATTCAAAATCCACAATGTTGATTAGAAATAAAACATAATATAGTATAACATTATAAACTAACCATTTAATTGGTAAGTATGAATAGTAAAAGATATATTATGGGTATTATATATATCTATTTAATAAAAATTAAATAAGAGTCATTTCAAATAAAAATAATTTTTTTTTGAAAAAATATTTTTTTTTCTAAAAGACGATGAGGTTCTTCTATGAAAACATAAATTAAAATTAATTTTTGACCATTTTATAAAATTTATTTGAGAAAAAAACTTCATTTTTTAAATAAACATAACAATATTATCTAAGGGTGAATATTTTAGTTTTTTCTAAAATATTTTATTTTTTGATGAAGAGTGAGAAATATTGAATTTTAATTCAATACTACATTTTAATTTAATTTATTTATAAAAATAAATTATATTTTGAAATGTTTTGAAATTAAAATTAGTTTAAATATATATATATATATTCATGTAATTATGGTAATTTGAATCATTTTAATATTGAATTATTATACAAAAATGTAGTAAACTTTTGATCATTTTATCATTGAAAACCTGCTTCCTAATCACGTTTACGAGAATAATTTTATATTAATTTTATAACATTGATGAATGGAATTTTTAAAAATGGATTTAATTTTATTAAATAGGCTAATTTATATTACCTAAAAATATCAACTATATTTTTTTACAAAAAATAAGAGTTAAAAGAATAAAAATTACTTAACAGAGTTGTGGAAAAAATGGATTTTCTAGTGGTTAAACTAAAAAGGTAAGTATAATACAACATTAAAACATTTATAAAATATATTTTATAGACCTATAACTACCCTAAAATGTCTATTTATTTCTAATACTCTATTTTGGATACTTATGGAATGGGAAAAACGTGGGTACACATTTTAATTTTTAAAAATAACAAGTGATCCACTTACCTCAATTACAAAAGGCCACTACCTCTCCTATCTTTTTTACACCATCAAACCATTTTGGTTTAGAACTAACCTACCCAAATAAATTATAAAATCCCCTCATTTCATCCTATAATCCATAATTTGGTTATAAATCCATCTTAAGAAGTATTTTGGTGTTAACCTAAGGTGGTTACCTAAAGAAGAGGCAATGTTATTTTAAAAACTTTTTCATTTTATTTATTCCTCCACTGACTTAAATTATTAATTAAAAATTATGATAAAATAAAATAAGAATATTCCATGTAATTATATTATTTTTTTATTTTAATGACAAAAAAATCCCCAATTCTATCAAATGCGTTATGGAATCACCAATCATGTCTACATTGGACTATGGTCGTACAAACAGATATCATTTGTTTTTCCATTACCACTGTTTATGGTAAGAAATTATGATATATCTAATATATATATGATAAAAATAACCTAATTATATAAATTGATTAATTATAACATATATGTATATATGTTTTTTATTTTCCATTTAGTGGAGGATAAGATAACTTCTCTCATGTGTACGATGGACTACCTCCTCAAGAAGCAATGTGATTCATCTTTCATAAATAATTTAAATAAAATTTTATAAGGATAATTATAATTAATGTATATTATATAAATTAAATAATTATGATAATCATGATATATTTATCATTTTTAGTAGATAATACATCATTTTATTTTTACTTTTCCCTCTCACTTAAAGATGATTACATCGTTCACCTAAATGTGTACTACCGGCTTCATGAACCGAAGTGACTCTCTTTTCATCCACACACTAAATGGATGATATGTCTAACTAAATTTAAATAATTAATATTTTATTTATGATATTATTATGAATATGGACATATAAAATCCCACTTATGTTTTTCTATAATAATCATCGAAAAATTAAAACATTAATCTTGAATAAGTACGATTTATCATCTCCTTGAGCGTAACATACCTAATTTTTCAAAAAAAATCATGAATTGAATTAAAAGAATAATTTATATATAAATCTGATAATTATGTAATTATTATTATTATGAATAATATTAGGTTATATAATATGCATAATAGCCTAATCTCTCATGTCAAAACATCCCTGAGAAAACAAGGCAATTTACACCCGAAGTAAAAATAGTGAATGATTCTTAACGAACAGATGAATCAATGACAGAAAAGGATGATATATGATGTTATAAATTCTATATGGATATATTATAATTTATTTACATTTTTAAAAACAACTTTATATTATTTTAAATCATGTTAAACAAAAATGAAGCGTGAGGTAAGGGATTTATTAACTCTATTTCCATTCATTCGGTTAAACTTCTACATCATATGTTATTTATTTCTTTGATTATGTGTATAATGACATTTTAATTTTATATGTTTTATTTGATATTTTTTTATTTTTATTTATCATTGATAAAGAACATCTATTCATTGATTAATCGCAGCTTCAATGATATGATATTTGAAATATACTTCATATCATTTCGCCTTCATTATGAAATATTAGAATGGTATTCACAATATCATTTACATGGTTTATATAACACCACATTGACATTTATTATCATGAATAATTAATTGTTTAGGGTAAATTATGTTTCAATATTATTTATTTTCTATGAGGGGGTTTGAATGGAAAATTAACTCGTGGTAATGAATTCCATAACCAATTTTTTTCATTGGGTTATATTAATTCCTAGTTTGATATTTATATACCAAGATTATGTTTATAATATGTTTTTATTTTATTATGTTATATTTACACGTTTTATGTGTATTTGATGTTTATAAACACATAATATTCATTTATTAATTCTCACTTCAATGTTATGATCATTGTATGAGTTTATTTAAAAATCTCATTCTAATAATGATTTTTTATTACTTGATCACTATAAAATAAACAGATTTTCATTCTCATAACATGGTCAACCATGATATTTTCAACTAATAGTATGATTTTAACACCCTTTAGTATTTCAAATTATTGAGAAATTTTTTTCATTAAATCTTATTTCATTTCCTTCTTTGCTTAGAAATCATTTTTCTTCCAAAACATGTTTTTTTAATTTTTTTATAAAACTTATTTCAACCCTATTGTTAGAAATTTTATTAAAAACATTATTATAATTATTTAAGTTTTAAAAAATATTTTTAATGGATTCTTTATTTCATATTCATAACAATACCCATTTTTATTTTATTGAAAAAGTGAAGGGACTATTAGTCTTAACATACTCTACATGTACTAAATATCCTTACATCATTACAACTCAATGTATGAATGTGTTATTTATAAGATTACAAGGTTATTTTAAAATAAATTTATTTTAAATATTTATTGTGATGTCTTAGTTTTAAAAGTTTATTTTCCAAAATAATAAGATATTTTACTCTAGAATATTTTAGTGATCTTTTTAAGGTATTTCTATTCATAAACAAATATAAACCATTATTTTACATATAATCAACTAGGGAAATGTTTTATTGATACCATACGTAATATTTCTATAAATTTTTTGTTATTATTTATTCTATGTATAATATTTAAATTCACTTCTGGGATTCCTTTTTGTATTCATTAACTTTCTGTGGAATTATTCACATTCCTATGGTCTCTAAATATTTAATGTACCTTAAATTACCATTTTATTTACCATGGATATGTTTATTTTTTAATCAGCATATCATTTTTTTCATATAAGGTTTCTATATTAAATGATATTTTTTATTTGGGGAAATATTGATAAATCTTTATTCATTTCTCAAATTAGATATCAGATGATAAGAACCATTGTTTATAATTGAAATCAATTATTTGATATATGAAGAATTATTTTTACATGATGATACTGGTGGGTACTGGTTATAGATATCCACTTAATGCATTGGTAGACCCATGAGATTAATAAGTTGGATAAAATTAGTTAAATGGGTTTCTACCCATTAGTTTAAAACTATTATGAGGAAAAATATTGAGTTTAGATGTATTTGGATGGTTGAGATCACGCCATCCAATAAATGATCATTTAATACATTTAGAATATAGTTATTATTATTATTATTCGTGAGATATTTTGATTGATATTTCATTTGGATACATTTTATTATCATTATGTTGTTTTAATGGAATTTTTGTTTAGCTATATACCTTTCTATATTGATTTTTCCTTATCTAGTTTTGATAGTCTAGTTATTGATTATATGGAATGTTTTTTCAATCACATACCTTGGTATATTGATTATCATCCAGGAGAGTTTTTCATTAATAATATATCATTACATACATCCTTCTAAGTTTATTTATTGATTGACTTGTGTGTTTAGTTATTTATCTTTCCATTCGGACTATGCTTATTAATTTAAGATAACTTCTATTACCCTTAACCCTTATTAAGAATTTAAGCTCACCATTATTTTTTTCCTTTCCCTATAAATATAAAATATGTACTATTAA
Source organism: Viscum album (assembly GCA_963277665.1). NCBI lineage: Eukaryota > Viridiplantae > Streptophyta > Magnoliopsida > Santalales > Viscaceae > Viscum > Viscum album. The sequence goes on from OY728145.1 coordinate 1,185,218,950, forward strand.
TGATATAAAATAATATATTAGATGTAATAATGATATTTTCTATGAAAATGTTGTTGTAATTTTCATTTCCAAACTATATATTAGAATCAAGTATGCATATTGTTTGACAATACCACTAAACTGATCAGTTGTTCAGGATGTGATTCCTTGTATATTATGATAATTTAATAAAATAGACACTATATCTAGGCTATTGGGGTTGGTGTCTCTACAATTTTTATCAGAAGAAGTTCAAAAGAATCCCTAGGAACTAGATTAAGATAAATGTAACACAGAACATAAACTTGTGATCATCTTTAAGCATCGGAATATAAGAACATCCTATTGTTTTTTCAAGGAAGATATTAGATTGTTTTTACTAAATACATCCCTATATGGATATTTCAAGTACAATTGGTTCTATAATTGAGGTACGTAGGTGTAATAACTCTAAAACATGTGAATTTAGATTGACCTGATCCTCACATAGTGCATGAAAATAGGCCTTACTACAAACTCAGATTGACACTATCGAGGGTTATTCTTACTATAATTTAAATTTATGTTAGAAACCATTATAAAGGATTTCAATAAACAATTTCAATTAATTAATATCAATAGACCTAAGATATAGTATATTAAAAAATGGTTTTATTATTTAAATAACAAATAAATTATTATATGGTTTTCCCAGTATGATTGTTGTTTCTTGTAGTATACTTTTTGGATTTAGTTAATGGTTGGAATGTGAAGTAATTTTGTTAACCTTATACATGATGGAAAATGTGATGACTATGATAAAATTACTTGGATAATTTTAGGATTGAAATATATCATGATTATTCATTATAATTATCCTAAAATAGGAGCAACAACCAATACCTTAACCAATATTTAGACTAACCAAAAAAAAGAGGATCAATACTTTCATGATCATGAGTGGTGAAGAACATGCAGGAATGATGTATCAATATAAATCATATTAGAAACATGGAGATACACACTAATTAAAGGGTCTCAACAGGATGGGAAAATTTTTTATGAGTGAAAAACCAGGGTACAAGAAGATGAATTAGTGTGGATAAATAAAAAGTATGATGGAAGGAAATAATTCTCATCCCATGATCTATTTAATGTTCATTTCCTTAATTATGGGAAACCTGGGTATTATCCAAGTCAATTAATTCTTTAAAAAGTTAACCCTCGACCAATGAAAGACTTATATAGAAATCAATAAAATGAAGTTTTTATGTATTATTATTTAATAATTGTATTGTATAATTATTTTTTACCAATGGAATTTTCGTGTTAAGAATTATGAAACATCTAAGGATTTTGTTACGTTTTAGAACCATATAGGTCTTCATTACCATAATATTTAGGAATACCATTCTTGTTTTATGATTTTAAGCTTTATCATAATTTCAATGTCTTAAACACTACTATTGATAATTTGTTTAGTATGAATATAACATGATTATGTATATTTTTTTGAAATCATTTATATGAAAACAACTCATTCGTTTCTTATATGAAAATTTTATTTTGAGAAAAATACCTTTACATTTTGGACATAAGATTAAATGTATTGGTAACATTAATGGTTTATCTTATATTTGAAGTTTTAGTAATTATGGGTCCTAGTAAATTAGGAATGTTATATGAATTATAATATTATTGTTTTCAAAAAATAACAACTCATTACAACCCAAAAGGTTGTGGGTATTGAACCCATGGTCAAGAAATGATTAGGGTTTAGAGCCTACCAATGTCATACATTATATACTAGTTAATATTTTATTAGTTAGAAAAGTTGATAAATAAATATTAATGATGAACTAGTGGTGGTATTGATGAGGATAAAAAATTAATGTATATTGTATAAATTATTCAAAGTATATTGGTTATTGTAAATATTTAGTGATAGATAGAAATACTTTTCAATATATTTTATATGCTATGATTCATTAGAAGTGATGTTTAATTCTTTTGTTATAAAAAATAAACTTTCTCATTTCCAAGATTTTGAGGTGAAATGTAAAATGATCGAAGAATAATAAAAAGATGAAATTGTTTTTTAGAAGTAGAAACACATCATGTATATTTATTTCCTTATATTATTAGATAAAAATAAACTACTCATGTTTCAGAAAAAAGGATATTAAATTGAAAATTTTATCCTACGATTTTAATATTTGTTGGAATCCGGGACACCCTGAGAGGGGAGAGGTGAATCATGGGGTCACATTTTTTTTCAAAAAACAAGGATCATGTTCCCACAGAGGTAGGAACATGTTAAACATATAAGACTGATAGGAACAGAAATAAATCAAATACTAGAAAAAAGACCGCACAACACTTTTACTTCGATCACCACTAAGGGCTACGTCGAAGGAGCATATGCTGACAGGTTTCTGATCATACCTAATTTTACTAAACATCACTAGTTGTGGATAAAATGGTTCATGTTAAGTCACTATATCCCAGACACATTTCCTTTACAATGGTTTAGGGAAATCTCACTGCATCCCTCAAATAACTTACTTTGACTCCCCTAGCTCACTTCCTTGAGAGATGTCAAACTCAGTTTATCAACTTGAAGGTTACTTTAGTCTATTTTCATTGAAGTCTTTGTCTCTGTTCAACATGAGAAACTACATGCTTCTAAGTCCAAAATTGATGCACTTGAAATCACTGAACCACTAAACCGTATATTCAAAAACATGTCTGAATCATATAAAAAACATATGAAGAATACCACAACTCACGCGCAATATTTTAGAATTTTAGGAAAAGATAACTATCACACAACCCCTACTTTTCGTGCAACCCTTATCATTCGTGCATCTACACCGAAGGGTATAATTGGTATTTTCAGACTAAAGGAACACCATGCACACAAGAATTACTCTCTTCCAATATTTTGTCTGAAAATCTTTCACGTGGTTGAGCAACTAAATTTTCTTCAGAAAATTATTAAGACTTTTTTGGGGGTAGCCATATATTTATTGGCCCTTAATAACCATGTGTGTAATATCCCAATTCTTCTTAGTCAGTGTGTGTAAGTTTCATTCCAAGCGTGCAAAACCCATTTTGACATCGCAATGGGCGCACAAACCATTTTGTGCAGTATCATCTTCCACACACTACCTGAATTTACAATTTTTTAGTGTTCAGATTCAAAAACATGTCTTCTGCATAGGTTCTAAAAACAAATTCAATCTTTCTCACAAAAACCAATCATTTGTACACACATCAAATCATTCATGCTCTATCTTTTTTCAAAATCATGTTTCTCAATTTTTTGATTTTTATCCCAAAAATTTGGAAGACACATGAGAATGATGCCACTTTTAAAACTACTTTTGGATTGAATTGTATGACCCCTATCCATTTAATCTCCTTGATATTCCATGAATTGGATGACAATAACAACCCCAAACCATGATCAACCCAAAATAATATTAACAAAAACCACAAACTATACTACATTTACTACATAAAACAGGCTTGGTCTAACAATATCCCCCTTTGGGTTTGTTGGAAATCTCCAGATAGTGTCAAAGGAGCACCAACAACTATTGAAACCAGATATGAAAGAATTAACTCATCCAACACTCTAAGTCTACGTGAGCATTGCTCGATGTATAATACAAGGGAGAAGACATGAATTGTGTTCTTTTGTGTTTAAAAGAAATCTCCTAGAATTTTTTATCCCTCCACTATTATGTCCATCTTCAGCCATTATTCTCTCAATCCTCTCTCATCAAGAGAAACCACATTCTATCCCTTTCTCCCCCATTTCCAATAAACCCAAATACGTATAATCATCCATTGTAGAGCTTAGGAAATACCCCATGGATCATATCTCCATCATAAACCTAAAACACTTTCACAATACATATTAAAACAGTTAAAACAACTAGGGAGAGGGGAACTTCAAACCTCCTTATGCATTGGGAGGTGGATGAACCCCAAGGTTCAACTAATGTTTCTCAAACACAAACACTGACAGTGGCTTGGTCAGGATATTAACCACTTTCTCATCAGTTCCCACATGATCCAATTTAATCATGTATTTTTATACAATTTCCTTGATAAAGTGATACTTGATTTCAATATGTTTTGTACATAAATGCTTAACATGATTCATCATAAGATCAATTGTGCTCTTGTTATCATAGTAAATTGCCATTAGTTGTTTCACCTCATCAGTAATATCTGTTATTTTTTGTTTCATCCATAAAAGTTGAGTGCATGCCTTTGTAGTCGAGATATACTCTTCTTCAGCAGTACATAGTGAAGTACTTTATTGATTCTTTCTCAACCAACCAACACATTTCTGCCTAATATAGAATGCTCCACCACTAGTGGAATTTCTTTCCTTTACATCGACATCCAAGCCAGCATAAAAAAATGGTGATAATTCACTATCCCTTCCTGTATCAATGTGTAATCCAAAGTTATTAGTACCTTGAATGTACCTCATTATCCTTTCTACTACCCCCCATATGTTCCTCCTTTGGATTACTCTAAATGTGGGCTGCTAGACATGTTGCAATGACTATATCTGGTTGTGTCGCTCTTAGGTACAGTAGGCTCCCATTTATCCTCTTGTATATAGTGGGATCTATAGAGATCACATCCTCATTCATTCCATGTATGGTTCTAACTGAAATCCGAGTTGACATTGGTTTGGAGTCACGCAATGACAATTTCATCAGTAGATCCCTTGAAAACTTTTTTTGAGAGATGAATGTGTAATCATTATTTTGAGTAACATGTAGTCCCAAGAAATATGTGAGCTCCCCAATCACTGAAATTTCAAATTCAGAGTTCCTGTGATTGGAATATTCATCCACTGATTTCTAAATGTTTTCTCCAAATATAATGTCATCAACGTAAACTAGAACCATGAACTAATCTTTTGTAGAATTATGCACATAAGTATTTTGATATACTCCTCATATTTTTAATTTCATATTCTTGAGATAAGAATCCAGTTAGGAATACCATGCTCATGGTTCCTACTTCAAATCATAGTGGGTATTCTTTTGTTTACAAACCATTGTTTTATCACCACCAAGAAGAAAACCCACTGTTTTTTTGATTTTGACTTCTTCTTCGAGAACACCATTCAATAATGATGTCTTGATTTCCATTTGATAAACTTTATATCTTCTTTCTGTTTCCATGTCTTGAAAAAGACTGAATGACTCGAGTCTAGCCTCTGGTGAAATGGTTTCATCAACATCGACACCTTCAATATGTGAATATCCTTTCCATACATGTCATGCATTGTTTCTAATAAAACCTACATGATCATAAAATGTGTTCATGAAAATCCAATTTATACCAATCACATTATGACCTTCGGGCCTCTTGACTAGATCCCAGGTCTAATTCTTGTAAATATGATCTAACTCTTCATTCATGGCTATCACCCATGATTCTTCCTTTACAGCTTCTTCAAATGAGGATGGTTCCTCCATAGATAAGAATGCAGATTATGTATTACTCCTAATTCTCCTCATTTGTGTGGGTTCATTCCAATCCCTAATGATGTTGGATTGTTTAATTTCTGCTCGTCGATTCCTCCTCTAAGGTTCAACTAAATTCTATCTCGTTATGGTTCCAACTTCAGATTCTTTTTCTGAGTCAACATTATAATGTGACTTCTGGGAGTTTTGTACATATTCCTCTATTTTGGGATTTTAATTTACTCCATGTTCAATTTATTCTTCATTATCTATGTCATCACCATTGGAATTTTGTAAGTGTTTGGGGTTTTTTCATCAATTATCTTAACATCACTGATGTCCACAATCCTCCCCAAGTGCTTATTGAAACACTTGTAAGCTTTTCTATTCATTGGATATCTATGAAATCTTCCTTCATCTTCATTTTCCCCAAACTTCCCTTGATATCCTTTTTCATTTCAGATAAAGAATTTTCTTCTGAAAACACAAAAGTATTTCAAAAAAGGCTTCCTTCAATGCCACAATTCATATGGAATCATCGTTTCTCCCATATAAAGCAATGTTCGATATGAAATGTGCACTGTAGATTCAATAGCTTCATTCTAGTAATGACGAGAGATACGACTCTCAATAAACGTAGTCCTGGCCTTGTTGTTGACTTATTGATGCTTGTACTCAACAACTCCATTTTATTGTGGGGTTCTCACAACAGCTAACCCATGCCGTATTCCATGTTTTCAATGTAATTCTCAAACTAAATTAATGTGTATTCCCATCCATTATTAGATCACAAGACAATGATTTTTTTCCTAGTATCATTCTCGAAAATCTGATGATATGTTTTCATAAAATCAAATACCTTACACTTCTTGTGAATAACAATTACATAGTCTATTTTACTATAATCATCAATAAAAAGGATGAGGTAACTCTCTCCATGAGTTCCAAAAACATTTATTGGGCCACATACATCTCTTTGGATGAGATCAAGAAGGTGTGATACCCTTTTCTTCTTTGGTTGATATAAATTACAAACTAGCATCCCCCATATGCAAGAATTACAAGTATTTTCCCATTCACATTTCAGAATAGAGATTTACATGACTATATTCAACATATATATCTTTTACATTTCTTGTTGGTTAATTTTCTCCATCCTTCGATGCCATAGGTTTTTTTACTCTTTAATATAAAAACAACAAGAGTTATCTTTACAGTCAACTAGATATATGTTTCCAACTATTCTACAACCTTTCATTAGAGAATTACCTATTTTTCCCTTTATAGTGCAACCTTTTTCTTTGAATGTATGATACATGAGTAACATATTTTACTCACACTAAAGAGATTGTGACATAAACTGTCCATATAAAGAACTTATGTCTTCTTCATCTATCCATTAGCCAGAGTAGTATTTCCATGACCTTTAATCCTTAAAGCACCATCATTACAAATCCTCACTCTTCCATCAACATTATTTTTAATATTCTTAAAAATTTCATCATTTACTACCGTATGGGATGAGAATCCACTATCAAGAATCTAAGCGCTGTGGATTTTTGTAGCTTTAGGTTATACTTCTATAAGATAGGATTTCTCAATTTTATTCTTTTCTTTCTATGAGATATTGGATTGAGTGTAAGACATTGTTGGCCTTCTAATTATTTCATCAACATAATCAGATTCTTCATATACATACTCTTCTTCTATAGGAGAAAACCTACTTGAGATAAAAACACCATCGGGAGGGTGAGTATTGACCTGTCTCAGAGAGTTTTATGAATTTCTCCTGTCGTACATCTTCCTGCAATATAAATCTTTATGGGCAAAGTCAGAACAATGAATACAATATCCATAGAAACTATTTCTTATATAAGATATACGATATGAAATCAGACTACTTTGATGAATTCCAAGATCTTCCTCATTCATGTATCTCCTTGCCTCATAGAAATATGGCATGGTATGGCCCAGATATCCACATAACTTACACTTCATGAGGGAAATGTATTCTCACATATATTTCTCCTCATGCCTTCTTCCTTGGGAAAATGTTTGGACATCCTTCCATTTATGAATGTTTTAGGATAATCCTTAGTTCTTATTTCATTTTGGATTGAGGGTTTCATTTTCATCACTTTAGAAAACTTTTGAACATGTCAAACTTTCATCTTGTCTTTCTTTTGGCTCTATTCACTTTTAGCAATTGATGTCTCAGCTTCAAAACCTATTCTGCTATATCCCATGCAAGCAAGTCTTTGATCACTCATGATTTTTCTAACCCCATTTAAACCATGCATTGCTCTTACCGGTAATTATATATCAGAGAATCTTCCAAAATTAATATTGTTCTTACCCTCATTTGTGTTGATTGAAACTCAAGTTTACTCCTCATATAAACAAATTCTTCATCAAGACTCTCAACAGTCTTGTAATTCTCTTCTAGTATTGATGTATGGTAATTTATGACCTCTGCTTGTTATTAAATTGTAATATTCCATTCCACAACATCATCTATGATTTTTAGGATTAAATACTGAACTCTTACTAGTTCTTCTTGTCATTCAATTTCATATTCAAGATCATCAATATATTCTAATGATTCTTCCACCATTACTTTCCACATATTTCATATGTTATATTTATTCTCATGATTGAAAATGGAATCATAAATTTAAAATTTGAGATCACCATTAAGAGTAATCTGATTATATTCACCTTTGTCGATCGAGGGTCCTAACTTTTCAATGGTAGCCATCGTGGAAGCATGGTTTTCGATTTTAAATTCTGGTTCTTCTTCTTCACAGAATTAAATATAATAATATTCCACTTTGTAGACATAAGTATTGTTCTATAAATTCTAGCCAGATTTTAAATCTCCCTTTGTTAAAAAAATTTATGAGACTTCTCAATGTCTTCTTCTTTTCTCTCTTCATCATTGAACTTTCTTTGGCACTGAGAGGTAATGTTCCAAAATCTTCTATAACAAAAACATACTAGAGTTAACTTTCCATTTAAATTTCATATTCCCTGATTTAGCTTCTTGGAAATGAGAGAAATAATTTCTTTTTCCTCATTATATTCACCACCACTATATCTTGAAAGTTTTATTTTTTCTATGGCTTTGAATGCATTTTCGGGCTAACATGAGTTGTATCATTTTCGTGTTTGACTCTCATCTCATATGCAAGAAGACTACTTAGTAGATCATCTAGAGATAGTTTATAAAGATCTATTTCTTCAATAGATAACACATTTCCATGGTACATAAGTGTAATTCTTCTCATGATTTTATTTACTATATCAATTTCTTGTATTTCCTATCTTAGTCCTCAAATCGCTCCCACTAGATCAATATTTCAATTGAAGAATGAATCTCCATTCTCATTAGGATGCATCATTAGGTCATCAAACCTATTGTGAAAGACTTTAAGTTTTTCCTCCATCACTATGATGTCTCCTTAATAAATATTTTCATTTTTATTCCATATAGACTCTATTGAGGTGCAACTCATCACCCTTATATATATCTAATCTGAAAGAGCCACAGTGATAGCATTATAGGATATAGAATATACATCAATAACTTTCCTATCTGTATTAGTCAAAGAGAATTTTGTTGGATCAGTAACTTTTATTCCTTGAATAGTAGATATAAGGACATCCATTCCAAGGGATATTAAATGAGATCTCAATTTATTCATCCAGATCTAAAAATTACTTCCTTCAAATAGAGGGATTCCCCAGTTATTGACTGCATTCTACATGACATCAAAGGATAGATCTAACACCAGTAGCATTTACCATCTGATACCACTTGTAGGAAACCGGGACACCGTTAGAGGGGAGGGGTGAATCCAGGTTTCAATGTTTTCTTTTAGAACAATGATCTTGCTCTCACAAAGGTAGGAACTCATTAAACCGGTAATATTGATAGGAACATAAGGAAAACAACCATAAGGAAAGAGACCGCACAACAAGTATACATGGTTCACCACTAAGGGATACGACCAAGGTGCATAAACTAAAAAGTTTCCAGACATACCTAATTTAACTAAACATCACTAGTTGTAGATTACAAGTTTTTGGTATAGTCATTTTGACCCAAACACACTACCTTTACAATGGTTTAGGGAAAGCTCACCGTGTCCCTCAGATCACTTACTTCAACTACCCCTAGCTCACTACCTTGAGATAAGTAAAACTCAGTTTATCCACTTGAAGGTCACTATAGTCAATTTGCATTGAAGTCTTTATATCTGTTCAGCATGGGACCCTACTTTCATCAAAATCTAGAATTGATGCACTTGAAATCATTGAACCACAGAACTGGATATTCAAAAACCTGTCTGAAGTATAACACCACACATGCACGCAATACCTCAACTTGCATGCCATATTTGAAAATTGTTACGAAAGATAACTTTCATGAAACCCCTACTTTTCATACAATCCTTATCATTCACGTGAATACACCGAATGGTTCACTTGGTATTTTCAGACTAAAGGAACACCTTGCACGGTAGATTTACTATCTTCCAATCTTTTGTTTGAAAATCATTCATGTGGAAGAGAAATAGGATTTTTGTTGGAAAGATATTAAGAATTCCTTGGGGGTATCAGCATATTTATAGACCCTTGATTACATTGCATGCAAGAACCTGACACGTTTTCGTCGGTGCATGTAATTTTCTTTCTGAGCACACAAATTTCCTTTTGAAGCCGCATTAGGTGAGAAAACCCTTTCACATAGCATCATCTTCCATGGACACTATGACATTGAAATTTATTGGCATTCAAATACTAAAACATGTCTTGCACAAAAGTTCCTAAAAAACTTTCAATATTTCGTGCAGATACCAATATTTCAGGCACACTTCAAATCTTTCACGCACCTTCCAATTCCAAAAACACGTTTCTCTATTTTCCGATTTCCAACCCCATAAATTTAGCAAATAGTGGATAATGACAGCACCTTCAATACTACTTTCAGATCAAACTATATGACCCCTTTACATGTAATTTTCTTGGTCTTCTATGAAAGGGATGATAATAACAAACACAAACCATGATCAACCAAAAAGAAGAATGACAAAAAACAAAAACCATACACTATTTCCTTTATAGAACGGTCATGGGTCCAATAATATCTGATTAATCAGATAGTCTTTTAAATCATTAAATATTAATGGTTTTGAGGTTCTTAAAATTCCATTTATTATTCACATTCAAGTGATAAATGAACTCTATCCCCCTCTATAATTATTTTCACTATTATTTTATCTCCGTATATTCAATTTATAAAAAAATTTATCCAACATAGAAACCTATATTTTCTAATTCCATAATAACTTTGTACTTGTTTTTATCACTTCTTAATAAGATATTTTATTAATCCTTTTGGGATGTGGGTTTTTAGTAATGTTTTTCCAATTATGAACCATTTATTAATGAGATAATGTTTAAATTAAAAGGAAGAAATTTATTTTAGGTGGGACAAATGAAACAATAAAATATTTTATAATAATAACATTTTTTTAATAGAGTGTGTGACATAAAAAATAAGATTAAACAGCCTGTGAAATATATTTCTTTAAATTTAATATCCTATATAGCTTGTGGAAAATACAAGTCGGAGTGTCATTAAACCATAATATACTATAATGTTAGAACCTAACATTTAATTTTGAGGATAAAAATAGTACTAACTAAATTATGAAAATTATTTTAATATATTGTATATAATTAGAAATATATTCATTTAATGGATAAATAAATGCTTTCTGAAAAAACTATTTTTTTCTAAAATATGGTTTCATCTCACCATGTACACAAAATTTAAAATTATTTTTTACCATATTTATAAAATTTAATGAAAATAATAAAAAACATTTTATGTATCACAATGTAAAAATTAAATCTCTGTGAATGTTTGGTATTTTTATAAAATGATTTATTTTGTTAATGAATAGTGAAATATATTGAATTTAAATTGAAAACTACTTTTTCATTTAAATTATTTATAATTAAAAATTATATTTTTAATTGTTTTTCAATAAAAATTAGTACTAATTTATATCTACTAGTATTGTTTTTAATTTTTATCATTTTCATGTTGAGTTTTGATAAAAATACATTATAATAGCTTGAACAATCTCTCTTGGGATACCCACCTTCTTGTTGCGTATATGATATTAATGTTAGACTAAAAACTTCCACTTCTGTGAATGAAATTTTTAAAATTAATTTAAATATTTGTTATTATTATAATTTATGTTATATAATATGATCAACGTAATGTTTTAGAAAAATGAATAAGGAAAATAGTAAAAAAATATTTGTCATGGTTAAGGTAAAAATGGATTTAACGTGGGGTAAATGTAAAAATATAATGGATAATATAACCTAAAAGATTGTTTAAAATATATTTTATGGACCTATATTTATAGTATGACTTATAATTTTCAATAATATGTAATATTGGACCCATTTGAAATGAGAAAAACATGGTGAAACCTTTTTACTTTACAAAATTATAAGTGTGCCACTCACCTCACTTATAAAAGGACACAAAATATCCTTTATTATTAACATTGTAAAACTCTATTGGATCATCCTAGACATACAAAAATAACATCCAAAATTACCTCCTCTAATCCAAATTTTTTTTCTATGAATAAATTCTACCTAATAATTATTTTCATTCAAATCTATGGATGTTACCCAAACAAGAGTTATCATTTTTCAATGAGTGTTTTTATTCTATTTCTTCGTACACCTACTCAAATTATTATTAAAACATTATTATATAATAAAATTATTATCTTATATATCTTGATATGTTTTCATGTTAAGTTATTTACTTAAAACCATCCCTACTTCCATAAAATGGGTATCATAATCATCATTCACATGTATGAAATACTACCATCTTGTGAACCGATATCATTAATTTTTCCAGCACTACCAACAACGTTTTGTTATTTTAATGGATGTAAAGTATATATATATATATCATAGTTATACCTATGTATGAAATATATCATATATATACCTTTTAAATTTTCATTCCATTGGGGATATGATAACGCCGCTCATGTGTACAGCAGACTACCACCTTGTGAAGAAATATGATTCATATTTTACTAATTCTTTCCATTGACGGTGATAATAAATCAATTAATTAATATAATTTATTTAAATGATATAATTTTACATTAATAACATATTTTTGATTTTTAAATGATAATAAATCATTTTACTCTTACCTTTTCACTCACATAACAACGATAACATCATTCGCGTACGTTTGGACTACCGCCTTCATGAAGCGACATGACCTTGTTTTCATCATCAAACAACATGGATGAAATATATATTTATATTTAAATAAATAATACGTGATTTATTATATTAAGGTAATTATGTATGTATAACATATTACTTACATTCTTTCCATAACAATATTTGAAAAAATGTAATTGTTACTCTGGTGTACATACAACCAACCATCCCCATGATGATAACATGAATTATTTTTCAACACAAAATTAAATTTTTGTTCTTAAAAGTTTAATCTAGGTATATGTATTATTATTATGGAATGATTATTATTATATATATTATGAAACTATATAATATGGGCCTGAACAGAATCATCCATAGAAAAAACATGCATGATACAAATAAGTCAATTGACACGCAAAACTATAATAATAGTTAATGATTATTAACAATCAGTTGATAATATTTTATAAAAGGATATTATATTACATTATAAATATTAATATTGTTATATTATAAGTAATTTTTTTAAATCCACTATAATAATGGTTAATGAAAGTTAAACCAAAAGGAAGGTTGAGGCATGGGATTTCATAATTCAATTTCCATTCATTGGGTTAAATGTATACTTTATTGATTATGTCATGCTATTTTTTGTGTGTAATGAAATTTTATTATTTTATGTTTTATTTACACTTATTATGTTTTTTTTATTTTTGAAACATAATAAATACATTTATTTACAGCCGCTTCAATGGTATGATATTTTTAAGTGACTTCATAACAATTTCTCTTTATTATGGAATATTGTACTATTATGAACTTAATTTATTTTATATGGTGTATATAATGACATTTTAACATTTAATATCTTGAATAATTCATAATTAATTTATTTTATGATTCAATATGAATTATTTCATTTAAAGGGAATTGAATTTAAAATTAACAAGTTGTCACGAATTTTATAACTCAATTTCCTTTCATTAGGTTATATTACATCTTTGTTATTAATTTATATTATAATATTATTTTTATAATGACATTAAGTTTTTTTATTTTTTATTTTAAATATTTATATATGGTTTTAATGTTTACAAACATAATTGATTCATTGATTAATCATTAACTCAATGTTATGATCCCTATGAGGGTTTATTTCACGATCTCATTCTAATAGAGATTTATTATTTTAATATTGGGGTCAAAGTCTCTTTTTATTATAAAATCAAAGTCCATATTCCATTGAGAAATAGGGAGACCAATTCCATATCCCATATTCCATAGGGTATGATTCCCATGATCATTGCTCGAAGGCCCAATGTAGTGTTAGGTCTGTATCATCATGTCTAAGTCACCATACCTCCATGATGTCTACATCACCAAATGAATAATATATTCCTAAAGGGTTTTTAAACAATTTGGTACATAAAATGATTTATATTTTTTAATAAAATATAAATTAATTTACCTTTTCACTCAAAAATCATTATTCTTCTAAAATGAAATATTCTAAAAATGCTTTAAAAACATTGAAAAATTTATTTTTGTCCCATTTCAATATTATATATTGAACTTATTTTTACCCATTATTAAATGTTAAAAAAATTCATAAAAGGAATATTTTTTTATTTTTCAAAATAAGGAACATTTGGTTTTTACAGAATAAAGTGAAATAAATATCTATTTTAACATACCCACCATGTTTCAAATTTCAAACCATCATGGCCAATGAATCATTAAAATTCTTCCTTTATAAGTATAAAATATTATTTTGAAAGAAAATTATTTTAAAAATTTATTGTGAGCATTTTGTTTTAAAATTTAATTTTCAAAGCGAAATGTATATTTTTCTCAATAATTTTTTTAATGAAATTTTCATGGTATTTAACTTCAACCACAAAAAAACCTTATATTTATTATATAATCCACTGAGATATGTTATATTAACACCATAATTATTTTTATTATTGATTTTTTATGATTATTTTGATCATGTATTTTATTGAAATTCCAATTTGTGATTCATTTTTGTAGTCATTAAAATTAGTGGGAATTATTCACTTTCTTTTGATCATTGGGAATTTAATTCCCCCAACATATTCATATTATTTATCATGGACATGTTTATTTCTTAAACCATAAATCATTTTAACATATATTGTTCTACATTGAAATTTATTTTTTATATGTGTAAATTTTGATAAATTCAAATTCATTACTCTATTAGGATATTTGATGATAAATAAAATTGGTCATAAATTAAATTTATTATTCCATATTTAGGGAATGATTTGGGTGTTAATATAAAAGTGGGAACAATTTAAATATATCCCATAATTTAATTTATATTCTCATGAGATTAATTAGTTGGATAACATTAGTTTAAGGGGTTTTTAAACATCATTTCAATCTGTCTTGAGGAATGATCTTGATTGTAGAGGTATCATGATGCCAGAGATCATTGAGTATAATAATTAATAATCTACCTCATTGAGAATTCAGTAATTATTATTATACATTAGATTTCCATAATTATATTATCTCTTGATTAATTTCATTCTTAGTTTGTTTTTTAAATTGAATTTTTGTCCAGTTATTTACCTTTCCATATCATTTATTCATTTTCCAGTTATCATTGTA